>CM050175.1:19401166-20868666 GCA_027410445.1 Discoglossus pictus
TGGGTGCCCTGTCAGCACATACACCTGGGATTGGGAGTGGGATCTCTGACAGCACATACACTGGGAACTGGGAGCTCTGACAGCACATACACTGGGAACTGGGAGCTCTGACAGCACATACACTGGGGAGTGGGAGCTCTGACAGCACATATACTGGTGACTGGGAGTGAGAGCTCTGAAAGCACATACACTGAGGAGTGGGAGCTGAGTTCACTGACAGCACATACACTGGGGACTGGGAGCCCTGACAGCACATACACTGGGGACTGGGAGTCCTGACAACACATACACTGAAGAGTGGGAGCTGAGTGCACTGACAGCACATATACTGGGAAGTGTGAGCCCTGTCGGCACATACACTGGGGACTGGGAGCTAAGTGCACTGGCAGCACATACACTGGGGACTGGGAGCCCTGACATCACATACACTGGGGACTGGGAGCCCTGACAGCACATACACTGGGGGTTAGGACTGGGAGCCCTGACAGCATATACACTGGGGAGTGGGAGCTCTGACATCACATACACTGGGGAGTGGGAGTACTGGCAGCACAAATACACTGGGAGTGGGCACTGGCAGGACATACACAGGAGTGGGATCTGAGATCACTGACATCACACTGACAGCACTGACAGCACACACAGGGACTGAGAGCACTGACAACACACACAGTGACTCAGAGGACCGACATCACACAAAGGGACTGAGAGCACTGACATCACACACAGGGACTGAGAGCACTGACATCACACACAGTGGGACTGAGAGCACTGACATCACACACAGTGGGACTGAGAGCACTGACATCACACACAGTGGGACTGAGAGGACCAACATCACACACAGGGACTGAGAGCACTGACATCACACACAGGGACTGAGAGCACTGACATCACACACAGGGACTGAGGGCACTGACATCACACATAGTGGGACTGAGAGGACCAACATCACACACAGGGACTGAGAGCACTGACATCACACACAGGGACTGAGGGCACTGACATCACACACAGGGACTGAGGGCACTGACATCACACATAGTGGGACTGAGAGGACCAACATCACACACAGGGACTGAGAGCACTGACATCACACACAGGGACTGAGAGCACTGACATCACACACAGGGACTGAGGGCACTGACATCACACATAGTGGGACTGAGAGGACCAACATCACACACAGGGACTGAGAGCACTGACAACACACACAGTGACTCAGAGGACCGACATCACACAAAGGGACTGAGAGCACTGACATCACACACAGGGACTGAGAGGACCGACATCACACACAGGGACTGAGAGCACTGACATCACACACAGGGACTGAGAGCACTGACATCACACACAGGGACTGAGAGTACTGACATCACACACAGTGGGACTGAGAGGACCGACATCACACACAGGGACTAAGAGCACTGACATCACACACAGTGGGACTGAGAGGACCGACATCACACACAGTGGGACTGAGAGGACCGACATCACACACAGGGACTAAGAGCACTGACATCACACACAGTGGGACTGAGAGGACCGACATCACACACAGTGGGACTGAGAGGACCGACATCACACACAGTGGGACTGAGAGCACTGACATCACACACAGTGGGACTGAGAGCACTGACATCACACACAGGGACTGAGAGGACCGACATCACACACAGGGACTGAGAGCACTGACATCACACACAGTGGGACTGAGAGCACTGACATCACACACAGTGGGACTGAAAGGACCGACATCACACACAGGGACTGAGGGCACTGACATCACACACAGTGGGACTGAGAGGACCAACATCACACACAGGGACTGAGAGCACTGACATCACACACAGGGACTGAGAGCACTGACATCACACACAGGGACTGAGAGCACTGACATCACACACAGGGACTGAGGGCACTGACATCACACACAGTGGGACTGAGAGGACCAGTGTCACACACAGGGACTGAGGGCACTGACATCACACACAGTGGGACTGAGAGGACCGACATCACACACAGGGACTGAGAAGACCGACATCACACAAATGGGACTGAGGGCACTGACATCACACACAGTGGGACTGAGAGCACTGACATCACACACAGGGACTGAGAGGACCAACATCACACACAGGGACTGAGAGCACTGACATCACACACAGGGACTGAGAGGACCAACATCACACACAGGGACTGAGAGCACTGACATCACACACAGGGACTGAGAGCACTGACATCACACACAGGGACTGAGAGCACTGACATCACACACAGGGACTGAGAAGACCGACATCACACACAGGGACTGAGAGCACTGACATCACACACAGTGGGACTGAGAGGACCGACATCACACACAGGGACTGAGAGCACTGACATCACACACAGGGACTGAGGGCACTGACATCACACACAGGGACTGAGAGCACCGACATCACACACAGGGACTGAGGGCACTGACATCACACACAGTGGGACTGAGAGGACCGACATCACACACAGGGACTGAGAGCACTGACATCACACACAGGGACTGAGGGCACTGACATCACACACAGGGACTGAGGGCACTGACATCACACACAGGGACTGAGAGCACTGACATCACACACAGGGACTGAGGGCACTGACATCACACACAGGGACTGAGGGCACTGACATCACACACAGGGACTGAGGGCACTGACAACACACACAGTGGGACTGAGAGGACCAACATCACACACAAGGACTGAGAGCACCGACATCACACACAGGGACTGAGAGGACCGACATCACACACAGGGACTGAGAGCACTGACATCACACACAGGGACTGAGAGGACCGACATCACACACAGGGACTGAGGGCACTGACATCACACACAGTGGGACTGAGAGGACCGACATCACACACAGGGACTGAGAGCACTGACATCACACACAGGGACTGAGGGCACTGACATCACACACAGGGACTGAGGGCACTGACATCACACACAGGGACTGAGAGCACTGACATCACACACAGGGACTGAGGGCACTGACATCACACACAGGGACTGAGGGCACTGACAACACACACAGTGGGACTGAGAGCACTGACATCACACACAGGGACTGAGGGCACTGACATCACACACAGGGACTGAGGGCACTGACATCACACACAGGGACTGAGAGCACTGACATCACACACAGGGACTGAGGGCACTGACATCACACACAGGGACTGAGGGCACTGACATCACACACAGGGACTGAGGGCACTGACATCACACACAGGGACTGAGGGCACTGACAACACACACAGTGGGACTGAGAGCACTGACATCACACACAGTGGGACTGAGAGGACCAACATCACACACAGGGACTGAGAGCACTGACATCACACACACACCACACTCGTAGCACACATACCAATGACTGAGGATATGAGAGCACTCACATATGGTAAGTTTGCGAGTTTTAAATCTTGTGAGGTGCTTTAGGGAAAGCGGATTGAAAGATCAATAACAGGGTCTTCCATTATTTTCATCGTGGGGAAATTATTATACTTGTCCCTCGCGCTTCTATAGCCCTACGGAATATGTTGGCGCGTTACAAATAAAGGATAATAATAATAATAAGGTTGCCAGGTGGTCCATGAAAAAACTGGACACCCTTCATAGCGTAGAAATAGACTGTAATGTCCTATTGTGAGATCACCATAAATAGGCTACCTATAATAGGCTATTGGATATACAAGGAGAGGGGCTTTGGAGGAGGGGACATTTGGTTTAACTGGGAGAGAGGACGGTTGGAAAGGAGGATTTAGAGAGAGAGGTGGGTGAGAGTCGGGTTGAGGGAAGGGGTGAGGTATGGAAGGGTGGTAGAGGGATTGGATGTAGGGAGAAGGATTGGAGAGGAAAAGAGGGATGGAAGGGAGAAGGATTGATGGTAGAGAGAGATGTATGGGAGGAAGAGGTATGGATGACAGAAAGGAATGGGAAGGATACATTATGGGGGGACAGTGTGGGGGAGAAGAGTGTCAAAGAGCGGAGGGAAGGATCAGAGAGGGGGAAGGAGGTCAAATAAATGAGAAGAGGGGGGACAAGAGAAGGAGGGAGTAAAAAGAGGGGAGAGAGTGGGAAGGGAGAGAAACATAGGGGAAGAGTAGGACCCCGGAGAGAGAGGGAATGTGGGCAATAGGAAGAGAAATGGATGTGGAGAAAGGGGGAGAGAAAGAGGGGTGGGTGGGAGAGAGAGAAAAAAAGAGGGGAAGGGAAAAGAATACCTGAAAAGAACAGCTAGAGGACAACATAACTATTATACAAAACTATATCACTGATCTCGCTGAGGTTAACTGGGAAGTCTTTTTGAGTGCCCCAAATAGGAAGAAAGCCTACAACCCCCTTAAGAAGGAAGAAAAAAGCCTCCAAGAAGTCTAGGTGCTTCACATCTGAGCCTATGAACAACTAACTCCTTATTTGTGTTGGTTTTGAGGGTTAATTTCACAAATCCTAAACAATAAAGGGGTTAATATTGCTACCTTCATGAGTCACGGGGATCCCTGGGATTCCCTCAATACTCACAGCCTATCCCCCAGAATACCTACCTGCTATGTGCCAGGGGGGTCCCTTGGGATTTCTGCTTCCTACCCACTAGCGCCATAAGAAAGATACTGTACAAAAGACTATATTTGGTGGGTGGATGAAAAAGGCGATTACCAGCTAAACATTTACGTTTCAATGTAAATTTACTTTAAAAATTAGATAACACAATGCTTGGTGAGTGGTTTATTACCTTTTTTACTACCGTTTTTTTTTAATCACTCAGTAGTTTTAGACTCATGGACCATAACACATCAGGCTCATCTTTATGTACGTGCTGATCCAATTGGTATTCATGGCAGAGATACTGGAGTGGGTTGCCAGTTCCTTCTCCAGTGGGCCACAGCATACAGCTCCTGGTATTCCCAGGTGGTCTCCCATCCAAGTACTGACCAGACCCAACCCTGCTTGACTTCAGGGTGGTGTGACCTCTTGGTTTTCTGACTGGAATTGAACCAAGGTTGCAGCGGTGAAAGCACCAAATCCACTTGACCACCAGGGAACCCTGTGTCCCTTTTTAGGAATCTCTTACTGAAGCTCCAATTCCCATTCCATACTTTCCAATTAAAATCTCCCTCCATTCAGGGTATATACCTGACAGACAATTTGTTCCTAATAGAGATTGCAACTGAACGATTGAGTATCTGATAGGTACTCGACCTACCTGCTAATAAACAGACAGTGGCATGCTGGGCACCTGAGCAACATGAGACATTGGTAGTGTGACGCCCCTTCCCTGTGGTTGGGGCTTTAGGTCACAGCTGTGCAACATAGCAGCCTGCATTGAGAGAACAGGAAGAAAGGGGATTGAAACATTCAAATAAACCAAAAGAATTGTCTGAAGCGTTCCTGTAACAAACTCCCCACACTCACCTTTCTGTCTCACCCTCCATTCAGGATACGCCTCCAAGTCTCCAAGCTAGCAGGGATCTCAAGAAACCTATTACACAAAGAGTCTTCAAACATTTTCTCCAAAAACAATGCTCTTATTCTCATGGCTTAGACCAGAGGTTATCAACCCTTTAATACCCATCGCCCACTTTTGATGGTAAAATGCCCTTACCGCCCACCCATGCCGCAGTAATTCAATTTCATGTATCTAATTTCTGGTTACATAAATCATATGACCCTAGCTATGTATCGCCCTTGGTAGTTATCCGGTCCTGATTGCTGTCCCAGGCTCTCCAACCAGTTAAGCGTTGTGCTAAGCGTGGGTCTCTGGCGTGACGTCACTCGTCAGCCATACCACCTAGCGATTACCCCACCATGAAAGCTTGAATCGCCCACTAGTGGGTGGTAGGGACCAGGTTGCGGTATAACGTAAAATCACTTTTTTGCCCGATTTCTATTCAAAGCATTTTACTTTCAATATTACGGCACTCAGCCGTCATCCGTAAATCTAGTCTTGATGAGGTAGAGAGGGAGGGGGAGGGATAGACACAGAGAGCACACACAGCAGAGAGAGATGGCACAGAGAGAGACAAAGGGCACAGCAGGCACAGAGAAAGAGTCCACACACAAAGAGAGGGCGCACAGACAGAAAAAGGGTGCACAGAGAGAGAGACAGCGAAGAGAGAGAGGGCACACAGAGAGACAGAAAGCACCGAGGGAGAGGGAGCTCAGAGAGAGACAGCAGAGACAATTTAACATAACATACGATACCATCAATTATGACGGCCAAGTTACTAGTACATACAGTATCTCACAAAAGTACGGCCCAGTCTCCCAAGGGAGGGGATCATGCTCTGCTTCAGTATGTCAAAGTACATGTTGGCATTCATGGTTCCCTCAATGAACTGTAGCTCTCCAGGCCCCATATGTCTATATGTGTATATATGTTTTCTATAATATGTTGTCTTGATTTCCCCTATATGCATTTACCTGATGATGTCAGATGCTGCCTCCACTCTCTCTGCATCCCTGCTTACTTTCAAACTGAGGGTTTCATCTCATATCAGTGTTTTTGTGCTCTTTTTGCCTTATCCGTTTATCTGTAATTTAGGGATTATTTCAACTACCTTTCCTAAGTATAGATGTATACTTTTGGTGGTGGGAGTGTCATGGTCTGGGCATGCATGAGTGCTGCCAGCACTGGGGAGCTACAGTTCATTGAGGGAACCATGATTGCCAACATGTCCTGTGACATACTGAAGCAGAGCATGATCCCCTCCCTTCGGAGACTGGGCCGCAGGGCAGTATTCCAACATGACAACAACCCCAAACACACCTCCAAGACGACCACTGCCTTGCTAAAGAAGCTGAAGGTAAAGGTGATGGACTGGCCAAACATGTCACCAGACCTAAACCCTATTGAGCATCTGTGGGGTATCCTCAAACAGAAGGTGGGGGAGTACAAGGTCTCTAACATCCACCAGCTCTGTGATGTCATCATGGAGGAGTGGAAGAGGACTCCAGTGGCAACCTGTGAAGCTCTGGTGAACTCCATGCCCATGAGGGTTAAGGCAGTGCTGGGAAATAATGATGGCCACAAAATATTGACACTTTGGGCCCAATTGGGACATTTGCACTTTGGGCCGTACTCACTTTTGTTGCTAACGGATTAGACATTAATGGTTGTGTGTTGAGTTATTTTGAGGGGACAGCACATTTACACTGTTATACAGGCTGTACACTTACTACTTTACATTGTAGCAGAGCGCAATTTCTACAGTGTTGTCACATGAAAAGATATAACACTTTTGTGAGATGCTGTATATATGTATATATATATATATATATATATATATATATATATATATATATTTATATATATAATTGTGTTTATTTTGGCTGCCTCATCAGAGGAATTTAAAAGCAGATTTCAAAATTTTAAGAAATGTCTGTCGCTTTTAGAAAGTCCTTGGCACTTAAAAACAGCAACTATTACACAAGTGGCTGCATTTTTATATGATTATGCATAGTTACTTGACGAATCTGGAAGTTATTTTTAAAGAAAAGAGGGAGGTTAAGGAGTACGGAGAGTTTTGACAATTAGTGCATGACAAATACACTTACAAAACTGTACAAAAATGTGCTCATCTGACCCTCACGTTGTTTGAGTCAATGTATCTTTGCGAATCATCCTATTCTAAAATTAAATATGCAAAGAACATTTAAAGAAATAATGATTGCATGTAGCAATTATAAACCTGATTTGTCTAAAATAGTCCAAAGTTTGTTTCAACATCAAATATTGCACTCATTTTTAAATAAACGCTTGGTCACATTTAGGTTTGAGTTTTATTTTTTTTAATTATTATACTACTAGTAAATTATCTGTCAAAAAAAATTACATTCCCCCCCCCTCTCCCTCCCTTGTGTCTCTCCCCCCATCCCTGTGCTTCTCCCACCTCCCCTGTGTCTCTCCCCCCTGTGTCTCTTCCTCTCCTTCCCTCCCCTGTGTCTTTCCCCCCCTCTCCCTCCCTTGTGTCTCTCCCCCCTTCCCTGTGTCTCCCCTTCCCTTCCCTGTGTCTCTTCCTCCCCTTCCTTCCCTTGTGTCTCTTCCCCTCTCTCCCTACCCTGTGTCTCTCCTTCCTTCCCTGTGTCCCTCCCCCATTTCCCTCCCTTGTATATCTCTCCCCCTTCCCTCCCCATGTGGGCAGCTCCGAATGGACTTAGGAGGTAATGTGGTAAGTGTGTACGCTCCCATGGAGTGTTACACACTTACCACAATTATTATAGTTAATGATGAATAGAGTACTATGTTGGGGCCCTCCTAATGTTGCAAACATATGTATGTGGCCCAAGAAAAAAAAAAGTTGAGTATGGCTGCATTGGAGCATCTGATCTTAGTCCATGTGAGTTTCCTGCTATGTATTAACCTCTTGAGTACTGGTTGTGTGTTACCCTGTATGTTGTATAATAACACAGACATAATAATAAAAATACAATATGCTTTAGTTCCACATATTTGTATATTTAAATGTTAAGTGTCAAATTATGATGTACTTTCATGCTATTTTATTTTTATTTTGGTGCTGTACTTTCTCTTTAACTGCTGCTGCGGCTGTCAGAAATGATTTTAAAACCATTTGTGAGTGCTATTTTGCTATTTAGTGCCCCTACATTTTTCTTCAATTTTCTCTATTTACAGATCTGATGTAATTTGCTAGTAAAGTCTCAATTAAATAGGGTTTTGGGGAAGTAGAGTAGAGTACCTCTAATATTTCTGCAGTAAAAAAAAAATCAATGAAAATGTTTGATGGGATTTGCAGCTTTGTCTTACCGTAGTCTGTTGAGGTAGTTCTCTCAATGATTCTGAGATCGGGCACTTTTATTCCTATAATATATATATATATATATATATATATATATATATATATATATATATATATATATTTTTTTTTTTTTTTTTACATTCTTTGCCACTTGGACCAACCATTGTTTTGTCCCTATTCCATGGTTCCATGGAAGTTCACTCGTAAAACACTGCTGAGTTGTCACATCTAACCTCTGAGAAATGTTATCCAAAAGCTTGAAATTTGCCTAATATCCTAAACCCAAAGTACCTGCCACATAAGTAAAAAAAAAAAAAAAACTCATATCGCTCCCATAAAGTCTAAGCAAGCAGAATGCACAAATTGTAATCTGTGCATTCCGATTGGTTAGAATTAAACCAATCAGAAATGGTGGCGGGAGCAAAATCAAATACCAAATTCTGATTGACTGAAATATAATTGGCACATATTTCTGTCAATTGGAATCGGCAAAAAACGTTGGATAAGGCGAGGATAAGGTAAAAAAAAATGTTATTTGGCACAAAGCTCCTTGCCAAATCCAGATTATTTTTTTTGCGAGGCGAAGGCCCATTTTCGTGGGCTGAGGGGAGGACCAATGACATACGAACAAGCAAGAAGAGAATAGATTCTTTAATCAAGATGAAAGTGCCCGTTGAGGCTCATCACTGGAGTGTCGTCAAGGGTAAGTATAATCCCCCAATAGGTATAGTTTGTTTCTTTGTTTTTGTAGAGATTTTAAGTTTCTTTTTTTGATTCTTTCTTTCATTTTGATAATTTCTTTATTTTTGTATAGTCTTTTTAATGTAATGGGGGTAGAGCCCATATGAACTCCTATGGTAGAAGTTAGGATGGCATGGGGTCAATAGCGACCACCATGTTAGGAGGTTATATTAAGGTGCCATGTGGGGAGCCATACCATACCTGGTTATAGTATAGTAGGGATCCCAGTGGTATAAGGGTGACATTTAGGGAGTCCATAGGGACCGTATTGTGAGTTTGTCCGTCATGCCATGTTAAAAGTTATGAGTTGCACATGTGCAATGGGTGCCCCAGAAGCTCATCATGAGGCTCGCACGACTTTGCTGCAATGAGAAACAACAGATTGAGGGTGCCCATGGCGAGGCTCGCGATCACCGCCGAAGCACATAGAACTTTGGCGCTGATCGCGAGGCACGCAAGACTTTAAAAACATTACGACTTTAACATCCGGAAAAAAAAAGCCAATTAATTAAACAAATTAACTTACAACCTCACACACAGCACAGAGGGGGAGGCAGAGAGCCTGTGAGTGAGGTTTCAAGCTAATTTGAGGCTTAATCAGCGTTTTTCGGAGATTGAAAACCGAGCAAGCGAGGAAAAACATTGCGGCCATAAAGACATAACTGTTTGGAAAAAGGCTCAAAACGAGGCTGAAGCTCTTAACACTTAGCCAGTTATCGCAAAGCACGCAATACTTTGAAAATAAGAACCAACGGTGCTCAGCACAAGCCACGCAAGACTTAAACAGGGACAGAGAGCAGAAAGACATAGAGGAGGGAGAGGGGGGAGACAATTGAGGGGCTCGCAATGAGCTCTAAAGGCGCTCATCATGGGGCCCGGAAAGTAGACAGGGGGAGCGGCTTGCGATGAGCGCAGAAGGTGTTCATCGCGAGGCATGAAAGTGGTGGGTTGGCCAAGGCCTGCAATGAGCAGCGAAGCCGCTCATTGCAGGGCTTGCGATGAACTCCAAAGGGGAAGAGATGCAGAGGGGGAAAGAGACACAGGAGTGAAAGAGACACAGACGAGGGGGGGAGAGACACAGGGGAGAGACTCGCAATGAGTGCCAAAGGCGCTCATTGCAATGCCCCTGATGAGCGCCGAAGTCACTCATCACAAGGCCAGTAAAGTAGTGCCTCCTGTCAATTAGAGGGTGGGAGAGGTAGAGGGGGGAGAGGCTCGCTCATTGCGTGGCACGTGATCAGCGACAAAGGGGCTCATCACAAGGCCAGTAAAGCAGAGGGGGGAGAGGCTCCTATTGCGTAGCAAACTCCACTGCTTCACTTTTTAACATGTTTTAACACCAGTAAATGGCAAAAGGAGCACTTCCTCCCCTGTGCCTCTTTGCCCCTTCTCCCTCCCCTGTGTCTCTTTCCCCCCGAAAGAGACACAAGAGAGGGAGAAGGAGCAAAGAGGCACAGGGGAGGAAGTGGAGAGGAAGAGACACAGAAGAGGGAGGCAAAGAGACACAGGGGAGTGTGAGGGGGAGAAAGAGACACGGGGGGGAAGAGGGGGTGAATACACGGGAGGGAGAGGGGGCGGAAAGAGACACAGGGGAGGGGGGAAGAGACACAGAGGATGGAGAGGGGGAAGAGACACAGGGGAAGGAGAGGGGGAAAGACACACAGAGGTGAGAAATGGGGGAGAGGGGGGAAAGGGACACAGGTTGGAGTGGGGGAAAGAGACACGGGTGAGCGAGGGGGAAAGAGGCACAGTGGAGGAAGAGTGTGGCAAAGAGGCACAGGGGAAGGAGAGGGGGCAAAAAAAACACACGGGGGGAGAAGAGGAAAGAGACACAGGGGATGGAGGGGGGGAGAGACACAGGGGATGGAGAGGGCGGGAAGAGACAAACAACAGATAGTACATAAACCAACAGAAAACACAATGTATAACACTATATCATGCTGTCATTTTTGACGGGCAAGTCGCTAGTAATGTATAAATCTTGTAACCTACTTCAGTGTTGGAGTGTGAGACCTCTGACACCACACTGCAACCAGAGGTACCTCTGTGACTTGTTTTGCCACAGATGTAGGGGCATTTTGTCTAACTTTTGATAAAGCTCCAAGATAGTGGACCTTATCTGTGTTGGCACTCCAGTCAGCTGACCCCCTTCAAAATTGTTCCTTTGAGGACCCAGGACCCTATCCTCCACACTAAAAACTGTTCAATTTAAGAAAACTACAGTGAGACTTCTGGAGAACAAATTGTGAACCTTCTCCAAGGATATGTGAGACAAGATTAAAAACAAGGGAGAGGCGATTTAGCAGACTTGGAAAAAATCTATAAAAATCTAATCAGCTAATATTGCATGGACTTCTGGGCTCTGTCAGTCTCTACCTGTAATGTAATTATTAAAAGAGACACAATTATTATATTGTATAAAACATAGCAAATCAAGACAGGTGCAATATACTTGCCTAATGTTATTAAACACAAACTGTAACCATATACACATATTAATATCACAGTATATACATATGCTGTGCATTTTGACACTTAATTACTATTTTAATCATACTCATTATGCGCTCCTTATCTCTCTCTAGCCTCTGAATGATGTATGGTCTCTAAAGTGGGAGCCGCCTAGAGGAGAATGCTCATGCAATGCTTGCAGTATGATAGTGGGAGGTGACTAGAACGTGTATTTGTGTATATTGCTAACAGCTCATATTACACTATTCAAATACAAGGCTGGAGGGTGCAAGGAGGACTAAAAATAAAAAAAATATGGTATACAAGGGCAATTTTACTAGACACAATACAAATTATACTTTTAATATATATAATTTCTGCAAGGTCTGAGAGACATAGAAGAGACATGTATAGAACCAAAATGGTATGTGGTGGCCAAAAGAAAGTAACCAGGCCTATAGATAAAGAAAAAAACACTGAGGTATTTTTCGTTCTCAGATGAGCACCTCTACTCTTTTTGCTCTTTTTGTTTGAATTTCCTCACCTTATGGGTGATAGGGGAATCAGACATGGACTCCTTGCTCGCTGTGCCTTAGGGATGAAAAGCTGCACCTCACTGACAAGGCCCATAGATGCGAAATGCATCTGGGGTTCGCTGTTTCTCTTCTTCAGGGAGAATTGCCTGGTATTTCGGGGCTGGATCACTCTTGTGAGTGGGACCAGACTGATATACTACAGGATATTTCTCCATGTAAGGGGCACAAGTGAGCTAAAAGAGGTTGCTCTCTGAGTAGATAACCAGACCTATAGAAAAAATCCACCAAGGTATTTTTTGTTCTCAGATGAGCACCTCTACTCATTTTGTTTAAATTTAGGGGGAATCAGAAGTGGACCCCTTGCTCATTGTGCCTTAGGGATGAAAAGCTGCACCTCACTGATGAAGCCCACAGAGGCCGAAACACGCCTGGGCTTTGCTTTTTCTCCTGTTCAGGGTAGAATTGCCTGGTATTTCGGGGCTGGGTCATTCTTCTGAGTGGGACCAGACTGATATACTTCAGGATATGGCTCCCTGTGAAGGACACAAGTGAGCTAAAAGAGGCTGCTCTCTGAGTAGGTGACCAGACCTATAGAAAAAATCCACTGTGGTATTTTTCGTTCCCAGATGACCACCTCTACTCTTTTTGGACAAAAGAATATATCTTACCAGAAATAAAACATATTACTATAGTATATGGCCTCTACTATAAAAATATAAAAGATAAGTATTAACACAATGGCAGAGCTGCTATGACTAAACAAGCCCAAGTATTCTCCTATCTAATGCGTTTCATTTAGAAAGAAACTTCTTCAAGATATTTATATATGTTTATATAAAGCGCAGGAGAGTGCTTGGGTTTTTTGGCCATAGCATGCTACCATTGTTTTTATACAGTAAACTCCCCGTTATCCGGCACCTACGGGTAATCCCTATTGCCGGATACATGTAATTTCCGGTTAATTGGGAGTCCCCGAATTTAAGGGTCAAAACGACCCTTAAACATCCCAAAACCCCTCAAAATGCCATTAAAAAGGCATTAGCACCTAAACTGGGCCATTTAGGCCCAGAAAAAAATAATTAGAAAAGAAGTTAGCTTTTCATTTTTGCAGTCTCGAACTCCGGATAGTGCTGGTTATGCCGGTTTAGCGGGAGTAAATTTAAAATGGGGAATTAATGCCGGTGCATTGAGAGTGCCGGTTGGTTTGGTGCCGGATAATCGGGAGTTTACTGTACTCATTTTTTATATCCTATTATAATAAAGATTTTGTATCAATGATAATGCACCAGTGTTGTTTCCTTGAGTTCTCCAAACTGGTTTGTCATTTATTTTCTGTTCTTATAATGTTAGAATCTTAGTCCCAATTATAGCAACCAAACGTGAAATGTGTAGAGCAGAAAATGACATATAACATGTTGTGTATTTGAATGAAAGGAAATCATGGAAAAGAAAAGATTTATGATTTCAGGCTTGAGGCCCACGGGCAACCTCTTGCCCAAAACTGTTCTGTGTATTTCTTTGGAATCAACTAGAAATTGATCCTTTGAGAGCACTTAGAATAATAATGTATCCAGATAATAGTGTACAAGTTATGTCTCTTTACATAATTGATTATTGTAATTAGATAAAACCACGTCTGCAAGATGGAATTGCTTAAATTATATTAGATCTAAATCAATCCAATAAAAATTCCCACAAACTAAATATAAATTCAAGAAGAATATATAGAGTGGCATTTGAGATCAATCACATTTTATAAATTGACATTTGAACCAAACTTCATTATATATTCCCATTCAATCAAAAAACAGTAGCATCAAATATTAAATGTATTAACTGTCAATTAATTCACTGTGTTTTTATGTTTTCATAAATAAAATATGCATTATCGGATTTAGGCATTGTGTGTTTGTTATTCACTTTTCTGGATATTGAATAATCTTGTGTACTTCATGAGAGCATATTGTAATTATTATCAAATGATTTAAAGGATCTCTCTGTGGTTAACATCTTTCTAATGGTATTTTGAAGTAGGCAAAAAGCTCAGCCTCTACTACAGCCTCTAATTTATTATATTTTATACAAAATATTTTAATGGAATCTAGCATTTGTGGGGTGGAAGGAGAATGCAGAGGAAGCTTCAATCTGCACAAATGTAACATGGAATTTACTACTGCCAGTGTTATCAATAGGTATAATTGGAATCCCATGTAGACTGCCATAGGCACCAAAATGGCTCCACAATACGCTAATCAATTTATGGCAGACCTAGGACAGAGATTCTTGTCCACATATGTTATTATTATTATTATTATCTTTTATTTGCATCGCGCCAACATATTCCGTAGCGCTGTACAGGGGATAAGAACAGGGGAAATACACGTTTAACAAAATTCGAAAGTTGAAGGGCCCTGTTTTGAGCTTAGAATCTTAGCATCCCAAAGCACCCTACAAGACTGGAAACTCGCTACTCACACATCGTACAGATACTACTGCTATATAGATACAGCAATACCACATTTAGCTCTGTATATATAGTAGGTACCAGGCAATAGTAGTGTCACAACCTGCTTCTTCAATGGGGCTTGATAAACAACCTTGTTCAAACCTACCCCAACAGGACTGTGTAGTTCTTGTCACCTGTGACACAATATATGGCTTCAGGATAGAGGCAATGCCCAAGAATGTGAGAAGATGATAATGCAGATAGGATATCAGTGGTCCCAGACATGGACCACTCCCCACACAGGATACAGGCACACAATACATTGTTCCACACTTTGTTTATGTGAAAAGATCAGAACTCTCTTTATTAATAGGATTCCAGCATTAAGCCTCTGTCCATAGTGATGCATCAACCAATGGCAACAATGTGCATCCTAGTTACACCAATCATTACAGTCCCTGTCCCACAGCCCATCCCTGTGTATTTATGTGATGTATCAACTGCCCCAACCACTCCAACTGAAGTGCATTCCTGATTATCACAGTAACCTGGAGATATGAGATGCATCTGTCCATCCTCCATGCTAATTGCCACTACTGGCCTTGTAGTTACCATGGCTGAAATCTTGAAGTGTGTGTTCAAGGTTTATCTAGGAGACTTAGCCATCTACTTTGGGCTTGGCGGGTGGGCTAGTTGCAACGTTCTGCAGAGCTGTCATCTGCAGATCATCTAATATGTTATTTACAACAATACCCGAAACCTGAAACACAATTTATATCCAATCATAAACAATATATGACCCACTGGATTGCGCAGGGCAGGAACTGGTCATCTCACACCTAGGCACATTATTCTAGCAAATTCTCTAGACTCTAGGCATGACAACAAGTAGCATAGGTACCCAGGCATTCTAAACTATATTGAACATAAACCAAGGTACATGTAATAATGTTATCATATTTTAACCCAGGGAAGTTCTTAAATACCAGGGCCAATACACAGTCCACAATAGTCCAGTAAAGCTGTGGGCAGGAAGAAATGGGGTGAAAAAGAGCCCCCCTGTGCCTCCCAAAATCCAGTCAGGACAAGGAGTGCTAAGCGAACTGCACTAAACGTTATAGCAGGGCACAGTGTTAAAAACAGAGGAAAAACAGAGCTATAGTGGGGAATTACAGAAAAAAGAGCGCTATTGCGAATCTGCGATATAAGGGGTAGGGTTAAGTGGGGAATACCTGCCATCTATTCATCATATGGACAGAAAGAGAAAATACCTCAGAGACTTCAACATTTGTTCCAATCCCTCAAAAACACCCAGGAGAGGAAAACATTTGAAATGAAAATGATCACATTCTTCAGCACCATTGATACAGGACTTTACATGGACTTTGGTTTTCTGGCACAATATTATAATTTCTTGTGATTCTGTCTCATTCTCTCTCATATAATATAATTCTGTCATATATATTGATATGAAGGGTATTTATATTTCCAACTCACTTAAAAGGTAATGGACACATAGAGCCCGATTCAATTAGAATCCCGCATCTCGCGGTATACAGGCCGTATGTCTGCGGGCGTGCTGTGGGATTGAACTCTGCTACAATTCCGGTGCTATTCAATTGAACCAACCCGCAAGTTATGGGCCGAAAGCCAAAGCTGTAAACGATGCACTCGTCCGTAGCAGTTTAGGGCGGGAATATGATCAATTAAGCAAGACCATAACCACCCATTTCGAAACAGCCAATAGAACATGAGACCATCATCATGATGTCAGTAAAACATGGAGGTTAAAATTAGCATTTAGGGGTCCGACATGCGATCGCAAACCCGCAAATACTAAATAATAAAAGTGAATACCGATACTGTTCTAGTCCATGTTGGTGGCCTGGTATGTATTAACTCATTGATTTCCGAGATCGATATAACCCCGAAATGACAAATGAAATAATATTTTTTTATTGACGATTTGCGAGCTTGAGACTGTTGTGCAATTCATTCTAATGTATTTCATCGCTTTCCCCCTGCATTTACAGTTCAGTATGGATTTTTTATTTGCATTTACAGTGCTATGGACAGTGGCTAAACCCTCTTGCGGATCCTCTCTAGCACTCATAGGATTTTCTCCTACATTTGCCGTTAACGGTGTGAAAAGATTTGCGGGCTTGGGGAATTGGAGCAATTGAATAGCGATTTGCGATTTTAACCATCATAACTCTTGCGGACGGGAAAGATCAAAGGCTTCGGAGTGCTGTAAGTTCCGTGTTTAACCACAGCAACGTTTTCAAGCCTGTAAAACGTAAACCGGTCGGAGCCTGCAAAAAGACGCCAATTGAATAGAAAATTAACTTAGGGCCTCACTTACGGGCTCCAGTAACTTACAATTGCTCAATTAAATCGGGTTCATAGACAATATATTCTCTCCTATCTGTTGCCTCTAACACCGTGTGTAGCTCCCCACAACTCAAACATTTGTTTGAGCCATTTATTTTATTTACATTGTCTGTCTTCTATCCCAAATAGTTATTTTTTTCTGCATTCCTTTTCTATTAATTATTTTGCCAGTGTTGCTTTTGACTTGATAGAGAGAGGTGTATCTCTTTAAAGTATGTGACACTAAATAAATGTTTGTCCAAAAAAAAAACTTTTTACTGCAATACTCTGATTATTCACCTGTGTTACTAGACATTCGTGGCTACTCCACTCTTCATACACACACACACACATATGTATATATATATACATATATAAATATATATATATACAGTATTTATATATATATATATATATACAGTGCCTTGCATAAGAGTCCCCCCCCCCCCACGCCTTGAATTTTTACCTATTTTGTTACATTACAGCCTTAAGTTCAATGTTTTGTTAATCTGAATTTTATGTGATGGATCAGAACACAATAGTCTAAGTCGGTGAAGTGAAATGAGAAAAATATATACATAAAACTATTTTTTAGAAATAGAAAACAGAAAATTGGCATGTGCGTATGTATTCACCCCCTTCGTTATGAAGCCCATAAAAAGCTCTGGTGCAACCAATTACCTTCAGAAGTCACATAATTAGTGAAATAATGTCCACCTGTGTGCAATCTAAGTGTCACATGATCTGTCATTACATATACACACCTTTTTTGAAAGGCCCCAGAGGCTGCAACACCTAAGCAAGAGGCATCACTAACCAAACACTGCCATGAAAGACCAAGGAGCTCTCCAAACAAGTAAGGGACAATGTTGTTGAGAAGTACAAGTCAGGGTTAGGTTATAAAAAAATATCCAAATCTTTAATGAACCCCAGGAGCACCATCAAATCTCTCATAACCAAATGGAAAGAACATGGCACAACAGCAAACCTGCCAAGAGATGGCCGCCTACCAAAACTCACGGACCAAGCAAGGAGGGCATTAATCAGAGAGGCAGCACAGAGACCTAAGGTAATCCTGGAGGAGCCGCAGAGTTCCACAGCAGAGACTGGAGTATCTGTACATAGGACGACAATAAGCCGTACCCTCCATAGAGTTGGGCAGAGCGGCCAGAAGAAAGCCATTACTTTCAGCCAAAAACAAAATGGCACGTTTTGAGTTTGCGAAAAGGCATGTGGGAGACTCCCAAAATGTATGGAGGAAGGTGCTCTGATGAGACTAAAATGTAACTTTTCGGCCATCAAAGAAAACGCTATGTCTGGCGCAAACCCAACACATCACATCACCCAAAGATCACCATCCCCACGGTGAAACATGGCGGTGGCAGCATCATGCTGTGGGGATGTTTTTCAGCAGCCGGGACTGGGAAACTAGTCAGAGTTAAGGGAAAGATGGATGGTGCTAAATACAGGGATATTCTTGAGCAAAACCTTTACCACTCTGTGCGTGATTTGAGGCTAGGACGGAGGTTCACCTTCCAGCAGGACAATGACCCCAAACACACTGCTAAAGCAACACTTGGGTGGTTTAAGGGGAAACATGTAAATGTGTTGGAATGGCCTAGTCACAGCCCAGACCACAATCCAATAGAAAATCTGTGGTCAGACTTAAAGATTGCTGTTCACAAGCGCAAACCATCCAACTTGAAGAAGCTGGGGCAGTTTTGCAAGGAGGAATGGGCAAAAATCCCAGTGGTAAGATGTGGCAAGCTCATAGAGACTTATCCAAAGCGTTATTTTGTCCTATTTGTTTGCTTCACAAAAAAAAAAAACATCTTCAAAGTTGTGGGCATGTTCTGTAAATTAAATGATGCAAATATTTAAACAATCCATGTTAATTCGCCGTTATGGGCCGCAACCATGAGGCCCGCTGTGCGCCTTGCACTGTATACCTCGCAAAAAAGCTTTAAGGGCCGAACCACGGAACTCAAAAGACCTGAAAATAACAACAAATATACATTAAATTAACTTCCCCACTCACACACAGCACAGTGGGAGAGGCAGGGACCCTGTGACTGAGGTTGCAAGTTAATTTGAGCCATATCTGCCATTTTTTACAATCGAAAATCGCCTAAGCTGGCTGCCGAAAAAATGCAACACAATGAAAGCAAGGCAGAAGGGCGTAAAAACGAGCCCTAAGCAGTAACACTTTATGCAAGCCAGTAACACTTAATCCAAGCCACTAACATTTACCACAAGCCACTAACACCTAATGCAAGCCAGTAACACTTAACCCAAGGCAGTAACACAGCCCAAGACAGTATCACTCAAGCGCGACACCTATCAAGTACACAGGGGGAGAGGCTTGCAATGAGCGCCAAAGGCGCTCATTGCAAGCCACACGTTGAGCACCAAAGGCTCTCATCGTGGGGCTCGCAAGGAGCGCCGAAGGTGATCATTGCAAAGCAGGAAAGTTGCAGGCCAGCGATGAGCGCCAAAGGTGCTCAGAGGGCCCATAGCCTCGCATTGTGTGGTAAACAGCAGTGTCAGGCTTACAATTTTACTCCCGTCATTTTTGCAATTTCCTAGTATATACATAGTAAATAAATAGTACATTTGTGTTCACAATTGAATGTCTAAAAACATACACCCACACACAGACATATGTGTCTAGAAGTATTAGGAAAGGCATGTTTTATAATGAACATTAACAATGACATCAATTGTTTGCATCCTAGAAGAAATATTTGTTTGTTTTTTAAGAATCAATGAATATTCTTTACAGTCAATATTAATAATGGAAATGTTTTGTCGGATAAAAACAAATTCAAGTAGAAAGCATAACATTTATCTGCAAGATTCAAAAATATACAGTATGCAGTTTTTCTTATCTAATCTTTATTTTCAAAATGTGAATAGTAGAAAAACTCTATTATGAAAAAGATAGGTAGACAGACAGATTTAAAAGAGCATATAAACTTTACCAAAGTTTTGTTTTCAATTAAAAAATCTTAATTAAAACCTTTTTAAACTAGTAAATGTGTAAACATTAATCTAATTTGCCTTGGGGGGGTTGCACAGACTCATTAAAATGAAAATTTAAGTGCTCATCTTTTTGATCAGCCCACAATCAATTGCTAGAATCAATTTGAACATGTGCAAACCCCCAAAGAAAGTATTATTTATAGTAATGATGAACCACTATTACACTGTAATATAAATTAAGCATAAGGGGATGTTTATGGGAAAAGTACTCCTGTAGCCACAGTCCAGTTCATCTGTGTGCTTGTGAATGGCCAAGACTGGGTCATCTGTTCATAAGAAGAAGAGGATGTACTAACCGCTAATAAAACCTGTAGTATACACACTGGCAGAAAGAATAGCACTCACAAGATAATAGGTATCCACAATGGCAACACAGAGTGCACAAGAAAAATGAAGTATCTTTTACTCCTGGAGCTACACACCACCCTTGACTCGGGGACTCCATATACCCAGGAAGTCCAACTGGTTTGCAAGATTTCTTCATGAAAATGTACTCAATCTTTTTATAGCTAATGACATCTTTCCTTTTGCCATCCAATGACAAATAATAAATGGTATTCAATGCTTTACTATATAAGATTGTGACCAGATCAGAATCTTGTGTTTTTCTAGAAGTACATTTTATGCAGAGAAAACTCCCTTGTACAAGTATAATAAAAACAATGTTTTGAATCAGCTCTGTAAATCAGTGCAGTGTTTTCTTTGCTGTGCTCTGTAATCAGGGTCCAGGTGAGAGTGGGTGTGGCTTGGCGTGTGTAAAGGTTTATCTGTGTGCATTTTGTCGTGTTCTGTTTGAATCAGTTCTGTGAGGCAGGGCAGTGTTTTCTGTCCTGTGCTCGTTTATCATTGTACAGGCGATTAGGCGGGGTCTATTTTAACAAGGGAAGAGCGAGCTTGGGAGCTTTCAATAATATCTAGTGTAAGTGTAGTTAGTGTGTAGGAGATTGAATAAAAGGAGGGAATTCAAAGAAAAGGGGTATTATAAGAAAAAACTGAAAACAAACATATATTTTTTTCTGTTTTATTTGGGTTAAGGTGTAGAAAAGGAATCTTTATACAAATACATTGATTTGTTTTCTCACTGTATTTTTGTAACTGTTAATCATGAGTCAGTCCAGTGGCAACCACACTCAGTGTACATCCTGCCACATGTATGCACTGCTGGAACAGATGATCCAGGGTCCATACATCTGTGTGACAGGTGTGAGCATGTTGCCTATCTGGAAGCTCAAATTGAAGAACTAGAGAGGATAATTGCTGCACTTAGTGATATTGCTCCACTGGAAAGGGGGTTGGTGCTCACTGAGCACAGTTTAGCTGGGCCTAGCATGGAGGGAGGAGCTGGGGCTAGTGAGGATGTCCAGGGAGGTAGCTGGGTTACAGTTAGAAGGGGAATCAGGGGACAGGAGGAGGCGGGCCAGTTCTGAGTTGGCAAACACCAACAGATTTGCCAGATTGAGTGAAACTGTTGGGGATGTCCATTCAGGGAGGGACTATATAGAAGTATTGGGGTAAAAGGGGTAGAGAGGGAAAGGGATGAGTTAGTTACCCATGGGGGAGGAGAAGGGGAGGGTTACAATAGACAGTAGGGAGGTATCATAGGTAGCAGTCAATACAGATTTATGAAGGATAGGTCATGTCAGACCAATCTAATTAGTTTCTATGAGGAAGTTAGTAGGAACATGGATCAGGGCAACTTAGTGGATGTAGTCTTTTTGGATTTTGCAAAGGCTTTTGATACAGTGCCTCATGGGAGACTGTTGAGCAAACTAAGGGATACAGGAATTGCATTAGATAGCTGCTCATGGATCGAGAGCTGGCTAAAAGACAGGAAGCAAAGGGTTGTTGTAAATGGAACATACTCCGATTGGACTAATGTGGTAAGTGGGGTTCCTCAAGGTTCAGTATTAGGTCCTCTCCTTTTTAACATATTTATTAATGACGCAGAAGTAGGACTCGAAAGTAGTGTCTCCATTTTGATGACACTAAGTTGTGCAAGGTAATTAAATCAGATAATGATGTACTTTCCCTGCAGAGGGATTTGCATAAATTAGAGAAATGGGCGGCTAAATGGCAGATGAAATTTAATACAAATAAATGTAAGGTTATGCATTTGGGAAGGAAAAATAGCCCTGCAATTTATAATCTTAATGGAGCAAATCTAGGGGTATCTAATATTGAAAGGGATTTGGGAGTAATTGTGGACAACCACCCAGGTAGCAGTGCTCAATGCCAAGCAGCAGCTGCAAAGGCAAGTAAAATATTAGCATGTATTAAGAAGGGTATAGAAGCAAGGGAAGCAAATATAATTCTGCCACTATACAAATCCCTAGTACGCCCTCATTTGGAATATGGAGTACAATTTTGGGCACCACTTCATAAAAAGGACATTTTAGAGCTGGAAAAAGTACAGAGAAGGGCTACAAAACTAATAAGGGGAATGGAGGGGCTAAGTTATGAAGAAAGCCTAACGAAATTAAACTTGTTTTCGATAGAAAAAAAGCGTCTACGAGGGGATATGATTACCTAATATAAATACATCCAGGGTCAGTATAAGGCTTTGTCAAGTGAACTTTTTGTAGCAAGAGATTTTTAACTGACAAGAGGACACCCTTTGAGGTTAGAGGAAAAAAGATTTCACCTTAAACAAAGAAAAGGGTTCTTCACAGTTAGGGTGGTCAAACTGTGGAATTCTCTACCAAAGGAGGTGGTGACAGCGAATTCGATAGATAACTTCAGAAAGGGGTTAGATATATTTTTGAATAAAGAGAGCATTCAAGAAATTTGATTGCCAGTTTCTGGGGTCAGGAAGGAATTTTGTTTTTTTTTCCCCTTTTTTTTTCAGTTTACCTTCCTCTGGATCAATTAACAATTAATAACAAATAGTCCACATATTAAAAAGATCAAGAGAGATCTAAAAAGGTTGAACTTGATGGATTAACTCTTTATTCATCCTCAAATACTATACTATTAATAATTAATTAACAACTGATTAATAAATAACTAATCCGCATATTGTAGATCAGAGGAGATCTTAAAAGGTTGAACTTGATAGACTGAAAGTTTTATTTCAACCTTAATTACTAAGTAAGATACCTCCTGCTTGATTAGATCAGATCTGTGTCATTCTTAAGCGACATTCATCACATATAATAGTTGTCAAACTGCGAGACGTCATCACGCTTTGCGAGCTTACAAAGCAAGCTCGCCAGAACTGCGTCCCTCGCAAACTGAGGGACGCAGTTCTGGCCACAAATGTAAACCCTCGTGAAGTGAGGGGCTGCATTTGCGGAGGTGTAGGCTCTACGGCGCCACACTTTGTAACAAAACCACCCCACAACAACCGTTAACTCGCAGCACTTAGTCCTCTCTTTCCCCTCTGTCTCTCTTACCCTCCTCCTCCTTCCCCTGTGTCTCTCTTCCCCTCCTCCTCTCCTTACCCTGTGTCTCTGTTCCCCTCCTCCTCTACCTCATTGCCTGCGAGCCAACATTACGGGCCGCGGGTCGCAAAACAACGCACTAACCCCTTGAATCGCACAAACACAAAAACACGATATACACTAATAAACACAATAATAATTAAAAAAACACTCACCCACAGCACGGTGGGACAGCCAGGATGTTTGGAAGTGAGGTTACACGCAAATGTAACCCCAAATTCCCCAGTTTCAGCACTCGAAAATCGTCTGAGCGAGAAAAAAAATGGAGGCTGAAAAAAATGAAAACGATGCTCCACGACCGCGCAAAACACTGCCAGCCACATACAACTTAGCCAAGATAACCGAGACACCCATAAGTCCTTAATTAACCCAGTGACTCATGGGGGTCAATGAAAACCCTCATAAGCCCTTCATTAACCCTGTCACTCATGGGGGTCAATACAGACCCCCATAAGCCCTTCATTAACCCTGTCACTCATTGGGGTCAATACAGACCCCCATAAGCCCTGAATTAACCCTGTCACTCATGGAGGTCAATAAAGACCTCCATAGTCCCTTAATTAACCCTGTCACTCATGGGGGTCAATACAGACCCCCATAAACCCTTAATTAACCCTGTCACTAATGGGGGTCAATACAGACCCTTATAAGCCCTTCATTAACCTTTCACTCATGGTGGTCAATACAGACCCCCATAAGCCCTGAATTAACCCTGTCACTCATGGGGGTCAATGAAGACCCCCATAATCCCTTAATTAACCCTGTCAATCATGGGGGTCAATATAGACCCCCATAAGCCCTTAATTAACTAAACCATGTAATAACACTATAAGTGCCATGAGGGTCATCCAGGACCCTCATGACACAAAGTGTAAGCACTATACTATTAACCCTAACTATACCCCATTAACCCAACCCTAGGCCTACTTAACACTAACAGTACCTATCTAACCCTAACTGTGCCTATTTAACCCTAACTGGGTCAATCACCCCATGGGGGTGTGTCCCATTGTGATTAGCCAAAGGGAATAGCGCCTTCTGATTGGATGTTGTCAATTAGACTGCAGCCAATCAGAATGCGCAGATGCCTTCAGCCAATCACCCTGTGGGGGTGTCTCCCATTGTGATTGGCTGAAGGCGATATAGCCTTCTGGTTGGTTTAAAAAAAAGATTGACAAGTGCATTCGCCAATCAAAATAGGATTTGGGGGTGTATCCCATTCTGATTGGCTCACACCTTGGTGCCTTCTGATTGGCTGAAATTTGATTACCAGCATTTTCAGCCAATCAGAAGGTGCCATTGCCAATTTTCTTCTGGAAAAGGCTCTAGGAGGCTTTGTTGTTTTTTTTAGAGCGCAGATTCTTTCAGGGCCCAGCCGGGGCAGAAGAGGAGGAGCACAGGGACATAGCGCCAAGGTAAGTTAAATGTATATTATGTTTATTGTATTTTATTTTGTGTATTTTGTGTATTCAGTACTAATCTAATGTTTATTTTTAACAGGGGCCGTGCCAGAGAAGAAAATAAGAAGGAAGGGGACATGCTGGAAAGGTGAGTAGAATATTTAGAATATTTAGAATGTTTCTTTAATGTATGTAATGTGTTGTACTCTTTTTTTTTTTTTTTTTACTAGGGTGGCAACCTGAAAGGACATTTGCAAAGGTAAGTGGTCTTAATTATTTTATTTTAGGTTAGATTTAGGGTTTGTGTATGGAGGTAGGATTTATTGTATGCTAGCTAGGGGTGTATTTTAGATAGATAGGGGGTATGTGTGTATTCTAGATACAATTTATTGTATTTTAGATAGTGGGTTATGTGTGTATTTTAGACAGGATTGAATGTATTTTAGATAGTGGGGTATGTATATATGTTAGATAGGATTTAATGTATTTTAGAGAGTGGGGTATGTGTGTATTTTACATAGGATTTCATGTATTTTAGATAGGGGGTATACTAAATAATAATAAACTAAAGAACTTTAGTTTGAGATGACAATGCCTTTTAAGTGTAGTTCTTCAAAAATATTTTAGGGAAATCTTTAAAAATGCCAGTGTTTGACATATAAAATATATATAATGATGTACTATCGACTGTAAATAAATCAGAATGATTGGACTGTTAGGAAAATATATATTTCTACAAAGAGGAGAATATGAGAATATCTGTGTCGTTTCTCTTTTAATTGTTTTATATCTGATACGTTTTCTAATTAAATAAATACAGTTTTTTTGTGTTTAGTACGCTCATATATTTTATGTTTTGTCTGTTGATTGAAAGATTTGTATGTGCAGTTTGATAGATCAAATCAACTATAATGACATATGTCTGCCAATACTGCAACCAGCACACCTATAGACAGCTCCATCGGCGTGATCACTTTATGTATTGTGCAGAGCAAACTATTAATAGAAGCACAGCACCCCCTAGAGGCAACTCCCCAAAATGCATAGGTCAAAAGAAATTTAAAGGGACTTTGTCACTCCAACATGAAGTTGATTTAATTTTAAAGGGCAATAAAAACTGGCTATACATTGTATTAGCAGTTTTTCTTCGCAGTAAATAATTTCTGAAATATTTAGAATTGATTTTGTGGCTCTTGAATGCTAATGTGCAACTCAGTGTGCTAATATGCATCTCAGAGTGCTTGATAAGGGTGGGAGTGAGGTCTAACTGACATATAATATTGGGGGTCTTTAATTTGGCCCCTACAGAGACAGACAAGCAGACTGTAATCCTAATTAGCATATCAAAGAAGATAATTCATATGCTTGACCTGCTCATTTGCATATAAATACAGCAACTGCAACATGGAAATTCACAGGATTCATTTACTTTGGAAATAAATGGAGATCTTTCCTGTTTGTTGGCATGGCCTAGATTTGAGGCAATTTATAACTCTAACCATAACCCCTAACCATAACCCTAAACTATAAATCCTAAAACTTTACCCCAACACCTTACACCTAACCCTAGGAAATGCCAGTGCCAGTTGCAGTCAGTCTAGATGTCTCAATAACTCTCCTGGCACACCTTGAAGTGTTTCCACTCTTAATGAGGTCAATAATGGTGGGAGCAACTCTGACTAGGAGGGGTCCTCAATGTGCAGGCAGAAGTATGCAGTGGTTTCCAGAATTATTGGTTCCATTGTTAAAGATGAGCAAAATAGGGTATAGACGTCTTGGTTTTTAATCACTGAAAATATGAGAGATATCTAACTTTTCTGTGATGTAAAAATGTTAAAAAATAAATAGATCCTAATACAAAAAGTAATATCTCAGAATATGCCACAATTATTGCACTGCTGCACACATACTTGGTGCACCTCCCTTTACTAAGCTAACAGCACTGGCATTCTCTTTGGAGACACATATACAGGGGTTTGAGACCACTCCTCCATGCAGAATCTTCCCAGTTCTTCAGGGTCTTTGGTCATCACTTGTGGACTATGCTCTTTAGTTCAATCCATGGGTTTTTAATAGGGTTTAGATCAGGGGATAGGGGAGGCCATTGTGAAAACTGCATTAGGTGGTCAGAGTGGATATGCAGATATGCTTTGGATTACTGTATTGTCCTGCTGGAAGATCCAAACAAGACCATGTCTTAGAGGCAGCCAGGTATTGGGCCAAAATGTCCTGGTATTTGCTGGAGTCCATGATGCCAGGTGTCCTATCAAGATCCCCAGTGCATTTGGAAGAAAAGTGCTCCACACATGACAGATCCCCCACCATACATCACAGTAGGGAATCGGTTCTTTTCTGCACAACCTTGTCCAAAAAACTCCTCTGGCAAAAAAATATATTTTGTCGCACTAGCCAACCACAGAACCTGATTCCAATCTAGTTCCAATGATGTTTCAGGTGCTTATATTTGTGGTGTGATGATGAGGCTTCTTCTGGCAAGTCTGTCAATAGTTGGTTGGCTCGGAGGTGGCGTCTAATTGTAGTTTTGGAGACTTGGTGACCTCAGGATGCAACCAGCTCCTGCCATTGTCTAACTGTGATTCTTGGAGAAAGTTTTGCCTCTCAAACGATTCATCTCATTGATTCTGGAACACACTACACTTGGGTCTTCTTCAGGATAGGCTCTAGTTGTTAGACACATCCTAATTATTGACCTGATAGTGGAGTTGGGTATTTTCAGGTGTGAAGCTCCCTTTATAACTATTGCCTGATTTATGAAAGTCAACAACCGTTTGTCTCATTTAATTTGTGTATTGTCTGGTCTCCCCCATGTTGATTAATGACTGTGAGTGTTTATCTTTTGCGTCACTGCATATTTATGCCCCAGTGATACAGGAAATTATGGAAACTACTTAAGAGTTCCCAAAGACTGTATTTAAAAAAGAATAAAACATGATTTGGAATATGTCACAACCCAGAGAGGAGGAGTCCACGCACCCCTAATTCTCCTACTTTAGCTTACAGGAGCAATCAGCAGGTTGCGACTTTATTCATCTCAGCACCCAGCAATTCAGATCAGAACATCATTCATGGGGAAGCAGAAAAATAAGATCCCTTAGTTAAGATTTCACATCATACAAGAAATACCCATGCACCCTGGCTTATTGCTGAGACAGACTGCCTGTTTATTCTTTTTTCAAACACATTTAAAAAAACTAAAACAGTAAACCCACATCTCCCCCTCCCCACTTTCTTTAGCCACCCCATCCCTCCGGTTTTGCTCTGCTGTCAGAAATTGTGGGGGTTACCTATTCGGTCGAGCTTATCAACTTTTATGACTATCTAAGGCCACAGGGATGCCTGGATGTTCTGAGGGGCCATATATCCATATAAATTCTTGCAGAAACGTATCCCTTTGTTCTCCCACTAACAAACATGGCAGAAAGTGTATCTCTGTTGGTTACTGGTAAAATAACAATATTACAGTGCATATAACATGATATAGTAAAACCAACATGCATTATTGTGACCAACACTACACTACACACAAAAAGCATCATGTCACTGTCCTTACAACAAGTCTCATGTCCATTTTAATAGCCTTTGATATTAGCAACCCAGAGTCCCAAATAGCAGGGTTGCTTGCGGGGTTCAGGGGGAGTCCCTATTATTATTATTATTATTATTATTCTTTACTGAAATGTTGATTTCCGTCATATTTTCACTTTTAAAGGACCATCGCAGAATGGAAAAAAATGAATATATATATATATATATATATATATATATATATACTGTATATATTGTTGTTGTTGTTCAGTCCTTCAGTCGTGTTTGACTCTCAGTGACCATATGGATGCAGCATACCAGGCTCTGTCTGTGTTTCTGGTCATGCTTATCCATATGGTTTTCTTGGCAAATTTCTGGAGTGGGTTTTCAGTTCCTTCTGCAGTGGACCACGATTTGTCAACAAGGTACTGATGCAGAAAGGGATATATATATATAGCACACTATATATATATATATGTATCTATATTTATTAACAATGAGTATAGCAAAAGGTATCACAGAATACTGCAATACTCATTATTAATATATATATATATATATATATATATATATATATATATATATATATAGTTTCATAATTGCTAAATTACTAGATTACTGGACATTCACAGTTGCTTCACTCTTTATATATATATATATATATATATATATATATATATATATATATATATATATATATATATATATATATAAATGCTTCAAAACTAGTTTGACTAAGAGCATATTTAATCAGAAAAAGACCTACAGCTAGATTTAAATTAGAAAAAAAAAAAAAAAAAATACATGTTGATGCCTCTGCAGGACCCTGGAGAGATCCATGATATATTGGTTGAAGCCTAATGTGTGAGAGGGGTGTCTGCATTTTTCAATCTTCTGTGACAGTGATGGGGGAAGGTTGTGGTGTCAGCTTCAATCGTATCCAGTTATCAAACAAAAGCTCCAGATTTCTGCCTGCTCCCTCCTTCCCCACCCCTCCCTCCACTGATAATTACAAACACACACCCCCATTATCCAGCTCTCGGGATGTGAGGTAACATGCACAAAATGGATTCCTGTACCTATAAACAGTCTTCAGAAATTCTCTGGATGAAGGGAATAAGGGAGAAAAGCACGATCAGCTGGTTAAGTTTTAATATTATTACTTATCAACAAGGCATACACTCCCCGAAAGTTAATTAATTATGATACTTTCAGGTAACTGATGCTTAAAATATCTCAAAATCAATTATTCAACACTTCCACTGATTTGTTTTTTTAATAAATTGCAATTATATTACTGTAATTTGTATGTTCACATTTGCGTTGTTCAGTCGTGTCCGGCTCTCTGTGACCTTGTGGATCCCTATAACTGTAACAAACACAAAATGTATTCTTCAAAAATTCAGATTTTCCCAAAAAATGGGTAAGTCTTTTTTTTTTTTTTTTTAGTTGTTCAGGACTCTCTGTGGCCTCATGGACCATAACATCTTTATGTACATGGTCATGCTGATCCACTTGGTATTCATGGCAGAGATACTGGAGTGGTTCTCCAGTGGGCCACAGCATACAGCTCCTGGTTTTCCTGGGTGGTCTCCCATCCAAGTACTGACCAGGCCAAACCCTGCTTGGCTTCAGGGTGGTGTGTTCTCTTGGATCCTAACCACTGGACCACCAGGGAACCCATTTATTTCACATAAACACTGCAAAATCTTTGGGAAATGGAAAACTATTATTATTTTTTATTATTATAATGTCTGATATAATATGCTGTTTATAAATAAACAGCTTTTATTAATAACTTTTATTTCCTGCCTATGACAGAACATTATGGCCCATGTTTTGTTCTCACTTTATTTACTGCACAGAGTTTCAAGTCACAGTTGATCAAACCGATATCCTACCTATGTCTGAGATGTGAGGACAACACTCAGTATGTGTTTAAAAGCTAAGTCACTGACAAAAAGTAAGTTACCTAAATCATTCATAACTTGTTTCATATCATGACCCTGACTGCCCCCCCCCCCCATCCCCACCAATGCACAGTAAATGTTGTTACATTATATAGGTCTCTTTTTCTTCAAAATTAAATACTAATGTAACAATCCACTCTTCCCCTTTCCCAACCACTCCAACCCACTCTTCCCCCTTATCTTCCTCTCCCGCTCTCATCCAAGTCCACTATCTCGCTTCCCCCCTTTATCCAAATCCACTCCCCCTTATCTTCCTCTCCCCCTCTACCTCCAACCCACTCTCTCCCTTTCCCCCCTCTACCCCAACCCACTCTTCCCCCTTACCTTCCTCTCGCCCTCTCACCCAATCCCCCTCACACCCAAGTACACTCTATCGCTTTCCCCCCTCTATCCCATTTCCTTCCCCCTTATCTTCCTTTGCCCCTCTACCTCCAATCCATTCTCTCCCTTTCCTCCCTCTACCCCAACCCACTCTTCACCCTTATCTTTCTCTCACTCAAGTCTAGTCTCTCATAGTAAATGAGGTTGAAAAAAGACTTTTAGCCCATCAAGTTAAATCTTTTAAGATCTCCTCTGATCTGCAATATGTGAATTAGTTGTTAATTGATCCAGAGGAAGGCAAACAAAAAAAAAAAACAGGGAAACTTTGCCAATTGTCTCAAAAGGGAAAAAAACATGAACTCCTTCATGACCGCAGATACTGGCGATAGAATTTCTCCCTGGATCAATACTCCCTCTCTAATTAAACAGGATAACCCTGAATGCCCTTTTTAATTAAATATATATATATATATTTTCCCTCTCTATCCCAATCCACTTCCTCTTATCTCACTCCCCCTCTACCCCCAATCCACTCTCTCTCTTTCCACCCTTCCCCCTATCTTCCTCTCCCCCTCTAACCCAAGTCCACTCTCTCCGTTTCCCCCATCTACCCCCAACCCACTCTCCCCTTATCTCCCTCTCCCCCTCTACCTCCAATCCACTCTTCCCCTTTATCTTCCTCTCCCTCCAATCCACTCTTCCCCTTTATCTTCCTCTCCCCCTCTACCTCCAATCCACTCTTCCCCTTTATCTTCCTCTCCCCCTCTACCTCCAATCCACTCTTCCCTTTTATCTTCCCCTCTCACTCTACCTCCAATCCACTCTTTCCCTTTCCCCCATCTACCCCAACCCACTCTTCCCCCTTACCTTCCTCTCCCCTCTCACCCAATCCCCCTCACACCCAAGTACACTCTATTGCTTTCCCCCTCTATCCCATTTCCTTCCTCCTTATCTTCCTCTCCCCATCTACCTCCAATCCACTCTCTCCCTTTCCTCCCTCTACCCCAACCCACTCTTCCCCCTTATCTTTCTCTCACTCAAGTCCACTCTCACATAGTAATTGAGGTTGAAAACTACTTTTAGCCCATCAAGTTTAACCTTTTAAGATCTCCTCTGATCTGAAATATGTGGATTAGTTATTGATTGATCCAGAGGAAGGAAGGCAAACAAAAAAAACCAGGGAAACTTTGCCAATTGTCTCAAAAGGGAAAAAACATGATTTCCTTCCTGACCCCAGATACTGGCGAACAAATTTCTCCCTGGATAAATACTCCCTCTCTAATTAACCAGGATATCCCTGAATGCCCTTTTTAATTAAAAATATATCTTCTTTTTCCCTCTCTATCCCAATCCACTTCCTCTTATATCCCTCCCCCGTCTACCTCCAATGCACTCTCTCCCTTTCCCACCCTTCCCCTATCTTCATCTCCCCCTCTCACGCAAGTCTACTCTCTCCCTTTCCCCATCTACCCCCAACCCACTCTCCACTTATCTTCCTCTCCCCCTCTACCTCCAATCCACTCTCTCCCTTCCCCCCTCTACCCCAATCTTCCTGTCACCCAAGTCCACTCTCTCCCTTTCCCCATCTACCCAAACCCACTCTCCCCTTATCTCCCTCTCCCCCCTCTACCTCCAATCCATTCTCTCCCTCCCCCCACCCCATCCCACTCTTCCCTCTTATCTCCCTCTCCTTTACCTCCAATCCACTCTCTCCTTTCCCCCTGGTACCCCCAACCCACCCCCTTATCTACCTCTCCCCACTTACCCAAGTCCAATCCCTCCCTTCCCCCCCTTTCCCGAACCCACTTATCTCCCTCTACCTCCAATCCATTCTCTCCCTCCCCTCCTCTACCCCCAAAACACTTCCCCCCCTCTACCCCAACACATTCTTTCCCCTTATCCTCCTCTCCTCCTCTCACCCAATTCCACTGTCTCCTTCTCCCCTCTACCTCCAATGCACTCTCTGTTTCCCCCTCTACATCATTCCATTGTCTCCCCTTATCTCCCCAAACACCCTTTCTCCCCTTCACCCCATTCCTTAAAGGAATTCCCTGTGTTTGCCTTTCTCTAATCTAACACATGCAGTTTATATGAGACACGCACATTACATGGAGCCCTTCTATACACACACAGACATAGTTTATTTTAAAAATACCGTAAATGGTTTCCATACCCCCAAAGGTGCCTACATAGGCACCTCGTACTAACCAATAGAAACACTGCATTCACATACTTTTTATCCCTATATTAACCTTTGAGCCAATAGCAGCACAGTACAGAGATTGACCACAACGAATTACAAATATAAATTAGTCTAGATTCTCCATTAATATCAACTGCCAAAAAATGAAGAAATTTGCAAACTTTAGAGTAAGTTTATTAATTTTTATTTGGGGGGATTTTCATGTATACACTACAGATTCTCCTCTATCAGATGCACTCATAGCCCAGGAAACTTCTATATATCTTTAAGTTATAGTCATAGATTGATAGATAGATAGATAGATAGATAGATAGATAGATAGATAGATAGATAGATAGATAGATAGATAGATAGATAGATAAATAGATAGATAGATTTACTTACCAAAATAAAAATGTATGCCGAGATGTCAGTGAATTTCTTGGCAGTGTCAAATTTATAATCTGCCATTACCCTAACCCTAACACCTCAACCTAAACCTAACACCTAACCCTAACAACTAACCATAACCCCTAACTATAACCCTAACACCTCAACCTAACCCTAACACTTAATTCCTAACAACTAACCCTAACCCCTAACCATAACACCTCATCCTAACCCCTAACACCTATCACTAACCCTAACAACTAACACCTACGGCCAGCCAACAGGAAAGATTCAAAATGTCATAAAATATTATTTCAAATTAGTAAACACCTTATATTTTCATGCTACATAGTTTTGTATTATACAAATACCTGAGTTTTTTTTTAGGAAATCCAAAATTTAGCATTTCAGTTATCAAAGACAAATCTTTTACACAGTAACGCCCTGTCAAAATATCCAATAAAATCTGCAAAAGTTTCAGAGCTTTTTATTCTTCAAGTAATATATGCACACATTGCAGAGTTATTATTGTAAAATATCATACAGGTTGTCATCTAAGATAAACTGAACTAGTGGAAAACCACTGCCCCCCAGTGGACAATATAATAATAGCCAATGTGCATATCTTCCAACAGTCTGTTTGGATGGAAACCCCAGTCCGTCTTGGCTTCCCAAATGCTATTATTTCTCTCTTATACTATACACAGTGATGTGGGTGGATGGGAAGATCACAGAGGGAGGTAGTGCTGCCAAATGCAGCCCCTTAGTCATGAACATTTACTTTAAAATTAGATAGACTTTTTTTTAAGCAATGAATATTTATATAAAAACTAACTTCTATATACTGCCTAGCTATGCAATATTTAACTATTATATATAGTACAGAGTCCCTTTAATTCTAACAGCCCCTATATTCTGTGGTCCCCAACAACAAAGCTTTATAGTGTTGTCTTAAAAGAATTAAAAGATTAAAGAAAGGGCAACTCTCAGTAAAAATCAGTCTCCAGTCAGCAATAAGAGCTCTAATGGTGTAATATGGAAACAGAGAGACTCAAGAAGGGTAATTAAAACAAAAATTTCCCCTATAATATGTTTATATCTCAGGCGTACATGGCTGCTAATGTTGATAGTGTGTTATATACATCTTAAACATGTACAGGTTTTAAAAATTGACAGTGTTCATTTAAGAGCTGATAACAATGGCTTCCATTCCATGGCTCCCATGAGAATTGAGCCGAGTAAAGTTCACTAGTAAATCACCATCTAGCTATCAGATCACACACCTAAATCTAACCTCAAAGACATTCCATCTGAGGGCTCCAAATGTCCCTAATATTGTACACCCAGAGTGTCTGTTCCATAACAATTTAAAAAATCGCTATTACATACCTCCCGTAACGATATTCAGGTTCACGCAGAAGTTTTTGCGAGTGCCCCCAATTTTTAAAAAATCTACAGGTACTTTCAACCTTCTGTAAAGTCACAAGAAATGCCTCAGAAAAGCTAGCTGAATACTTAAAATCCATTGCTATGAAGAAGCTAACACTTTAATTGTATCATAGTTGATGATTGTTTGCTCAAATCCGACACAATGAAGGGGTTAATAATGCTACCCCCTATGAGCCAGCAGATCCCCGGAATCCCTTATTGCTACCTGCTAACTTCTGTGAACCTGGCAATCTCCCGGGATTTCCCCTTCATACACACTACGAGCCCCGGTATTCCCTAACTAAAGTATAACCATGGAAGTCCTTATGGACCCCCATGACACCAAATATTAATTCCATAGGGATCCCCATGAGAATTTAAAGTATAACTATGGACCCGTATGGCATCCAATATTAAACCCCTATATTAAACCCCTATAGCACAGTGGTTCTTATGGACTCTTGTGGCACATATAGTTAACATCTATAGCACAGGGGTCTCAACGGACCACCATGGTATACTAAGCTATAACCATTGTGGTCATCATGGACCCAAAAGGCATGTAACATTAACTCTTATACCATGGGGGTCTTCACTGATTTTTTTATTTTCTGTATTTAGTGTTAGGAACTATGGGGTCCTTATAGACCCGCATCTAATGCCTTAGAGGTCCATATGATATTGGGGTTTATCGTTAGGACCCCCATGATTATAGCTTAGTATACCATGGGGTCCATTAAAAATCCCATGCTATAGGAGCTAATGTTATGTGCCATGGGGGTTCATGATGACTCCCATGGTTATATGTTATAACAGCATTTTTTTAACTATTTAAAGAGATTTAAAGAAGGGGGAACAAGCAATTCACATAGCACAAGTTGGTGCATCACACCGATCACAAAGAAAAGAGTTTTGGGATATATTATTGGCATTAGGAAACTTTGTTTATTAAAGCTGGTACCATAACATATCCCCTAAAATTAGTAATGTTATTTTGAAATGTATACATTTATAAAGATACCAATGAAATGTTAGATTAACACATAACTAATCAAATACAAAATTCAACACATCACATTTAAATAATCAAAACAACAATTTTAAACAAGTATATTTAATATAGTTTAGTGAATTTGATTTGAATTTAATTAATTTATGTATTATTTCATGTATATATAATTACTAGACATGATATAAACACAATAAAGTGGATAATTAATGAACCAATTGATAGTTTGTTTCCTCATTATTTTTTTCACATGATATCAATGTATTTCTCATATATTGAGTAATATAATTAGTTCATAGAAACAGTACAAGGGTTTACAGAATAATTGGTTTAAACAAAGAATCATAGAATATCACTAATTTAGTAATTTATTTCTTAAAATATAAAGTATATATATTATTTACTTAAATAAAAGGAATGGATAATTATATACAATTAATTCATTAATTCCCATAAACAATACAATGGATCATTAGATTTAAACTAATTCTTTAATTTATTTATTGACACATTTTTTAATAACAATTACTTGGATATCTAATGGAGAGTTTTTTTAGATTTAAATTAAATAATTTGTATATATTTGCTAATTTATTTAGTCCTATTCACATTTTTTATTCATATATTTTTTTTTTTAAGGATCAAACCTAAGATCTTAGAAACAAACTGACAATTATTAGAAAATTGTGTATTTGATTTTAGTGCATTTAATGTTGTACATAAATAGATAAGTATATTGATTTTAATGGAATCACATTTGGATGTCACCACCATAGCCCTTTGTAGACGAAAACATAGACAATGGTGTTGGAGTTTCATTTGTTTTGTCTGTTATTCTCCATGTTTCATGGTCCCACAACTGGAAGAAGTTGTTGATTCACAACAGAAAGCCAAAGAGAGGAATCCCAAGGAAACATAAGAAATTGTTACATTTTTTTTTTATGTAATAGGGGTTGGTTTATTTTAGATCAGATTAGTTCTGTCGATAAATAATTTGATAGACAACTTGGATGTGTGATATAATGTACATTTATTGAGACAGCTGCATGATTTGATTGAAGCTATTGGGCGCAATCGGATTATAAACTAGTTTATACCCCCATGGTACAGGGGTTAACTTTAGGTGCCACTGGGTCCATAAGAACCCCCTTGGATAAGGGGTTTAATATTGGGTGCCATGGGGGTCCATTAGGATTTCAATGGTATAATTTAGTTGGGGGATCCCATGGCTCATAGGGGCTAGCAAATATGAAGGGGTAATTCCAGTGCATCCCTAGGCTCATGGAAGGCAGTGGGTATTGAAAGGGGATCACAGGGATCCCCTGGATCATAAAGGGTAGTGAGTATAAAGGGAGATCCCTGGGCTTATAAAGGGTAGTGGGTAATAGGCGGAGGGGTCTTTATCCCCCAGCATTCATTTATATTATTATTGAACCCCTTGCCCTGGGAAGGGGTTTATATGGATAGATAAAGATAAGGCAGGGTGTTAGGGCTAGTGTAGTGAGTTGATGTTTGTGAGTACCATTATGTAGTGTCTGAATGGAGACTAATGAGATTCAGACATGAAGTCTCTGGTTAACAGACTGTGAGCGCATGTTAGTGCTAGAGAGTTCCAGGCAAACCCCTCTAGGTATGAGTAAGTATGTTTTATTATCCTCCTTTTCCAGGAGCCATAGAATAGCTCTGATTCTTAGCTTTTCAAAACTCCCGAAATTGCAAGTCAGCCTTCCAAGAATTTCTACTGGAGCCATGGAATGGAGGCCAATGAGTCCTATTCTATTAGAAGTCTGCAGATACCTCTAATCCATCATTTTGGCTGTGGGTATTTATTTCTCTAATTGTTTAGATGTATTCTATTGACTCAAGCTCTTTTAAGTCTAATTTCAGGGGGCATGATCATATGATCTGACAATATATAAGCAAGCCAGTAATTTACTTCTTAGACATAGCCAATAGTAAATGAGAATGTCATCATGACGTCAGTAAAACATGGAAGTTATCTGCCATTGGAGGCAACAAATTTATTAATGCCAGCAAGTAATATTTGCCGATCGAGCTCACAATCAAGTCTTCTATAAAAAACATTAGGTCTTCTGTCCTAGTCCATGATCAATATTACTCAGAAATAACAGCTAACAGTAATATTTTTTATTTGCATATTTGTGGGTTGTGCTTTTAAAGTACAGTATTGTGTGTTTAATTGCTGTTACAGCTCTAATAAGTGATTAAAAAATGCCTCGTGAGTCCTAATTAGTATATTTAGAAAATAAATTTTGTGTAACTTTAATTATTTAGAGCTGGTAATGTTCGAGCTGTGCTAAAACCAATGGAGTTCTAATGCCAGTTTTGTGTCTTTGGCTGCTCCGTAGTGATTGTGGGTGGGGATCCCGTAATCGGATTGCGAGTAGCTAATAGAATATGTGGCAATTTTAAGAGCATAAGTGTGTATACATTTACAAATTGGGCAGTAGAATAGGGCCCAATGTCAACATAGAGCAGTTCTTTCAGCTTGCTAGAGTAGAAAGTTTGTGTAAAATATAGTGTCAAATTAATATAGTAATATTTAACCGTGTTTTATCATTTAAACAGGGGGATATTTAAAATCTTACTTAGAATAAGCACATTGCTTCAAGCCTATTAATGTCTTGTTTTCATGTATGATATATGCTACTTTATCAGTTTCTGTGACCTGGCATAGCAGGGTTATCAAGCTAGTGCAAAAGAAGAAACCTGTTTTACTATATAGACAGGGAGTACAAACTGATTAGAACAGATAAAACTAAGTTTTAGGAACACATTTACTCTGGTTCGGACTTATAGACACATTGCCAAAGCTGCACTACATCAACCAGAGCACTGAAAAGCAAGTACATAAACCATTTACATTTTTATTTTTCACAATAGGTTTTTATTAAGCAGAGACTTAGAGCATTCACAAAACTGTTTACATAGGGAACATGATATTGTCTGTATCAAACCGAGCATATACAATCAGTTATATCATTTGTACAAGATGTTTTTACTTTACATATGACACATGCATATAAAGTTTTCTAATAAAAATCATGAGAAGGATTCTCTGTTGACATCAGGCTTGATCAGACTAATGTGCCCCAATTTTTCCTTTTTTTTCATTATGACAAACATTAAGTATTAGTCAAAAGGTAAATTAAACTAGGGAAATTGTAACAACTGAGTCATAACAGGTTAGTTTATCTGAATGAAGCCAAGGTTTGGTATTAAAGGAGGCATCACTACCTACATTTACAGTGCCTTGCAAAAGTATTCACCCCCCAGGACATTTTTCGTGTTTTGTTGCCTCACAACCTGGAATTAACATGGATTGTTTGAGGATTTGCATTATTTAATTTACAGAACATGCCCACAACTTTGAAGATGTTTTTTTTTTTTTATTGTGAAGTAAACAACAAATAGGACAAAATAATTGTCATTGTCCTGCTGGAAGGTGAACCTCCGTCCTAGCCTCAAATCACGCACAGAGTGGTACAGGTTTTGCTCAGGAATATCCCTGTATTTAGCTCCATCCATCTTTCCCTCAACTCTGACCAGTTTCCCAGTCCCGGCTGCTGAAAAACATCCCCCCAGCATGATGCTGCCACCACCATGTTTCACTGTGGGGATGGTGCTCTTTGGGGGATGTGATGTGTTGGGTTTGCGCCAGACATAGCGTTTTCTTTGATGGCCGAAAAGTTCAATTTTGTCTCATCAGACCAGGGCACCTTCCTCCATACGTTTTGGGAGTCTCCCACATGCCTTTTCGCAAACTCAAAATGTGCCAGTTTGTTTTTTTGCTGAAAGTAATGGCTTTCTTCGGGCCACTCTGCCATAAAGCCCAACTCTATGGAGCATACGGCTTATTGTCGTCCTATGTACAGATACTCCAGTCTCTGCTGTGGAACTCTGCAGCTCTTCCAGGGTTACTTTAGCTGCCTCTCTGATTGATGCCCTCCTTGCCCGGTCCGTGAGTTTTGGTGGGCAGCCGTCTCTTGGCAGGTTTGCTGTTGTGCCATGTTCTTTCCATTTGCTTATGATAAATTTGATAGTGCACCAGGGGATCATCAAAGATTTGGATATTTTTATAACCTAACCCTGACTTGTACTTCTCAACAACATTGTCCCTTACATGTGTGGAGAGTTCCTTGGTCTTCATGGCAATGTTTGGTTAGTGGTGCCTCTTGCTTAAGTGTTGCAGCCTCTGGGGCCTTTCAAAAAAGTTGTGTATATGTAAGGACAGATCATGTGACACTTAGATCGCACACAGGTGGACATAATTTTGCTAATTAAATGATTTTTAAAGGTAATTGTTTGCACCAGAGCTTTTTATGGGCTTCATAATGAGGGGGGGGGGGGTGAATACATACGCACATGACAATGTTCTGTTTTATATTTCTAAAAAATTGTTTTATGTATATATTTTTCTCATTTCACTTCGACAACTTAGATTATTGTGTTCTGATCCATCACATAAAATTCAGATTAACAAAAAGATTAACTTAAGGCTGTAATGTAACAAAATAGGTAAAAAGTCAAGGGGGGGGTGTATACTTTTGCAAGGCACTGTATCCATGGTTTCCAGCATTGGCAATGAGTCGAAGGGCTCTGCCCCCCACACACACACACAAGACCTCAGATCTATTTAAAATGTTATCTTTCAGATTAGGGAAATACTGTAAGGTGTAGTTATCCACGGGCCCCAAATAAGCGAGAATTGTGGAGAAGTGTCTTCTAAAATGTTAGTTATTCTTTTCATTAATTAGAATGCAGTTAAGCTTATTCTTAGCGCTTGCAGGCTCATTTGATTTCTGGAATAGTTTATTTTGAGGTGAGGAAAGTGAAGCGGGTGGGTGACCTAGAAGGCAAGATTCTGGGTTTATGTTTAATTGGACATTAAATATATCAGAGGCTAGATCTATAACATTAGTCCATAACTGCTGAACTCAAGAGCATGTCCACCATATGTGGAAGAAGGATCCCTCCTCTCGACAACCCCTGAAACAATTTGGATTATTATTCACTTTCCATTGTCAGGAGTTATATATATATATCCTGTGTAGTATTTTGATGGAGGTCTCCAGGATGCTACTGTTTAGTGAACCCCCTGGAAAGGTTCTCCCACGAGATTCTCCAAAATTCTTTGTCCCCCACTAAACCCAAGTCCCTCTCCCACTTCCTTATGCTAACTTTTGTAGCTTTTGATCCGTATGCCCTTCATTAAAGGCGTTATATAGATGGCTTACTACACTCTTTGAAAGTGGGGATTTGTCGCATAGATTCGTGAACCAATTAGTTTTAGGTTTTCCCAGAAGGCGTTCTGTGAATAAAGTGCTTGATTTTACAGTAGGTAAAGTGTTCCTGCAGGGGTATGTTATAAAGGTCTCAAATTTGTTCATACGTCAACACTGAGTCATCTTTATACTACTGGACAATTTTTGCGAGGCCTGATGAGGTCCACCCCGCCATGGAAGTCTGGGACAGAGATATTGTCAAATGTGGATGGGGAATGATAGGAGTAAGGTTAGATATAGAAGGCGACAGACCCTATTTTTGGTGGACCCAGTTTCGAAAGGTGAAGAAGAGTCAAGTGTATGGGCTCGCTCGATTTCCTATTATAGATAATGGTTTGGGGAGCCAGACAATCGAGCTCCTGGAGTGTGGGGACCTTTTACATTTTAACATGAATGCACTGTGTTCTAAGAGTTTTTATACAACCCAATAGTTTATTCAAACACTCTCCCACATTGCAACAGGCTGAGACTTTATGCCTGCAGGGTCTGGAAGAAGCTCAAATCAGAATGTTCCTGCAAATGCAAAATGCAAATGCACAAAAATCAGTTTTTCCTTTGATTTTTTACAAACATTGAAACATTGCAGTGAAGATTGTATACAAACATATAAATGGAGCTTGTAATTTATAATTCCTGAGACCCTTCCAGGATATCCTCTCCATACACTCAGTATATGCATCTGAAGGTAAGTAAACCGGTTGAAGACTTTAAAAGCTTACACTGCAAAAATTGAAAACAATAAAAAGGTTTTAGAGATTTGCAACCACTTTTGACTACACTGAATGACAAAGCAGTATCAGATCCACTTTATGTAAAAAAATAAGTGAAATTGTGTCACTTTTAATTTTGTTATCATTATTTATCTATAAAACACAAATGTTATATATATTTATATCACATATATATTTGTCAAACTATGAGACGTCGTCACGCTTTGCATGATGCATACGACTTAGGCGAGGAGCGCCGAAGGTGCTCATCGCTTGCGAGCCTCGCAAAGCGAGGCGAGACATTAAATCGGAGCACTTCGGTGCTTTATCGCACTTCATCGCTTGCGAGTCTCACATAGCGAGGCGAGCCTCACATAGCGAGGCGAGCCTCACATAGCGAGGCTCATCGCCTGCGAGCCTCACATAGCGAGGCGAGCCTCACATAGCGAGGCTCATCGCCTGCGAGCCTTGCATAGCGCGGAGAGCCGTAAACTCACAGCCCTCGCCTGCGAGCCGCACGTAGCAAGGCGAGCTGTTAAGCCACAAAAAAAATCAAAACATAGCGTGGCGAGCAGTGAAGGCAATGAAACATGCGGGACTTCGACTCCATACACTTAGGCTGCAAGTCCTTGACGAACGCGGGACTTGGAAAAAAACAAAGTTAACGGCCGAACCACGCAAGGCAAAAAACACAAAACACACAAAAAATTAAATAAAAAATACAACAAAAATATCACACACAGCACGGGGGAACAGCCAGGACGTCTGAGAGTTAGGTGGAGCGCGAATTTAAGTTTATTTTACAGAGTTTCACCACTCGAAAATCGGCTAAGTGAGAAAAAAAAAATGGCAGCCAAAAAAAATGAAAACGATGTTATATACAACCTGGATTACACAAAACACTGGCATCCGCGTACCACTTTCACCCAGGAATAGACAAACAAAGCTATTTTACAATCCTAACTTGCCACTTACAACATTACGCATGTTCACATGGACCCCTTCTCCACTTCGGCCTTCAAAGTTCTTGTTTTATATTTTCTACTACCACCAAGATCTGCACCGGGTCATATTACTGGGATTATTGCTGCTGAACCTGCAATGGACTCTAGGGCCCTCATTCAATTGCGATTTGGCCAATTGAATAGGCCTCTATATAAGCACATAGCATTTTTTTTTTTTTTAAGTTTTCAGTTAGTGAAAACCTTGCTTTTGGATAGATGCTTACCAACTAAAAACTTCTTTAAAAAATATATGTTATGTGCTTATTTAGAGCTCTATTCAATTGGTCAAAATGCAATTGAATGAGGGCCTAGTATAGTGGGTAATATTTGCTCGGTGGCCCCACTGATTCCTGTGGTTTGCTGGGCACTTTGGTGGCTGTAAGCTGGGTTGGTACTGTTCCTGCTACCAGGGATATACAAAGAACCATTTGACCCTACTGGGTAGGTTTGAACTAGGTATCTCACAAAAGTGAGTACACCCCTCACATTTTTGTAAATATTTTATTATATCTTTTTTTATGTGACAACACTGAAGAAATGACGCTCTGCTACAATGTAAAGTAGTAAGTGTACAGCCTGTATAACAGTGTAAATGTGCTGTCCCCTCAAAATAACTCAACACACAGCCATTAATGTCTAAATCATTGATAACCATAGTGAGTACACCCCTAAGTGGAAATGTTCGACTAGGGATGAAATTAGCCATTTTCCCTCCCCTGTGACATGTGACTCGTTAGTGTTACAAGGTCTCAGGTGTAAATGGGCAGCAGGTGTGTTAAATTTGGTGTTATCGCTCTCACACTCTCTCATACTGGTCACTGGAAGTTCAACCTGGCACCTCATGGCAAAGAACTCTCTGAGGATCTGAAAAAAAAGAATTGTTGCTCTACATAAAGATGGCCTAGGCTATAAGAAGATTGCCAAGACACTGAAACTGCGCTGCAGCATGGTGGGCAAGCCCATACAGCAGTTTCACAGGACAGGTTCCGCTCAGAACCGGCCTCGCCATGGTCAACCAAAGAAGTTAAATGCACATGCTCAGCGTCATATATAGAAACAGACATATGAGTGCTGCCAGCATTGCTGCAGAGGTTGAAGGGGTGGAGTCAGCCTGTCAGTGCTCAGACCATAGGCCGCACACTGCATCAAATTGGTCTGCATGGCTGTCATCCCAGAAGGAAGTCTCTTCTAAAGATGATGCACAAGAAAGTCTGCAAACAGTTTACTGAAGACAAGCTGACTAAGGACATGGATTACTGGAACCATGTCCTGTGGTCAAATGAGACCAAGATAAACTTATTTGGTTCAGATGATGTCAAGCGTGTGTGGCGGCAACCAAGTGAGGAGTACAAGCATGGGGGTGGGAGTGTCATGGTCTGGGCCTGCATGAGTGCTGCCGGCAGTGTGGAGCTACAGTTCTTTGAGGGAACCATGATTGCCAACATGTACTGTGACATACTGAAGCAGAGCATGATCTCCTCCCTTCGTAGACTGGGCCGCAGGGCAATATTCCAACATGATAATGACCCCAAACACACCTCCAAGACGACAACTGCCTTGCTAAAAATGGCTGAAGATGAAGGTGATGGACTGGCCAAGCATGTCTCCAGACCTAAACCCTATTGAGCATCTGTGGGGCATCCTCAAATGGAAGGTGGGGGAGTGCTAGGTCTCTAACATCCACCAGCTCTTGATGTCATCATGGGGGAGTGGAAGAGGACTCCAGTAGCAACCTGTGAAGCTCTGGTGAACTCCATGCACATGGACAGCTCTTTGGTCTTGACCATGGTGGAGAGTTTGGAATCTGAGTGATTGATTGCTTCGGTGGACAGGTGTCTTTTATATAGGTAACAAGCTGAGATTAGGAGCACTTCCTTTAAGAGAATGCTCCTAATCTCAGCTTGTTACCTGTATAAAAGACAACTGGGAGCCAGAAATCTTGCTGATTGATAGGGGGTCAAATACTTATTTCACTCATTGACCTGCAAATCAATTTATAACTTTTTCGACATGCGTTTTTCTTGTTTTGTTTTTTTGTTATTCTGTCTCTCACTGTTAAAATACACCTACCATTCAAATTATAGACTGACCATTTCTTTGTCCGTGGACAAACGTTCAAAATCAGCAGGGGATCAAATACTTTTTTTCCCCTCACTGTACAACTAATTAGCTGTGAAAACCTAAGAAATCTCTGCATTTATCACATTTGAAAATCTTAGCGCTTTCAGTAAAATATGATGTACAAGTGTGGAAGATTCATTAGCATGCAAACAGCATTTTCCATCTTAATAAGTAAATGCTCTATAGTCACATTTTAATATTCATCAGAGCAAAAGATCAATTTAGGTTGCAGTGGATGTTTTTAGGATATTTCTAATATAAATAAATGGAATCTAAATTTTAACCTGCAAATAACCAAATGCCTTTTTTTTTTTTTGCGGAAAATATTTACTGCCACGGAACAGCTGGACCAGAAAGCAAAGGATCCCATCAATTCAACCTCTGAGAATCAGGAATCTACAGATTACCAGGTAACTATAGTTATTACTCAGAGAAAAAAGGCCACCAGCCCACAGCTAATTTCCTTAGTCCAAGAGCAAGTGTTTATTGCCCACAAACCAGAGAATGTTTTTGTTGTTCAGTCATTAAATCATGTTCGATGCTTGGTGGTTATCTTGCCAGGTCACTTCATAACCCAGTCCTGTGTTTTGCTGTTAGGTGAAGCATATCACTTTATGACTATCTGAGGCCAGAGAGTGGATGCCTGGTCGTTCTGATGGGCCATATAAATTATTGCAGAAACCTTGGGTTTAACTCTCTGCTGGCCCACTAACACAATATGGCAATATAACATTATTAAAGTGCATGTAACATCATTTAGTAACCCCAACATTCATTATTGAGGCCCACACTACACATAAACATAGTCCATAAATAAGTATCTTGTCTATTTTAAAATCATTGGATATTAGTACCCCGATGTGCCAGACTCCAAAAAGGCAGGGTTGCTTGTGGGGTTCAGGGGAGTCCCAAAATCAGTCATGACACCATGTTTTAACAATATTAATATTACCAAAAGCCAGGACGTCTTTCTAACTAATTCAAATTAATTTGTGCTCCAGTTATGGATCTACTTTAAAAATCAGTTACTTCCTCTACTGACTCATAACATTGCGGCAAAATAGATGCTGTTCAATTCTTCGATCTTTACAGCATTCATTTCCCAGGCAAATAAAATATTCAAAATGCAATGAATGGCAAAAATGTATCTGCAAATCTCTTGTATTTGGATGTCCTTTAAAGCCTTGTTCTCTGGATTCATTCTTTTAAGAAGTCAGAATAATATTATATAAACCCTGCAGTACTGTGTCTCTGCCAGGAGCCACCAGAAGCAACGTATTAAAGAGACTCAAGAGCGCCATTGCCAACAGACTTATTAATTCAGATTACTCAGCACATCATGTAATATCATAAAGGTAACATTGACAGTGACTAATTAATATTGGTTCCTGGCAGGCAATCCTAATTGATTTTATGACCCCATTTATAGTTTGTCCTGATTTCCAATGCAGTGGTAATCTAGTTGGGAATCTTCCCTTAGATAAGACGCATCTTTCTGTTGTCTTGTACAATTTGAGTTTATAATGTGATTGTGGGTTATTAAAGAAACAGTGATAAATTGAGACTGACCAGTTAATAAGACCTATCATATAAAACATCCATATGCATTACATGGGCAATGTGTTTTATTATAAAATTGTGCCAAACTGGGCATCCTTAGATTCCAGGAATAACTAGGTAGATTAGATAAACTCCCTTGGGTTTAAGCATGCTCATTCTTTACACTAGAACAATAGATTCAGTGTCCCAAGATATAATAATCAATTATTGACAATCATCTGCTATTAGCAACATTGTATAGATTGGAAAGGCTGACTGGCAGGTAAAAACTGTATATACCAATGTAAGATTACTGTAGATAAATGCAATGTTTTAATGGAAATTTAATGAATAACGTACTTTTCATTACCAATAATTTTAAATAATACTATATTTGCTACGTATATAATCTTCCAGTGTATATATTTCTTTTTATGTACTTTATTTTATTAAGAGGTGCTTTTACTATCATAATCAAACAAATAGTGCCTGCTTGGGTCTGCCCTCTGCAGCTCACAAAGACAAAGATTCTGATGTACTAGCTGTGTCTCATACTAACCAATCAGTCACCATTTCTCAGAAACATGCTGTAATGTGCGGCTGAGACGTGGTCCCTGATAGGCTAGGGCACTACGCTGCACATCCAGTCATACAGAGACTGTGTTGTTGTTACTGAAATATGTGTGATATCCTAACAACCTAGACAGTTATAGTGTCACTGAGAGCAATTTTGTGAAACACCAGCTTAGGCTAAATTCAAATTTGGGGGAGAAGATGTAGAGACAATGTTTATGGAGACAAGTTAGAGGCCTCTGTCTCAGGTTACAACCAAGGCTTGACTCCCAGTGGTTTGCTCTGACTATGCTGAAGTGCTGGGTGGAGGGTACGTGTCACAGCCTAGGGGAGGGGGTCTGCTTTTCCACAAAAAAACTCCTGCCTCACTCACCAAATTTACCTAGAAATTTGGGGACCTTGGATTCAGTCTCCAGATAGCACATTGTAAGGTCTGGACAGGAAAGAGCATTACACTTTGGCTAACAGCGGTGGCTTGTCCGGGGAGCGGAGTGTGGAGCGGACTGGAACGGGTAGAGCTGGGAAGCGGAGAGGCAACTCATCTAGACGACAAAAGGTACTGAGGGTGGCACGGGAGATCATAGGAATGGATGTAGTGAGGAACATTTAGGAGTGGAACTTTAATTGTGTATTTACTTAAAACCATCACCAAAAAAGGAAAAAAATGTGAGATATCTGGCTGAATGATTGTTTATTGATATGAATACTATATTTTAATAACAATAGACACAATTATCTTAATAATTTCAGTTAACAGATGTTTGCGATGTAATTGTTTGTTATGTAACATAAAAGCTGTTGAATAAAAAATCTTTGAAACAAAAAAAACTCCTGTCTTCAGCTACAGGAATTCTCACTCAGGATTGTGGGGGGCTTCTTGGTGTCCATTTGTCATATTAGGCAGGAGCATCGGGAACACAGGATCACATGATCAGCATACCCGGTACAATCTACTCTCCAGTGGACTTGAAAAGGCCAGTGAGACCAAATATACCCGCAGATCTCATCCGGTTCATCTATCCTCTTCTCAAAGGATAGCAGCATCAGTTAAGGATACTAAGTAATTATAGCTCATGCCCTCAAAGAAACACATCATTTATTTTTTTTACATTTCTCCCATAAAACAAAACAATGGTACATTCATGCACCAATCAGCAGTGGGACACTTCATTAGACAAACACAAGTCTCACACCTTCTGCCTTTTTTAATTACCACACATGGGCTAGGAATGGCAACAAAGACTTGGTGCCAGCCTGTCTCCTTCCCTACCTAGGTGCCAATGGGTCTATGGCCCCTAAATATCGCTCCCATTGGTTATGATGTGACATTCCCATTTGTTCTCCACTGCTGCAAGTGAAACTCCTTTTGGCTTAAAAACTCCCATTTGATTGTCATGTTAAATAGTATTGTTCTCTGGCCACTCCCAGCATTTGCCTGATTAATATGGCACACAAGTCTATTATATATGTATATAATAACAATATACAGTGTGACCAAATACAGCTTTTAATTATAAAGACTCCTGGGATATGTTAATATGTCAAGAGCATCAAACGTATTTTCTTAGTGAATTTCAAGCTGATTTAGTAATCTCAAAGTGTTGGCAGAATTTACATCTGCATAAGAACTAAGGACAATAATCTTCAATTTAATGAAACCAGAGATGCAGAATAATTTGACATTGTAATAAGAAATAGACCTGCCTAGTGATCACTAAAAGAAAAATGTAATTTAGTAGTCTTCAAATACTAACTGTACCGGGAACACGATGCTCTGCCAAAACCATGAGTCATAGATTTCAGCAGGGATCAGGACAGCACTGACCCCGCTGGTATCTGCTCAGGACATTGTATTAAAGATTTTATTCATTTGATAATTACATTTAGCCAGATGCAATCATTTATCAGCTCATAATAAAATTACATTTTTTTGAGTATTTTTTTTCTTCATATCTTACACAGAGTTATTAAAGGGACAACCGTTACAGAAAATACACAAATTTGGAAATAATAAATACATTTCTTTTCTGCATATAAAAGCAGCTGAGTAAATGAGGGTCTTACTCTGTATTATTAATACTTATTATTTATGTAAGGAAACAATTGTGTTAGGTAAGTGTGTGACTTTATATATTCACTCTCTATAGATGATGATGATGTTTTCCTTTTTTTAAATCTTTTTATTGGTGTTTTTCACTAGCACAATTATTTTTGATTACAAAGAATCTGTGAATTTTTTTTTCTTATTTTACTAGTCAAATTGTCTAGGTAACAGTCTCCCTTTCTTCTCTGGAAACCATGGTCCAATTTTGTATAACCAGGAGTTGCATGAGAAAATAGTCCCAATGTAAATACACCCCAAAAATCCCCAAAACATCACAGACAGCACGGGGCAACAGCCAGGATGTCTGGGAGTGAGGTGGAGCGCGAATTTAACTCGATTTAGAAGATTTTCGCGAAAATCACCTAAGCGAGGAAAACAATGGCCGCAGAAAAAAATGAAAACGAGGCAACATGACCCGGGCCGCGCAAAACACTGCAAGCCGCCTAGCGCTTTACACATCACACTACGGCCTACAACATACACTATTACAAAAGCCGGAAAATGCTCACGAGACGCGTACCACATTAATAACATTACGACTATACAATGCCGCTTTACACAATAAACCAACGGCTTTACCTCGCGCACGCAGCCTATTTACAATGCACACTTGGAACATTCATTACACTTTATAAGAAGGGCACTAACATTTACAATGTATATTCTATGCAGACGCAAAATACAGATTGTTAGCTCTTCGGCCTATTGCTCGCTGCATATATCAGTTATAAATAAAGTATATTAATTTATTGCATAAATAATTAATTATTACTTAATTAATTAATTGAATAAATCATTAATTATTACTTAACTACATATACATAGAAATATATATCTCTCTCAGAGGAACAAAAGTACACGACATGAGAGGCTCGCAATGAGCGCCAAAGGTCCTCACAGTACAAAACAGTTTCAATTATGTCTCAAACAGAATTCCCAGGGCTTCAAATTTTATTGACCGTCATTTTTTGACAGGCAAGTCACTAGTATAAATTATAGTGTGTTACCAAATAGAGAATTGTTACATATATTGTATCCACTGGCAGAGATGGTATTATAAGGCATTCAATATCTTGTTAATATTTTACTGTCTGATCTCAGCTTCACTTTACACCAGTGCTAGGCACCAGGGCGCCCAGGTGCTGCACATCGCTCTGAAGCACTTTTGATGTGGCAGCTTACAAACACTGTGAATTAGGACAGCATGCCCCGCTTCAACAATATACAGTCTATTAAATCTCTCCAAAACTAGCAGATAAAACCCAATTGTACTCCTAATTGCTTCTCTTCATTATCTAGAAACCTACTACAATTCATTCCTTTTCTACAGTGATTTTATTTTAGTAAAATGTAGTTGCCAAATTGGATAAAACTGAAATTTAATGTTTTTATTGACATATGTTTGTGCAGAATATTATAACAACATACTCTAGGAAAACTTGTATTATTATTTTATTTACAGTACTGTATAGTTATTTTTGTGGCTCAGATTGTATATATGTTGATGGCATTGTTTTTTTCTGTCAAATTTATAGAAGAATTCATCCACTATTTTATAACTGAAATTATTCTGTGTAAGTATGAAATGGTAAGCTGAAATCATGTAGGTGGGGGACACTATTATAATTTAAATATGCTATTCCACGTTATGCATAGTACTTATGCATGTATAATACTTTTGTTGTTGTTCAGTCATTCAGTTGTGTCCCACTCTCTGTGACCACGTGAACCTCAGCACATCAGGCACATCTGTCAGGCACTGCCCCTCCTAGCTCCCCTAAGCTCATATCCATCTTTGCCTCCCCCTTCTTCGTGTGCCTTCAATCTTTCCCAGCATCAGAGTCTTCTCTAGGGAATCCTGTCTTCACATGATACAGCCAAAATATTTAAGCTTCAGCCACATGATCAAACATGGCTTGATTTCCTGTAGTATTGTTTGATTGAATCTTCTTGCAGTCCAAGAAACTCTAAGTTTGTTGGACCATACCATCCAATGTTACATCCTCATAATAACCAGTGTAAAAGCAATTCTATTTCAATTGCCCTTTAAATGTCTATTGACATTATCAATATATACTCTTTCACATTTGCAAGACCTACACATAAACTCTATATACTAATTCCACTATTGTCCCAAATAATATCCTATTAAGCAATCTTATACCAGAACCTATATTATCCAATGTTAAATTCACATAATATTAAGTATAATAGCAATACTGTTCCAATCACACAATACATTGCAATTGGCTTACATTTAGCCTCTATTTACTTATTACACTATTGTCCACATTGTTAGCCCAATAAACAATCCTGTACAGGAGTCTATGTTACCCACTGTTAACTTCTCATTGAAATCAGTGGCGGCTGGTGAACTTTCAAGTTGGAGGGTCGCCAGGATGAAATGTAGCCCCTCCCCTTTTTTCAAACCACACCCATTTTATAACTCCTCCCCCGTCATCATAATGACCTTTATAAGCCCCGCCCAATTACCTTATACTTGTAAAGCCCATTGAAATACATGATCAGCAATGCAAAAATGTCAAGAAGTAAAGTAACAATGTGTTAAATTCATTGGTATACAATATAGATTGAAAAAACTCATGTGACAAGATTACAGCAATATCATAATTGCACCTATACGCATTAACAGAAAAATGAAAGCAGTGACACTTACCATTAGTCGGCTCTTCTTCTCAGGGTATTCACGTTCAGTAAGTTGACCAACGAGTACAAACAAATCTGCTGCCACATAGGGTTTGCACCTGGGGTTGAAAGAAAACAAGCAAATCAATCAGACCATTCAAGAACAAAACCATACCTTAAAAACCTTAAAAGACCAAGTGTGACCATATAGGCCCCAACCGCACCTTAAAAACCTTAAAAGACCAAGTGTGACCATATAGGCCCCAACCGCACCTTAAAAACCTTAAAAGACCAAGTGTGACCATATAGGCCCCAACCGCACCTTAAAAACCTTAAAAGACCAAGTGTGACCAAAAAGGCCCAAACCGCACCTTAAAAACCTTAAATAACCAAGTGTGACCAAAAAGTCCCCAACCGCACCTTAAAAACCTTAAAAGACCAAGTGTGACCATATAGGCCCCAACCGCACCATAAAAACCTTAAAAGACCAAGTGTGACCATATAGGCCCCAACCGCACCTTAAAAACCTTAAAAGACCAAGTGTGACCATATAGGCCCCAACCGCACCTTAAAAACCTTAAAAGACCAAGTGTGACCATATAGGCCCCAACCGCACCTTAAAAACCTTAAAAGACCAAGTGTGACCATATAGGCCCCAACCGCACCTTAAAAGACCAAGTGTGACCATATAGGCCCCAACCGCACCTTAAAAACCTTAAATAACCAAGTGTGACCAAAAAGGCCCCAACCGCACCTTAAAAACCTTAAATAACCAATTGTGACCAAAAAGGCCCCAACCGAACCTTAAAAACCTTAAATAACCAAGTGTGACCATATGGGCACCAACCGCACCTTAAAAGACCAAGTGTGACCATATAGGCCCCAACCGCACCTTAAAAACCTTAAATAACCAAGTGTGACCAAAAAGGCCCCAACCGCACCTTAAAAACCTTAAATAACCAAGTGTGACCAAAAAGGCCCCAACCGCTACTTAAAAACCTTAAATAACCAAGTGTGACCAAAAAGGCCCCAACCGCACCTTAAAAACCTTAAATAACCAATCAAAACCATATAGGCCCAAACTGTACATAAAAAAAATGAAATAAAAATACTAAAAATATATATATATATATATTGAGATATATATATATATATATATATATATATATATATATTGATTAGATATATATATATATATATATATATATATTGAGATATATAATTATATAGATATAATTATATATATATATATATATATATATATATATATATAGATACAGTATATATATACGTCTATATATTGATATATATATATATCAATATATATATATATATATATCAATCAATATATCTATCAATCAATATATAAATCAATCAATATATATATATATATATATATATCTCAATATATATATATATATATATATATATATATATATATATATGTATATATATATATATATCAATATATCTATCAATCAATATATAAATCAATCAATCAATATATATATATATATATATATAAATATATATATATATATATATATATATATATATATCAATCAATATATCTATCAATCTATATATACACACACACACACACACATAAAGCAATATACATAAAACAAAAAAATATATTAATTGATATTTATTAATTGATTAATTGATGTACTTTATTAATTATTTGATTATTGCTTATGTATTTGTATTGGACATTATTTATTATACATATTACAGTGCTATTTATTTGCTATACATGTTACAGGATATTATCCTGTAACATGTATATCACATAAATAGCCCTGTAATATGTATAATACATACAAGTTTACACTAACCTTTTTTGCCCTTACAGGCTTTCATACCTGCTTTGCTAATTTTTTAAAGACTCTGATTGGTTGAAATCAATGTCAATCAAAAAAGTTCAGCCAATCAGAGTCCTTCAAAAAAAGAATTAAAGGAGGAGCGTGGGAAAAAATCAATTAGTCGCCGGGGGGAGCTCCTTGTAGGAGGAGCTCCATTAGATTGTTGTTTTTTTTTTTTAGAGAGTCAGGTTTTTTAGGTGGAGGCCTCTTGCAATGGGCCAGAATGGATGGACAATGGCTTCAATCAAGATAAGGACAAGGGCTTCTATCAAGATTGAAGGACATGGGCTTCAATCAAAATTGATTGGAATGCCCGACTATCCAGGGCAGAAGGCCACCGCTGGAGGGGTCAATTTGACAGGTAAGTATGTGCTGTTTACTTTATTATTGTTTTTTTTTTTTTCCTTCCCTTATTTTTATTTTATCTTTAAAAGTGACAGGCAATTTATTATTTTTATTTTAACTGCAATGTTAAAGATACCTTGCCTGTTACTTCTAAAAATGAAATAAAAATATGGGGGGGGGGACTGTATTGTTGTTGTGTTTTTTTGTTGTGTTTTTTTTTTTTACTGTAAGGTAGGTGGATTGCTAGTTGGGCCAGGGTGGGGTGTGGGTCACTGGGTTGTAGGTCTGTGGCTTGGCTTGGTAGTACTACCACTCCACCTACCTATCACACTGACCCAGTGACCACACCCCACCCTGGCCCAACTACCAAGTTGGTAGTTAGGTCAGGGTGGGGGTCATTAGGTCAGGCTGGTAGGTGGGTTGATAGTTGGGCCATGGTGGGGTGGGGTCACTGGGTCAGGGTTGTAGGTAGGGGGCTGGGTACTACCAAGCCGCCTACCTACCACCAAGACCAAGTGACCTCAGTTGGTAGTAGCTGGGTCAGACTTAGGTCAGGGTGGTTAATGGGGTCACACCAGGGTTGGCACGTGGCCCCATGGGCCTCCTGTCCTTAGGGGGGTGATGACCGGGTCTGGGGGGTAGGAGTGACCGGGTCCGTCGGGCTTATGCTGGGTGGGTGACCACATGGTCCGTCGGCGACTGAGGTGGCCAGATGGGCCTACAGGGGGGGTGACCGGGGTGACAGGGTCATCACCGGGCTTGGGACGAGGCCACATGGGTAATTGTGTGGCAGGCAGGCAGGCATAGTGGGGTACTAGGGTAGCCCTAAGTTTATTAGGGGGACTAGGGGTTTGGCCAGGGCAGTTAGGACTTACTTTAGTAGGTTTGGTCAGTCTGAGTAGTTTCAGCCAGGGAGGTCCCAGTATTAGCAGCGGGAGCAGGAAACGAAAAGAGGGCTGGGCCTGGCTTATGGTGGTTTTATTAACAGGGGAGCTGTCAATCAAAATTAAACTCGAGGCTCTATTAGCTGGTGGGCGCCCTGGGCTAACGGTCTGGGTGGGCTTAGGTGGTTATCCTGACAACTGTACAACCTTCCATCATTGATTGGTCAATGATGGAAGACTGTCAGTCATTGAAATGGATACATTTTACTGCCCATGCATCGCTTCTCCCTGGTTGGTGGGCTGAATCCATTAACGGTCATGACTCATTCATAGAGTCTAAGGGTTAGTGTAAGTGCAGTAGTGTAATCTGATCACACAGCGTGGCGCGTGCAGGGGAAAGCTACAATAGAATAGATAGTGTAGCATTGCACACAGCAGTGACCTGCAATAAAAAAAATTGGGGCGGCGCTTGCCCCGACGCCCCTATGGACGAGCCGCCACTGATTGAAATAGATATAACAGCAGTCCCAATCTGACTGCACATTTCACTGCCGAACGCTCGAATTTGAGCATGTGACATCATCAGAGAGCGACACAGAGAGGTCTACATGCATTTCACAATTGCTTCATATGGACTTGTTGATAGGATGCAGAAGGACCCTTTTATGCCAGGTGAGTATTTCCAATGACAGACATCTTGGAGAGGGAAATGAGATGGGTCCTAGGATGTCTTGCTGATAATAAGGCTGCAGGAGGTGATGGAAAATCTTCCTAGATTATGATCTTTTGAAAGTGTTTCTTGCCTTATGACAACACATTTGGAAAACTCAACAATGATCAATATACTGGAAAAGGTCGGTCTACATCCCATTCCCACAAAAAGGCAGTGCCAAAGAGTGCTCCAATTTTCGAACAATTGCACTAATTTCACTTCCAGCAAGGTAATGCTTAAGATCCTACAAGCTCGACTCCAACAATATATGGACTGGGAACTACCAGATGTGCAAGCCGGGTTCCGCAGAGGATGAGGCACAAGAGATCAAATTATTAATGTCCGATGGATAATAGAGAAAGCAAGAGAGTTTCAGAAAAGCATTTACTTCTGCTTCATAGACTTTTCTAAAGCCTTTGACTGTGGATCACAACAAAATGTGGCAAGTTCTAATGGGGATCGGAGTACCAGATCATCTCATTCACCTCCTGAGGAATTTGTATCTGGACCAAGAAGCCACGATCAGAACCGGACATAGGACAACAGACAGGTTCAGGATTGGAAAAGCAGTGTGACAAGGTTATATATTGAAGCTTACTCAACTTATACACAGAGTACATCATGCATAAGGCCGGACTGGATGGATCCAAAGCTGGAATCAATATTGCTGGAAGAAACATCAACAACCCCAGATACGCAGATGATACTACTCTGATGTCTGAAAGTGAGGAACTAAAGAGCTTGTTGATGAGGGTAAAAGAAGAGAGTGCAAAAGCTTGCCTGCAGCTCAACGTTAAAAAGACAAAGATCATGGCAAATGGCAATCTCACTTCCTGGCAAACAGGCTGGGAAGAAGTAAAGGCAATGACAGATTGTTTTTTTCCTGGGATCCAAGATCTCTTCAGATGGTGCCGAAATTAAAATATGTTTGCTTCTGGGGATAAAATCTATGGCAAGCTTAGACAAGCTAGTAAAAAGTAAAGATATTAAACTATGAAAAAGATCCACATAGTTAGACCATACAGAATACAGATGTAAAAGCTGGACCCTAAAGAAGGCCAGAGAATTGACACTGGATTCCCTATAGAAGACTCTGATGCTGGAAAAGATCAAAGGCAAACAAAGAAGTGGACGACTGAGGCGAAGATGGATAGATGAAGTAACTGAAGCAATGAACATGAACTTGATGGAACTCTGAGGGGCAGTGACTGACAGATGTACCTGGTGTGCTGGAGCCCATAGGGTCACATAGAATCGGGCACGACAGAATGACTAAACAACAACAAAATACATATATTGTACATAAACCAAAATACTGTTACAAGATGGGTTTTAGACAAACAGATAGCAGACAATAAACATAAAAACAATATTTACAGGAATAAAACATAAATGAATTCTACATGATGGTATGTAAAATATATTATACTACCCACTATAGTCAGCGTTTTCTCCAGTTTATTTTCCATCAGGATCTGCTGTCTGCTCCCCAGAACTCCACTGGTTTCCTGGGCTTCTCTTGATTTCTGGCACTCCTGGCACTTGAACAGTACTTTGATTTTTATAATCAATTTGGCTCAGTTCTCTTCAAACGATTCTCATTCTGTTCAGACATAAAACTAGATAAAATACAACTATACTCAAACATGGAAGAATTATTCAAGAGATTGTGACTGGCAGATTTTTTTTCACAACAAGGAACGTACCACAACATCATTAGATTATAACAAGAAAAAAAAAACATTTAACCCACCACCTGGTCATAACAATGAAATGGACAGTTATATAGAAAGCTTTCACCTGAGAACTGCATTAGTTAAAACAACCCAATGTAAAAAATACCTACACAATGTCACTCCATCAGAAAGAACCGCCATAAACAGTTTAAGAAATAACCTCAACATCACCATCAAACTGGCAGATAAAGGAGGTGCAGTTGTTATTATGAATACTCAGGACTACATAGATGAAGCCAGCAGACAACTGTTAGACAACAGCTACTACAAGAAACTAAACCAGAATCCTACAAAAGAATATGCTCTTTAACTTAAGAAGCTAATCCTAACATTCCCTAAAAATGTGAAACAAGAATTAGAACAAATCATCTCCGCCATTTCTACACATGGGACTTTCTACATTCTACCAAAAATCCACAAATAAGGCAACCCAGGGAGACCAATTGTTACAGGTATGGACACACTGACTGAACAGATATCTGGATTTGTTGAAAACATCCTTAAACCATTAGTTAGTAACACCAGTAGCTATATACAAAACACCACTGACCTTCTCAACAAACTCAGTCAGATTAAAAACCTATCTGCTAACACACTACTTGATGCAGCTATTAACACAGTTCCAGTTTCCATCCCTCCCACACCAAACAAGCCATCATCCATAGTCAAGCTATTAGATACCATTGCATATGCTCAAAGACTGGAGAAAATGACAACATTTAAAAAAATCTTTCAAACAAAAAGGGTTACAAACCCCCTATTATTACCCAGAAAATAGCCACTGGCATTGAAATACCATGTTAACACCTATTAAAATAGAAACCGAAAGAAACAACTTCACGTATACCTCTAGTGACTACATACCATCCAGTTTTAGAGAAAATACAGAAAATAATCAAAGATTTACAACCATTACTAACCAAAGGCGCATATGTAAAAGGTATGTTCCCCAAAACCTCCCATCCTCTCATTTAAACAACCACCAAACCTGAAACAGAAACTTGTCCGCAGAAGATTGGTCAATGAACAACCAAATAGAAAAAAGTGCCTGTAAGTTATGTCAACACATTTGTAATGGCACAGCCACACACACACCTAACAACAAGACTTAGAACATCTAATGATCGTATACATGCACATCCTCTAATGTGGTTTATGTGAAACAGGCTGTTACATTAGGAAAACCAGCGAAAAACTGCACTTAAGGATGAATTTACACACAAATTCAATAAGAAAGCACAATGACGGAAATTAGTTGGACACCATTTTAGCCAGAAGGATCACTCCATCCAAAACCTAAAAATCGAAATACTCAGCGGAAATGTTAAAAAGATTCAAGAGAGAAAAGCTCTAAAAATACAGGACTTAATATGGACTTGAGTTTTATAACACATTATCACACTTTCTTGTGATTTGTTCTTATTTAACAATTACAGGCTTAGCACTCTTAGTGAGGGGTTTGTCCAACAGGAAGGATATCACTGTGGACTACAGTGCTCTGGTTTTTCATGTATATATTGATGTGTATGGGTATATAATAGGTGTATATTTGTTTCCTATACTATGTTATGTTGACCCCCCCCCTATACATATTTACCTGATGATGTCAGATGCTGTTTCATCTGTCTCTGCACCTGCTGTTTACATTCAAACCGATGGTCCCATATCATGTCAGTATTGCTTCAACATTGATAAAGAGATGTTAACCTCTTGAAAGCTCATCAATATAAATAATGCATTTATCCAAACCAAGCCAAGGTCAGGCAGACCAAGAAAAATTTCAGCCACAACTGCCAGAAGAATTGTTCGGAATACAAAGTAAAACCCATAGGTAACCTCAGGAGAAATACAGGCTGCTCTGGAAGAAGATGGTGTGGTTGTTTCAAGGAGCACAGTACGACGATACTTGAACAAAAATGAGCTGCATGGTCAAGATGCCAGAAAGAAGCCTTTACTGCACCAATGCCACAAAAAAGCCCAGTTACAATATGCTTGACAACACTTCCACATGCCTCACAGCTTCTGGCACACTGTAATTTGGAGTGACAAGACCAAAATAGAGCTTTATGGTCACAACCATAAATGCTATGTTTGGAGAGGGGTCAACAAGGCCTATAGTGAAAAGAATACCATCCCCACTGTGAAGCATGGTAGTGGATCACTGATGTTTTTGGGGTGGGGGTGAGCTCTAAAGGCACAGGAAATCTTGTAAAATTTGATGGCAAGATGAATGCAGCATGATATCAGAAAATACTGGCAGACAATTTGCATATTTCTGCATGAAGGCTGGGGACACTCTTGGACTTTCCAGCATGACAATGACCCTAAGCACAAGGCTAAGTTGACCCTCCAGTGGTCACAGCAAAAAAAGGTGAATGTTGTGGAGTGGCCGTCACAGTCTCCTGACCTTAATATCATTAAGCCACTCTGGGGAGATCTCAAACGTGCGGTTCATACAAGACGACCAAAGACTTTATATGACCTGGAGGCATTTTGCCAAGACGAATGGACAGCTATACCAGCTGCAAGAATTGGGGGCCTCATAGACAACTATTACAAAAGTCTACACACTGCCATTGATGCTAAAGGGGACAATACACAATATTAAGAACTAAGGGTATGTAAACTTTTGAGCACAACTGTATATGGATTAATAATTACTATATAAAAAAAATTAATGCATTTGTGGGCCTATTGTTCAATTTATACCAAACAAACATGAGGTATTTCTTATAATGTCTTTAAACAAATACACCTTTGTATTAACCAATTTTTAACACTAGTGGCTTATATGATAGCATTTATATATATAAAATAAACTTATTAAAGTCATAATGTACGAAAATTACATTATATAAGCCATATTTTACCATTTAGTACCCCAATCTGTGCCAAGTTTTGTTGTGATCCACACAGTCAAAGGCTATAAAGTAGAGGTATTTATTTTGTTTCTGGAACTCTCTTGCTTTCTCTATTATGCAGTGAATACTGGCAATGTGATCTCTTGTGCCTCTTCCTTTGCTGAACCCGGCTTGCCCATCTGGTAGTTCTTGGTCCATATATTGTTGGAGCCGAACTAGCAGTATCTTAAGCATTACCTTGCTGGCATGTGAAATGAGTACAATTGTTCGATAATTAGAGCACTCTTTTTTGGGGGGGTTGGGATTTAGACTGACTGACCTGGCCTCTGTTGAGTTTTTCAATTTTTTGGGCATCACTTTGTAGGGTTTTGAACAGTTCAGCTCGGATTCCATAAACTTCTCCCGCCTTATTCTAAGCAAGGCTTCCTAGGGCCCATCTCACTTCACCCTTCAAGATGCCTGGTTAAGATCTTTCCTGTATAGATCTTCAGTGTATTCTTTCCACCACATTTTTGTCTTTTATAACGACCACTTTACCATGAAAGGTTCCTTTGAGATCCCCAATTTTCTTGAAAAGATCTCTTTGCTTACCTTTCTGTTAATTTCTTCTATGTCTTTACTGTTGGGGAATACAACGCCATGTATTTAACATTATGTAATGTTAATGTTATGTTTACTGTATGTGTAATTGTGTCCAATCAATAAGGGGTTAAGTGACAGATGGGAAGGGTTATGTAATCTCTGAGATTTGACAGTTACAGAATACTGCTTGATGCTGCAAGTACTGGTTATGTTTATAAGCTGACTAGGAAATTGCCCATCAAAAATGATGGGAATAAAATTTAAAAGCTGGCAATACTGTTTGCCAGACAATGCTTGGCTCTTCATGAGCCCCTCCCAGCATCTATTTTATGGGCCTCGCGATGAGCGCCTTGGGCGCTCATCGCAAGACACACAATGAGCGGCTTTGCCGCTCATTGCTGTCCTTGGCCAACCTGCCACTTGTCACTTGTCTTGGCCAATCCACCCTTTGTCTTTTCCCCACCTCTTCCTCCCCTGTGTCTCCTTCCCCCCTCCCCTGTGTCTCCTTCCCTTCCCCCTCTCTCCCCTGTGTCTCCTTTCCCCTCTCCTGTGTCTCCTTTCCCCCTCTCCCTTTTGCCCCTCTCCCTCCCTGTGTCTCCTTTCCCCCATCTCCCTCCCCTGTGTCTCCTTTACCCCCTCTCCCTCTCCTGTACCTCCTTCCCCCTCTCCCTTTCCCACTCTCCCTCCCCTGTGTCTCCTTTCCCCCATCTCTATCCCCTGTGTTTCCTTTCCCCCCTCTCTCCCTCTCCTGTTCCTCCTTTCCCCTCCCTTCCCCCCTGTCTCCTTTCCCCCTCTCCCTTTTGCCCCTCTCCCTCCCTGTGTCTCCTTTCCCCCATCTCCCTCCCCTGTGTCTCCTTTACCCCCTCTCCCTCTCCTGTACCTCTTTCCCCCTCTCCCTTTCCCACTCTCCCTCCCCTGTGTCTCCTTTCCCCCATCTCTATCCCCTGTGTTTCCTTTCCCCCCTCTCTCCCTCTCCTGTTCCTCATTTCCCCTCCCTCCCCCCCCCCCTGTGTCTCCTTTCCCCCTCTCCCTCCCCCTCATGTCTCCTTTCCCCTGTGTTTCCTTTCCCCTGTGTCTCCTAGGGTTGTGTCTCCTAGGGGTGATGTGAGCCCTGAGTGCCTCGCGATGAGCGCTGGTGGCGCTGCTGGTAGTCTTGCATTCAGGTAGGTGCTTGAGCTACTGGCAGAAACCAGGTACTGGAGGGTGTTGCAAGACCGGGGGGGGCGGTGCGAAGGCGCTCATTGCAGCCCCCGTTGGGTGTTGGAAACGCCCGGGCCCTACAATGAGCGTCTTTGCAGCTTAAGCCCTGTGTGCTTCAACGGCTCGCTTCTCGAGGGAAGTGTGTATGTGGTACAGTAGGGCGAGAGTAGTGCTGAGTATGTTAGGAAGGAAGGTTATAGGCTTCTTTAAAGAGGTGCGTTTTTATTGAGGTTTTGAAGGATTTAAGGCAGGAGGATAGTCTGGTGAAGCGAGGCAAAGAGTATATAGAGAATATATAAGAGAATAGGGGCAGCGCGAGAAAAGTCCTGGAGGCGGGAGTGAGAGGTGGTGACAAGAGTGGTAGAAAGAAGAAGGTCTTTTGCAGAACGAAGAGGGCGTGTGGGGGAGTATTTGGAGATGAGAGCAGAGATGTATGGGGGGTACGCTGTTGTTGAGGGCTTTATAAATTAGGGTCAAGATTTTAAACTGTATTCTGGAGGCTAAGGGAAGCCAGTGAAGTGATTGACAAAGATGAGCTGCCGACACTGAACGATGTGTACTGCAGATGAGTCTGGCGGAGGCATTTATTATGGATTGAAGTGGGGAGAGGTGAGTGATGGGCTGGCCAACAAGAAGCGAGTTGCAATAGTCGAGACGAGAAATGATGAGAGAGTGTATTAGAATCTTAGTAGTGTCTTGTGTAAGGTAATGGCGTATTTTGGATATGTTTTTTAGATAGAAAAGACAGGATCTGGTTAGAGACTGTATGTGTGGGATGAAAGAGAGGGCAGGGTCCATTTGAACCCTGAGACAACGGGCTTGGGAGGTGGGAGTGATGATGGCTTTGTTGACAGAGAGAGAGATGTGAGGAATTGAAGCTGTAGCAGAGGGTGGGAAGATTTAGAGTTCAGTCTTAGACATGTTGAGTTTCAGATGGTGGGCGGACATCCAAGAGGATATACTAGAGAGGCAGTCGGAGACGTGTGCTAGAAGAGAGGTGGATAGATCTGGTGCTGATAGGTAGATTTGGGTGTCATCTGCATAGAGATGGTACTGGAACCCAAAAGAGTTTATTAGGGTGCCAAGTGAGGATGTGTAGATGGAGAAGAGGAGGGGGTCTAGGACTGATCCTTGGCGTACGTCAATAGTCAGGGGGTGAGGAGAAGAAGATGTGCCGGAGAGGAAGACGCTAAATGATCGTTCTTGGAGGTATGATGAGAACCACAAGAGAGCAGTGTTTCGAATGCCGAGGGAGGAGAGAATGTGGAGTAGAAGCGGATGGTCAACTGTGTCAAAGGCGGTAGAGAGATCCAGAAGAAGCAAAATAGAAAAGTGGCTTTTAGACTTGGCAGTGAGCAGGTCATTGTTGACTTTTATGAGGGCTGTCTCAGTGGAGTGTTGGGGCCGAAAGCGGGATTGGAAAGTGTCCAGAAGAGAGTTAGAGGAGATTGAACGGGTAAGGCAGTTATAGAAGAGCCGCTCCAGCAGTTTGGAAGCCAGGGGAAGTAGAGAGATAGGGCGATAGTTAGATGCAACGTCAGAATCAGATGAGGGTTTCCTGAGAGTGGGTGTAATTATGGCATGTTTTAGAGATAATGGAAACATGCCAGTGTTTAGGGAAAGGTTGAAGATGTGTGTGAGAGCTAAGATTAGCGTAGTAGAGAGGGGAGGGATGAGCTGAGATGGAATAGGATCCAAAGGACAGGTGGTGAGGTGAGAGGATGATATTAGGATGGAGACTTCATCTTCTGTTGCAGGGGTAAAGTAGTTCAGAGTGGCTGTGGGAATGGGGAGGGGAGTAGATTGGGCGTTGTTGGTTAGTTGAGTTAGTTGAGAGGGTGGAGTGTATGAGCCATGGTGAGAGGAGAGTTCATTGTGGATAGATTTAATTTTATGTCTAAAATGGTTGGCAAAGTCTTCAGCCGTGAGACAGGAAGGGATGGGGGGAGGGGGTGGCCGGATGAGAGTATTGAAAGTGGCAAAAAGACGTTTTGGGTTAGAGGACAGAGTTGATATTAGTGATGTGAAGTAATGCTGTTTGGCCAGGTTGAGGGCAGAGGAGTAGGAACGTAGCATAAACTTGTAGTGAAGGAAATCTGCTGCGGAGCGTGATTTCCTCCATAGTCATTCAGCAGTGCAGGAGCACTTCTGAATGTAACCTGTGTGTGTAGTGTGCCATGGTTGTGGATGAGATTGAGGGTGTCTGCGTGTAGTTATGGGGGCAAGGGTGTCAAGGGTGGAAGAGAGAGTAGAGTTGTAGTGTGAGGTGGCAGTGTCAGGGCAGTTGAGGTTGGTGATAGTGCTGAGAAGAGGTGGAAGCACAGTAGAGAGTTGTGTAGGGTTGAGTTCTAGCAGGTTTCTGTGGGTTATTGTGGCTGTGGTTGAAGAGGAGTGATGGGAGGAAGATGTGGTGAGGTTGAAGGTAAGGAGGTGATGATCAGATTGAGGGAGAGGGTAGATGACTAGGTTGGAGGTATGGGTAATATTGGTAAAAATAAGTCCAAGAGAGTGTCCAGCATGGCGAGTTGAAGAATCTGTAAGTTGTGAGAGGCCGAGGGAAGAGGTGAGTGCAAGTAGTTTGGCGGCTGCTGAGGAGGTGGGGGTGTCAATGGCAATGTTGAAGTCACCAAGTATCAGTGCGGAAAAGTGATCGAGAAATTGAGAGGGAGTACCTGTGGGGCTATAGATTACAGCAACACGTAGAGAGATAGGAGAGAAGAGGCGGATAGTATGAGCTTCAAAAGACGAAAATTGGAGGGATGGGACAGGGGGTATGAGGTGATATGTACAGCGAGAAGAAAGTAATACACCCACACCACCACCTTGTTTGTTCCCAGGTCTAGGTGTGTGACTGAGGTGAAAACCACCATGCGAGAGTGCTGCAGGGGAGGCAGTATCAGAAGAGGAGAGCCAGGTTTCAGTAAGAGCCAGTAGATTGAGGGAGTTAGTAATGAAAAGGTTGTGAGTGAAAGTGAGTTTATTGCAGATAGATTGTGCGTTCCAGAGAGCACAGGAGAAAGGTAGAGTGGAGGGTTTGTGCCAAGTGATGAGTATGAAATTCTGTGTTTTTCTGGTGTTTTCTGCCCTTGGAGTAGAGCGTGGCTGAAAGCAGGTAAAAATGAGGGAGGGACCTGGGTTAGGGGATATGTCTCCAGCAGCTAGGACAAGGAGGAGTGAGAGTGAGAGAATATGGGAGTGGGACTTACAGTGATGTGTCTGCTTATGAGTGTTGGGGAGGGGATGAGATTGTGATTGGAGGAGGGAGAGTAGCTCGTGGGAGCAGAGAAGAGGAGAGGAAAGCAAGGAAGGTGAGATGGTTATAGTATTGGGGGTGTGATATGGATAGGCTGTAAATGAAAGTCTGAGAGAGAGGCAGTAGAAGATGAGAAAGAGAAAAAAGGGAGAGAGCATTTCGACACAGTGTGTAGGTGTAGGGAGTAGATGAGATAAAGGTGTGAAAGTAAAGAGAAAAATTGTTAGTGACCGAGATGGGAGAGTAGCTGGGTTGTGTGTAATATATATATATATATATATATATATATATTTATGCATTTAAAAGGAGCATTTGGTGCAGACAGATATGAAGGTGTGAAGGGGGTGGGGAGATGGTGGTGAAGAAATACAGTGTGAAAGCTTACAATTTAACAAAGTTGAAATAAAGTTACTATGTGAACAAAAATCATATCAGATATGAATATTCATAATTAATGTTACAGGAGGATGCAGTAGAGTCAAAGGTGAATCATTGAGATGGCTGTAGATACCTAGTAGCAGTGTGTGCAAATACCATAGGAGAAGTTACAAGATGGTTGCTGGAGGCTTGTAGCAGTGTGTGCAAATGCCAGAGGAGAAGTTACAAGATGGTTGCTGGAGGCTTGTAGCAGTGTGTGCATATGCCAGAGGAGAAGTTACAAGATGGTTGCTGGAGGCTGGAACAGAGAAGAGATAGTCATGTGATGTACATACTGTATGTTTTGTTGTTTTATCCAACACATATATATTACTAGCGACTTGCCCGTTGAAAATGACGGCAATAAAATATGAAGCCTGACAATGCTGTTTGCCACACAATGCGAGGCTCCCCCCCTTTTACTTGCGGCCGGCCGTTGGTGCTCATTGCGAGCCTCTCCCCCCTCTACTTTAGGGGCCTGCCTCTCCCCACTCTGTGATCCCTGTGTCTGTTTCCCTCCTCTCCCTTTCATGTGTCTGTTTCCCCCTCTCTCCCTCCCGCTGTCTCTTTGTCCCCTCTCCCTGCCCTTTGTTTTTTTCCCCTAATTTCCCTCCCCCCTCACCCCTGTGCCTCTTTCCACCCTCTTACCCCTCTCCCTCCCCTGTGTCTTTCTCCTCCATCTCCCTCATCTATGCTCTACGGGTCTAAAACCATTTGCGGACTTGGGAAATTTATGAATTTCCCCAAGTCTGAAATGTGTTTTGGATTTACTGGCTTGAAAACAAATTACGTCTTTATGGCCGCCATTTTTTTTATTGCATAGCCGTTTTCTGACTGTGAAAAAAACACCAATTGAATAGCAAATTAGCTTGCAACCTCACAGGATCCCTGTCTCTCCCCCTGTGGTGTGTTGAAGAAAAGATTGTTTCAGAAGGAAGACCACGAATTCTCAGCGCTTCAATCAGATTTTGATTTATTATCAGACCTGAGAGATGCACATAGAGTAAAGTAGCACCAATGTGGATCTGACATAGTGATCCAGCACAGACCTTATATAGCAGTCTTATTATGTCAATACCATTTTATCTTGTACAATACATTTTCTACAGTTTGCATATTTCTAAGATTATAAGGTACTTTTCAGGAGTTCCCCAAGTACTTTTAGGCAAGCGTATTCCTATGGTTATCAGCTACTTTTTGGGACGTACCTCATACCCCAGCAACTTTTTTCCTAGTCACTACATTTTCTGTTTGCTTAACTAGCATTTGGTCTATAGTTCTGAGAATAGGGGCCTCACAGCTTTTGTCTAACAGTAATGTATTAACCCCTGCAGTGCTGTCTGTATTAATTGCAATGCATTCAGTGATCTTTGTATAATAGCAATGTAATATATTGTATAATATCATTATATCAACGAATTCAGGTGTGTGAGGTTGTAAGGTAATTTGGTAATCGACTGGGGTCTTTTGGCGACCCCCAAACGGTTTCGGAGTTAAGGGCTGTAAAAAAATGGCGCTGTTAAAGCCTCCATATTTTTTTTTTTTTTTAAATAGTCTTTTATTAGAAGGCAAATGCACAATAAAACATTTAACACAACTGTAATTAGTCAGTTAAGATATACTAACATGTACAATACAATATTTTCCCATCATAGACTGACTAGGCCTTCCATTTTTCCTTTTTTAGTTATTAAGGTTACATGAGTCACAGTTAACATTTCAATGGAAATAACATAACAGAATGAAAAGAGAGACAAAAATAAAATAAAAATAAAAATAAATAATAAAAATAAAAAATCAGAAAAGAAAAAGAGAACAACACCACAAGATAAAACGTCCAATGAGCACAAATAAAAAAGAGAATGCTATAATTATCAGAATAATTAGCTAGACCATTACACTGCTATCTTCACATAAAGTATAGAGCTTAATCTAGTATATCCACCCCTAAGAGCACTCAACACATACCTCGTTAAAGACATTCCAGTACAGCCGACACCCACCTCCACCGCTCCGTCAGTAGATTTCCGGACCCCCCCCTCGCCTCCAGCTCCTCCACCAGGTCTCCTTTGCCAAAGTGTAGAGATTGTATGATATGATATGTTGTCATACTAAGGGAATACTGAATGACGAAGCCAACTAGGGATCCCAAATTGCTTGGAATTGGGTAACGTCGTCTAGTATGACATAAGTTAACCGCTCATTTATAAGTAAATGATTGATCTTACCAATCACCTCCGTAAAGTTAAGAGTCTCTTTCTTCCAACTCCTGGCTATGTGTGTCTTAGTAGCTAACGCCATTAATTGGTATAGTTTATTCTGCGTTTTAGATAAATCCGTAACACGAATCCCTAGCAAACAAGACTCCATTGAGGGCGTAACTGCCTTGTGGAAAAGTGCGGAGGCTAATTGGGCTAATTGCCCCCAAATTTTCTGAACGGATGGACATGACCACCATGTGTGTATATGATCCCCTATACTTTGGCACCCCCTAAAGCATTTATTGCTTTCTGACGGTTTGAATTTCTGTAATTTGTCAGGTGTACAGTAGACTCTATGCAAAACTTTGATGGACGTCTCCAGTAAGGCCGAATTAGGAGAACCACTAGAGAGATTGGAGCAGGATTCTGACCATTTACCCCAGTCCCACTCCACCCCAAGATCCCTCTCCCATTGTATAAAATACCTGGGTTTTTGGTCGCTTGTGGAGTTAAGAAAGGTGTCGTAAAGTGAACCCAGAATACCCTTGGTAAGGGGTAGACTTTTACATATAACGGACATCCAGGAGGCCCTAGGATGTCCAAGTTCTCTTGAGCTCTTACTGACCCAGCTCCTAATTTTCAAATAATTATAGAATTCTGTGACAGGTAGGTCGTGGGTTGTACAGAATTGGTCGTATGTCAGCAAGCTATCGCTCAGAAACCAGCTCCCTACGCGGTCCAAGTTTCTAGAAGTCCACCAGAATCTAGAGATGTCATTCGAGTCTGCCAGGATTTGTGGAAAAGACATGACTGACATCATTGGGGATAGTCCTGTAGGAAGTAACCGCCTGGATTTAGAGTTGGCCCACCCCCATGCACGAAGGGTTTGTGAAATCATGGGATTTTGATGGGTTGTGAATGGGGCTAGTTCTTTTGGGATCCATATCAGCTTATCCCAACTGTGGGGGAACATTTGCTGGTTTTCCATAAAATCCCAGGCTGGCTGATGTGTTTTAGAGTGTGCCCTGGGAAGGTGGGCCAATTGAGCGGCTTTAAGATATAGCTTTAAATTTGGGCAAGCAAGTCCTCCTCTATTTTTCTGCCTATACATCTCCTGTCTAGAGATACGAGGGCGTTTATTTCCCCATATAAACCTAAACATGTTATTCTGGAACCTGTCAAGATCTGTAGGTGAGATTGAGATGGGAATGGTTCGAAAGAGATACAGAACTTTGGGTAGAATGCTCATTTTAGCCGCCGCTATGCGACCCGTCCAAGAAATGTTGTAGTTCGTCCATCTCTGCATGTCATCGGTCAAAGATTTGTATATAGGCGGGAAATTAGCCTTATATAGGTCAGCTATATTAGATGTAAGTTTGACTCCTAGGTATTTTACATGGCGTGCGGGCCAGACAAAATTATAGTCAGATTTCAGAGAGTCAATCTCCGATTGTGCCATACCCAACCCCATTGCCTCCGTTTTCTCTACATTTAGTTTAAGACCTGAGATATTACTAAATTCGGTTATAGTTGACATAAGAGTTGGGATCGATTGAAGGGGCTTGGTCAAGGTGCATAATATATCGTCAGCAAAAAGAGAGCATTTAAAGTGCTGATGACCCACTGGAATCCCAAATATGCCTGCATGAGATCTAATCGCCTGTGCAAGAGGTTCCATGGCAAGCGCAAATAGTAGTGGTGAGAGTGGGCACCCTTGTCTGGTCCCTCTTTGAATATGAATATTTGCCCTGCGCTCTCCTGGCAGCTTCAAGTTGGCTGTTGGGGAGTTATAGTAGCTCCTTAGCAAGTTAATGAAGCGTCCCCTAAATCCAAACTTGTCAAGTATTTTATATAAATACGGCCATTCGACCGTATCAAAAGCCTTTTCAATGTCCAGAGCTAGAAGACACATTGGAGTATGAGTTTTATGTGCTATATACTGAGAATTTAAGACCCTCCTGACATTGTCCCCTGCTTCTCTGAAAGGGATAAACCCCGCCTGATCCTTATGGATTAAGTCTGGTAAAAATTTAGATATACGGTTAGCCATAATTTTGGCTAAGATCTTGACATCTCCATTAATCAGCGAGATAGGGCGATAATTTTTAATCTCCAGATTATCCCTACCCTCCTTAGGAAACACAACTAGATCAGCATGATTTAGTTCAGGGGGCATGGATTCTCCATTCAATATGGCATTGAAGAGGAGCGTTAAATAGGGGGTTAGCAAGTGTTCAAATTTTTTGTAATATAGGTTTGTGAGGCCATCCGGCCCTGGGGATTTACCTAATTTAAGACCTTGGATAGTGGTTCTAACCGCCTCGTGAGAAACCTCCGCATTCAAGTCAGCCAAATGGTGATCTAATAACACTGGAAGGTCCTGAGTGCTAAGAAACGAGTGTATGTCTGCCTCACTGCATTGAGACTGGGAGGAGTAAATTTGTTGATAAAAATTTTGAAATGCCTTTTGAATGTCATTAGGGCTATATGAGATTTGGCCATCAGCCATCCTAATCTGAGTGGTTCTATGTTGTGAAAATTTATTGCTAAGCCTTCTAGCTAAAAGAGAATCCGGCTTATTCGCCTTCCAATAATAAAGATGTTTTGTCCTTCTCATCGCCTGTTCAGTACGATGTGACAGTATACCGTCAAGCTCTAGCCTGGTTTTATCAATTAGCTTACGTCCCGTAGAAGAGGGATTTTGTTGGTTTGATCCCTCCAGTCTCTTTAATGTCGCCATTAGGTCTGCCTCCTTCTGCCTAAGAGCTTTTCTCTGGGAGGAGGCCAGTTTAATACAGGTTCCCCTGATATAGGCCTTATGGGTGACCCAAAGCCAGCCGGCTCCGGTCTCAGGGGAGACATTAGTCTCAAAAAAGACCCTTAAATCATTGGCTATTGTTTCCCTGCTACTTGGGTTAGATAACAGGGACTCATTCATTCTCCAAGTATAGGGGGGTCGTAGATTAGGGCCCAAGTCCACCTCAATAAGTACCAGGGAGTGATCCGACCAGGGGCAGGGGACAATTTCCGATTTTAAGATCGAGTCGTATAGAGATGTGCTAGTAAGGAAAGTGTCAATCCGAGAGTAAGTCAAATGGGTTGAAGAAAAAAATGTATATTCTCTATCCCCTGGGTGAAGCCCCCTCCAGGCATCGACCAACCCCAATCTGTTAAGTAGAAGCTTAATCCGTTTTATTTTGTTGGAAAACCTACAACTAGCAGGGGTCCCCGACCTGTCTAAAGTCGGATCTAAAGTTAGATTTAGATCCCCCCCAATTATCAGTCTACCCAGGTCTTGAGACTCAATCCTCTTCAATAAGGAGATTAGAACCGCGTAGGGAGAGGTTGTAGGAGAGTACAGGGAGACTAGTGTAGTTCTAACCCCCCCGATCGTGCCAGTCACCAGAACATAGTTACCCTCCCCATCTATCTTTGTGTTCTCTACCTGGAAAGGAAAGTTTTTATGTAGCAGAATTGCACACCCCGCTCTCTTAGTGGGAAGAGTGGCCAGGTAATAGGTGGGATATTCCTTGTGCAAGAATGTAGGCTTGTTGTCCTGGGAGAAGTGGGTTTCCTGCATGAAGATGACTGCCGGTTTGTGTTGTTTATAAAATGTGAAGGCTTTCCTCCTCTTAAAGGGGGAAGTTAAATCCCTTCACATTATGGGTTAACAGAGTATACTTAGAGGTAGCCATTGCAAGATAAGAGTAAGACCCTAGCTGTGTGTGTCATTACCTGATAGCTGGTGCCATACGAAGCAAGGCGGGAGGGAGCCCGGAAAGCCAGCTTCTGCCAAGGGAGTCGGATAGCAGCTGTCTGAGATGTCGTCCAGCCCTCAAACAGAGATTTAAATGCAGAAAAGAATAGTGTTAGCTTTAGGCCATTAAGGTAAAAACATTTAAATAAGCAGATAAACAGTGTCAAGTTTACAGTAAGCAGTTCTCTAAGGCTATAACTACGAAGTTGTTGAACTAAAAACATGAAATAACAATCACTTTTAACTAGTACTCCTCCTCCAAGACTCTAAGCAAGGAGAAGAAATCGTCCACTTAAGGTGGGAACACAATCCAGCAGGCTGTACAATCAATGATGAGCTTATAACCTAAACTACACAACCTTTTGAATCAAATCTTAAGGCAAAATAGGTTTACATCTAACATTCTATTTGGCATCAAGAATTTAGTTGTGAAAGTCCGCTCCAGGTAGGATCTAGTCCGGACGTGAGCTCGCCCTTGGGTCAGCCATTTGACTAGCATCCCCCGTGCAGGCCCTGTGTCCAGCACCCTGACCCCTTGCACTGTCCAGAGTAAGTTTCATTCCCCCCTGAGGGGAAGCGTGTTTACTGTGGACTTGGGCTGCCACCAACGTCCATTGTCTCTTAGGGATAGGCGGTTGAGATTGCTCTTGCCGTGGTTCCTGCAGTTCCCCAGAGTAAAGCTGCAAGCGATGTAGCACCGATAAGCAGTCCTCCAGTGTACGTGTAGTGTAAGTCGTACCCTTGAAATTGAAGGAAAGGGCAAATGGAAAGTTCCATCGGTACTGAATTTTGTGGTGAAGCAAGATTGTAAGAGCCGGTTTCATTAGCCTCCTTTTGTTGAGGGTGTCAGGGGACAGGTCGGCATAAATCTGCAAAGGGGAGTTGTCCGGGCCCTTAACAGTGTGCAGCTTCCTTGTAGCCGAGAGTAGAGTGTCTCTAGCTTGCTGCCTCAGGAATCTTATAATGACATCTTTCGGAGCATCCGGACTCCTCATGCCTCCCAGAGCCCTATGAGCTCGCTCAATTTCCCACATGCTTTCATCCTGATCAGGAAGAATTGCAGCCACAGTGTCTCTTAGGTATTGGGTTAGATCTTGTATGGCTCTTGGTATGCCGCGGATGCGTATGTTGTGGCGGCGCGAGCGGTTTTCTAGATCCTCTATCTTATCTGCGAGTTCAGAAACCTGGTAAGTGTTTTGAGCTATCGATGTCCTGTCCTTTTCCTGAGCGTCCGCCAATTGGTCCGTCATATCTTCCAAAAGTTGGGTACGCTGGCCCAATTCCCTCAGATCCTGTCTCAGGGGATCAATCGCCTTAGCCAAGAGTCTTTCAATCGTAGCCACAGCCTTGTCTGATAGGTCTAATTGCTGATGGGGTCCCTTGGGCCGCCCTTCCTGATCTGAGTCTTCAGAGCGTTCAGAGAGAGAGTCTGCCAAGGGTGGACGCTGGGTCGCTCTTGGCTGAAAATGATCCTGTATACCCTTGGCCAGGGTGGCTCGCTTGGGCTTCGGTATCTTGGCCTTGAGGTTGAAACTGTCGGCAGAATTCCCACTGTGAAATCAATATGCAGGGTGCGAGGAGCTAGTGCAGTGAGCGCTGGGCCCAACCATCTATTGCCTCCGCCAAGGGTGGTATGCCAGTTCCATATGTGTAAGGAAGATGTCTGCTAGAAGGACTGCTGAATTATGTCCCCATTTAGCTCTTAGCCCATGGTAGGGGCGTGCCCTTCAGTCAGGTCCAGCAGTTGCCAGGAACTCCTGAAGCAATCTCTATATGACAATGAGAGTCAGGATTGCCAACAAATTCCAGGGATACTGCGTCAGCTTATTGGAGCCAACTTGATGATCGTAGCTTCTCAGGCGCCAATTTGAGTAAGGCAAGATACTGTTGAACTCTGCGTGCAGCATGCGGCGGCTGGTATACCAGCTCTGCTCTCAATGAAAGTACTGTATTCACCTGCTTGTTATTCACTGATAGCCGAAGTCTTGCTGCAGTACTCCCAATGGCCGCCAGGCGGCAGTGCAGATAAAGATATGCAAACAGTTCAACACAGTCCATGGACAGAATGCACTTACACAATCATTACACAGACCCTTATGGATTCAACAGTCCTGTGCATTCACTTGAAGACATATAAAGATAGTATTAAGTAATGTGTAAAGGCAGGCTCTTGTAAAAAGGAGCAAGGGTATGAGAAATGGTCCCAGTGAGACTCCCACTTCAATTAGCTCTTACACAGTCCTCCTGTACAGTCCACTTGAGGGGGGCAGAATAAAAAAGCAGCAGAAAATAGAGGGCACACTTGCCTTGATGCCTCTGTGCTGGGTCTGTTAAGGCTTCTCTCTCCCTCCCTGGGCAAGAAGGGGTACAGCCTGCCAGAGATAGCATGTGTGGCTGTTGCCTGGCTAGGAGGTGATGTTACCCCCCCCCCCCTTGTTGTTGGGGAAGAGCTGCCCCGGGTGTTTATGTGGGCCAACGCCCCAAGATGGCGGTTCCGCCGGGTTCCTGCCGCAGCTGTGCCTGCTCCCCCTCTGCTGCCCCGCTCCTACCTTACTCAGGCGGGTAAAGGGCCTCCAGGCCGCTTCCAGGGTGCAGGGGTCAGCTCAATGTCCCGGATCACGGGGGGCAGCTCCCGCCGCCTCGCCCCGACACTCCACTTCCGCCGGCAGTCCTCCCGAAGCCACAGACTTAGTGGGACCGGAGCACCCAGGCTATCAGTGCTGTCCTGCTCCTTCAGGGCCCGGGTGCACTGGATCGGGGGTCTCCAGAGCCCTGCGACCAGCGTTGCAGCAGCCTCACAGGCCCTTGTAAGCCAGATCTCCCGCAGCTCCCAGGATTTGGTGCGGGCCTCGCAGTTAATTCAAAGGAGTCAATTCTCCTGCGCTCAGACTTCTTTATGGTCCAGCTCTCACATCCGTATGTTAATTCCATAGTTCTAACTATGCAGACCTTTGTTGATAGTTTAATATCAGTACTTTTTACTAGTGTGTCCAAGCTTGCTATAGCTTTTCTTCCCAGAAGTTCTGAGCTGCAGTCAGCTCCAGATCTTGTTTTTGATGACTATATAGAGATCCTCCATATTTGGCTACAAAGTATACAGTCAATCTGTTTTTTATATTACATAGTTACATAATAATTGAGGTTGAAAGACTTTTAGCCCATCAAGCTCAACCTTTTAAGATCTCCTCTGATCTGCAATATGCGGATTAATTGTTAATTGATCCAAAGGAAGTCCGACAAAAAAAAAAAAAGGGAAACTTTGCCATGTGTCTCAAAAGGGAAAGCAAATTAATTTCTTCCTGACCCCAGATATTGGTGATCGGATACTTCCCTGGATCAATACTCCCTCTCTTAGTAACCAGGATAACCCAGAATGCCCTTTTTATTAAAAAATATATCCAATCCCTTTTTAAAGTTATCTATTGAATACACTGTCACCATCTCCTCTGGTAGAGATTTCCACAGATTAACCACCCTTACTGTGAAGAACCCTTTTCTTTCTTTAAGGTGGAATCTTTTTACTTCTAACCTCAAGGGATGTCCTCTTGTCAGTTGAAAACCTCTTGGCACAAAGAGCTCACTTGACGGAGCTTTATACTGACCCTGGATGTATTTATATAAGGTAATCATATCTCCTCTTAGACGCCTTTTTTCTAGAGAAAATAAGTGTAATTTGGTTAGTCTTCCTTCATAACTTATCCCCTCCATTCCCCTTATTAGTTTTGTTGCCCTTCTCTGTACTTTTTCCAGTTCTAAAATGTTCTTTTTATGAAGTGGTGCCCAAAATTGTCCTCCAAATTCCAAATGAGGGCGTACTAGGGATTTTTACAGTGACAGAATTATATTTGCTTCTCTGGCTTCTATACCCTTCTTAATATATGCTAATATTTTATTTGCCTTTGCAGCTGCTGCTTGGTATTGAGCACTGTTACCTAGGTGGTTGTCCACTAGTACTCCCAAATCCCTTTCAATATCTGATATCCCTAGATTTGCTTCATTAAGATTATAAATTGCATGGATATTTTTCCTTCCCAGATGCATAACCTTACATTTATTCGTAAATCTCATCGGCCATTTAAATGCCCATTTCTCTAATTAATGCAAATCCCTTTGAAGGGAAAGTACATCATTTTCTGATTTAATTACCTTGCACAACTTAGTGTCATCAGCAAAAATGGAGACACTACTTTCCAGTCCTACTTCTAAGTCGTTAATAATTATGTTAAAAAGGAGAGGACTTAATACTGACCCTGAGGAACCCCACTTACCACATTAGTCCAATCGGAGTATGTTCCATTTACGACAACCCTTTGCTTCCTGTCTTTTAGCCAGCTCTCAATCCATGAGCAGATATTTACTGCAATTCCTGTATCCCTTAGTTTGCTCAATAGTCTCCCATGTGGCACTGTATCAAAAACATTTGCTAAATCCAAAAAGACTAGATCCACTGAGTTGCCTTGATCTCCTCACATAAACTAATTAGATTTGTTTGACATGACCTATCCCTCATAAATCCATATTGGCTCCTACTTCTAATCCTGTTTGAATAGACATATTCTTGTATATTATCCCTATTAACCCTTCTAAAAGCTTCCCCACTACAGAAGTGAGGCTCACTGGTCTATAATTTCCTGGATTTGCTCTTGATCCCTTCTTAAATATCGGTATCACCTCTGCTTTTCTCCAGTCATCTGGTAGAGACCCTGTGTTGAGTGAATCTTGAAAAATTAGATATAATGGTTTTACTATTACAGAACCCAGTTCCCTCAGTACCCTTGGATGTATTCCATCAGGACCCGGGCTTTATTAACATTAATTTTTTCCAACCTCTTTTGGATTTCTTCCTGCGTTAACCAATTATTCGGTGAAGGTAGTGTAGCCCCATTATGTTGCAGTGTCCCAACCACTGGTACCTCCCTTGTGTATACCGAAGAAAAGATCCTATTTAGCTCATCTGCCTTTTCCTGGTCACTAATTATCAGACGGCCTGTGTCACATTGTAATGTTCCTATAGCTTCCTTCGTGACCTTCTTCCCATTAATATAGTTAAAAAATATTTTAGGGTTATTCTTAGTCTCCTTTGCAGCTAACTTTATATTTTCTATTTTAGCCAGTCTAATAGCCCCTTTGCAAGCCTTGTTAGTTTCCTTGTACTTGCGTAAAACAGTCTCTGTCCCCTCTTGTTCAGTGCGACCGTTAAATGCCTGTTTTTTACTCTGTATCTTGATCTTTAAATCATTGTTAAACCACATTGGATGGGATTTACTCCTCTTACTTTTATTCCCACACGGTATATGCCGATGTGTATGTATATTTAGTAAGGATTTAAATGTGTCCATTTATGTTCAGTATTTTTACCTATCAGTTCTCTGTCCCAGTCTATACTTTGTATTGCTGCCCTTAGACCGTTAAAATAAAGAGTTTTTGTTTGCCCCTTACAGTTTTATTGTTTTCAAATGAGACTGTGTTGTGATCACTGTTTCCCAAAGGTTGCCCTATTCCAACATTTGATACCATATCGATATTATTTGTGATAAGTAAATCTAAGATAGCTTCATTTCTAGTAGGTTCTTGTATTACCTGGGCCAGATAATGATCCCTGAGTGTACTCAAGAACCTGCTCCCCTTAGCTGAACTGCTGGCCTCATTTATCCAGTTTATATCAGGGTAATTAAAATCTCCCATTATTAGAACTTGCCCATGCTTAGCTGCATTTCTAATCTGTAACAATAATTGTATTTCCTCACTTTCAGCTATATTTGGGGGTTTATAGCATACTCCTACTAATATTCTTTTAGAATTTGCTGCTCCGCTATTTAACTCTACCCACAGACATTCAACTTTATCACTAGGTCCACCATAAATATCTTCTCTGACTATAGGCTTAAATTCAGGCTTAACATACAGACAAATCCCTCCTCTTCATTTACCATTGCCTCTATCTTTCCTAAATAGGTTATAACCATCCAGACTAACAGTCCAGTCATGAGATTCATCCCACCACGTTTCAGTAATGCCTATTAAATCCCATTTCCCATTAACTGCTAATATTCTAGCTCTCCCATTTTTCCTGGCAAGCTTCTGGCATTAGCAAGCATACACCTTTTGTTATGAGTCTGTAGTTCTGAAGTGCCTGCCACTGTACTTGAATTACTTAGTACTACCTCCCTATTGACTATACTACCCCTCCCCCATCTTCTTCCACATGACTAGGTAATTCATTCCTTACCCCCTCTACACTTACTACCCCATTACTGCTACCTAGCCCCCCCCCCAACTACTAGTTTAAAAACTCCCCCAGCCTTTCTACCATCCTATCCCCTAGCACAAAAGCTCCCTCATCATTAAGGTGCAATCCATCCCTACTGTAGAGATTGTACCAAAGTGAGAAGTCAGCCCAGTGCTCTAAAAACCCAAACCCCTCCTTAGTGCACCACTTTTTTAGCCACACATTAACATCAATAAGCTCCTTCTGCCTCCCTGGGCTAACAGGTGTGACTGGTAATATCTCCGAAAATACTACCTTGGAGGTCCTTGCCTTTAGCTTATTCCCTTTTCTATAAAATCATTCTTTAGGACTCTCCATCTTTTACTAACTTTGTCATTGGTACCAATATATACCAAGACCGCCAGTTCATTTCCAGGTCCTCACAATCATTTATCTACCCGATCCACAACATGCCGATTGCTGGGATCTGGGTGACAAATTGCCCTGTCTACCTTCCTAATAATACAGTCCCCTACCCCCAAAACCTGTCTGTTGCTCTGCCTATTCTGCCCTCCCACTCCTCCAGTAGAGCTGTTCTCCAGGCTGTTAGAGGGAACAGCTCTATCTGGCATTGCCATTCCTGAATGGACATCCCCAACAGTTTCACTCAATCTGGCAAATCTGTTGGTGTTTACCAACTCAGAACTGGTCTGCCTCCTCCTGTTTCCCCCTTATTCCTCTTCTAACTGTAACCCAGCTGCCTCCCTGGACATCCTCACTAGCCCCAGCTCCACCCTCCATGCTAGGCCCAGCTAAACTGTGCTCCGTGAGCACCAACCCCCCTTTCCAGTGGAGCAATATCACTAAGTGCTGCAATTCTCCTCTCCAGTTCTCCAATTTGAGCTTCCAGAGAGGCAACATGCTCACACCTCTCACAAAGGGATGGACTCTGGATCATCTGTTCCAGTATTGCATACATATGACAGGATGTACACTGAGTGAGGTTGCCACTGGGCCCAAACGCATATGCAATTTTAACCCAGGCAAAAACACTCCCCTCTCGCCTGTACCAAAGGGAAAAAAACACACTTTACTTGTCTGAGTAATTCATATTGTCCATCTGGTGATGTCCATGTGTAGAGTTGTCTCTGAGACAGTTTATTATGATCAGAGAATCACCTTGACAGCAATTTAATAATCTCTGACCTGCTTTATTTTGAACTGCTAGGCCATGTTTTGTTCAATTGTCTATGCAATCTCTCTCTGTGCTGTCTCTGCGCGCCCTCTCCCTTGCTCTGTGTGAGCCCTCTGTCTCTCTGTGTGCTGTCTCTCTCTCTGTGCACCCTCTCTCGGTGCACTCTCTCTCTGTGCCCTCTGTCTGTGTGTGTGAACTCTCTCTCTCTGCCCTTTACCTGTCATTATCTGTGTCCCCTTTCTGCACTCAGTGTGCTCTCCTCTATCTCCCTCCCTCCTCTCTCCCCCCCCTCTCTCTCCCTTTTTCTCTCCACCTCTCTTAATCCTTCTCTGCTTCTTTCCCTCTCCCCCTCTCTCTGCCTACTTTCCTCCCTCTCTCTCTGCCTCCCTCCCTCTTTCTTTCTCCCTCCCTCTATGCCTCCTCTCTCTGCCCCCTCCCTCTGTACCCCTCCCTCTCTACCATTCCTTTCTCTCTCTCTCTCTCTCCGTTCCCCTCCTCCTCCCCCTCCCTTTCTCTCCCTCCCTCTATCTCTCCATTTGCACCCCCTCTCCTCTCCCTTTCTCCCTCCTTCCCTCTGTTTCGCTCTCTCTTTCTCCCCCCCCCCCCCCTTTCCCCCCTACAGCACGGAGCAGTGCATGCACATTTTCGTGGCTATGCCGCACATTAGCAAAAATGACGCAACTGCGAGATTCCCCTAATTGTGCCGGCAATCAGATGTGAGTAACGCCTGCGCAGTACGCATTGCGCAGGCGTTACTCACATGTACAAACCATTATAGTGAATTCTGCTGGTCAACGTGCAGGGGTTTTGAATATGCACAAAGCTTCTATCTGCAAAATGGGAAGGTGGCATCTAAATCTACCAGGTTTTTATAGGAATAATGCCAAGTTTATTAGTTTACAAAGAAAAATACAAACAGAATCAGGTGAGAAAGGAAAATACGATAATAATAAGCTTATGCATTTTTATCTTTTATGCAAAATTATTTGTGCTGACCTCCATTTTGCATTGTCTGCTGAAATGGTATGTTACTTTCTCAGGAAGATGAATAAGTTAAATTAAAGGGACATGGAAGCATTTCAAGCATTTAAAAGATCACATTTTAAACATTACAAAAAATGTTTCTGTTTGCATGAAAAATGAATAAGTAAACTCGCAGAGAGCATACTTTAGTAGGTAAATCTCATTGGCTGGCACGGGGCAAACCCCAGAGCGCAGTTAAAACTTTGAATAAGTTGTTGTGCTCTGAGACCTACATATGTGAATCCATTGGAGAAATATGGACTAGGTCGCCACCTTGTGGCATTTTGCAAAAGTTAACAACATAAAAACTCATTAGCCGTCAAAAAACTTAATCACTCTGATAATTATACAGCATTGGAAATCAATTACAGCTTGAGCCATTCAGTTAAACTAAAAGTGATTTAACTTGTACCAATAGTCCATTAAGTGGATAAACAACTAATGGAATGCAGTTTACTAGAAACCTTTCTGCATCATTATCCTGGTTAGGTTATATTCATTTAAAACCAGATTGAAGGATTGAGAGACTCTTGATGAGGGTAAAAGAAGAGAGTGCAAAAGCTGGTCTGCTGCTCAACGTTAAAAATACGAAGATCATGGCAAACGGCAATATTAGTTCCTGGCAAAAAGATGGGGAAGAAGTGGAGGCAGTGACAGATTTTATTTTTCTGGTTTCCAAGATCTCTGCAGATGGTGACTGCAGTCATGAAATTAAAGGACATTTGTTTCTGGGGAGGAAAGCTATGGCAAGCTTCGACAAGCTAGTAAAAAGTAAAGATATTAAACTATCAACAAAGGTCCGCATAGTTAGAACTATGCTATGCCCAGTAGTAACTTACAGATGTGAGAGCTAAACCATAAATATAGCCGAGTGCTGTAGAATTGATGTCTTTGGATTGTTGTGTTGGAGAAAACGGCTTAGAGTCCCTAGTTCTGCAAGAAGATCCAATAAATCAGTACGTCAGGAAATCAAGACAAACTGTTCACTGGAAGGTATGATCATGAGGCTGAAGCTCAATTACTTTGGCCATATCATGAGATAGCAGGATTCCCTAGAAAAGACTCTGATGCTGGGAAAGATTGAAGGCACAAGAAGAAGGGGACGGCAGAGGCGGAGATGGATAGATGAGGTCACAGAAGCAATGAACATGAACTTTATGTAGCTCAGAGGATCAGTGACTGAGAGATGTACCTGGCGTGCTGCGGTCAATAGGTCACTGAGGGTCGTACACAACTGAGCGACCAAACAACAACATTGCAACGAACCTGTGGAATCTTAAATTGGATTGTAATTTGGCAAAGCATCAACAATCTTAGAATGTAAAAGGCCACTGTGGTCAATATCATTCTATTGTGCATTGAAAAGAGCATGTTTTATATATAAAAAAAAAATCAGAAAACTAACAATAAGGCAAGGAAAAAGAAAGTCTCACCGAGAGCCTTTTGCAGTTTAGACATTAATAAAGGCTCACTGTCCTGTTTCCTGCAACATGTTAGGACAAAGAAAGATAAATCAATCCAGATGTCTCTCATATTAATATCATTTTCTATACTATAGACACAAAAATACCTTTTAAATGCACAATAGAAATCTTAACTACAATGACCCAGTCTCAGCTTAGTTTGTAGGGTGCACAGCAATGCATGTAAATCTTCCCCATAGAGGGACCAGCCCTTACATTGGGATCTTGGCTCGGAAACTGTAATGGATATGGTCAAGACACAATAACTCTGATTTAATACTTATTACCCTAAGTATAGTATTTATAGTAATCCCCAATCTATCTACTCTCCAGTGTAAAAGCGCATCCTGTAGCGGTACCAGTATGATGAAAAACGTATGTATATGACAAACACATTTATACATGTATGTTGGTAAAGGAGACATTAAATATTCTGCTTAATACATACAAGGAGGTGCTTGGGTGGTGGAGACATGAAGCGAGCCGACTGCTTGGCAGATGGTAAGTGCGATGGATATATGCATTTGAGAATAGACCGTTGTCCTTCAGGGGTAGGGTTAAGAAAGACAAAGCAATTAGTGTTTATGGTATAGCTAGTAAATCTTATGAAAGTACATATGTGGTAGGCATCGCCAAATAGATAGGAAAACCAGGAGGAGTCTTGTGAAGTGAAGTTGAACATTCCAAAAAGTGGGGTTGATTCGGTAAAAGACACAGGCAGAGCAACAGCTTCAAGTATATCTGGGGTTGATCTTTTTATACACATTATTATGACCACCCGCTAATAACCGCCATGTGCAGCACGGACAGCAGCTAGATGGCGTGGTAGTGAGTCAATAAAATGGTGGAAGGTTGACAAGGGTATCTGGAGCCGTGCAGCCTGCAGTGTATCCGACAGCTGCTGAAGAGTGCGTGGTGGTGGATCTTTACGGCGAACATGGCGATCAAGTGGTACCATAGGTGCTCGATGGGGAATTTGAAGGCCAGGGAAGTACTTGGAAGTCTTTATCGTGCTCCTCCAACCACTTCTGGCCAATTTTATCCTATCACATGTTGCATTGTCCTCCTGGAAAAGCCCGTTGGCTCCAGGGAAGACAGTCAACATGTATGGGTTTACTTGATCTGCAGGGATGAGTAGATAACCCAACCGGTTGAAAATACCTTTCAGAGGTATGAGTGGTGCAGACAATGCCAAGAAAACATTCCCCAGACCATAACGCTGCCGCCGCCACCTTGTGTTCTTCCAACACTGGTTGCAGAGTGTTTGTTCTTTGAGGTATTGCGCCTGAGACGCCAACGTCCGTCCAGTCGATGGAGCAGACAACATGACTCATCAGAGAAGGAAAGCTCAAAACGAGCCCGAAGCACATAACACTTAGCCCATCAACGCGAGCCCCGCAAGACTTGGAAAATACAAGCAACGGCGCTCACAGACACAGTAGTCAGAGAGTGGGGAGAGTTTTGCGATGCGAGGCACGAAAGTGGCGGGTTGGACAACGTCTGCAATGAGCGCTCATTGCAGGGCTCACGATGAGGGGCAAAGACGCTCATCGCGAGGACCGTAAAGTAGACGTGGGAGAGGCTTGCAATGAGCGCCGCAAGTTAGCGGGGGGAGAGCCTTGCATTGTGTGGCAAACAGCATTGCGAGGCTTCAAATTTTATTGCCGTAATTTTTGACGGGCAAGTGGCTAGTGTACTAATAATAGATGATCTTGGTGGAGTGAGAGTAAATAATTTTTCTTTAAAGCTTCAAAATTCAAATGGTGCGGTGTCTTGACACACCCCAATTAAAGACAAGGAAATGTTAACACTGTTGCAAATGCAGTCTGCACAGGAAAAATAATGTAATGTTTTAAAACTCTAATTTTTCATGCAAAGAAGTTATAATGTTGACAAAATGATCTTTTAGAGTGTAAAACAAAGTACAGCCTCAAATTTACTATCTTTTATATCTATTTTTGCTGCAAGGGAAGCCATAGTCTTGGTTTCTGCTGATCAACTCCCAGAGTTGAAAGGACTTTGGATATAGAGGATGCTGCTATATGCACAGTAATGTTATCATCATTCTGTACAATGTGTAAAGTACATATTAAAGATGTTAATGTGTGCACATTGCTCCATATAGATAGACTGTACAAATAGCACTCCAGGCAATTATATATTTTTCTTAGACAACAGGAGGAACCCGGGATCTTTCCTGGTTAGAGAATACCAGCAGCGGCAGCAGTTGCAGCAAGGAGTTGCTAGATAGCGCTGCCATAATTATACAGTTTGTAAACGCTGCTCACCCTAACCCTTACCCTAACCCTAAAGATATGACATCGGCAGCTAAATTTTGGCAGCGTCATCTAGCGGATGCTCACCACCACTGCCGCCGTCTGTGCTGGTGGTGTTCCGGCGTTCCCAAAAAGGAAAGGACCGGAACCCAAGAAAAAATGCGTCATGTCAGGAAAACCCTTGAGAATTTTGGTCCTATCCTTTTATAGTAGAGTAGCACAGGCAGCAGCAGATGGACTGTTAGAGTGACGGTTGGGGTTAGGGTGAGGGTTAGGGTTAGTCTAACATTATAACTTCTCTCAAATATCTGCAGCGCCATCTAGCGGTTGAAGGTCGCACTGTAGCGGTGGACCTGCATCGACACCATAACAGGATAGATCCAGAATTTCTTTAAAAAGAGGAGCATTTGGTAATCTAAGAGGGACAGAGACTCTAGGAAATAAATAATGGCTGTGCCTGCTCTGAACAAGTAAAGCATTTACTAGAAACCCTGGCTTCATGGCCTACTTCAGGGGTGGGCAAGTCCGGTCCTGGAGATCCCCGCACGGATAGTTGAGACAATCAGGATGGCTGAAGAAGTGATTGACTCACCTGTACATAGCAGGGATATCCTCAAATCCTGGCCTGTGTGGGGCTCTCCAGGATCGAACATGCCCATCCCTGGCCCACTCCACGTGTGTGTACTCCATGACCATTTGAGATGTTGAAGTCTCTGCTCATTTGCATGGTTGTTAACCCGCCTGGCGATATGATTATGTCAGTATTCAGAATGTTAAAGTGGTACACTCAAAAATACTGACATAATCATAACGCCTTGTTCCGCCCCCGCAAAGCACCATTACCCCTTCCCCCCTCTTCTCCTCCCTTTCCCACCTCTCCTCCTCCCTTCCCACCCTCTCCTCACAGCCAGTAGACAACAGAAGGATGATCATCGGATCTTAGTAAGCAGAGAGGGGATAGAGAGGTAATTGGAGAGGGGGGAAGGGAGGAGGAAAAGGGGGGAAGGTGGAGGATGAGAGGAAGGAGGGAGGAGGATGATAAGGAGGGAGGAGGATAAGGAGGAGGAATTGTGTGCTGAGGGGGGCCAGGCAAATTAGGCAGCAGTGGACCCCCTCCAGATCCGCCCTGCACTCCCAGATGTAATGGGAGGCTCGGGGTTACTGATTTGAGGAAAAAATATTACCGCTAGGAAGGTTAATCATGACCTGTCTAACATGTTTAGGATAAAATCCAATATTTAGCTTATAATTTACAAGACTATCCTCGTATGGTAGCGCAACATGCAGTGGCGGTGATCATCTGCTAGATGGAGCTGCCAATATTCCGGTGCCATATCATAGAGTCCAGGCTTAGCTAAACTGTTAGGGTTAGGGTTCAAGGGTTAGGCTAATATTATAAGCTTAGGACTTCTCTAACATATCGGCAGCGCCATCTAGAGGTTGGAGGCTGCACTGCAGCGGCGCACCTGAGCAGACACCATAACAGGATAGATCCTGAATTTCTACAAGGCAATGCTAAGCAATAAGCTATAACCTGGCCCTGCTACACAGTGCAATTATTATGTAGAGAGCAGCCTTTTCTTGTTTGAGCTACTTGATTGATTTGCTTTCTCAGCATGGTGTTTACTTGTAACCTAATGGGATTTTTTTTAGTTCAACTAAATGCACAGGCACTTATTAACACATTTCAGAAACCACAATTTTATCTTCATTTAAGGTTGTTTCACAGCCAAGAAGCAGGCTTGCAGAAACAAAATGGTGGCTCACAGCGCAGAATAATTGTATGTATTGTATTAATGTTGTATTGTGTTGCATTCTAAAACATGGGACTAAAGTGTTCTCAGAGACAGTGGCGGCGCTAGTAAATGCAGGGCCTTGTGCAAATTCTGGAGTGAGATATGGATTTAAGCAAGAGAAGAAATCAAGGAAGAAAAGGAGAACAGAAGATGAAATGAAAGGAAAAAGAGAAGAAGGTATGAGGGGGTAAAGAGGAGGGAAGAGAGGGGAATGAAAAAAAAGAATGTAGAGTGAAAAAAGGAAATATAGAAAGCAAGGGATAGATATGAGGCAAAGAGAGTCAGCGGGGAACAGAAGAAGGTAACAAGAAGGCAGTGATGGTATGGCGGGAAGTAGCTAGGGGTAGGGGGAAGCAGTGGATTTTGGGTGAGGCAGCGGAGGTAAGGAGAGGCAGGTGTGGGCAATTGCAGGAAGCTGTGGGTAGGGCAGGCAGTGCGGTGCAAAAGGAGGAAGTAGTGGGGTAGAGGCAGGCAGTGCGATGCAAAAGGAGGAAGTAGTGGGGTAGAGGGAGGCAGTGCAGTGCAAAAGGAGGAAGTAGTGGGGTAGAGGCAGGTGTGGGCAATTGCAGGAAGCTGCGGGTAGGGCAGGCAGTGCAGTGCAAAAGGAGGAAGTAGTGGGGTAGAGGGAGGCAGTGCGATGCAAAAGGAGGAAGTAGTGGGGTAGAGGGAGGCAGTGCGATGCAAAAGGAGGAAGTAGTGGGGTAGAGGGAGGCAGTGCGGTGCAAAAGGAGGAAGTAGTGGGGTAGAGGCAGGCAGTGCGATGCAAAAGGAGGAAGTAGTGGGGTAGAGGGAGGCAGTGCGGTGCAAAAGGAGGAAGTAGTGGGGTAGAGGGAGGCAGTGCGATGCAAAAGGAGGAAGTAGTGGGGTAGAGGGAGGCAGTGCGATGCAAAAGGAGGATGTAGTGGGGTAGAGGGCGGCAGTGCGGTACAAAAGAAGGAAGTAGTGGGGTAGAGGCAGGCAGTGCGATGCAAAAGGAGGAAGTAGTGGGGTAGAGGCAGGCAGTGCGATGCAAAAGGAGGAAGTAGTGGGGTAGAGGCAGGCAGTGCGATGCAAAAGGAGGAAGTAGTGGGGTAGAGGCAGGCAGTGCGATGCAAAAGGAGGAAGTAGTGGGGTAGAGGGAGGCAGTGCGGTGCAAAAGGAGGAAGTAGTGGGGTAGAGGGAGGCAGTGCGATGCAAAAGGAGGAAGTAGTGGGGTAGAGGAAGGCAGTGCGATGCAAAAGGAGGAAGTAGTGGGGTCGAGGGAGGCAGTGTGGTGCAAAAGGAGGAAGTAGTGGGGTAGAGGGAGGCAGTGTGGTGCAAAAGGAGGAAGTAGTGGGGTAGAGGGAGGCAGTGCGATGCAAAAGGAGGAAGTAGTGGGGTAGAGGCAGGCAGTGCGATGCAAAAGGAGGAAGTAGTGGGGTAGAGGCAGGCAGTGCGATGCAAAAGGAGGAAGTAGTGGGGTAGAGGGAGGCAGTGCGGTGCAAAAGGAGGAAGTAGTGGGGTAGAGGGAGGCAGTGCGATGCAAAAGGAGGAAGTAGTGGGGTAGAGGAAGGCAGTGCGATGCAAAAGGAGGAAGTAGTGGGGTAGAGGGAGGCAGTGTGGTGCAAAAGGAGGAAGTAGTGGGGTAGAGGGAGGCAGTGTGGTGCAAAAGGAGGAAGTAGTGGGGTAGAGGGAGGCAGTGGGGTGCAAAAGGAGGAAGTAGTGGGGTAGAGGGCGGCAGTGCGGTGCAAAAGGAGGAAGTAGTGGGGTAGAGGCAGGCAGTGTGGCGCAAAAGGAGGAAGTAGTGGGGTAGAGGCAGGCAGTGTGGCGCAAAAGGAGGAAGTAGTGGGGTAGAGGCAGGCAGTGTGGTGCAAAAGGAGGAAGTAGTGGGGTAGAGGCAGGCAGTGCGGTGCAAAAGGAGGAAGTAGTGGGGTAGAGGGAGGCAGTGCGGTGTAAAAGGAGGAAGTAGTGGGGTAGAGGCAGGCAGTGCGGTGCAAAAGGAGGAAGTAGTGGGGTAGAGGCAGGCAGTGCGGTGCAAAAGGAGGATGTAGTGGGGTAGAGGGAGGCAGTGGGGCCAGAGGGAGGAAGTGGGATGCATTGGGGCAGAGAGAGGTAGGGAGAGGCACTGAGGGAATTAGCAAGGGATAGAAGCAGTGGGGGTCAGAGAAGTAGCACAGGTAAGGGGAGGCAGGTGGGGGCAGATGGAGGCAGATGGAGGAAGCTTGTATTAGGGTGGAGCAATGGAGTGCAGATGGTGGAAGTAGTTGGGGAGAGGGAGGCAGTGGGGATAGTGGGATAATATGTGGGAGGTAGGAGGATTCACTAAGGGAATTAGCAAGGGATAGAGGAGGCAGTAGGGGTAGAGAGAGGAAGCAAGCGGTAGGGGAAGGCAGGATGAAGCAAATGTAGGAAGCAATGTAGTAAAGAGAGGAAATAGGGCCAGACGGAGGTGATGTGATGCATTGTGGCAGAGGGAGGTAGAGGGAGGCACTGAGGAAGGTAGGGTGCAGCGGGGTAGTAAGTGGCAGTGGGGGGTAGAGAGAGGAAGCTTGGGGTAGCGAGAGGCAGCAGCCTAACCCTAACCCTTACACCCCCAATCTTAACCCTAACCCTTACACCTCCGAGCCTAAACCTAACCCTAACACCTCCAAACCTAACCCTAACACTTACACCCATATGCCTAACCCTAACCCTTACACCCCCAAGCCTAACCCTAACCCTTACACCTACAAGCCTAACCCTAACCCTTGAAACTCCTTACACACTACCCCTTCCTATAATACACAATCCTTCATCTTAAACATTTTTGTAAGGGGGAACAGATAGGATATCACACAGTGGACACACACAGGGGGAACACATAGGATATAACACAGGGGGGCACACACACAGGACACATCGGGGAACACATATAAAATGAAACATGTGGGGAACACAGGATAACACCCTGAGTGGTGGTAAAGTAGTGCTAAGTAGGTACTAAGAAACAAAGCAACCACTCCAGAGCTCCTAAGGATGCAGCATGGGGTGAAGAGGCACCAGCACAAACACAGCCTCAGGTACCAGTACCTGTAGTATGTGCTGTTATAGTATGTGATGCAACACCCTCTGGTGTGCCTGTCCTCCTGGTTAAATGCCTGGTTGATGCCTCTTCACCCCATGCTGCCTCCTTAGGAGCTCTCGAGTGGTTGCTGCAGTGGTTTCTTGTGGTATGGTGAGATGTTGGAGGAATGCGCGCAGATGTCGGTGGTGCGAGCACATTTTTTGTGTGCGTGCTGAAGTCAAGTCAATATATATTATTATATTATAAATTTCAGATCTATCCTGTTATAGTTACGGCACAGGTCGCAGTGCAGCGGCCAACTGCTAGATAGTGCTGCTGATATTTTGCAGCGCTGCCGATATGTTAGATAAGTTCTAAGCTTAGAATGGTAGCCTAACCTTAGCCCTCACCCTAACCAAAACAGTTTACCTAAGCCTTGACTCTATGATATGGCACTGTAATATAGGCAGCGCCATCTACCGGTTGCAGCGGAGCACTGGTGCCGTAACCATAACAGGATAGGACCTAAATTTCGTAATGTTTCTTATGCACTGGAGAGATCACTTCAATTGCAGATATAATTAGTACAGTATGTTAACATTAATTGACACCATTAACAGAGTCTTCCTAAATCTTTACCAGCCGCTAATAGTATGATGTCTGATGCTTATAATGTTCAATTAGAAGAGATCTGTCCAACTTAAATATAGACATATATATATATATATATATATATATATATATATATATATGGCTTCGGAATTAGGGAGATTTTTCTACTTACTCTATATAACCATTTATTTGTCTGTTTATATTGGAAATGAGAACTGTATGCAATTCAAAACTTTACCACAAGATGGCACTGCAATGCACTTTATAACTAGCATTATAATCACACACAGCACTGCTTTGATATTTATTTGATTTATTTTTGGGAAGAAAGCATCATTGGGAAAAATTCACTATTTTTATTTATTTTTTTATTTTATATTTATTTTTATTAGTGCACATTTACTGTGTACACATGAAACTTTATTATTTTTAATTTCCTTGCTTGCTTCCCATGTTTATTATTAAAGTAAGCCCAATAAAGATGGCGCACTGCAATGGTTCATTACCTGTAAGTAGTAAATATCAGCAATAAATAACTTCAATGCAATAAAAAAATGGTGTTAATTGGACAAGATTAAAATTTATGCCACACGCTTCCACGTCACTGGGCAAAAAGCAGGTCCCTTGCTTCAGGAAATGCAACCATAAAAAAAACTAAATCATAGGTGCTGAATCCAAGAGTGAACTAACCTTAACATAATAGCCCACTCTGAGAGCAGCCACTTTTAGCTCACTTGTGCCCTTAACAGGGAGAAATATTGTGTAGTATATCTGTCTGGTCTCATTCAGTAATCCAGACCCAAAATGCCAGGAACAGGAATAACAGCAAACTCCAGACACAGGCTTCAGCCTCTCTAGGACCTCGTCAGTGAGGTGTAGCTGAACCCCCTAAGGCACAGTGAGCATGGAGTCAGTGTCTGGCACCCCCTGTCATCCTTAGGGAGACTAAGCCCCAAGGGTCATTTGAATAAACAAAAACAAAAGCATTGCTCACTGTGCCATGGGGAGTTCAGGTACACCCCACTAATGAATATTGAGCGCCTCTGACTTTGTTTTTATTTATTGCCTGGTATTTCGGGGCTGGATCACTCTAGTGCAGGGGTGTCCAAACTCGGTCCTGGAGGGCCGCACCCAGGCCTGGATTTGAGGATTTCCTTTCTGTGCACAGGTGAGTGAAGAAGCAATAGTCTCACCTGCTTTGATGTTGGATTGAGCTTCTCTGACTTTGTTTTTATTTTATATCTCTCCACACACACAACTTCAACCAATGCATCATGGATTCCTCCAGGGCCCGACAGAGGCATCAACATTTATTTGTTTCTATGTAGAAACGACCTGTATGACTAAAATACGGGATGCTTGCATAATAATTACTCTTGTTAGCATGGCTGGGTGCGTGTTCTGTGTGATTGTCTCTTGGAAGATTACTGGATGTCTCTGTCATATAGAGGTCATATTGTAGATATCTATTCCTTGTTATCACAGTTTATATTCCTGGTACATAGCACATTTTAATTAATCTGTAGATTGTGGGTTTCCAGGAGAATGGACGTCAGCACCTAACTATCAGTAGGTTTTACATATAATTGTATATATCACATATTATAATTGTCAAACTATAAGACGTCGTCACGCTTTGCGTGGTGCGTACGACGTTAACACGTAGCACTTAGCCGCAGCCCCATTAACGTGTAGCACTTAGCCCCATTAATGTGTTGCACTTAGTCCCATTAACGCCTAGCACAGCCCCAGTCCCATTAACGTGTAGCACTTAGCCCCATTAATGTGTTGCACTTAGTCCCATTAACGCCTAGCACAGCCCCAGTCCCATTAACGTGTAGCACTTAGCCCCAGCCCCGTTAACGTGTAGCATAGCCCCAACCCCGTTAACGCGTAGCACTTAGCCCGGTTAAGGCGTAGCACTTGGCCCCGTTAACGCGTAGCACTTGGGCGATGAGCACCAAAGGCGCTCATCGCCTGCGTGCCTCGCATAGCAAGGCGAGCCATTAAGCCACTTTAACGCACTACAACTGTCAGCACAAATACGAAGAGACAATAAAACACTCGGGACTTAGCCTAAAAACACTTCCTAAACGCTGGATCGCCTTGGTGTGCAAGCGGTTGACAAACGCAGGACTTCGAAAAAAAAGATACGAGACGCTAAAAATGACGAGATTACTGGCCGAACGACGGAAACGAAAAAACTATAAAAACACACTAAATACACCCCAAAAAATTACAAAAACATCACAGACCGCACGGGGCAACAGTCAGGACGTCTGGGAGTGAGGTGGAACGCGAATTTAACTCGATTTAGCAAGGGAAAAAATGACCACCGAAAAAAATGAAAACGAGGCTACACGACCACGGATCGCGCAAAACACTGCCAAACGCGTAGCACTTTACACATCTGACTACCACATACAAAATACACTATTACAAAAGACGGGAAATGCTCACGAGACGCGTACCACATTAATAACATTGTGACTATACAATGCGGCTTTACACAATAAACCAACGTCTTTACCTTGCGCACGCAGCCTATTTATAATGCACACTTCAAACATTCATTACACTTTATAAGCAGGGCACCAACACTCACAATGTATATTCTATGCAGTTGCAAAATACAAACAGATTGTTAGCTCTTCACCCCATTGCTCGCTGCATATATCAGTTATAAATAGTATTCATTTATTGAATAAATCATTAATTATTACTTAACTACATATACATAGAAATATATATCTCTCTTTATAATGACTCATGAAGGTGCTCAGAGGACAAAAAGTACACGACAGGAGAGGCTTGCAATGAGTGCCGAAGGCGCACATTGCGAGGCATGCGATGAGCGCCAAAGGCACTCAGCGCAAGCCTTGCAATGAGCGCTGAAGGTACTCACAGTATAAAACGGTTTACATTGTGTATCAAACAGCATTCCCAGCCTTACAATTTTATTGCCCTTCATTTTTTGACGGCCAAGTCGCTAGTATATATATATATATCACTCCAAATATGTATCTGTTTTCAAAATAAAGAGTAAAAATAATAATCACACTTAATATACAAAAATCGCTGATCTTTCCTATTGGCTGCCCGTGCGCATTGCCAGCCATTGGCCAGTAGGTGGCGCGGCCACCGGGTCCCTGAATTTCTTACGCTTTAGTGTTAGGATAAGCGCTGTTAGGGTGAGGGGTATTAGGGTGAGGGGTGTTAGGGTGTGGTGTTAGGGTAAGAAGTGTTAGGGAGAGGTATTGGGGTTATGGGCTTTATGGTTAGGTGTCAGGGTGAGGGGTGTTAGGGTGAGGGAGGGGTATTAGGGTTAGAGTGAGGGGTGTTAGGTTTAGGAGTTATGGGGAGGGGTGTTAGGGTGAGGAAGGTTGGTTATTAGGGTGAGGTGTTTTAGTGTTAGGTGTTAGGGTGAGGGGTATTAGGGTAAGGGGTGTTAGGGTGAGGTATTAGGGTTAGGTGTTAGGGTTAGATGTTAGGTTTGGTGTTAGAGTGAGGGGTGTTAGGGAGAGGTATTAGGGTTATGGGTGTTAGGGAGAGATATTAGGGTTATGCAGAGTGAAGAGTGTTAGGGTGAGGGTTGTTAGGGTTAGATGTTAGGGTGAGGGATGTTAGAGTTAGGCTTGTTAGGGTTAGGCGTGTTAGGGTTAAGTATTAGGGTGAGTTGTTTTAGGGTGAGGGTGTTAGGGTTAGGTATTAGGGTTAGGGGCGTTAGGGTTCAGGTACTGGCACATTATACACTTTACACTGGGAATAAATTCATGGACCCTTTGGCCGCGCCACCTTGCCACTGCACACGGGCAGCGAACAGGAAAGTTCTAAAACCTCTCTTTTGATATTGCTTAAAAGACACTCTAGTTGTAAATTTAAGATATACTCATAAAGACGATGACCAAAATAACTATACAGCCCCTAGTTTATTACCTTGTCTATGTAGTTATACTGCAGTGGAAGCCTCCATTTTGTTTTCTGAATAGAAAAAAATGATTCAAATGTTTAATTGCTCCAGGGGATTTCCCTTGTCACCAAAAAAACAGTAATACAGCTCTATCAGTCATACTAGTCTGTCAATTATATCTACAGCATTAAACAGGTTTTATTTTATATTTTTTTTCATGCAACAAAAACACATTTTGTAATGCTTAAAGAACATTAGTGTGCCATGCCCCTTTAAGCATTTAATGGCTATGTCATTTATTTACTTTCCATTACTATTTCATGCATTATTGAGTTTAACTATTCAGTAGACCATATAGTAAATCTTAAGATTACAGCGGTCTTCTAAATATAAATTGCTATGATTTCTAGAAATGACCTCTTTGCCCTTGGAAATGACCTTGTGTTGTGTGTGTATGTTGGCATATATAGTATACATACGTGTGCGTGTGTGAGTATATATGTATGCATGTGTATATATAATATATATATATATATATATATATATATATATATATATATATGTATATGTGTGTGTGTATAAATGTGTATATATAGATATATATGTATGTATATATATATATATATATATATATATATATATATATATATATATATATATATATATATATATATTATACATATACTAGTAACTTGCCTGTCATAAATAACAGTATTATATGTTATGTTCAAATATCTGTTCTGTCTCTCTTTGTGCTGTCTCTCTGTGTGTGCCCTCTGTCTCTCTGCCCCCCCCCCGTATGCCCTCTGTCTCACTCTGTGCACCATCTCTCTCTCTTTCTGTAAGCCCTCTATCTCTCTCTCTCTGTGCGCCCTCTCTCTATCTCTCTGTGCGCCCTCTCTCTCTCTCTGTGCGCCCTCTCTCTCTGTAAGCCCTTTCTCTCTCTGTAAGCCCTCTCTCTCTCTCTGTAAGTACTCTCTGTGTAAGCCCTCTCTCTTTCTCTGTGTGTAAGCCCTCTCTCTCTCTCTGTGCGCCCTCTCTCTCTGTGCGCCCTTTCTCTCTCTGTAAGCCCTCTCTCTCTCTCTGTAAGTACTCTCTGTGTAAGCCCTCTCTCTTTCTCTGTGTGTAAGCCCTCTCTCTCTCTCTGTGCGCCCTATCTCTGTGCACCCTCTCTCTCTGCGCCCTCTCTCTCTCTCTGTGTGTAGGCCCTCTCTCTCTGTGCACCCTCTCTCTCTCTGTGTAGGCCCTCTCTCTCTGTAAGCCCTCTCTCTCTCTCTCTCTGTGTAGGCCCTCTCGCTCTCTGTGCACCTTCTCTCTCTCTGCGCCCTCTATCTCTCTGTGTGTAGGCCCTCTCTCTCTCTCTGTGCACCCTCTCTCTCTCTCTCTGCGCTCTCTCTCTCTGTGTGTAGGCCCTCTCTCTCTGTAAGCCCTCTCTCTCTCTGCGCCCTCTCTCTCTCTCTGTGCACCCTCTCTCTCTCTCTCTCTCTGCGCTCTCTCTCTCTGTGTGTAGGCCCTCTCTCTCTGTAAGCCCTCTCTCTCTCTGTGTGCGCCCCCCTCTCTCTCTCTCTCTGTCTTTAAGCCCTCTGTCTCACTCTGTGCACCCTATTGTGTATAAATATATATATATGTGTTTATATATATATATATATATGTGTGTGTGTATATGTTTATATGTGTGTGTGTATATATATATATAATATAGTTAATTGAAAAGAATACTAAATTGCAGAGACCACACTTTAGCCGGTAGATCTCATTGGCTGGCAGAGGGCAGTTAAACTGCTGAATAAGATTTGTGCTCTGAGACCTTTATTTAAAAGAACAAAACACACTGCGACACATTATGAAATACCCTCTTTCTGATGCAACAAAGATAACAATTCTTCCCCCCCGTCCCTTTAAGTCGCAAGCAAGTCTTGAGATCTCTTGGGACTACAAATGTAATTGCTCAGGGCTTGTTTAATCACTGCTTTGCTTCCACAGACGTATTCTGGTGGCAGCAGAGACAAGAGCCGCTTGTGTCTCCTTTGTATTTGCACACTGTAACCTTTCCCCTACTTCCAGAGAGGCTCACGTGACGGCCTGGGCCGTGCCTAGGGGGGAGGGGAGGACATTAATACTAGAGCAATACTCAGTGTGATATATACCCTTCAAATGACACCGCAGGGCTATAACACACCCATTACCCAGCATGGCGCCTTATATCAGTTTTGGTTTCGTTTTCACTGCTATGTACATTTTAATTTGGTATATTGTGCTGGTGTTTAAGCCCAAATGAGCAGCTGTTACGGTGATTATTATCTGAAAGGGCAGAAAGTGACATATTACGTAAAGAAAACATTGATTTAAATGAAAATTGACTGCAGAAAATGTGTATTTTTATTCTCTGCCATTGATTGAAAGCTTCAACGTGACTAATTTAAGCTAATATCTGTAATAAAAATGGCCGTTTTGCTTAGCAGCACGACAGTGACCGGCGACCTTTCCTACAATGCTGTGTGTCAGTTAATCACTAAACATTTGACGCTACTATAATATGAGAAAGCTTGCCAGGCATTCGATCTGCTTTTAGAGTTCTTTAAATGTATATATTTGATCAAAATTGCCTAAAATGCTGTGAAAATGAAATTGAATATTTTTTTTTACTATTTATACATATACCAAAGATAATGGCTTCTGGAAAACAAAGCAAGAGGTGTATATATATATATATATATATATATATATATATATATATATATATATATATATATATATATATAGTTGTCAGCAATATATAGTTGTCAGCCTGCCGAAGTTGTTGGCAAGGAGCGCCAAAGGCGCTCCTTGCGCTGGTGGAGATGAGCGCCATAGGGGCTCATCCCTACGACCCCCTACAACTTTCGGATCGCAAATGCGGATCCTCCCAAAGCGGGCCTGGGTGCCCCCCCCCCCTTGCTGTGAGTAAGCTTTTTATGTGTTTGTTGTGTGCATTTATTGTGTTTGTAAGTTTTTTGGGGTCGCACGGGTTGCGTCCTTGTTTTCGGATCTCGTACGTGTTTTTCTGGAAATCCGTAGGTGTTTGGTGGTGTTTTGAGTCTTTAGACTGCTGTAGCCTCGTTTTCGTTTTTTCGGCAGCCATTTTTTCTCTCGCTTAGGGGATTTTCGAGTGTCTAAACTCTTTTATTTCGAGTTAGAGGTGTAATTTCAGTTTTCGAGGTCCTCGGTGCCCCCCCTTGCTGTAGGTAAGCTTTTTATGTATTTGTTATGTGTATTTATTGTGTTTTCCATGTTTTCATGTGCACAGGTTTCGGGCGGTAAGGTCGTATTTTTGCGAGGTCGTAATGGGTCGTAACGTCTCGTATTTTTGTGTCGTAAGTCCGTAAATTTGGCGAGGTCAGCAGTTGCTGGCAAGGAGCGTCTTTGGCGCTCCTTGCCAGCAACTGCGGCCCTCGCAAATCGAGGGCCGCGGGTTCGCTATGCGAGCCCGCAGCGTTAGCAACGGCCCACTTGCTCACAACTATACAGGGAGTGCAGAATTATTAGGCAAGTTGTATTTTTGACGATTAATTTTATTATTGAACAACAACCATGTTCTTAATGAACCCAAAAAACTCATTAATATCAAAGCTGAATATTTTTGGAAGTAGTTTTTAGTTTGTTTTTAGTTTTAGCTATTTTAGGGGGATATCTGTGTGTGCAGGTGACTATTACTGTGCATAATTATTAGGCAACTTAACAAAAAACAAATATATACCCATTTCAATTATTTATTTTTACCAGTGAAACCAATATAACATCTCAACATTCACAAATATACATTTCTGACATTCAAAAACAAAACAAAAACAAATCAGTGACCAATATAGCCACCTTTCTTTGCAAGGACACTCAAAGGCCTGCCATCCATGGATTCTGTCAGTGTTTTGATCTGTTCACCATCAACATTGCGTGCAGCAGCAACCACAGCCTCCCAGACACTGTTCAGAGAGGTGTACTGTTTTCCCTCCTTGTAAATCTCACATTTGATGATGGATCACAGGTTCTCAATGGGGTTCAGATCAGGTGAACAAGGAGGCCATGTCATTAGATTTTCTTCTTTTATACCTTTTCTTGCCAGCCACGCTGTGGAGTACTTGGACGCGTGTGATGGAGCATTGTCCTGCATGAAAATCATGTTTTTCTTGAAGGATGCAGACTTCTTCCTGTACCACTGCTTGAAGAAGGTGTCTTCCAGGAACTGGCAGTAGGACTGGGAGTTGAGCTTGACTCCATCCTCAACCTGAAAAGGCCCCACAAGCTCATCTTTGATGATACAAGCCCAAACCAGTACTCCACCTCCACCTTGCTGGCGTCTGACTGGAGCTCTCTGCCCTTTACCAATCCAGCCACGGGCCCATCCATCTGGCCCATCAAGACTCACTCTCATTTCATCAGTCCATAAAACCTTAGAAAAATCAGTCTTGAGATATTTCTTGGCCCAGTCTTGACGTTTCAGCTTGTGTGTCTTGTTCAGTGGTGGTCGTCTTTCAGCCTTTCTTACCTTGGCCATGTCTCTGAGTATTGCACACCTTGTGCTTTTGGGCACTCCAGTGATGTTGCAGCTCTGAAATATGGCCAAACTGGTGGCAAGTGGCATCGTGGCAGCTGCACGCTTGACTTTTCTCAGTTCATGGGCAGTTATTTTGCGCCTTGGTTTTTCCACACGCTTCTTGCGACCCTGTTGACTATTTTGAATGAAACGCTTGATTGTTCGATGATCACGCTTCAGAAGCTTTGCAATTTTAAGAGTGCTGCATCCCTCTGCATGATATCTCACTATTTTTGACTTTTCTGAGCCTGTCAAGTCCTTCTTTTGACCCATTTTGCCAAAGGAAAGGAAGTTGCCTAATAATTATGCACACCTGATATAGGGTGTTGATGTCATTAGACCACACCCCTTCTCATTACAGAGATGCACATCACCTAATATGCTTAATTGGTAGTAGGCTTTCGAGCCTATACAGCTTGGAGTAAGACAACATGCATAAAGAGGATGATGTGGTCAAAATACTCATTTGCCTAATAATTCTGCACTCCCTGTATATGTGATATATATATATATATATATATATATATATATATATATATATATATATATATATATATATATACATACATATTTTATAGGATACTGACTCATCCACAAAACTCTGAAGCAAACTCCAAATATAAAATAAAAAAGTTCTCCTCTGATAATAGGTGAACGCCTACAACAGGTGGGGGATCGGAAAATTCTCATCACCATTCATGGAAATGTTGCCGCTAATTAGCAATGCAGGACATTTTTTTTTTTAAATTAAAGGCACAGTTACATTAACTGCAAATATAACCAATTGAAGGCTGAGGAGACAGATGTTAAAACAGGCAAAGAAGGATTAAAAGAAAAATATACAAATATATGCTTAAAATATTGACAAAAAAGCATAATTATGCAATGAAAAGCCATATAGCTAGATGTTAATGTAAATACAAAATGTATTTTGATGCCTCTGCCCACTCCATACTTTGGTGAAAGCTGTGTGTGACAGATGGATGGTTGCTTTTATTGTTTCAAGCTGCCTTCTTCTAAGCAAGTGTGACGGGAAGGGTAGGTGTCAAATTCTAAAATATCTCTTCATTTATCAGGGAACAGGGGAATTTCCTTATTTTTATATAAATATGATCACCCTAGGGCAGATCTGATCACCTACATATAGTTTTGGCTTTTCTATCGACCCTATAAAGAAGTTCCAATGGAACTAAGGAACTTCAAAAAGTATTATTTTCTCTAACAATGATTTTACACTCATTGCTTACACAACTGCTTCATAAACATGCAGTATTTTCTTAAACTAAGCTTTCCTGAAACTATAAGGAATCCATAATGTAAAATATATGTGTGGATGGAGTATCAGCGGCTTCTGTTTCCAAAGCAACCCATTATATCTCATCTAGGACTTCCATGCCGTATATTCCCTGGTGGCTCAGTCACAGGGACACTAATAAGATGTCACGTGCACCAGATCTCTTGATATATTCAGTGCTGAATAGGAGACTCTGGTTTATTTTTGTGATTTAGGCATTAGATATTATAAGTTTATGTTGTCATTACAATAGTATTGACATCATCAACTTGGATCTTTTTTAACTTTAAAGGGCCAGAAAATCACGTATTTTAAAATAGTATTTATGCATGAGAAATTTGTGGAATTAATTCCATAAATCGTACTTGTAAGCACAGGTATGACTTGTGCGGGATCTAATCCACCTTATAACAGTTTCAAATATCCACCATCCATTACTGTGGTATACAAGATGGCTGACCATATAGATGATGACTGGCTCAATAGTGAGGTCACATAGTGACAAAGTTATTGCCTACAAGAGCCCAAGAGCAGTCTGTGCCTGCCAAGAATCAAAGTACAGCCTGTACCTACAAGAATCAAAGTACAGCCTGTACCTACAAGAATCAAAGTACAGCCTGTACCTACAAGAATCAAAGTACAGCCTGTACCTACAAGAATCAAAGTACAGCCTGTACCTACAAGAATCAAAGTGCAGCCTGTGCCTATAAGGAACATAGATTATACTGTGCCTATAAGAATCCAAGTGCAGCCTGTGTCTATCAGAACCAAAGTTCAACCTATGCTTACATGAACCAAAGTTCCAAGCAATAACCTTTCTCCCCCTTTCTCCTCCTCCTCTACATTGCCACCATCCCATTGGGCCCTTAAGTCCTGTCAGTACAATTAAAGTGAAGTTAAATTCTAATCCTCTGTCTCTCTTTGTGTCCTCTCCCTATGTCTCTCTGTCTACCTTCTCTCTCTCCCTCTCCTCTCTCTCCCTCAACCTTTCTCTCTTTCCCTCCCTCTCTCTCTCTTTCCCTGTACTCTTTCCCTCTTTCTCTCTCTCTGCCCCTCCCTCTCCCCTCACTCTCTGCCTGCCTCCCTGCTTGCCTCCATCCCTCTCTCTCTGCCTGCCTCCCTCTCCTTCTCTCTCCCCCTCCTTCCTTCTCTCTCCCTCTCTTTTTCTCTTTCTCTCTCTCCTTGACTCTCACTCCCCTCACTCTCTCCTCCCTCTCTGCCTGACTCCCTCCCTCTCTGCCTGCCTCCATCCCTCTCTCTCTGCCTGCCTCCCTCTCCTTCTCTATCCCCCTCCTTCCCTCTCTCTCCCTCTCTTTCTCTCTCCTTGCCTCTCTCTCCTCTCACTCTCTCCCTCTCTGCCTGCCTCCCTCTCTCTCTCTGCCTGACTCCCTCCCTCTCCTCTCTCTCCCCTCCCTTTCTCTCTGTCTCATTGCCTCTCTCTCTCCCTCTCTCTCTGCCTCCCTCCCTCTCTTTCCTTCCCTATCTGCCTCACTCTCTCACTGCCTCACTCTCTCTATCCCCTCCCTCCCTCTCTCTCTCACTCCCCCTCTATCTGCCCCTCCCTTTCTCCCTCTCCCTTTCACCCCCACTTTATCTCCCCCTGACATGCAGTGCCTCTCATGCACAGTTCTGCGATTCTCCCAAGTGCCGGGCAATCAGCACAAGAGCAACGCCTGCGCAGAACGCATCACGCAGACGTTACTCACATCTATAAACTATTATAGGTGATATATACATACACACACAAGTCAAGTTATTTAAAAAGCATACTCTAAATGCCGTGATTAAATCTGCAAAACACATTTTTGTGCTGGAGAGTTATATTGACCCAGTTTAGAGCAGAGCTATAGCCACAACTCCTAGTTATTAGTCCCAGGAATGTGGCCGCCCCGCTGACATTACTCTACAGCAAACACAGAGAACATTTGCCCTTGGGATCCTGTCAGGTGGGGTATTTCAAAGCAGGATTTGTGATCACAAGACTAGGTCACTATGTGTGTACAACATTTTATTCAGCTCAGTTAAACATTGAAAGCTATGCAGTCAACCACTTAAAGTAACACAGTATGTTGTGATTTAATACCACTGGTAAAACAAAATGCTTTATCAATTAAATATTGTTAAAAAAATTATTTTCTTACTAATCTTACATTTTTACGTGTCAATCATACTTTATGATCCACCCACTAAGGATAGAATAATATATTTATCCCACTTATTTTTTTTAATGAGCAAACAATTGCCAGTCGGGCTTTGAGTGTATCCAGTCTAAAGCCATAGAACAATATAAATGCCCAACTGGCCTGCTGGTTTCATCTACACAAAAGGTTTGCTTAATAATGAATTCTCATGATGGCCTTACGCTTATCCCAGACTTGCTTAAATTCCTTATCAGTGTTTGACCCTATCAGTTCCACTTATCTACTACTAGCTCTTTCTCACATTATCTTCCAACAATAATTAGCTACTTTGATCTGCTAATTAGGAATACAGTTTTTTCTGTTTTAGTTGTTGGCAATGCCAATCCACCTCCAAAAAAAGTGGCATAGATCCCTTCCCCAGAGGCGTAAGAACTGGGGTGGATGGGGGAGAGGGGCAAATCCCCCAGATTAAATGAAAAGGGGACAAAAAAAATAGCAACATTAAAATTAATTATGCATTACAAGATTTGGCCACAAATGGAGCAGTATGTCTATCCCTGAAAGTTTGCTTTGACCCTTAATCTATGGTTATATATATATATATATATATATATATATATATATATATATATATATATATATATTATTTATTTATTTATTTCTGTTTTTAGTTATATTAGAGGAGTGCCAGGGTGGGGCCCCAGTGCATTGCTCCAGGTGCACCGGTGGTAGTTGCGCCCTAGTTTACTGTCCCAGGATTAGAGTTCAATTATCCCCCCAGATTTTTGTTGGGCTCCTACGCCTATGCCCTTCCCTAATCCTTATCAAACATTCTGAGCTGCATTAGCATAATGGGCATCGCATTCGCGTAAAGGAGCCCCATGCAACAGCTACTGCAATGTATAGACATTTTTTACGCTCTTTAAAATGCAGATAACCTGTTGTTGGGTAACCTGGTGGTCCAGTGCTTAGTGTTCAGTGCTTTCACCACTGCAACCTGGGATTGATTCCAGTCAGGGAACCAAGAGGTCACACCACCCAGAAGCCAAGCAGGGTTGGGCCTTGTCAGTACGTGGATAGGAGACAACCTAGGAATACCAGGAGCTGTATGCTGTGGCTCACTGGAGAAGGAACGGGCAACTTACTCCAGTATCTCTGCCATGAATACCAAGTGGATCAGCATGGTGTGTTGCGGTCCATGAGGTCATGGAGAGTTGCACTTAACTGAGCAACCCAAACACACACACACACACCCTGTTGTTGAGAGTTATTGGCTTATGAGTCCTTTCAAGTGAAATATACTCCCTATTATTATTATTATCGGATATATTGAGCATGCACAGATGTTATTTAATGCATTCAGACCAACTAGGTTTACAATCAAGCACCATGTTGACCTGCCTTCCTTATTTTTACATATATTAACAGTAGTCTAAGAACATGTATGTGTAGTGGAGAGACGACTTTAGGAGGAATGTCCCTAGTTGCAGTGGAATAACACAGTAACAACTCTAACTGAAGATTACCAGTTTAGATTCTGACCCTGAGCTACCAGTAGGTCAGAGCTGATAACAGGTCATTCAACATATTCTAGGTCATGCGTGACCTTTAGAAACAACAGTCAAGTGTTTCCTGGTATCTGTGTTGTCACATGATATTTGCTGATTATGAATTGGGGTCTTAAAGCCTGTCCTTGAAACCTACCCTCTACCATGTGAATTTATTATTTATACACAGACCTTTTTTACATGGTGCCATTACATATATAGTTGTGAACCAATGCCGTAGGTCACACAATGTTAAATATTGCAAGCCTCATTGCAAGGCTCGCGATGAGCGCCTTTTCAGGGTCCCTCTAAGGATCCTCTGTCCCGTCAGAGATGTAATTTGCCTCATTAGGCTCCACCGATGGAGGATGGAAAGAGATTGAAGACGTTACATAGCCAAAGCCAGTAACACTTAGCCAAAGCCCGTAACTTGCAAGACCGCCAAAAAAAATGAACAATAATGTACAAAATAGATTAAAAACCTCACACACAACTCAGTGGGACAGCCAGGGAGCCTGGGCGTGTGGTTGTAATTGATTTTGAGCCCTAATTGCCATCTTAGGAGATAGAAAATCGTCTAAGCGGGGGAAAAAATGGCCGACGAAAAAGGCGCTCATTGCGGGGCTCGCAATGACCCCCGAAGGTGCTCAGAGGGGGCAGAGCCTCGCATTGTGTGGCAAACAGCATAGCCAGCCCTAACATTTTCTTGCCGTCATTTTTGGGCTAAGTTAGCATAACATTGAGTAATTCGTTTTTTTGCCAGTCAGAGGCAGGCACAACAGTGTCTGAAGCAAAGCATCATGGGATTTGTAGTCTTTGATCCCACCACACACCTCTGTCTCTTCTCTTAAGTGATGCAACTGGATCTCTGCACTATGCTGCTACTGGCTGGATGTATAGGGTTAAAAATATACTTGTATGCAGTGTTTCTATTGGTTAGATTGAGATGCCTATGTAAGCACCTCTACAGGTGTGGAAAATATATATATTTTTTAATAAATCAAATCTTTATGTGTATAGAATGACTCAATGTAATGTGTGTGTCTGATATAAGTAGCCCGTGTTAGATTAGAAAAAGGGAAAAACAGGGAAACTTCCATATACCTTTAATGATAGGTATCTCGCCCCATGGATTGGTATCCACTTATTGTACCATTGCAGAGGAGAGATTTCTGTGCCATATCATTCTGACAATGCCCAAAAGGATAAACCAGCTCCAAAATGCCAGGTAAGTCACTCCCGCACTGAAGAATCAGCAGATCCTAACTGTAAACTTCAGCCTCACAGCATAAATCAGCCAACGATCTCCCGAGTCACAGTGAGCTAGCAGTCCACGTATGGATTATACTATAACCCCCGATCCTCCTACTGGTAATATTGATGAACATATGATGGATTTATGCCACCTGAACATGGTCTTGGGTGTCAGGTTGGTGAGTGACCATCTTTCAAAACAGGACATGTTACATTTTCAACAAGTTGGCTTTATCTTAAAGATCATTAATTGTCTCTATATTGTACTAGCTGTTTTTATTTACATTAAATAATTTAGATGTTCAACATTGGCTGTGCAGCTCCTTTACGCATATCAAAGCAGCATATTTGCATATGGGAGTCGACCATTTGAATACAAATACAGCAGAAAAAACTTTTATCTTGGCATGATTCAGTTTAGAAACAATGGTTCGTACAATGTATAGATTGTTTTCATGCACTTAAAAAAAACACTTTGAGCCAGATTCAATTGCAAACCCACATCTAGGCCGTATGTCTGCGGGCGCGCTGTCAGCTCCCGTTCGTCTCTGATTCCGGCGCTATTCAATTGAACAAGCCTGCACGTTACGGGCCGAACGCCGAAACCGCAAACCAGCCATTCATATGCAGCAGTTCAGGGCGGGAATATGATCAATTAAGAAAACCGTAACTACCCATTTAGAAACAGCCAATAGAAAATTAGACTGTCATCATTAATGGAGGTGACATGTCAATCAATTAGGGTTTGATGGTCCCATATACGATCGAACTCGCAAAACCACAAACCACAAAATAATAAAAGGGAATGCCGATACTGTTCTAGTCCATTTGGGTGGCCTGATATGTATGTGATGTTTTATTTGCATTAACAGTGCTACGATAAGGTGTTTCACCCTTTTGCGGGTCCTCTCTAGAACTCGTTGGATTTTCTTCTACATTTGCCATTTACGGGTGTGAAAACATTTGCAGGCTTGAAAGATTTTTTTAATTGAATAGCGAGTTGCGATTTTTAGGAATTGGCCGTGAAATATCAAAGGCTTCGGAAAGGCTGTAAGTTCCGGTTTTAGCAACTGCAAGGATTTAAAATGCAGATAACATTTGCGGAGGTGGAGGCTCCAATGTTGGCTGCAATGAGCCAAAGGCTCATAGCAGGCCGCAATTGTGGACCCTCGCGAAGCGAGGAGCCGCATTTGCGGAGGTGGAGGCTCTACGGCGCCTTTACAAGCGGTTACAAACACCCACAGAAGCGGGACTTTGAAAAAATAGATCTAACACGCAATCAACATATATGGGGTTACACAAAAAAATATGAGCCTTACAAAACGCGAGGACTTAGAAAGAAAAAAATACGGACTTACACTAAAAAAATACGAGCCACGGGACTTAGAAAAAAAAGCATTACGAACTCGCAAAAATACGACCTTAATGGCCGAACCGTGCGCAGAAGAAAACATAAAAAAAAACACAATAAATACACACAAAAATGACATAAAAACAGCAAGGGGGGCGGGCACCCAGGACCTCTGCAAGTGAAGTTACACCTCAATTTAAGTCCAATTTCCCGAGTTTAGAGACCTGAAAATCCCGTAAGCAAGAGAAAAAATGGCCGCTGAAAAAAACGAAAACGAGGCTACACAACCGCTAAAGCAGCAAAACACCAGCAAGCACATACAGATTTACAAAAAACCTGTACGAGGCACAAGATACACTTTTAGCAAGGACGCTAAATCATCCACACCCGTGTACCACATTCACATTCGCCGCCATTTTACAACACTAACTTACACAATGCGGAAGTACACAGCAACCCTAACGGGTTTCCCTCGCGCACGCAGCCTATTTACACTACACATTGCACACATTGCTGACACTTACACCTCAGCTCCACAACAGTGCAAATCTACATCGGATGCTGCAGGAACATCAAAACAGATTGTCAGCTCTTCAGCACAATGCTTCCTGCATATATTAATTACAAATAGGTAAAGTATATTCATTTTTTTATTTATTAATTATTTATTTAGCATACAAAAATACATATACACAAAAAAAAACAACACTATCGCAATAAACACAAAAGACATTCACTGCATGCCTCACAACGAGCGCCAACGCTGCTCATAGCACACAAACTACTCCAGGGGACAGCCTTGCAATAAGCGCAAAAAGCAGACCAGCGCCGACCTCACAATGACAGCAAAAGTGCCTCTGATAAAAAAAAATACAACAACCAAGAGCCGAAGGCGCTCAGCGCGAGGCTCGCAGTGAGCGCCGAAGTATCTCAGACCACCAAAAAAATGAATGTCTGTGGCAAACAGCATTACCTGCCTTACAATTTTATTGCCCCGTCATTTTTGACGGGGCAAGTCGCTAGTTAAAATGTACTAGCCACTTGTCGTCAAAAATTACGGCAATAAAATTTGAAGCCTGGCAATGCTGTTTGCCACACTATGTGAAGCTCTCCCCCCTCTACTTTACGGGCCTCTCGATGAGCGCCTTCGTTGTTCACCGCGAGCCCCGCAATGGGCGGCTTTGCAGTTCATTGCAGGCCTCGGCCAAGCCTCCACTTTCATGCCTCGCAATGAGCACCTTCTGCGCTCATTGCAAGCCTCTTTCCTGTTTCGCCAATTATTTCATGAGTTATCCAATCCACAACTTTCTGGCCTCACGCTGAGCACCTTTGCTGCTCACTGCGAGGTCCGCAATAAGCGCCATCGGTGCTCATTGCAAGCCTCTCCCCACTTTCTGACCCCTGTGTCTATTTCCCCCTTTCCCTTCCATGTGTCTGTTTCCCCCTCTCTCCATTCCATGTGTCTGTTTCCCCCCTCTCTCACCCCTGTGTCTATTTCCCCCTTTCCCTTCCATGTGTCTGTTTCCCCCTCTCTCCATTCCATGTGTCTGTTTCCCCCCTCTCTCACCCCTGTGTCTATTTCCCACTTTCCCTTCCATGTGTCTGTTTCCCCCCTCTCTCACCTCACCCCTGTGTCTCTCCCCCCCCCACACCCCTGTGTCTCTTTCCACCCTCTCTCACCCCTGTGTCTCTTTCTACCCTCTCCCTCCCTTGTGTCTTTCTCTTCCCTCTCCCTCCTCAAGTGCCTAACAAATCTTTTTCAAAGTCTTGCCTCATGATGAGCGCCTAAGTCTTATGGCCTTCAACCTCGTTTTGAGCCTTTTTTAAAACAATTATGGCTTTATGGCAACCTGTGAAGCTCTGGTGAACTCCATGCCCATGAGGGTTAAGGCAGTGCTGGGAAATAATGGTGGCCACACAAAATATTGACACTTTGGGCCCAATTTGGACATTTCCACTTAGGGGTACTCACTTTTGCATAAACTTAAAAAAAAAAAACACTGTTCAAGACCCTTTTTCAGATGTAACTAAGTAAAAAATGCCTTTAATGTCCCTCTAACTAGAAGGATTCATCCAATGTATTATTTCCCTTTCTCAGATATGAGAAAATTATCCTTGTGTAAATGTAATTTATAAACTATGTATTACTAAACTGTCACCAATAGTAATGTTGTTAGACCTGTGGTAGTCAACCTGGTCCCCACTGCTCAGTAGTGGGCGGCAAGGTAATCTCTAGGCGGCGTCGCTGACGAGTGACGTCACACGCAGGAGACTGCGCCACCAAGCTTGGCTAGTAGGAGAGCTGGGCAGAGAGCCTAGGGATAGCAGCCAGGACCGGATCACTATCTAGTAAGTACAGGGCAATGCGTAGCTAGGGTCATGTGATTTATGTAACCAGAAATAAGATAAATTAAGTAACTGCGGAACCGGTGGGCGGTATTTAACCATCAAAAGTGGGCGGTAGGTATTAAAAGGTTGAGGACCCCTGTGTTAGCCAGTTCACGTTCAGGGTGCTGAATATCTTTGTTGCATATACAGTCAGGTCCATAAATATTGGGACATCGACATAATTCTAATCTTTTTGGCTCTGTACACCACCACAATGGATTTGAAATGAATTGAACAAGATGTGCTTTAACTGCAGACTTTCAGCTTTAATTTACATCCAAGTCAGGTGAACGGTGTAGGAATTACAACAGTTTGTATATGTGCCTCCCACTTTTTAAGGGACCAAAAGTAATGGGACAGATTAACAGTCATAAAACAAACTTTCACTTTTTAATACTTGGTTGCAAATCCTTTGCAGTCAATTACAGCCTGAAGTCTGGGACGCATAGACATTACCAGACGCTGGGTTTCATCCCTGGTGATGCTCTGCCAGACCTCTATTGCAACTGTCTTCAGTTCCTGCTTGTTCTTGGGGCATTTTCCCTTCAGTTTTTTCTTCAGCAAGTGAAATGCATGCTCAATCGGATTCAGATCAGGTGATTGACTTGGCCATTGCATAACATTCCACTTCTTTCCCTTAAAAAACTCTTTGGTTGCTTTTGCAGTATGCTTCAGGTCATTGTCCATCTGCACTGTGAGGCGCCGTCCAATGAGTTCTGAAGCATTTGGCTGAATATGAGCAGATAATATTGCCGGAAACACTTCAGAATTCATCCTGCTGCTTTTGTCAGCAGTCACGTCATCAATAAATACAAGAGAACCAGTTCCATTGGCAGCCATACATGCCCACGCCATGACACTACCACAACCATGCTTCACTGATGAGGTGGTATGCTTTGGATCATGAGCAGTTCTTTTCCTTCTCCATACTCTTCTCTTCCCATCACTCTGGTACAAGTTGATCTTAGTCTCATCTGTCCATAGGATGTTATTCCAGAACTGTGAAGGCTTTTTTCGATGTTGTTTGGCAAACTCTAATCTGGCCTTCCTGTTTTTGAGGCTCACCAATGGTTTACATCTTGTGGTGAACCCTCTGTATTTACTCTGGTGAAGTCTTCTCTTGATTGTTGACTTCGTCACACATACACCTACCTCCTGGAGAGTGTTCTTGATCTGGCCAACTGTTGTGAAGGGTGTTTTCTTCACCAGGGAAATAATTATTCGGTCATCCACCACAGTTGTTTTCCGTGGTCTTCCGGGTCTTTTGGTGTTGCTGAGCTCACCGGTGCGTTCTTTCTTTTTAAGTATGTTCAGAACAGTTGATTTGGCCACACCTAATGTTTTTGCTATCTCTCTGATGGGTTTGTTTTGTTTTTTCAGCCTAATGATGGCTTGCTTCACTGATAGTGACAGCTCTTTGTATCTAATATTGAGAGTTAGCAACAAATGCAAATAGCACACTTGAAATGAACACTGGAGCTTGTATCTGCTCTTTGTAAATGGGATAATGAGGGAATAACACACACCTGGCCATGGAACAGCTGAGCAGCCAATTGTCCCATTACTTTTGGTCCCTTAAAAAGTGGGAGGCACATATACAAACTGTTGTAATTCCTACACCGTTCACCTGATTTGGATGTAAATACCCTCAAATTAAAGCTGAAAGTCTGCAGGTAAAGCACATCTTGTTAGTTTCATTTCAAATCCATTGTGGTGGTGTATAGAGCCAAAAAGATTAGAATTGTGTCAATGTCCCAATATTTATGGACCTGACTGTATTTATGTATTGTTTTTGTTAGCTACATTTTAAAATGACACAAATTGTTCAAATGCATTAACTTTTAGGTCCATAGTCCCAACATGATAAATAAATCAAATACAATAGTTGACGTAATTGCGAGTTGTCGTCACGCAATGTTAAAAAATATGGGCTTGCGCAAGCGCAATGAGCACTCATTACAGCACCCCCCATGAGCGTCAAAGGCGCTCGTCACGAGGGCCGCAAGTTACGGGATTGAAGGGGGCTGCAATGAGCGCCAAGGGCACCAAAGGCATTCATCGCGAGGCCTGCAAGACTTTGAAAAAAATACGTCTTTAACGGAAGTTGTCGGAAGACCTCCAAACGACGCCAATTAATTAAAAAAAATACTTTTAACCACACACAGCACAGGGGAGAGGCAGGGAGCCTGTAAGTGAGATTGCAAGCAAATTTGATCTTTAATTGGCTTTTCTTGGGAGGTCTGAAATCGGCAAAGCGATGAAAAAAATGGCAGCCGTAAAGCCATAATTTTTTTGAGGTCCTACTGAATTGTCACCAAATTATACTGCAAATAATAGTCGCAGTGTATATTTCCATCATACAGTGATCTTTTAAAGAGTGAGCACATCATTCCTTCTGTGCTTAGCACAGCACACTTTAATGTGACCCTGAAGCACCAAACAATGCAAGTCACCCTGCCCTTTAAAAGAGGGCCTACATGTTTTCTCCCTAGAGCAAACACACTTTAAGACTAATACACATGGTATTTACAACAGATTTAGACAGTAAACTGCAAGGCCTGTTATTAGCATTCCCCGGTGTTTGTGAGAGAAAACATGTAGGCGCTCTTTTAAAGGGCAGGGTCACTTGCATTGTTTGGTGCTTCAGGGTCCCATTGAAGTGTGCTGTGCACAGAAGGAATGATGTGCTCACTATTTAAAAGAGAATACGTATGTTTGGAAAATGTGAGTCTAGGCAGGAAACATCATAAAGTTATAAAAAATAATGTTAATGCCTCTGTTGTTTCCTGGATCTATCCATGATACTTTAGTGAAGATTGCATGTCTGAGAAGGTTGTTTCCATATCTGCAGGAGCAGAGCTTGCAGTTATCTTTGCGCAAGGGCGGAGCAGTTGTCAACCTCAAATGGGTCCAACAATATAACAAATCCCCCTCCACCACCCACACTGCTATAGGAAATATTTTATACCTCCCTCCAATGTAGTTTAGTACTACTCTCCCAGGCTTCATGCTATTAGATAATGCTTAGTCCAGACAAGATGGGAACTTTCTATACATAATTCAAATCTGCAAAAATTTAGACTTTCTAAAAACGTTTCAATGATAATGGCTTAAAAAACTGCTGATGTAAGGTTTTTCCTAAACTACACTGATGGTTTAAGACCTATGGGCATCTGTGGATGTGTTGTATTAAGTAAAACACCAGGGCCCTCATTCAATTGCAATTTGGCCAATTGAATAGGGCTCTAAATAAGCACATTACATATATTTTTAAAGAAGTTTTTAGTTAGTAAGCATCTATCCAAAAACAATGTTTTCACTAACTAAAAACTTATTTAAAAAAAATATGCTATGTGCTTATTTAGGTCCCTATTCAATTGGCCAAATCGCAATTGAATGAGGGCCCAGGTATCCTGTAGTATCCCCTCCATGTTGGGCTCACGAGATGATCATTTCCTGGGAAAGCCCTGGGAACTGTATGGAACAATGAGGAGACATTCCTGAGAAGAGAGAAGAAGACGGGCTGAATATAGAGGGATGATATGAGAGAAATAAGGAGGAGCTGAGGAGTCTTAAAGCAGAGATGTAGAGATTTATAGACTTCTCTTGACTTTTTTTTCTTGACTTTGTTGGAAGCCAACTGAGGGAAGGAAGACGGAAGAAATTTATGATGGAGGGAGATGATGAGGCGCAGCTGCATTAAGTAAATATTTCACAGCAGAGAGATGAGAAGCAGAAGACCAGAGAGTCTAAACAAAATAGTCTTGAATAGTTCTGGCAGTAGGGGCGCCAATAAAATGGCTTGTTTTCCTGAGGAAGAATAATGTTAGGGACAAATCAAGTACGGCACTTATTTGTTGTGCTTTATCTTCTGGTTGTATTAATTGAACAACTGTCATAGCAGTAGGGTAGTGCATGATCAAGTTTAATTTTGCTATTTTTTGTGTCCCCTATTCATTTAATTATAGTGCATGATAAATCACCACTAATAGATGTGTTGGGTCCATTTTATATAAATTTAATGTGTGGAAAAGTGTGTAACAATTAATTATATTTGTGACATAATTGTTTCACAAAATAACTTTTCTCTGATACATTACAGAGAAGCTTTTTTGAGCGCCTATATTGCCATCTAAGGATTATTCCAGCTCCAGATCTTCCAGATGTCCTATGCGTTAGCAGTATTCAGTAATACCCTTCACGTTTGGGTTTATTTTCTCAATAAACAACATATAGCCATAATTCTTGGCTCCAGCAGATGCAACTTCCCATAACATAAATACCAGTTGGCTGTTTGCAGACCAGCTCCACTAGTTAAGCACCAAGAGTCAATGTCTTTGCTGACAAATAATAGAGCATCATTCTCATGGCAGAGTTATCTCTCTGTCCAAAACCTTGTCAAAAGTTATACCAGGTAACCAAGTATCATTTGTTACTGAATAAGACTCTTTAATGTGTTTTCATCTAAGCCTTACTGTTTCATCATCGATGAGTCAAGACCAGACACATCATTGTTTAATAAAAAAACATAACAGGTTATTCAGGTAACAAGGCTGATAGATTATATAGTTTAGAATCTATTTAGAAAAAGCCAGGGAAGGTATAGCAGAATATTAGAAACAATATATAATCCCTTCTATAAATTACTACTCAAGAATACAATTCAGCAAAGAAATGGACTACCTCACAACAAAAAAGCAAAACTTTAGGTGATTTTTTATTTGCATAAACAAAAAAAAGGTGAAAGGTGCTCAATCAGAGAACAAACTAATCTTAATAGGTTAGTTCTGTGCACATGATAACCCACTCTGAGAGCACCCCTTGCTCACTGTGCCTTAGGGAGTTCAGCTGCACCTCACTGACGAGGCCCAATGAAGGCCGAAACGCGTCTCTGGTTTGCTGTTTCTCCTGTTCAGGGAGAATTACCTGGTATTTCAGGGCTGGATCACTCTAGTGAGTGGGACCAGACTGATATACTACAGGATATTTCTCCCTGTGAAGGGCACAAGTGAGCTAAAAGAGGTTGCTCTCAGAGTGGGTTATCATGTCCATAGAACCAACCTATTAAGGTTAGTTCATTCTCTGATTGAACACCTCTAACTTTGTTATTATGTTTTTTTATTTGATATAAATATTTTACCAAGGTTACTTAAATCAGCACAATTTGAACCATATCACAGTAAAAATCTTCTAAAGGTGGGTTGAAACATTTAAAAAAAAATTTGAAACACGTGTATTTTCCACTGAGAATTTGATCAAATAAAGTCTGTGTTTACATGAGTCACTGATATGCCAGACACACGCTACAGCTTTGTGTAGTGAGCAAAATAATTATAGAGGTTGATCCTCGTCATATCTATCTATGCAAAGCATGGCATGCTGGAATCAACTAAACAGGTCAGTTGTGGATTAACTTTTTATTGCGTTCCTGAGTTCAGGGGAAAACTGCTATAAATCAGTGTCCTCACCTCTCACATTACTGTTTGTTATTAATCATGAAACTGACAGTAGGAAGGCTAGACTGTTTTTTTACACCAACTTAAAACTATTTAGCTGTTATTAATGTAATTAAAAAAATGATAATTTTAACATACAATTTTGTGCTCTTTCATACCATAAAGAGCACTTACAGTGAGGTAAATGGCCATTTAATTAACCGTATCCTTCTCAATGTAATTATCATATAAATTGTATACCACACTTATATAAAGACATTTTCTAAATACTCCTTTTAAAATATGCAATTAAACCTCACAGCAAAGTATGGGAACGATGGACGCTTCTGTGTCACTGACAGATCAACATACATGCTAACAACCTCCTTACAACTCTAAGACATGTCCATAATTCTAGTTTCCCCCTTATCTCTTGTAACCCTTTATTTTATAACCATCCTGAAGTCCCCCACCCTTCCACCCCTTATTTTATTGTTCATGCAATATGCAAAGTGCCTGCTTTTGAGCAAGAGCAGGGAAAGGGGTGGGTATCAAATTTCAAAAGCTCCCATTATTTAATAAGTCCCTCCTTCCACTCCTTCTAGTTTATTTGTTCAAAATGTCTTATTATTAAACATCAGAGAGAATAGAAGGAAAATAATTTAGAAATAGTTGAGTTAACTGTTAAAAATATTATTATGCCACTACTAAAATATTGTTATATTTTTGGATGGTTGTAGGAGCCCAAATAAATCTAGGGGGGATAATTCAACTTTACGCCCAGGACAGGAAGCAGGGGCATACATACAGCCAGAGCAGTGCACTGGGGCCCTGCTCTGTTTAAATTCTTAATGCCCCTGCCCTGCCCCCCAATATAACTTAAAATAATATATGCCAACTTATTGTGTATATATATATATATATATATATATATATATATATATATATATATATGATAAATTATGGGTCAAAGCTGGGAAATACATACTGCTCCATAGCAGTATGGTAATACATGACTAAGTTTACTTTTGCTATTTTTGTGTCCCCTATTCATTTAATCTGGGAGATTTGCCCCACCCCCCCATCTCTCCACCCCCCAGTTCCTACACCCCTGTATTTTTGCCCCCTCAAAATATATCTTCTGTTCGCTAATTGCTAATTAGGTGAACCACCTCTGTATCCAATTATGGGATACAATTTGGTTCACCATAACTTCTTAAAAACATGCTAAAATAAGAGTTTGTTAATTCTCACATTTAAATTAGGTTGTAAACAGAAATAGATAAGAAAAAAGAGGTATAAAATGTATATATGACTAAGATGTAATGTACTTATTATATAAAAAGTTTATAATGCTAGATGTATTATTTTGATTTGCTATGTAAGATATCTAATTTAACTGATTTATATAAAAAGCAGAAGAAAAAGATAAATACGATTCGGAGAAATATTATTAATTTACTATACAAAGTGGTGATAATCATAGATTTGTTAGAGTTAAGGAAAGGTGAAAAAAGAAACAAGGAGAAAAGAAATATAGAAAAAGTATAAATTAATAAGAAGCTTTATGTCATACTATAACTGTATTTTTTCTTTCTGTTTCCGCTTATACTGAAGTGTATTTACAAAACTGTGGTTGTTTATCTGTATTCTCTTTTATTACATTAAAAATATATATAAAAATATATAATATTAATTGCTCAAACCAGTCAAGATGAAAACATGCAGTATATCAGCAAATCTTCAAAAGTTAAGATTTTCTACACATAAAATGTCAGATATTTCCTAATATGTCGTGGTTCTGCAGCTTTTTCCTATTTGGTTTATTGTCCTCTCTCATCTTTCTTCCCCCTATGTCTCAACTGAATTATTTTACTAACCACGGCCCATAAAAGCTGTTCAATGTATGCAGTTACTTTAGAGTGGATGTTTGCTGTTGCAGATTGGAGTAATTAACGAGAGTAATAAACTACTAAAGACCAGTTCTTGCACCGATGGATGCACAAATGGGAGTCTGTAATTGGCTGGGCAAACAGAAAGCACTTGAGAATGTTCACAAACAAGGGTCTGTGGATGAAGAAAAGAAAACATGTTCGAAAGCCAGTTTAAAGTGTTTGTTTTATTTTAAGAGATTTGGTTACCTTAGATCTTCATGAGATCTTGGTGTAGATGGCCTGATCATAGCCTTTTAATTTCAGATAACTTTTGCTCTCAAGGGCCGTCAGACACGGCCCATCTGGCCCTCAGCCTTTTCTCTAGAGCATATCTCTCTTCATCAATACACAGTCCGTTTTACCTCTCTACAATTAGCGACGCGGTCTCTTTCTTGCACACCAAAGCACAAATGATGAACATGATTTTATAATTTTTGCTAAGAGTCAGACAAAAAGCTTAAACCCATTGTAAGATGCTTTGAAGGACTCAGGGACCATATTTGTGATCCTTCAAGTGAAATAGTTTCATTGACATTGGTCTAGGATGGGGGTGTCCAAACTAGGTCCTGGAGGCCTGGATTTGAATATATCCTTTCAGTGCGCAGGCGAGTCAATCAAGATGACTGAAGAAGTGTTTGACTCACCTGTGCGCAGCAGGGATATCATCAAATCCAGGCATGTATGTGGCCCTCCAGGACCGAGTTTGGCCCCCCCTGGTCTAGGAACTGCTATAAAGAGCCCCATTCAATTGCAAGCCTGTGGTTTCATCGCTGTCAAGGAACCAAGAGGTCACATCACCCTGAAGCCGAGCTGTTCTAGTTCTAGTCCAGGTGGGTTGCATGATATGTATTAACCCCTTGATTTCCGAGATCGATATAATACAGATATAAAAGTTAAAAAATGTCTTTCATTGCTTTCCCAATATTTTATAGTACAGTAGAGTGTGTTTATTTGCTGTTGCAGTTGTCAGAACTAGTGTCTAACCCCCTTGCAAATTCTATCTAGAACTCGTAATATTTGTTGATACATTTTCGAGTTGCGGATTTTAACATGATGGATTTCTTTTTAAATTTATTGTAATAAAAGGTACATTTTAATTTATTGATGGTGGTAACTTTATTCTTGATCCTCAAATAGTGAGTACTAATTGGATAGTCTTGAGGGATATGTTGGTTATACAAGGAAGTTTTCTTTTTTTTTGTTCTTTTTAATATTTTTTGATATTATTACTTCTGTACCAACATTTTATTTTGCCTTTAGAGATACAAATATTTGGATATTAAGGCAATTACGTCCTTAGGGTGGGAATCTACAAACCTTGATTTTGTCATTTTCGAGTTGCGTGTCAGACTTAATTTGCGAGCTACTTGAACTTTTGTAATTGAATATGGATTTTGCATCTTTAGCACTGGTAACATTTGTGGGCTTGAGAAATCAATGTAGGAGATAGGGCGGAGTTACGTCTTTGTCTGGCCCACAGTGATAGTGGGCAAGTAACCCGCAATTGGAATGTGAGTAGCAAAATGTAGTCAATTGAATATCTATAACTTAACTGCTTTCCGAGTTCAAGTAATTGAGATTTTTCCAATTGAATGGGGCCCATAGTGGAGGAGCTGCTGCTGGTGCAGAAGGTGCCAAACACAGGGGCCCACAACAGAGTAGGGGCCCTCTGCTCTGAGCAACAGTTTGGAGAAAATTGGAATTCTTAATTATTAGGACAGTTATTTTTATATTAAGGTCATCTAATCGCTTTAGATGATCTGACTACTTATATATATTTTTTTTTCTGAGAAGATGCAGAGGCCCCCAAATTATTTTGCACCGGGGCCCTTAATTCACTAGCTCTGTCACTCTGCTGACAAGCTTGTAAAACTCCTCTTCATTTCATAAGGGGGAGGATGCAGTTCAAGGAAAGCAAAGTATGATTTTTTTGTCAAAATTAATTCCCTTGAATACCTCCCATCTGCTGAACAGAAAACAAAATATAGAAGATCCTACCACCTAAGGCTGCAAGGCAACAAGCAATTTTCTAGAGGACCAATATGGAAGCCTAGTGAAGTCAGATGTTCTCTAAAGTTGCTTTTATGCTCATGGCTTACATAGCTGATAATGTTGTAAGTTTGATTCATACTTCACTTTCTCTCAACCTACAATGTCCCCTTATCCTATCTGTAATGCCCTTGTTTTCCAGCCTATTAATGAATGAGTTTTCTGTCTGGTGCACTGAGACAGTACAAACGGACCGTTCTTTTAATTAGTAATGAAGTCCGTGAAGTTGTTTCCTTCAGTAACTTCAGCTGTGTGCACTTATCTCATTGGCTCACTCAATGAACTGGTCTAGTGCTGATGTTATCCTCTTATCCCATCGAAACTGACTAACTGGCCCATACTAGGAGAACACTGGTAGATAAAGGGTCTTGTTTTTCACGTAAGTCCGAATAGAAGCCATACAAATGGTGGTGCAAACTGGGAGACAAAAATACAGGTGCTAAAAATGAAGCCGAAAAATCTGAAAAGTCTCAAAATATCATGATGTTCAACTTCAAACATTTTCACAAGAATATAGAGAAAATAAAAATGAACAATGCTGGTCAACGTAATGTCCTCACATACTTCACCATGTAGATTTTGAAATAATCATTTAATATCCATATAACTAGAATATCATCAGGGACGGAGTTGCCAGTTGCATTAAAAAATGTTTCTGTAGTGTAGAGCCCCCCCTGAAGTTTTTTCCCACCCCTGCCCAACCAGCCACAAGCCCTCATGGGCTACCTTGGCTACACACCCTGGCCAGAAATAGGTCTGTTCCTGTTTACAAACGAGCATTTCTACGGAAACCCCAATAGCTGGTAGTGTGGAGCAGTTCAGCATGCTAGGGATGTGTATCAGGGAAGAGGTGAGAGAGCAAGGACTGGATGACAGCAAAGTACAGGGATAATGGGGGTAAAGGAGATATGGATGGGTGCTGAGAAGGTTTGGGTGATGTGTTGGGATAGACGCTAAGAGGAGATCACTGTTGAGAAGGACTGGGGGCTTGGATGAAATAAATGCTAAGAGGGATAGGTGCTGTGTGGGGGTGATGTTGAGAGAATCTGGGTGCTATGTAGAGATAGTATATGTATACACACTCTGTAGAAAATGTAGAGGTTGTTGCTGAAAAGTGGAGCGTGTGCATCCTGCAGCTGTGCTGCAAGCAGAGGATGCAAGGGAAGGGGAGCAGGTATGGCAAGAGGAGCAGCTGTGGAAATAGGTCATGGGGAGGGGTGTTGTTATGTGAATGGGTCTTGGGGAGGAGCACTGAGTAAAATGATACTGGGGGGGTGGGCAAAACCATTTTTACAACCGTCCTTGGAGGGGGAGGGGGGGCATTTCTTTGCATTGGGTGGCTGCATTCTCTAGCTCCCCCACTGAATATCTGATACCCTTTCCCTTCTTAAGTCTATTAAAGTAAATAAACAAATTATGTGATCATCTTGATCACTCACAGGCCACATATATAACCAATAGGTTCAATGCAGCGAATTTGATTGACCAACTGACCACAAACACAAATCATGTATACCTCCAGAACCAACCAAGGAGGCATTAACTTTATTTTTTACGTTACCTACCTAATTACGTTCTTCTTGAGACGCAAATTCTTCAGTTATATATATTTCCATCATACAGTGACTGTTAAAGAGTGAGCTCATCATCCCCTCTGTGCTTAGCACAGCGAACCTCAGTGAGACCCTGAAGAACCAAACAAGGTTTTCTGTAAGTGACCCAATGGGTTTTCTTCCTCCGGGACCGGGGAATGCTAATAACAGGCCGTACATTTGGTGTCTAAAGCCTGTTATTAATTGTACATATACTGTACATATATATATATACATACATACATACATATGTATTAGTCTTATAGTCCCTAATACTTAATTTTATATTTTGGTTATAACTGACTGTTATGAAAATATATATATGACATTATAAAATATTACAGACACAGCAACATGAGTAAAACAAGTGCTTATTTGGGCAATGTATAAAATTCTAAGTGTAATACTTAGTTAAATGCACATACCTTTCAACTAATAAAGGAGATAATGTATGTATCCCCTTCTGGATCGTTACCTTGTTGTGGTGAAGGGGCTTGCGTACCTCAATGAAGCTGTGAGCTATACCATGTAGTGTCACCCAAGATGGGCAGGTCATAGTAAAGAGGTCAGGTAAGTAGAGAGGTCAGAAGGGACTAGCAACCCACTCCAGTATCTTTGCCAAGAAAACCTTGTGGATATGCACAACCAGACAAGAGATGTACCTGGCATGTTATGGTCCAAAGGGTGACGTAGAGCCGGACACGGCTGAATGACTAAACAATAACCAATGTAAATATCCTACAATAAAAATACTTATTTTTAAAATGTCAGATAGAAGTTTTTCTCATAAATGTATTAGTTATTAGATTTTACATACACACACATATATATATATATATGAAACATATATATGAAACCAAAAGGCCAACATATTCCGCCCATTATATCCACCTAAAGCCTTGCCTTAATTAAACCTCAGGCTAGCCATATGCTTATCCCTGAGGGTTTGCTTCCAATGGAAGGCAGCTCCACTTATCTACTATCACTGTACTACTATTGTATATTATCCCTAAATCTTCCACCATACAGCTTCAAATCATGACCTCTTGTTCTTGCATTACTCTTTTTCTGGAAGATACTTCCATCTATATAAATATTTGGCAAGCCTTAGTATATCATTGATACAATTTTTGCATATTAGCCATCTCATAATTACATATATATCAATTTATGAGTATTTATTTAGCCCAGACTGAGGTTGCCCGGTTTTATGAGTAATAAAATGTATTAATTGCAAGAAAGAGCATTTTAAAAACAATACTTACCAGATATACTATCTGACTATTTATAAAAACTATGAATATGTTTACACTGGGCAAGTGTAGAATTGTTCTAGTTATGTATTACAAATAAATAATAAATGATGTACACATTGATCTGATGTGTGCATTTAAATATGCTTTTATTTTATTGATGTTGGCATTTTGTGGCACCAGCCTCTGCCACGGTGTTCCCATAATAAGGAACAGCTATCGCCAGTATGGATCAATGGATAATATTTATTCTGCTGTAAGGACAGATGACCGAGAGACACGAACAGAGCGGTCAGATCACAGAATCACCGCAAAATACGGCAGGTAGCATTAGAGGGATATGGAAGGTTTCTGGATATTACTAGATATTTAATAATAATAATGTGTATTTATTTACTTTTATATATTTTATTTCATTAAGAAGTGCTTATAGGCTCTGTGTTTACTACCCAAAATCAAACAAATAGTCGCTGCTTGGATCTGCCCTCTGCAGCTCACTAAGACACACACTCTGATGTACTTGCTGTGTTGTGTTTCATACTAACCAATCAGTGACCGTGTCAGAGAGACGTGGTACCTGATAGGCTAGAACATTACACTGCACATCCAGCCTAAAGAGTCTGTGTCTGCATATGCCTCAGAGTAGAGCATATAAGCACTTCTTAATAAAATAAAGTATATAAATACACAGGTATAGAATACGCCTAATAAAATTTATGAACCTACCCTATCCCTTTAAGGGGCACTGTACTGGTAAAACAAATCACTGCCCTATAAAAGTATTAGCACCTTTTAGTGTAATAAATCCCCTTCTGGATCGCTACCATTTCGTGGTGAAGGGGCTTTTGTATAGTAAGGAAGCTGTGAGTTATATCAAGGATGGGCAGGTCATAGCGGAGAGGACAGACAAATCACAGTCCACTACAGAAGGAACTGGCAACCCACTCCAGTATCTTTGCCAAGAAAACCTTATGGATGAGCACAATCTGGCACAAATGTGCCTGGTGTGCTACGTCCATATGGTCACGAAAGTCGGACACGAATGAAGAACTGAACAGCAACAGTGTAATAAGTACCTATACAGTTTTGATTTGACCTCCTCCCATCCCTCTACCTCCTTCCATTGTCAATAAGCTGTGAATCTCCATATTGCATCTTTCAATGCACACATGGTGGCCAGAAGCTTGCTATTGTCCAACTGGATCATGCAGTATTTGCTCTTTCCCAAAAATATTTATCAATTAACATATAATCCGCATATTGCAGATCAAAGGAGATCTTAAAAGGTTGAATTTGATGGACTTTTTTCAACCTCAGATACTATGTAACTATGTAACTAACAGCGCTATTAAATGCTGGCAACGTTGTAAACCGTAGCCCGTAATGTAGGCCGCAAGACTTATTACTATTAAATTGGCCCCGTAAAGCAACCCGCCAACGTGGGGTAAGGGCGTGAAAAGGCTATGGGATGTGGAAATTTGATTTGCGCGCCCGCAAATCCTTTGATCTATTAAGCCCGTAACTGTTACATTTCCAATCAAGCTATTAAATTGCAACAAATTCACTGGCGTTCAAACCCGTAACCCACAAATGGAGCCAAGAAGCCAACTGCCAATTTCCATGTTATATCCATGCCAGCAATCAATGTGTTAATACATATAATGAAACTCGCATGGACTAAAATATCATATTTACTGATTTATCAATATTGCATTATTTCTGGAATGTGGGTCCGATCGAAACCTCAATTTTTCAGTGACGTAAAGATGACGATCTCTGTTACCATTGGCTCCATCTAAACTCGTAACTACAGGTTTGATTAATTGATCATGTTCACGGCCACACATCCAACGTACGAGAAATGGTTTACGGGTTTGCGTCTCAAGCCCGTAACTCGCTGCATGGTCTCATTTAATATCTCTGCCTGCAGCCGTTGCGGTCTGACGTTGCGAAACGGGCTTGGAATTTAATAGGGTTGTATGTCTTTTGATGGACCAATAAGAAGTTGTGTGAATTATGGAGATTCACATCTTGCTGACCTACTTACTTTACAAAAAACTGAAATGAAGGATAAACATGAATACTTTACAAACTAATAATATCATTACGTGATGATACAGCTCTGGTGAAGATCCAATTACAGATCTAAAAGCACAAAGTGAGCTATGGAAATGAATGCAAATGTACAGATGTTATACTGGCTGCCCAGGCCTGGAAGCATCTAGAGCGTATATAAAGTAATAATAATAATGAAGTAATAATGCAAAAGTATTCAAATGGCAGAGATTGTATGTAAAGGGGAATTTATACCTTTCTGTTTTTCTGAGATTCCTCATAACAGCTGTATGGGCAAACCAGTCCATTTCAACTTCTATGCGGTTAAAGGAACAGTATAGTTTGGGAATTGTTAGTATTTATTTTAAACTTTGAAAAACATTTTGTGCATTATCGAGTCAAGTTCTTCATAACTGGGATCTATCCTGTTATGGTGTTGGGGCAGGTCCGCCGTTGCAGTGCGACCTCCAACCGCTAGATGGCGCTGACGATATTTTGCATAGCTGCCGATATGTGAGAGAAGTTCTAGGCTTATAATGTTAGCCTAACCCTTGAACTAAGCCGAACCCTCACCCTAACCCCAACCATAACCCTCACCCCAACCATAACCCTAACCCCAAACCTAACCTTCACCCTAACCCCAACCATAACCCTCACCCCAACCCTAACCTTCACCCTAACCCCAACCATAACCCTAACCCCAAGCATAACCCTCACCCTAACCCCAACGTTCACCCTAACTCCAACCATAACCCTCACCCTAACCCCACCCATAACCCTCACCCTAACCCCATCCCTAGCCTTCACCCTAACCCCAACCATAACCCTCACCCTAACCTTCTCCCTAACCCTCACCCTAACAGTTTACCTAAGCCTTCACTCCATGATATGACATTGGAATATCGGCAGCGCCATCTAGCGGATGCTCACCGCCACTGCTGCTGCCTTGTGCTGCGCTAGCATAACAGGATAGGACCCATAACTGCATACTATAAACATAAATATGAGGCCCTTTTACTCTATTCCTTGAAGAAAGAAAACACACAGTGGTATCTTATCAATATTCAAAAGTGATTTCAATGTCCCTTTAACAACTCTCTTATCACTACTTATCCTAGTCTCTATGATATTAATTTGCAACCACACAAACAACTTCTTCTCCCATAATTCTTTACACTGAAATAAAACTTCACTTGCTAAGGTAATAAACTAATCCCTCATTGCCTAGCCCAGGAGTGATTAAGTTCGGTCCTGGAGAGCCATACTCAGGACGGGATTTGAGGATATCCCTGCTGCATACAAGCAAAACTATCACTATCCTTATTGACTCACCTGTGCACAGAAAGGAAACCCTCACACCCAGGCCTGTGTATGGCTCTCCAGCACCAAACTTGCCTACCTGTGGTCTAGATAAAGGGCTACAACTTCTTGCTCATGGACCTTTGTATGCTTTTGACACATTTGACACAATTTAGTATACTCTTTCATATTACCTTGTGTCACCTCCTACACGAATGTTCTTACTGGATGGCTTCCCTGCTCCCATATATCCACTCAGGCTATTAGATTGACCTGATACTGATCCCCCCTTCTGAGACGTCCCTCACGGGTAATAAGTCATCATCACTAGCCATCTGTCTTGGTCAATTCCACCTTCTTCTTTATCCCCCACGTCTATGCACTCACTAAATCTTGTCATATCCGCCTCTGGAACGTCACAAACACACAAAGACATCACTACATGCTCCCATCATGACCTATGCAAGTCTTTTACATTTTTAGGTTCAATGTGGCCATGAATTTAAAATATCCTGTTTTGAAGAATGTCGCTTGAAAATAGACATGTTTTGGGAATTTGTAATAACAACACATCTTCTAATTTATTACCTGCTAGTAACTTGCCCAACATAAAGGATGGTATCATATGTTCAATTGTCTATTCTGTCTCTCTCTGTGCTGTCTCTCCTCTCTCTGTGTGCCCTCTGTCTCTCTCTGTACGCCTTGTCCCTCTCTCTGTGTGCCCTCTCGCTCTCTCTCTGTGAGCCCTCTGTATCTATCTGCACTGTCTCTCTGGGCACTGTCTCTCTCTCTCTTTGCACCCTCTCCCTCTCTGTGAGGCTTTTGTATCTATCTGCACTGTCTCTCTGGGCACCGTCTCTCTCTCTTTGCATACTCTCTCTCTCTGGGAGCCCTCTGTATCTATCTGCACTGTCTCTCTGGGCACCGTCTCTCTCTCTTTGCATCCTCTCCCTCTCTGTGAGCCCCCTGTATCTATCTGCACTGTCTCTCTGGGCACTGTCTCTCTCTCTTTGCATCCTCTCCCTCTCTATGAGCCCTCTGTATCTATCTGCACTGTCTCTCTGGGCACTGTATCTCTCTCTTTGCATCCTCTCCCTCTCTGTGAGCCCTCTGTATCTATCTGCACTGTCTCTCTGGGCACTGTCTCTCTCTCTCTCTTTGCATCCTCTCCCTCTCTGGGAGCCCTCTGTATCTATCTGCACTGTCTCTCTGGGCACTGTCTCTCTCTCTCTCTTTGCATCCTCTCTCTCTCTGTGCAGAATCTCTTTGTGTGTGCGCTCTCTCTCTCTACCTCCCCCCTCTACCTCCCTTCCTCTCTGTCTGCCTCCCTCTCTCTCTGCCTCCCTCCCTCTTTCTCTCTCTCTATATTCTCTCTCCCCCCTCTCCCCCTTCCTCGCTCTCTACACCTACCTCTCTTCCTGCCTTCCTCTCTCTCTCTCTCCCTCCCTCTACCTCCCTCCCTCTTTCTCTCTCTCTTTATTCTCTCTCCCCCCTCTCCCCCTTCCTCGCTCTCTACACCTCCCTCTCTTCCTGCCTTCCTCCCTCTCTCTGCCTCCCTCTGCCTCCACTCTCTCTCACCCTCCCTCTCTCCCTGTCTCTCCCCCTCACTGTTGCACTGCTTACTGAGAGCAGTCTAGACTTTGTTCTTTTATTAGCACTAATTCAAAGCTCATTAGTTTACAAGGATACATCCCGATCAGACAGAACAGACGAAGCAGGAGTAGTCAAAGCCTGCAGTAAATAATAATTGCATATAAAAGTGAAAAATATAAAGGCTGTGTAACAACGCTTTGCCCTTTAACAAGTATAATTATTTAAAATACCATATAGGAAAAATTCTCTACAGTCCTTTAAATGTCCGCTCAATGGGAGTGAGACCCTCTCATCCCAAGTTACATGTAGCACTCTCCATGTGTGTGGTAGATATCAGTATCTGTGCACTCTGTATCCCAGTCTGTGTATATGTGGGGTTTGAATGATATAATAGGGATCAAGGTCTCTATTTATGTCATTGTTGCTTTATAAATAGAGACCTGAGTCACAAAATATGGGTATCTCCCTTATTCAGGCAAATCCTGCCAGTGACAAAGAGACTTTTGTGACAGTGCAATGAAATATGCAATATGGAGATTCACAGATTTCTATCCACGTTCCAGGTTACATTGATACTCCATGTCCAGCAGCTTCCTATTGGTCCATGTGATCATGTGGTGCAGTCTGTAATGCTGGGACCATGTAGACCACTCTGTTTGTCTCCTGCCATTGATGCTGTATATGCTCAAAACAACCATTGTCCCTAATTTGAGGGGGGTCTTATTAATCTTCAGTTGCACAATCATCAGCATTACACTAATTATATGTCTCGCTGCTTAGCCCTCATGCAATATGATCTACTACCAGAGTAGGTTACATTTAATTTACCTGTCATTTACCTGTCATATTGAATGACAAGCTAATATACTAGTTTATAAATATATAATAGTTCCATACATTGCCTAGGGACAGCAATTAAGATCTTAATTTGGCACATTTTATTATAGTAGCTGCTACTATATCACATATATAGTTGTGAGCATACGAGCCGTTGCTCACGCTTGAGGGCTCGCGTAGCTAGCCCGCGGCCCTCGAAGGCGCTCCTTGCCAGCAACTGCGACCCTCGCAAAATTTACGTCGTAACGCAAACAAAATACGAGACACGTTACGACCCATTACAACCTTGCAAAAATCGGCCGCAACACGCGCACAAGAAAACATTAAAAATACAACAAATACACACAACAAATACATAAAAAGCTTACTTACAGGAAGAGGTAGCACCCAGGACCTCGAAAACTGAAGTTACACCTCAATTTAAGTCAAATTAAAAGAGTTTAGACACTACAAAATTCTCTAAGCGAGAGAAAAAATGGCCGCCGAACAAAACGTCAAGACACAAAACACCTACGAGATTAAAAAACAAGGACACAACCCGCGCAACCCCAAAAACATTACAAACACAATAAATACACACAACAAACACATAAAAAGGTTACTCACAGCAAGGGGGCACCCAGGACCTCTGCAAGTGAAGTTACACCTCGATTTAAGCCCAAATTTCGGAGTTTAGAGACCCGAAAATCACCTAAGCGAGAGAAAAAATGGCCGCCGAACAAAACGAAAACGAGGCTAAAGGTACCTAAACACGCAAAACGCCACCAAACACCTACGGATATTACGAAAAACTTGCACGACATAGAAAACGAACGACGCTACATTCGACACATTATATACACCAAACACCCTTAGCTCACTTACAATTTCATTGCCGTCATTTTTTGACGGGCAATTCGCTAGTATATATATATATATAAATAAATCTGTATTTGGTGCATTATTACTGAGAAGGAGGTAACAGGTTCACATTATCCTGACCTGGGACCTACTGTATGTAATTGAGAAAGGCTGATTTAATTGGAGGCTTAAAACAGCTTAAGGAGATGGCATGTTCGGTCACAGCTGTCCATTGAAATTATGTTTAATGTGCTTTCCAAAGCTTCTTTAGGCCCAGCAGTGACCCTTCACATACTTTCTGTTGTTATCTATACCTCTTTTTTTTATTTCTTTCATTGATTGTTTATTGCACAATAGTTATTTGGTACAACATGTACCTGTTCAAACTAATCACATGCAAAGATGAAACCTCTGCAGCATGATAAATGTATCTTGTTGTACTGATAAGAATCACAGTGTATGTATATTGTAGTACTGTGTAAGCAATGAACATAATATCATTATTAGAGAAAGCTTACTCTGTTTGTGTATAGAATAATCAATTCTGCTTAATTGTAACAGTTCCTGATAGCTTGGAGCTTGAGTGGATGTGCTTATCTTGTCTTCCATGGATGGAGGGGCAAGGAAAGAGAAAAAAGGAGCAGGTTTGGTTGTATCATTTAGGCTATTAGACACCTACCCCCTTCACACATGCATGCAACTTTGCACGACATCTCACTTGTTTCGCTTATGAAATAAAAATGGCCAAAAAAGTATGCAAAAAATAAACAAAAAATGCAATTATGTTTATAGAATAAAATATCTCATCTTTTTTTCTACAATTTTTCCTATATTTTTCAAAAATATGCTTAAAACATGATTTTTTAAAAGTAAAAATTGGTTAAAAAAAGCACAATTAGCCCATTTCTGAATTATAAATGTAACCAACCCCCTCAGAGCGTATCACTGTGGAGGTAGGTAGGCCGTCAACTGTGAATCTCCACATCGTAGGATACAGTGCACAGTCGATGTCCAGCAGTTTCTTTTTGGTCATGTGCAGGAACCAGCAAATTATTACCATGTAGACCACTAGGAAGTGGCTGGCAATGCAGTGTGCATTAGGAGATGCAATATGGAAGTTCACAGCCTTCTGCCTACATTGGAAAGGTGGCATGTTTTTAGAACGCAAATAAATAAATAAATAATATGGCCTCTAATTTTAATCTTTTCTATGTAATTATGATGCACTGCAAACTATAATTTTGTTTCTACTCATCAACTTCCTGAACTCGGAGGAGAGTTTGAATACACAGGAAGTTTCTATCCGCACAATGTGAATGTGGCATCTAAATCTACCAGTGTTTCGATAAAAGTAATGGAAGGCTCACAAAAAATTGACCACAGTAATAATTTAAGGGCTGTGACGGAAATTATCCTCTGCTTCTTTGCCACGGCAAATCTTAGTGAATCTGGCAATTTGTGTAGAGTCATAGGGAAAGATTCACTAAGCTATTACAGGGCCTGCAAAAGCAGCACTGACAATGTCCACTAGGAAATAGTTTAACGTCGTCATTTTTTTTTAAGCCTGTAACTCCGAAGCCTGCAAAAAGACGCCAATTGAATAACAAAGTAGCTTACAACCTCACTTATTGGCTCCTTGCCTCTCCTCCTGCGCCCATTGCGGCCCTCGCCTGTCCCCTCCTCTCCTTTGTGGACCAGTGAGGCCCGCAATAAGCCCAGGGGGACAGGCGAGGGCCGCAATGCGCGCAGGGGGAGAGGCAGGGATCCCGTAAGTGAGGTTGCAAGCTAATTTGCTATTCATTTAGCGTCTTAACTTAACTGTCGCCAATTTTTTTTTTCAAGCCCATAACTTGATTTTAACCGTTGCCATTTTTTTTTCAAGCCTTTCGTTCGGAGGCCACAAAAAGCCGCCAATTGAATAGCAAATTAGTTTGCAACCTCACTTACGGGCTCCCTGCCTCCCCCTGCGCCCATTGTGGCCCTAGCCTCTCCCCCTCAATATCGCAGGCCTCGCGATGAGCGCCTTCACCACTCCTTGCAGGCCGCGGCATGTGCACTGCACATGCCCAAGCCCGTAACTTGGCGAATCTTATCAACAAACTCGCAATTACGACAACTATATATATGACTAGCGACTTGCCCATCAAAAAATTACGGCAATAAAATTGTAAGGCAGATAATGCTGTTTGCCACACAATGTAGTCCTCTGACTACCTTTGGCGCTTATTGCAAGCCCCACAATGGCGCTCCTTGCCTAAGTCGTATGGGGTCGTAGGTGCTATGGGGTCGTAGGTGCTCATCTCCACCAACGCAAAGAGCACATTTAGTGCTCCTTGCCTTGCTGCAGCCCTCGCAATGTGCAGCAGTATTTAGTGGTTGGCGGCGGCACTGCAGCTGCCAATCTTTTGCGTAAGGGAAGAGGGAAAGGACCTGGATTCCTTCAGTCATCAGAAGCTTTAAGAGAAAATGCCATTGTCCCATGTTTCATGTCCAGAGCTGCTAATATTGTTAGTTTGGTACATACTGGACAAACAAGTGTCTTGTTCCTCCTGTAACACACGGCTAGGCTAGAACCTATAGATACATATAGAGAGCTCTATGCAACCAAGGTCATATTCCCAGCTCCTTTTCACTAGTGGTTTGAATGAAATTCCAGCTCTGTGCGGCTACCAGGGAGGGAACTTGTGTGTGTTTGGTGTCAGGAAACAAACATGTCTCCTCCTACTAGTAGGAAGGGACTGGGCTAGGCCTGAGAGGGCTGAGTTTCCAGTGTGTGAGTGGTGCAGGGGAGAGAGGCTGGGGATTTATATAGCTGCAGCCTGACAGAGGATCAGCATAGACAGGTAAAGGGGATCTTATTATATTTATTATACATACTCAGCTTTATTTAATCTGTACGGTGTAACAACCAAAGCCATCCTACCAAGCAGGCATCTGTAGATAGGTTACCCACATGGTACCTGCTAACTTTACACATATCACAGCACAACACAACATGTATGTAATAATGATGTGTTACCATCTGCCATAAGGGCATGTCAGGGGGTCTATATTATATAAAATAACAATATGTCAGATGCCAATAGTGACATTGTAATAATAAGTATCTGGTTATGTTTGCATGTCTTGTACTGTTATTTCTGCAAAGAATCTCATGTTTCATTGAGATGGCTAGTATTATAGCATATGCTGTATATTGTAAATAAGATCTTGCAAGATATGCCTTATGATGTCATGAGGTTGAAGGAATGCAGTGTAATACATATATATTTGCAGCTGATATGATTATATACGTGTGCATATATATATATATATCTATATCAGCTGCATATATATATATATATGTGTGTGTACACATATGTGTGTATATATATATATATATATATATATGTGTGTAAACGTATGTGTGTGTATATATATATATATATATGTGTACACGTATGTGTGTATATATATATATATATATATGTGTGTACACGTGTGTGTGTATATATATATATATATATATATATATGTGTGTACACGTGTGTGTGTATATATATATATATATATATATATATATATGTGTGTGTACACGTGTGTGTGTATATATATATATATATATGTGTGTGTACACGTGTGTGTGTGTATATATATATATATATATATGTGTGTACACGTGTGTGTGTATATATATATATATATATATGTGTGTGTGTGTATATATATATATATATATATATATATATATATATGTGTGTGTACACGTGTGTGTGTGTATATATATATATATGTGTGTACATGTGTGTGTATATATATATCTATATATATATATGTGTATATATATATATATATATATATATATATATATGCAGCTGATATGATTATATTATATATACACGTGTGTATGTTTGTGTAATATATAAAATTATGCTTTTGAAAATATTCCAGTATAGTATTCCAGTATACAGTGGATCCTAATATATATATATATATATATATATATATATATATATATATATATATATATATATATATATATATATATTTATTACACCTGTTATTTATCTGTAGAAATGTCCCATTAAATGCATGAAAACTCTAAGGTAAGGCCTACATAATGATGCATGTTACATTGTATGCTGAATAATTATGCAAACGAGTAAGATTGCAACATGCACATGTGTTAGGATTGTTATAATAACCGTATTTTATATCTTATGCTGTTGCTAGTGATTATAAATGCAGCTCCAGCCTGCTGGGACATAGAATGTTCTCCATTGATTGATGTCCCCTCTGTGTGAATCCAGAGGGTCAGTGCACTGAGGCTCCAGAGCAGCCTGCTCAGCACACACTGACCTTTTACCTACTTCTTGAGAGCAGTAGTCATGTGGTGTCATACCAGTTAGGGGGTTGGGAGGGTTACGTAGCCTGAGGGGCGGGTTTTGTTATAGGAATAGATTTTACCACAGTGTCCTTGACTAAAAAGGCAATGTAACCACAGGGCCTGGTAGTATCTGGTAGTATGTAGTAAAACAACATGCTGCTGGAAATTCCACACTGTTATTTTTTTGCACGCATTCCTTTTATTATTATTATTATTATTATTATTATTATATACTTTGTATTTTGACACCCATAATAACATCAGTCTCTGGCACTCATGCTGTCTGTTAAGTGGTTACAACCGGTTCCATCCCTTTGTTACCTTGCACTAGGCCTCAGGCACCAATAAACCAGACCAGGCCCAGGCCAACACAATTTATTTTAACTTTCATTAAGTTTTGTTTTTAGATTATATATATATATATATATATATATATATATATATATATATATATATATATATATATATATATATATATATATATATATAAAATTAAACACACACATACACATTTATACAGCATTGTAATACATATAATCACTTATACGGTACATAATATGTGTGTGTGTATGTATAATATAATGTATATTGTCATGGAGTAGGGGCACTCACATCTCAAAGACTCTCTGTCCTGGTTCCCATTTATACCATTTATACATTTATATTTATGTATGTATTATACATTTATATTTATGTGTGTGTATATGTGTGTGTGTATATATATATATATATATATATATATATATATATATATATATATATATATAGTGATATATACCATATACTACAATACTCTGATTATTCAACAAGATTACTGGACATTCACGGCTACCTCACTCTATATATATATATATATATATATATATATATATATATATATATATATACTTATTCTTTATTTATAAACCACCAACATATTTAAAATTCTTTCACACGTGCGACAAAATCATTTCCAAGAATATCATGTTACTTCCACATCATTGGTGTAAATATGTCTCTCTTTTCATGTATAAAATGCAAAGGTTTATCTTTACATATATTGTATTAGATCTGTAGTGACAATACATCTAGTATAATGTAATGGTCGAGCTCTATTAACAAGCCTCAAATCCTTATTCTATTGAACCTTTTTACTTAAGTCTCCAAATTCAAATAGATTTTCTAGAATACCCAGGGAATTGAGCACATTTGCTAGAAAAAAAGTAATAATGTGTGGTCTGAACTTGGAAAATATAAATAAAAATAAATTAAGATACGTCCTCAGAAAGGGGACATTTCCAATCTAGTCCTCATTGGTTATTAAAATTCCAGACAATAAACATCACAAGGAACTTTATATTTAAATATATAGTTACTTGTGATGTTTGTTGTCTGTGATTGTAATAACCAATGAGGACACTCACTGAGGATGTGTCTTAATGTTATCACTTTGTTTCATGCTATCCTGTTTCTTAAATACTTTCACACACAACCTGTTATTTAATAGCTAGCTGTTTATTGTTGGACAATGTAATGTCAAAGCTGTAGTACCTGTTGACTTGTTTGACTTTGCTAGGGGGCATGTTGCTAGGACTATGGTAATGGAAACCCATCTGTTTTTTGCACTGCTCTATCCTTCCTATAGTGAGGGCCCGTCCAAGTACAAAAGTCAAGATATTTCAAGGAAACGTGTCAGTGTAGGGCTGGAAACCAACGTCATGTGGGTGTGTTTCTGGGAATTTCTGAGCATGTGTCCTTGGATGCTATCATCAACGTAATACCCTTAGAGAATAGTTCATAAACATTTTTAAAAGAGTATATACCTTTTTAGTAGCATAGTACCACTGTGATCAAATATTTTATCCAACATTTTATATTCAACAGTAGCACATTCCCATTGTGCAGATAGTCTTCTTCTCCATTCAGAGTCTCTTCCCATCTTTGAAAGAAACCAAAATGGTAGATCACATAACAACATAATTGCATAGAACAATTTATAATATAGATGATTTATTATTGTTTTACATTCTTACAAAATTGTGCATATTTTTAAGTATTCTTCTACGTTTTTTAATATAGAATTATTTTAGTCTTTTCATTATGCTACATGAGCAATATTCCTCATTTTGTGCTAAACATTATTAGGTAGAAATTGAACTTGACACAACAAATCTTATCAACTGTGAAGATCACCTTCAGAAATGACAATGTCAGTGTATTATAATGTGACCGGTTATAGCGGGCAGGGTGCAAGTCCTTCTTTCTGTTGAGGAATTGACCACTTGCCATTAGGCAGTTTAGCCAAAAGATTAAAGGAGCTGGGGATAAGGCATTATTAAAATTCCTTCTTGCATGAAAGCCTGTGCTCCAAAGGCTAGAACAACTTTGTGGCATTGCAGCTTTGCAGCACTGTCTACAGTAGTAATAGGCAACATATTTCATTTGAAGGGCCACATACGGAGCCATGTGGCCCTTCAAAGCCACTTTTAACTCTTTTTTTTTTTGGTATTATTTTCTTGACTGAAAAATGGTAACATGTACTGTGTGAGATTGAGGGGGTAGAGAAGTGAGCTCTCCTTCCTATGACGGAAAAGTAGGGGGTCTGCATAGGAAGTCTGATGGCCACATGCTGCCCCCCATTGGTCTCTACAGGCCTTTATTTCTAATGCCAACTTTCCTTTAAATAGCTCCACATGTCAAATAAATGAAGAGTTGACATAGTGTTCACAGCTCTGTTAACGTACTTGTATTGTCAGTGTGTGCATAGTTTAAGCTGCAGTAACAGTACTGTCTGTCTGTAACAGTTCCTCCATTCTTGCCCGTACGCCCACTGTTGTCATTCCTTTATCCTCGGATGACCCTTTCCATGTTGTATTGCCAATGAAAAAATGTGTAGCTGTTATTAGTACATTTTCATTTTAGTATGGTCTACTGGTCAGATGAATTTGCAATATATCAATATTTTACTGTTTTGCAATAAAATCAGGCATTCCAGGAATCTCCCTTCCCATTACTTCTTTATGCTTAGGGAAATGTATTTAAAGGACTACAGTAGTTCAAGTAAACGGCACATGTTTTTGAAGAGTGTAACAAAATAGTAACTTTAGCAGTCATATAAACAATAATAAAAAAATAAAATTGACAATATTTTCTGAATTTTTGGAAATATATATATATATATATATATATATATATAATTTCATTGTACAGTGGTACATCAATTTTGTAAAGATCTACTAGTATAAGACCAGATCTTTACACAGTGCATTTCACGGTCTCTTTTTGTTCCTTATATCTAAAAAAATGTACATCCTGTCTACATACAAAGAGGAAGTGACATGTATATGTCATTACCAGAATGGTTATATATTTTAGTCATACAAAGGGAAGTCTGGTTTAATTGAGAAGTGCAGTGGTGACAGTGACATGATTTCAGATTATTGGCAGAGCTTTGTCGATCCCGACAGGATTGTATTGCTTGAGTTTATTGCTATATATATATATATATATATATATATATATATATATATATATATATATATTTATATATATATTTATTTATATATTTATATATTTATATTTGTGTGTTTTTTGTTCAACCATTCCAATTTAGGTGAGTGCCCACTTACTTATATACCCTCTGCCCACAACTCCATGCTTCTTATCCACATTTGGTATCCAGGTTCACCCTTATTGATCTAGATTAGGCAAGGATGGTGCTGGAAAGCCACGCTCGGGTCAAGATTTTAGTATTTCCCTGCTGTGCACGTGTCTGTCAACCACGATCCCGTGATTATATCCAATCCTTTGTAAGACGGTTTTTAAATGATAATTATCTGTTTAAATTTGGTTATGAAACCCTGTTTTATGTCACATGCCCCGATGCTTTCAGTGATTTCAACATCAAAGAGAAGCGAGCTGTCTTGTTATCTAGAATGACGAAATATAACAACAGATGAAACGTGGCAGCTCGTAAATGGTTATATGGTTTAAAGATAATCTTTTGGCTTGTTAATGATAATGCTATAATAATTATTATTGCGTGATTGAATATATATACATGAAGAAGGCAGTCTCAAATCTAACTATAAGTTTATGTTGATGTAATTAATTTGATGTTTGAGTTATTATAGGTCACCTTTGTCACTATAATAGCACCCAGTGATAATGAGCCTTATAACTCCCAGTGTTCCATTAGAATATGCACTAAAAAAGTTTCATAGGAACCCGATACCATTCTTGTAAACTTTTACCCTATACAGGAGCGTCCGATCACAATAATAATAACAGTGTAGAGTAGCAAATCAATAGTTCTCCCACCAGTGCCAAAATCAACAGTTTTCACACTCCCTACAATATTTGGATCCTATCACATATATATAGTTGTGAGCATATGAGTTGTTGCTCACGCTTGCGGGCTCGCATAGCGAGCCGCTGCCCTCGCAAAGAAAAAAAAAAATCGTCCGCATCCCTCGGACATGAAAAAATTAAAAACACAATAAATACACACAACACATACATAAAAAGCTTACCTACAGCAAGAGGGAGCATCCAGGACCTCAAAAATGAAGTTACACCTTAATTTAACTTAAAATAAAAGAGTTTAGACACTAAAAAATTCTCTAAGCGAGAGAAAAAATGGCTGCCGAACATAACGAAAACGAGGCTACAGCACTCTAAACATGCAAAACACCACAAAACACCTAACGATATTCTGCTACAGATGCATACCACACATTAGCCGCCATTTTAGAACAATGCGGAAGTTCATAGCTACGCTAACAATTGGTCTCGCGCACGCACACTATTACACTGCACACATTTATCACGCTTACAGCAGCTCCACACCACTGATCCTCCAGCAACATCAAAACAGATTGCCAGCTCTTCAACAGAATGCTTCCTGCATATATTACTTCAAAATAGGTAAAGTATATTAATTTATTAATGTATTATTTATTTGACTATTATACACCAAACGGCATTAGCTCACTTACAATTTCATTGCTGTCATTTTTTGACGGGCAATTCGCTAGTACACTATAAAATATAGCCTGCTAGATGATCCAATGATTTGTCCTAGGGCAATATTAATAAGAAATCCAATTAATGAATAAACCATATATACTATACTCAAGCAACAAATGCATCAGTGTCTTGGAAGCCATAATTCAATTTAATTAAGCATCATTAGTCCTGATCCACCCCTATTGGTCACCAAAGCACACTCCTATTACCATGTATGCTTGTTATTATATACAATTCTTATGTAAATGGTATCTATGAAAAGTCATGCTACTGGCAATCTCTATTTTAGGTGCCAGAATAGCCTCATAGTCATCTATACAATGGGACTTTAAATATAAGGGGATCTATACAATCAGAGAAAAACATTAAATTATGGACTTTCTTTCAGGCTACTTGATGCAAAAATATTTACAATGTGAATCCATCCAGTTTCACGATGAATCAACATTTCAGCATGGTTACTCCCTCCTGGGTTGTGAAACATGATCATTCCGAGTTGTGTATTGAATGCTTTGCTTCTGTCACCAGTTGGTCAAACATGCCACCTTCCACATGGCATGTAAAGCTTTTCTAATAGGTGACTTGTGTTTTGCCCACCATGGGTTTTCCCACATAATACAAGGAGCTGAGAAATGATCATATAAATTAAATGGTCACTAGGGCAAGTCAGTGGGTAATTAATATTAGTATGTGTATTTTGGAAATGAGATCCAGGAATTATACTGTTACACATGCTTCACTGTAGATACCTAAAACAACCAAGCTTGGGTGTAGGAAACCATGTGTTTGAATTATTCGAATGATGGACCAGTTTTAACAAAATAATCATGGAGACTTTGTCCTTTGTGGTATTCTATCCTTGGTACATCCATTCCATAGAATGGTAAGTTAGGGTCAGATTTGATGATAATCCTATTCCAAGATCCACATTTCCCTACAATATGTGGTTATTAAGTTCAAATTGTTTTCATCAGTAGTATTCGTCCTACGATCAATGACATCTGCTTAAGAGATACCATCCAAGGAACATAATATTGCCCGTTTGTACAAATTTCTTATTGTTCGTTATTGTGGTCAAGAACCCTTACGGGTTTTCAACAATGAAAAAGAAATTTGTGCAAAATAAAAAAATATATTATGGTTTTAAAAATATATATTTGTATGGATATTAAACAAAAGTATTAAATATAGTCAGTGCTGCTGTCACATTTATTTATTCTTGCTACTTATTAATAATAGACAAAAACTCTAAGCAGCAAAGCACATAATTTATTACTGTAATAATAATTTAATTATTAAAAAGAATATTCCCAATAATTGCATTGTAGCAGAATATCCTATGAAGGGATTGTGCATTTTTTTAATTGGATGATGTCACCATCCTCTATCATTCTTATGTTGTTACTGAAAACACATGGTTAGGGTGATCACTCCCATCAGCTTCTTGCAATGTTACCTCCAGATGTTAGGTTACCAATAGCCCATAATACACTTCACTTCTCGTCTTGAGGTATGCAACGTTTTGTTCACATTACGCGTTTCAGGAAATCTAATTTGCTTCCTCATGTGGCATGCCTGAGGAAGGGCACGAGATTACATAAAATGTATAACATAAATGGAAATCCTCCCTCAGACTATGGATTTATATCCATGGACAGTTGGATATAGCTTATTTATTAATAAAGTATCTCTTTTTGTAGTATGTTGTATGTCTGTAGTTGTGTATATTTTTGTTTCAGAAGATTAACAAAACCATAAAAAATATTAAAATTTTTATTTCATTCATTCTGAATCGCAAAACTGAATTCCCTCCGTTTTTGAATATTGAGTGGGCGCCAAATCTGGAATTTGCCTAGAACGTTAAAAAATCTTGGGTCATTACTGGTGGTTTTCCATAGATTGGAAGGTGAAAGTTATAAAACTGGAATAAACTACAGGTCGACACCATAATGATTTTCCGGACTGGTGTTCCTTCTTTCTAGGAAAAAAGAGTTTGGATCAAGTTCATGTTGGTTGTGCAATGTCCTCCTCTTTTCACTGTAAGAGGACTCTGGAATCATTTACTCGCTGATAAACCTTGGTAGGCCTTAGCTGTGAAAATAGCAATAAAGCCTTTTAATCTTGCGTTCCAACCCCCTTTTTTAATGACTACCATCATATGTCATCAAGTAACTAATAATAATTAAGAATTGACTTGGCTATGTCCAAATCTTACATATTACATTTCCTTCTTTTGTAACTTATTTTATTTAATCTAACATTACATTACTGTTGAATAAACTAAAAAGTAAAAAAAGATGAAGATCAGATATGGTTGGCTTAAAGACCAGGTGTAGAGTGTTCCAGTTTCCACACTATCAATACGGAAGAATGCCACATGGTCACTGGCCAAAGTACAGACACGTGGGCACCAATGCAATGTTTAGTTAAAGTTATGTTTCTCTAAATTCTATATTTTAACACCAAAACACTACTATTCCTCTTCAGTGGACATTGACCGACTATGAGGACCTCATCCACCATACAAATATAGATCATGATATAGGTCGGGGTATGTTCAGATAAGATAACCAGTAATAAAACAATGCAACATATTACAAGCGTGGAATCTTACAGTAGTAAAATGAGTCCTCAAAAAAGTACTGCTGTCATATATTCTTTATTTTTTTCTAGTTTGCATAGGGTGATTGACTATTTTCCCTTATATCTTTGATTAAAATACTAAAAGGACACCCTAGTGATAAAATAATCATGGTCCTTTGACAAGTATAAGTTGTATCTAATAAAATGAAATCCATATTCGTCTTATAACGTAAAGTTATGACATACTAGCGACTTGCCTGTTAAATTAGTTTACCAGGACAAACTGAGAAAGTAGCAGACAAAACTTCACAGTAAATAATAATAGCATATAAAAGTTAATAGTTTGAGTCTGCTCTCTAATTACATTTTGCCCAAATTTAGGTATTTAAAATGTGATATATAATTTGTGGTCATTTAAGCATGGATCACAATGTAAAACTATAGGGAAGGGAGAAGAACAAAACGAGATCTGCTGGTGTAAATAAAACAAATCTTTATTTCATGCAAGGTAAAAAAAACGATACTTAAAAATAAATGTAAAAAATCTCAGTAGCATTATAGGTCCAATGATGCACCACATAGAAAGAGTTTACAATCCAACGCGTTTTGTCAGGGTAGGACTTCCTCAGGGATATGCTATTATATGAATTCTAGAGTGTTCAATTTAATACCCTGCATGGTTTATTAGATTTTGTGTCTGATGGTTTCGTAAAAAAACTTGACAACATAATTAGCGCAACTTCTGAGAAACTCTCATTGCTTGACCCTCTGGGTAATAATGAAGGACACTGTTGTTAGGCATATGACCCGACTGGGCATTTGAGAGCTAGTTTAATACTCTGTTGAGTTTATTTTTAATTGTTTGGATTGCAAATTAATGTTTTGATTGCATGATTTGGTTTCATGCCCAAATTATTGCTCTATGCTAAGAATAAATTTCTATGCACGCAAAACCCAAGCGAGCAGTTAAATAGAAATTTATATTTACCGTATCACTGCTAGCAATTATTAGACATTGAATAATACAAGATAATAACCACTTTAAAGGACTAATGTTTTTCCAATAATATATCATGTGTTTGGTATTATCTTGTGTAAACATTGGATCCAACTAGTTTGCCAAATATGAGCCCATATTCCTATCTGGATTAAATCCAGCTTAAATGATGTATTATTTAATAAAATCTGCACAGTTGTGTTTTTTTGGCGAATAATGCCGTGACATATCCCCCTGTTAGGTTAAGTCATTAAGGAGAAGGGATGTTATTTTCAGGTAATGTATGCTTAAAATATTCAACTTTCAAGCTCAATTATCTAACATTTCCACCCGATTTTTATTTAATAACTGTAATTATATTCATTTATATGTATACTTGCCAATTCTGTATTTAATCTGATATATAAACCTGTAGAAACCTAATACGAGTGAAAACTGGGTTTACAATTTCCTAATTCCTTGTTCAGAATTAAGAAACTTGGCACTTAAGGATGGGCGCACCTTTAACTCTATATGTCCTACATATTTCTCTTTACTCCATTATATTCTAAGCAACTCAATAAATTGTGATTTTTCCTTTTTCTTTCAGGGTTCTAGTAAGGAAACATGGCGGAAGCGCATCAGGCTGTAGCATTCCAGTTTACAGTAACTCCAGATGGTATTGACCTAAGATTAAGTCATGAAGCTCTCAGGCAAATCTATCTCTCCGGCCTACACTCCTGGAAGAAGAAGTTCATCAGATTCAAGGTAAAATGGCTGTGGCCAATGGATAGCACTTGCCTGATATGAATTCCAATAAGATGTACTCCCATACTGTACCCAGGTGTGGAAAAGAACAGAAAACTTTCACCCAGACCCCTCTACTCCAATAAGCACTATCCCTCACTTCTGTTATTCTGTATTTCCACTTCTTTTCTCTCCGACCCACAGAGAACATTACCCTTTTCTATCCAATGCACAGTATAGTAAACTAAGCCCCATATCCTGACATACTGTACACTGGAGTGAAAACACACCACCCGTAACCCCCCCACACACAACACGCCCCCCCCATACACCTGCCCCATACATAACACACCCCCCATACACCCCCACACCACATCACACCCCCCACAACACCACGCTCCCACACACATAAACACCACTACCCTCACACTCACGACCCCCATACACAACACCATCCCGCACACTCACATACCCTACCCCCCAGACACATACACACCACTACCCCGCACACTCACACACACCACCCCACACACACACCACTACCCTGCACTTACACAGACTATGCCCCCCACACACATACACACCACTATCCTCACACTCATGAACCCCATACACAACACCACCCCGCACACTCACATACCATACCCCCCAGACACATACACACCCCTACCCCGCACACTCACACACACCACCCCACACACACACCACTACCCTGCACTTACACAGACCATGCCCCCCACACACATACACACAACTATCCTGCACAATCGCACCCCCCCCCCCCCCCGCAAACACATACACATTACATCAGTACCCCACACACTCACACCCATACCACCCCATAGTTTGACTCGCAGATTAAAACCTACTGTGGTTCCTCCCATGATGGACTGTATACCATTGTGAAAACAAGTAATTCATTTTCATATTAATTTACAGGTGACAAGATAATAATATATATCTTTGTGTCTTGCTTTGTCTTAAACAGAATGGTATCCTGACAGGAGTCTTTCCTTCAAGTCCATCCAGTTGGTTTATCGTGGTTGTGGGGGTAACCTCTGCATCGTTGTATACCAAAGTGGATCCAACATTTGGATTAATAGACAAAATTAATAACACCCTCAACACCACGTAAGTTAATAATAAGATATACCATGCCTTTTTATAGTCCTGTGTGATACAGGAGCAGAGGAACGACAACAGGACTGTAAATGCCAGAAACATAGAAATGCTTAATTAATCAGCATAGCAGCAACTTCAAAAAGGGAAACACTTTCCCACGTGCTTTTCATCCCTCTATCTGTTACACAAGCACATCTGGAGACTTTGGTGGCCCGATAACTGGTACTCTATGTTAAGGTGGCCCAAGTCTTCTCTTATACTGGGGGTAGAAGCTACTTCTACTTCCAGTCACACCTAACCTTTTTGCATATAGGGAGCATATTCAAATCAGTATAAGCAATATAATTGATGATTATTTATAGAAAGCTGAAATATGTCTAAAAAATACTAAAAAAATGAATCTAGCTCCTTTTTAAACTTAACAAATTCTTATCTGTGTTGTAGGTCTCCATAGCCGTAACCAGAATGAATAAACTGGTTCCTAGCTAATAGCAATACCGTAATGAATTAGAATCAGGTTAAAGGCAACTCCAATGCCCTAATAGGAGTTAGTTGTTTTAATTAGACATCAATAAAACTCATATTTATTTTAAAAAAACAATATTCATTTATGACTCTTGGAAGCAAAAATTGTATTGAAAGCACTGTGTTTTTAGTGACTTCTCCCTTTTAATATGTATAATAACTGTAACTTTTTGTATGACGTATTTGATCATAGGTCAGTAATGAGTCACATCCGTGTTTACTAATACAATTAGCTTTATTATTTAATTACTTTATCACTACTTCCTAGCAATTTATTTACGCTATTTGATTCCATGGAAACTGTTAATGCAGTTTATTATAATCAGATAGGAAGTGATAACATGTTATATACTGTTGCTAAAATATATCCGCCAAGCCAAGCTTCTTTCTATCTCAGTCAGTTAGTATCATGGTGCCAGTATGCTCTCATAAAGAAGTAGTGGAAATAATGACTGAACTTTTATTTATTTATTTATTTATTTATTTATTTATTTTAACCTTCATTAAGTTTTTTTTGTTTTTTTTTTAAAGATAAAAAAATATTGTTTACATGGCATATAAAAATAAACAAATATGAATCAATACAATAAGATTTATATGGTTACATAAAAAAATAATATATATAATATATATATATATATATATATATATATATATATATATTTATTTGTAGATACATACGTGCTCTTTGTTGAATTCTCAGTACTGCTTCAAAGTTACAATTGTGTTTTTTTTTTTTTCATTTTTCTTTATAAAAGGGGATACATGACAACTCAGACAAAAGAAATTGTCAGTGGAGTGGTTTTTGGCACTGGCCTTTGGGTGGCCCTCATCGCAACAATGAGATGTTCTCTTAAGAAGCTTCTGTCTTACCACGGATGGATGTTTGCTGAGCATGGAAAACTCTCCACATCAACCAAGATCTGGATGGTTAGTTGAACTCTTATTTAAATTTTGAAATAGATAAGCTTGTTTTTTTTAAATTGAGTTATGTTTGTGGGTACCGTATATGTGTTTTTTAACTTGTTTTAGACTATCAAATGTGAACACAAATGCACTATTCATTTACTGTACTCCTGTACGGTGGAGGCTTCTATCGCTCTTTTGCCCACCATAAATGAAATGATTGTTGTGGTAAACTACCTACTTATAAAATCTACTACACAAGCTAGTAACCGGCCCCCTTGTTTTTGTACAAAGCAACTGTACGTGGGTAGGATTCCAGGCTTGTGTATAATCCATCCGGAGCTTTTCAAAAAAAGCTATGTGACACAGCAGGAATGCTTAAAGGAAGCCATTTTTAAAATGGTTATGGAATGCAAGAGCGAAGCCTTTGTGGGCACATTTGCCTGTCCATGCTCAGGTTCCCAGAATGCAGTGTAATATATTTATTGGAATTCTAGGCAGGAAACAAGCTTTTCAACTTGTTTTAGACCTTTAAATGTGAACACTAATGCACTTGGTATATACTTCATATATAAAGAGGTATGTATAGATATATATGTATACACACACATATCCCAAATTGTATCTATCTGCACAATGAGCCCAACATTAGTTGCCCAAAATTAGCATATTGAGCCGCCTTACTATAATAAGGCAGCATAAACCATTCAGCATATTTTTGACTTTGTCTCTCTGGATTTGTAGGGGATGGTGAAACTCTTTTCTGGACGGAAGCCCATGTTGTACAGTTTTCAGACTTGTCTTCCCCATCTACCAGTGCCAGCAGTTAAGGACACGGTTAAAAGGGTAAGTTCCATGTGTTGCTCTGAGATCTGTGAGAACATGGTGTTACTGGGCGAAACGCGTAACTTGCAGACACAGATACATTAACAGACAAAGAACAGCATATACGAACAAGGGATGGGTGTGTGTGTTCTTGAAAGCATATTCTAGAATATGCTTAAATTTGGAATTCTAACCATGGTTGAACCCTAGTTTTTTTTAAAGAGTTTATTACGGATGTTTATTTAACGTATTTTGCTAACCCAAAAATGACTTTATAGGCAAATGTTTTTGTGTTATATAATTGTTATAACTAGGTTTTTGGTATTTCTATCCGCCTCCATATAACTGTTATTTGCTTACTTAACCCATGGTAACAAGTTCTCAACTTCTGGGACTGCCCCTTTTCTTTCTGTCATCTCTCATGCAGGCTGCCATATTTTACATAAAAGATTTATGAAGAGTAGAGTAGCCATGAATGTCCTGTATTCCAGATGAAGAATCAGAGTAACCTAGATAAAACATTTATATAAAACAAATAAAAATGCCTAAGGAGTCAATATAAAAGAGTATATATTTTTAACATGCCTCTATTAGAGCCTTGTTTATGCATTACAGATCTTTAGGGATTATAGTGGAGATCCAAATAAAGGTATTATTTTAAAAGTTGAAGGTAATAAGTACTTTTTGAATTAAATATTATTTAAAAAATATCTTTACATTGATGTGTTTATTTGTCAGTGCGCCTTTCTGATCCACCCACCAATCATGGAATATTATCTATGTAATAACCACTTTTCATTGATAATTAAAGGCAAATCTAAGTTTCCTGGATTATGAATGCATCTGATAGAGGAGAATCAATAGTGTATGCATGAAAAAATACCAAAATAAACATTTACAAACTCACCCTGATGTTTTCTAAATCTTTTCAGTTTTCAAGCTGAGGCTTTTGTCAGTTGACACCCCTGAAAATCCCTGCTAAGATTACCATAACATTTATAATTTGTTTTGATCAATCAGGAGAAAGCAGATAAATTTGTATCCTACTCTTAATACAAAGCAGCCTGGGATATGTAGTCTCTATCGCTCTATCCTTGTGCTCTGATTCAGTTGTAAGCTCAGACCCCACCCAACCATGTGATTCCATCCAGCACCAAGTACTTCCTTTGAAAGGCCAAACTCCATACCTAGCTGCATTTCCTCTGCATACTTGGTTATGTATGTTTCCTGTGGGTGTGCAAAGCTGGATTTTACTTTCCTGCCTATAACTTTATAAGTACACTGAACATATCTATATAACAATTTTTTTTTCTGATAATCACTGCCTGTTTCTTACCAAACATTTGAAACCCAGGAAACTTATATATACCTTTAACCAGTATGTCTGACTGCATTGCTTTCAATATAAAGCTTATGCCGACCCCATGGATAAACTAGGCTGATTAGAGCTGGGATCTGTACACTCTCATTCTTCTCACATTCGTTTATCTTTAGCCTTAAAAATAATCATGGGTGGATAGCAATTGTTGACAACAATGACCCATAAGATTTTTATGTTAGGAAAATGCATTTTAAAATACAATTATAAAGTTCTTGTTATTGCCTATAGTTTTCAATCGTACCATATTTGGAATCTCCACTGTGACTCTTTAACAAACCTTGTGTATACACCTTTAACTATCACCATCTAAGTCACTGGGCTTGTAATGCAACATGAGCTCTGGTTAACCATTAGATTTTAATACATGAGCACCCAGTGTACTGAGCACTAGCTGAGTCGGAGGAGATCATAAAACACAAGTCCGATCAGGTCACTGCTAAATCTGAATTAGGAAGAAAAAGAAATGTTGATACCTCTGCTGATCCAGGAAGATATGTGCGCGCAAGAGATGCTTTTACATGTGGAGAGTTGTAGTTGCATCAATTGATGCAACCTGCCTGCTTCTGGGCATGGGTGTAGTGTCAATTTTAATCGTATCAAGTTGCCTCCAAACAAAGCCTACAGACTTCTCTCTTATCAATGGGAGGAGGGAAAGAGTAATCAAAGATCTAGCTTTCAGGAAGGCATGTAACAAACACAAAATGGATTCCTGTTTTTCATAAACACTTCAGTAGAACTTCTTCATATAGTGTGTATAGTTATACACTGTCAACTTGAAATGACCTTGTACAGATCAGCTTTTAAATAAGTCTTTTTACATTCAGCTCATAGAAGATACAGTATATTTATGAAAATCTGCTGATGAAGCATCTTCTCTTTTATAACCTGAAGCCATAAATATTTATAAAATATAAAATATTTGAATAATTCATGAGCTTGTTGTTGATATAGTTGCAGTGATATAATCCTGAATTCTTATTGTCTCTTGCTTGTACTAATAAGGCTGTCTTGTTTTTATCTCCTCAGTACTTGGACTCAGTCCAACCTCTCATGGACGATCAGAACTTTCAGAGAATGGAAGGTCTTGCCAAAGATTTTGCCATTAACTTGGGACCAAGACTCCAATGGTACTTGAAGTTGAAATCTTGGTGGGCCACCAACTACGTAAGTTTTTCAATAAAAATTGCTGTTTGTTTGTATGGCACTGCATGGAATCTTCATGTTATCTGTATATGCAATAAGGCTGCAACAAAAGAGGCACTAATCAGAACCTGATGTGTAGGCTGAGTGAGGAAGTCTACATTTCCTTTCTATAACCCTATTAGCTGTAAAGTTATTTATTTTAAGTAATTCGTATTTATATAGTGAGATGGCTTGAATGTAAAGCAACTTCCTCTGGTATGGATGGTTGTGAGTTCAAATCCCACCAGTTTTTTGTATAGTAATTTTCATTTAGGCCACAGGATAGAGCAGAGAACTAATAAAAAATAGTTTAAATTATAGGGTTTTCAGTGCTTTTACAGTCACACTTAAAGGAATAATAAATTAATACATTTCTGCACTCCTTAGGCAAAAAGCAGCCTATGTGTATGCAGCACATATCATAAAACATTTTATTTTTATGAATATCTAAAAAAACCTCTAATGATTATGTTGACACCTCAAGGGGGTTTCTACACAGGCATCTGATCCCCCCCCCCCCCCAAATCATGCAGTAATATTAACCCTCTATTTACCTGCTGTTGCTTGCTCAGCCAATTTCCTTGCAGCTTCCGGTCTGTATTTCAGCAGCAATACATAGCACATATTAGTGATACTCTACATATTCCAGGCTGCTTTGCAGCACAAACAGGAACCCCAGCGTTAATTCAAACGTTTTAGCTAGCCTGATTGACCAAAACAAATTATTTTAAATTTGATGCTAATTTAGCCTGGGTTTGTAGGGTGTTAACCCTGATTTCCAACTGTCAGAAAATACAAGACATTTTGCTGGCTTTAAATATTGATTTGGGGATTTTTTCATGCAAAATCATTTTTTGCATTAACTAATAATTCTCCTTTATCAGATGCATTCATAATCCAGCAAACTTACATATCCCTTTAGGACTTTTTCGGGAAAATGGTATAAATAGTAAAGGCCTAAAAAATATCATTAACTAAAAATACAACATTTTTAAATCAATTTGAAATATATATAAAGTTTACACACATGATATTCAAGCCTCTGTCTGAAATTGCATTATAGTTTCGGAGACTCAATATCTCATTTAATCACATGTTTCAATCACATTTAATCAGATAGTCAACAGTCCTTTTAGCTCAATGGGAAATCCAGCCCAGTTTACCATATATTAAGATACTAAAAATGGGAGCTAAAAAAACATACAATTCCGTGCCACAAAAATCTTTTTATTTTTAGATTTGTGCTCTGTGATAATTTCATACAAAGTATAGACTACCATATTAGTCCTGGAAAAACAAGTGACCTTTTAAGTGAACCAAATGGTAACAAAATATGTTATAAGAGAAATCCCATAGAGAGATAACCGTTTGTGGCCCAATATATTGTAGATTCAATAACATACATTTTCTTCTTAAATTAATAATATTCTTTATCAATGTAAAAACAAGATATTTATGAGGTTATACTTGTGTAATTGTATTCTAGGACTGTTTTATTAACTTTAATCCCTTTGTTTGTTTTTTAGGTTAGTGACTGGTGGGAGGAATATATCTACCTCAGAGGGCGTGGGCCAATCATGGTTAACAGTAATTACTATGCAATGGTAAGTTGATTCTTTTCTTATTGTTACTTAGCTTTGTGTGTTTTATATATCACATATATAGTTGTTGTAATTGCAAGTTTGCTGGTAACACTGTTAAAAGTTACGGGTTTGACGGAGCTGCAATGAGCGCCAAAGGCGCTCATTGTTGGGCTCGCGATGAGCACCAAAGCTTGTAACTCTGAAGCCGTCGGAAGATCGCCAAAAGACGCCAATTAATTACATTAAGGAATACAGAGGGGGGAGAGGGGGGAAAGAGACACAGGGGAGGGAGTGTGGGGGAAAGAGACACAGGGGTGAGAGAGGGGGGAAAGAGACACAGGGGAGGGAAATAAGGGGGAGGAAACAAGGAGAGGGAGCAAAGAGTCACAGGAGGGAGAGAGTGGGGAGAGGCTCGCAATGATTCCGAAGGCGGTCATTGCCCGGCACGAAAGTTGCGGGTTGGCCGAGGAAGCCCGTAAAGTAGAGAGGGGGGAGAGCCTCGTATTTTGTAGCTTCAAATTTTATTGCCGTCAATTTTTTGCCGTCAAGTCGCGAGTGTGTATGTATGTATGTGATATATATATATATATATATATATATATATTACAATTGTGTTCAAAAGTTTGCATCACCTTGGCGAAGTGGTAATATATGTACCGTTCATATTCAACTGTAGTTTATAACAGAACTAGGGAATTGCTCGTCAAAAATGGCGGCAATAAAATTTGAAGCCTGGCAATGCTGTTTGCCACAAAATGAGAGGTTCTGCCCCCTCTGAGCACCTTCGGCGCTCATCGCTCTCCCACATGCGCTGTGTGTGAGTGTTGTTATTTGTTTTTTATTATTATTTGGCTGTTTTTGGGGGTCTTTCGAGTAAAGCGGCCATTAAAAGCGTAAACTGTTGCGTGTAAAAGTGCTATGTGTTTCCTCTGTGATTGCAGCCATTGACATAAGCGCCTTTTGTACTTATGTGTAGGCTGTTTTAAAGTCTTCTGTGGCTCACACAAGCCCTCATTGCAGCCCCTATCATTTGTAAAGTATTGCGAGCCCTGCATTGAGCGCCCCCGCCCCCCCCAAACATCAGTGAGCCACCACCATGCTTCACATTGGGGATGGTATTCTTTTCACTATAGCTCTTGTTGACCCCCTCTCCAAACATAGCGCTTATGGTTGTGACCATAAAGCTCTATTTTGGTCTCCTCACTCCAAATTACAGTGTGCCAGAAGCTGTGAGGCGTGTCAAGGTGTTGTCGGCCATATTGTAACTGGGCTTTTTTGTGACATCGGTGCAGTAAATGCTTCTTTCTGGCATCTTGACCATGCAGCTCATTTTTGTTCAAGTATCGTTGTATTGTTCTGCTTGAAACAACCACACAGTCTTTTTTCAGAGCAGCCTGTATTTCTCCTGAGGTTACCTGTGAATTTTTCTTTGTATTTCGAACAATTCTTCTGGCAGTTGTGGCTGAAATCTTTCTTGGTCTACCTGACCTTGCTTGGTATCAAGAGATCCCTGAATTTTCCACTTCTTAATAAGTGATTGCACAGTACTGACTGGCATTTCCAAGGCTTTGGATATCTTTTTATACCCTTTTCCATCTTTATGAAGTTCCATTACCTTGTTACGCAGTTCTTTTGACAGTTCTTTTCTGCTTCCCATGGCTCAGTATCTAGCCTGCTCAGTGCATCCACGTGAGCACTAACAAACTCAGATGCAAATTGCAATTTAAAAAGCCACAGGTGTGGGAAATTAACTTTTAATTGCCATTTTAAGGCCAAACATTCAAGGGTAAGTAAACTTTTGATCAGGGCCATTTGGTTGATTTCTGTCATCATTATGATTTAAAAAGGAGCCAAACAACTATGTGATAATAAATGGCTTCATATGATCACTATCCTTCAATAAAATATATTTTTTGCATGATCAGTCATATTTAAAAAAAAAATGCCAACATTTCACAATTTCTCCCAGGGTATGCACACTTTTGAGCACAAAGGCGCTCATTGCGAGGCTCGCAAAAGGGACTCCGACCGTCTTCCGAGTTACGGGCTTGTAAAAAAATGGTGCTCATCGTGAGGACCGTAAAGTAGGGGGGGGGGGGGAGGCCCGTGATGAGAGCCAAAGGCGTTCATCGTGCGGCCTGTAAGTTAAAGGAGGGGAGAGGAGAGCCTTGCTTTGTGTGGCAAACAGCATTGCGAGGCTGATTGGCTTGCTGGTAATATTATCTTTATCATCCATCTTGCGTATCGTAAAATAAGAGAACGATTTGTTTACTGCCCGTTATTTACTTAAATGAGTTGAGAAACCAAATTTTTCCCATCTGTCCTTATTCAATCAGATAAACATTATTACTAAGCACCTACTATAAAACTGTATGTGCCAGAGATCAAAGTTCATGAACATGCAGCAGAACAAGTGGAAAGTAAACAGAATTCATTAGTTTATCATTATCCATTTTAATAACCCTTCAGTGGCTGAAACATTTCAAAGCATAATGCATCAAACTTTATTTTTTTTACACCAAGAAATTGTGATGAATAGTCTGTTGGTTTGTACAGTATTATCATTTAAGCATATACAGACACAGACTCTGTAGGGCTGGATTTGCAGTATAGTGTTTTTAGCCTATCGGGGACCACATCCCAACAGCATGTTGCTGAGAGATGGTCACTGATTGGTTAGTATAAGACACAGCGGAGGTTGTTTTCATGAGCTGCAGAGGGCATACCCAAGCAGGTAATATTTATTTAATTTTATGTAGTAAAAAAAACAAGCTTATAAGCACTTTTTACCTTCCATACAGTGCTTTTTTACCTATAACCCCCCCTGTTATCTGTTTTGAATTTGTATCTAACCCTGGATGCTCTGTGCTTGTTTCCCAGGATTATTTGTACATAACGCCAACTCATATCCAGGCAGCAAGAGCTGGCAACGCCATCCATGCCCTGCTGCTGTACCGGAGGAAACTGGACAGAGAGGAAATAAAACCGGTATGTGCTGTAAATAGTGCCTGGGGGGACAGGAAATGTGTATACACAGAGAGCCCGACTGTGTATGTTTCACTTGTTCTGTTGACAAGCCAATACGTTCATGGGGTCATAATCCACAGATGTATATATTCTGATTCGGTTATACATATATCTCATTTATACATCTACAGTTATGCTATCACATCCATATATGTGTATTGGCGTCTGTGCTTGTATGATTGTGTGCCTAAATATTCATGCACACACATGTGCAGATGCACTTTCTGTTGACGTGTATTCATGTATATTTAGGTTTTTAGTACATATTCATTTAGATTTTATAGTGTTTATGTATAGGGTAAGGTTTTATTAATGTTTCCAGGAGTGTGTATGTATGTGTGTTTAAATTTTGTCTACACATTGCTTTACCATTTTATAGAGAATTCCTACATGCTGTAATAAACCCTTACATTTGTTAAATAAATATTAATTTCTTAAAGTTTTTTCCTTCTAAGGACTTACTGTATTTTTTTTTTTGTAATTTAGAATGTACTTTTTTCCCTTATTTTTTCAATTGTATCCATAGAAATGCCTGTACCATATGCTTTGGAAACTATAAGCTCCAAATCAAGGGTTGTGAGTATCTAGTTCACCACTTATTATTTCAAGAGATGTGTGTTTATACACATAAATAACATGGCATTATGTTACTTGTCGGGCGACTGGATCTGTCTTAATCTCCCTCCTGTCACTTGGCATTGTTTGTTTGGAAGCCACTGAAATCACATGGAAGCTGTTTGATTGTAGTTGTGACTTATCTCCCAACCCCTGTGTTATTTGCATGTGTGAACATGCCATGACTTGATGTCAATAGGGATGCTTTCTTTTTGGTTCCCAATTCTAACAATGGATAATTAGCCAGATGAGCGGAATGAGTATGTCACAACTTTTGAAAAATGAAAGGCTACCTGTAACGGATCTCCTGGCACCCCGACCGGGTACCTCCGTTGATAGACGCGTCCTAGTTTGCGCCGAGGCCTACAAGCACTGCACCGGACACCAAAACCACCACAGACTCCAAGGATAGTACATCAGGAACAAGCGTTCAGTAGTTACAGCTCAAGGGAGTATGCAAAAGCATAGCAATCCCCAGTATCCTATCGCGATCCCTTCAATAACGAGACAAGGCTACGTTTTGAAGGGTCAAGTAGAACAAGCTTTAATGACAGGGAATCTCCTTTTATGCAATGGTGCCCTCTGAAGGGCTACACCCACATAATTATCACAGCCAATTATATACATGGTTCAACCCCCACGTCTCCTCCCCTCAGATAACAGGTAACACAATTAAAACAGACACAATTTTAACCACATTCTGGATGTACCCCAAATACAGGGGGTACACCTTTAAGTCCAGCACCGTTCAATAGCTCTCACTCAGGGGAACAACATATACAAAAATGGCATGAATCAGACCAGGGGTTCAAAAGTTAGTAAAAATATCTTTTACACATAACACACAGACATTGCACATATCCCCCATACAATACACATATAGGACAATAGGTGAGTCACACCTCCCTGGCAACTTGGATACAATCAGACATTAATTAGATCATTCTTCTTTGTTCTTATCAGAGAATGAAAACACTTTGGAAAATGCAAGGATCCTTTACAACTTTCTTATCTCTTGAATCTCTGTAATAGGATTATCTATTAGCCTAGGCCTGCAAAAGTCTGGCTAATATTCTGCAGAGCATAAACCAGCATACATATTGTAGGATCATATTTTAACCATAATAATCATAAAACAGGGTAAAACAGTGATGGGTTCCGCTACACACCGCTACACTACCAATAACGATAACGTTTTTCAGACAAACAATGTGAGTCACATGACAGGAAGGAGCTGCAGACAGACCATGTACCCCAGGACGTTTTTTAAAAGTATATTTAGAACTATTTTATTTAAAGATGGCTTTATTGTTGACTCTATAAACACGTAGTGAACTTATGCTCACAGACCTTTACCTGGTGCTAACACTGACCACATAGCACACCTAACTTTAGTAAATATGACTATTTGAACGCATGATTGACAATTTGGGCCGCCTTATAAAATCAAATGTTTTTATGTTCCAACGCTAGGTGTTGGCATTAAAAACACTATTATTAGTTATCCCCCTGTTTTTCTCCCCTTTAAAAACATTGAGTCTCGTCTATATGAAATAATTGTAACACATTTGGAACACTGTTTGGTATGTGGTGTAGATTACGCTGATGGGATCCACTGTTCCACTCTGCTCAGCTCAGTGGGAACGAATGTTTAATACTTCCAGAATACCCGGAGAAGAGACAGGTAAGTGGTTGGAGACCGTAGTTTTTTTATCGGCATCGAAAGATATTTGTCAGATATTAACATTGAGTGCTCATCCATCATCTCAGTCCTGACATTGGTCTCCTAAGGACAGAAATCTGAATTTTTGGAAACAGAATATGGCACAAACCAACATTTTGGATACCAAAAAATATGGTGCATTGTTGCCAAATCATTTAATTTTTTTTTAACCCAAGGAATGATATCAATCGGGCACATCAAAATCAATCAATGACTATCAACATCTGAAACTGTATTTCAATTAGTTGCCAAATAAATATGAGTTAGTAAAATATTTATTTAGTTCTTCAAAAAAATTCACATGTTCTCCTACGGTCAAAAAATCCTAAGCAATATTGGCTACAGAAATAGCCAGTTATATTTTGCTAAAGGTGCCTCAATGTTAATATTTAACAAATATCTTAAAGTTCCTTTTCCTCTCCACCAGCTGCCGAGCAATATCTATCCCTTGTTGTGTTAATTTCCATTTTCTTTAGGTACATCTGGGTCCTCTTTTGTTTGGTATCCGTTCCATTTTTATTCCTGCATTTCATTTCTTCGATCCTCATTCCTTGGTTTATTTTATTTTTTTTACACTTTATTTTTCCTTTCAGCTTATGCTTCATAATACCATTCCAATGTGTTCCTCCCAGTATGAACGCATGTTCAATTCTAGCCGTATCCCAGGCGTTGAGACAGGTACAGTTTGGGCCTGTCTTCCATGTTGTCAGTGAACTTAATATCACACTGCATGTGCAAAACTAAACAAGTGGCAGCTTAAAATATTATCAAATATTGCTCTTATTATTAATGCTAAGCTTTATTGAAGTGGCATAAATCTAACCTAATTATGTAGTGAACCATTTACAAACTAACATTACTAAGATGGTAATTACACAAGCCAAAATGCTACTTTGGGCTTGATGCTTAGTTAATGTAGGCTTTGATAGGTTGGAAAACAAGAAATACCGTATTTATCGGCATAGAACACGCACCAGCGTATAACACGCACCTCATTTTAAGACAGAAATTTCAGGAAAAAAAAAATTCAAATAAAGAACTTTGAAGCAAAATCCTCAACCTCAACCTCCCTCCTCATCCTCCCTCCTCCACCCCCCTATCCTCATCCTCCTTCCTCAACCCCCCTCCTCATCCTCAACCCCCCTCCTCATCCTCAACACCCCTCCTCATCCTCAACCCCCCTCCTCATCCTCAACCCCCCTTCTCATCCTCAACCCCCCTCCTCATCCTCAACCCCCCTCCTCATCCTCAACCCCCCTCCTCATCCTCAACCCCCCTCCTCATCCTCAACCCCCCTCCTCATCCTCAACCTCCCTCCTCATCCTTAACCCCCTCCTCAACATCCCTACTCAACCCCCCCATCCTCAACCCCCTCCTCAACCTCCCTCCTCAACCTCCCTCCTCAAACCCCCTCATCCTCCTTCCTCAACCCCCCTATCCTCAACCCCCCTATCCTCAACCCCCCTATCCTCAACACCCCTATCCTCAACACCCCTATCCTCAACACCCCTATCCTCAACACCCCTATCCTCAACACCCCTATCCTCAACACCCCTATCCTCAACACCCCTATCCTCAACACCCCTATCCTCAAACCATCTCCTCAACCTCCACATCCTCAAACCCCCTCTTCAACCTCAACCCACCTCCCCCTCACTTACCTGCTTCTGTTCCGGCCTCTGCTCCGCTCCGCTCCTTGACCCGGCGCACATACCCGGTATATGCTAATGATGTGGCGCACATGTGACGTCACATGCACGCCGGGTCAGGGAGCGGAGCGGAGGCCATAACAGAAGCAGGTAAGTGAGGGGGAGTTATTTAGGGGGGTTTAGGTTGAGGAGTTGGGGGTTTAGGTTGAGGGGGGGTTAGAATGAGGAGGGAGGTTGAGGATGAGGAGGGGGAGGGAATATCGGAGTATAACACGCACCTATAATTTGCTCCCTATTTTCAGGTAGAAAAAGTGCATGTTATACCCCGATAAATACGGTAATCATAATATGACTAGGATTCAATTTCAAGGTCATTAATACCTAATTCAGGGGTGGACAATTATTTTTTACAAAATTTAGTAAGGTCCAAATATATTAATGAAAATAAAGTCTAGGTCTAGAATCAATATTTTAATATTTTAACATATGGGCATTAAGAAGACTGAAGCTTAAATGGTGACATAGGAATTATCACTATATAGATTACTTGAAGATTTGAAAGCTTCATGCAATAAGATTAAGAGCTCATTGGAGGTAGTGAAGAAAGTGGCTTGAGGACTTGGTTTGGACTCAGGCCCACCAGTTGACTACTTCTGGTCTAAGTCATTTTGTTGTTGAGAAGTAACAAAATGGTGCAAGGATCTATATAATTGCATTGGTTCCTTTTTCTGCTGTCTAACCATATTTCAATAAGACCAAGCACAAACTGGCATTTCCGGCAGCTGTCTTGAAGTGTTTGCCAACCTAGATTATTTAATACAGTAACTGACACATATTTTTCCTCTCAGGTTGCTATAGTCAAAATACCATTAAGTAAATATTTGAGGTGCTTGCGAGAATATGTCCGTGTTATCTAAACCTTCCCCAAATAATCTTCACACTCAACATGTTATAAATAAGATTTCTAAGCATTAGAGCCAACTTGGCACTGTTAAAAAGTAAGGGCTTTCGCACTGGGTGCTCCTTCTACATCCTTTTGTGTTTACCATTCAGTCTTCCTCCTTGAGAAAAACAATAAGCTCACAGATTGAGGGCAGTCTTAAAAAGAACAATGGATATGGCCAAGACTGCTAATAACAGATAATAGAACTTTTTAAAAGTTTTGAACCCCAGAACACCATCCCGATGGATAAACATAATGTGTTCAAGTTCATATCCTATGTAGAGAGAGAAGTTGTGTTTGTAATTGGCTCACTCTGTGCAGGCATTATGGATGCCATACATTTCGTCATAAAGGAGGCCGTAAATCGTTTAATAAAACATAAAAAAAATTAATGCTATTGGAGCTGCCACGTCCACGTTGCAATTTGCCTCATGATTTTATCACTCAAATATTGCTGAGTTAAACCGTAAACTGTGTCTCTGTGTGAACCACATCTTCTCTTTGCTGTCCTTGCATGCGCTCATCCGTAACTAACCCTTAACACTTTCGCTATCAGAGGACCCAGTGGTGCACTTTGGTAGTGAACAGGTTAAGCAAATGGTGCTTCAATGTCCTTGCTTTACCTATTTCCTAAAACTTCTGTACTACTTTGTATATATAAATTGTATTGTTTGCACGTGAGTATCGGGAGTCATATTTATAGACTCTCAAACATTCTTCAGAAAAATTATTTTCACTTATTAGTAAGCCTGTTCTATATTAAAGATATAATATGCAAATTAGTTTTAACCGTATTTTATCCCCCCAAAAATGTAAGCTGCTGTATTTTCACATTTTTATATATAATATATATGTAATTTATTTTTATTTATTTTTTTCTTCTTTTTTTTTTTCTTTTTTAATTTTGCTTAAGTTTCTACAAATAACAAACAAATATAACAAAATTGTACAAAACACAGATATACAAATACAATAATGTCTAATTTAAAGTATAAACCATATAAATACAGTTTTGGAAAGATCTAGCCAACAGAAAAAATATATGTATTTGGATATTCGATAGGGCCCTATGCCTTGACAGAAAGTATAATGTGAAGCTTGGGTGACTTTCGGCCAGAGTAAATCTGGAGAGATGTCACACCTTAGTACATATGGCCCATAGTCTTATTTATCTATCTATCCCTTAGTTATAGCTGTTTATCTGCATTAACTTGGTGTTCTTATCCCTGGTTGCATTACACAAACCTTATTATCTCTGCTAATGCCACCATGTTACATTATCTTAGAGTGCAATGAGTTGAAACAGATACACAAATCCAGAGCATTAAGTCGCATGAAAAGAAAAATCACCTCGACTAAGAAATATCACCTCCTAATAGATTTCGTGGCAGGGATAATTTGAGTCTCAATTCACTCATTACATAGAAGAATTAGCTGCTGATGTCATTAATCAAACTACTCCTATTAAAGTTTACATTTTTTGCCAAAAGGTGGGTTGAGAATGAGTAATGTAAAATCTTATCAACCATATATTGTCCTACAACCTCTGGAACGCTCTAATACTTATCTATTTTAATAGACTGGTTTATCCGCTAAATTGATTAGGTCATTGACATGGTCCCACTCATGCAATGGTTTTTGTGTTGAATACAAAAGGTGGAGCAGGTACAGTGAGTTTTTAATAGACCTATTTTATGAATAAAGTTCCACTTTTTATGCTGGTCATGACTTGCTATTAATTTTGAAAAATATTTCAGTAGACCTTTAGTTTGTACATGGTCTTCTGCTAATTCTTCCCTCTCCTAACCATCTGACCATCACAGACACACTTCAGCATGTGAAGGACACCAAGCACATTGTTGTCTACCACAAAGGACGTTACTTTAAAGTGTGGATGTACCATGACGGAAGATTATTGAAGCCAAAAGAGATTGAGCAGCAGATACAAAAAATTCTTGATGACAAGTCGGAGCCACAACCCGGAGAGGAGAAATTAGCTGCTCTTACTGCCGGAGACCGGTACGCATTTTACTTGGGCATTTCCAGGACTCTTCTGCACACATCCTGCAAAAGTGATTGATAGAACATGTCAAACAATTTAAGAATAGGCACTTTTCATTACAGGGTGACCTCTTATGTATTAATTCAGTTTATAGATTTTGTATCACAACAATTCAACGTAGATCGAACAATATTTGATCTCTTGTCCACAAGATGAAATCTTCTAGATTCAGTTCAGCTTATGGTCATTATTTTAAGTTGAGGTTCAAATATTAAAAAAGAATGATGTAAAATACAACCCTAGCCACAAAACGGAGGAGTACGTGGAATTGTCTTCAAAAGGATGTCGATCAGACAAATATAGTATCCTAAAGACGGAAGTCGTATATTTGTAGTATGCATAGATCAGTAACAAATAAAATACTGATTTATTTGTTTACTTTCTAAACCCTTTTTCCCATTATGAAGATACATTTCTATTGTTGCAGTGAATGATGCAAGGGTCAACGAGAGGGAATAGACATTGCCATTTCAATCTTATCAAATTATCTTTACAAGGACCCTCTGTTATCTCCTTCCCTGTCACAACACCCTCACAATTCAGCTTTGTGGAAGTGATGTAACAAACACTAAATGGATTCCTGTACTTATAAAAAGTCTTCACAAATTCAGATTTTCCCAAAAAATAATATGCCCATGGCTTACACAGCTGCTAATAATGCTAATTTGTTACATATTTGACAAACAAGTATTTTGTTTTCTTTTTCTTGAACAGCTGTGGTCCTTTTAGTACCTAACAGGCTGGTGACCACAGTACATTTTCCTAGTGAGTAGAGCCCTTGTATTCACTAAGGTTTCTTGCTTATGGTTTGAGTACCCTCTTGCTGTGCCTCAAAAAAAATTAAATTAGGTAAATGGGAAATATTGGACCAAATGGTTCTTGTAGGCTGTCAAATGTTCATATTGTATGACGTGTATATTTTTTGGGATCAAATGTTGTGTATGTATTTTGCAGAGTACCCTGGGCTAACGCTCGCAAAACATATTTTGGAAATGGAAAGAACAAGCCATCCCTCGATGCTGTTGAGAAAGCCGCTTTCTTTGTGACTTTGGATGACACCGAACAAGGTTACAAAAAAGAAGACCCTGTAACCTCCCTGGACAGCTACGCAAAGTCTCTTCTACATGGGAAGTGCTATGACAGGTAAATCAGTGTTTTAAGACCAATGTTGTGTACTTCTATGGTTTAGCGTGATTGACACCTGTGTTCTCTCCTGCATCCATGTCCTATTGCTCCAAAGATTTGAAAAGGTTAAATCACCAATGAATTCTAGAGGCAATCGTTCCAGCACTAGGTTCGCCATAAGTGGGTACCAGGAGTAGTGTGTAATATCCCATAACATAAAAGGCCGTGAAGGCTCCTACGTTGTTCCACTCATGTGTAACCAATGTTAACCTGCACATACCTGGAAACTTGAGACTGCATATATTTGGGGGCCGTGCCTGTTCAATGTGTTCTGAGCCGCAAGTTTTCAGCTAACGGCCCTGTCAAGCATTGTTCCTAGCCAGAGGTTAGATACTTATTGGCCATTTCCTCACAATTATGACATGACTTTAGTGTAAGGATTGGACAAAAGATTTGTGAAATACTGTACTAAAAAGAGCCACAAATCTATTATGTAGACCAGTGGACCAGATGTATCTACTCTAAACCTGGCCTAAGGCAGCAGAGTACTACATGGGAATGCAGGGGAAGAAAAAGAGAAGAGAGCTCAAGAGATCAGGTTGTAAGTAGATAGAGAGATTGGAAGCAATAGTTGAATTTATTGAGTCGATAAGGGATGGAGGGACAGGTATTGAGATGGATGATGGTAGACAGAAGGGGAAGATTGTGAAAGATTAAAGAGAAGAAGGAGAAAAGATGAAAAGAATTAGAAGACATTTGTGGAAAGAAAGAGAGGAAAAATAAGTTTAAGGAACGCTTGGAAGGGTGTGGGGAGCCCAGCTGTATGACTCCCGATGCTTTCTTTGTACCCTAGACCATGAACTTATTGTCCTTTAGGGAAACCTGATCTTGGTGGTCCAGAATGAACAAGCTGAACTTCAGTTATGTAGTATGCATTAGGGATATGGAAGTTTCCCTGTTATTAATATTATAAATAACGACCTACGTATTTGTCTACATACCTAAACATCAGTTTATTAACAAGTGCTTAAAATCTCTGTTTTCATTCACTCAACTGAGGTCTGCCCGCAGCAGCTCATTCACATAGTGTCTCTATTGGTACTAGATGTACTATCCATTCACATCTATTACCAATAGAGACACGGTTTGCATGAGCTGCTGGGGACATACTTTGCAACTCTTTTTTTTCTTCCTTTTTTTAAAATGTTTTTGAAGGCAATAACACATAGAACATGTGGGCATTCCATGTTCCTTTATAACATAGTATTCAAAATAAATCTAAATCACTGTGACTATGATGTAATCAGATTCCTCCATTTTTGCTAGTCCCTATCCTATTACCTGCAAACCTTATGCATATTTTTGTATCTGTGTTTTGTTTCTAGGTGGTTTGACAAAACTATCAGTTTTATTGTGTACAAGAATGGAAAAATGGGCATGAACTGCGAGCATTCCTGGGCTGATGCCCCAATCGTTGGACACCTCTGGGAGGTCAGTCAAATAAATGGCTGGCTTAAACTAGACCGGGAATATTAATATTTTTTTTCATTCATAGAATTTTTACTTTTAAAGTTTCTGGTAACCCACTCAAAATAAATTGGGGATCCAGTTTTGAGTCTTGGTCCAGATCTTCACTCTATAGGAAGACTAGATAGGCTTCTGGGTGACTTCACCCAAACAAGCGTTTATCATGTAGGCGCTGAGAAATTATAACTTATAATTAATATGTATACAGCCACTTAGCATCCACTTGTTAAACACATTTTGCTTACATAAAAATATGGTATGATTTATTCATTACATCTATATAACAATTAATTACATTGACATCTATTTGTTTACATTTATGTAGGAAGTAGTTGATTTTTTTCATCTTACACTCATCTGTATATCAAGTTTCTTGGCTGTTAAGTACAACATTGTAAAGTTAATCCATGTTGCGTTCTTCTACTTTTGTAACGTTGCAGTATGTAATGGCGACTGATAACTTTGAACTGGGGTACCTGGAAGATGGACATTGCAAGGGAGACTTGAACGCAAGCATCCCCCCTCCGAATAGATTGCAATGGGACATCCCTGAAGAGGTAAAACCAATGATTTTGCTTATGCATGAATATTAGCATTAGGCTTTGCTCTTCAGCATGTTTGATGTTGAATATAGAATATTTAAGGCTTAATTAGTCCCAGAAAAGTTGATCACAACATATTACACCTGGAATGTGTCTGGAAAAAAGCTCCTATGTATCCACATGCCTCTTGCCATTGATAGCCATTTGTGATTATTAGAAGGATTGGTTCTGAATTTAAAGGGAGCTGGGGTAACACAAGAGCTTTGGGACACTTGCTAATACAAGATATCGGCTTCTGCCATTGCTTTGTATAGCATGAACACGATACATGTCTCCAGTATATCTAATAATTAAACTTAACCTCACCATAGACACATTATTTTGACTCTAAATAACACTTGCATGTATTTGTTCCAGTGCCAAACTGTGATTGAGAATTCCTTCTCCGTTGCCAATGCTCTTGCCAATGATGTTGACTTCCACTCATTCCCATTTGATCACTTTGGCAAAGGGTTGATCAAGAAAACCAGAACAAGCCCTGATGCTTTTGTACAACTGGCTCTTCAGCTGGCTCACTACAGGGTAAGGCCATATCTAAGAACTTGTTTTCTTCACTGTATATGTACTGCATATAAGACTGTACGTTATATATTCACATGAATTGACCTCAATGTGTCTCTCATGTTAAGGACAAAAACAAGTTCTGCTTGACCTATGAGGCTTCCATGACCAGACTTTTCAGAGAAGGAAGGACTGAGACCGTCCGATCTTGCACTATTGAATCCTGTGATTTTGTTTTGGCCATGGCTGACCCCACACAGACTGTAAGTACTAAGCAATTTTTTTTTTTTTTTAAAGTGATACCATAATCAAAATAGTGTATCTCTTGTATCCTCATATGATTGTTACACTATACATACATAGGACATGGATTCTTCCCATCCCCAAGATAAGCACCCTTGTGAGAAATGTCTAATTTTAGTAAATTCAACCCACCGAGTGGACACTAGTAAAATGCTTTTGAGTCTGGGTGCCAGACAATTTTAAGTATATCCGGAAACCAACTGACCGAACTTGCCCACCCCTGGTGTATGTGCTTATTTCATGGTTAAGTGCAAGATATCTTCTTTGGAAGTGGAATGGGAAGCTTGAGAGATCAGTAATGAAGGCCTTGTAGGGGTGAGAGGACAGTGACAATGTTGTGATGAGGAGAGAAAAATCTTGTTGTGGCAGTGGACAATATACGTTATTTTAGTGGTCAGTGTAGCTCAAGTTTTGAGTGTAGCCATATATACCTTTTGCAAACAGCAGTAGGGTCACCGTTGTAAAGCTGTGATCTCATATATTTCTGTAATTTGAAAGTTAATAAGACATTTTTTGCAAATTATTTACTTGTCAATAAATGTGGTATGCAAATACTGTTGATCCTATGGTTGGAAATGAAGATTATGTTGCCTTAACAAAACCTCTCCTCTCTCTCATCTTCAGAATGAGAAAAAGATGAAATTATTTAAACTGGCATCGGAGAAACATCAGCAAATGTACCGTCTAGCTATGACTGGGGATGGCATTGACCGCCATCTTTTCTGTCTGTATGTGGTGTCCAAATACCTGGGTGTGGACTCCCCTTTCTTGAAAGAGGTAAGATTCTGCAATTTTGTGTTTTAGAAAAGGAAATGTTCCTAATAAAAAAGGTTATATTTATACTATTCTAGTTCTAAACAACTTAAACTTCTTTGAAAATATCAATTTTACAGTTATTGGTCATTTTGGACGAACTGCATAAATATAAAAAAAAATAGACAACATTCAGATTTAGTAATAGCAGACATTTTTCCTTTATTCCTTTATCCCCATCTTGGAGAATCCAAGATGGAATCCCCCATTTAGAGTCCGCTAAATTAAAAAAAATATTAAAAAAATGATAATATACTCATGTAGCCTTATTCAATTCGCTACTTGCAAATGCCTTGAACTCATAAATTTGGCTTTGGGTGTTTTTTTTTTTCTATAAACGGGTTTCTATGTATTCTATTGACTTAAGAATTCATTAGTGCCAATAAGTAATATTTGCCAAATATGTAGCAATATTAAGAGTGATTTTAAGTGTGTATACATTTACAAATTGGGCAATTAAATCGGGCCCATGGTCATTGGCTTGTTACACACTTCTAAACATGTGAACATTTTCCCAAACTGGTCCTTTACGATCAGGTTTGTTTGTTAACCATATTTTGCTAAATATTTTCTCCTAATCTCATGCTGATTGGTTTAGGTTCTGTCCGAGCCTTGGAGACTGTCAACCAGCCAGACACCTCAGCAGCAAGTTCATCTCTTCCAGCTGGAGAAATTCCCAGAGAACGTTTCAAGTGGAGGTGGTTTTGGACCAGTAAGTTGAAAAGATTATAAAATATCACTAGACTATTTACTACATGTAAACCGTTATCTACATATATTTAGTTTGATATTGCTAAAAGTAAAATACATGATCTTTTTGCATTTGTTTTGCATTACTCCCATAAATCCATAACAACAATACTTTTCCATAGGTTGCTGATGATGGATATGGAGTTTCCTACATTATTGTTGGAGAAAATCTGATCAATTTCCACATATCTAGCAAATTCTCCAGTCCTGAGACAGTAAGTAGAAATTGCGGAAGTCTGGGCCAGAATTGGGCTTAGGAGACCATTTTATTATGATTTTTGTAATTGTTTATTTGTAATTGAGCCATTTACTCTTAAAGGCATATTAACGTTTCCTGGATTATGAATACATCTGATAGTAGGAGAATAGAACAAGTAGTTTATGAAAAAAAAATTTGCATGACAAAATACCAAAATAATAATCAAAAAACACACCCTGATGTTTAATAAACCACTTTAGTTTGCAAGCAGCAGATTTTCAGGGTTAACACCCCTGCATATTCCTGCTAAAATTAGTATAAAATTCAGAATTAGTTTTGGCCAGTCACAGGCAGCTATACATTGTATCAATCTGTAAAGCCTGTTTGTGCACCAAAGAATCATGGGATATGTGCTTTTACTTGGTAGCAGGAAGTAAAGAGGAGTCAGACATTGCTGTGTAGATTTTTGCAATGAGCTGCTGGTGGCTTGAAGGTACCTGTACCCAAATGCAGTGTTTCTATTGGTAGGTACACTGTGCCTATGTAAGCAGCTCTGTGGGCGTGGAAATCAAGTTTTTTTTTTTTTTTTTTTTTAAATAAGTCTGTATATGTATAGAATGTCTCAATGTAATGTGTGTTTCTGATATAAGCAGCATGTGTTAGATTAGAAAAAATAGAAAACAGCGAAACTTAGATATACCTTTAAATTGGTAGTTGAAAAAAATATCATGGTTTGGGGTGTATTGTAATGGTCACAACCTCCCACGGGTAGTGGGTTCTGCAGCCTTATAGCTCTTACTGTGAAGAACACTTCTTTTTTCTTTAAGGTGGAATCTTTTATTTTCTTCTAACCTCAAGAGATGTCACTTGGAAACCTTTTGGAGTTGCTAAATCTTTAATTTGGCATTAATATTTAATAAAATTCCTATTTAGTTATTATTAGAATTGCTTCCAAACATCACCGTCTAAAGCTCTAGTTTAGTTGCTTTACTTTACCTCATATGTGGTCATCCAGGACTGGGATTCAATCATAAATGGTCAGATATCCACTTTTGTAGATGGTTAGAGTCGAATGAGCGTTCCCTGGTGGCCCAGTGGTTAGGATTTGGTGCTTTCACCGCTGCAACCTGGGTTTGATTCCAGTCAGGGAACCAAGAGGTCACACCACCTTGATGCCGAGCAGAGTTGGGTCTGGTCAGTACTTGGATGCAAAATAACCTAGAAATACCAGGAGCTGTATGCTGTGGCCCACTGGAGAAGGAACTGGCAACCCTGGGGAACATATCCGTGCAAATCTCAAACTCTATGCAGGGACTCCTAATACTTAAAGAGACATGGAGGGTTCCCTGCAATTTAATATTAAAATAAACTGACTAAATATGTATTTGCACATTTTAAGCATCATTTATAAGCAAGTGATTAAAATGTCTAATTTTACTCACTGAAATATTCCAGAGTCCCTACAAAGATCAATCCCCTGTAGCTCAGGCATACAACACTTCCATAGTACTAGATGTACTAGCCAATGATTGACTGTGTCTCAGCAGCATGTTTCTAAAATGCTGCTGAGACAGTCTGTGATTGGCTAGTACATCTAGTACTGTACAAACATTATATGCATGAGCTCATTGGTAGGTTTCAGTGAGTAAAAATGGAGATGTTAAGCATTTGTTAATAAAATTATGTTTAAATATGCAAATATATACTTAGTTTATTTTAATATTAAAAACATGGAATCCCCCAAGTCTCTTTAACAAGATGGCTATGCAGTTATTTGTGATATTAGTATTTATGGCAACCGCTGAAGCAAAGGGATTAATTAAAAATAGTGAATTCCCTTAAGTGCTGACGTGTTTATTTCCTGTTACTCTGTTACACATTTCTCATTTAGTCTTACTAAAAATAGTCATTTATCTTAATGCCGTGAATATTTTAACATAATGATTTATTATGGCACAATACTTTATTTCTGAAATGGAAGATATTTTGTACAGATTTGTAATTTTTTATTCCAAGTCTCTCAACCACTTAAAATCATTGCAACGGAAATACATAAAATTCTACCTGTAAATGTCCAGATGTACACGCTCTGATATAAAGAGGACACCATCGCGTTTCAGTAGCCTAAGGCCAACTTCCTCAGGGTCAAAAAACTTTAAAATTTGCAAAATTCAAAAAAATCTAAATGTATGATATTTTAATTATGTTTTATAAACTAGTTAGTTCATCCCCTCAGGAAAACTGATAAATTGGTGCTAAAGTATAATTGTCTGACTGATTTGACCATCTTCATGTTTCGCTATTAGGGTTTATTATCAGACATTTTGAATAATCTGAAAACTTTGGTAAGGAGAGAGAAACTGCACGTCTGATAAATGCAAATAAAATATATTTTTAATTTATTAAAATAAGTCAAATTGAAATGTTAAGATAAACATTTCTAAAGTGGATCAGTCCTGAAAAAAAAATCTGTTTTGTTACTTGTGTATTAATATGCAAATTAATAGCTTGTGCATATTAATTAGCTGCTTAGATGTGTTAATTAGGATTGCAATCATCTTGTCTGTCCCTGCAGAACTTCAGTGGCCAAAATAAAGACCTGCAATGTTATCTGGCATTTCGACCCCTCTCCCGCCCTTATCAAGCACTCTAAGCCACAAATTAACATACTGAGCCACACATCTGCATACAAGAGCTGCAACATAAATATTAAATATTTTAGAAATTATTTACTGTAGAGTGAAATTGCCAGTACAATGTATAACCAGTAATATATGTATGTGTCCGACTCTCTGTGACCTCATGGACCACAACACACCATGCTGATCCACTTGGTTTTCATGGCAGAGGTACTGTAGTGGGTTGCTAGTTCCTTCTCCAGTGGGCCACAGCATACAGCTCCTGGTATTCCTAGGTGGTCTCCCATCCAAGTACTGATCAGGCCCAACCCTGCTTGGCTTCAGGGTGGTATGACCTCTTGGTTCTCTGACTCAAATCAAACCTTGGTTGCAGCATTGAAAGCACTGAATCTTAATCACTACACCACCAGGTTGTAGGAGCTACAATTATTCTAAGGTGGACATATGCATTGTGTACAAAAATGCTTCTCTACACATATACACACATTGAAAAATTTGGTGAGGGGGAGGGGGAGATTTTTCCATGTACCAGGGAACCCGCCCGTTGGCGTAATTGAGTCCCTTTTAAGGGTCTCATCAGCTCTGAGTCCATGATGAGCATCAGATAAAATCTCAGGGACAAGCTGTTAAGACACTGGCTTAAACTCTAGAACTGAAAGGGATATTGATAGAACTCTTCACATACATTAAGAGGAATACAAGAACAAGAGGTCATGATTCCAGATTGGTAGATTTGTGTGTAATACATTATTTATAGCAAGTCTGTAAATACCTAAACCTTCCAGCAGAAGATATAGGGATAAACCGTATAGGAACGACATTATTCATGGACAACATTAGGGCATTGAATAGTATGAGGGTTACCATAAAGTGGTACGTACAAAAAATGAATTCTTCTTCTTTTTCTCTTTTTTTTTTCAGGATTCCCATCGTTTTGGGAAGAACATCAGACAAGCAATGCTTGATATCCTGGCTTTATTTAACATCAGCACGAACAACTCCAATAAGAGCAACAACCATGTGGAGTGATGACATAGGAAAACCATTGCAACTTCGTCCTTAGTACAATAATACATATCCTACGGCCAACAGAAATAACTTTGTAGTTTCCTGGTAAAGTGACTGCAAAGACCTACAAATATCACCTGATTTAGAGAGAAAAAATAGTTCAGCTGGTTCAGAAATTATTTTTATACAGTCAGTTATGTTTTAAAGTCTGTGGAATGTACGTACACTCGCTACACATATATATACACTTTATATCTCAAAGGAATGTCACCAGAAATGCTATAAGGGCTTTGAACTATCCAGATCCGCCATCTTGGCTGCTCTACATTGAACTCTCTGTATGTATTTCTTTCCTCCATCAAAACATTCGAACCATCCAAAAAAACAATAAGTTGATTGTTTGAACACCTCCACCCTCAAGACGGGTTAATCACGGGTCCAGAACTTCGGTTGCATTCATACGCATGTACACCACAAATATCGACCAACTGATTTATTGATTGTACTGTAGTCAACAGCAAAAGTTATATTTCAGAACTAGTAGTTTTTTTTTATGAGAACATATTGTAATAAGCTATATTTACACTGCCTGGATGTAGCATGAGGATACCTGACATTATATGATCATGTAACTATATGGATGCAGGTAACTAACTTTGCTTGGACAACAGAGAGTTAAACATGCTTGGTACCTAAAACGTTTCATGTATGACACATTTGCCTATGATCCTGGTACATACAGCTTAACTGAATCCTCTGCCGTTAGAAGGAATAAACTGGAGTGGTAGGCCTAAACAGTAGTGTTAGGCCTCTGGTGTGATTAAACTGGCATGGTAGGCCTAAACGGTGGAGCATTAGGCCTCTGGTGTGAATAAACTGGCATGGTAGGCCTAAACGGTGGAGCATTAGGCCTCTGGTGTGATTAAACTGGCATGGTAGGCCTAAACGGTGGAGCATTAGGCCTCTGGTGTGATTAAACTGGCATGTTAGGCCTAAACGGCGGAGCATTAGGCCTCTGGAGTGATTAAGCTGGCATGTTGGGCCTAAACAGTGCAGCATTAGGCCTCTTGCCTGAATAAACCATCATTTTAGGCCTAAATTGTTGTGCTTTCGGCCTCTAGCCTGACTAAGCCTGCATCTCAGGCCTAAGCTGTAGTGTGTTAGGCCTCTTGCGTAAATACACTGGTGGGTTAGGCCTCTAGCCTGAATCAACAGACCTCTTCGGTCTAAGCTATAGTGATTTTAGGCCTCTAGCATAAATAAACTGGCATGTTAAGCCTAAACTGTGGTCAAATAGGTCTCTAGCGTGAATAAACATGCACCTTAGGCCTAAGCTGTAGTAAATTAGGCATCTAGCAGCATGTTAAGCTTAAACTGTGGATTCGTTAGGCCTCTAGCCTGAATAAATTGGCATCTTAGGCCTAAGCTGTAGTAAGTTGCCTTTCTAGCATAAATAAACTGGCATGTTAGGCCTAGCTGATGTGCAATAGGCCTCTAGCCTGAAAGTATCTGTGTTTAGGACTCAACCTGCTAATAATAATAATAATATACATTTATATCCCGATTTTCTTCCAGAAAAAAATCAAAGCGTTACTAACTTTACTGGCAGTTTACCTCCGATTAGGCAGTGTCGCTCCCTCAGCGAGGGGCGTTATATTTAAGGTGAAATCATTAAAGATCATTTTTCTAAATATTTTTCTGTTACTTAATGGTAAAGTGACTAATTAGCCTGATTTACAAATGTAAACGAACATGGAACTACAAAACTTTCTGCCATGCATTTTAAAAAAACATGTTTTAAAGGACCACTTTAGTGCCATATTTACAATATTCTATTTGAAGGAACTAAACTTAATGGACAAAATATTTTTAGAAAGATTTACACCAGTTACGAACAATTATCCTTCACTCCCAGCAGCCTTTGTTGAGCTGATTGTTTGAGCTACTTTCTCAATGTGTTGGGTACTGGCAAACTAATGAGATTTTGTACAGTATAAACAAAAGCACTGGTATTTATTCAAACATATCCATTGTATCAATTGCAAACTGTTCTGCATTCAAGCTTCCTAAAAGCCGATCAGGAGAAACAAAAATGGCGCCTCCCATGTAGCATCATCATTACATATTAGAAGTAATAAATTAAAAGCTGCATTTACTTGTCTGGAACATTTTGGCTGTGTTCAAGTGCGGAGTATATAAAGTGAAGGAAGTAGACATTAAAATGCAGAGCCCCACCCACTCTGTTAGTCACAATGGTCTAAATGTGTCTAGCCAATCAAAATTAAGACCAAGACAATCTTCCATTGAGAGTTAACATGGCAACAATGCTGTAGAAGAGCAAATAAGATTAATACACTTAAGATTACATTTTTTGTACAACAGAAAAACAATGTGAGGAAGCGCTTTACTGATTTGAAGTACAATGTGGCTCTTTGTTGGGCGTGTCTCATGATGACATTGTATTGTCTAAGGACACTGCAACATTTTAAAAGTAAAGTTGAACAGGCGACGTCACAATATTTAAATGTTATATGACATTTTATACACCAAAATCAGAAATATTCTTGTATTATAGCTTTAAGTGCCAATCTCATGTTTATGTCAATGTACATTTTAAAAATAATTCAAATTAAATAGGCATATAGAAATAAAAATATAAAAAAATGTATTTATAATTTCTATATGATTTTTTCCCGGAAAACAAAATTATCTTGCACCTAAAAATTTATTTGAGCCGATAAACAAATATTTATTTGAAATGGTTAAAAATTCGAAAATATTTTTGAGTGTTTCTGAAATTATTTCACCTTAATTATAATCTGCCTTCTGACATTGATCAGGATAATGTGAGACAGTGCCTTATATGAAGGTTCATAATACATGAAGCAGTGGGATTGGTATGGTATAGTGTTATAATATAAATATATATATATATATATATATATATATATATATATATATATATATATATATATATTAATATTACTCGGAGAACCTCTCATAACATAGCTATTAATGTATCTATATATTGAAATTACCAGCTTCCTGTGCCTCTTCCACTATTAAAGGGATACTGAAGCCCCACATACAGTCGATCATCGTTATATGGGAATGAAGTAATATGAAGTTTAGAAAACATTGTTAAAAGACCAAGAGAAGGTGCTAGCTACATCACTACCGCACAGATGGTTGTAGTATGTAACAACATTAGCTTCTTAGAACACAATCAAATTTAGGATAATCTTACTTTTAGCAGTGTCTGCTAGAATGAAAGCTGCCATGACAGTAATACTTTTTGTTTGAAGAGTGTACGGAGCAGGGTAAGCAGGACATTGCTTGCGATTGTCTACCTCCTGAGCATGTGCGGAGAGAGGGGTACTAAATGCCAAAAGATTACCTTAACCATTCAATTAAGTAACAAATCCCCCTCTACTCTTGGATAGATGATAAAAGTATAACCAAGTGCAGTCTCTCATGCTGTTGGTCAACAGGAAGTGTTGTAGCTAAGCATCATGGAATCCCTCAAGCAGAGTCTTCTAAAATTAAAGGGACGTGGAAAGTTCCTTGTTTCTAATATTAAATTAAACTACCTAAGAGTTTATCTAAACATCATTTTATTAACAAATGCTTAAAAGTATGCTGTTGAGAAATAGTCTGTGATTGGTTAGTTCATCTAGTACCAATAGAAACACAGTGTGCATAAGCTGCTGGTGGTGGACCTTTGCAGGCACTAATTGAAATGTTTCAGTGAGTCACAGAGCTTTTAAGTACTCGTTAATAAAATGGTGTTTATATATGCAAACAAACACATAGTTTAATATTAAAGACTGGGAACCTTCAACATCCCTTTAAGATGTTCTCTACTTTAATCTTCATGGCATACCAATGTATTAATGTTGTAAGCACTTTGCAAACATGATCTTTTCAATGCTGTATGTTGGTAGTCATGGGTTTGTTTTCTTGCTAAGTTTGTGCGTACAATTGGTCGCTCATTCCATTTATAGCATGTAAACAGGGTCGTAATGGTGGAGTAAGTGGTACCATCTGCTGCTTTTTTGTGTCTAAACTTCAAATCCCTCATTTCTGAACTTAAAAAAACTGGTACCATTTTAAATGTGGATACAACGGGCCTTCGGATTCCTTTAAATCCATCACAAGAAACAGGAAAGAATTTAAGAGGGACAGTTAATTCTGCACAGTTTTGGGATTTCTCTTTTAATGTAACTTCGTTCTTATTATAAGCTTGAATGTATACTGCAGTATCTATTACAAAGTCACATCGGTGGGGTCGATATTTAATTATGATGATGGACAAATCTTAAACACTGTTAAATAATAGTCACATATGGATAATTAAATTCTTTTTTTAGATGTTGTAATATGGGCATTTTGTTGAATTCACCAATTTTTTTTTGTTAATTTCTATTTTTTTATAGGTGTATTCCTCCTAAGAACATGTTGAGTGTTTCCTTCTAACGCAAAATTTTCTTAGCTGTTTTTTTCTTCTTATTTAATTGTATTTAAAAAGTAGCCATAAATGATTTTGAAATGGACTACACATGAATATTCTAATAATATATAATTTTGCTAAAAAAAATAATCGAATGTACACGCATATTTTGCATTAAAATGCACTATTTAAAGGGATATTTCAATAGAAGACCTTTTCAATCTGAATATAAATTAAATTTTCAGTATCTCTGCCTGTTTTATTCTCTTTCCTCCTATTTTTTCATAATCTGCTACACTGTTTACTTGTCGGGGCTCGCAGCAAACCAATGCTACTCATCCCTACAAATAAACAGTGCAGCAAATAATGAGACAAAAGAAACTAGGAAAATGAAACCAGAAGCAAGCCAATAAAAAGTGATTAAAATATCTAAAACTTTTTTTTTTTCAGGAAAAATATGATTTAAATGATTTTACTATCATTCTAATTTACATTCAGATTGAAAATTGCTTCTATTAAAGTATTTCTTTAAATAATTCACAAACTGGAAATACTAATGGTATTAAACACTATATTGTGTCATAGAATAATATATTTTCACCCAACATGCAAGGAGCTGCACCTTTAAATAAATACTTAATATTTGATTGAACTGGGACATTGACTAAAAAATATTAATTTAATCCTGTTGTATATAAATCTCTACTTGGAAATTAATACAGATAATCACGATGTTCAATACAAATCTGCACTCTTAATATAGCTGCTTCGCTCTGAAGCTGTATAAACTGCACTATTTATGTGAACCTTTGGCCAATTGGTGTTTAAATACACAACACCCATCAAATACTAGTATTATTTTATTTGCCATAATTAAAATATGTATCTGAAGTGGAATCCGATGCCGGTGCAGAATTGCTCTCCATAAAGACGTGTGACTGTATTTGGCATGAGTAGACGTCCTTTTTTTTATTTTTGTTTTTGAAGGGGAACATTGTATTTAATTTTTATTTTTCAGTTAATTAATTAATCTTATGGAAGTTCTGTTTGGTTGTAACCTTGAAGTACCACTGCATGTAAATACAATGTGCTCAATATGGGTGTAAATCTTAGAAAGGCTTTTGTTGGAAGTAGGCTGTCATTAATAAAGACATTAATTTAACTTTTCCTACTTTTTGTTTTCAAATTATTTTTGTATGTTGGTTTTTATTATAAAAAGTCACATTCAGAATATGTTTTTCATCAATTTAAATGTATGACTATGCTTTATGTATATGAAATGTGGGTTCCCTGGTGGTTGGCTCTCATTCTTTTTTTTTTTTAAAAAGAAAACCAGGACTAGACACACCCAGCACGCTCTGTTGCTTACCCCAATCCTGTTCCCTACCAATCAGCAATGCTGGCAGGATATTGAGTGTTTTGGTGCTTTTATTTGTCCAGAGATGGGAGTAGAAATAAGGTGGGTAGATCTATAATTAAAGGTATACAGCGGTTTCCTGAGTTTCAAAGGTTTCCTAATAAAACAGCCACGGATTAGGAGAAAAATATGTATTATATTGAAAAGTGTACTTACATATTTATATGCTGGGTACTGCTATCTGGAATTGCCCACCTCTAGGAAGCTTACATTACAGTGGGAACAGGTTGCACAACATCTGGGTACAGGTTATGACTCCTAGGAGGAAATGCTGCCAGTCACATGGTTGCTGGGGTCACAGCTTTTTTTCTGTCTGCCTGTCTCCTTGTGGGAAATGTAAACACCAGCAGCAGTTGATGCAGAAGAACAGACAACTGCAGGTATAATCTACTGTGAATGTGGTGCACATGTTAGAAAGTACTATTTATTTTCATGAGTCTTACTACATTTTCCAGGCTGATCTGCAGCACAGATAGCAACCCAAGTGTTTCAGCCTCTGCTTCCTCCTGATTGGCCAAAACAATTTTATTTTGAAATGAATGCTTATTTAGCCTAGGTTTGGAGAGGGTTTTAGCACAATTTTTCAAATGCCAGAAATGACAAGATATTTTGCTAACTTAAAGGTAAGTGTTTAAATGTTTATTTAGGTATTTTTTCATGCCAAAAAAAGTTTCCATACACTACTAATTCTCCTCTAATGCATTCACAATCCAGCTCACTTAGATATGCCTTTAACCTCCTACATTTGATCCCTGAAATATTTGTATATCCCTGAAAAAAGTATATACCAGCAAAGATGATCTTTCCAAAAATATTCTATGTATCTATAGATTTTGCACAGTGGAGGACTTTTGTTAATTTTTTGCCACATTAATTAATTTATAAATGAGTTTAAAATCTAGGGAGTATCATTGGCCTATATATACTCCTCATGAGGCACTAACTGTCTTTACAAAATAAAATGGAAATCAAGAAAGTTGAAACACCTTTTGAGTGTAGTTTTGTTGACGGATCTTGCACTTCCACCCGGATCAATGATGGGATTGTAGTCCACAATTTGCATACATCTATTTAAAAACAAACGCTTAATAAATGGGGAAAAAAAAGCCTGTTTAGAAAACTTAACAATGACACTCCAAATAATCAGCAATCCCTCAAAACAAATTCCATGACCCAAAGTAACTCATTACAGCTGTATTATGGGTGAAGAACCTATAAATTTGACCTACCAGCTAGATCACCATATTATCAATAAGGTAAGGAAGGGATGGTGAAATAAGTCATGATTTTACATTTGATCTAAAATGTTGAATTAATAAAGAGGAAGGAAAACAGAAACAAGAAATACGAAGAGTTGTCTTTTAGATTCTTTCCTTTTTCCCCAAAATGGTCAATCATATTCCTCTCAATCAATGTCTTACCTAGTTTAGTAGACATAACATTTTATGATCTTTTTTTTTTATTCAAAAAATATAACTGTAGTTTATTTAACCTGTTTATCTGGAAATGGATTATCAATAAAATAATTATGCAAAGAAAATACATTTCAATGTAGCTTTTTAAGTGATGACTAAAGAGTAATGTCAGGACACTCCACCTGGGAAGACGGTCTGAAGTACTTGTGCTTTGGGACACCCCTTCACGCACACGTGGAAAATACACAACATCAGACTCAACAGTTACACGCAACACAAGGCGTCATCACACTATACGTACATTATACCGTGGATTAGCACACCATAGATGGCATATGTCTTAGAACCAAGAGACTGAGGACACTGGCCGGGTAAGTTGTGTTAGACACACTCAAGATTGTGTGCTTTGCAAAGATTCCCTCTCCACATATCAACAAGGCACTGGTGTGAACAGTGCTTTTGGGAATATAAGCACATCCGACCGCTGAACACACCAAGCAGTATACAACTAGGATTTGTGCGATTCGAACCTATTAAAAACCATTGCCGATCAGACAAGATCTACCAAGCGTTAGGGCTAAACGTTGGTTGTGGTCAAATTGTACCCAACCACCAGTCGTTTGCCCATCATAAATGACAAAAAAAAAAAAAAAATGTTTTTCTTCACCCCCTTCCCCTTGTCTCTCCCTCCTTCCCCTGTGCCTCTCCCTCCCTCCCCCGTGTCCCTTTCTGGCACCCCACTTTGCGCCTGCGTGGCTCACTTTGTGCATGAGTGGCTGGTGCCACGTACGGAAATATGTTTGCAAAGTGCGCATGTGCTCCCCTGGAGCATTATGCACACTTTACAAACTATTATAGTGATTCCCTTCTCTATCCCAGTGGAAATATTTACTATGAACTCTTGGATGCACTATAGAAACTGTTGCACAAGAAACAATAGTTTATAAAAACATCATCTTCAAGTTAGGCCTCTTCAAAGAAGGCATCTGTCAGAGAAGCTGAACGAGGTAAATACCACTAAAGTGTCATATTTATAGTTTACTCTTATGAAAAACTTGTCTAAAAATAGGCAAATGTTTTACGAATCCAAAGTGATTTCTTAGCCATTATACTAAAGTTTGCTTTCCTAGGGGATGTGCTCCCCCCCCCACCCCACACACACACACTAAACTGACAAGGCAATTGGAAGCGATCTTGGACATAGATATTCAATTCTATTGAAAGACTGTGACAATGATATGGAGTTTTCAAAGGATGACCATGACAGGTGACAATTAAGCAAAGCAATGGAGGAGAACCGTAAGGAAAATGTACATATATTCGTTAACATTTTTTTTTTTATTACATTCTAAAAGCCTAGTTCTTTAAATGAGCATAATATAAATATGGGACTTCAGTAGAGCGTTAATTATTTTAGAATGGAGATACATTTATGAGTTACGGACTGGCTTGTTTTAGTGTGGGGTGAATAAAAGTCTATGTTGTCATTAAAAAAAAATCACCTATAATAGTTGTCAGTTGTAATGCCTGAGAGATGCGTTCTGTTATTATCCAAAAATTTGCACATGAGCATGCTGGGGAGCTGCACTAAAGCGCATGCGCTGCTCAACCCCGCTTGCGCATTGGAGTTGGGTGACTAGGAATGAGGGTAAGAGAGGAGGAAGCCAGAAAAGGGAGACAATAACATATGACGGGCAAGTTACTGGTAAATAAATATGTGTGCGGTTTTGAAGTGTCATGAAGCAAAAGGAACCTAATATTGAAGAACCAAAGGTTATCGTTCAGGTGGATCAACAATTAAAGATCTCACAGGTATTAATCGTTCTGCTTTCTGATGCAAGAGGCCTAATGTTTCATTTAAGGTCTTTGGCTACTGCTTTAAATATGTGGATAAAATACCTACAGTGGGTATAAAAAGTCTACACACCCCTGTTAAAATGTCAGGTTTCTGTGCTGTAAAAAAAAAATAATAATTTCAGAAATTTTTCCACCGTTAATGTGACCTATAAACTGTACAACTCAATTGAAAAACAAACTGAAATCTTTTGAGTTGTACAGTTTATAGGTCACATTAACGGTGGAAAAAGTTCTGAAATGATTTATCTTTGTCTCATTTTTTTTACAGCACAGAAACCTGACATTTTAACAGGTGTGTGCAGACTTTATTTCCACTGTACATTATGCCCATTTATTTTCTCACTGGTGAAGCACTTGAGCTTAACATAGCAGCCCCATGACATCAGATGGTTGGTTTCATTCTTTTAAAAAAAAAAAAAAAAGAAAGAAACAAAACCAGGACTGGAGTACACAAGGGAACCCAAGTTTTGTACCAGGAGACTAGAGTGAGTTGCCAATTGTAGCAAAATACATCTAGCCCAGCCATAGACCGTACTGTCAAGATTAGGACACCACATAAACATAATGGAGGCTTTATCCTGAGCCAGCACATGATTTAAGAGTTAATCCTTGCAGATTAGCCAATTTGAAAACCAGCTAAAGAACTTGTTGGGGAAGTGTGTGTATGTGTAATATATATATAAAATTTATATTTATATATACACACACACACAATTAGCTCTCTTTACAGTTAATGCTTATATCCCGGCCAAATATCACACTAACGCAGTAATTTTCCATTGTAAGGCATTAGTTATGAAACACTTTGACCCATGACTTAGCAGTTTCAGTTTGAGACTAGTACACATCTCTAGACATAGCATATATATGTTTTTATTCATCTCCAAGGTCTGATAAGTGTCATGTACTGTGCACAAATATATTATATAAAGTAGATGTATGCACAGATATCACCAAAGTATGCGTTATATTCTTATTAGATATCGTAGGTAAATAAAATGTTATTGGCTTTTAAATGGGATGTACCATGGGTCTTATGTAAACAAATAAGGAAGGTATATCTGGATATATTTCTAGCAGTAGCTGTTCAGTGAGTGACTAAGTGGAAGCCATTTTGGGTGTCCTTGCTGCCAAGTCTCATCTTTTCTAAATAAACTCTTAAGAAAATGAAGAGGACTCAATTTTTCTTGGTGTCATGCCTGAGTTGAAGTGATAAGAAATGGTGTCAGTATGAAATATTTTCTACAACAAACTAATCTTAAGGCACCATACTAAAAACTTGCTTCCAAACATTACCATATGACGCTCCAGTTGAGCCGATTGACTCTGCAAAAGATTTGGACCCAAGACCTAAATGGGCAATCATATTTAGTTTATGACAAAGGGTAGATACAAACTATATACAAATACAAGGTGGCACCCTTCTTCCAATTTGTATGAACTACCACAAAACAAGAGACAAAAAGCACTTCTCTAAGGTAGTAACTTTCACAAGAGCTATAGGCAATGTCGACTCCTTACTGTTATCCTTCTAGATTTAACATCAGAATTTTGGAGTTGACATTGCCTATAGCTCTCGTGAAAGGTACTAACTTAGAGAAGTGTTTTGTGTGAAACACAAAAGAGACAAGGAAGGAAGGATTCATACAGAGAAGAGATTGTATTTGTATAAATAAAAAAATCTTGTTTGTCATACTTCTGGCTATATCTTATTAAAAATATTTACTGACTGCCAACCTATATATAAAATTTGATTTTCTGAGATCTAAATAGTCTATGACAGTAGCAGATGCTCCTTTGTAGCTGGAGACTGTACATAAATCAACTGGAGGTGAGAGGTTGATGCATAAAGTTGTATTATTGGCTCCTGCTTTTGATGCCTCTACAGTCCCTGGTGGGATCTGATACATTTATGGAAGTTGTGTGCGAGAGGCATTTTAAAATTTCCATTGATCGACATCCTGTTTTGGCACCATGAAGGGGAGGGAAGGGTGTGAATTCTAATCCTATCCAGTTATTTTGCAAAGACTCTGGAATTTCCCAGTTTCTCCTCCCCACCACTCAAAGCTACACAACACACACCCTCCAGATCAAGCTCTCAGAACGTGATGTAAGAAACAAAAAAATGTATTCCTATACTCAATCTTAAAAAATTAAATTAAAACCTTTTTCCCCCCCAAACAAGGTTTCATGCCCATGGCATGCAAAGCAGTTAATTTTATTAATTTGGCATTTGTCAAGTATTTACCATTTTGTTGAGCTGCAATGGTATGTGTAAGAAATGGTTATGCATGTAATAAAAAAAGGAGCTTAAGCATGATGCTGCTGTTGCCAGAAACTCACACAGAATAAACCTCACAAAGAAAACCACAAACATGTTTTTCGTTTTTATTTTAGTACGCAATGTAATGCTTAGGCACGTTGCATGGGGAGACTACTTCTAATATTGTTGGCCACTGTTTAGAGTTTTTTTCATCTCAAATACTGGTCAGGAAAGTTCTCACAACCAATAAAAGTATTCATGAATTAAAAATTGGTTTACATTAAAATAATAATAAAAAAAAAAAAAAATGTGCAAGAGGTGAACATAACCCTTGTACCAGACTGTGTCAACATGACATTGCTTTTCCTGCTTCAAGAAGGCGGAGATTTCTTTTCTTTTTTTTAAATGAATAATAGAAACATTATAAATTACATAGAATTAGCTTCCATAATCACTACCTATGTACAAACCAGTTGCAGACAGAAAAATAAAATAAAACTGGTTTAGAACTTGTATATGAAAAATAATTCACAGATCAGTACAGAAACAGATGACATGCACAGTTGGAAAGTGGACTTTGATCTGGATTTGAACAGGTTTCACTGTAAAATGCCCATACCGTTATACACATGAACAGCACTAGCATTTTAATTCAAGGTTTTAAAACTAACAAGGTTTGCATAAAAATAGAGATTAATGTCTGAATAAAAACTAAACAGGTGAACAAGAAACTGATAATGTTACCTGTCACCTAAGGGGAAAAAAACATGACCAGACAATGTATGGCTTTACAGTAACATCAATTTGCTAAAACAATTTTAGCAATAAATATTTAAATCTCTACCAATAGACACATTTTGATCTGAAGAAAAAAAAAAAAAAATAGACAGCAAAACAATTACCATTAAAAAAAAAAAATGCTGCAAATAAACAATGGGGTCAATTCTGAATCACTTTTGGCAACCTAAAAACAAATTAAACATTTACAGTTTTTTTTTTTTGTAACGCAACTGACTATTGTACAAGGTGGGGAAATGTATGAACTGGTAAATACTTTGGTCACACTAATTGTCAAATAGTTATGCTTTGAAATATGTTAGATTTGTGTATACACTTTATAAAAACTATTTTTACAACCATTTTATCCATAGTATCACTATTACCGAAGTGGTGAGTTCTTATTTCACAGGGCACCAATTTTATTTTAATATTTTTTTTTTAAACAATACAATATAAACATACACAAAAAAGTCTTATTTGTCAATGTGCAATATTTTTACACTTTAAAGTCTGTACAACACCTTAAAATCTAAATAAAAATAAAAAAAAGAAAGAAAATTATGTTGCTGGTCCTGATCCCTTGCAAAGTTAGTGCAGCAGTGACTGGCTTTGACAGGCGTTTGCTGAATCCTCAAATAACCTACGTACATCCCAGTGGATATCAGTCTGCAGTCTTCAACTAGCAGGTGACACCACACATCATACGGGGCCATTTGCAGAAGCGCCGTCTAATACAACTTGCTCAGGAATTCTACAAAGGAAAAAAGGCTCAAGTTAGTCAATGGGGGATAGTTTACAAAAATCTTCAGTGTCTTCTACGAAGTTCTATTTTGCAGGCATATCTTTTAAAAAGGATCACTGCAAAATGAAAAATAATATTATAAAATGTGTGTGCTGAAAAACCAAATCTAGCCAAAAGCAAAACAAAGCAGGAAAAAAAATAAAAGTAAGAAAGTAAAGTTTGATATCTCTGCAGGACGCTGGGAGGGATCCATGATACATTGATTGAAGCAGTGCGTGTGAGAGGGGAGTGGGCTATGGTTGCATTGAATGATGCAAGATGTCTGCTTCTGGGCTAGTGAGGGTGAAGGGGAGTGTGGTGTGAATTTCAATCATATCCAGTTATGCTCTGGACTTCTACCTGTTCCTGCCACCCTCACCCCTCCAGTGATAACTCCAAAACCCTAGCAACCGGCCCTCAAGATACGATGCAAAATACGTTCCTCTACTCGGTCAATCTTTTGGGAAAATCTGGTACATACTTGACAAACCTACAAACTAACAGCATTGGCAGCTGTGGACGTCAAACAATTGTCTTTTTTTGAACTGCCGGGGGTTCCTTTAACAAGGAAAGCCAACTGCGGTCATTTAATTTTCTACATGGTCTTCTGCATAACTAAAACCTGGCAATGGGCTAATTGTGGAATGTAAAATTTTAGGTTCCAGTTATCAATTTCCTAATTAAAAAAAAAAAAAAAAAAAAAGACAGGAGACTTTAGAATCTACTACTGCCAGTGCTCGGTTTCAGATTCCCATTGTGCAGATTAGAACATCCTCTCTGAATTCAATAATTTTGAGACAGAAGCCAGATGCACGCTCAGTAAGTAAAAAATGGAAGATTGTAGTAAGGAATAACTGCAATCACATTTTATATGCAAAGGCTTTTTTTAGATTTAACTATGCGTCAGATTTTAGTAAGAAAAAAAAAGAAAAGAAAAGAGAGGTTTTAGGCCCTTAAGAAAATAAAGTACATAAAGATAAATTGGTGTATTATATTTCTAGTGAAATCCAGAAATGTTCCATGTCCCTTTAAGAATGGAAAATGTCAAAATGCTAGTTCTTTTCCCCCCATTAGAATAAAGATAGTTTGAACAAAATAAATAAATAAATAAATAAAATAAATAAATAAAGATGGAGTGATGCCTCTGCTGGACCCTGTAGATCTGCATTATACTTTGATGAATGTGTGCGTGAGAGAGGGGAGTTTCCATTTCTTGAGAGCAGTTCTTGCATCTATTGAATTTATAACTTCCTGCTTCTGGGCCTGTGAGGGAAATCAATGGTGTCCATTGCAATTTTAGCCACTTCTCTATGGACTTTTCCCTCCATTATTCAATACAGAGTAGTACTCTCATATTCCTGCAGGCGGGTATGGAGATGCACATTGATTGTATTTGCATAGCATTAGATTTTCCTGTGGACTTACCTCTGTTCTGAACTGCTACTGTTGGGCTGAGACACAGGAGGGTTTTCCATAGCTGCATCAATGTTCTCCACCACAACATATTTACAAGCTGAATCTTGAGAGGTAGACAGTTTCCCTTCCTCACTGCAATAACAAAACAAAAAAAGAAATAAATAAAATACTTTCATGCTTTGGATGTAACTGACAAATAAATATATATATAAAATATATATTAAAAGGAATGATGCATCCAAAATAAACCATGCAATGAGCATATATGGCACAAAACTGGGTTAAGAACAAGGGGGGAAAAAAATAAAAAATAGGACATCAAAACAAAAACATTGATTCTTTACACTGAAGCTTGCAAGGAAATAATGCATGTACCTTTGCAATACCATAAAAAAAAAAAACCTAAAAACTGAAAATATGCAGTTGGTGGTCAGGGCACAAGAGGGATATGCATGAGAGACCTGTACAAAATATAAATGGTCATTAGATTAAGATACATACCAATAGGATTTCAACACTCTGAAGCCAATAGTGTGCAACAAAAAAATAAAAAGGAAAAGGAGGAGAGGTAGGCATAAAAAGAGTGCTATACACAGTAGATACTGGCATGGGCAGGAAAAGGGGGAAAAAGTAAGCATTTTAGAGAAAGCATTAAATGTGGGTACAAAGATGCAGAATTATAAGAAGATTTAAGGAGCAAACCCTTAGGTCAAGATTTTAAAATGTCTTGGGCCAAATGGTTTTAATATGCGATCCAAATTCGTTACATCCAGTATATCTACTGCCCTATTTAAGTTGAATAAGACCTTAGATCTGTTACTCTCAAACCTAGAACTCCTAAACACTCAGGAGGTTAATCTCAGACATTATTTTGTTACCTTACAGCATTTATCCCTACTATGGCTGCTGGGAAGTTTTTCTCTACATCTATTCAGTGTATCCAATGAGTTGGGAAATAACTTTACAATTGGGTGTTAAATCACCAACACGATATCTAAAGTATTTCAACACAAAAAATAAAAAAAAATGCCCCAACTAAGACCAAGGGTAAAATATGCCAGAAATTGTAGGGAATAAAAAGGCAGTCAATACAGTGCAGAAGTCATTAATTGTACCACACAGTATTCATGTCAGATGGCAAATGGACATTAGTATCATTCATCCACAACAAAAAGGTATGATAGTATATAACAGAATTCTGCATACAGATTGATCCTCCTTCCGCTAATGGATAGTTAATAAGCGTACATAATAAAAAGACGACAATAAATGGGTCTAGATATAGCCATTAAGGATTGATCCTCCTGCGGAACAAACCTATGTTAATGTCACATTTCTAACTATATGCCCTGTATCTGACAACAAAATCCTAGATATGGTATGTAACGCACGGTTTACCAATTCTATCCAGAAATACTAAATCTGGCTCCCATTAAAAAACACATATTAAAAACAAAAATAAAATATTGTGGGTTGGTAGTAGCCCTAGAAAGACATACAAGCAAAAAAGGGACCATAGGCTGTTCCAGTTTGTATTCAAATAAACGCGGAATAAAAGAAAAAAACTTCACTGCCTTTGAGAAAGTCATGTAACAGTGATGAAACAAGCCGTTAGGCTGCTAGTGGGATTTACATTTTCTGGTCACAAGTTCACATCACTTTTTGAGCGGGATTGTGAGGTTCCCGGAGGGCAGTTTATATTTTCAGCGTTCCATACCTAGGGCTTTTGTTGTCAGATACAGGGCATATAGTTATATTAATATAGACATTAATATAAATTCTTCCCTTAGTTAGGAGGATCAATTACCTCTTTTAGTGGCTACTTGTATTCCCAATGGTCATTTAAATATCCACTTTGAGAGATATAGATTACACACACACACAAAATAAATAATACATACACACATATATATACACACACACACACATATATATATATATATACACACACACACACACACACAATCACAGTGCCTTGCAAAAGTATTCACCCCCTTCGCATTTTTGCTGCCTCACAACCTGGAATTAACATGGATTGTTTGAGGATTTGCATCATTTAACATGCCCACAACTTTGCTTCACAATAAATAAAAAAAATCATCTTCAAACAAATAGGACAAAATAACAGAAAAAGTCAATGTGCATAACTAACTTGGTCTTCATGGCAGTGTTTGGTTAGTGGTGCCTCTTGCCTAGGTGTTGCAGCCTCTGGGGCCTTTCAAAAAAGGTGTGTACATGTAATGACAAATCATGTGACACTTAAATTGCACATCATTTCACCAATTATGTGACTTCTGAAGGTAATTGGATTCACCAGAGCTTTTTATGGGCTTCATAACAAAGGGGGTGAATACATACGCACATGCCAATTTTCTGTTTTCTATTTCTAAAAAAATAGTTTTATGTATATATTTCTCATTTCACGTCACCAATACTTTTGCAAGGATACACACACACACACACACTAATGGCTACACCTTAATTTGTACACTTGTTTAACTATCAATTACAGATTGGCCCTGTTTCTGTTATATACAGATGAATGCTACTATTGCCCATATGCCATTTGACATGAATACTGTGTGGTACAATTAAGGACTGCTACACTATTTTTGATTACCTTTATTCCCTACAATTTCTGCCATATTTCACCCTTTGTTTTAGTTGTGACATTTTTGTCGATATCACAAAGCTTTTTTATTTTTCTAAAACCAAGCTCTTGCGAGAATGCTGCAACGGTTTCATACCAAATAAGTTACTATCTGCACTTTTATAGCAACAAATATGGATAACATTAGGTGCTATTTCTGGAATAATGTTACAGAAATTAAAATGAATGAAATGGAGGGGGGAGAGATAAGCTTAAAATGCAAACACTTACAGTACAAAAATTAGAATTACCTTTTAAAAACTGCAGTCTCTGTTTTTGCATCTACAGTAAGGCTGAGCGTTTCCTTCATGCTGCCATTCATCACAGTTTCTGTCATTTGATCAGTATTTTCCACTTCCTCTTCCCCATCAGAACTGGCATCCATAGCAACAGTGACTGTGATGAAGAAAAAGATATTGCATATAAGGAATACAGAGCCAAGTCATGAACTGACATTTTGAAAGCGGTATACAAAAACAATTATAGCAAATAAGCTATTTCATATGTTTTTGCATAAGGTGATAAAAGAACTATATTTACTTTCAGTTTGTGCCGACGCGTTTACACTTAAAGGATCCATGGGCTCTGTACTGGTTTCCATTTCAACAGGGGAGTTGCTCCTTGCTGGTTCCTTTGGACTACAAGAGAAGGAGGAAAAAAAAAAAAAAAAAAAGTATAGTAATGTCTTTGTATTAATTTAGTAGTACACAACATATAAACCAATTTGCTAAAGAGGTATGACAGCAAGTGTGAGTATATATGGGCAAAATCTTCACATCCCAGACAATAGCTTTAAGGTGGACATAAAAGTTAAATTGGGAGAGCAGACAAAAAGATACTTTGTGTATATACTAGAATAAAGATGAATAATCTGGTGGTAATGGACAACAGGGGTTTGCAATGGTTGAAGATCAGTCACAGGTCTAAAGTACTAAAAATGGGTATACTGTAATGGTAGAGTATATTTATGTTTTGCGCTTTCTGGTCATCCCAAGAACTACCACTGTCAGCTAAAAAATACAGTGGTAAATTATTAAATCGTGATTTTGGCGGAGAGCTTGATCTAATATTTTGTGGAAGCAACCATTTAGAGCATTGGTTAAACATGCTCAAGATGCAGATCCTTTTTTGGTCAAATACTTAATTTTATTTGGTCACAATTCTTATTTAATTTGATTGTATTAATATAGAATTACTGTTCAAAACAGAGTATGGCATTTGACAACCCCCCCCCCCCCCCCAGGTTATTTACTTGGAGGGTAAAAAAAAAACCCACAGCAGAAAAAAAGATACATTGTTGTGAAGATCTTTCTAAAAATGCTCATTAACACTGCACGTAAATACACTTCAGACATTTTGATGTTCCTTTTTTTTATAAACTACTTGATAATGTAATGATTTTTTAAATATTACCAATACTGATTTTTTATATATCTGGTACTTGTCAGCTTTAGAGTTTTAACTGCAAGAATAGTAGAACATATTCAGAAATACTATAAGCCAGGTTCTGCTCAAGATGCACAATAATTTACATTATGGGTCTATATGCAATTAAGAGGCTCATGATATGTATTTCTAAATGTATTACTAGAATATTGACAGTGCAAATTAATTATTTACTGGAAAGGAGTCTCTTAAGATATTTACCTGAGAGAGGAAGAATAGTCGGAAAAAGAAGCCCAGCCAGTTTCTTTTGTGGACAACGGTTCCTCTGTGCTCCATACATCAGATCCTACAGAATCCAGGCTGGCTACATGTGCTGTTTCCATTGGTATATCAAAATTTGCTGGCCAACTGCTTGCTAAAAGAATCAAAAGGAAAATTAAAAAAAAAAAAAAAAAAAACACAAAACAAAAAACACAACATAATAATAATAATAATAATAATAAAAAAAATTGTATGCATCAGTTTTAAAATAAGGTAATATCTTGGAATTTAGGTACAGAGAAATTAAACCTAAAGGACACCGTGTATCAAATGTCTTGTTAGCAGAGGTGCTAAAAATGTACTAAGGATAGATATGCTAGATACCAAATTTAAAATTACGGTCAGCAAAATAAAGCAACATAAAGTCAAAACCGACAATAGCAAACAAATCTCCATGATTAAACCTATAAATAAATGTAATATAAAAATATATTTAAAAAAAAATGTAGGTGAAGGGCTGAAGTGAAAGGCTATTGTATGTATATTTATTAATAAAGGACCTTTAAGCAAAAAAAAAAAAAAAAAAAGGAAGACTGCATATTGTAAAAATGTTTTATTTTTTGGATGCAAACAAGCTGGTATCTTCTGTCCCTCCACGAATTGTATTTGGAATATAATATTTAAAACAATAAACACGCTACCCATTACCTCCTTCATAGGAGAATTTTTATTTGCTCTAGTAAAAGTTCTGATCAGCGTATAAAAAGTACTGATACGAACTCAAACATGCTTTTAACATGCAGAAGTTTTTCATGCACTTGCCTTCATTAGCATCAACTTCCATTTTGTCTTCTTGGTTGACTGTGCTCGATTCAAATCCCTGTTTTACAGAATCTTCTTCCTCCGAATCTGTGCTCTCTTCGCTATCTGTGCTTCCTGAGCTATTAAAACACAACAGTAATTATAGTTTGCTATGTGACAATCCATTAACAAGAGTTCTAACGAAAAGAAAGAGGATACCACTAAAAAAATAAAATAAAAAAATAGCTGTAAACCATAGACAGGTTTACACACACGTTGTAATGTGTTTTGCTTGTAATGTGTATATTTAATACAAATATACTGCACAATCCATCTTTACAAATAAGTCATATGTACCTTGATCTTCTCTGAGTTTCTTGTGTGAAGGCAAGGTTTTTCTCTTCCCAAAGATCTTCCTCATCAGATCCACCATCATCAAACTGTTGTATTCTCTCCTTACAGCATGCTTCAAACAAAGCTATATTAGCCTAAAAAAAGTAAAGGATAGGTCAAATAGAACAGTATCTTGATGTATATATCTATAACAAAAAAAAAAAAATAGTACCCTCTTCGAGAACCAAATTGATGGCAAGTGTTGAATGAAGCAAAGTAGTTCAACACTTATCTTGTGAATGTCAGACTAACCAGTGAGAGCAATAGTTTTCTTAACTTGTCAAAGTTTTAAAAATAGAACTTACTATTTTACAATCTAGTTGTTAAATAAGAACCCATAATGGGCAAAATCATTTTAGAAACCGAAGTGCTTAAAAAGTACCATATGAGCATACAAGTAGTTGTAGGAGGACGCAAATGCTATACACCAAAAAGTTGGTTGAAACCTTTATTCCATAGCAGCATCAATCTACATAAATGTTGAAGCTAGTAAAAAAAAAAACGAATTTATATAATATATATATATATATATATATATATATATATATACACACATATACACACATAGTATATATACTTACATAGAGTTGATAATTAATTGCTAAAGGTATTAGTACCTAGTTATAGTACCAAGTATCTGGACAGTACTAGAGACTTTAGTCAAAGTTCTGCGAGCGGTCTGACCCACATATTGGTACTTTACTTCCTAAAACTGCTCTTATAAACAAATAATACTCTGTATAACCCACCTATTAGGATTGAGAATTACAATTCTGTTGTGTAGGGTACACAGCCCCCCCCCCCCCCGCTTACACCAAGCACGTATAAGACAATACAATATCTAAAGACATTTTCTATTTTCTCTGCTCCCCCACTATACACACTGCCGAATACTGTGCAATTAGATTATACTCACACTTTCATTTGCATTAAGAGAGAAGTTAATGTCTGAGACGCGATCAAATGAAACACTGTAAAGAATAAAAATATGGGAAAACTGTGATAAAAAAGGTGATATAGTGAACATAAAATTGAAGGAAATGTAATGTAACATAACAAGATACCTCTTAACCGCTAGTTTTTTCAATCCCATTTTAACATTTAAGACAATTTTCCAGAAAAACAAAAAAACACAGATTAGAATCATGCAAGAGAAAAACCAAAACATCCATAAAAGATGTGAGACCAGGGTACAAAATAGAGCAAGTCTAGGGAATTTGGAAGCATAGTAAGTGGAGGGTCCTTAAGGACTGAAAATTTGGTTAGAGGGATATACAATGACAGGAGTAGGGATTTAATTTTATCAAGTATTGATGATTTGAAATAAAGAAAAAAAATGGTAATCTTGATTGACATTAGAAAAGGGACACTGCAGTGATAAAAACAAGCCATGGCCCTTTCGAAGTATAACAATTGCATTTAACATAATGACAGCCACATTAAACCAAATTATATGAATTTATGAGTTTCTTTACCCCCCCCCCCCCCCCACTTGCTATGTGACATATATGCATATGTTGTATGTAAGGCAAGTTGCTACAAAATATGTAAATTGCTGTATGCCATTGTAGAGTCATTGTCTTGTGGTGCTAAACATGAACTACACGATATAGTGGGGACCAACAGGAACATAATAGCGAATGGCATGACAAAATATGATAGGCAAAAAGCACGCAATGAAACTCCATATCACATTGGCGTGCGCCGAGGAATTGGAGGAGGGACCAAGGTCAGTGTGTAGAAATTGGAACTAGTAATACAAAACTTTTTTGTTGTTGTTCAGTTGTGTCAGACTTTTAGTGACCCTAGGGCACATCTATTGTTATACCCTAGTCATACTTATCCATAAGATTATCTTGGCAAAGCTACTGGAATGGGTTGTCTGCTCAGCCATGACCTGACCCTTCATAGTATAGATCGGAGCTTCTTTGAAGTACACAAGCCCCTTCACCACCACAACGTAGCAAGCCAGAAAAAGTTTTTATGCTAGATGCACATTATTTTTAAAAAGGGCCATGACAATTTACCACAACTGCTGCAATAGTAAAACTAAAGCCATGGATTACATTAGTGGGAGAAACACTTCATAACACCTTACCCCAAGAGGACACCGCTTTACTTTGCTATCAATTTAAGACTAGAATTAGATTAGTAGGCATAGATGTGCTTTGATCAGAGTCTGTGCAGAAGCAAAGACTAGTAGTGTTTAGAAACCCACAAGACACCAAATCACAGGAGGGGAAAGCCACAAGAATGTCATACTCACTTCCCAATGTCATCTTGATCAGCAAACTTCTCATCGTTGAAGCCAAACTGGTCAATAAAATTGGACGTCATTTGTTGCATCTGATAATCAGAAAAGGCCTGGCAACCCCAGGACCAACGACAGTGGTATAATACTTATACTAAACTTCTCCCGAAAGAAGCTATTTACTGCTGCGCAGAAAGCAACTGGAAGTTTTTTTGTTTAATACTTAAAAACAACAAAAAAAGCGCCAAACCAAAAACAGAACTAAAATAAGAAGTTGTAAAATTAGCATATGAACTTAAATTTCATATTTGGGACCATGCAAAAAAGGCAGTTTTGGAGCAGTGGGTATTTTATGCATTTGATGTGATAGACTCTTTCCTTAAAAACTTGAACTACTAGGTAGATAGGTGTAAAAATAAATATATACCGTATATACTCTAGTATAAGCAGAGTTTTTCAGCCCTTTTTTTAAGGCTGCAAAGGGTCCCCTCGGTATATACTCGAGTCACCACCCCTGTGTCTCTCTCCCCTCACCCTAAACCCCCCCTAATTACCTCCCCCTTTCCACTCACTTACCTTCCATCTGCAGCTGCTCCTCCGCGCTCCTTCCGTCTGCGTCGGGACCCGGACTATGCTAATGAAGTGGCGTCACGTCATCAGCATTGGCCGGGTCAAGACGCAGCCGGAAGGAGCAGCTGCAGATGGAAGGTAAGGGAGGGGAAGAGACACAGGGGAGGAGGGAGAGACACAGGGGAGGAGGGAGAGACACAGGGGAGGAGGGAGAGACACAGGGGAGGAGGGAGAGACACAGGGGAGGGGGGGGAGGAGGGAGAGACACAGGGGAGGGAGGGAGGAGGAAGAGACACAGAGGGCAGCACATTTCCCACCCTCGGCTTATACTCAAGTCACTAAGTTTTCCCAGCATTTTGTGGTAAAAAATAGGTGCCTCGGCTTACTCTGGTCGTCTTATACAGTTATAATAATAATAATAATAATAAATATTATAGGGACTAAGGAGTTCAAAAATGTATTTTGCACTAGTCAAAATATGAAAACATGACCAAAACAAGTGCAATGCACAAATATTTTATATTTGTGGTCTCTTAATTATTTTTATTACAAAAAAAAAAAAATACATTTTTTTTTTTTTTTTTTAAACTAATGAAATCGCATTTTCCACTAGAGCTTGAGGGCTTTAGTCTGCAGGAGTGAATATGACATTTACAGTTCTAGAGTACATAAGGAAAAAATATGCTTTAAAATAACTTTTCTTCAGGCAGACTAAACAAAAAAGTAGATACCCAAAACTGCCTTTGTTATTGTATCCAAGACTAGGCGATTAGCCGAAAACTGGGACTGGAGCAAACTAGTATTAAAAAGTTAAATAATATAAATAAACTAAACAAACTAAATAAAAGCACAGCACTGCATAACTAACCTGCTGTATGGAAGAGTCCTGCGAGAAGCCTGGGTCTTTAAACTCAATCTCATCATCACTGGAGGAGTGGATGTGTCGAGTAGTGACCTGTGCAAAAGAATTAGGCAATAGGTTAGATCGCTTATTCGGAATAGGGAATGCTCCATATATAATTAAGTGGGAAAAGGTGGACCCCCAAACAATCCAATTTAGTGATCAGCTTGTGATCTCATATGCCATTTGGTCACACAGTGGCTGTTTCAGGTAGAGAGGAGGAAGATGTTAAACGGATATGGGATGTTTCTGGATTTTACTAGGTATATAAATACCCCTGTGTATCCATTTAATTGTATGTACTTTATTTTAATATAATAAGAGGTGCCGTTTTTATTGCCTAGAATCTTACAGATAGTATCTGCGCTTGCTGCAGAGGGCAAACCCATGCAGGAACTGACTGGAGTTTGTATGAGAGATGACACCGCAAGTACTACAATCAGTAACCATCTCTCTGCAACTTGCTGCTGAGATGTGGTCCTTGATGGTCTATGACAATATACTGAAGTGGGCAGACTCATACAAAAACTATTTATGATTTTAGGCAGTAAAAACATTAGACATTTAATAAAACAAAAGTAAATCTAGAATACCCCTATGTACACATCTAGTAAAATAAAGGAACCTTCCATAATGCAATTTGTTCTCTCATGGCGGAGCCATAAGGGTATGCCTATGGAATAAGACTTCATCACTAAGTTTCTGTGACTTATTTCTCTATCAAGCATAAGCTGTATCAAAAGGATAATTTATAATTGTCCTGTAATCAATGCATAAAATACATTAATTTCAAGTTCAACTGTAACACCAAGACCTGTGTCAAATTAAATGTTGCATTGGCAGAAATTCTTATGTCTGCTGCACATATCTTGCATGCTCCTAAAGATTGCAATTCTAATACTAGTAATGCAGGAGCTTGCCATAATGAAATCGTATTAAAATATTCCTTTTTTTTTTTTTAAATTGGTTTAAGGTATGTTCTTGAAATTAAGACGGACCAGTTTTTCAAGCACATGTACATTAAACCAGGCACACATATGTAAAAGCAAAGTAAACAAACTGGTCTTTTTGATTAGACTACACCCTAACAAACAAAAGGTTGTGGCTGTGTTGGCATTTGCACTTCTAAACCATAAACAAGAAAAGGACAACTGGGCCAAGAAGGAGAACCCAAGAGAGAAGACATGACAGACAGCAAAGAGATCCAGCAGACACAGCAGCTTCTGGTGAGATGGTAAGATACTTTATTACATTAATTACCATTGTAATCATTTCTCTAATCATTTTCTATATTAACAGTCTGTTTTGATAGAGATTTGTGGTCACTATTTTTAGTTACCAAGGACTGTGTTGAGTGCCTGCACATTTAAAATGTTGTGCTGCTTGGTTTATCTTATTTTTTATCGACCGAAAAAGACCTCTTTATTGAAGGAACACAACAACTCTAGAATGTTTAATTACTGGAGATTTCAAAGTGGAAACTATTATCTGTATCATTTAATTGAGGAAATGATCTTAACAGAGATTATCTCTATTACCCCCACAATGATTCTTAATTGCTAACAAGAAACAAGTTACATTTAAAATGTTTAGTCCCTCAGGTGCTCCTCCCCCCACCCCATATTAAAAAAAAAAAAATACTTCTTTACTGCTAATCTTGATGTCATTGCCTCAGAGGGTGGATTATATATATATATATATATATATATATATATATATATATATATATATATATATATATATATATATATATATATATATATATATATATATATATATATATATAATTTCTGCAATAAAATCAATGGGACCTTTTCTGTACCACTTTAAGGATATGGAATGAATAAATGCCACTGTGATGCTTTTACACAACAGTTTGTTTACAAGTAGTATTTCACAGATAAATGCATTAATTGATTTATACTCAGACAAGGGGAAAATCCTGATCAGAGCGTATGTGCTCCAACACCCTCATCTCATGGCTCTATGCTACTAAACTACTGAGGAATCAGTAGTGGCCATGGTGCTAAAAATTCATTTATAATAACGTGCCAATGGCCCCTACAATAAAGACTGATGCAACAATCTTGTGATATGTGGCACTACATCCTTTCCCAGGCAGAAATGGCATTAAAAGCCAGGAAAATGTTATGGGTGATAGACAGGCAGTTACCAAGAGCCCTAAGAAAGCACTTCCTAGACATGAATTATGCTCTGGAAAAAAATATTTAGAAGCCGGCAGGACATGTTCTAGGAATTAGAAAAAATAATTTACTGCAGACCACAGTATACTGCAAAGTGGTGAAAAATGACAGTGGTCCTTAAAACATAAACCAAAACCATCCAAGGGAACACTTGTCCAAATATTTGTTCAAGCTGCACGAAAAATCCCATAGCAAATGGAACAGCTTAAAAAACAACATGAACAGCGGCAAAAGGGAAATCGTCACCAATCAGACAGGTTAAACTGGAGAAGCTGCCTTAAAGTGCCAATGACATGTTATTTTTAGTATGCTCTTATGAAGAATTTAACAAAGCAAATTGCTTTAGATAGTTTGAATGCAAGAATTCAAAATTAAATGCAGTTTTTAATTTTGCTTAATCTGCACATTATTTGTATCACTAACACCAATAGTGTGTCATTTTTCAAGAAAATGTATATAGTTAGCAAAGAGCAATACAAAAAGCTATGTTTGACATTTATAACTGGACAAATGACCATCAAGCAGAGGAGTACTGGCTGATAAACTCACGGGAATATTTTAAAATCCTTTTGGCCTATATTTTAAGGCCCAATGTATTGCCCTAACATTAGCTAGATTGGGCACTTAAGATTCATATTCAAGGATTTAAAACCAAAACCAAAATAAATCCATTAGGAGGGCAATTAGGGAAGGCAGCGCTAAGTTTTCAGGCAGTAGTACCTATACTCTCCAGCAGTTAGACTTGCTATTTTAAGTTTGGTTATCTTGCCAATAGTTTTTGCTGTAGGGGCAGCCTATGAATTGCTTTGCCCATTATCAGATTGTTCTTAAAGCCCTTTAGACCCATCATCACAAAACCATTCCCACCCTCCTTGATGACTATTAGGGTGGCGATATCCATCTCCCATGATGACTCTCTGAATGTGAAATAGGTAGTTAATTCTGCAATAATAAATTGAATAGGAATTTTAATTACCACCATTACATAAATAAAATAACTACCTCCTCTCAATATGATATTACAATAGATGGATGCACAAGGAAAGTAACGGATCAATATGAGAATCCCACATGCTGCGGAAGGAACAGCCAAGATCATCCACTCACAAAAATAATTGGCTCATTCTTTATATGCATTAGGGGGGACATGGGCACTGCCGAGAAGCTACACTAACTTATTACCCAACTGGAGCTTTTACGGAAGGCATGTGCAATTTAATAAAAGGTCACATGCTTGGAACAAACTAACCGATCACCAGCTATGTAATACAAGAACGAACACCACAACAGAGTGTAATATGACACTTCAAGTGGTCCGTTAAACTTAGTAGAGAGCTTTCTGTTGGATAAGACGTGGTGGGTATATTTTATCGGTGCGGAAATGCAGCATAAGGTAAACCATGAAGGCTATAAAGAGGAAAGATTTCTTAAGAGTATGTCCATAGTATAGCAAGTCAGCTGTTACGTGTTGCTAACTACATATTTGTTACAGGAAAAAGATCAAGAACAGAAGCTAAAGAGAAGGTTTTCATAACCAGTTTTACAGCGAGCCCCATAATGGAAGCAGCCATTTCCAGAATGCCCTGCTGTTATCTTAACAGGCGACAGGTGCTGTACCTTCATGGAAGCAAAGGGTGAGAGGTAACATTTGACCATGGTAACACCTGGTGGTCATTTATGGATTGGGTTTCCCCAAGGATGACTAGACAAAAGTTAATTCATTGGCTGGAGCAATCTTAAAGGTGTGGCTATGATGAGTATAAATGAGCAAAATACAATTGTACATAGAATGTATACCAAGAAAATGAGCAGAACATCTGGAAAGCTACAAAGGTAAAATAAGGAGCTGATCATAGAAGATCTCATACATGCAGTCAGACGCTAGGTTAGTGTAGGTTAGGGCACACAGACTAAAAAAAATAAAAAAGGCATTCAATTAAGTCAAGTTCTTTAAAATAGCATAGTAGGAATAGGTCTCCTCGGTGCTCTAGTAACAGTTTGGCAAATGCCATTAAAACAGAGTCGCATGAAAAATAGACAATGTGCATAATAATTTCTTTAGAATTTTAAAAGCAAACTTTAATTTATAATCCATTAGCATTTTTTCGTAAAGACATTTTAATAATGAGAATAAGGTGTCCCTTTAAAAGGAAAGTATATTGAACAGGTCAGTGTCCCTTTCCATCAGAATGAATGTTCAGTAACTTACATGTTAATATGACCTAGTTTCATCCAGGCGGTGGCATTTGTCCTAAGCCATAAATTACATTAAGCAATGACCAAGTATCTGAGTTTTGGTATGAGTCATTGGAAACTACTAGGACAGATTAACTACATTTCAAGTTCATCTATTTGTTCATAGTTTGGTCTCAAGTTTTTTTTTGTTTTGTTTTTTTTAGCAAGATGGCTACTTAAGTGCTACTCACAAAAAAATAAAATAAATAAGTAATTTAAAAATGTATTTCAAGCAAATAAAAAAAAAAAAATTGTTTAAGTTGTACACCGCTCACAAAAATAAAGTAATCCTACTATGTGATGATAGCAGAACAATTTCTAATATAAAGAATACAATTCCTTATTTTTGATGGTTAATGTACTCACTGTCCACTTCAATGTTTATTTACATTGGTAGACCACCGGTCCGTGGGGGACAGACGTTTACGTCAATACTGGTTAGGTGTGTGGTGAACGGAGCGCAACTATGTATAAAAAAAAAGGCAGAAACTACAATTCAAGTTTTTGTCCAACATGTTTTGTTAAACAGGTGATCCTGGGACCAGTACCAGTCCTTGCAACCTTATACAATGTTGCTCAGGGAAAGAAAAACGAAGGGTTGGCTGAAAAACAGGTATGAAAAATTGACTAGGAGAGTTAGACTACTTCTACACATCACGATTACTGCAGCAAATAGGTTGAAGAACTGTTCTTATATAGTTGTCAGTATTGGGGAACGTTCGCGAGGGCCGAAAAATGTGTGACCAACATTGCAAAGCAAAGCGAGGTGAGCAGTTCTGCCACGCAACTCCAACAGCGAAAAAAAGAAAAAAGTACAAAAACAGGATGAAAACAAGGCTTAATGCCAGGCACGCAAAAAAAAAAAAAAAGAAAAAAAACTTAGGAAATACACAACGCTGTAGACCGTAATACTTACACGATCTACACCAGGCACGCAGGACTTTAAAAATAAAAACAAACATAGTGCTCAGAGGAGCCAGCCAGCCTTACAATTTTTTTCCGGTCATTTTTGACAGGCAATTTCCTAGTCTGTCTATATTAAAAACGGACTTTACTGCATGCAAGCACTAAAAGGTTTATATTAAAAAAATAGTAAAATAAATAATAATATAAATATTAAGAATAATAAATATATCCCTGCAGCAGTAATCACTAGGGACCATGGGAAGAAAAAATCATAGGATACAATCTGTTATTGAAAAATGAAACTGTATTGGTCCCATTACTTTCCTATTCATTTCATTCTTTACAGAGCAGCAAAAAAATAAAAATAAAAAATAGATATCACACATGCACTAACCGGTCACATACCTATAAAAGGCTTATATGCAAATATAGGGGGGCCAATATGCAAAGGAATGTTAAAGTTTATATATTCCATAAAAATGTATATTATCTTAAACGGCGTTAGTTTACAGATCTTAAAATAATTCTAGAGCAGTGGTTCTCAGGTACTTTATCCACCAGTCCTCTGGAATAAAGAGGGATGAGCAGAGCCTGAAATTACACACACAAATTTTTATTAACTAATCTGCATTTATAATGTACTAAATTGTTTTGCAAGAATTTAAAATATAGAGTGTCACTTGTTGCATCATTTGGTTAAACATGTTCTGGATCTCAAAGCTGGTCTTGATAAGCACTGGATGGAAGCAAACAAACAAACAAAAATCGAACATAAGGAGTAATGGCCAATGAAAAGAGGGGATATCAGAATTAAAATTGCAAAGAAGACGGCACCATCCCTTAGTAACACAAAAAGGAGAAGAGCTTAAGAGAAGCTTTAGCTACAAACACATGGGTGAAATAAAACCTGTGTTACTCAGATCTAACACTAAGGAGCTGTGTTGATAAATACTACCTTCAAATTCCAAGCCAGTTTTCAGTTACAAAGTTCAATGGTTATATGTGCACTACTTAAGACCCACTTAAAAGTCGACGCTATTGAAGCGTACATTGGGAAGCATCGATGGGCCTGATGGATGATGTTGCTGCTGCTGCTACTAAAATGCCAGAAAGCATTGTATTGAACACTGTGCGAACATAATTGACCTTTAATCAACGGGAATTAGGTTACTATTGTTGTGTTCAGCTAAAGCACACTCCAACTCCTGTTTAAAGCCATTTGATTGTAGTGGCTTCTTTGATTACCGTATTTATCGGCGTATAACACGCACTTTTTCTCCCTGAAAATAGGGAGCAAATTATAGGTGCGTGTTATACGCCGATATTCCCTCCCCCTCCTCAACTTCCCTCCTCATTCTAACCCCCCATCCTCAGCCCCCATCCTCAACCCACCTCCTCATTCTAAACCCCCCTCACTTACCTGCTTCTGTTCAGGCCGGAACAGAAGCAGGTAAGTGAGGAGGTGGGTTGAGGAAGGAGTAGAGTATGAGGAGGTGGGTTGAGGAAGGAGTAGAGTATGAGGAGGTGGGTTGAGGAAGGAGTAGAGTATGAGGAGGTGGGTTGAGGAAGGAGTAGAGGATGAGGAGGTGGGTTGAGGATGAGGATGCGGGGGGGGGGGTTGAGGATGAGGATGAGGAGGGGGGTTGAGGATGAGGATGAGGAGGGGGGTTGAGGATGAGGATGAGGAGGGGGGTTGAGGATGAGGATGAGGAGGGGGGTTGAGGATGAGGAGGGGGGTTGAGGATTTTTTCTTCAAAGTTCTTTATCTGAATTTTTTTCCCTGAAATTTCCTTCTTAAAATGAGGTGCGTGTTATACGCAAACGGTTTGGCCTCGCACACGCTTTCTCCTCAGGTGATCCTGTACATTTTCATATGCAGCAAAATCCAAAGATTGTTAGCTCTTCAGGATATTGATTGCTGCATATTAAATATAAATAGGTAAAGTATATTCATTTATTAATTCACTGTACTAAAGCAATTTTATTTTTTACACTGTACTTCTATTTTTGTCTTCGCGATGAGCGCCGAAGGTGATCGTTGGAGAGGCTCGCAATGAGCGCCGAATGTCCTCAGAGGAGCAAATGCCTTACACTGTGTGGTAAACAGCATTGCCATGGCTTCAAATTTTATTGTTGTCATTTTTCGACAGGCAATTCACTAGTGTAAATTATATATATATATATATATATATATATATATATATATATATATATATATATATATATATATATATATATATATATATATATATATATATATATATAAATAAATTATTAAGAGTTATGTTTGATGCAATAGTAAAAGGGATATAGGAAGTTCCTGGATTTTACCATGTATATAAAGTACCTGTATATCTACGGCAGAGGCAGTGTAGGGCAGACCCAAGCAGGTAATATTTGTCATGCTATTTACTATTACTTGAGAATCTTTGTGAAATCTGCAAAAAACATGTATATAAAAAAAATAAAAATAAAAGTTTTTGTGCTACACGACAAAAGTACTCAAACATGCGTGAAAAATAGCAGTTTTTTGTTAACTCACTAAAAACAGTTCGATATTACTAATGCAATTATACACTAGGCTATCTGGAGGTATCGCAATATGGGTATTTTAAATGATTATTGCAAGAAAAAAAAAAAAGGTGATCTATACATTTTCTACCTAAACATGGTTGTTGCAATGAATGTAAAGATTGATTTTAAGGAGAGGAGCACAATTATACGACCCTATTACTGAAACTGAACAGAAGGAGATCCAAATAAATATATGGTCTGAAGTATCTTATCAAGCATTTCCTACATTAATCCAACTGAAACACAATACAAATTCACTGCTGGGATCAGTAAAAAAAAAAAAGCAAAAGTCATATTTCACGCCAATGGTGCGAGCAAATATAAAATGGGGAAAATACGCATAAAACCCGTATTTGTAAAGTTGGACAAGCGAGGGGTATCCACCGCTCTCCATTACTTTTTGCAGTAATTACTGAACCACTGGCGGAAGGAAGGGACTGTTAATTTGCTGACATTATTGCCAATAACTCATATAGGTTAAAGTACAGATGTACACACATTAAACAATCTTCGCTAATGTTCTGGTCTACAAATCAATCATAAAACTTAACATTCATGCCAAGATGGGTGCAAATAGATAAAGATTGAATTATAAGGCAAGATATTGAATATATATTTTATGGATAACAAGTGACTCTAAATTAAGAGAAATCCAAAACTCTTACATCAAACATTCCATTATACTATGAAAAAAAAAAAGATATATAATGAGATTAAGTGACCAAATGCCAAACCGTGAAATATTTAGATATATTTAAACATTTAAGTTCTATACAAACATCCAGAATTACACCTAACATTAATATGAAAAAAAATATGCCTTCATTATTCAAGCACAAAAGGAATCATTTTATCTCTATATACTTCAATACACATTCCTCTAGAGATCTTGTGATGGATTCTGATGAATGGACAGACATATTTGAATCAACATACAAAAAGCAGTAGGAATGCATCTCTAACTGACATCGTTAAACTATCTCTATATAACATATTTAATGCCTTCTAGACTTCATAAAAACCTCTGACACCTATGAAGCAATCTGATGATATGTTAAAGTGGTACTTTGATGAATATAGTATGGGGATGTCCAGTAGGAAAACATATATGGGTCAATAATAATTTATATATATATATATATATATATATATATATATATATATATATATATATATATATATATATATGAAATTCTAAAATATAATTATGCTAGTAGACTTTATATATGCTACTACATATCACATATAATAAATTGCAATTTGTCATCACATTTGCGAGCCTCGCAAAACAAAATAAATATGAATTTAACGGGCGACCCGCGAAAAACAATAAAAAAAAATACACATTCACACAGCACAGGGGGAGAGCCAGGAAGCCTGGGCGTGAGGTTGCAAGCGATTTTGAGCCGTATTTACATGAAAATCGGCTAAGCAAGAAAAAAAATATATAGATTTAAATTCTGAAACTGGATGAGCAGGAGGGTGAGCAAAGCCAGGGACACAGAACTTTGAAAATAAAAAAATGGCAGTCAACGTGCCACACAAACAAACATTAAAGAAGACACAGAGGAGAAACACACAGGGAAGGGACAGGGTGGGGGTGAGGGGGATGTTGGAGAGAGACACATGGCATTCCCAAGCACAAAAATTACAGGTTAATGAACCCTGCAATGAGCGGCCCCATGCAGTAGGTGGGAGGAAATGTTCGCAATGAGTGCCAAAAGGTGCTCAGAGAAGCAAAAAAGCACATTGTGCTGTAAACAGCATTGCCTGGCTTACAATTTTATTGCCATCATTTTTTGACAGACAATTCTCTAGTATATACATAACTGCCAGATAGCAGTAAAAATATTTACTTCATCATTTTATTTACCAAATAAATCCTACTTTAATAAGGGAAAGACTTTATAAAATGGAAATATGAATAATTAACCAATAGTAAAACTGTGATTTTGTTCAATAATGTTGTTAGCTTATTGAATTAACCTATATAAACATGATCTGGTTTTGTGTAACAGTATCACAAAATGGAGGGAAAGTGTATATAAAATAAAATGATATGTAATATTTTTAAAGTGACTTATTTGTGAAATGTTTACGTTTTACAAAATGTCTCAAATTAATAAAATAAAATGGATACATTTGTTTTACTGGTATTTATTTATAGCAGTTACTGATCTAACATTACTTGGTGTGGGCAAATATACACAAGCAAAAAACGGTGTCCAGGCTTAACAAAGGACCGTCATGAACACAGCGGCAAGAATTTGGGTAGCTATAAGTTTGGCTCCTCAGTGTAGGGGGCCCTTAGTTTTGTGAAAATACGAGTATGGACAAATACGCTAATAGTATGTATGTATGTATGTATGTATGTATGTATGTATGTATGTATGTATGTATGTATGTATGTATGTATATATATATATGTATATATATATATATATATATATATATATATATATATATATATATATATATATATATATATATATATATATATATATATATATATATATATATATATTTTTTTTTTTTTTTTTTTTTTTTTTCCCGAAGAGCACCTATTTCACGCGGATAAAATTTAATTATACAATAAAATTCATATAAATTATAAACGGAAAAAAGTTTGGGCAGTTTAATTAAAAATCAGTGATGAGAACTATACAGGTTGTGATTCAATAAAAGCAGCTTTCACATATGAACAACTGATGAGATATACATAAACAAACAGCCAAAAAAAAAAAATGCAAATGACAGGTTAACAGTATCTGGGAATATGCATTCAAACAAAGACCATCAAAAAAAATAAGTTTTGAATATTGATTAGCTGATTAAATAAGAATAACATTTTAAATGGGCAGTGATGAAGTCTGTAGTAAGAAGGAACACACACACAAATGGCCTCAAAAAGCAAAGAAGCCGTGAAAATTATTTATAAAAATAAATTAAGAGGGATTTACAACACAAACAGGGCCTCTAATATCTGATAAAACCTACTAGATCCACAGTGTTCCTCTTGTTGGTTTCGCTTAAGGAACTTGCGCAGAAAGTCTCCCATCTTTCCTGAGTTTCAACTGGCAATTCTTCAATGAAACAGGACATGAAGAAGAAATGAAAAAATGGAATGTAACTTCAGAAACCGAATTGTACTTGTGAGAAATAAAGAACACAACCCACATGACAAAACAGAGAAGAACTCACTAGTAAGGAAGACAAATCCACATTTTACAGTATTGTCATTTACATACACATTGGGCTAAAGTTACAAAAATACAGAAAATAGTTTCAGGGGATGATTACATTTATTCAGATCAATTACAGCTTTCTCTATTGGAGGAGGACATATTTAATGTTCAAGTGAACCCATGCTCTTGGAATTTTCTCTATGAGCATAAATATAAAAAATATATATTCTTTTAGCATTAGGCCAGACCTCAAATTCTATTGGCATTATGGAACCGAACTAACATCTGCAATTTTATAACATATTCATGAGCTGCAGGTACATTACTTAAATAAGATAAATAAATCTTAAATAAATATCGAAGCATTTTTTTTTTACAAAACCATAAAAAAAAAAAAAAAAAAAAAAAAAAAAAAAAGGAGACAGAAGAGAAGGTTTTCACTTACCTTTAACTATCTGATGTGCTAGTGTACTGTTTGGCCCCTTCTCAATACTGTGAACAATGCAGTTTGCTATTCTTGTCAAGTGTCCCATATACCCGTACCTTTTTCCTCCTTCAGACCTTCAACAAAATAAGGGTTTATTATGAACAACTCCCATTTCCAAATCAAGAATTAAAGGACTGCAATTACATCACAAACTGAAGTGTATCAGACATACGGGAGGTATTAAGTTGAGCATCCCTCCCATACGACGGACGGGATGAGATATGTATATACATACACAACTGTATATTAAACATTTGAAGTAGAAGCATTAAAAAAGTTGGATATTTTAAGAATGGAGAATTCTCCTACTCTCTGAAATGACTGAATGTTAATGATCTCTCAATGTGGTGAAACAGAACTCAACTTCATGGTTTGGTTAAAATAGGGAGACAAATTATGTGTTAAAAAGGGATATTTAAATGCATAAATAAAGAGCTGTTTTTTACAAGAGCAGGTTTTAAATAATAATAATTCAGGATTTGCATGAAAAAAATACATAATAAAAACAGATTCAATTTAATTGAAACCAACAGGAAATGCACAGATTTAATTTGTAGACAACATGGTTCAAGCATCTATTTTGTTTTGTTTTAATTTCTGCATGAACTGGGTCATTTAATACGCCACTTTCCAGTTTGTGGGCGGCTCTAACACATATTAGTGTAAATGTACATAAGCTGCAAAAAAACAAAAAAAACAAAAACAACTTACTGTCTTTTCTCATTCATTTCCCACGCTTCCAGTATTCTGTCAATTATGTGGCATTTGAGAAACAGCTATTAAAAAATAAATAAATAATGTTAGTTTCAGGTACAAACAACACTGAGGTAGGTAGATATAGATATTTATTACACACATAAAACGATTCTAGAAAGGGGGTAAGTTTTAAGTACTCACATGTTTTAAGAGAATATGGTCTCCACTAGCACTATTCTGCTCATTTATTGTGCCATTCTCTGCACTTTCACCAGGACTAGCAAGAATAAGAGCAATGCAGATTTCTACTTGCGTGTGAAGAAAGTTGTTCCAGGTGTATTTGAAAAACATGTCCTGAGGAAGAAGGTGCAAAAATATGAGTTCAACAGGTTCCTTATATTTTTCAAAAATGTACATTGCAAAAATCAAAGCTATGACGACTACAGCTCTATGCATGGTATACATCTAAAAGTCTGAACTCTCTCACACCAATCTATAGACAAAATAATTACTACTTACAAGGATAACTCCTATAGTATTCAGCTCTATGAGCTCCAGGTTGATTGAATGTGTATTTGTCTGTAGCAGACTTGCTATTAACCGAATAACATTTAATCGGGTGTTCCCTACGGGGGGATCCAGAACTCCCCATGTCGTCTTCATGACATCAGTCTGAAATAGCACAAAAACATGCTTCAAGTTAAAGAGGAAAAAGAGGTGGTTTATTCAACAAGAAACCCACAAGCTTATAGACCAAAAGATAGCCAGGATCCAGTAATTGCTCCCCAAGCCAAGCAAGCACACATACAGCAGAATATTAAGGTAACAATTTACATATGCTGAGTTGTATATGGTTATACATAAACATCTGAAAGCGACATCCATTTCTAAAGGCATTAGATGACCCTACTAAATTTTAAATTATGTGTAATTTCAGGTAATTATCGAAGTACAGATCACAAAACTAGGAATTAAAGTGCCACTTTGGGTTATATAGTATGCACTTATACATAGCAGGACCTGATACCGTGAAACAGGTTTAACAAAATGTAAAATAAATGAATAAAAGGCTGTAATGTTAAACTAAAGGATTGGCTTTTGGTTCGGTTGCAGGATCCATTTTTCCACCTGAAGGTAGTGGGTATAGTGGATTCATATAAGATCTTTAAGCAGTTGAGAACAGAAGCAAACATTACAACCCAGGCTACAGGCAGTCTTGCAAATCAAATGGAAATGCTGATGACAAACAAGCAATCTGCTAACTGAAAGATTTTTTTCCCCCCAAAAGAGGTATTATGTTTGTAACTCATAGTTGCTAATGTTATAACTTTACAAAAAATGTATAATTCCCCGCCCCCCCGACAGTGGTAAAAAAAAAAAAAAATGCAAACCGTGTGTTCAGGTTTCATTCACCCATATCATTAACATCACTTCTTTAGAAGAGAATGTCACTTAAGACAGATGCTACTGCATTCAAACCTGGAGGCTCTAAAAAAGGAACATTAGGAGGACATCATCTTGTTTCATAGTTTGTCAGTCTGAGCATTGTGAGATTTAATAGAATGCAGGCAGGAGGAGAAGGTGTGTTCTGAGACTGTAGACCCCTTTGTCGTTGAATAAAAAGAAAATAATTAAAATTATTCCAAGAGGACTTTAGTAAGAATTATATGGGAGGAGCGAAAGGACCTGTCCTAGCTCACCTCACAGGCATGGGCCAGGAGGCATCCATATTCCAGAAGCATACTACAGCCATAACAATATGTAGCACATAAAGAATTCAAATCTTTTGGTTATTCCAAATTATTATTGCTATTTACTAATCTGTGCACGCATTCCCAACATTATAAACATGATCAGAAATTACTTTTGGAGGGTCTAGAAGTAGCTGGTGAAAGGACGGAAGCTTTTCTTGGATTGCAACCAATACAGTCTTGTTGACTGAAAATGCAGAATGGTTCACTCCAGGAGGACAGAGGTCTATGTGCCCTTCAAACCTGGGGGAAAAATAAAATAAAAAGATGATTTCTCTGCAGAGGTCGTGGCTGATCTGACAGACACAAAGTGTTTCTCTTATGTTACAAAGAAATTTTTTACATTTGTTCAATACATTCTAGATAGTAAATGAAAATATATAAAATTTAATTTGCAGACTTCTCTTTATTTTTTATATCACCTTTCAGCATATACAAGTACTAAATATATCTCTGATACACGCGACCTACGCTGTAATTTTTTCAGCCACAACTTCCCCAGGGTTAATATACTTTGATAGTACTTCCATGGTCCAGTGTATACAATAGATCACCATTAGTGACATTCGCCTATTTTGTAGGGCCATTCTGCAGTTAGAGGGTCAATGTCACCTTAGGTCTAATTTGCTTATTTAATAAAAGATTAGCAATAAAATCAGTATTTGAAGTAAATCTATTCTGTGTTTCTTTTAAAACATTTTTGCATTTTAGTGTTTGGGGACCGGCAGATTATCACCCAGAAAATTGTCCTAATATTTTCTGACTGGACTAGATTTTCCTGCAGGCTACTTAAACTACCCAAGAGGCTGCTTGGATAAAAATCTTATCTGAAGCAGATAAGACCCGGCAAATTCTCTGGATAGGTGGAGAGAAAAATATCAGCTGAAATCTTATACACTAAACATCAAAAATGTAAAATTTTAAAAGACTACAAGTGAATTTTCCCCTCAAATTTCGATTTTATTGCCAATTACTTAAACAACCACTGTAGTGATTATACAAAATCTTGATTAATATGTACACTATTCAAACGGGGGGAACAATTAATTGAAAAATTAAACTCCTGTTGATAATCTTGCTACCTACATGCCCAGATTGTTATGAACACATAACTTGCATTAAGAAGGTTGAAAACCACAGCAAGGGTACATATTCCATCTTGCAAAGCCATTTATAACCACTAATGCACAAATTAAAAAAATAATATATATATATATATATATATATATATATATATATATATATATATATATATATATATATATATATATATATATATATATATATATATATATATATATATATATATATATATAACAAAAAAAAACAAAAAAAAAAACCTCAATTTGTGTATTCGCAATCAATAAGCATACAGAGACCAGAAATACCAAATAAATATTTTTTTAGCTACTTTTTTTTTTTTTTTAAGATTTGTCATGAACAGTGTTGCAAACAATTAGAGATTGACAGCATTTAAGGTGAGCAGAATGACAGATTATGCATGTAGAGAAAAAAAAAAAAAAAGTACTTACGCTGGCCTTCTGGTCTCAAGTAATGTAAGCAATATCTGGATTGCATTTACAATTGCAGAATCATTTTTCTCTTTCAGAAAGATATTTGATAATAGTTGCTCTAAAATTTCTGGTCTGAAAAAGAGGAAGAACAAAACGTTTGGTAGCTCCATTTTCTGCTTTAGATTGACAAAAGGAGTTTTGCAAATTGGATATCATTTCAGGAGCATTTTTGAATGGTAAGGGTGTTCAGATAAAACATTTACATAAAACTTCATAGTAGACTCAGTTTTCTGCAGGTCACACCTTAAAAGAATGCAAACAAAATATACATGTTTTACAATATAATTCATTCCTCTCTTTTCTAGATCACATCTGTAACTTCTCTGCCACACAGAGAATGAGGATGTGATCACACTGCATAGTTAGATATGTTACTTTGTGGAGACTGAACGTTGAATGCTGTATTGACTCTACTGACCATGCAGAATAATAAAGTGGTGCCCAAAAAGAAAGACCAACTGCAGTTCATAAAGATCACCTTGGGGCAGGACAAAAAGCAGACTTACTTTTCTAGAGTGGCAAGTAGTGGGTCTGGTTCTGAGCTGCTCTGTACTTGTAACATTTGATCTCTGCTCAGACGTATTATCTCACAAAGGGACTGTGAAGCATTTGAGTGCCTCTGTAAAATTGGACAAAACACAGGTTAACAATAACACACACAGTCTAAGATAATCTAATACGGACAAGTTTGAAGCCAACTTACTGAACACCTGTGCAGTGTAATTTGTGCCTATAATATGACAACTAATAACAAAATCTGAGTAGTAACCATTTCAAAGGAAAATGGAAGGTTTCCAGGTTTTAACAAAAAAAAAAAAAACACCTTTTGAAAAATCGATCTTTCATAACAATTATACATGTACTCTGTCATTTTTATAACCAGCGGGAACCACCATTTGTTGGTTTCTCTACTTCTACAGATGGGATCTTATAAAAAAGGTCAAGAAAGCGTGATAAGAAACAAACAGCCTTTATTCCTCACATACTTACATCTTCATCCTGAGAGGGGTGAACTATTTCTACAAGTCTCTGAATAATCTTCTCTTCATTTAACCACTAGAAAGTAAAGAAAATTAAGATCAGTTTGCAGCTTATGAATATAGGTTCTTTTTGTAAAGTAGTGACATTTTTGCAGTAGACTGAAGACTTAAATTAATTCTGTAAATGTTGGAAACAGATTCAGGTTTAAGAAAAATACACTGATATTCAGCAAGTGCATTGCTTCTGTTCAGCATAAGGAATCGATTAACGCAAGTGGTCTCAGTAATCCTACTTTGATGAATAGATGGAGATAGTGTCCCCGAGAGGGGCATTTACATTTGTGGAGACATAGGTTTCCATTCATTCATGCAAATTCCTGATACGGGGCCAGGGAGGGCAAAAGCGGTGAGGTGTCAAATTAATTCTTATCACGTTACCCTAATAAAGGCACGCTTATCCTTCCCAACCCTCTCTCCACTGATAACCAAAAATAAAATTGATTCCTATATGGAAACAACCTTAAAAAAATAAAAAAAATATAGGATGATCAAACAAAATGCTTGTGTCCATGGCTTACACCGCTGCTTATGTTGTTAAATTGGTACAGTAGTGCCTATTTTGTCTTGAACTACAGTGGTCCTTTACTTCTAACAATTACTGCTGTATATGTAGAAACAAGTGTTTGATAAAACAAAGAGCAAATAATGAAATATATGTCTACCCAGGAGTCAGACCGGTGCAAGGGAGACCAAGCAGCAAGAATGTGGGCCATTACAAAAAAACAGTTCACATAATATTTAGACCCTAAACATCTGCTGTGTGTTAAATAGTTGAAACAGATATTTGTCTATACACGAGTACCTAAGACGCACAATCCTAAATAGGTACTTACATTTAAAACATCTTGCCTGAGTTGAGGTGGTTCAATACATGTGAGCAGTCGTAGCAGCAAGTCCATAATTGCTGAGGTTCCTATGTGCTGTATGATCAAGTTAACAAAATCATCTTTATTTTTTAAAAACGCCACAATCTACAAAAAACAAGAACAAAAAACACAATTAAAATATAAAATTTGACTTGAAGTTATTTGAAGCTTCTTTTAAAAAGGTATTGATAAAAAGTTTATCTAAAACACAAGACACACAAACACTATATGCCCTCTGAATAAATCAGTCTTAGTTACAGGAAGATCTTGACTAGATAGTGATGATTTTACATGTAGACAAGAGTTTTTTTTATTGTTCTATGTGCACTGAATCTGAAGGATTACATACAACCCCCTGCACTTACGAGTCAAGCTTTATAAAAGCAAAACACCCATACGAGCAAGGCAGAGAAAGACGGACTACTCAGGATTTTGATATCACACTTTGAACTGAAAGCCAAACTTAATGAGTAAACCAGTCTTACTGCGCATTCGGTCTATTTAGATTCATAGCAAAACGCTATCCTCTTGTGAAGGTCTTTAAAGAAAAATGTTCTATTTTTTGTTTTGTTTCATGTCGCCTAAATACAGTTCATTCAAAACCTCTAGCAATTTAAGTTTGAAAAAAAAAAAAAAAAAAAAAAAAAAAAAAAAGGACCACTAGAGTATTTTTTTCCCTTTAAAACTGCGGATTAACCTGAGGAGCAAAATTCGATTTAGGTAAAACCTTTTTATTTTGCTAATCATACATGGCTTTACAAAAGAATAGCAAACACAGAACACAATCAGAATTATACAGTACACAGTTGCTATTTACACAACACAATTTCTTGAGAATTGGCGGGAAACTTAAGAATCACTTAGGACAAGTTATTTTCCTTGACTTATTTCCCTGAAGTTTCCTCAATGTTTGCTTGACCGCTATTACTGGATAGATTGTGATACTCCCTCAGGCTGTAATTACTGCCAGATTACCTTATAGTATCTAGTTGCCAAAAGCCTTTTGTTCCAATGGGTTAATTTGGCCCAAGATAGCCCAGTATGGTGTAATGCCAAACTGTATGTATAGATACACAAGCAAGGAGTGTTTGTCAAGTTTGTATATGGGGTCAAGTCCATAAGTAAAAAGGAAATTCTGAACAACTGGCATTGCAGTGAAATCACAAAACTGATTGAGCAATAAACCGGACCAAAACTAGATGCAAAGTGTAAACCCAATATGATCCAATTTCATGTCAGGTGTGCTAGTTTCCCAAATTGATCCAGACTTTAATTTTCATGACTTGTATCATTTCTTCTCTCTCAAAACAGTTTAGCTTTTATTACTTTTTATAGCTTTTAGTACTTTTAATGGAATAAAAAAAAAAAAAAAAAAAAAAGTTACCGGTAAGTCTTCTCTTTTTATCTCCATTAGATTTAGGTTGCTTCAAATTGGAGTTTTGGTGCTAAAATAGGTCCTTTCGTGACTTATGGCAGTCAAAGCAAGCATCACTCAAGGAAATAAAGTTTATATCCAAGTTTTGTCTTTGATAATAGTAGTGTCAAATTGTTGATTATGAGTTGGAAATAAGAATGTTTGTAGTATTTATGTACAAGCCCTGTGCATAGACTATTTAGTGGGCAGCCAAGTTACTGCATAAATATTAGCTAGACCATAGTCTTGTAAGAATTTAGATCTAACTAAAGTATCCACTCTTATCTAGATCATCTAGTTGATACAACACTTGTTGCTTGTAGTGTATGCCTTGAAGTGGAGGGAGAGCGGCCAATATGAACAGCAGGTACTTTTCACAGAATTGGTCTTGTGAAAAGACTTCAGTGACGTCTGTCTTGGCCCAGCATGTGCAGTGAACAGGTATGCACTAATCTGTATTGGAAATTGGGTTATACGGAGGAATGGAAGAATACTGAGAATGTGCAGTGTTGTACATGTTTTTTTTGGCCAGGCTTTCCTTGCCAGCAACTGCAGACCTCGCAAAATTTACAGACTTACGAAACAATACGAGAAGAGTTACGACCCATTACGAACTCGCAAAAAACGCCCAAAACCCGCACACATGAAAAACACAATAAATACACACAACGCTTACCTACAGCAAGGGGGGGGGGGGGGGGGGGGGGGCACCCCCTTGCTGTAGGTAAGCGTTGTGTGTATTTATTGTGTTTTTCATGTGTGCGGGTTTTGGGCGTTTTTTGCGAGTTCGTAATGGGTCGTAACTCTTCTCGTATTGTTTCGTAAGTCTGTAAATTGTGTGTGTGTGTAATATATATATATATATATATATATATATATATATATATATATATATATATATATATATATATATATATATATATATTCTCCACAATCTTTACATTGTGTTTTTATATGTAGTGGTTTACGGTGTGGCTCCATTTCCCTATCCGGTAATACTGCCTGGTACTCCGAGGAGGGAGCATCCTTTTAAGCCAATACGCTTTCAATACTCACAATAAAAGCACTAGTTATAGCTGCCATAATCCCACTATGCAGATAGCAACAGCCTTTATATTGTCTGCTCCTACCTGAGGAAGTAAATCAGTTGAATCCAAGAGATAGTAGATGCTCAGTAACATAACTGCATACAAGAGGTAATATATTCTAAAAACCTTATGCACATTTTTCAAATACAGTTCTTCAAAATAGTGAGCTTTAAAAATATAGGATAATGGTAACTCCTTAACCACTAGATAATAAAAAGAAAAAATGGCCAGCTAGGGATTGTATATACACAGAGGCTTAAATAGACAGGAGAAAAGTGTTACAACTATAATCCCCCCACCCTACACAACTGGCTTTTAACAATTGCAACCTGCTCCACTGAATAGGTCTGTTTCTTGCTCGTCAGGCACTAAAGTTTGAATGGGGCGAGTGAAGAAAGATCAAAAAGGAATGTCCACAACATACTGGCTATGTCATTAATATGCCACATTTGCCAGTTGCAAGGACAGAATTCACATCTATTCTGCAACCAAGGAAGAAATTGGAAAGCAGCATAAAAAGATTAATATATTATCCAAGCTTCTGTCATGCAAACCTCCTTGTTTAAGCCAAATGAGATGCGGCATCAATCACAGAAACAAGAGTTCAAAGTTTTAGCAACCACCTGTGTGCATATAAATAGATCTATACAAACCGGAATCTCATAAAAGCCTGAATGCAAATTGAATTAAAATGTTAAACATGTTTGTGTATTTTATTAAAAACATCCTAACACTTTATGCTTTTATGAGCACAAACAATACTTCAAAATGGAGCAACAAGGCAGTTTCCCGAAGGACGCAACTAGAATTTATCATCAGCCGGAAACCCTTCAGGCATCCCTATTTATACTAAAAGGGCATGCACGGAGAGTTAACCACCCGCATCAGGAAACTAGAAGTATAGAGAGGATCTTTACAGGCAATGTATGCTTTATACACCTAATGCACCTTCCATCAACCAAGTTCAATTATACATGTATTGGCTGTGTCTCTAGGGTGTAGTACACACTGCTGTTTTGTTAGCTATATGAAGTACAAACCAGTGTTTTCGATCCTAAATCATAGGAGCAGACTTAAAACAACTGGAATATATGGGACATGGTAGGATATACACACTGCCTTACTCGAATATACTAGTTACTTGATTAATTAAGGTCTTAATTATGAGCGGTATTTATATTGCAACATTGCCATGTCCTAAACATATGATTTTTATCAATTATCTTTATTATGGATAAGGGTTACCAAGGTTAGTCAACCTCTGTGGTGTGGCTACTTGAACCTTTGAATTGTGATCCAAAGGATTTTTTTTATACATAATTTTTTTTTTATTCGACGTACTTGTACTTCTATGCAAAACCAAATATTGGATGTACATCTATCATTACATTTCTCTGTACTCTGGGCTCCTGGTATGAAATTAGATCGAATATCGCTTCCACCTTGTAAAAGGTGTTTAGGTCAACCCAGGTGAAGGTTCTCATCTATGGAACTACGAGCACCAATAAATAAATTCTTACCAGATTATCTGCACTAGGAGATATTTTGCACCCCGCCTCACCCCTTTTCTATTTTGTTATGGGCCTCTGCCCTAATATAATCGAGAACTTCAGAACAAAATATCATTATGAATGAAAATAAAAAGATGGTTTTAGTTTGTAACACCTCATGCATTACGTTCGCACTTACCTGTTCTGGTTTCCTGCTGATTAAAATGCTTAAAACTTTGCTAAAGAAGCTGGCAAGCAATGGATTTAATGGGGAGTCGTTTAAAAGAAAGCCATAAAGTCGCTTCAGTAAAGATTCATCTTCTCCTAGTCTATCATTTATCTGAGAGACGTCTGAAGTGAGCAGCTCACAAGAGAGATTGGGATACCTAAAGAAAGACAGACATAAAAGCCATAAGTCATTAAAGCCTCCATTTAGCGAAATGATGGCCATTATTACATTTAATTTCTCCACAGATGCATACTGTAAATGAGACCTCAGTTTAAGTTACTAAAAAAAAAAAAAAAAAAAAAAAAACCACACACCAACCCACAATCTGTAGTTTGTATCATGTTTTAGAAAGAAAAACTGATTATTTGTACCAGAAACCAGAATTTCCTTAAATATGCACTGTGAATTTTATTTAATTTTTTTTGAGGTGTGTTACATAATTCTCAAACTAAGAATATTGGCAACTGTTTAAGCCATTAACATGATTTTTTTTCGTAGAAGATAGAAAATGCCACACCAGTTTACTCTCACTAGCCCAGGAGGCAACTTCTTGCTTCATGAAATGCAACCATCTCCCAAAGTGTAAAAAACCTCACACACACACACCTTCCAATGTATTCTGGATACATTGGCGACATGGTCATTTAAGAAAGCAAATTACTAACTTTAATTTATCCATAAAAGTTTAAAGGCAGCACTACGAATGGTTTTAACCCTTACTTGTATCGGATCTTCTCATCCATATCTTGTGGCGGTTCCTCCGTGATAAAAGTCACCAAGTCTTCTAAGCATTCTGCTTTTAAAAGAAATTCCACAAGCTTGCGATTTTGGGCTTTGCATTCTTGTAATATATCTTCTTCATCCATGAGCTCCTTTAGGGTCACATCATCTCTCTCTAGGAGGGTGTCTATGTGAGATGAAGAATGCAAGTCGAACTTCCAAAACATACTGGGCTGGGGAGACAAAGAAAGGAAGCTAAAACGCTACCCATCTCACAAGCCTCTAAAACATTTTGTGTCTGGAACCAACTAAAAACACTTTTTGAGACCACTCAATGCACATTAGCAACAGTCAGTTTAGTAACATGACCTGCTAGCAATGTACAAACACTAGTGGCTACCCCCACCCCGATCAAACTGTGTTGCTTTGGTGGCAGAGTAGTTTACTCTGCTAATGTTTCTGTGCAACTGGTTTTGTTTTATGCACATATTCTGCCACAATGCAAAGCACATTTCTCTCTCTTTTTAACACAAACTTTCTGAACCTCAATAAAACCAAGAGCGTGTTTATACTGATCTTTACACTTCAAGGTTCTGTAATTTTAGGGAGTACCTGGAAAATAAAGTTGGTTATAATTTTCCACAATGCAATAACAAATTGAAATGTAAAGAAAAAAAATAAATAAATACAATTTATAATTCGTTTATTGGATTAGGTTGTGGAAAATGTAATTCACCATTCAGATAACACTTTTACCAGAATGCAAAATCCAACCAGGTATGCTCGATAGAACCACGTATTTAAATTTGGCAATTCCTTTCAAATAAAGTATAGAGAATATAATATACTCTGTGCAAACAGAGGAGCATATTAGGAATGCAATTCAGAAAATAGACATATTTAAAATCTCAAATATCTACAGAAAGTGCACATTTTCTCCTTGTCCAGTTTAAAGGACCACTACAATGTAATATTTATAAAATGCTGTTTTGAAGAGCTTGATAATGTGCAAAATGTTTTTTTTTTTTTTTACACAGTTTAAAATAATTACAACCTTTTATAACTATTGTATCTCGTTTTGGCAGGGGTTGACAAATGTATCTGAAACCTAGGAGCCAGCCAGGTTAATTAGAAATCATACAGTTTATGTATGAGCCGTGCAATGGATTATACATCGAAATATGTGTAAATACTAAGGTTAGGAGCAGGCAGTAATAGTTTAGGAGCCATTGCACCCTGGTTCTCTGTACTTCTCAAGCGCTATGTTAAGGGATTAGAAACAGTAAAAGTCAATACAGATCTGATTTAGGTCTACTGATAAAAAAAGGCCTCTTCAAACAGAATTGAATTCGAGAGATTGGCTCCATATGATAACCTGCCCTCTCAAGCTAGACAGACTAGAAGGCTAAAATGGAATAAAGTATACATTACGACGTCTAAATACAAAATTCTCCAAAATGTCTTTATGTTCCCGTCTTGCATATCTGTTAATATTATTTTGTTGCATACTTTACAAACGTGAAGATTTTACAAAACTTTAGTGGTCCTTTAAACCATTTTTGCTTTAGGTCAGAGACAAGGTTGTAATTCTCAATGACCAGTGTTAGGTCAGATTTTATTTATATACTTGCTTGAGCAATGTAAGCCAAGTGGCTCAGGAAATCTTTAAAACAAAAACACAAACAAAAAACAAAGAGCAAAAATAGCAGAACTAAATAAAAGTTTTTTTTTTTTTTAAATAGAACATTTGTAATTGTGAATCTAAACTGTGCCTAATAAAAATTGACCTTAATGTTATTTTTAGACAGTAATTAATATTCACGGTCTGTCTGGCTTTCTTCCTTATCTCAAGTCATTAATTCAAATATAATGTGGGTGTTGAATGGTTACAAGAGTATTCCCAGTCGGTTGCAACAGAAAAAACCCAGAGGCTTTGCAAGTGTTATAGTTGTAACTCTGCTAATTGGAGCATGCGCTCGCTGCTAGTTGCCCCCCACTTAAAAAATTAAATGGTCTCTTATCTCAAGTACTTAAGTTCATCCAATGAACGTTACATTAAGTATGAATGATCTAATCGAACACAATTGTATTTATTTTCAAAAGAACCAACACAGAACATTTTACTGAAACAGTGGTTCTCAAGTAAAGCATGTTTATGTAATGTTTAAGTGGGTGAATGGATGCTTCACGGTTTGTAAGTTGAGCCTCCTTGACTTATGAGGAGGCATATTAATCTTTGAGATACCTCTGTGAGTGACTTGTTCAGTAATTACATGTATTATGCAAGACATCCAGTAAGATTTCCTTTATTATAATGTACATTGAATATTAAATACATTGGCAAACACCAATATTCCAATTTTAGGTTATGTGCAATGGTACTAAATTGTCCTCAAGGAAGGGCTTGACAAATCCTAGGAATTCAGTTTACTGCTGACTCAAAACATTTTAGCCATCAAAGTTTTATGTAAATATAATACACAATCTGGTTACCAACAAATGTTTTATCTGAAACATAGAAGCCAGTCAGATTGGTTAACCTCTGCCTTAAGGTAGCGGTTGACAAACTTATCTGTAATGTAGGAGGCAGACATATTAGCCAGCCCAACAATTTTAGGAGCCAAGTTATGGAGTAAGTACAGGAATAGATGAAGCATAGCAAAAACGAAGCCAGGAGTAACATTTTAGGAGCCATGGCTCCCAGGATTTGTCAAGCATATTATAGAACAATTACCCCCATTCTCCATAATACTGTACAAAATAGTTTAGCCTTTGACCTATAACAGTTACGACTCTCAACACTACCAAAAGTAAAACAATTTCTTAGATTTATGAGTCAACACCAGATGCAACCAAATAAATGCTTAGGTCATCTAGTATTTATAGCTTTGAAAGATAACAGGCATAAGGCCACCAGCTGAACAGTTATATATATTAATATAAATGCACTGCCTGGTTAGACTATACAACTATAAAAAGAAACAAAAACAAAATAAAAGCTGAAAAAAGATGCATACAACTGCAAACATGTTACTGTGAAATGTCAGAATTTGTCTCCGGAGCAAGATGACATTAGGGATTCTCACTCAACAGGATAGGTGAAGGCAATAGATTATTCCATCAATTTCCAACAGAAAGCAGGGACCCTTTAAATAAGGAAAAACAATATTGTGAAATGTGCCAATACGGAACCTCATGGAAGTGTTTTCTAGTAAGAGTCCAACTTTAGTTGTATACAGTGGTAAGATAGAGAACATCACAGATCCTATATCAATGTCAGCAGAACACAATATACTGTGTGCATGGATACAGAGTCAAGCAGTTGTGTAGTATATGCCGTACATTGGTTAAAATGAGCTAAGCAATGACTAAAGCCAGTTGGTTATTTTTAACTTTGTATAGAATGTCTGAAATATATCGGACAAGACTAAATAGGTGCAGCACCTAGATTTTAAACAAACAGTATCTTATGTACCCTACCCAAAGTGGTTATCCCTGTAATAGATTTATTGTACACAAACAAAAATGGGATAAAAATAGGTGAACTGGATAACATAGGGATTGACAAATTTATCTGAAACTCGGGAGCCAGTCGGGTTAGTTTGACCAACATTTATGAATTATATATAGAAATACCTGCACAATCAATGAAAAAGTTAGGAGCCAGCATTAAATCTTTAGGCGCCGTGGCTCTATAGCTCTCGGGATTTGCAAAGTCCTGCTTTAAAGCAAGAAGCAAATAGATTTGAGTGTATTCCCCAGTCTTTTCAGAAATTCCTTTTTCATAGTCTGGACAAGAAGCAGCTGAAACAATTATACTGATCATGAACTTTGTGTACACAGAACGGTCTGCCAGACATAGGACTGCAATGAATGGATTGTGACAGCAGACAACACCCTACTACTTTTTTACACCTCTACATACAAAGAATACTTGAACTGAATAGCAAATATTCTGAGATCTTTTTAATAGAATATTGCAGACTAAACAAAGATATAATACAACTACAATAAACAAAATAGAAATTATTAATATTGTATGTCTGTACTCACATAGATATAAGAAATAGCAGCAAAATCACCTAATGATGAAATGTGTACAATATCATATATCCCTATCCTCAATAGTACTTTTGCTATTTGCCATTAATACATATACACACACAAATAAATATTTAAAGTGCTTATAAGGAATTAACCAAATGTATAGTTGAATAGAACTAGTGTATATGAAACTAGAATTATATTTATAAAATGTAGTTCTAAAGTGCACTGTGCTATATAACAGAATTTAATTATACAATGAAATCAATAACAATTAGAGTGCTATATAGATTTTGAAAGCAGCTCATAAATGATTAATATATAGGGATATTAACTGGATAAATATTCTTAACAGCTTAATCTGTATATAGATAAACCATATCGCGATATCCATAACATATTCAAGCTGAACAAACAGATACAAATAAATACTGAGATGACCAGTAGTATGTCAAATTTATAACTTATCTTTTATATCTTAATGATCTCTGGCAACAAGTAACTGTTGCAAAAGGTGCTATTCTTTAATCTTCAAGAACGCGGCTTCTTCTCAGCATGGCGTTGCGGCGTGTGACATCAAGGATGCACCGGAAACAGGTCAACGCGTTTTACTTGTGCGTCAACGGGGCCTATAGCTTAATGTCTGGTGAGCTTTATATATCCTTAGGTAAGTTACGTTTTCTTTTTTTCAGGAATTGAACAATATCCACAGGAAGTCCCGAATACTCCAACAATTTATTATCCCCAAAATTGATTATTATCCCCAAATACTTTAATTCTTAATCCTCTTGGCACAAAGTGTTTGACTAAATATTTATCATGGGTCATCTTATTCCAAAAAGCATGGAGTTGTTTTTTCAATGTTTGCAAATTCATAAGTCCTTCCGACCAATTATCTTTTTGTAAATCTCCACCATCAGCTCTAAAAGCTCTTTCCACTTCTTCAATCCTCCTTGAGTATCTTGAATGATAATCCAATTAAAGATCAATATCCATATTGTAAATTAATAATTTTAGATATGAGGAGTATCCTAAATATTATAATAAACATTGGAGACTAAAGCCTCAATTCATTATAAGATTGTTTTCAAGGTTTTTCACTTATATACAAAATGAATACAGAGGGGGAAAGTGATGTCAAAAACTGTACAGTAATAATTAGAAGTGTGGTATCAATCAGATTTAGTAGGTTAAACACCATCCATGTATGCGTTTGCTAGCTGTCTTGGCAAGAGGTTCATTATATTAACAACATTAAACATGACACGTATTTGAATATTTGTTTATTGCTTTTTTTCAGTGAATATACCAACAATGTAGGAGACTGGATGAAGCGAAGGTGCGATATGCCCATCCATTCAATATAGGGCTAATAAATTGTTGGGAGTATTTGGGACTTCCTGTAGATATTGTTCAATTTCTGAAAAAAAGAAACATAATAATGAGTCAGTTGACTTGATGACCAATGATAACTTACCTGAGGATATATAAAGCTCTCCAGACATTCAGCTACAGGTCCAGATGAAGCACCCGCGAAACGCACGTTGACCAGTTTCCGGCACAGCACCTTTTGCAACAGTTACTTTATGCCAGAGATCATTAAGATATAAAAGATAGGTTATAAATTTGACACACTTCTGGTCATATCAGTATTCATTTGTTCAGATGAAATATGTTATGGATATCGGGATATGGTTTATCTATATACATATTAAGCAGTTAAGAATATTTATCCAGTTAATATCCCTATATATTATTAATTTACTTAACCTAGGAGATGATTTCATTATAAAATTCATTCAGCACTTTATATTACTAAAGTGCATATAATTAAAGTATAAATTCAATTGGGTTTTGATGTATCCCGATTCAAATACACTATTACCTCTTACATATTTATATAAATTTATTTTTGTTTATTTTTAGTATTTGGTTCATATTCTTGTATATTAATTATCAATTCAGCTTATGTGTTTATTTCATTGTATAATTACATTTTGTAGATATATAGCACAGTGCACTTTAGAACTATATTGTATAAATGTAATTGTGTTCCATATAGTTATATTCAGATACACATTTTTGCCAATTCCTTATAAGCACTTTGAGATTAATAATACATATATACACACAAATATTTAATTAGTACATTTGATATTGAGATAGGGATATATGATATTGTATGCCTGTAAGCATTTAATCATATATTTACTGTTTTTTCTTTTATCCATGTGAGTACAGACATACAATATTAATAATTTCTATTTTGTTATATACTAGTTGTATTCTGTCTTATATTGGTTTAGTCTGTAATATTCTATTAAAAAGAAGATCTCAGAATATTTGCTATTCAGTTCAAGTATTTACAATTGAGACTCATGTAACATTGGTGCTGCCTCAATTTATATTTTATTTTTTAATCGTCTTTTTAAAGATATGTAATAAAATTAATGTTTTAAGATATATCACTTTTCCTCCATGACTTACCAATTATTTAGGGTTAATTAGATAGAGTGTCTTTTTTTACACTTCCTAATTATTTAGACTTTGATTGTATTGTGATCATACTATTACTAGAAGTCTTACACGTTTATATGAATTGTGTCCATTTCCCTTTAAGAATAATTATTTTAAAATAACCCATATATTATATTTTGTTAAAATGATTTAATACAATGCCTTAGGATTTACTATTCAACACTAAATAGTTCCATTTGAGTTTATGTAATGGAGGCTTTAAAGTGTTTTATGCACATTGAATCCTGTAAAAGACCTACCGTATTTCATTGCTAAACTGCACGGTTATGGTTTCTATCCGTGTTATAAATATAAATTTAAAAAGGGCCTCTTTAGTGAAAACTTAGTTTCTTTTAAAAAAAAAAAAAAAGGTGAATATATATATATATATATATATATATATATATATATATATATATATATATATAAATAATATTGCATATTAACTTGGTGGTTGGAGGGAAGGAAGCAAGTCTGCTAGACCCTATTAGACTTCCAATAGATGTGGGAGGATCTGCCCAGGAGAGACTGTAGTTGGTCTCTCTCTCTCTCTCTCCCCCCCCCCCCCCACCCCCCAAAATGTCTAGGGTTACATGCGGCAGTCACCGTAGTGAAAGAAGGAGAAAAAGACTCCCATCGGGACAGCACCTTGGACAGATCCTCTCCAATCCCTTGAGATCTAAAAGATGGTGGAAAGTATAAAAGACTTTTCTTTTAAAAAAAAATTAGGATTATATTGCTAACCAGTTCAACAATTGTAATCCCATTACAGGAGCAGTGGTAGCAGCACTTCAGTTGCACAGCTCATTTAAAATTAACGTAGGATTCAAGCATATATGACCATCATGCATCAGGTTTTCATAAAACATGACTGGAAATGAATAATGTGCCTAAAACTATCCAATAGAGTAATTGTGATGTGCTCATTGTGAGGATTAATTGTGGGACAGCACAAAGGTTTAAAAATAACGACTACTTCGAACAAGAACAGAAGACACTTCCAGTAACTATGCATTAGAAGGATGTATTTGACAAAACTTCGTCCAAAACGTTGCCAAGTTGTATTTGTGTTAATCCTGTTTTGCTCCTAAAATTAATCACTACAAAAGCAAAATTATATTTGGTTAATGAGCAAAGTGCTGTATTGAATAATCGCCTGTGTTTGGTCTATGAAGTGCAATTATTCAGATGATCTAGAGTAAAAAAAAGCACTTTTTACACTCTGCAGTTAGTAACAGAAGACAGAAAACTCTGATTAAGCTTTAGTTATTTTCTGTATTAAACTAGAACAGCCTTTAGACTGGTTGTACATACATAAAAATAATTACCCAAACTTTATAATGTAGACCATAATAAAACTGGATTGCTTACCTGTTAAATTGAGATTTCAAATGTTAAGAAAATAAAACTATTCTTAGTCGCTGCAACTCCTGGCCCATTACAGGGTATCCTGACTAAACCAGAGTGTTTGGAATCAGGTTGAAGTATTGTAGAGCAGCAGTTTCTTCCTATGGAGAGAAAGGGATAAGTGTCAAACTTTGTTTTGTGCATAAATAAATAAATAAAAAAAAGCACACACACACTATAAATAGCTATAACAAAGCCATGTTTGTGTTTTCATTCTGACAATCAGCTGGGATTCCCTTTAGTCAACACAGGAAATCTATTTAATCATCAGGCACTGCAGACAGTCTAACTGTTGAACTGCTCAGTGCCAAGCCCAAAGTATATTTCCCCTAAATTAGAGCAAGAAGAAACATGTGCAGTCTTAAGGACTAGTGGCATGGGATTATAACTCTGTGGCAATGCCCCTATGCAGAGTTAAAAAAATCAGGATTGAAATTTAGTTTTATTAAAAGCATACATTACATTTTCTAGTGACCAAGGACCACAGACTGGAAAATGGTGACCAAATGTTAATTTACATGTCTTCGTGAGATACTGCTATATGCTATTTAGAGAATAAAAAAACGAAAACAATAAAACAAGGGTTGACAAATGTATATGAAGCTCATGAGCCAGCAAATACGGTAATTTATCAGCAAAAAGGACTATATATTAGAAAAAAAAATAAGTTCCAGTTATTGCACTGTCCACAATGCATTTTCAGAATATAGAAATGTGCGGTGCTTTTCTGGCTTTGTTTTTGAAACCTAGTAAATTGTGTTTGGGGATACTCTTTACAGAAGTCCAAAACATTGAAGACTGCGGTTGATCTCTTACAGATCAGTTCTTCTAATTCTGTATTTGTGTTCTTACTCATACTTTTTCTACAGTAACTAGGCCCTTCGTTGTATCCTATTAAAAGATAAATACCTGATAACTAGACATATGTTGCATTGAAAGAGTAGTTTAATATTTAGTGTGCCACATGTATCGCCCTGTTAAAAACAACTCTTTTGTAGCTCAAATGCTGTTCCCATGATCACTGGAAATTAACCAGTCGTCCCCCCAGATCAAAGAGTCTGAGAAGCACTGATCTACAGGATGTCAACAGCAGTCTTCAAGCAATGTTATTTTAGTCCTCTCTAAGGAGCATCTCCAAATGGAACATAGTAGCTTTCGAAAAAAAAATGCACCACATAAGAAATACAGAAACTAGTTCCACGGTGTGGCTCCATGGATGTTGAACTATACCAAGATAAAAACAAACAGTTAAAAAAAAATGGGCCACTATATCAGATGTACTATTTATCTACTGTACGGTGGAGGGCTTCTATCGCTCTTTTGCCCGCCATATTATAAAATGATTGTTGAGGTGAACTACCTACTCATAAAGTCCACAACACAGGCTGAGATCCCGCTCCATGCTGATGATAGGCAGTAAGCTTGAAACAGCTGTATGTGGATAGGATTCTCAGCTTGTGTTTAATCCAACCTTAGCTTTGCATTAAAGCTGTGTAATATGGCTTCCTTTTAAGCGTATGCATGCTATGTTTGATAATGGCTATGGATTGAAGAGTGAGGCATATGTGGGCACATTTACATGTCCCAGCTCAGCTTCCGAGAAGTGTAATAACTGTTTTTCTTGGAATTCTGAGCTGGAAGCAGGTTTTTTTCCCCCAAATGTTTTAGACATTCAAATGTGAACACAGATGTAAAATACGTATGTACACATATTATATATATATATATATATATATATATATATATATATATATATATATATATATATATATATATATATATACATACATATATATACATATATATATACATATATATATATATATATACATATATATATATATATATATACATATATATATACATATATATATATATATATACATATATATATATATATATATATACATATATATACATATATATATACATATATATATATATATATACATATATATATATACATATATATATATATATATATATATATATATATATATATATATATATATATATATATATATATATATACACACACACACACACACACACTTTACTACAGTTTGCTGTAGACATTTTCAATTTACGGTTTAATAAAACAAATCCTTCTAAAAAAACTGCTATTCTCTAGTTTTAAACTGAAAACTTTCAAAGGAGCACTACAGGATGCCAACAAGGCCCTTGAAAGATTTGAGTCTAAATAAACCAGCTACAAAAACACACACACACAATGCCACTGCTAGACTCTGAGGCATCCATGACAGTGTAGCAGAAGGCTTGCAGTTATAGTTGCAAGCTGCCTGCTATCTTTAGACCAACATCTCAAGACCTTTGTCATCTTCAGCATGTAAAATGCTCAGGATAAAAAAAAAAAAAAAACTAGTTCAAGGGGGAAACAAAAAAAAAGGTACTTGTTTTCAAAGTGTTTTAATGTCCTTTCGGTTTAGTTTATTACATAATTTGCAATCTGTCTGTTACATCACTTCCTAAGATCTGAATCATGCTTTTTTTCTTTTTTTTGCACTCCACTCATTTTTCTCCACACACACACACACACACACACACACACCCCTCCTTTGAATTTGTTGATTTTTTCCAAAATAAAAAGGAGGAGTTATTTAAAAAAAAAAAAAAGTAACTAGCTTTAGGCCTTGTTGCTGATAAATTATGCTCTCATTAATGCTCTAGGTTTGCAAACATTTATTGCAAGGCCATGTCATATTTATCTTAATAAAAAAAAACCCTATCTGGAAAAAAAAAAATAATCATGGTCATCAGGATCAGACAAATAGGAGTGATCTACTTGCTTTTTTTTTTTTTAAACCACAACACACTTTTTATAGAACAAAAACTGTACTATCAACATAAAATATTAAAGGTTCTCACAGGAACAGCCTACAGATTCTGCTTAAGCCATGAACTCATCCCAAATTGTAATGGGCGATGACAGGAAGCATCTGATCTATTTTGTATAAATATAGCCCTCAATCCTTCCAATTATAATCTAAATGTGGATATTCTAATGCTATACAAGTGGATTATCACAAGGAACTCCAAAGGCTGTCAGGCACACATCTTAAAAAGGAATCTGAAGGGTTCCAGGTATAATAATATCCCTGCCTATCCATTTACATACCTTTATATTAAGAAGGGCTTATTAGCTCTGTTTTTACTGGCTAAAATAAAACAAATAGACCCTTTATGTGTCTGCCCTCAGCTCATAAACAAGCAGACTCTGCTATGCCTCATACTAACCAATCAGTGACCATTTCTCAGCAACATGCAGTTGAGACTTTGACCGATAGGCTAGGACATTACACATCCATCCATACAGAGTCTGGGTCGGCATACGCTGCAATGGGCAGACTCATACAGACACTTTTTTTTTACTGCCTATAATCATACAAGTAGGGATTATTAGCTCTTCTTAATAAAATACATAGGTATGTTCTACACCTAATAAAATTCCAGAAAATATCCATATCCTTTTAAAAACTACACACCCCAAGGTCCATAGTGGAAGTTAGATTGAAAAATAGTCTCACGCCCATTTCAAGTCAAGAATTTTGTTGCAATCCAAACAGTACAAGGTTGTGTCTATACACAGTCTAGCCACATCATTATGCCCCCCATCTAATATCTGAAATAAACCACCATGTGCAGCAAGGAACGCACCTAGACCGCTTGGTAGTGAGTCAATAAGACGCTAGAAGGTTGGCGAGGGTATCTGGAGCCATGCAGTCTGCAGTGCATTCGACAGCTGCTGAAGAGTGAGTGGTAGAGGATCCACACGGCGAACAAAGTGGTCCGATAGGTGCTTGATGGGGTTGAAGTCTAGGGCATTTAAAAGGCCAGGGAAGTACTTGGACTTTTTCGTGCTTCTCCAAACAAACAAACACTCTGACAATTCTGGTCATATGACATGTTTCATTGTCCTGCTGGAAAATCCCATCCTGGGAAGACAGTCACCATGTATGGGTGTACTTGATCTGCAAGGATGGATAGATAACACAATCTGTTGAGAGTCCCTTCCAGAGGTATGAGAGGACCCAGACAATGCCAAGAAAACATTCCACAGACCATAACGCTGCCGCCACCAGCTTGTGTTCATCCAACAATGGTTGCAGAGTGTATGCGCCCGACATGACAAACTTCTGTCCAGTTGATAGAGTCAGGTTTTCTTCTCTAAGAAGGAAACCCTTTGCTAATCAGATCAAGTCCAAATTTTGGTACTGTTGCACAAATTGAAGCAGATTATCCCTCGTCAGCATGGGTGCAGTGACCAGCCGTTTGCTTCGGATTCCCATAGGCAACAGGGTTCTCTGTACTGTCATTTTAGACACACCTCTGGAAGCCCCCCGGTTCGTTTGGACGGCGAGTTGCTCAACTGTAGCATGTCCTTCAAACCAGACGTTCACCTCTGACATCAACAGCAAGTGGAGTTTCACAGTTTCCACGCAGTTTATTCACAATGGTTCCATTTGCCCAGTCATGGTACACTTTAGCCACAGAAGCATGTGAACAGTTCACAACAGCGCTGTTTCAGAAATACTGCTACCCTTGTCCAAAAGCCAATGCTCATCCCCTTATCAAAGTCAGATAAAACTGCACATGTTATGATAGTGATGGTTGATGTTTGCAGAATGCCTACATGTCCCCTTATACACCCACCAAGCCAGCTCATGACATGCCATAATATTTATAAATAATAAAAAAAAAAAGGTGTTTTACATGACTTAAAATTTAATTTTGAATTTAAAATGGTTAAAGTACCTTGTTACAAAAAAAAAAGTTTATAGTTTGTTTTTTTTTTACTGCTCTTTAGACTGCTTATAAAAATAGTGTGATTGATGGAGATTCTAGGACTTCCCAAAAATGCCTCAGAGTTTCATTCAAAATAACCAATGTATGATGAAAAAAAATATATATTTGAAAAGTTTGAGCTTAAGAACAGGATTACAAAAGGAAGTGTCAGACAGCTAGGTTTTTATTAAGAGGGGGGAAAAAAAGAGTTGATGCCTCGGCTGGTCCCTGGAGACATCCATGATAGTTTGTTAAGAGTTGGCTGTATGAGAAAGGATTGACATTTCTGGATTTGCAGTTATAACAACAAGCTGCCTTTCTCCGAGCATGTGTAACAAAAACAAAAATCTCCAATGATCTAATAAATATCCCTCCCTCCAGGTAAGACAGGATGAAAGCTTTAAACATACAGAGTCTTCAAATATTAAGAGAGCCGCTCTAAGTCTATTTATGTTTGTAGCTCAGACAATTATTTATTAGGAGCCAGGGTTTATGGACTACATAAACTATGTACTGCGTGTAGGAAGTGGAGACCCTCATCTGCTACCTACATTGTCCTTTTTGTGACATATTCAGTCCTGAACAGCTTTGGTAAAACACAGTAGAATTAAGCTATCAGTCCAACGGTGTGGGACGGGGCAGATTGAAGACTTATGGAAGTTTCCGTTTTTAATCTTTACCAAACAAATCTAATACATGCTGCTTATATCAGAAACATGCATTACATGGATTCATTCTATACACATACAGAAGCACTGCCTGAGCTGCTTCCTTGTGGTGGGAACAAGACTACACATCCCATGATGCTTTGCTGCAGACTGAAAACACACACATTGCTCAAAGATTGTAGCTGCCTCCGACTAACCACAACAAAGTAGGAATTTTATGCAAATTTAATTTGGATTTTAAAGAGGCATTCCATCTCAAAATCAAAATGGCAGAAAATAGAAGAAATTTGCAATTTTTAGGGCAAGTTTATTAATGTTTGTTTTCAGATTTTTTTCATGCAAAAATGTTTGCATTTTATTTATGATCAGTGAAACTTCTATACAGCTTTAAAGATATGAGAGTATCAACACAGGGCCCTCCATTTTTTGCAGTTTGTTAAAATTATATTTTTCCTTGTTCTTTTCTTCTGTATAGCGCTACAGAATATGTTGGTGCGTTAATAATAATAATCATAATCAAATCTGATGGTCTGTAACAGGGCAGATTGATTTAAAAAAAAAAAAAAAAATGCTTTGCATCCCATCTGCCCACCAAAAAAAATAAATAAATATAAAAACTATGGATAGCGCAGAGGTTTACAAATTTACCAAGTTCGGTCAGACTGTCCCTAGTCTGACCGAATTTGGCAAGTCAAAATGCCAAGCAAAATGTTCTTGAGGGACAGGGAAATGAGCAAGTGTATTGAAGAAATAAAGGGGGGGGGGGTGCTCTGGGATCTGCAACAATGTGTTCTTGCATATAGAATGAACTTCATTGTCACCATTACTGTAGAAGACAGATAGGTAGAAATATTACACATCTAGCCCCAGTCCTAGCAACCTCATTATCTAGGTCCATGTGCTTCTGCCACAAGAGATAAAGGAACGTATCAAAGGTCACAAGGATTAAAGAGAAAGTGTAATTCAGACTTCTGGGGAAATTGTACACACCAGGGTGAAACAAAGTTTAAGATGTGGGTTGGTCTGGAATAGATTTAAACAAGTGTAAAGGGTCTTATTTAATCACTAGCCGCACAGGAGCTGTAGCAACTACAGACTCATATTAAAGGCTGCTATAACCCACCATGTTCTGCCTTACAGGCAAACAGATATTTTATCCATTAAAAAAAAGACAACTGTAGTTTGGTAAAGACATCACATGCTTGTGAAGTACGTAAAAAAAGAAATAATCTAGTAGCAGGTATGCAAGACAGGAACATAAAACAAACATTTTGGAGTCTTCTAGATGACCGATTGTATCATGGAGGATTCCATCTTTGTCTCCTTGTAGTGGGAGTATCCTAGGGGGCCTTACTTGACATAAGAACTCAATGGCATTACAGCCTTTCGTTTTTAACTATTGTATTCAATCTTGCCTTAATGATGAAAGTGTAAGTGTAAGTGTAAAAAGTTTGTCTTTTAACAAGTCAAGTTCTTCAAAAGAGCATATTATAAATATTATACTTCATTGGTCCTTTTATATTTATCATGAGGGAGGGAAAATAGAAAGCAATGTATTCACTTCTCAGTCTATTTCAATGCTGCTTTAGCGAGGCAATTCCTGACAAATTAATTCAAAATTTGGGTCCATGTGTTATCTAATGCCAGAGTACGGCCTCTATCTGGCCTTGCCGAACTCAAAGCTTCCAATGTGTTCGTTCCTGACAATTTTTTTTTTTTTTTAGCATATCGCGGGGGGGGGGGGGGGGGGGGGGGGGGTCGGGTCGACAAATTAAAAATTTGTTTAAGACTTAGGACCCAGACAAACATTTCATAAAAGCCAGCAAAGCTAGTATATCTAGAAAAATATGCAGAAATACTAAAAAGTTTCAAGTCAGCAATACAATCATGGAGCCCTGTCATAAAGCTAGATTTTAATTAGAAATATTTCCATGTCGCTGTTGGGTCCTGGAGCCATCCATAATAGTTTAGTGAAAGTTGTATGCGTGAGAAAGGCATTTACATTTCATTAAGGGGCAGGGCTGCACGCTGCCTGAATTTGAGGCATGAGAGGGGGAAGGTATCAAATGCCCAAAACCATCAATGCTTTTTCAAATCCCCCCTCATGCCCATCTCCCACGCCTCTCCCTCTATTGCTCAGAAGAGAATATGCTTAGACTTCAAGCTATCCAGAAGCACTCAATTCAGACAATATGTAAATGTTCCTAACCCAAACCTATTCAAGGAATAAGATTCTATAAAACCTATTTTACGTTGATGGCTTAAACAGCCGCTAAGGTTAACATGTTAAATAAATGAAAAACGTGAGGGTTTTTATTTCAGAAAATTTTATATAAGGAAAAAAAGGCAAGCAGACCGACAGAGTAATTGCCAGTTGTGAGCCATCATTACACTGAAAAAGTAGGTAGGTGAATCAGAAGGCCTCATTAAAATGTTACATCACCAATTACAGTCTAAATTTAACAGAGCAATTTTAATGAGTATATTGATAAAGCGCTTGTAGTTATAACAATAACCCATATTTGGAGCCTTCTGGTTCTCTTTAAGATGAAACATTGGTCTCTTATGACTACAACCTAACACAAAAATTCACATGCAGTAAGGAGGTCAGACGTTATCCTACCCAGAGAGATACATAAGGAAGTTGATCAGCTGTACTAGCAAAACATTGCAGTCCTGCTGAAAGGAAATCATTACATAGGTTGGTAGGTTTATATGAATCATAGGAACCAGTTAGCCTATTTAGAAGCCAGCAAAATGCTTTAGGAACCAGATATAGTTGTACAGACAGAAAATTCTGCCTAACAGTAATATTTTAGGTACAGTGGCTTCAAGCATTTGTCATGTCATAAATAACTAGGAGATTTCCCCGCTCACCCAGTTTAGCTTCTTGAAGCGCTGTGAAGGGAGAGTGTACTATACTGGATTTGTCATGTCCATGCATTCGTCCCAGAAACAATGCACTAAACATGTAATGTTTATAGGGTTAAAAAAATACACATCATTTCTTACAAACGTCTCCCTATTCACCTATCTGGACGTGTGCCAAGGGATGCTTGAAACATTGAACTAAATAAAAGTAAGATAATCTAACAAGAAATTGCCTTAAAGTACAACAAGCTAATCATTAGATATCGTGTACATATTTACACACAAAACTGCATATAAGGCAATAATGAGCAGGGGGCTTTGCTTCCATTCAATAGCTTTTGCAAAGGGCATTTGTTTAATAATAGAAACGTAACTGCTAATTATCAAATTGTATTAGTAAAATCTGCTTTAATAGAAAAATTGTGTGCGTTTCCCTTTAAGCTACAAACACTTTTTTTTATTTGGGACAGTGTTTGGAAAAAATGCAGGGGTGGTAGAGACCTTCAATGAGTGCATCACAAGACCTGGGAAAACAGATGTGCTATATATGTGGTTTAACATGGGAACAGTTATAAATACAAAAACTTACATTAAAATATGAAATGCACAATTGTTATTCATTTAATTCCTTAGAATGAGGTAAACATGCATATTTTTTATAGGTACACAGCTATTGTTATAGGGTTATAACTGAAGGTAGATACAGACTAGTAGGGTCTTGCTGATAAAACTCATTTACTAGGAAGTCTTGTTGTGATTTGGATCTCAAAGTGTCCATGAGCTAAATATGTTTTCATTTGGATAAAAAGGCAGCCGAAATTAACTGTATTAAGTTAGTTCTGTAAATGCAATTAGACTGTATAAACAGTAGGCGATAACTGGTACCAACAAGATCATTTGCTATATACTGTAAATAGTATTACATTTAGATAAAAAAAACGACACATATTTGCTCTAGTAAGCAATAAGAACCGTTCAAAACCTTTACATTTTGAGATTTAATGGATTATTCACCTTTGAGAAACATAGTAATAGATGACTGATTATCGTTACACTAGCGACTTGCCCGTCAAAAAATGACGGCAATAAGTTGTAAAGCAGGTAATTGTGTTTGGTTGCGACATTTTGTAGGTGTTCTGAGATCCTTTGGCGCTCATTGCGAGTCTGTTTGTGTGCTATGAGAAGCATTGTAAATAATTAAGAAATGAATAAATGAATATACTTTACCTATTTTGAAGTAATATATGCAGGAAGCATTGTGTTGAAGAGCTGACAATCTGTTTTGATGTTGCTGCAGCATATAATGTGCGTTTTCAGTGTTGTGGAGCTGCTGTGTCAGCAATGTGTGCAGTGTAAATAGGCCGCGTGCGCGAGGAAAATCCGTTAGGGTAGATGTACTTCTGCATTGTGTATGTTAGTGTTGTAAAATGGCGGCGAATGTGTGGTATGCGGCTGATTTTGCGTCCTTGTTCTTGGACCTCGTACGGCTTTTTTTGAAAAATCTGTATGCGTTTCTTGGTGTTTTGCATTTTTAGAATCCTGTAGCCTCTTTTTTTGGGGGCGGCCATTTTTTTTCTCGCTTTGGGGATTTTCGGGTGTCTAAACTCTTGAATTTCTACTTAAATTGAGGTGTAACTTCACTTTTAGAGGTCCTGGGTGCCCCCCCCCCTCTCTTGCTGTGGGTAAGCTTTTTATGTGTTTGTTGTGTATATTTATTGTGTTTGTAATGTTTTCATGTGCGTGGGTTTCGGGCGCTAAGGTCGTATTTTTGCGAGGTTGTAATATTTTTTTTTGCAAGTCCCGCGGCTTGTAGCTGTGGATGCTAAGTCCGCAAATGCGGCCCCTCGCTTTGCCTTTGGCGCTCCTTGCCAGCAACTGCAGCCCACTTTTGACAACTATATATATGATGGGACAGTTTTCTGCATAGTTGACACTGAATAAAGTCCTAAAAAAAGTCAGGTAGTGCCAGCTTAGTAGCAGGTGTCCATACATGGGTAATTTTTTATTTCAAATTGATAACCTAAGTATTGATGCTTCATAAAACAAAAAGAAAGAAACTCATAATGTTGCTTTGTTTACTATCACTGTTAGATGGCGTTGTACCCATAATTAATGACGACAACAGGTTTTAAAAACTTTCACCCAAGCTATGAGGACACGGAAAACTCACACTTGCTGAACCCACTGAAGGACTTTAATTAATGTGCATTTGTCTTTAGTCACCACCATTTCTATACAACAGGGGGAACCTCCCTTAATATTTACAAGTCCTCTCAGTTTACCAAACTTGAGCGAGCATCAGGAAAGGGACAATACGACTGTTTGACAACTTTATATGAAACTTAAGAGCCTGCATGGTTACGGATGATCTAAATAGCTTTGTAGGGGCCAAGAAAGGGAGTAAATATAAATAAAATGACTAAAATATAGGGTGGGGAAAATGTATTTTCTAGAATCCATTGCTCTGGACATTTGTCAAGCTCTGCCATATAGAATTACTATCAATGTAAATATTAATTAAATATAGGACGGTAATAATGTAAGGTCCTTACGGATCACTAATTTGTCGAGGTGAAAGGGCTTGTGTACGTCAATGAAGCAGTGAGCATGTAGGTTCACCCAAGATGAGCAGGTCATAGCAGAGAAGCTAGACAAATCAAAGTCAATTGGAGAAGGAACTGGTAACCCACTCCAGTATCTTTGCAGAGAAACCCTAATGGATAAGCACAACCAGACACAAGATGTGCTGCGGTCCCTATAATCATGGAGAGTCAGGCACGACTGAACGACTAAACAAAAGTTTTAGGGGTAATTTGCTTAAGTACTTCACAGAAGGTAGGAGGGTCAAATACAGGTAAATAATTTAAGCATAAAGGTGGTTAGCCTTTTGTTTGTAACACCATATTAATAAAGAATCTAATGTACATAGCGCTTTTTCACAGAGATTGAAAAACTCACATATTTACAATCTGAAGAAGCTAAGGCTTAAGAAAAATGTATAAGTAGATATAATAGGCAGACTATATATACAAAACACACATATTTATGGCATTTAGCAGCTGTGAAACTATTATAAATGAATATACAACCACCACCACAAAATTATCATGGATTGCATTTATTCCTCTCTACTCAGTAACAAACACCAACTTGTATATAGGACAGTCATACATCCCCAATAATTACATAAAGGATTAAATTAAGTCAGTTTATTTTAACTTTTTTGGAATATCTGAATTTATTGAGCCTCCTCAAAGAGGAAAAAATGGTATTTCAGTATAGATCATATAGATAGGCCAATAAAACACACACTACATATATATATATATATATATATATATATATATATATATATATATAAATTACGTCACACACATTTTGTTTTTGTGCCTAGCTAATCTCAGCTTTCACTAGCCTAATTTATAGCAGCTCACACCAGGGCTGCCCTTTAACCCTAGGCCCAAACATGTGTTTGACCTGTGAACTCCAACACAGCACAACTCCTACCAATGAGGGGATGTGGCCTAGTGAGGATTCAGCAATATGAAGCCAATTACATACATGGTTATGAAGTAAATGTAATTAGTATCGGTTATACAACACTTGAGAGCAGAGCTTGTTGTTTTATGGATAAGAGAGCCTTGTTCTGAAGAGCTTACAATCTAATGGGTATTAGATAAGAAGGCACTACACAACATGCACTATACTCTAGTAAATGAGTGCAGGGTAATGGCTCCGGAGCTGTGGCGTTATAGGAAGCACTCCCCCTTCTCCCCACCCTTCCTTCTCCTTCATACACAGCACCACTATCGAATTCAGCCCCTCAGAGGACAAGTTATCTCTCGGCCACAACCCCCCCTCAGAAAGAAACCGGAGCACACGGAATTACGCAATGAACTACCACAGAGTAAAGTATAAATAAATACCTGGAGTCAATAACAACCTAATCCAGCCAGGCGGGAAAATTGCTCAGCAGTATAGGCGAGTTTTCAAGATGGTGGACATATCAACTCTTCCAAAACCTCCCCTCCTCCTTCAGGGGAAGCGCACAACCAATCTATTTCAATGTCCCGCCTCTGAAATGTTAAACTCAATACTGATTGGGTAATGGAGATGTCATTCAAAAACTCCCACCCTTTTATGAAATGATAGCGCAATTTCATTGGATCACAGGATTGTCGATTACCAAGGTTGTGTCAATGAAATCGCAGCGACGTTATTGGACGAGAGCCCATGGAGTCAAACTTTAACTCTGCCAATGGCCCGCTATGGCCGGCGCAGCTACAGCCTCCCAGGCCTTAGCAACAACATTACATCATTATAAGTGACATGTCATAAAACCAATCAGGAGCTAGCTTTTTACAAGCTTGACCAATCAATATGGGAGATTGGCTCCTTTTTTAGACCAACGGTAGTACTTGAAGGGCGGGCCTTTTGTACACTGTTTCGGGGCAGAAGTAAGGGGGATGGTAGAAGTCGGTATCCCGTTGCTTGAATCGTTCATGTGGTAAAAACATATAAATCTAAAACCGTATACAGTTTAATGAGCTTTTGTGAATATATATTTGTAACACATTTGTAGATTCACCTATTAATGCACATACAATTCATTCCCCAATAATAAATATATCTTTAGCAGCAGAGAAAATGTTCCTAAAAAGGAGCAAATAGTCTATATTCCTTTGACGTCACTGCTGCAACACAGGAATGAAGCTTCATAGACGAGATGTGGATTCCGAGCGGGGAATTAGCTCAAATGGTAGAGCGCTCGCTTAGCATGCGAGAGGTAGCGGGATCGATGCCCGCATTCTCCAATGTTTTGCACATTACTAAAAATTATATTTCAATACTTTATATTTATTATAAAAATTAGACACATGTTCCTATTGCTTATTTGTAGTGGAACATGTAAAAAAAGCAAAACATAAAATAACAAAATGATTTGTTAAAATAATGAATATAATCAGTACACAACAGAATTGTGTAAACAGAATTGAATCTTCAATAAAATACTGAATTCAAAATTATAGAAAATTGACACATAAAACATAAACCAGTTTGTATTGCAAAATTCAATGAATATGTAGTATATATATATATATATATATATATATATATATACATGTTGATATATATATATATATATATATATATATTTGTAAATATACATATAATTTTAATATGAATTTTGAGTACATTTATCACCTTCATATGTATCACTATATATATATATATATATATATATATATAATCACATATATAGCGAGCCCGCCACAGTTGCTGGCAATCCCTACAACCCCATACAACTTGGGCAGAGAGCTCCAAAAGAGCTCACTGCGCTGGTGGCTATGGCGCTCATCCCCACGACCCTGTACGACTTTGGCAGGGAACGCCGAAGGCGCTCACTTCGCTGGTGGAGATGAGCATCATACCTACGACCCGCGGGACTACAGAACAACAAAAAACTCAAATACACAATTCATAGTGCGAGACCCGCAGCAATTTAAAACAAAAATTGTGTGAAAAATTACGGCCCGTAACACTTGGAAAATTAAACCGCCACTTAGAGAAAAAAAGATACGACCCGCAAAAAATATGAACTTAACAGCCGACCCACGCACATCAAAAAACACAAAAAACTCAAAAAAATTAAAAAATTAAATAAATGGCTTCCGAAAAAAACAAAAACGATGCTACACCAACCTACAACGAGCAAAACACAGCCAGGTACATACGACTTTTAGCCAGTAACTTACAAGGGACAAAATACACTATTAGGAAGGACGGAAAATGCTCAAGACCCACGTAATACATACAAACCCCCCCCCCCCCCCATTTTACAACACAACCTTACAACTAATAACATTGCCAATCTAAAATGCTGCGTTACACAACTAAACAAACGGTTTAGCCTCACGCACGCAGCCTATTTACACTGCACACTTGCCACATTGTTGACACTTGCACCTCAGGTCAGCAACAGTCCAAATGTACATTGTATGCTGCAGGGAAACCACAGCGATTGTTAGCTCTTCGGCATATTCATTCCTGGATATATTCATTAGAAATAGATAAAGTATATTAATTTATTATTTAATTATTTAATTATTATTTTTTTTTAAAAATTAGCAGAGGAGAGACTCGCTTTGCCAAAGGCACTCATCGCAGAGCTCGCAATCAGCGCCAAGGGTTCTTATAGGAGTAAAATTACACAAGGAGAGAGGCTTGCAATGAGCGCCAAAGGCGCTCAGCGCGGGGCTTGCAATGTGCACCGAAGGTGCTCAGACAACTAAAAGTACAAAATACTTTATTAATTTATTATAATATATAGTTGTAATAAATGTAATTTTATATTGCAGAGCTATTGTATTGGAAGGTGACAAGTAGAATACAACATATGTATTGTACTTATGTACTAAAATGAAAACAACAGAGTACAGTTTATGTAGAGTTCAAGAGGATGCTTATTTGTATGTACAGTGAAGGCATGTGTATATACAGTGCCTTGCAAAAGTATTCACCCCCCTTGGCATTTTTCGTGTTTTGTTGCCCCACAACCTGGAATTAACATGGATTGTTTAAGGATTTGCATCATTTAATTTACAGATCATGCCCACAACTTGAACGCAAACTTTAAACTTTGAAGATGTTTTTATTTTTTTTTATTTTGAAGCAAACAACAAATAGGACAAAATAACAGAAAAAGTCAATGTGCATAACTATTCACCCCCCTAAAGTCAATACTTTGTAGAGCCACCTTTTGCGGCAATCACAGCTCCAAGTCGCTTTGGATAAGTCTCTATGAGCTTGTCACATCTTACCACTGGGATTTTTGCCCATTCCTCCCTGCAAAACTGCTCCAGCTCCTTCAAGTTGGATGGTTTGCACTTGTGATCAGCAATCTGTAAGTCTGACCACAGATTTTCTATTGGATTGAGGTCTGGGCTGTGACTCGGCCATTCCAACACATTTACATGTTTCCCCTTAAACCCCCCAAGTGTTGCTTTAGCAGTGTGTTTGGGGTCATTGTCCGGCTGGAAGGTGAACCTCCGTCCTAGCCTCAAATCACTCACAGAGTGGTACAGGTTTTGCTCAAGAATATCCCTGTATTTAGCACCATCCATCTTTCCCTCAACTCTGACCAAGTTTCTCAGTCCCGGCTGCTGATGGTGATCTTTGGGTGATGTGATGTGATGTGTTGGGTTTGCGCCAGACATAGTGTTTTCTTTGATGGCCGAAAAATTCAATTTTAGTCTCATCAGACCAGAGCACCTTCCTCCATACATTTTGGGAGTCTCCCACATGCCTTTTCGCAAACTCAAAATGTGCCATTTTGTTTTTTGATGAAAGTAATGGCTTTCTTCTGGCCACTCTGCCATAAAGCCCAACTCTATGGAGCTTACGGCTTATTGTCCTCCTATGTACAGATACTCCAGTCTCTGCTGTGGAACTCTGCAGCTCTCCAGGGTTACCTTAGGTCTCTGTGCTGCCTCTCTGAACTTCAAAGAAAACACTATGGGCCTCATTCTATTATCGGCCGTAAAACGGCTGCAAAGCCGCGATTCCTTGCGGCCGTCTTACGGCCCCGTGTAGAGCTACCTTTACCTTGCAATTCAAATAGACGACGCTGCAAGGATATCCCCCTTACGGCCGGCCGCATATCATGCAACCGGCCGCAAGGTCTGAAAACTTTAAAAGCAAAAATAAATTCAAGATGGCACTGTAAAGCTCTGTAAATGCTAGGGATTATAATGGGGGACATGAGGATTAATAGCAACCCCCTCTCAAGCTTGCACATCAGCCCAAATCCGATATTTCATTAACGGTTTATTTTACGTCCCGCAGCCTGGGCTGATCTGAGGTGCTCCAAGCCCTCAAGACTTTGTCCACGGATATTTTACATGAATTAAAATTAAAATTATTTGCGGATTTGAGTGTAGGGGAATATTGTGCTATGAATGCTAACACCCCCAATCACTTTTTTGTCTCATAAAGAGTGCAGGATGGCTTTATTATGTGCCTAATTGTGTGCTTGCGGGACCTTTTTGGTGCAAGTAAGCTGCGGCTCGGTTTTAGCCTTGCAGAGATGTTTCCCGGAGCAATTGAATAGCAACCGGGCTTTTCTTGCAGCCGAAACTCTTGTGGCCGTTTAAGATCAAAGGCTTACAAGGATAACAAGGCGCCGGCCGGAAGGTATTAGAATAGGCAAATAGCCTGCGGCCGGTCCTACGGCCCATAATAGAATGAGGCCCTATGTCTGGCGCAAACCCAACGCATCACATCACCCAAAGAACACCATCACAGTGAAACATGGCGGTGGCAGCATCATGCTGTGGGGATGTTTTTCAGCAGCTGGGACTGGGAAACTGGTCAGAGTTGAGGGAAAGATGCAAGGAGGAATGGGCAAAAATCCCAGTAGTAAGATGTGGCAAGCTCATAGAGACTTATCCAAAGCGACTTGGAGCTGTGATTGCCGCAAAAGGTGGCTCTACAAACTATTGACTTTAGGGGGGTGAATAGTTATGCACATTTACTTTTTCTGTTATTTTGTCCCATTTGTTGTTTGCTTCACAATAATAATAAAAAAAAAAAACATCTTCAAAGTTGTGGGCATGTTCTGTAAATTAAATGATGCAAATCCTCAAACAATCCATGTTAATTCCAGAGGGTGAGGCAACAAAAAACGAAAAATGCCAAGGGGGGTGAATACTTTTGCAAGGCACTGTATATCTCAACTGATGCTTCCAAGTTTCCATAAGCGCTTAGTCACATATTCTTGTTTTTCTTAGAGATTTCACCACGTAACCCCCTCTTATGTCCTTCTGATTATTAAAACATTTGTTTGTGTATTCATAAAAATATGGGTTCTCAAAAGGGTTTGTCGAATGTTGTAAAAAAATAATTGACAATTCCTGGTGCAAAGCAAACCTAAGCCTTTTATCAGTTGCTGTGTAATTAAGTATTGTATTGTAGTTAAAAATGTTATTAAATTAAGAATACATTATTCATAGATTTTTAAATACTTTTTGCACCATTGAAAATGTTAGCATTTGCATATTGTCATGATTTAATTGTTTAAGGACTGATATTGCCAGTAATTATGAATATGGCCAAGGGAGCATGACATTGTTACATTGTGATTAGGTATTATTGCTTGTGTTATATGTTGCCTCTACATGGTTATTATGTATACTAGTTATTATATATTATAAGAGGAAAAATGGGTTATAGAACATATGTGGTAATGGTAAAAAAAATGCTCTGCACAGAGATTAGCTGCAGATCATTAGGTAGGGGTTAATAGGATAGGGAGGAGGGGGAATCATTATTTAGAGGGGGCTCACCCTTGATAAACAGCAGCTAAGACAGATGCATGTACTTCAAGTAGGCCTAAACAAACACTTGAGATTAACATCAAGGTTGTTTTACTAGTCAGCTATAGATATCTGGTGAATTTGACCTCAAGAGTTTTTATATTAACCAAGGCTACAAAGCAGATGTGTTTCATCACACACATACACAAATGTACACAAGGGTGTGGTATTGGAGAGATATAGTTTTCACATATCCACAGTGTGAGACTATTTCTGTGTATTGTATCTTGCCATGGGCCACTAGTAACCTGTATCCAGTATTCTCTGCCTGTATCCCTCTTCAGAAGCCATCTTCTGTGCCACAGAGAACAAGAACTACATGATTCCGCTGGGGTAGGTTTGAACTAGGTTCATATCAAGGCCCCTTGAAGAAGCAGATCCTGACATTGGCTGGCAGTGGTGGGATATCTATAGAAAACACAGAAGGATGGCAGCTTATGATGAGATGTGTGCAGCAGAGGAGGAGGAAGTGTCCAGATTGTACCAAAGACAGATGGAGATAATGCCTGCAGGTTCAACCAAGGATCAGCAGAGGGAACTCCGGATTCAGATCATACAGGAGATACAGGAGAAGTGGAGAAGGGTAAGCAATTGCCTCAACTAACTTTGAGGGGAAATTCTTATCCCCCGTAGAGAAAGAGAGCCAGGTGACAGAGGCAAAGTACTGCAGAGGAATGGCCCTTCTAAAGCAATAGATGGCATTCCTGGGATTGAGCTGTCAGGCTGACTGGAGTAACTGGTATGAAGAAATTGCCTTGGAGAAACAGTATCATGCCAGGATAGGGCCTGTTGGTGTCCTTGGAGAGGATCTCTATTTTCGATTGGAGCTAATAGATGGGCTCTGGGAGATTGTGTATGGTGATTCCTAAATGTGGCATGGGGACTGTAAGGAGGCAGAATAACTTATTTCTTAAATGCTGTCAAGGTCTGGGACTAGAACCATGGTTCCCGGAGGCTAATTTGCTGGAACCCCTGATTCAGCAAGAGCTGCAGCTGGATGAGGCATCTATGGAGGGGTTTTGGCCATCCAGTTGGGAGAAACCCTGTCAGGCGGACAGGGAGGAAGAGGACTGGTTACCAGAGGTCTGGGGAGAGGATATTATGGACTCTGACCAGGACTATACCAATATGAAGGTACAAATGGGCCAGGCCCAGTTAAATTTTGCTATGACTAGGACAGATGAGGATGGTACCATACATGGTATGGGTACAGCTCAAAAGCAGTGGAGTCTGAGTCTCCGATGGGAATAGCAGGCCAGATGGAGGGTCTGGGAGAATTCTGGAAGCAACCAAAGATGAATTGTAAACCTAGCATGGGGTTCCCGTGGATAACTACAGTCCAGGAACCAGCCGTGGATCCAGGGATGAACACAAAGAATAACCATGGGACTATATCAGATGCAGGAGAAGAACTGGGGAAAAGCTACCCTGTTCCTAAAGTCAGAGAAGAACCTAATGAGCACTGGGCCCTACCAATGGACTGTGAAAATAGTGGGCAGGTTCCTTGGATGACCATTGTCCAGGAGCCAGCCACAGACCCTGGAAAAGAAACAGAAAGTAGCCCTGCTCTTCAGCCTGAACAAGAGGCAGTATCAGCTGCTTCTCAAGGGCTGTCTGTATCTACCCACAAGGCAGTCTCAGAAGGAGAGAGGCAGGAGGTTCCATCTGAGGATCCAGAGACCAAGGAGCCAGAGGGTACCCCAGATTGTGGTTTGTCTCCTGGTCTCCCTACAGTGACTCCCCTGCAGCTGCCCAAATACACTGTTTGTGTGCCTTTAACCCTGGAAAGGAGGGGCCACTGGCCAGGCTTGTTGGGAGGGGGGTTGGCTACTGAACCCCAGCAGCTTATGTCAGAACTGCCCATTATTCCAGCATGGATGACACCAGAGAATGTCCCTAGCCCATGTTGCAACTCCAACATCCCAATTTATTCAGGAGAAAGTTCAGGCCTGACAAAGGGAAACTTGTACTCTTCCATTTTACCCATGGGACTGAGTACTGATCCAGAATCAGCAGGACAGGAGGTCTCCCTAGCCTGGAAGGAGAGGGATTTGCTGGGATGTACTTTTTCCCCTGGACTACCTTGATGGGTCCTCCAGGGCCATTGTCTTATAAGTCTCCCCAGGGGCAACGGGAAGGTCACTAGGCCACTGGGAAGGAGTGAGTATTCACCCTGGACAGGGGGAGGCAGGGTACCCAAAGAGCCACTGAAGCTATCACATGGATGGACTGTCACATCAAGAGGACGGGTAACCACCTGTATAGATGGGAAGTTATCCAACATGATAAACTTCCCATGCTATACTAGAAAGGAAAGGGGGAGACATTGTCATGATAGATGTTTAAGGACTCATATTGCCAGTAATTATGAATTTGGAAGCATGACATTGTTGTATTGTGATTATGTATTCTTGTGTGTGTTATATGTTGCCTGTACATGGTTATTATGTATACTAGTTATTATATATTATAAGAGGAAACATGTGTTATAGAACATATGTGGAAATGGTAAAAAATGCACTGCACAGAGGTTAGCTGCAGATCATTGCACCCTCACCCTTGATAAACAGCAGCTAAGACAGATGCATATACTTCAAGTAGTCCTAAGCAAACACTTGAGATTAACACCAAGATTGTTTTACTAGTCAGCTATAGATATCTGGTGAATTTTATCTCAAGGGTTTTTATATTAAACAAGGCTACAAGGCAGATGTGTTTCATCACACACATACACAAATGTACACAACGGTGTCGTATTGGAGAGTATAAATATGTTGATTCCATCATTCAATAAAGGTTCAGATATAGTTTTCACATATCCAAACTGTGAGTCTATTTCTGTGTATTGTATCCTGACTTGGGGAGTGGTCTTGCCATGGGCCACTAATAACCTGTATGCAGTGTTCTCTGCCTGTACCTTTTCAGAAGCCATCATTTTGTGCCACAGAGAACAGGAACTACACGATTCTGCTGGGGTAGGTTTGAACTAGGTTCATATCAGACCCCCTTGAAGAAGAAGATTGTGACACATATCTTTTTGCCAAATTGTTTCTACATTTTTAAATTCCATTTGGAGCTCACAGCTCTTAAATAAAGTTATTCACAATATACATGTCTACTCTTAACTGAAATTGCAGAGTCGACTGGTGTCATGACTGATTTTGGGACACCACTGAACCTCACAAACAACTGTGCTATTTTGGACTCTGGCACATTGGGTTACTAATATCCAAGGTTATTAAAATGGGCATGAGACTTGTTTAGGGACCATTTTTATGTGTAGTGTGGGCCACGATAATTAATGTTGGGGTGCTATATGGTGTTATGTGCACTGTGATAATGTTATTTTACAATTTCTGCCATTTTGTGTTAGTGGGACAGCAAAGGCCCCTCAGAGCGGCCAGGCATCTACTCTCTGGCCTAAGTTATAAAGTGATACACTTCCCCTAAACCAGGCTTGGGATTTGACCTAACCAGATAACCCCAAGCTCTGGTGTATCCAGGAAAAAGTACCAGATCAGATATATCTCAGAGGAAGGAATGAAGGAGGGGGCTGTTAGCCGTAGTAACAGGGAGGCAATTATGAGGGGCAAGTCTTTGTGGTGTTTGAAAAATATCCATGTAACAGAATACTTTTTCGGTCAGTCGGTGAATTACATTCTAAGCAACGGAGTACCTGATGTTATTTATTATATGATTTCATCCTAATCAAAGGGATGTAACCGAGTTTTCTATTTTGTAATTTGTCTGTAACCTTAGGGCTGTGTTCGCAGAGTCCTTTTAGGAGGTGTTCTACTGGGAGCTGCGCGATTAAACACAAAAGGCACAACCTAGAGAGAGAATCTTGGGGTGCACGGGGCCCCTCATATCTGGGTCGTCACAACTGCCAAAACCTGCAAAGTTTAATAACCACATCTTCTTGTAGACTAGTGTGCCTCACTATAAGAGATATTAAAAACAGTTCTCAATTATTATTTATTTAATTTTTCTCTAATGTTGGCCTTTCTACTTTCTCCAGTCCGTCATAGCTAGTTTTATGAGATGGGTCGGCACCCGCTGTGCATCTCCATATTGTATTTTATCATTCAAAAACAGCATAGCCAGATTGGTCCACAAAGTCACATGGTGCAGTTTCTATTATTATTATTTAATAATAAAGTGCCTGCTTATTCTCTAGGGCTTAGTACAAGGGTAAAGTGAATACATAAGATGAATGTAATAAAATTATACATACTGGTACAGCATGTGTTGAAGGTACTGGTCTCCAGAGAGCTTAAAATCTGTTTAAGTAGATGATCATGGATGAAGAGACATGTATATCATGGGCCTAAAGGAGGGGGCAGATAGGGGATGATCCGGAGATCTGATGTGAGATGTAGGAGGGTAAAGTTTTGTTGAAAGCTTTATGAGTTATGGTCAGTATTTTGAACTTATTTCTAGAGGATATGGGAACATATATGATATAGGAGATGTATGGACCCAGTGAAAAATGTAAGATGAATTAAAGCTGAGATAGTCTAGTAAGGGGAAGGTCAGTTCAGAGTCAATTGTAGCAGTTGACGTGATAGATGATAAAAGTGAGTAAATTTAGATTGTGGTTGTGCCTTGTGAAGAAGACTCCAAATTCAAGAGTAATTCCAAGGCAGACTATAAAGGGATGGCCTGGTGTGGGGGCCTGGTGTGGGGGCTTTCAAAACTAAAGAAAAAAAACTTAAGTGCAAAAAAAAACAAAAAACATAGCAGTGGCCCCCCAGAGAAGGGCCCTGCAACAATGAACCACCAGCAACAATGGTAGACCTGCCCCTGGATGTGATGGAGATGGAGTTGTCAAATTTAAGTGTGATGTCCAGATCTGAGGATGTGATAGAGGGTGGGGTATTAAAGAACTCAATTTTTGACATGTTTATTTTTAGGTTGTGGAAGACCATGGAGGAGGAGATGTTAGGTGTACAGATGGTGACATGAGTTAGTAGAGAGGGAGATAGTCATGGCAGGAGATATAAATATGGGGATAATCAGAGTGGAGATGATACTGGAACCCAAGAGAAGTTATTAGTTTGCCTAGGTAGGTAAACCTGAGCAAGCATCATATGACTGTATGGACCAATAAGAAGCTTCTGGTCATGGCGCGTACATTAGAAAATGCATTTAGACAATCTCTGGAAAATCTTAGAGATGCCTGCCAACCTCACACATTGACATGCTCTAATAGATAGGAGCAAGGAGAGAGACCCACATGGTAGCCTTCCAGAGGGGAACAAAAGGGATTTAAAATTGTTATAAGTCATAACTATATATAATGGTGTTTATAGGGCTTTCATTGTGTTGGTTGTAGTTTATACTGTACTTTTATATTTTCATTATAAAAGCAAAGTCTTAAAAATTGTATTAAAAATGGGATTTGACACCCCACTGTTTCTTTCAGATGTTAGATGTTACCTGACTTTCTTATCTTTCACATCCTTAGTAGTTCTGAATGTCCCAGGGGTTACATGTAGAGTGGAATGCTTTGATGAACTCATGTTTTTGAGAGCACAGTAGACCAACCCTTCTAATGTTTGATCCATGGATGATGACTACATCAGCAGTGAAAATGGCTGACATTTGCATGTCTTGGATCAGTTATTCTTTATTTTTCAGGACACTACTTATAAAATTATTCAGGCTTGACGGACAACTGGAATATTGCAGAATGTTAATGAGCTTTCCGAGTGTCATACTTTGTAGCATTTCAATTGGCCAAAGTTGGACACTTATATTCTGCAGTCCAATATTAGCCTCCCAAAAGTGAAGGAGTGGTATTAATTAATGTCTGATCAGGTGGATCTAATCAGCTGCTCAGGGAAGTTAACTCTTTCAAACTAACAGGGAAAGAGAGGTTTGAAAAGTATGTGTGTGACATCAGAGTCTCTCCATCAGTAATCATCGCTTCCAGGAGTCACAGTAACCTTCCTGTGGTAGTGACCAGGACAGGTTACTTGTAGGGTGGAGATAGGACCAGTATTGCAGTCACCAGGAGCAAATAAGAGAACATACCGTTTCTAAATGTCTGAGCAGTGAACTGTCTTTAGTTTTGAAAAGTCAGCAATAATGATATGGTTAGATAGAGGGGGGTTGTATACATTACAACAATGATAGTGAGTGGCAAACAAACACAGGAGATTGTCTCCAAATGGGGTTCAACATTAGCATCTTGTCTGGCACCTGAGAACAATAGGACAACTTCCAATACACACCTGTCATCTCTGTCTAGCACATCAGAGATGAATTAGCTTATCTGGCAAACAATGGGACAAAACAGATTACAATACAATCACTGGTTCCTGTCTGCAATGTCTCATTGTAGACCTATTTTATTTAACTGCTTGATGGCCATTTAATTACAGTTGAAACATAACACAGAACACAGTAATAACATGGGGAATTACATATAGTATACATGATAAGGCAGAGATATATGCGATAAGACCATATGAAACATGGTAGTGCACTGTGGCCCTATGTTTTGGGGCTATTCACCCCACCAACCTGCCCACATTTCCCATGTGGCAATTTTATTCCCCTACTCATTTTCCAATGGGGCGATATGTCCTCTATGGTGGCTCAATGCACCAGGTTCCAGGCCATGGAAAGGGGTCCATGACAATGTGGCTTACACAAACCCCCTGTATCACAATATATATGCTAAAACTGCACCTAAACAGGAGAAACAAGAGTAAGTGTGTTCAGGGCTAGAAGTCAGGCCTTTCTCTCAATGGGACTTTATCACCACAAAATCAAGTGTTATGCTTTAAAGACCATGAAAACTAGTTACACATTGTGCTAGCCATTTGATTCTCAATTGAATAATTCATTAAACAGAATTATTTATAGAAGCATAAATGTGATGAAAACCAAAAAGCCTCACCTGATTTTACATTTCTATCAACATACAGTGGATATAAAAAGTGTATACACCCCTGTTAAAATGTCAGGTTTTTGTGCTGTAAAAAAATGAGACGAAAATAAATCATTTCAGAACTTTTTCGACCTTTAATGTGACCTATAAACTGTACAACTCAATTGAAAAACAAACTAAAATCTTTTAGTTAGAGGGAAGAAAAAAAGAAAAGAAAAATAATGTGGTTGCATAAGTCTGCACACCCTCTTATAACTGTGGATGTAGCTGTGTTTTAAGCAATCACATTGCAAATCGTGTTAAATAGGAGTCAGCATACACCTGCCATCATTTAAAGTGCCTCTGATTAACCCCAAATAAAGTTCAGCTGCTCTAGTTGGTCTTTCCTGAAATTGACTTAGTCGCATCCCACAGCAAAAGCCATGGTCTACAGAGAGCTTCCAAAGCATCAGATGGATCTCATTGTTAAAAGGTTTCAGTCAGGAGAAGGGTACAAAAGAATTTCCAAGGCATTAGATATACCATGGAACACAGTGAAGACAGTCATCATCAAGTGGAGAAAATATGGCACAACAGTGACATTACCAAGAACTGGAGCTCCCTCCAAAATTGATGAAAAGACAAGAAGAAAACTGGTCTGGGAGGCTACCAAGAGGCCTACAGCATCATTAAAGGAGCTGCAGGAATATCTGGCAAGTACTGGCTGTGTGGTACATGTGACAACAATCTCCTGTATTCTTCATATGTCTGGGCTATGGGGTAGAGTGGCAAGACGAAAGCCTTTTCTTACGAAGAAAAACATCCAAGCCAGGCTACATTTTGCAAAAACACATCTGAAGTCTCCCAAAAGCATGTGGGAAAGGGTGTTATGGTCTGATGAAACCAAGGTTGAACTTTTTGGCCATAATTCCAAAAGATATGTTTGGCGCAAAAACAACACTGCACATCACCAAAAGAACACCATACCCACAGTGAAGTTTTGGAATGGCCCAGCAAGAGCCCAGACCTGAATCCGATTGAAAATTTGTGGGGTGATCTGAAGAGGGCTGTGCACAGGAGATGCCCTCGCAATCTGACAGATTTGGAGTATTTTTGCAAAGAGTGGGCAAATCTTGCCAAGTCAAAATGTGCCATGCGGATAGGCTCATACCCAAAAAGACTGAGTGCTGTAATAAAATCAAAAGGTGCTTCAACAAAGTATTAGTTTAAGGGTGTGCATACTTATGCAACCATAATATTTTATTTTTATATTTTTTCTTCCCTCTACCTAAAAGATTTTAATTTGTTTTTCAATTGAGTTGTACAGTTTATAGGTCACATTAACGGTGGAAAAAGTTCTGAAATTATTTATCTATGTCTCATTTTTTTACAGCACAGAAACCTGACATTTTAACAGGGGTGTGTAGACTTTTTATATCCACTGTAATTGTTTGGCTTAATTAAGCCTCTGGATAATTTTATGCTAATCCCAGGCATGCTTAAATGATTTAACTGTGTTTGACTCTATCATTTCAACTGGAAGGCTGTTCCACTTACTGTATCGACATTTCTATCTGTAAAGTAGCACTTCCTCATATTATCCCTAATTATTTTACCATCCAACTCCTAATAATGACCTCTTGTTCTTGGTCCTCTTTTTCTCAAAAAATACTTCCCTCTTGAACTTTATTAAATCCTTTCACATATTTGAAGGTTTCTGACATACACCTTTTGTACTTTATGCCTTATAAGGAATGCCATATTCTTTTTTTAAAGTCTTTATTTTTTTATTTGAAATAATGTTAACAATATATTGTTTAAAATATTATAAATAAAGCAAAAGTGAACAAAGTTACATTTAACACAATTTATGAATGGTGGGTTCTGGGAAGAATACAAAAAATAAAAAGGGATAAAAAGGGAAAGGGGAAAAAGGTAGATTGAGAAAAACATTTTGCATTTGGGTAGAATACTTGTTTGAAATGGATTAATTGTCATTGCTATTATAACATTATATATTCTTCTGGAAATTCAAGGTCTCAACATTAATACAAGTGTATTAAAACAAGAATACTAGATTCTTATGCATATGAGCGGCTCCTGAATACCAATTATCTGCTTTGATGTTTTAATTATGATTAGAGACTCCTTGTCTGTTTCTATGGTGCCTGTTTAATATGGGAACATTTAGGAGGCTAGGAGGGATTTTCCTTGAAAAGATGCATATTTCCTCTAAAGAAAATACTGTTGAGAGATAAGCCTCATGAGTATTAGGGTGTCCACTTATAATCAATGAAAATAGTATCATGGTATTCATGCTTAACTTTTTATTTTTTAATGGTTCACTCGAGTTAGTTATTGTTTTGGTTCACTAGCGTCAAGCTCCTACATCACTAGTGGTCCAAGTACCGCATTTTGGGAACCTCTGTCTTAGTTAACCCCAGTGAGACAAGTGTTTTTTTTTTTCTTAAAAAAACATTTGAATTAATCTTCAATAGTTTGTTTCTATTTCACTGTCTAATAACCAATTTCTCACTTCTATGTGGCCTAATATAATTAATTATGAAATGACCGCTAAATGGTGGAAAAAACATCTATTTTCAGTTGCAGTTTTATTACTTTACTAGAGAATTGCCCGTCAAAAAATGACGGCAATGAAATTGTAAGGTAGCTAATGCTGTTTGGTGTATAATAATGAAATCTATAATACATTAATAAATGAATATACTTTACGTATTTTGAAGCATTGTGTTGAAGAGCTGCAATCTGTTTTGATGTTGCTGCAGCATTAGTGGTGTGGAGCTGCTGTGTAAGCGTGATGAATGTGTGCAGTGTAATAGTGTGCGTGCGCGAGACCAATCCGTTAGCGTAGTTGGGTACTTCCGCATTGTCGTAAAATGGCGGGTAATGTGTGGTATGCGTCTTAGCAGAATATCCGTAGGTCTTTTGTGGTGTTTTGCGAGTTTGTTGTGGTGTTTTGCGTGTTTAGAGTGTTGTAGCCTGGTTTTCGTTTTGTTCGGCGGACATTTTTTCTTTCGATTAGAGAATGTTTTAGTGTCTAAACTCTTTTATTTTTAGTTAAATGAAGGTGTAAGTTGCTTTTTTGAGGTCCTGGATGCTTCCTCTTGCTGTAGGTTTTATCCCTTTTTATTTTTTGTATTGTTCCCAGAACCCACCATTCATAAATTGTGTTAAATGTAACTTTGTTCACTTTTGCCTTGGCGCTGTGCGAGGGCCGCGGCTCGCTACGCGAGCCTGCAAGCGTTAGCAACAACTCGTACGCTCACAACTATATATGTGATTAAGTTAATGGAAAAGTTGATTATACTGATTTTGATATGTAAAGCATGTGGAAGCTATCAGCCTTATTAAATTGTGATTCTGTAGATTTAAAAGGGCTTTATTTAAGCACACAGCATATTTTTTTTACAGAAGTTTTTAGTTAGTGAACTTCTATCCAAAACCAAGGTCTTCACTAACTAAAAACTTCTGTAAATAAAATATGCTGTGTGCTTAAATAAAGCCCTTTTAAATTTACCGAATCGCAATTTAATAAGGCTATATATTATTAATGCTCCCCATTAATATTCATTGAATGTCCCACAATGTGTTAAAATTTTTATAATGATGATATAATAGATTGAATAAAAATGAATGTGCACCTTATATACAAAAAAGGATAAATGGGATAAATAAAGTACTTATCCGCCCACTTCAGGGAAGCAATAAGTGTTCTTATTAAAAGTAGTTCTTGCTTACTATTGATTTATACCAAGTTATGAAGTCTTTCTTGATGCTGCTATCCAATTAGAATCCACTCCAGAAGAGAGATCAAAAATATATATAACGTAACTAAAATAGAAAAAAAGGAGAGGTCGTAGAGCAGAATATGGTGAAGTATGTCATAAAAAGTTTAATAAGACACTAATAAATATCTACTTACAAGATATATTCTTAATTTGCATCAATTCAATTTCCAAAACACAGACAGGCAAGAACAGGAAAGATTCCCCCAAAGATTCAAAAATGCCAATAGAAAAACAATTAAAAATGGAAATAATATAATAAAAACTGGGATAAAATGTTTGTTGCACTAAAAAAGAGGGTTCAATATATATATATATATATATATATATATATATATATATATATATAGAGAGAGAGAGAGAGAGAGAGAGAGAGAGAAATAAAAATGAGTATGGACTATATAAGATTAATAATGTAAAAAAAAAGAATTATACTTAATTATAAGCTTAAAAAAATATATATATTTAAAAATTATAAATATGTCTTAATGAGAGTATCATTGCCATGCTTTTAACTGTCTCCTCACCAATGTGTTTCGCATAATAATAACTTCATCAGAGTATACGTTTTTTTAGTGGTGGTTTATTCTAATATATCCTACATATATTATCCATTTTTTTTAACAGAATATCCAATCTTTTGTGTGATTCTTCCCTTGTCTATTATATTGGATACATCTTATAAATAATTTGTGTATGATATAATTTTGTTCTAATTACTTAACTTTACTGTGTATCTAATGGAACTTTCATATACATCCTAAGCTATAAGCACAATATATGTATATTTCAAATTAAATAAAGTGCTGTTCTATAGACCTATGTAATACTAATTCATCCATAGCTAAGTAATATATAATGTGACACTTGAATGATGAATGTGAATCTTGTTTTAAGTGTGTAAATACCTATAATAGGGATAATCTCATATATAAATATATATATTGTAATGAAGTGCAGCAGGAATCCCTGATAACCTGCAACAGAGTACATCAGGGAAGATATATAAGCCGCAGATGGAGCAGAGCCATATACCCTGGGCTGACATAGAAAGGGTTAATCCAAAATCTTCAGCCTAATCAAGCCAACACCTGACCCTGCTCATGAGCAGTTAAAAAGGCTGCTCAGTGAAGTTTGCAGTCTCTGCCTAGCAGTCTAAGGAGGAGGGTGTCACTAAGAGACTTTTCCAAAGAAGAGAGCGGCCCACTACAGTTCAGGAGAAATCAAGCTGAGCAAGGAGCCACCTAAAAGACCCCATTCCTGATAAGCCGGATGCAATAAGGGATAAAAGGTTGGTGCCAAATGCATGTATTTTCATCACACCCAGAAAAAGGATTACAAATGCCCCAGGGAGAAGAGAGTGTTAAGAGAGTGTAACCGTCCCTCATCACAAGAGGGTGACAAGGGTCCCTGGGGTGAAGCATAAGAGAGAGAAGGGTGGGCCCTATGCTTCACCCACTGTTGACACATAGAGAAGAGGAAGAGTCCTTAAAAGATACCAGATTAAATCAGAGAGCTACACTGTGGACTGTATTATTTTACCTGCAGGCCGAGAAGTGATCTCAGGGATAGTCAGGGCGTTCCAGGTCATAGTAAGCCCGTTTATGTAGAATTTTATTTTATTGCTGAAGATAAGCACTGTTTTCTTTCTGTTGACGCTGACAAATAAACAGCAGTCACACTAAACCTCTGACAAGCCTGCTGTGTCTTCCTCCCTAAATAAGTAAAGGAGCAAAGAAAACAGGACGCAAACCCCGCCAGAAGGGGGTGCTCTGTTACAATATATATATATATATATATATATATATATATATATATATATATATATATATATATATATATATATATAAAGACATATATACTGTAAATACTAAACATTACTGGTACTATATGGTAATAATTTAAGAGGGAAAACAACCTACACACAACAATGTATAACATTGCTGAAGTCAATAATACATATAATGCCAATCCTGGCATTATATTAAACTGCTCACTATATGAGAAAGTACCATAAGGGAATCATAATAAAATAGAACCAACGAGTTGGACTGTCAAATCTTGACCAATAAAATAAAACTATTACCTATAACAATAGGAACATAAAATCTAATACATCTTGTCTGGGACCTAAAGAACTGAAATGATAATAAAGATGTTTGTTATATTCACTATATATATATATATATATATATATATATATATATATATATATATATATATATATATATATATATATATCTGCACAAAAAAATTCAATCAACTGGCCCAATCTATTTCTGCATTTAGATTATTCTGGATCACGGTATTCACTTTCAGTATCCAGTGGATTTCTTTCTTATATAGGAGTTTATATATCTCATAATTATTCAACCTAGTATGGATAGTTCCTAAACCTGCTATAGACATGAGGGAGGTATCCCTATGATGATATTTTTTAATGTATTGGTATGCTATGATTTTTGAGACCCTTCAGAATATTTCTTATCTTTCTGAATTTCTTGTCATACTTCCCACGCATTGTAGTCCACAACTGCATTCCAATAAATATACAGTATATGTTGAATTGCAATCTGTGTATTGAGATCATGTTCTTCTCCTATTGATGTTTCGAGCACTTGTTTAGTTCGATATTTTTATATATTTATAGCAAGTTATTTTTTTTTATGCTTAAATATGTACTAAACTGAAACTCTAACTTCTAAAGCATGTTTTACTTCAAATTTTGCTTGGAGCTAATTTAGTTTTCCCTTTTTAAAAAATCAGTTGTGGATTACTCAGAAGTTGTTTTCCTATTATAGGATCCTGTTACAGGATTCCCCACTGTTTTTTTAGGATATTGAGTTATGAACGAAAATGTCAATTTGGAAGATAATTTATTTTCATTTTTTTACGATTCTTGCTTTTTTTTCCCTTTTATCTTTATCAATTTTCCTTTATTTAGAGAAAAGGACTTATTTTTTGCTCAACTCAATTCTTATAATTTATAACCAATTCTGCAGTTTCTTAATAACTCATCTCATTGCAGCATAAAATCTTCTAATCAGCTACATTCCCTTCTTAGCTTACCACATTGACCGTATGTTTTTTTTTCTGATAACTGATTTTTCTGATTACTGCCTGCTCTTAAGATCTTATTCCCTGCAACTAGTTTAATGAAATATTTTGTACATATCTGATTATCATGTATATAGATAGTTAGAACCCCCCCCCCAAAAAAAAACAATATTTTCCCTAGGTGTGTTATAAATTAATTGTAATCCAATATTATTGTTATTCATTTATTTAAAAAAATCTGTCAAGGTCTTCTATAGTTCCTCTCCAAAAACCCAGAATGTCATAAATATATATTGTAACAAAGTTCTCAAAAATTGTCATCTGTATATCTTGAGACCAAGTTCTACAAAAAAGCATTATTGTACCATATATATATATTTTCCTGCAAGCCTAAAAGTAAGTTGGCATAGCTAGGGGCACTTTTTGTTCCTTGTAGTTGTAAATAGAACTCCTCCATGAATTCTAAATTATTTTGTTCCAAAATATACTTAGTACCATTCTCCATAAATGGTTTTTGCTAAATTGTAATATCTTTATCCTGAGCCAAATAATATCTAATGGCCTCAATTCCTATATAATGATGTCATAATTTGGATATGATAGTCTTGGGGTTGGAAGGAAGAGGGCATGCTTATTTACGAAGGCACAGGACTGCACAAAACCTAAATGCACCACGACTGGCGAGTGAGCTACTTTCTGGGTTTTAATAAATGGTGTTTACAAATACTGTATAGTTTTTTTCTGATAGTTTGTTTCTTTTCTACTTTTTTAGATTTGGCTTTCCCCTCTTCAAGTGGTATTACCAAACTGGGAGTTGAGGTGCTGTAATTTGGAAGAAGTTTGAGCTCCTAATAAGAACTAGCTAAGGCAATTGAACAGTACCAAATTGTATTGTACTCTTGAGATAAATCATGGTCTTTTAATATTTTATAGGTGGAATGAAAAGAGATGCTAATTAACAGACCTATTAAATTCCAGCCTCATAGATACGAGGTTTGTACTTAAGCCCCACATGCTGCAAATCTTCCAAAGTTACAACGCTATTAAATTAGCCCTGCTGCGAGCAACATGTGAGCTACGCAGCAAGTGATGAGGTGTGAAGCCTGCAAGATCATCTCGCAGGCTGTTACTCCTCCTGCATCGTTGCTCCGTGTTTGACATGGATTGCCCTGCTGCCTAGCTTACATGTTGCTCGCAGCAGGGCTAATTTAATAGCGTTGTAACTTTGGAAGATTTGCAGCATAGGGCCCATAGGGCCCATTTAGCTCTTATTTTTAGACCTATCCTTGTATTTTTAAGTCTGCATTCTAGAAGATAAATATATTCCAGTCTTTCTCTGAGTTCTGACCAAGACGGGCATACTTTATTTTTCCATCTGGAAACTACAAGTTTTTTTGATTCCATAAGGAGAAGCAAAACCATTCCTTAACTGACGCTGGGAGACCTGGGAAAAAGTGCAAAATCATTATTTCTGGTGCCGGAGTTATTACAATTTCACATATCTTAGATAGATGTTTAAAACTCTCAAGCCAAAAATTCTGTATAAGCGGGCAACTCCACCACATCTGAAAGTGTGTACCAATCTGCCCACAACCTCTCCAACAGTTCTTTTGTTCTTCTGATTTATTCAACTGTCCCAATTTCATAGGAGTTATATAACATCTATTAATGATTTTAAACTGAATTTCCCTATACGTAACATTTTTAATAAATCTAGCCATTAGAGAAAAGGCTGAATGCCATTTTTCAATAGGCCAAGAGTAACCTAGATCGTTTTCCCATAACCTCCAACTGAAAGGTTTCTCAAGTTGATATTGTTTCTTGATAATTTTGTAACACTTCACCACAAGGTGCTTTTTATCTTTAGAAGAGATTAATATTTCAAAGTCAGTTAGTACCCTCGTCTCCTGCATATAAAAGGGAGATGATACCAATAACTTTTATAGTTTAATATATTCTAACTAGTGATGTCGCGAACATCAAATTTTCGGTTTGCAAATTCCATCAAATGTTGGCGAACATCGGCAAACCGCCATAGACTTCAATGGGCAGGCGAATTTCAAAACCCACACGGACTCTTTCTGGCCACAATAGTGATGGGAAAGTTGTTTCAAGGGGACTAACACCTGGACTGTGGCATGCCGGAGGGGGATCCATAGCAAAACTCCCACGGAAAATTACATAGTTGATGCAGAGTCTGGTTTTAAGCCATAAAGGGCATAAATCACCTAACATTCCTAAATTGTTTGGAATAACATGCTTTAAAACATCAGGTATGATGTTGTATCGATCAGGTAGTGTAAGGGTTACACGCGCTTCAGAGTAACAGTCCAATTTCCCCGTTTAATGCACCGCAAGCAGTACCTTTGCACAACCGCAAACTCCCCATTTGCACAAGGTTGGATACCAAGCTAGCCATGTCCCGTTCCTTGTCCTCACTGATGTCATTGAATGTCTCTTCCTCCACCCAGCCACCAAGGGTCCCCAAAAGGGGACAACAAGGCCACTGGGACGCCTGCTGTGTTTAGTCTTTCACCTCCTCAAAGCCACCTTCCTCCTCTGACTCCTCTTCTTCAGACTCCCAGAGTCTGGGGGCTTCCACTGCCCAGCATGGAAGATTATACACAGGTCAGAGTCTGGGGGCTTCTACTGCCCAGCATGGAAGATTATACACAGGTCAGAGTCTGGGGGCTTCCACTGCCCAGCATGGAAGATTATACACAGGTCAGAGTCTGGGGGCTTCCACTGCCCAGCATGGAAGATTATACACAGGTCAGAGTCTGGGGGCTTCCACTGCCCAGCATGGAAGATTATACACAGGTCAGAGTCTGGGGGCTTCCACTGCCCAGCATGGAAGATTATACACAGGTCAGAGTCTGGGGGCTTCCACTGCCCAGCATGGAAGATTATACACAGGTCAGAGTCTGGGGGCTTCCACTGCCCAGCATGGAAGATTATACACAGGTCAGAGTCTGGGGGCTTCCACTGCCCAGCATGGAAGATTATACACAGGTCAGAGTCTGGGGGCTTCTACTGCCCAGCATGGAAGATTATACACAGGTCAGAGTCTGGGGGCTTCCACTGCCCAGCATGGAAGATTATACACAGGTCAGAGTCTGGGGGCTTCCACTGCCCAGCATGGAAGATTATACACAGGTCAGAGTCTGGGGGCTTCCACTGCCCAGCATGGAAGATTATACACAGGTCAGAGTCTGGGGGCTTCCACTGCCCAGCATGGAAGATTATACACAGGTCAGAGTCTGGGGGCTTCCACTGCCCAGCATGGAAGATTATACACAGGTCAGAGTCTGGGGGCTTCCACTGCCCAGCATGGAATATTATACACAGGTCAGAGTCTTTGGGCTTCCACTGCCCAGCATGGAATATTATACACAGGTCAGAGTCTAGGGCTTCCACTGCCCAGCATGGAATATTATACACAGGTCAGAGTCTGGGGGCTTCCACTGCCCAGCATGGAATATTATACACAGGTCAGAGTCTGGGGGCTTCCACTGCACAGCATGGAAGATTATACGCGTTGCTTCTGTCTGCGTTATTATAAGGTGTGTACTGTAATGTAGTACTATTCTGATCGGTTTAATCCCTGTTACGTCCCCTATTAGGGGACGTGTATATGGCATGGATTTTTGGAACAGGGAGATGGAAAAAGATGCTTGGTTGGACCTCCTACTTCCAATTTGGGGCACTGCACGTGCAATCTAAGGTGCCACCAGATAGGAGAGTTGTATTAAGTTGTAATACTCATTCCTATCAGTGTAATACCTGTTACGTCACCTATCTTTCCTCCCAATAGCACATTCTATATGTCATCAACCGGCCTGTGTGTATTTAGAGAACTACACTTTAAGGCCCTTAACCTGGGACTAGGTGGCTTGGCTTTCAGAATTGCCTCAGAGCCTTAAAAACTCGCCAAACCCCCTAATCAGACACTCACTATCATACTGGAAAAGGGCCAAGAAACACACGGGTTTGTTCCCTGGATCCACCCAAATGACCCCAATTCTAGACCACCCTCAGGCCCCTAAACACATGAGCACAACATCACAACACTGGTGGAGGTCAAGGAAACTAGATAGACTGGGAGACTGGTTAGGAAAGGGCCAGATGCTCACCTATAAGGAACTGAGGGACAAGCATGAGCTACCGCTGTCAGAACATTACAATTACTGTAGGCTGAGGCATTTCACACACTCCCTGACCCAGAAACAGGGGACACCGGTCTTAAATTGGTTTTCCAAAATTTGTAAAGATAAACCTCTATCAAGGGGGATCATTGGGTCGCTTTACAAATATAAAACATTTGTTACTGGTTGAAGCGACACTGGGGGAAGGACTGGAGTGGGGGAGCCCTGGGGACCCTTCAGAAGCAACCGGCGGCAAAATCCTCCCAGGAAAGGAGAGGTCGCTTACTGAAGCTTTCCCTAGGGTAACCCAAGGGGTATTGCCCAGGTTAGATATTGTAAATAATAAGCTAATACTGCTGGAGGGATGATAGCTAATAGGACTTTGGTGTTTCCTGCAGATATACCCTTTACTATTGTCTGTTTTACCATGTTTTAGGTATCTCTTACATTGCAATCACAGTAAAAAAAATAAGAAAAATTATTAACCTAAAAAGTTAAAATAAGAAGGAATAGCCAGCTAACTTTCACAAAATGTCTCTATTGTAAATATGTATTTTTGCACAACTGTTATGCAAGACTGTTCAAAAATGCTTTATTTTTCATTACATGCTGTACGCCTTCTAAAATAAAATAATTTAAATGCAAAAATTAGGTATTGTTGCAGCGACCAGAAAAATTGATGTTAGTTTGCCAGGCAAAAAGTGCCCTAAAACATTGCGTCTTGAACCCTAGTTGGTGGCGGAAAAGTCACGCAAGTCATCGGGCATTCAGGGATAAAATACAGCAGCGTGTGGACCATTATTAGCTCAAGGCAGATCATCTATCAGGCCTTTTTTAATCAAATGTATCGCCCACTGTCAGTCCCTTCGGGATCCATTCCTCATTCATCTTAATAAAGGTGAGGTAATCTAGACTTTTTTGACCTAGGCGACTACTCTTCTCAGTGACAAAACCTCCTGCTGCACTGAATAGGACACTTGAAGTGGGGCAGGACAGAAGTTCTATGGCAAATTGGGATAGCTCAGGCCACAGGGCAAGCGTGCACACCCAGTAGTCAAGGGGTTCATCGCTCCTCATAGTGTCGATATCTGCAGTTAAAGCGAGGTAGTCTGTTACCTGACGGTCGAGTCATTCTCTGAGGGTGGCCCCCGAAGGGCTATGGCGATGCATAGGACTTAAAAAGCTCTGCATGTCCTCCATCAACAACACGTCTGTAAAGCGTCCTCGCGTGGTCGTGGGAGGAGGAGGATTATGTTCACCTCTTCCGCTGTTAGATTGCCGTTGTGCTGTGACATCACCCTTAAATGCTGTGTAAAGCATACTTTTTTATTTATTTTGGAAGTGCGGCATCCTTTCCGACTTGTGGTAATTCGGTAACATTTCAGGCACTTTCTGCTTATACCGGGGGTCTAGTAGCGTGGACACCCAGTACAGGTCGTCCTCCTTCATCCTTTTTATACGAGGGTCCCTCAACAGGCAAAACGGCATGAAAGACCCCATTTGCACAAGGTTGGATGCCGAGCTAGTCATGTCCCGTTCCTCATCCTCAGTGATCTCACTGAAGGTATGTTCTTCCCCCCAGCCACGTACAACACCACGGGTACCAGATAGGTGACAACGAGCACCCTGGGATGCCTGTTGTGGTTGGTCTTCCTCCTCCTCCTCAAAGCCACATTCCTCCTCTGACTCCTCTTCCTCACAATCCTCTTCCAGCGTTGCCGCAGGTCCAGCAAGCGATGCTGATAAGGCTGTTTCTGGTGGTGATGGTGACCACAACTCTTCATCTTCCTCTTTACGCTCATCTACGGCCTGATCCAGCACTCTTCGCAGGGCACACTCCAGGAAGAAAACAAATGGTATGATGTCGCTGATGGTGCCCTCTGTGCGACTGACCAGGTTTGTCACCTCCTCAGGACGCATAAGCCTACAGGCATTGCGCATGAGCGTCCAGTAACATGGCAAAGAAATTCCCAGCTCTGCAGAGGCTGTCCTAGCACCCCGGTCATACAAATACTCGTTAACGGTCTTTTCTTGTTGGAGCAGGCGGTTGAACATTAGGAGTGTTGAATTCCAACGTGTTGGGCTGTCTAAAATCAAGCGCCTCGCTGGCATGTTTCGCCACTGGATATCTGTAAAGTGTGCCATGGCCGCGTAGGAACGCCTGAAATGGGCACACACCTTCCTGACCTGCTTCAGGACGTCCTGTAAGCCTGGGTGCTTATGCACAAAGCGTTGTACAATCAGATTACACACATGTGCCATGCACGGCACATGTGTCAACTTGCTCAAATTCAATGCCGCCAACAAATTTCTTACGTTGTCACAAACCACTTTGCCGATCTCCAGTTGGTGCGGAGTTAGCCACTAATCCACCTGTGCGTTCAGGGTGGACAGGAGTGCTGGTCCGGTGTGACTCTCTGCTTTCAGGGAAGTCAACCCCAAGATGGCGTGACACTGCCGTATCCGGGATGTGGAATAGTACCTGTGGAGCTGGGGGGGGTGCCGTTGATGTGGAGCAAGACATAGCAGCAGCAGAAGAGGACTCAGCCAAAGAGGTTATGGAAGAGGATGGAGTAGGAGGAGTAGAGGAGGTGGCAGCAGTCCTGCGTGCAAGTCGTGGCGGTGTCACCAACTCCTCTGCAGAGCCACGTATTCCATGCTTGGCAGCCGTCACCAGGTTTACCCAATGCGCAGTGTAGGTGATATACCTGCCCTGACCATGCTTTGCAGACCAGGTATCCGTGGTCAGATGTACCCTTGCCCCAACACTGTGTGCCAGAGCTGCCATTACTTCCTTTTGCACAATCGAGTACAGGTTGGGGATTGCCTTTTGTGCAAAGAAATTTCGGCCGGGTACCTTCCACTGCGGTGTGCCAATAGCTACAAATTTTTTGAACGCCTCAGACTCCACCAGCTTGTATGGTAAAAGCTGGCGGGCTAAGAGTTCAGACAAGCCAGCTGTCAGTTGCCGGCAAGGGGGTGACTTTGTGACATTGGCTTCTTACGCTCAAACATGTCCTTGACAGACACCTGACTGTGGGCAGATGAGCAGGCACTGCTCAGGGCGAGACACGGAGTGGCGGATGGTTGAGAGGGGGCAAGCAGGGCAGCAGTGGTTAACGTGGCTGAAGATGCTGGACCAGGAGGAGGATGGCGGCTTTGACTTTGTGTGCTGCTTGTACTGATGTGTTGATCCCATAGGCGTTTGTGATGTGACATCATGTGCCTTCGCAAAGAAGTTGTACCTAGGTGGGTGTTGGACTTCCCACGACTCAGTTTCTTTTCGCACAGGTTGCAAATGGCATCACTGTTGTCACAGGCAGACACATGAAAAAATTGCCACACTGCTGAGCTCTGCAATGACGGCATTCTGGTGGTGGCAAAAGCATGCGTTGACTGGCGTGCTGTCTGGCTGACCCCGGGTGCCGATGCATGCTGTCTGACTGTGCCACCTGCGACGACCTCCCCCTGCTTCCAACTCGTCTCCTCCGCCTCTCTGTCTCCCCATCTGAACTTTCCTCCTGTTCTTCTTCTCTTATAGCGGGCACCCATGTGACATCCACGGACGCATCGTCATCATCAACCGCTTCACTTGTATCTGACAACACAACAAAGGAAGCAGCACCGGGTACAACATCATCATCATCATCAGACCGTACGTCCATGTGTGTAATGCTGCCTGACTGGGACATATCCCTGTTATCTACATCCTCTGGCAATAATGTTTGTGCATCACTCATTTCTTCCAACGGATCTGTAAATAACTCTGCTGACGGATCAAGTGAAGCGGCTGTGGTGCTAGTGTTGGTGGTGGCGGCAGGCGGGCGAGTGGTAACTGGAGAGGTGCCCTAAGCTGGAGGAGGATGGTGCGTCTAGGTTCCGAGCGGAAGCTGTAGAAGGTTGGGTGTCCTGTGTTAGCCAGTCAACCATGTCCTCAGAACTGTTCAAGTTCAGGGTACGTTGCCTTTTGAAAACTGGGCATTATACTAGGGCCAAAGGGAATCACAGCACCACAACCACGACGGCCCCTGCGGGGTGGCCTGCCTCTGCCTGTCATTTTTTTTTTTACGATTAGTGGTACTATGCGTGCAAGCTACTGTGACACCAGATATGAGTGTCACTGGGCACTGGCAAAAGTTAGCAGACTAGATGCAATAGGCCTCACACACACGCCTTTAGGCAGGTAACTGATATTTATATGGTTACAGTAAAAAAAGGGTTTTATTTCACTGCACACTACAGTGGCACTAGATATGAGTGTCACTGTGCACTGGCAAAAGTTGGCAGACTAGATGCAATAGGCCTCACACACTCGCTAGCAGGCTGGCATATGCAATTAGATTACACAGAAAAAAGTAATAAGATAAAATAAAAAAGGCTTTTTGGGTTGCTGTCCTTGCAGCAGATATCAAAGGAGTCCTCCAGGTGTGTAGTTAAAGCTAAATACACAGCCTGGCTATCTATTTCCCTATTAAATCAGCAGAAAAAAATAATAAAATAAAATAAATTATGTTCTAGCCCTAAAAAGGGCTTTTTGGGTTGCTGTGTTTGCAGCAGATATCAAAGGAGTCCTTCAGGTGTGTAGTTAAAGCAAAAGACATAGCCTGGCTATCTATTTCCCTATTAAATCAAGAGCAGGTAGAATATATTTCTTCTCTCCACGAATGCAGCTACAGAATTATTCCAAAATGGAGGCTGTCATACAGATGGAAGGCTCTGGAAGGGAGTGTATGCTGCTGATTAGCTGGAATGTGTCTGCTGGCTGTGATGTTCAGGGTCAAAGTTTCCTCAATGATAAAGAATAGCTGGCGGACCTAAAAGCGCATATGTTCGCCGTTCGTGGCGAACGTGAACATGCGAAAATCGCCGCAAATAGTTCTCCGGCGAACTGTTCGGGACATCACTAATTCTATCCAATTGTTTATAGAAATGGAATACATATTAATTAGTTCTTGAAACTCCAATAATTTCTTCTCCCCATATATATCTTTCAAACAGAGGGTTCCCTTTCTTTTTTTTTTTTTTTTAAAGGTTTTTATTAGGTAACCAAATAAACCAGAGGATAACGTAAAACCCACGTAGCAGTTTGACATTATTAACATACAGTCATACCCTATTAAGGGGAAAAAGAAAGAAGAAAAGGTTAATATTACATTACACCATAAGAAGATACCATATAATAGTAGAAATCAAGTTAACCAAAAAGATCTATCCCCACTTGTGGGAAGGTCTAAGGGTAGCCAGGTTACCTAAGTTTTTCCAATTTTTTAAGGAAAAAGTTTACCTAAAATAAAACAATTTGGTAGGCTCGGTCTAGCAGAGCAAACATCCAGAGCCTAAGTAAGAAACAGACAGAAAAGAAAAACAAAAAACTAACTATGTTGTATAGAAACAATATAAATCTAATTGAGCTAAAACAGTATAAAAAAGAGAAAAATAAAAAGTATTGTTGACTACACATGAAATTTAAATTCGAAAACAAATTTGTGTCTCAAGGGTATTGAAGTATAAGTCCTGTTGGTTACCAGCTCGGATTCACTGCCCGTCCCACCTCCTCCAGTCCCCGTCCGCAGCTCCTATGTAAGAATTAGCAAAATATAGCACAATGTTAATTAAGAAGACTTCACGTGATAGGGGGGCTATAGGGAGAATGAATCCAGGCATTCCATATCTGGAGAAAAATAGGCATACGGTCCTCCAGAAAATGGGTTAGCCTTTCATTTAAAGCAATGTAGTTCATCTTATTGATGACTGATTGTAAAGTAAGATTGGGAGATTTCCATTGCCTGGCTATATGACTCTTTGTTGCTAACATTAAGTACTGAAGGAGTGAGCCATGTACTGGGGAGTAAAACGCATACTCCCTTTCTCCCTGATGCAGCAATTGAAGCTCCTCGAGCAGTCTCTGGATGTGCTTGAGTTTTTTGGAGAATTTATCTCCCTGGGACTTAGAGGATCTATCCATGCTAGGGTCTAGAGCTAAGTTGATATCCCCCCCTAGAATGATTTTGCCAGTATATATTGATTTGAGATGAGCGAGGAGTTTAATGAGAGTATTATGGGGGGGGGGGGGGGGGGGTAGTGGGGGAGTACAGAGCTATAAGAGAGATACTAGTATTCAGAACGGATCTTGTCAGTAAAATGTAGTTGCCCTCTGGGTCAATTTTTTTACTCTCGAGGGTGAAAGGGAAGTCTTTATGGAGTAGTATACACGCCTGCCTTCTTAGTGGAACAAGTTGAGGTTATGAAGTAGGGGTATGATTTGTGTAAGTAAGAGGGGGGTTTTCCTTTAGCAAAATGAGTTTCCTGCATAAGTATAACTGAGGGTCGAAGTAATTTATATGAGATAAACGCTTTACATCTTTTAAATGGGGAATTAAACCCTTTAACATTGTGAGTGAGAAAGGTGAAAGAAGTGTCAGTCATTGTACCTGTGGGAGTAATGAATGCTCAGGAAGATATTGAGAACGCTGCTAAGCTCATGGCGGCCGAGGACCAGAGGCGGAGGAGAAGCGAAGGACCGGAGCCAGACAGTTCAGGATGCAGGGGAGAATAGAGACAAAAAGAACAGTTTAAAACAATGAGAAAATATCCCAAAAATCAACATCTTATCAAACAATATAAAATACAACAACAGTATAGTGGAGGTAAATCCTCACTAAATAACTTAAGGCACACGAAGTGCCGAGGGCAAGGGGGGATCTCCCCAACCTTGGAATTCCTACTATTGAGGTGGGGCAAAGTATAGGTCCAAGCTTGTATTAAGGTTAAATTAATGGACCTGAAGGGGCCTGCCCAGTAGTTACAAACTGCTGGGTAGGAGGGCTTTTGAGTCTAAGATTGGATTTAAATTGAGGGGCCTGAGGGACCCCGGTTTAGGCCAGCCCAATGCCGGGGGGGGGGGGGGGTTTGATTAGGGGTGAGTGGAGGAGTGGAGACTAGGGTGGGGGCCTTTCTGGGAAGGTTAGTGGATCCACCATGGGTCTAAATTATATGGAAAGAACCAAATGGGCTTGATGTTGTCTTGTACAGGAGAATGGGAAGGGGGTTAAAGCCCTTTCTCAGGCATATAGTGGATACAGTTTAAGATCTGACTCCCAGGGACAATAAACATAGGGGGCATACCAAACATGGTCCAGGGGAAAGTCGACTTGGAAAGTATGTAGGAGTTCCGCATATCCTACTGGGAAGTGCAAGCCTAGAGTAATGACTCCGGATTGCAAGTCTTAAATAGTCATTGATTAATATCAGGGAAATCGATGCAAAGTTAGATTTTCTTGGGTGAGGAACGCACAACTGGATTACTAGGAATGTCCAGCGAGGGTTTAGAAAGAAGCGTAGAGACTTTTGGTGTGACCTCTATTCAGGAAGGCCTCCAGGGTTGCTTAGGTTTCAAGGTTGTCAACCATTGCGTAGTTGGGCGTTGAGAAGGTGGCATTTTTGCAGGTTCCACCGAGCTGGGGTCCAGAGGGTTTGCGGGTTCCGACAGTCCAGGATCTGGGGCTAGATTGAGTTGAGCCAGGACATTCTTCAAGTGAGAAAGCTGTATAAGCGGAGGAGCCCATTTGAAAGGAGAGGCTGAATGGGAAGCCCCATCTATATTTAATTTTGTTGTGAATGAGGATTGCAATTGCGGGCTTCATGAGTTTACGTTTCCAGAGCATAGATGGTGCTAGATCCGCATAAATCTGCAGAGTGGAGCCGTCTGGACCCACAATGGCGGGGGACTTTCTGGCCTCCTGTAGAAGAAGGTCTCTTGCATTCTGGCGGAGAAAGCGGACCAAAACGTCCTTTGGTTGATCGGAGTTCAGGGGACCTCACAAGGCTCTATGAGCTCTCTCGATTTCCCAAGCTGACTCTGGGGGCGTCGGTAAGATGGACTGAATAGTTGTTTGCAGGTACGGCAGAAGATTAGTTACCGCTTTAGGAATGCCGCAGAAGCGAACATTGAATCGTCTCGAGTGGTTCTCCAGATCTTCTAGCTTGGCTTCAAGGGTGGAAATTTGCAGTGAGTGTTGGTCAATCACCTGCCTATCAGAAGATTGTGACTCAATGATTTGATCTGTTACGTTTTCCAGGTGGTTGGTGCGTTGATCAAAGTCTTGGATTTCCTGCTTGATTTCCCTGACCGCCGTGGATAGGCGAGCCTGTAAGAGAGCATCTATTCTTGCCACTGTCCCATCTGTCAAGTCCACATGTGGAGGGCAATCCGGGGTATCCTCGATGTCCGAGTTGTCTGAAGAAGTGGGATCTGGCTGCGGAGATAGAGCCGGTGGAGGGGCTTGTGTTGGAAAGTGATCCTTAATTCCTCTAGATTGCTGGGTTTTCTTGCTAGATTTCCCCATGATGGATAGGAAGATAGTGTTTTTAGCGGGTAAAGCTGAGGCACGAAAATGTGAGAGGACACTGTCTAGGCTGACAATCGGGAGGCACAGGGATAGGCTTTCTTTCTGTTAACAAGTAGGGATTAAATCCGCTTAGCCCCCGTCCCAGTCATAACACATCAGTAGGCCAGGTGCCCTCAGGTATAGATACTAATTTTTCATCGTTGGATAAGGATCATGTCCAAGAAGTCTTCAGTCTGGTCATATCAAGTCATTGGGCCCAGGGCCTTCAGGTACACTTATTGTGCTATTCAGGCATTACGATAGGAAGACTTGGCTGGTGAGAAAGTGTGGGGAGAAAAAAAACCTTGTCCCATGAGAGAGCTGAGAGGAGCAGGTAATGATGAGGGGTGCAGGGAGTGGTTAACTGGGAGGCCTTATAGCTCTTAGTCAATGTTGTATGGAGCTGTAAATACTTTGTAGGCCCACCAGATGGCAATGTGGTGTAGTTTTATTGTTGCAGGTCTGAATTTGCAGGCCTGAAATTTGCCCACTAGACGGAGCTATGCAGACAAATTAAGTGAGCTATTTCTAACAAGTTGTTATGTTCAGACCTTTGTCGAAAACATGTTGGGTGTGCCACCCTAGGTTGTGCCGTCCATCCCAGAGCAAGTCTTTCCGCACTTGGAGTTATTCCCAGCCACTATGTTTGATAAAAGACAGTTTTGGCAAGAATGTACTGTAGAGATAACAAATCACAATGGATTTTATTTTGGGTTTATAGTCCTGGAATACTGTAAATCACCAGATACAGTAGATTAGGGCTTTCCTTTAACCCCTGGGGGGGGGGGGGGGGGGGGCTGGCTTGTTTTATACCAGCTCTCTGTATCCTGATTCTAGGCCTTTAACACTGTGCAGGCACTGGGGTTGAAAGTGTTAGGTACTCCTTTGTGGTTCATCACTTTAGCTCTTAGCATCCCCAGATTACAGGGTATCTGTGCAAGCTTGTTAGCTTTTGTTTCTTGCCTTTGTTATACTTTGTCAATATGAGCGTGGGCAGACTTTGACTCCAAGCCCTTTAGGCTTCACTCTAGAATTGGAGGTGTGGGAGGTGTATGGGGCCCTGGATTGGAAGGTCTAATTAAAGGGTGATAATCTGGGACCTTATAAAGCAGACATAGTCTGCATTAATTTTTCACAGTCTCCCACATAAAAGGCATAGGTTATATCCGTATTATTATATGAGATATAAGCTGCTGGGTCTTTTTTTGATTTACATAATTCACAATTATACAGTTTATTGTGAGTACAATGCAGATTTTATTCTATATCTGCAAATCGTTACACAGAAAAGATCTCCAATAGTGTAAGGCATCTAGATTAGAACTGTATAGGTTTGATCCAGACAAGCAATTTTGGTGTTTACCAACCTTAAGTATGGATGGTGTTTATCAGAGTTTCCTTTGTTCTGCTTCAGCAGCAAATCTCAGAAGAAAAAGTTTCCAAACTTGATTTTTAAAACCAGCTGGGTCCTCGGGTGCACAATCCTGGTCATATATATCAATTTGGTGATAGATAAGTCACTTTATATATTATCTTATATGTTTTTTCATCAGAGCTCATGCAGCACACATCCTCTTTCATATATTATATCTTTGAGAGATAAGCTGCTGGGTCTTCTCTTAAAAAGTAATACAGCTTATTGTGTACTATAGCTTTAAATTATTACATAGTAGTGTAAGGCAAAGAACTGTATAGGTTTGAAATAGACAGGCAATATGAGTCTTTACCAACCTTAAGTATGCATGTTGTATATCAATGTTTCAGTCTTCTTTGTTCTAGTTCAGCAGCAAATCTCAGGAAAAAAGTTGCCAAACATGCAGCCTTATTAAATTGTGATTCAGTAAATTTAAAAGGGCTCTATTTAAGCACACAGCATATTTCTTTTACAGAAGTTTTTAGTTAGTGAAGACCTTGCTTTTGGATAGAAGTTCTCTGCACAGAAATGTTTTATGTATACTTGAACCTATCCTAATACCTTTGATGGTTTCTGAGCTTCTATTTGATTGAACCAGTGGCTCAATTAACAGGGCGAATAAGACTGGGGAAAGCGGGCATCCCTGCCGGGTTCCATTTGAAATGGGGAATCTCTCTGAGAGAAATCCCAAGCCCCTGACAGAGGTGGATGGAGACCCATATAGTGCTCCAATGGCTTTGAGGCCAAAATCTGCCAAGCCAAACTTCTCCAGCGTTAACTCGATGTATGTCCCTCCGACTCTGTCAAAGGCTTTCTCTGCGTTAGGTGAAACAAACACTGCCGGGGTACCCTTCTTATTAACATACTTTGAAGATCCCTGTCTATCCACTATAAAACCCGTTTGTTCTATTTCAATTAATGAATTCATTATTTTATTAAGTCTCAAAGCTAATATCTTTGAGTAGATTTTTATATCATTATTCAGTAAGGATATGGGTCTAACATTTTTACATTCTAGTATTTCAGAGTTTGTCTTTGGTATGTTCACTATGACAGCTTCTAGCATTTCGCTAGGAGCTCTCCCTTCATTCTTTATCTCATTGAACATATTCACCAATTCACTCACTATTTCTCTAAAAAACAATTTATAATAGTGATTGTTAAAACCATCCGGTCCGGGTGAAGAGTCAGTCTTCAAATTACTAATTACCCTCTCCTTCCTCTTCAAGGAAGATTAATGTTTGCTAAAAACATTAAAATGTTTCTTTATTCACTTCTAAATTATATAATGCAGAATAATATTCTTTAAAAATTTGTACTATTTTCTCTGGGTTTGAGATGATTTTATCCCCATCTTATATGCTAAATCTTTCCCCTAAAAGTAAGACTTCTTTAAAAATTTCAGTCATGCATCATCCACTTTTTTTTTTTCTATTTTTTTTAATAATTAATTTTTTATTTAGGACGAGTCAATTTTTTACAACAATATAATATAACAAAGAATAGAAAAGTCAATCATGCAAATAGCAAAACATAAGCACAAAAAAATTGAAGAACAGATCTGAGATATGCAAAAAATCCAAGCATTCTATCCTTCTCAGTCTATTAAATCTTCATAATCTAATAAATGTCCAGAGCTTTTAATAGAATGGTGTGGATGAAGCATATAAAAATAAACATGAGACACCGGCTCTCAGCTCCCCAACCATATTGATTTGGACCAACTGAGATCCGGAATCCATATGACCCTCTATTCAATGATGTAACAAGACGTCCTAACTTTTTTTCTCTTTTTGATTATCAACCTGCATTCTTAAGTATGCTTGCTTTTAACTATTTTACAAAATATTTAGTTATCATTAAACCTCCTCAGCTTATGTTTACTTGTGTTACTAAACATAAAATAATCAGTACCTGCGAGCTCCTTCATCATCACTCCAAAAGCCTCCATCCAGATGCGAACTAGCCATCCTCTCCAGCCGCCACCATCCTCCAACTTCCCAAACTCTTCTATCCAATCTCTATCTAGATCTGTATACTATATTTGGACACCAACCGAAGAGTCCACGTGTTAGTGAACCTGGGCATTGTATTCTGCAATGAATTAGCTATTCTCTCATTTATCATTATATAATTTATCTTTTTTACAACTTCTTTGATTGACAGTACAGAAGTTTTCCAATTTTTGGCAATGCAATTTTTAGTAGCTAAGGTCCAAAATTGCCAGAGTTCATTCTGTTCCCTAGATAAATCAGAATGTTTCATTCCCAAAAGACATGTTTCAATTTCGGGTCTCAAACTACTGTTTGTAATTTGTGTAAATAAGTCTATGAGTTCTCCCCATAGCTTCTGCGCAACGGGACAAGTCCACCAGATATGCAGGAAACTCCCCTCTGTTCTGCATCCCCTAAAACACTCTCCATTTATATCTTTATTAAATTTTGCCATCCTTTGGGGAGTGTAATAGGTTCTGTGCAATACCTTAATAGAGGTCTCAAGTAAACTATATGTATATGACCCCCTTGTCAGATTAGTGCAGATTCTTTTCCAAGCCGTGGCATCTAGCTCCTTTCCCAGGTCCTGCTCCCACTTCACCATAAATTTAGTTTTTGGGGTGTTCTGAAACTCTATTAAGTGTGAGTATATGTATCCTAGGGTACCTGTCATCAAGGGTATCTTTTCGCAGATAGAGGACCATACTGTATGTGTAGGATTCCCATAAGTATGTATTAACGAGGAGATCCAGTGTCTAAACTTCCGATAGTTCCACAGCTCCCTCTCCGGAATTTGGAACCGGGGTATGATAGAAGTATGTGGTAACAGAGCCTCCGTGGAGAACCATTCCCCTATTCTTTTTAAAGTGCTAGTCAACCACCATGTTTTAGAATTTGAGCTAATAGTGGCCTCAAACTCGGGGAAGGACGTTAAGGACATCAGTGGTGACAGGGTTGGGATCAGGTTGCTCGAATTTTTAAGCCTATCCCAGGCCTTAAGAATCGTAGAAATTATTGGATTAGTATGTCTGTATCTCATGTCTATCTTTTCTATCCCCCAGATCACCGTATCCCATGAGTGGGGTTTCATCTGCCAATTTTCAATAAAAGTCCATAGCGGCTGTAGTTTACTAGAGTGTGTTACCGGGATGCACGCCAGCCGTGCTGCTTGTAAATAAAGCCTCAGATTGGGACAAGAAAGACCCCCTTTTTGCCTATTCCTGTACATTGTTTTCCTCGCTATACGTGGTGGTTTATTACGCCAGATAAATCTAAACATTGTATTCTGGAATTGATCAATATCCTTCATACATAGGTTAATTGGTAGAGTTCGGAAGAGATAGAGAATTTTTGGGAGCACTGTCATTTTTATTGATGTTATGCGTCCCGTCCATGATATTTGATATTTAGACCAGGTCCTCAAGTCCTCAGTCAGCCGCCTAAGTAATGGTGGGAAATTAGCTTTATAGAGACCCGCCAAGTTTTTGGTAAGCTTAACTCCCAAGTACTTGATGGAATTTTTAGGCCATTGAAAATTGAATGCTGCCTTCAAAGTTTCTATTATAGGTCCTGGAACCCCTACCCCCAAGGCCTCAGTTTTGTCCTCATTAATTTGCAGCCCTGACATGGCCCCGAACTCCCTTAAAGTAGACAACAATTTAGGAATAGAGTTTACAGGGTCCGTTAGAGTGCATAAAAGATCATCTGCGAATAGAGAGCATTTCAGGTGGTGGTGACCTATCTGCAGACCCCTGATCTCCCCTTCTCCTCTTATCTTTTGAGCCAGAGGCTCAATAGCCAGAGCAAAAAGCAGTGGAGACAGGGGACACCCTTGCCTGGTACCCCGCTGGATGTTTACCAAAGCCTCTCCTGTCCCGGGCATTCTTAAATGAGCTTCAGGGTTTTTATATAGTGTCTTGATTAGGCGTATAAAGTTTCCTTTAATACCGAATTTAGCTAACACTGCATAAAGGTAAGGCCACTCTACTGTGTCAAATGCCTTTTCCATATCCAGTGCCAACACACAAAGAGGTGTTTTTCTTTGGGAGGCCAGGTGTATAACATTCATGGTCCTACGGATATTGTCTACCGTTTGCCTATGTTGTATGAACCCGGTCTGGTCCTTGTGTATTAGAGTTGGGAGAAACCTTGCCATCCTATTTGCCATAATTTTAGTCAATAATTTAATATCCCCATTCATGAGGGAAATGGGACGATAATTTTTCGGCTCCAGGGGATCCCTCCCTTCTTTAGGGAAGATTACTAAGTTCGCCGTGCTGAGTTCCGGGGGCATAGATTCCCCCCTAAGTACGGCATTAAACAGACAGCTAAGATAAGGGGCTAGAATGTTCCCACATACTTTATAATAAGAGTTAGTAAAGCCATCCGGCCCTGGGGCTTTTCCTGATTTGAGACTTTTAATGGTTTCTAATATCTCCTCTACCCCCACATCCGCATTCAAATCCTCTATATGCTGCTCTGAAGCTTTAGGAAGATCACAGGAATCCAGATAAGATCTAAGAGCTTCCGGGCTCGGATTTATTTTTGTCGAATAGATCGAATTATAAAAATCCCTAAATGTGTGCTTAATTTCGCTCTGACTCACTGTTATCTTCCCAGCCCTGGTTCTAATCCTAAGAATTCTGGACAATGCTGCTCTACACCGAAGCTTCCGTGCCAGAAAGGAATCAGGTTTATTAGCTTTGGAATAGAACAGCTGATTCGTCCGTCTCAGGGCACTCTCCGTCTTGTGCGAAAGCAAGGCTTCAAGTTCTAATCTAGTGTCATCTATTCTATGGCGAAGACTATTAGAGGGGAGCGTTTGATTCTGTAATTCTAAATCTCGTAACTTAGCAGTAAGTTCCTGTTCCTGACGTATACTATTTTTTTTAATGGTAGATGCCATCTTGATACACATCCCCCTGATATAGGCCTTGTGGGCCATCCACACCCATCCTATATTAGATCCCGGGGTATTATTTAGCTCAAAATATTGTTGCAATTCTTTCTGTATCCGGCCCAGTAGCGCCGTATCCGTTAACATACGTTCATTAATTTTCCAGGAATATGGGGTCCTTGAGTCTCCTCCAAGATCCATATCCAAGGAAACTGCCGAGTGGTCTGACCACGGGCATACCAAAATTTCCGAGCCCCTGGTTTGGTCAAAAAACTTAGAGGTTACCAAAATCGTGTCTATCCGTGAGTAGGTCCCATGCGTATGTGAATAGTACGTGTATTCGCGACTGTTAGGATGATGTCCTCTCCAGGCATCTACTAAGCCCATTCTGTCTAACACCCCTTTAATCTGTTGTAGTTTCCGCGAGTATCTATTAGTGGCCTGGGAGCTCGAACGATCTAGTCCATGCTCTAACACAAGATTGAAGTCCCCCCGTATCACCACCATACCATCTGACCAGGGTTCTACTTTTTTCAGCATGTGTAGTAAACTTTTATGGGGTGCCACCGTGTCCGCGTAAAAGGATACCAGCGTAAGTTTAACTTCCTGAATTGTGCCCCGCAAAATGACATAATGCCCATCCTTGTCTATCAATTTGGAGTCTATCTGAAAGGGGAAGTGACGGTGAATAAGAATGGTGGCTCCCGCTGTTTTGGACCTTTGGGTTGAAGAGTGAAAAGTGGGATATTCCTTGTTTAAGTACGAGGGAATATGATTCTTTGCAAAATGCGTTTCTTGCATAAAAATTATAGATGGTTTCTTAGTTTGATAATACAGGAAAGCCTTCCTTCTTTTAAACTGGGAATTAAAGCCCTTAACATAGTGTGTTAAAAAACTATACTTCTCCTTCAAAACTCTAGCAATTTCTTTCCTGCTTCCCGAGATAGTTTGGCCTAAACCTCTTACCTTGATTTAGTGGTAGCCAGACAGGGTGGGGCGACCAGAGAGGCGCTTGAGCCAAAACAGAAGGCTCCTTGAAGCGGTTGGAGTGATGAGAGTCGAGCACGCAATTCTGGAAATGAAAGAAATAGCAAGAAAACAAGTTAACAGTTGAACAGTTCGCAATAAGGTCAATATCTTTGCAGTTATCGAAGGAGTACTATCATACAAATTATCTTTAATACACATAACTTCCTACGCCAGTCGTAAATCCTGGCTTCTAGGGGAGAGAGTAATGGACTTGCCATTCTCAAATATAGCCCCGTTAGGAAGGGGTAATAGAATTCTTTGAGGTACAAAAAATTCCAACTAAGGAGAGGAGAGGGGGGATACCCTCGACAATACAAATTGTTTAACTAACATTAGAACTAGCAGCCTAGTAACTAGCTGAAAAAGAATAATCACAACTGTAAAAATAAAACAACATTATTGAAGAATAACCGGTTCTCCAGACACCGAAATCCAGATAAAGAAGTCCCATGCATCAGTAAGAAAAACTTGGGGCTCAGCTGATTTTCTTGTTATTTTTTTGTCTTTGTCTGTTATTTTTGCCCTGTATTTCCAGAGTCCGTGTAATTATTGATCATTGAGTTCCTTCCAACTCTGTGCAGCTCCTCAATTCCTCTCCCCGAGTCTTGGAATGTCTTTCTGGAGGGATAGTCAAGGCCTCTATCATGTCAGCCTCTCCAAGTCTGTTTTTACTCCTGAGCGGGACCGGGGTACACTGTCTCTTAGGGAGAGGATTCAGGGTCACACGCTGACTTTCAGGGTCTCTATGGCCACCATCCGATGTTATATGCAGCATTTGTAGCAACGACTGGCAGTCTTCCAAATTGTGGACCGTGTGGGTTTTTCCCTTATATTGAAAAATCAGGGCAAAAGGGAAGCCCCATCGGTATTGGATACCATGCTGGATGAGTACTCCCAATGCCGGTTTCATTTCTCTTCTCCTGGTCAACGTGATAGGAGAAAGGTCTGCAAACACCATGAGCTGAGCATCATCTGGCCCTCTAAGATCCAAGAATCGGACAATCACATCTTTAGGGGTATCCATATTACGAGAAGCTCCTAGCGCCCTATGCGCTCTTTCTATATCAATGTCCGCTTCTGCCCCTTCTGGTAAGATCACAATAAGCAAGTCCATAACATATCTTTTCAGATTCATTATCGCTTTAGGAATCCCCCTTATTCGTATGTTATGTCTTCTAGACCGATTCTCTAGATCTTCATACTTGTCCTCTAGAGCCGCTATGCGTGACGCGTGGTGATGCGTCTCCCTCCTGTCTCTATCCTGTGCTTCTACCAGTTAGTCAACTGTTTCTTCTAGTTGGTGGGTTCTTTGACCTAGGTCCTGGATGTCTTTCCTGATTGCATCCACCGTTTTAGTCGTGTAAGCTTGAAACAGTTTTTCAATTTGTGCCATCGCACTCTTGGATAGATTTATATCAGCCTGGGCTGCGTTTCGCGTGTCCTCCCCCTCCGATTCCTCAGAGGGGTCAGATCTCACCTCGCCAGGAGTTTCAGGGGGTTTGCAGTAATCCGTAATTCTCTTAAGTGGAAGGGATTTTTTGCTCTTTCCCATCTTGGGCTGCAGAGGACCCGCCACAGAATATGAAGTGCTGAAGTTGCCGCTTAGATGTATGCCCCTTTCAGGGAAATGTTTTTGTTGGAATGGGATTCCGGCTTGTGATTTAACAAGTTGTGGCGTGCTGTGCTGCTATGCCATGTTCTGTCAAGGTCTCCCCCCGTGGATCATATTAGACCTGCATTACTCTCTGTCCACATGTAAACAATGTCCAACAAGCAAGTAAAGTAGTTGAGTTGATCTTAGCAGTCAGAGATCTTGTTGGTTTGCAAGTGAAGCCTGAAAGTTGCAGCCCTGAGAAGTAGTGCCAAACTGCCTTGCCAATTATCACACTTGTCATTTGTGTCAGTCTTTGCTTCCTGGGTATTACTTATACACTGCCACTTGTAGGTTTAGAGCAGTCAGTAGTACTGGCAGAAGTAGTTTAAATGTAAATGTGGGATATGTAGATATCTCTGAGCCTGCAAATCAGCTGTTTACTCACAGTTTTAGGGTCAGGTTGTAGTTGCTCTTTAATCACCACAGAGTCCCAGATGCAGTGGTAAGAAGGCCTTAGCTTCTCCTCTTGGCCAGCAGCTTAAGATGGCCGCCTCCCATTTTCGCAGGCTTTTTTTTGTGTGGGCTTGCCGCCCTGTGGGCTCCAATTCTGGGTACAGACCCCCCAGCACCCCCCCGGCCGGAACCAGCCGTCACCGGACCCTGTTAGGGGGGCACTACCAGGCTTTTTGGGTATCTGCAGCTCCCTGGCTGCAAACCGCAGCTCTCTCCGTGTGGAGAATCAAAATGGCCGCCACCCGGTCTCCCTGGGTCAATGCCCGGCCACCAGCTAGTAAGGGCCCCCTGGTCAGACCTCACCACACTTCTCAGGAGCTCTGATGCTCCGATCCTCTCCCCAGCAGTCTCCTCAAGTGCCTCACAGCATGGGGGGGCGGCTCACTGCAATGGGGACGCTTCTCCCCGTCTGTCTCCGCCGTGGAGCCGCTGTGCCTCACTGTATGGACCCGAAATTAGGTTCCAGGGGATCCGGGTCGTCCCCTCTGCCTCCCCAGTCACTTTGGGGCAAATTATGGGACTTTCAGGGCGTTTATAAGCCCAATTGCAACTTTTAGTGCTGGAGCTCCAGAGAAACGCGTCCAGCTCCTTGCAGGTACCTTTTCTATTTTTTTAATTGAAGACTGTATACCCTTAATTTCCTCAAGAATATGTCTATCAAGACTACACTTATGTTTTCTATCCAATTTAGCCAAATCTATGTACATCTCCCTCAACGTTCTCCCACCTATCTTTTAACAATTGTGATATCGCTTTTATCAGAATCCTTCTAATATAAGCCTTATGAGCCTACCACAGGGTTACGCTAGAGTTAACTGACTTTCTATTCTCTTCAAAAAATTGATGAATTTCTTTTTTTTTTTTATTTGAATAATTTTCATTGACTCACAGAGGTTTGAAAGTTACAATAGTGCATATAGAGTACAGCCTTAATTTGTGGAACCATACCAAAAGCAAGTATAGTGCACCGATATGTAATTAGACCTTATCAATGGCTACACTATTGTTGTCTTTTCGTGAGCTACACCAACAATAATTTTCCATTTTCAATAATAACAAGAAAACTAAAGAAAAGAAAGAAAAAAAAAAACTTAGACTCAAATTTTCTCTTTTCCAAAAGTATCTGCGCACCAAAATGGGGCAAGGTAGGCTATGTCAAAATCTTTCAGTGTTGGATTCCCTTGTCCCTCTAAGATGACCCTCCCATCTCCAGCCCCCTCGCGGCCCACCAACAGGTGCAACACCCATCAACTTACGTTTTCGTCCGGTCTCCAGTGAGGGTGCCCCACCATGCGCCATCCAGCCATTACAGCTCCAGAACCCCCCCCCAGCCCACCTAGTGTTATTCTATCCCAGGTCAGTGCTGTGGTTAGATGCTATCCAGGGTTCCCAGATAGTCAGAAAGCTGGCGTAAGTATCAGCAACTAGGTGTATACGTTTTTCATTAATCATAATAAAGTTTATTTTGTTTATGATCTCTCTTAAGCATAAGCTAGGGTTTTTCCACTTGCTGGCAATATGGCTTTTTACTGCCAAGAATATGGACTGAAGTAACCTATCCTGGGACCTAGACAGTAAGGGGGTCTCTGTCCCAAGCGACAAATATCAATGGAGAGGGTTATTTGAGTAAGACAGAGTTTTGAGGCTATTCGGGTTATTTCGGACCAGATGTCCTGAGCCTTAGGGCAGGTCCACCATATGTGGATGAAGGTCCCTGTCTCTGGGCATCCCCTAAAACAAGTGTCAGGCTCTTGAGGGTTCATCCTGTGGAGTCTTGCCAGGTAATGTAAGTCCTATGAAGTACTTTTAGTGAAGTTTCCATCAAGCTGTAATTATAGGAGCCTCTCGCTAGTCTCTGGCTAATGTGTCCCCATATTTCAAGGTCCCATGTCTGACCCAGGTCTTCTTCCCATTTTGTCAAGGGCTTAGGTTTACTATTATTCAATGGGCTATTAAATTTCTCGTAAAATCAGGCCTAGAGTGCCTTTAGTTAGTGGGGCATCTGTGCACATGCGTGTCATCCAGTTTGTCTTGGGTTGACCTAAAGTCCTCCTCAGGGTCCATATAAAGTGGCTAAACTTACAAAAGATGAAGTGCTCTTTTAGGGGGAGATCAAAATTATCCCTAAGATGCTCAAAGCTAATGATTTGGCCTTCCTTGAACCAGGCCCCTATCCTGTCCAACCTGTGGGAGGTCCACCAGACTTTAGAGTGGGAGAGGTGGTAATAGACAGGAGCGGAGAGAGGTCAGGAGTCAGGCGCTGTTTTGAGTTTGCCCAATCCCAGCTTCCCAAGGATAGTCAGATCATGGGGTTGGGGTAAGTGTGTGGCTGGCGGTGAGACTTCAGTAGCCATACTACCGTGTCCCACCCCTGAGGTTGCAGCTGCTGGTTTTCTATTGTAACCCAAATGGGCCGGTGTGCTGTGGAATGCGCTTGGGGCAGAAAGGAGATCTGGGCTGCCCTATAGTAGAGCTTAAGATGGGGGCATGAGATTCCACAATTACCTTTATGTCTAAACATAGTGAGTTTCGTGATATGAACCTCATAATTTGCCCCTGTAGGTTGGCAAAAAGACAGCACTTGTATTCTTGGTCACCCAGTTGTAGACCCTGAATCGCTGGGGAGGTCCTAATGCTTTGAGCCAGCGGCTCCATCGCCAGGGCAAATAGGAGTGGGGAAAGAGGATGGCCCTGTCTAGTCCCCCTTTGAATGTTTAACAGAGAGTTCTCTGTGCCGGGGAGTTTCAAAGTGGCCTGCGGGGACCTGTAGTATGTTTTAAGGAGATTTAGGAAATTCCCTCTAATGCCGAATTTCTTTAAGACTGCGAATAGATATGGCCATTCTAACGAATTGAATGCCGTCTCGATGTCTAATGCTAGGGTGCAAAGAGGGGTTTTTGAGTGATTGGCTAGGTGTATAATATTAAGCACTCTCCTAATGTTGCCCCCCGCCTGCCTGTGTTGGATGAAGCCTGCTTGGTCTTTGTGGATTAGTTTGGGCAGGAAGCAGGAGACCCTATTAGCCATCAGCTTGGCCAGAATTTTAATGTCCCCATTTAGCAGGGAGATTGGACCATCATTTTTAACCTCCATTGGGTCCCTCCCCGCCTTGGGAAAAAAGACCAGATTCGCCTGATTAAGCTCCGGCGGCATCTGCTCTCCTCTCAGGATAGCGTTGTACAGTGAAACCATTTGAGGAGTCAGAACATCTGCAAATTTTTTATAATATAGATTTGAAAAGCCATCCGGCCCAGGCGATTTACCTAGTTTAAGAGATTTATTGGTGTCTTTGACTTCCTCTTCTGTTACATCTGAGTTAAGTAAATCTAGGTCTGTGTTTCCCAAGACCGGGAAGTCCAACCCCCCGAGAAAACCTGTCAGGGAATCCCCCTCCGCCCGAACCTGAGAGGTGTATATATCCTGGTAGAATGTACGGAAGGTGTCCTGAATCCTAGCTGGGTTAATTGGGACTGAGCCTGATCTAGTTTTGATCTGAGTGACCCTTGATTGTTGGTATCTGTTGTTCAGCCTGCTGGCCAATAGGGGGCCTGGCTTATTCGCCTGCGCGGAAAATTTGCTTTGGGTTTTCCTTAAGGCTTTCTCTGTTTGAGCTGACAGGATGTTATCTAATTCTAGTCTAATCTTGTCAATCTGCTGACGACTCAGGTCAGACTGCTGTTGTTGTTTTTGTTTTTCTAGAGTGGCAAGTTCTTTCATCAGTAAGTTTTCCTTTTGTCTCACCTTTTTTTTGTATGACGAGGCTAGCCTTATAAAACTACCCCTTATAAACGCTTTAAGCGTTACCCATAGCCAACCCACACCCGTGGAAGGGTTAGAATTAGTGGAAACAAAGTCCCTCAGCTCTCTAGAAATTTGGTCTAGAACACTCGGGATTGAAAGAAGCCTATCGTTAAGCTGCCATGTGTAAGGCAAATAGATAGACCTTTGGTATTGGAATGAGAGAGAAAAAGGAAAGCCCCATCTATATGGTATCTTGTGCTTAATCAGGATAGTGAGGGCCTGCTTCATTGCTCTGCGTTTTTCCAAAGTTCTTGGTGAAAGGTCCATGTAAATTTGAAGAGATGCGCCGTCAGGACCTTTGATGGTGGACAATTTTCTCATGGCGTTAAGGATCAGGTCCCTGTTTTTTTGCCTTAGGAAACATATGATTATGTCCTTCGGAAGTTCTTGGTTTCTTGCGGCCCCCAGGGCTCTATGAGCTCGCTCGATCTCCCAAGAGCTGTCAGCTACTTCTGGAAGAATATTGGAGATCACAGCTGTTAAATATTGTAGCAGGTCAGGGACCGTGTTTGGTACTCCGCGTACCCTGATGTTGTGTCTCCTTGATCTATTTTCCAGGTCATCGATTTTGTCATCTAGGAGAGAGACTTTCGTTGTCAGAGTGGTGATTTCAGCTCTGTCTTGCTCCTGGGCTTCCAGAATGTTATCAGTTGTTTCCTCCAAGAGGCTGGTTCTCTGGCCCAGCTCAAAAAGGTCATCCCTGATCTCATTAACCAGTTGAGTAGATTGAGCTTGCAGCATTTGCCCTATGGTCTCAAGGGATTTGGCTGAGAGACTCGTGTCCGGTAGAGGGTTGGAGTCGTCTCCCTCGACCTCACGCAGTTCTATTGGCTCAGGGGGACTACTTTGCGGCTGCGAGGGGTGTACCTCCGGTTTGTGGAAGAGCTCCTGTATGCTCTTGGATAGCAACCTTTTTTTTGATTTGCCCATTTTCACCAAGGAAAACACCTGCTGCGTATAGTTTGTTTATCGGCGCAAGCTTGTAGGTGAGGTAGCGTAGTAGTGAGGAGTCGCCTCTGGTTCAAATCATTTGGAGTGAGGAGTAGATGGCACGTGCCAGGGATAGGTAGCTATTGTGAGGAGCCATCAGCATATGTGAAGTTATGCCTGTCTAGAGCTACCCGTCTTTAAGCTCCTTATCCCATAGTGTCTGTGAGGATATTATCAGAAATCAAACACTCACATGGTTCAGGTCAGCTCTCTGCCTCCCGGCTGGTGGTCTGTTAAAGTGTATTCTGTTGCTTTAGACCTTCAAGATTGCAAAAAACTGTGAGACCCCCCCCCCCCCCCCCCCCCCCTCAGGGGTCTCTCTGTCTGCACCTGGATCACTGTAAGATGTTGGCACTCTTGTTAGGCCGCGGAGCCTATCTGTGTTGCGTCTTCCATATTAGAGTGCTGACTCCGCCCCCATGAATTTCTTTTTTAATGTTGTTACTTAAATGTTCAACTTTAAGAATGTAGGGGTCTAATTTCCATAGGGAATATTTCTTGCTTCTAAGGTCTCCTTTCCAACTGATCGATACCATTCCATGGTTCGATCTTAAGATCGGTTTAATATCTGCGAAATCTAAGTATTTAAAACTCAATTTGTTGGAAAAAACATAATCCAAACTGGCATTAGAAGCATATCTATGTGAATAGTGTGTGTAGTCCCTTTCTCCCGGATGTAAGGACCTCCATGTATCAAAAAGATTATACCTACTAATTAGTTCATAAAATTGTTAAGCTTTTCGGGTGAGAGCAGGATCAATACAAGAATCTTTGGAAAGTTTCTTATCTTCCACTGGATTCAAACACATATTGAAGTCACCACAAACAGTAAGAAAACAAGAAAAATATTTCCTCAGCTTCTTTAACGTCCTTCTTAAAAATGTTACTTGTTCTTTATTGGGCACGTATATATTCAATATAGTATGTTTTACACTGTTGATCCAAACTCATCTTTCCACCATGTCCCCGTCCATCTTCTTCTGTTCTCCAGCTCGGCCCCTAGAAAAAAGAAGCATCACATTAGTATAACACATACACAAATACACACAACATAAATAAACAATATACATTATAAATTTAAAACATACCTGTCCGCGATGTCCCCGGCCTTCTCCTCTTCTGCCCCAGCTGGGCCCTTGAAGAATCTGAGCTAAAAAAAAAATATATATAAACGGAGCTCCGCACTCGCTGAGCTCCCCGACGCTAATGAGGCCTCCAGATCCTCTTCTGGTAAAAAATTGGCAATGGCGCCTTCTAATTGGCTGAAAAGGCTGTCAATCAAATTTCAGCCAATCAGAAGGCACCAAGGTGTGAGCCAATCAAAATGGGATACACCTATATTTCCCATTCTGTATAGAGCCCCATGAGTGATAGGGTTAGTTTTAGGTGCCTGGGGGAGGGGTACTTATAGTACCCCCGTGGTAGGGGTTAATATTTTTTTTGCGTGGGTCCTTTTAGGATTTTTACAGTCTTTTAAGAACCGGTGATGTGGGAAATTAAATTTTTTCAATCCAACAGGGAGGCGGGGGGGTTTGTAGGGGTTGAATTTTTTAAATGCTGCTGGGTCCTGATCGATGCCAATCGGGGACCCCTGCTGCAAGGGGATAATGTGTGGGAGCTGCGGGGGTCCCAATCGGGACCTCCAGCATTGAAGGGGCTAATGTTAGGTGCCGCGGGGGTACTTGCAGTACCCCCTGTGGCCGGGATTGGTTGATAGTGTGCCGCGGGCCCTTTAAGGAGCCACAGCGGGGAATTTGAATTTATTAAATGCAGCGGGCCTGATCAATGTCAATCGGGGACCCCCACTGCAAGGGGTTAATGTGGGGAGGCTACAGGGGTCTTCATAGGGACCCCTGCAGCATGGGGATGTGTTCAGGGAGCAGGGGGAAGCATCAGACGGCGTTGTCGGGCTGCTCCGATGCAGCATGTATAGGCATTAAGATCCCTTGCAGGCACTTTTTTGTGCCCATAGGGATTCTTCCAAGATGTGAGGTTCATCCCATAGATTTATGGCTGCCTGTTACTACGTAGCTCTCTCTGAGCCTATCCTCTGCAGTTTTTGGGTGTCATCTTGCAAAGGAGGCTGCGAGGGACATATTGTGGAATCGGTCCTTGCAAACAGCAAAAAAATGTCTTTTGCAAGGACCCAGGGAACTACTAGGGCTAACTTAATGGGGCTGTAAACCCTTAGTTTAATAATCACATTTAAAAAAACAAACAAAAAAAAAACTGTGTTAAACTAATTCAGGGTTAAGCTCAATTATAATGTTTTTTTATATATATATTTTAATGTTGTTAGTTTGTTACATGCTTCACAAACAAATACCTGACGTACAGTGGTCCTTTAATAATTTGCATCGTGTTTTTTTTTAACATTCAAAAAATATAAAGTTTAATTTAGCATATATTATAAGCAGTTATTTTTAGTCTCCACTGTTTTCTTACAAAGACTCCTCCTTTCTAATGTCTCATCTTCCAAGGCTTCTTCCTGATTGAAGAGCAGATAGGCAGTACAAGTACAAATAGCAATTCACTGTCTGTGGGCTAATCTCAGCCTTCAGGTTCCCACCTACTTGACTATAAACATGTACTCCCAAATAGAGGCATGGATTGGAAAACATAAAGAGGTATTTAAAATAATAATAAAATACTTCACTACAGTATCACCGTCAATGAACAACAAAATATTTGTTTAAGTCTGATTCAAAACATAATTAAGCAGGAAAACGTCATACATCAAGTTCTTAATTAGAAATAAATAAATTTTGACGCCTCTGCAGGACCCAGGAGAGATCTATGATACATTGGATGAAGTTGTGTGTGAGTGAAAATATGTGTGGTGTCTATTTCAGACTTATCCAATTATCTTTACAATGGCTCTCTCTTCTCTACTTCCCCACACTCTCTCCACTCATAGTGAAAACACCCCCTCATGATTCAGCTATGAAGAAAGTGATGTAACAAACACAAAATTAATTACTGTTCTTCAAAAAATCTGATTTTCACATAGAATGTTTTATGTCTAGGGCTTACACTGCTGCTAATATTGTTAGTTTGTTATATTTGACAAACACGTTTCTTTTTTCCTTGAATTTTCTGTAATTACCCCAACACCTTGTGACATCCTCTCTTGTCTTCCCTTTCCTCCCTCTCCATACCCTATCCCCACCATTTTCATCTTTGCTCTCTAAAACAAGTGCTTGTGTCTGCTTACCCAACAGGAGGGGTTCCAAGGTGGTAAGTGTGAGTGTATGATGTCGCTTGACTTGCGCCATCTGACTGTAGTTTTTACAGTAAGCATTAAACCTTAGTCACCACCTTATGAGCTTCTCCTGCCTGGTAAGCTGACAAGAAAACCTTGTTAGGGAGGCAAGTAAGAATATGGAGGGAGAGGGATGAAGGAGAGAAGATGTAGATGTCTTTGTAAAGATAGATTGATCGATAATAGTTCTACAATATTCTAAATATCATTATGAATATCATATAATATATACAATATATATATATATATATATATATATATATATATCACATATAATAGTTGTCAAACTGCAAGTCGTCGTCACGCTCTGCGAGCTCGCAAAGCGAGCTTGCAGAACTGCGTCCATCATAAAGCGAGGCTTTAAATGCAGACCTCGCGAAGTGAGGGCCCCATTGGCGGAGGTGGAGGCTCCTAGAGCCGCTGCAATGAGCCGTAATCTTATAGGGTGCTTTGGGAAAAATCACTTTCTACAAAGATTCTAAGTTCAAAACAGGGCCCTCCATTTTCTGCAGTTTGCCAGTACTGTTTCCTTCCTTGTTCTTATCCCCTGTACAGCGCTATGGAATATGTTGGAGCGTTATAAATAAAAGTTAATAATAATAAATTATAATAATCTGAATCAGCCCAATTTTAGTGATGGAAGCCATGTACTGCCCCTAGTGTAGCAATGTGCCAGATCCACCTTCAACAACATTTTGCTCAAGTTATGGGAACTTTATTCAAAAATGGTAAACTAGTGTCAGAATTAATTAAATTCCAGTGTTTCTTTATCATTTTGTGTAGTTTACCATTATAGTTACATAGTTACATACTAAGGGCCTCATTCAATTGCGATGTAGGCAATTGAATAGTGTCCTAAAGAAGCACATAGCATATTTTTATTAAAGACGTTTTTAGTTAGTGAAAACCTTTCTTTTGGATAGATGCTTGCTAACTATAAACTTCTTTAAAAAATATATGTTATGTGCTTATTTAGGGCCCTATTCAATTGGGCAAATTGCAATTGAATGAGGGCCTAATTAAGGTTGAAAAAAGACTTTCAGTCAATCAAGTTCAACCTGTTAAGATTTCCTCTGATCTGCAATATGCGGATTAGTTATTAATTAAATTATTGATTAAATAATTATTAATAGTATAGTATTGGAGGATGAATAAAGAGTTAGTCCATCAAGTTCAACCTTTTTAGATCTCTATTGATCTTTTTAATGTGGGCTATTTATTATTTGTTAATTGTTATTTGATCCAGAGGAAGGCAAACAGAAAAAAAAAACCCATTGAAACTTTGCCAATTGTCTCATAAGAAAAAAAAAAAAAAGCAAAATTCCTTCCTGACCCCAGAAACTGGCGATCAAATTTCTCCCTGGATCAATATTCCTTTGCTAGTTATCTAGGATAGCCTTGAGTTCCCTCTTTATTCAAAAATATATCTAACCCCTTTTTGAAGTTGTCTATCGAATTCGCTGCCACCACCTCCTTTGGTAGAGAATTCCACAGTTTAACCACCCTAACTGAAGAACCCTTTTCTTTGTTTAAGGTAAAATCTTTTTTCCTCTAACCTCAAAGGATGTCCTCTTGTCAGTTGAAAATCTCTTGCTACAAAAAGTTCACTTGACAAAGCCTTATATTGACCCTGGATGTATTTATATAACGTAATCATATCTCCTCTTAGACGCCTTTTTTTTTTCTAGCGAAAATAAGTTTAATTTGGTTAGTCTTTCTTCATAACTTAGCCCCTCCATTCCCCTTATTAGTTTTGTAGCCCTTCTCTGTACTTTTTCCAGCTCTAAAATGTCTTTTTTATGAGGTGGTGCCCAAAATTGTACTCCATATTCCAAATGAGGGCGTACTAGAGAGTTGTATAGTGGCAGAATTATATCTTCTTCCCTGGCTTCTATACCCTTCCTAATACATGCTAATATTTTATTGTAAGTAGTACTTTCTCCCACCTCATCCCCTCAGACCCAAACCATTTAAACACTACTGCCTCCTCTGGGAAACCCATTTGTCAGCCTTGCTCTGTTATTGATGCCAATCTCCTGGCCCAATATATGAAGGAATGACCCACACTCCACAAATGCAAGGGCGACCCTGAAATTAAACATAATATCAAAACCAGTATGTTTTATTCCACATATGCCCCCAACAAACTCAACGTCCGCCCGGGCAGTACCCAATACCCAGAGGCAATATTAACTAATGACATCAGCTTCCTAAGTGCCACATGTACTGTGGGAATGCCGTAGGCACTGGGTCCGCTGCTGGTGCCAATTCTCTGAACTGTTCCCACCTAAATCTTGATAATGCATTGACTATCACGTTCTTTTCTCCCAGGATATGAGATGACCTAATCAAAATATTAAGCTGCAAACTTTTCAGTACCAATTGTCTCAGTACTACCAAAGGCAAAGAGGCAGAAGTAGACTTGATTGCTTGGGGAACACTCAAATTGTCACAGTGGAACACCACATGGTGTTTTCTCAAACTATCTCCCCACAGCAAAATGCCCACCACTATGGGAAACAATTCCAAAAAGGTTAGACTCTTTGTCAGCTTACTAGATTACAACAATGAAGGCCATGCCTCTGCACACTACTGACCACTAAAATAAGCACCAAAACCCTTTGCACCTGCTGCATCGGTATAGAATTCAAGGACCCCATTAACAACTGGCTCTTTTAAAATAATCGTGCAACCATTGAAGTGCTCCAGAAACATAAACCATATGCGGAGATCCACCTTGTGTTCTGCTGGTATTCTAATGCAATAGTGTGTTTGACATACCCCCGCTGTAGCCAGTGACAGCCTCCTACTAAAAATCCTGCCCATTGGAATGATCTGGCAAGCAAAATTGAGTTTGCCAAGCAAAGACTGCATAGACCTATGGGAAGCCTTCTTAGTCGCCCTGACTGCAAGCACCTCTCTTTTTAATTCCCTCACTTTATTTACAGGAAGCCTACATTCAAAGTTGGTCGTGTCAATTTCAAGACCTAAAAAACTCAGCAAGGCCCTACCGTTTCAACAGTAACTGGGAGCACACTAAAGTTGCTACTGGGCCCACAAATAAAAAATCATCCAAATAGTGTACCACCGAAAATAAACCAGACTTACTATAAACGACCCACTGCAGGAACAAACTGAACGTCTCGAAGTAACAACATGAAACTGAACAGCCTATGGGAAATCCACAAAATACTTATTCAAGATTTGAACATCCTAGTAAATGATGGTAATCCAGATGCACTGGCAGCAACCTAAAAGCAGACTTGATATCTAGTTTTGACAGCCACGCCCCTTTCCTGCCCGCCTGACCAACTGAATTGCATGCTTGAATGAAGAGTAGGTGACCGATGACAGGTCCTTACTAATCCCATCATTTACGGATGCCCCATTTGAAAAAGATAAATGCCTAACCTCCCCAACCTCTTTTTTGGGCATCAGCCCTAACGGAGAAATCCTTAAATTCTAAATGGGTGCCGAATCAAAGGGCCTGGACATCCTTCCCTTGTCCACCTCAGTTAATAGTTTACTTAGCACTAACTCAGGATTTTCCCTAGCAGATTTAAGGTTGACGGAATAACAAAACCCTTAGAAAAAACAAAAAACAACAACCTGGCATCCTCTGCCCTATCCGGAAGCTTAGCATACATTTTTAACGACCCCAACAGCCTTTCTAGCAATAGTGGACTCTTCCCCCTTCTCAACTGGCTCCCCTGTTTTTTAGGACTTAGATTTCTTAAAGCAACGAAAAAGTGGATGTGCATTGCTACACTCAGAAGATTTGTGCCTAAATTTGCATGACAACCCCCAGAGCTCTCATTGTAAGTAAAGCAGAAACCCTTCTTCCCTGACCTTGCCCCTTTGGGTTTTTGCCCAGAGCCATGTCTCTATCATCCCATTCAATATCGGGCCTAACAGCCAATTCTTGTCTAAACTTTTCATTGTCCGCCCACCAATCTAACTCTCCATAAGTATGATGAATCCCATCAATCTCGTCCAGGTAGCAAAACAAGGACGAGCACTGCTCTGGGAATTTTTAGCCCACTTTACTAGCAAAGCTAACGTATGCTTGTAGCCAATTGCTGAATGTCTTAGGAATTTTCTTGTATCTCCTCCACTCTCATCCTTCTCTTTCTTTGTGTCATCTTTTTTATCCTCTGGCGTCAACTCAATAAAATTATCTAAAGGTAGCAGCGAGAACAATTCTATAAATTCACGTTTCCAAATTCTTTCTTCTATTTATTTGGCAACATGTTCCCCAATAGGCCCTATGGAACATAAGGCGGATTTCTTCATGGCGATATCCACAACCCTAATAGCTGGCTATGCCTCACCCCCCAGACTAGACATACCCACTTCCACTGAATTCCTTGACGCTGACATACCTCCTACTTCACCCACCACAGGGATGGACTCAAGACTCAACGTTGGAGCCTGCTTACCTACCCCAGTATCCCAACCTACCCAAGCTGCCCCAGATCCTGAATGCCTTCCTAACCTGACAACAGACTCTTTAAACATGCAACCAGGCCCTGGACAGTGTTATTAGGTTGTGTGTTGTTTGTGTACTCACTGCTCTGCCTCCAGGCTGCTGAGGCCAACGGGCTTGTAATGCCTGATGCAGTAGGTGCCTGGTCCACATAACTTCCCAGGGTACTGATAGGAAGTTGCCAGCTCCTGCTATCCGACGTCTCTCTCCTGCTCCTTCTTGCAGTAAGCTGTACCCTCCTTTTAGACCGGTAGGGCAGTTCACCACGCCTCTTCTTATCCTGTTCCCTGCCGTGCCTGTAATGAAAGGAATCCCTTTTCTTAGTCTCTCCTAGGCCATCTGCGCTCACTGTAGTCTCTGTCGCGCTTTGTCGACCTTCTTCTGGAATGAGACCTCCTCCTTGGGGAGGGGGTAGTTCTGCTCCTGTGCGCTGGTGACAAGAGCTATCCCTGATTGTAGCGTGCTCCTAGCGGGAACCTGCTGCGTCTGTAATTAGAAGAGGAGTTGTGTCTCTGGCACTTACCACTCCCATGAGGAACCTCCAACCTCGCCGACTCCTCCCATGTCATCCTGTGATGATGTGGGGCATATGCAATGGCCCAGACACTCCTCTGACATCCTCCCGCCCCCTTGTCTGTTCGCAGATGATCCATGCAGACCAATCACCAGCCGTACCCTGCTCCTGCTAGATGGGCCTTCCCCTGGGTCAAAGAATGCAGAGACAGGGCAGTCCACCATAGACACATCACTTCCTGCTGCTCTTCTACTGCTGTCAATCTGCACTGCCAGCCCTCCTTCATTGCCACTTGTGCCCTCCATCTTCCTGGTCGCTCTCCTACTTCATTACCCTGCTGCTAGCTTCATTGTTGTCCCCTTCTGCTTCTGCCTGTGCTTCACTAATAATCTGCTGATGCCCGCTGCGCTGCTGACCTGGTCTTTCTTTCCGCTCCTGTTCTCTCACTTCTTGAGTTTCTCTCAGTGCTGCCCTCTTCTTAGCCAGTCTGCTGCCCACTCTCTTCTCCTTCTCTGCCTTGGCTCCACTCCCCTTCTTTTCCTCCCACCCATGACCATGCTGCTGTCACCCCAAGTACTCCTTCACCTGGCGATCCTGCCTCAGACCTCAGTGATGCTTCCCTTGCTCCAGCAACCCCGAATTCAGACCTCAGCAGTCCTATTTATGTCGGTCCGCCTTTCCCTGCATAACAGATTAGGGGAAGTTTGGCTTCAGATGAAATATCAGGTGATTTGTATGTCTGGGGTTGCATGCACGACATGGGTGGGATTTGTAAGGTTTTGTCTTGAGAAAGGTAGCTAAGAAGCACCGAAACACCAATTAAAGTTCAAAGATTGGAATAAATCCTGTGAGTGTCTCTTACTGATTTGTGTAGCGTAGTGTCTTTACTTACATATTTTGAGATTTGAGTTCATCTGGAATATTTGATTTGGTTTTCTGGAGTGCTATACCTTACTAACGATTATATATATATATGGAGGGAAGGGGGTACGCTCATATACGCAGGCATAGAGCAGCAGAAAACGTAATGACACCACTGTTTGCGACTGGGCTCCTTTCTAGTTAATAAATGTTGTTTACAAATATTGTATACTAAGGAGTTTTTTTTTTTGCTTGCTTGTTTCTTTTCTATGTCTTTAGATTTGTCTTTCCCCTCTTTTCAAGCGGCATTACCAAACTGTCAGTTGAAGTTTGAGCTCCTAATAAACAAGAATTATCTGAGGCTACTGAAGAGGAACATATTTTTTGGACTCTTCAGATAAGTCATACTCTTCAAAAAATGTTTGCGGATAGTAATTAAACCTAGAGTTTAATGAATAAAGTTGATTAATCTTTTTTATTTTTTTATAAATCAACACATTATAAAGTTTTTTTGATATTACACAGCCAGTTCTGGTGACTACTGATATACGGACATGGTAGCTGCATGAAGGTGATGTACTTTTAGGATCAAGGATGACTTTTCCAGTGCTCAACTGCGGGGCCTCACCAGCGGCATTCATCACCTGATCACCTATTGGGCTCCATTGTTGAAATAGGAAATCCTGGAAATGTGATGATAAAATTGGAAAGTCTATTGATGAAGCTCACTACCTGGGCTAGATCTTAAGAACCACTGAAAGGTTTCTTCTTTATTTTTACAAGAGCAGCTACTGATCAACACCATAAGACCTCTTGCTTTGTATATAAACATATTCTTCTTTTAGATGCCAGATAACAGGCTGGCTGTCGAGCTCATGGAGAGCACACTATTGAGTGCCACACAAGGACTTCTTTGGGATCCACACCGGTCACTCAGACTAAAGGCAGTTATACCGACAGTACATTATCAGAAGAATGGATGGAGCAAAAATAAGCTCTAGAGATGCATCTGGAATCAGGACTGTTTTAGTCTCATTTGGGGCAAGGAGTGAACATCTACTACTTTCCATAGTCCTCAACTTTACATCAGTGACTTTGACGCACCCTTCCACTATTTTTTTCCATTTAGGAGTGAGGGGGTAATGGGAGAGACCATCAAATTCTCCTTCTTCCCACCTTTTTTTTTAACAATATTTGTATTGAAGACATTACACATTTTTCCACACATGTATACACATCCTGTACATAACGTTATGTATGATTACACTGGTTATCTATTTACAGTATGCTAATACATTCAATCATTGTTTGTAGTCTTAGTTTTCTGGATTTTCTGTGATAAATACCTAGGAGCATTCACTCCTACCTTTATAACTATAACTTTCCCTGTTTACTACTATATAAACAACATGTATGTACAGAAGGACCAAACCATTGTATCATATAAGAAACAGTGTTCTATTAAGCAATATTAAAGTGACAGCAAATGTCTCATCAAAAAGGTCCAGAACTCAAATATAACGGCAACGTACCAAAAATTCTGAATGGGAGGGTTGGCTACTCGCTTGAAAGTGTCTAATTTTCTAGGGTTATGATTGAAGTTTCTCAATGTATGGCAGAGGGGGCTGGTAAAGAAGCACAGCCACCTGGATACGTAATAATAGTCACAGAAATATTTCATTATTAAAGACTTTGGCCCTCATTCAATTGCAATTTGGACAATTGAATAGGAATCTAAATAAGCACATAACATATTTTTTTTAAATACGTTTTTAGTTAGTGAAAACCTTGCTTTTGGATAGATGTTCGCTAACTAAAAACTTCTTTAAAAAAATATGTTATGTGCTTATTTAGACCCCTATTCAATTGGACAAATTGCAATTGAATGAGGCCCTTTGCCATTGAACATATTTATATCAACAGAGCATGTTTATTCCCCCTATCACCCCCACTGTGAGAGTTGTGTCGCTACATTAGGAAGTCCTGTATAGACAACATAAGCTTAAAATACCTTTTAAGTAACTCTTTGACTAAATATTTTTAATAACAACCAATTGAAATCACATTCACCTAAATGTGTACTTTTAATTTCTGCAATGACTGGCATCTGTACTGTGTCACTTTAAAAATAGTTCTGTTTTATCCTCTGCATTGTTTTTATTTTTATTTTAAATAATGTACTCAAAGATATATTAGATCCAGAATCTAGGATTTTCAGATTTGCCATTTTTGTCTGAAATTATTTTCTCCAAAACAACACAAAACATAATTTACCATTTTATTCCACCCATAATTTCTTAAGATTTATGTATTTGGAAGTGCATCATTTTAATTTTATGCTGTTCTTCTCAAAATACAAATTTAAAGAATATATATTTTTACAACCATCTAGCAGCCAATCTAAAGAAAAAAACAAAACACTATATTTTCTAAGTATAAGTATGCAAATTAAACAGACTTCATATTTTTTTCTTTTTATATCCGGTGCCTTTCTGCCATTAGATTTGCAGGATAACAAAATTAACCTAAATGGCAAGATATGTCTTATTGCTAAAACTGGAGACCTGTCTGTTTATAGCACTGCACTGGAATACAATAAAATAATGTCAGTTTATTTATTATATGATTTTGTATTGTAATTAAGGACATTTAATATTTAACCTTAATTTAAAGTACATCGTCATTTAATTTTAACCTTATAATATAACTAAACTGAAGGAATTGAAGCAATAGCTAAAATAAGTAATTTATAACAATCGGATAGGTACTATAGATGGGTTTTGTTTGTAACTAAGTGCTCTATGTTCTTTAAACTAACATACAATATACAGTAGGTTGTATTCTCCACAACCTGACCAAATACAACTGGTTTGTTAGTTTGTGACATGAGGTGCAGATACCAAACATGTAAAGAGACAATGTTCTGATCTAAATATCACTATAGTTCTCATGGGAATAAATGTAATAAGCAACAAACACACAAGCTGGGATTACACAATTAACATAGTATACCTATCAAATAAACAATCTAATAGGTAGCAAACATTCCATTGGTGATAACCAAACCTCATAAGCCACTTGTCTAATGTGGCAAAGACTGGGAGTGAGGATGGCCTGCCATTCCTCCAACAGCCCCCAATAGGAGGGGTATAACCATGGTCTAGAACACTATAATGTCCTGGGAGGGGAAAGGTCCCTTAGAGGTCATTAAGTCAGTATTATAATAATTGCCCTCTTTCTTTATTAATACAGTTTATATATTTATTAAACCTCAATTAGTGCTATTCGCACTGTACCTTGCATTACTTAGTATTCTAGCAAAATCATTGCCATGGAATCTTTTGTCACGCTCCGGATATGTTTAACAGTGCTTGCTGTATTGCTGGGCTCCTTCGCTGCCTCTTATATCTCTGTTGCTGATCCCCCTTAAAATTGGAGATATAACTGCATTTACTTTTAATAACCTTCAACTTTAAACAACATTGTAGTAAAGTTAGTACAATAAGGATTGCCCTCTTTCTCTATTAATGCAATCTAAATATTTATTAAACCTCTAGTAGTGCTATTCCCATGACACCTTGTAATATGTAGTATTTTAGCACCATCCTTGCCTATGAAATCTTTTGTTGTGCTCCAGTTATCTTTAAGGTTTAACAGTACTTGCTTTATAATTGGGCTCCTTCACTACCTCTTATACCTCTATTGCTGACCCCTTTACATTTGGAGATATAATTGCAATTAATTTTACCAAGCTTAACCTTAAAAAAACAGCAATATAATAATGAACTTGTTTGGGGTGCATTCAGTCTCTTATTAAAAGCACAGAAAACGTATACAGTACATTTGTAAAGAATACTTGCAACTTGCAACGGTCTCAAGTAGGATCCATAGATTGCGATGGCCTTGAAGCTGGTGAACTTCCTTGCGAAGTGTGCCCTAGCGCACTATCTCTAAAGGGCAAAGGCTTTCGCACTCGCTTTTGGAGAGGAGCTTCCTGCCATTGTCTAGTTGGGCGTCTTTGATCTTGGGCTGTACCAGGTTCCTCCTCAGAAGTCAAATGCAGGCGTTTAAGGAAAGTTTGGCATTGGCTAAATACATGCTGCCTTTGTGCTGAAATAAAACCACAAATGGGAAGCCCCATCTGTACTGGATCCTATGACAATTCAGAATTTCTAACAGTAGATGTTTCCCTAGAAGCTGCAAGGATTAGGTCTCTAGCCTTCTGTCTAAGAAACCTCAAAATGACGTCCTTCTGCAAGTTCTGATTTTTTTCAAGCCCCTAAGGCTCACTGGGCCCTCCCCATCTCTCAGACCGATTCATGGACAACTGGTTTTACACCAGCTATTGTCCCTCTCATGTACTGCCAAAGGTCCTGAACTGCTCAAGGAATACCTCTGATCCTTAAATTGGGCTGTCTAGAGCGGTTCTCAAGATCCTCAAATTACACTTTCAGGGCTAAGATGTGTGAAGAGTTCTGCATTATTGTTGCCTCGTCCCACTGCTGCGCTTCCACTATCTGATCCATAGTGTTCTCAATCAAGTGAGTTCTCTCGCCCATTTCATTAATTTATTTTGTAAAGGCGTCGAGTGTCTTAGATAAGTGTGATAAGTGTGCCTGCAGCATTTTCTCAATCATTCCCATAGATTCTACTGATAGATGCATATGTTGTTATTGCAGGGCCTTTTGGGTCTCTTCATTATCTGAAATATCAGACAATCCTGAGTGAGATTCATGGGACGGAGTATGGCACAAGTCAGAAGGTCTGAAGTGGTCAGTAATACGCTTGGTTTGGGTATTTAATTTGGGTTTCCCCATTTTTATCTGTTTGACTCCAGGCAATATCTTATTTTGTGATAAAAATGTGGTAACGCTAAGAGAGAAGTATGTGAGACTGTTGCTTGTTGTAGCTCTAAGAACTGTGATTTACATTAAGGACATTACTAGTTTTGGATAGTGTGTGCAGTATTTATAACATTGGCATCCCCCCCCCCCCCCCCAGATGTCTTTTCAGTCCCGCAGGGTAATTTCCCTAAGTTCTGTCCAGTCAGCATTTAGAGGGATTTAATCAATTAAGCAAGTGAGAGTAAATGCCCGGTTCAGTAGGCCCCCTTTGCGGCTTTTCCAAGCAGCTTTAGATTAGTCCTTTGCGGGGCAGGGTCTTGTTTACAGCTTCTAGATGGTTTGGTTGATCTATCCAATTATTGATATAGCTTGACAATGTCCCATTTGAATTACTTTTTTTTTTTTTAATAATTGCCTTCTAGAGTGTGCTGGTTTCTGGTGTGTTACTGGGCAGACTATAGCTTACCCTGCTCTTGGACTTGCAGCAGTTGGCAGAAATTCCTCTGTAGTGCTGGAGAAGCCGGTATTAATTAGATCATTTGTTTCCCCTGAAGCTCTTAATTTAGATAGCGATGTTGGAACAAATAGTTGAAACCGAAATCACATTCCAATGCACCCAGTTGCACATAAAAACAATGTCTGCCTTATCTTTTAGGCTGTCTTTGGAATATAAATGTCTCTTAGGAAGAAGGCTCCAGCCCCAGCCTAACTTAGCCTATCCAGGTTTCAGTGTGTGGCTATTGTGTTGTTGTTGTTGGAGACTTCTAGTGGCCAGGTTCCATACCCAGGCTGGGAGTAGAGCACCTCACGTCTAAGCCTCAGCCTCGTGGTTGGTAAAGCTTATCAGTCCCCTTTCTATCTGCTATCTTTCTGCTCAGTGTAAGCTGCTGCATTCGGGTCTTTATTATTTGAGGATGAAAATGCCAATTTTGGGGCTATAAACCTTATTTTCAGAAGTATGGCTGGAGAGCTCTCCTCAGGGATGTCTGCTCTCCAGTGATGCTCTTCTTCACACCTTTTTAGAGTTGGAGGTAAGGGGTTGGACTGAGACCATTCATTCCCCCTTGCTTATTTCATGTATTGGTGCATTAGAGAGACAGTAACCATCCACAACTTGTGTTTGCAGTTGACTGTAGAAACCTCTTCTCCAGTGATTTGGTTTGTGGGAGACTTGAGCTATAACCACATCACACACTTATTATGAGGTGCTAGACTTTGTTATCACCTCCATTAAAACCCTGCTGCGTTTTAATGTGGCCAGAGAAAAGGTCTATACTATTGAAGAAGGGGGGAGGGAATGGAGAGTTAGAGAGAAGCAATATTAGTAGATGGACAGAAAGGTGTGGACGACAGATAAACAGTAGACAAGAGCAAGATAATGAGGTGCTGAGGTGAGGGGGAGGTTGTATTAGGACAAAACAGTGTGAATAGAGCAGTGGAAGTGTAATGATATAGGAATCACAAGGTTTTGGAGACCAGCAGCCTAGGTCAGCAATGATCCAATTCAGCAACTTGTAGGTGAAACAGGAACAAGCTTTATTGAAGGGATCAGGAACCACAATAATCTGGCTAGGTACATAGACAGGAAGTGCCTTATATAGGCCAAGGACCAGACACCTGACCAGACACAGCTGAAGAGACTAGTCACTGATACTATTGCTAGCAGAGTCAAGGTTTATCAGATCTCAAGGAAATTCATAAAGGTAGGCTGGCGCAGTGGTAGGGAAGAGGTTCAGCAGCCTGGGGACCACTTTTGTTAGCTATAGGGAGGGATGGAGATAAAGGGGAAAAGAATAAAGAGACAGGGAGAAGGTGTAGGATAGAAGACACATGATATAGAGAGGTTATAGGATCACAACAGGATATAGAATGGAGATAGAAAGTAGTATTGGTGTAAAGAAGATGATAGAATGATAAACTTAGAGGAGATGGAACATGTATGCAAACAAAAGACCTAAATACTGTTGGTGGGATAAAATAATTTATTTATTAATGACCATAGCATATTGCAGACAAAAATGTAATTAGGAATGGAGGAGACAGGACATCACACACAGGGTGCCAATTCAGGCGAGCCAGCAGATGCTCAAGGGTGTACCAAGCGGCTAGGGTATAGCCGAAATAATTCTGGGGGATATATACCCGTGGTACCTAGAGTAAAACCCTTGGTATGTATACATTTAGGAAAGTAAATGTGGAAGGAGAGAGAAGAGGTTATATTATTGGACTATTTAGTGCTTGACCCATTTCCCTCATACATGCTCAGGAGGTTGCAAGGATAACTACAAGCCCTGCGCTTGGAGAAATGTATACTGCCCTCTATTGCATGCAAACTTCACTAGGCTATCATGAATGCCAGATTCATGACGATTCCTAAATATAATAATCACAGGTGAGGGGAGCAGGACCACGTTGTCGCCATCTTCTATCTGACTCTCATTGTACCATAATTATTTACAGGATGTTAGTATTAGAGGGCAAATGTGCTCCCAAAACATAAATTTAAAAGATCACATTTTAAACATTACAAAAAGTAATTTATATGAGATATAATGAATCTATAGTATGGAAAAATACATTCATTAAACTAAATGCAGCATTATTTTCCTGATCTACTTACCTGTTGTGTTAGAGGAACCCGGGGCATTGAACCTTATGAATGTCTGAACTGTAATATATTGTGCTATTGTTCACATTTATTACATTTTAAATTAATACGCAGAGGACCTCACAGAGAGTGGAACATGTTGTTAAAGGGATACTATGGTTATGAAACATGTCACAATCCTTTTAAAGTAGAAGCTGCCTATAGCATAATAAAAGCTTTATTAGCTCATCTATATAGAGATACAAAATGTATGAATGTCTCAGACATCCACATGCCAGTCAGTGCTGTGTGTATATTCTCTTGGCACTGGGCCTACTGGCTGTAAGGATTCACTGTACTGGGGGTGCCATGCTTAGGTCGGGGTATATTCACTATACTATAGAGGTGGTTGTTTTACTGTACTATAATACTGTGTGAATAATAACGTGCTATAGTGGTTATATTCATGTTAAATATGATTGATAATTGTATATATTGTTTTATAAGTAGTGTTGATGTGGCATGGTGGTCCCTAGGGAGAGTCGGACATAACTGAACAACAAAAAATGAAACTGTGGCTTGTTCCCACTCCTGCATTTCTTACAACTTAGACCTGTCATAATATAATGTAACCACTAGGTGGTGCAATTTATTAACAAATACACAGACAAACATAAACATTCTGCAGACGCTACAAATCAGTATATATAGATATACAGTATAGTATATTTACATTACATGAATTACAATCACCAAAATAGTATAAACAGGCAAGGCTTCATTATAGTTTTATAATCTCTTTTGAACTACACTTGAAAAAAAAAAGCTTTTGGAATGTAAAAAAAATATATATTGACCCTTTTATATACAACTAGCGACTTGCCCGTCAAAAATGACGGCAATAAAACTTGAAGCCTCAATGCGAGCACCACGGTGAGCACCTTTGGCGCTCATTGTGAGCCCCCCCTCACAGTACTTTACGGGCCTTGCGATGAGCGCCTTCAGCGAGCCTCTTTGCCACTCATTGCTGGCGTCGGCCAACCCGCAACTTTCGTACCACGAGACGAGCGCCTTTGGCACTCAATTCAAACCTCTCCCCACTCACTCCCTCCCGTGTCTCTTTGCCCCCTCTCCCTCTCCTGGGGGTTTTCCCCCTTATCTCTCACCCCTGTTTCTCCCAACTTCATTTATGGCAGGAAACTTTGAATGGAGATAAAACTTCCAGGACTAATAGAAAGCTCATTCATTTACAAGAACATACCCTGCTGAAAAAGTTGCAGATATAATAAAAAAGAAAATGGCACAGTAATTAGAGCATAAGTCATCTAAAGAGTAGATAAATTAGATTCAATTGTGACATAATGGGATTGTTTTTTACTACTCTGTCCTAATATGCAGTGTCGGAGCTACTGCTGGTGCAGACGGTGCAAAGCACCAGGTTCACAACATGGTATGAAACCTTTGCTACTGTAAAGGTGAACTATTAATTTTTAGAGAAGAAGAGCAAATATTTTTTTTTTTTTTAAAAAGGGTGATCTGAGCTCTCTAGGGGTGATCTGACCAGCCACATATATTTAGCTTGTTATTCAAACCTCCAGGCACCTACCTTGTATAGATAAGTTGCAGGAGAGGAGGCCCAAATTATAAGGGAGGATCAAATTATTATATACCAGCGCCCTCCACTCACTATCTCCACCACTACTGATATGTTACAGGAAACAGACAGACAGTAAATCTTATTTATAGAGGTCTGGACTGCAGCCCATTGTATGGCCATTCAATTCAATGTGATCAGGTAAGAAAACACAACAGGCTCTCCATGAGATTTTGTTTCCCCACAATTCAGTTAAAAGATAAATGGAGAATCAAACACATTGTTTTTTTTTTCTTTCTATTTCTGTGATTGATAAATGTTTTAAAATAATATAATGTTTTATTACCTACCTACCGAGTGTGTGTATGAATTTTTGTTTACCCCTAAAACATGGCTATGGGTTCCCTGGTGGTCCAGTGGTTAGAATTAAGTGCTTTCACCACTGCAACCTGGGTTTGGTTTCAGTCAGGGAACCAATAGGTCACACCACCCTGAAGCCATACAGGGTTGGGCCTGGTCAATTCCTGGATGGGAGACTAACAGGAGCTGTATGATGTGGCCCACTGGAGAAGGACCTGGCACCCCACTCTAGTATCTATGAAATGAAAACCAAGTGGATCAGCATGACCATGGACATAAAGATGCGCCTGGTGTGTATTGGTCCATGAGGTCATGGAAAGTTGGAAACGACTGAACAACGAAAAAAAAACAACCCATGGATAAATACACTATAAGAATATAAAAAAATCTATCTCTATGATATTACTTCAGGCACAAGTCCAAAGGCATTCTAAGAGAGCACTGCAAAAGATACCTTCAAACGGATCTTGAAGACCCATATTTATAGTATGTAATTGTGAAGAACTAGTTTTGATATTCCGGTGTAACTTCGGGTTAGCAGGGATTCCCGGTAGTGACCATGGATTGTAGTCAACTGAGCTTTTGAGAGTAGATTCAAGAAGTCTATGGGTATACCAATAGGATGGTCTTTTCCTCTTCATGTCGCCATGGATGGTTTAAACAACATGAAAGAACAAAACTGCCCATTGGTGAAGAAATTTCTGGTTAAGAAAGGTTAAGGTATTGGAGTGTATTTATCTATCCAAAATGGATGGTGTAACCTGGAAAAATGAAATAAAGAAACAGCTGATAATTGATAGTGTATACAATATTACCACCTCACCTTATTTGCTCTCATCTCCTCTTCTCTGCTCCCATGTGCTCCTCTCGCTCCTCCAGTCACAATATCATCACCTCCATAACACTCACAAGCAGAAACAGCACTGTAAGTCCCAGTCCCATCTTCTCTCCCTTTCACTCCTTCTCCTGGCTGGGGGAGATATATCCCCTAACCCAGGCCCCTCACTCATCTCCACTTGATTTCAGCTAGCAAACACTCGTAACACCAAGAATCTGATATCCATCACGTCACAAACCTTCAACTCTACTTTCACCTGCGCCCTCTGGAACGCACAATCTATCTGCAATAAACTCACATTCACTCATGACCTATTTACTACCAACTCCCTCAATCTACTGGCTCTCACTGAAACCTGGCTCTCTTCCTCAGACACTGCCTCCCCTGCAGCACTCTCTCATGGTGGTTTTCACCTCAGCCACACACCTAGACCTGGGAACACACAAGGTGGTGGTGTGGGTGTCTTGCTTACCACTTGCTGTACATTTCACCTCTTACACCCTGTCCCATCCCTCCAATTCTCAACCTTTGAAGTTCATACTATCCGCCTCTTCTCACCTATCTGTCTACGTGTTGCTGTGATCTATCGCCCCCCAGGCCCTCCCTCTCAATTTCTTGATCACTTTTCTGCCTGGCTCCCTCACTTTCTCTCCTCCAATGTTCCTTTACTGGTACTTGGAGATTTTAACATTGTCGTTGATACTCCCACCTCACCAGCAGCAGCCAAACTGCTCTCACTCACCTCTTCCCTTGGCCTCTCACGACTAACAGATTATTCTACTCATCATGCTGGACATTCTCTTGACCTTATCTTCACCAATCTCAGCACAGCCTCCAACCCAGTCATCCACCCACTCCCTCTATCTGACCATCACTTACTTACCTTTAACCCCACCTCTTCTTCCTCCCACCACCCTTCTTCAACCCCTGCCACCATCATGAACAGAAACCTGCTAGCACTTGACCCTGCTCTGCTCTCCACTATTATCCAAACCCTTTTCAGCCCCATCACCAACCTCAACTGCCCTGACACTGCCACCTCACTTTACAACTCTTCTCTCTCTTCCACCCTTTACACTCTGGCCCCCATAACCACATGCAGATGCCCTCACTCTCATCCACAACCATGGCACACTACACAAACACGATATATCCAGAGGTGCTCCCGCACTGCTGAACGACTATGGAGGAAATCACGCACTTTAGCAGAGTTCCTCCACTACAAATTTATGTTACGCTCCTATTCCTCCACCCTCAACCTTGCCAAACAACACTACTTCACATCACTAATATCAACTCTGTCCTCTAACACCAAGCGTATATTCGACACTTTCAATACTCTCCTCCGCCCACCACCTCCTCCCATCCCTTCCTCTCTCACAGCTGAAGACTTCACCAACCATTTTATGCATAAAATTCAAAACATTCACAGTTAACTCTCCTCTCATAGTGGTTTAAACACTCCACCCTCTCAACTAACCAACAACATCCAGTCTTCTCCCTTCCCCAATCCCACAGCCACTATGAACTGCTTTGACCTAACTAATGAGGACAAAGTCTCCAGCTTACTATTTTCCACTCACCTCACTACCTGTCCTCTAGATCCTATTCCATCTCAGCTTACCCCTCTCCTCCCTCGGTATTCAAGACACTGCTCTCTCGTGGTTCTCATCTCCTTCTCTGACACCTCTTCTTCTGCCTACCCCCTGTCTGTTCATGTACCTCAAGGTTCAGTCCTAGGCCCCCTCCTCTTCTTCATCTACACATCCTCACTTGGTACCCCTAAATACACTCTTATTGAGGCAGGAGGATAATCTGGTGGAGTGAGGCAAGGAGTTCCAGAGAATAGGGGCAGCACAAGAAAAGTCCTGAAGGCGAGAATGAGAGGTGACAAGAGTTGTAGAAAGAAAAAGGTCATTAGCAGAACGAAGAGGGCGTTTGGGGGAATATTTGGACATGAAAGCAGAGATGTAAGGGGGTACGCAATTGTTGAGGGCTTTGTAAGTTAGGGTCATGATTTTAAATTTTATTCTGGAGGCTAAGGGAAGCCATTGGAGTGATTGACAGAGAGGTGATGCCGACACTGAACGTTGTGTACTGTAGATGAGTCTAGCGGAGGCATTCATTATGGATTGAAGTGTGGAAAGACGGGTGGTGGGGAGGCCAGCAAGAATCGAGTTGCAGTAGTCAAGACGTGAAATGATGAGAGAGTGTATTAGAATATTAGTTGTGTCTTGTGTAAGGTAGTGATGTATTTTGGAAATGTTTTTAGATGGAGAAGGCACGATTTTGTTAGAGACTGTATGTCAGGGATGAAAGAGAGGACAGGGTCTAGTAGAACCCCAAGACAACGTGCTTGGGAGGTGGGAGTGATGATGGCATTGTTGACAGTGAGAGCGATGTGAGGAACTGAAGTTGTAGTAGATGGTGGGAAGATTAGGAGTTCATATTGAGTTTGATATGGTGGGTGGATATCCGAAAGGACATACTAGAGAGGCAATTGGAGACGTGTGTTAAAAAAAAGGGGGATAGATCTGGTGCTTAGAGGTAGATTTGAGTGTCATCTGCATGGAGATGATACTGAAACCAAAAAGATTTTATTAGGGTACCAAGAGAGGATGTATAGATGGAGAAGAGGAGGGGGCCTAGGACTGATCCTTGTGGTACGCCAACAGACACGTGAGAAGAAGATTTGCCAGAGAAGGAGACGCTAAATGATCCATCTTGTAGGTATGATGAGCAACATGAGAGAACAGTGTCTTGAATGCCGAGGGAGGAGAGGATATGGAGTAAAAATGGATGGTCAGCTGTGTCAAAGGCAGCAGAGAGATCCAGAAAAAGTAGAATGGAAAAGTGACCTTTTGACTTGGGGTGAGCAAGACATTGGTGACTTTTGTGAGAGCTGTCTCAGTGAAATGTTGGGGCCAGAAGGCGGATTGGAAGGGGTCAAGAAGGGAGTTAGAGGAAATAAAGCGGGTAAGACGTTTATAGATGAGTCGCTCCAGCAGGTTGGAAGCCAGGGGAAGTAGAGAGATAGGGCGATAGTTAGATGCAACATCAAAGTCAGATGAGAGCTTCTTAAGAGTGGGTGTAATTATGGCATGTTTTAGAGAAGATGGAAACATGCTAGTATTTAGGGAAAGGTTGAAGATGTGTGTGAGAGCTGGGATTAGTGTGGTGGGGATGGGAAGGAGGATCTGAGCTGATGAAGACGGCTGCGAACTGGTTTACGAAATACCCTCTCTCGCTCGTAGCCCTTTCTAATTTAATAGCAACGTAAGTTTGGCAAATTTCAACCCGCAGCCATTACGTGCTTCACATTGGACTTACGAGGCTGGAATTTATTATGGATGTAAATCACGCCGTATTAAAATTTAGTAGAATAAGAAATGTATATGAAGGGATACCAAAATTACCTATCCAGTTATATACATTTCTTATTCTATTAAATGTAATACTGTGTGATTTAGTATTTTAAACTAGTATTACATTTGATATTTTATTCTCTCTTTTTAAATATTTTGTATAGTCTTCATCAGGTGTTAAGCACCAGGGACCCAAGCCAGGGGTTCCATACTCTATTGTAATTTTATTATCACATATATAGTTGTGAGCAAGCGGGTTGTTGCTAACGCTGCAGGCTCGCGTAGCGAGCCTGCGGCCCTTGCTGAAGGCGCTCCTTGCCAGCAACTGCGGACCTTGCAAAATTTACGGACTTACGAGAAACAAATACGAGACAAAGAACTTAGAAAAAAAAAAATTACAACCTCGCAAAAATACGACCTTACCGCCCCAAACCAGTGCACATAAAAACATTAAAAACACAATAAATACATGCAACAAATACAGAAAAAGCTCACCGCAGCAAGGGGGGGGGGGGGGCACCCAGGACCTCGGAAACTGAAGTTACACCTCGATTTAAGTTGAAATAGAAGAGTTTAGACACCCAAAAATCCCCTAAGCGAGAGAAAAGACGCAAAACACCACCAAACACCTACGGATTTTCCCAAAAAGACGGACGCGATCCAAGAACAAGGACACCAAATTAGCCACAGCCGCGTACCACACACATTAGGCTCCATTTTACAACACTAACTTACACAATGCGGAAGTACACAGCTACCCTAACGGATTTTGCTCGCGCACGCACACTATTTACACTACACACTGCACACATTACTGACACTTACACAGCAGCTCCACAGCACTCAAAACACACATTTTTATGCTGCAGCAACACCAAAACAGATTGCCAGCTCTTCAGCATAATGCATCCTGCATATATTACTTCAAAATAGGTAAAGTATATTCATGTATTATTTTATTAATTATTTCATTAGCAATAGCAAAAAAAAAACAATGCTCATAGCACACAAACAACCAACAGCCTCGCAATGAGGAATTATTTAGATTCATGGGTGCCAACAATTAGTCATACTGTGGAGCCAAGTAAGACGGTAGAATCTACTGAATGAATATATCAAGGGCCAGAGGATGAAGCAAGTAGGTGTATAGGGCGGTAGGTAGTGTGGGCAGGCAGCAGAGAAGAAATAGCTGGTATCACAAGCCAGGGTTCAAGGAGCCAGAAAATCAGGAAGATTAAACTCAAAGCCTTTTACAGGTATATAGAAGTTTCCTAGGTTTCAAATGTTTCCAAAAAACAGCGACTGATTAGCAGAAAAATATGTATTATATTGAAAAGATGAATGTATTTACATATTTATATGCTGGATATTGCTATCTGGAATTGCACACCCCTAGGACACTTACATAACAGTGTATCCGGCTGCAGAGAAGCTTGGTACAGGTTGTGACCTCCAAAGGAAGTGCTGTCAGTCATGTGGTTGGTGTGGTCACAGCTGAAATTTTCCACAAGGAGATAGGGACAGAGAGACAACCTGCAGGGTTGTAATCTAGTGTGAATGTGCTGCACATATAGACTCTTATATGAAAATACATAGCACTTTCTAACGTGTGCCAGTCTACATATCCCAGGCTGCTTTGCAGCACAGACAGCAACCCCAGATTGTGATACAAATGCCCCAGCCTCTGCTTTCTCCTGATTGGCCAAAACTATTTTTGGATTTTTTTGCTAACTTATCCTGGGTTTGCAGAGGTTGTTTACCCTAATTTTCAACTGCCAGACACTAAAAGACATTTTGCTAACTTCAAGGTAAGTGTTCAAATGTTTATTTTGGTATTTATCCATGCAAAAAAATTAAAATGTTTTCATACACTACTAATTCTCCTCTATCAGATGCACTCATAATCCAGAAAACTTACATATGCCTTTAAAGATTCAAGGCCTTGTAAGTGAAATTGGTTTCCTATCAATGTTTTATGGTCTAATGGAAAAACAATTAGCTTTTTGCTGTAGTACATATGTTGCAGTTGCACGTATTGCTGTCCAATCGTGGAATTGTTCATGTTCATATACGTGGCTTTACTGTAAACCTTGATCTTTACAGTCCCAGACTCAGATCTTCTAGAATACTGGCATTTTATAAACAAAGAGTAATAATAATAATCCCCAGAAGCCTCTGATGCCCTATGTCCCTCTGTTAGTCCTGGACACAATGCAGAGTTAGAAGATAGATATTTCCCCTGGCATGTTTATTGTCCCATCACAATGAATCATGAGCTCATTTCATCCTAATTAGGGTTTCTTGTGCCTTGATATAAACATTTAACAAGAGAACCGTGCCAAGCTTATAAACAACAGATATACAGCAAGAAATACATTAAAAAAAAGATCTTTAATCTTTAATACTAAACAGCAAACCACTTGTACTGTCATTATCACAGTGGTAATATAAACACACACATATGTATCAGACATAAGTACTGCAAAATTATTTTTGTGTATTCGCTGGGGATATTATTTATTTTGTATCTACTTGGTCTAATGATTTCACCTCTTTTCTTTAGTTTAATTCTAAACTTTGCAATAAGAAGCTCATGGTCTGAGCCGCAGCCACCCTCAGGTCTTGTTTATGCTGACTGAATAGAGCTCCTCCATCGTTGGCTACAAAGAATATAGTCAATCTGATTTCTATGTTGTCCATCTGGCGATGTCCATGTCTAGAAACGTCTCGGAGGCTGTTGGAAGAGGGTGTTTGCTACGACCAGATAATTATCTTGACAGATTTCTTCTAATCTCTTATTTGCGTCATTTTGTTCTCCAAGGCCAATCTTGCAATCTTATTCCAGGTGTCCTTAGGTTCCCTACTTAATCTTTTCTTGGTGTTCCATCTATGGAGTTTTAAATATCTTCCTAGAATTGGATAACTTCACCCTCTTCAGCATCCATGGTTGGAGCATAGACTTGGATCACTGATGTTAAATGCCTTGCCTTGAATTGACATAATTCTGCCACTTATTAGGTTGTAACTGAGCACTCTTTGATTGTTTATGACAGCAACTCCATTTATTCTTCAGGATTCTTGACCACAATAGAAGATCTTGTGGTAGTCTGAAATAAAAAAAATCCCATTCCAGCCCATTTGAGTTCACTACTTCCCAGGATACCAATGTCTAATCTTGTCATCTGATGTTTGACCATGTCTTGTGTTTCATAGTTCTAATATTCCAGGATCCTATGATGAATTTTTCTTTGCAGCAGCAGATTTTCCTTTCCCCATGAGACACATCCACATCTGGGTGTCCTCTTGACTTTGGCCCTTCCACTTCATTAGATCTGGTGCTACTCATACTCAACCTCTGTCCTTTACAAGTAATGTGGTAGGCACCTGAAGGGTTCATAATCTGGTGCCATATAATTATGTCTCCAGTTATGCATACCATGAGATTATCTTGGCAAAGATGCTAGTGGGTTGCCTGTTCCTTCTCTAGTGGACCACAATTTGCCTCTCTGCTATGACCTCTGATGATGCTTTGAAAGTAGTGAAATAAAGAAGGAAAGTCAAAAGTAATGGAGATAGGAAACAACTTGTCAAACTGAATGCAAAATTCCAGAGGGTAGCAAGAAGAGACAAGGAGACTTTCTACAATGAGCGATGTAAAGCGATAGAAGAAGATAACAGAATAGGAAAGTCAAGATATCTCTTCAAGAAACTTGGGGATCTCAAAGGCACCTTTCATGCCAAAGTGGGCGTGATAAAAGATACAAATGGTAGGGACTTAACAGAAGAAGACACTGAAGATCTATACAGGAAGGAACTTAACAGCAGTGATGACCTCAATAATTTGTCCAATGAGCTGGAGCCAGACATATTGGAGAGTGAAGTAAGATGGGCCCTAGAAAGTCGTACTGATAACAAGGCTGGGGGAGTGGATGGAATACACAGAAGATGGAGATGGATAGATGAGGTCATTGAAACAATGAACATGAATTTGAGGGAGCTCAGAGGGGCAGTGGCTGACAGATGTGCCTGGTGTGCTGCGGTTTTTAAAAATACATGACTACAAGGGTACATATGTATAGATAGAAAGATACAGAAATAGACAGATAGACAGATAGATACATAGATACAGTGGATATAAAAAGTCTACACACCACTGTTAAAATGTCAGGTTTCTGTGCTGTAAAAAAAATGAGACATTTTCATTTCAGAACATTTTCCACCTTTAATGTGACCTACAAACTGTACAACTCAATTGAAAAACAAACTGAAATCTTTTAGGTGGACGGGAGAAAAAAAAATAAAGAAAAATAATGTGGTTATTGGGGATGTAGCTGTGTTCAGAATTAAGCAATCACATTCCAAATCGTGTTAAATAGGAGTCAGCATACACCTGCCATCATTTAAAGTGCCTCTGATTAACCCCAAATAAAGTTAAGCTGCTCTAGTTGGTCTTTCCTGAAATTTTCTTAGTTGCATATCACAGCAAAAGAGACACAGAGAGCTTCCAAAGCATCAGAGGGATCTCATTGTTAAAAGGTATCAGTCAGGAGAAGGGTACAACATTTTTTCCAAGGCATTAGATATACCATGGAAGTATACAGTAAAGACAGGTGGAGAAAATATGGCACAACAGTGACATTACCAAGAACTGGAGCTCCCTCCAAAATTGATGAAAAGACGAGAAGAAAACTGGTCTGGGAGGCTACCAAGAGGCCTACAGCAACATTAAAGGAGCTGCAGGAATATCTGGCAAGTACTGGCTGTGTGGTACATGTGACAACAATCTCCCGTATTCTTCATATGTCTGGGCTATGGGGTAGAGTGGAAAGACGAAAGCCTTTTCTTACAAAGAAAAACATCCAAGCCAGGCTACATTTTGCAAAAACACATCTGAAGTCTCCCAAAAGCATGTGGGAAAAGGTGTTATGGTTTGATGAAACCAAGGTTGAACTTTTTGGCCATAATTCCAAAAGATATGTTTGGCGCAAAAACAACACTGCACATCACCAAAAGAACACAATACCCACAGTAAAGCATGGTGGTGGCAAGATCATGCTTTGGGGCTGTTTTTCTTCAGCTGGAACTGGGGCCTTAGTTAAGATAGAGTGAATTATGAACAGTTCCAAATACCAGTCAATATTGGCACAAAACCTTCAGACTTCCGCTAGAAAGAGGAACATGAAGAGGAATTTCATCTTTCATCATGACAACGACCCAAAGCATACATCCGAATCAACAAAGGAATGGCTTCACCAGAAGAAGATTAAAGTTTTGGAATGGCCAAGCCAGAGCCCAGACCTGAATCCGATTGAAAATCTGTGGGGTGATCTGAAGAGGGCTGTGCACAGGAGATGCCCTCGCAATCTGACAGATTTGGAGTGTTTTTGCAAAGAAGAGTGGGCAAATCTTGCCAAGTCAAAATGTGCCATGCTGATAGACTCATACCCAAAAAGACTGAGTGCTGTAATAAAATCAAAAGGTGCTTCAACAAAGTATTAGTTTAAGGGTGGGCATACTTATGCAACCATATTATTTTATTTTTATATGTTTTCTTCCCTCTAACTAAAAGATTTCATTTTTTTTTTTCAATTGATAGGTCACATTAAAGGTGGAAAAAGTTCTGAAATGATTTATCTTTGTCTCATTTTTTTACAGCACAGAAACCTGACATTTTAGCAGGGGTGTGTAGACTTTTCTATATCCACTGTAGATAGATAGATAGATAGATAGATAGATACAGATAATGCATATTTAAGATATGTATATTAGTTTTACTATTTAAAAGGTCTAAAGGCTCCTTTGAAGCATTACTGTAGTTCAGTAAAATCTTCAATTTTAGCAAAAGAGCAATGTACATAAAATTTTTTTTTAGAGAAAATCTATTTTGAAGACATGGTTTGTGTGTAGAGGGTTCGTTAGTTTTGGGCATCTAGGGCTGTCATTATCATATTTCTCAGGAAAAGATAGTTACTGAGAAATTAAAGTGGATTTGCTTTGTTATTGCAGCTTTTAAAATTGACACCTACACCCTTTCCCTGCACATGCTCTGTAGCAAGCAGCCACAACAATAACTGCAAGCCCTGTTCCCGCAGAAATGCAATTGTCCGTTTCATACACACAACTTTCACTAATGTATCATGGTTGCATCCTAAGACCAGAACAAGCATCATAATGTACCTTTTTTTTCTAATTAAAAACTAATGTTATAACATTTCCTTTCCTGTACTCATACTCAAACACATATATTGCTTTATTGTACAATGACCTTTAATTGATAATATAAATGGTGATGTCAGAGCTATGCAATAATTATGTTTTGATATCATTATATACGTGTAATATTTTTTTTTTATAGATAATTAGTCCATTTCAGCAGCTATATTTCTTGACAGACATCCCCTAATTCTATTTCTGTAGGGCTGCACAAATGGGTTTTTGTATGGTAGGGAAAATAAAATTCCCGGAAGCTGCAAAGTTTTTGTTAAAAGCCCCTTGTGGGGACACTGCGTGATCCACACACTGAGAGCCTGGAGTTCATTTAGCTTCTCAATGTGCAAGTTATGGGGTCTGCAAGAAGTACAAAGGATAGAGCCTAGAGCTATGGACCGCTGATTCCTTCCAGATGTGTTCCCAAGCAAACAAATAGTAAAACTGATCATGTACGGTGCAGAGAGGCGTCTGTGCAAATATAGGGTAGGGGGATGGGGGGTGACTCTGCTTTACACCATAACAAACTTAGCAGCCAAACAGATAGTATTTCTGGCTCCTCAGCGCTCCAGAACATTACGTTACCTTACACAGCAAAACACATACTTAATAAACCATTTATTTATTTTATTTTCATGGAATACATAGATCAAATTGTTATATTTATTAAAATAGAATCATCATTGGAATGCAGATAAAGTTTTGAAATCCATTATTACATTTTTTTTGATTTCCTGTTTATTTTGAGCCGCTCATAATTTATAATCAGATAATAACAATGCGTTTTTCTCTTAGTCCAAGTATTTGAGTATTATTATTACTCTTTAAATATTAACCTCCAGGAGTTAGTGAATGGAGAGTCATTGAGCAAAATAATTTGGAGACCACTCATCATTTCTCTCTCTCTCTATATATATATATATATATATATATATATGAAGATTTGGGAAGTTGTCAGTATCCAGTACTTTAGATAAATAGTCAGAGTATTGCATTGTATTGTATTTTTTGGACAAACATTTTAGTTTGAGTAACAAGCTTTCAAGAGTTGTACCTCTCTTCATCTCGGATAAAGAGAGGTGTAACTCTCGAAAGCTTATCACTGTAACTGAAATGTTTGTCCAATAAAAAAGATATCACTATATGCTGCAATACTCTGGTTATTCATATACTGGTATTATGACAACCAGCTAATATCCAGAATAACCGCAGTGTGCAGCACGGACAGCAGCTAGACAGCTTGGTAGTGAGTCAATAAGATGCCGGAAGGTTGGCAAGGGTATCTGGAGCCATGAAGACTGCAGTGCATCCGACAGCTGCTGAAGAGTGCGTGGTGAAGACAGATGTATGGGTGTACTTGATCTTCAAGGATGGATTGATAACCCAATCGGTTGAGAGTACCTTCCATAGGTATGAGTGGACCCAGACAATGCCAAGAAAAATCATTTCCCAGACCATAACGCTGCCGCCACCAGCTTGTGTTCTTCCAACAATGGTTGCAGAGTGTTTGATGTCAGAGGTTTTGCACCTGACACATCAACGTCTGTCCAGTCGATGGAGCAGAAGAGGTCCAATTTCGGGACTGTCGTGCAAATTGAAGCTGTTTCTGATGATGACCCCTCGTCAGTATGGGTGCAGTGACCAGCCATTTGCTTTGGAGCCCCATACGCAACAGGTTTCGCTGTACTGTTGGTTTAGACTCGTGTCTGGTAACCCCCTGGTTCGTTTGGATGATGAGTTGCTCAACTGTAGAGGGTCGGTTGGCTCACACACGTTCCCAGCCGACGTTCACCTCTGACATCAATGGCACTTTGTGCTCCGCGGTTTCTACGCCGTTTATTCACAGTGGTGCAGTTTATCCAGTCACGTTACACTTTAACTACTGCAGCACGCCAACAGTTCACAAACTGTGTTGTTTCAAAAATTCTGCCGCCCTTGGCCCGAAAACCAATGATCATCCCCTTTTCATGTGTCGGATAAATTACACATTTTACCCATGACAGCGATGGTTGATATGTTTGCAGAATGCCTACATGTCACCCTATATACCCACCAAACCAGATCACCACACATGCCGTATTTCATTGGCTACGAGCTGCTGATGTCAAAAGTAGGTCATAATAATGTGACTCTACCATGTATATATATTTATATATATATATATATATATATATATATATATATATATATATATATATATACACAAACTGTCCATTTTTACCCCAGACTGCTACCGGTAGCAGTGTGCCCAGGCGCCAACATTTTCCATAATATTATTTACAAAGGTACAGTAGAGTTGTTCAATAAGCACAAATTACAAAGGTAAAACAATACAATATATAGAAATACAAAGACAGGATAACAAGAATTGACACCTACCCGTTTCTCTGCACATGCTCTGTAGCAAGCAGCTGCAAAAATAACTGCAAGTCTTGTTCCTGCAGAAATGTAATTGTCCCTCTCATACATGCAGCTTTCACTAATCATGGTTGTATCCAAAGACCAGAAGGGTCCTTTTTTCAAATTAAAACTAGAGAACAAGCTCTTCTGGGCAAGACTCTCTTTACTTTAAAGGGACACCCTAACAGCAAGTTGTTTTGTTCTTATAGAGCGTTATGCTGTATGATGTGTAACTTAATATGCTAATTTGCAGATTATTTTGCTTGAAAGGGATGGGGAGGGATCTAACTACTGAAAATGATGGAAGGTTATGCTTATTTGGCAGTGACTAGTACATCAAAAAACCTAATTAGTAATAACAGGCAGTGCATTTGCTTAATAAAACAGCACAAACTATGATGAACATCTCAGCAATGATTCACCGTAGAACAAAATGGTTAGTACAATGTATAGCCTAATTTCCATACAATTTAAAATAATACTAAAAAACAACTTTATTGTGGAGTGACAATATTTCTTAAACCTTACAACATATTAATTATTCTTTCTATTTCCGGTTTATTTGAAAAGGCTCATCATTTTCTACTTAGATAAAAACAATACACTTTAATAACTTGATCGCTATTATTATTATTACAACATTTTCCGTAGCGCTATTTATACCGATACATTGAAGTAGAGTGAGCGCAATAAACAAATAAAAAAGATGACATAAATATAAATTATACAGAAATACAAAAACAGGATGATACCATTATAATAGCATCTACAGTAGATTGTAAGCTCTTCTGTCCCGAATGCCCTTTGCTGTAAAGATAATTAATGATGGATTTTTTTAATTACTGTTTGTAATGTTTGTAATTGCTGTTTTATTGCTATATACATGTAAACGTGTTTTTGTAATAGGGGTTTTTCTTGGAGGCTCAGTGTGCAGATGTGGACACACATGTACATTCAGTATAAACATGCTACAAACACGCAGTCACACAGACCAGATACAGACATGCAATCTTGGCACAGGAGGTACAATGACATCTGGGAGCGGATAGAGCGCTTTGCCAGATGTGGGGCCGCTTCCTTTTCATTATGATGTGAGGGGCTCCTATCCCATCAGCTCCATCAGTGCAGCACAGAGGGGAGAGAGTGAGTCAAAGGGAAGAGAGAGAGAGAGTGGAGAGAGAGGGAGGGAGGGAATGGACAGCTATGGGAGGGTGACACAAACTAATGACTGAGCAGGACAATTAGACAGAGGGGGAGAGGGAGAAGGAGAGGAAGTGTGTGAGAGAGGAGGGAGGGAGAACTGGAGATAAGAAAAAGAGAGACAGAGGGACTGGGATAGAGGAAAGAAAACCTTCATGAAATATGGGGTTATAGAGTTAAAGGGCAGAGAGCCACACGAAAGAGTGGAGAGAAACCGAAAAAGGATATATATTAACTGAGGGACACAGACCCGCACTCTATTGGCCACTGGATTTGGGGCTGGCTTGGTGCGCATCATGCTCCCTTTTTGGCTGGGGGTGTCCTGCTTGTTCCTGTTCACTTCTGGGAGAGAAGGGAGAGTTTATTCCGGGAGGAAGAAAACACCAGCTATGACAGGACAGAGGTATAGTGATACAAACAGCATGACACCCACTGATACATGGGGGTATGAACTGTGGGGGAGGCGGGGGACACATCCCCCTAGATTTTTCATTGTGTGTAAAGAAGCAGATGTGTTGTATTTCTATACTATATACGGTATCCCCCCCAGATTTGTCTGGCTCCTACACCCATGCACTGATATATAGAAATCTGCACGTACTGATGCATAGGATAAACTGAGTGAGATGCACACACAGGCAATGTAACCTGGCGGGCTAGATCCAACACACAGGAACATGAGATAAGAACCGGTAGGCCCATCTACTCTGCTTAATATATCTACCCACAAAACATGGCTTAATAAATTCCAGAATGACCATATGCATATTATAGGGATGCTTGAATGTGTTAGCCCTACCACTTCCACTGGAAGACTGTTCTACATTGATACTATCTTATTCCTACATCTTCAAATCATGACTGCTTGTTCTTGCATTGTGAAAGATACTTCCCTAGTGATCTTACTATATTAGCCCCCTTCATTCTGTCCTCCAACCTTCATAAATGAATGTCTTTTAGACATTGCACTATTTTAATTACCCTCCTTTGAATAGTTTCTTTTTGAAGATCTGGTCTCCAGGACTCGACACGGTGACTAAGGATCTATCTTTTTCGGCTACTAATTACTGCTGTACATGCCACTAAATACACGCACTGTTATTACTATGGCATATTATTAAAGCTACAACCTATTACACAAGGCTACTAAGCCCAGACTTTTGCAGCCATCAGACCTGATATTGGGTACATCTTCACATAAATGTTCTCTAATTTGTGTCTGTTTTGAATGAAATACTTTTCTTGAAGTGTATCCTGTTTCATCTATATAAAATGTACAGGACATTGGATGCAAATAATAATGCATGCAATTAAGATGTGTTGCAGGTAAAGTTACCAATTATTTAATGGAGTAGATGATAATAGTAATGTATATCCCAAGTCCCTTCTAATTTCTTACAACAAAGAGCTAGTAGTGCAGGCGCCCAATAAAGAAGTTCCTTCTACTTACAAGTGGAACTTATATGAAGGAGTACACTTACAGGCTCTTTCTGGATCGCTACCATGTTTTGGTGAAGGGGCTTGTGTACCTCAATGAAGCTGTGAGCTATACCACGTAGGGTCACTCAAGATGAGCAGGTCACAGCAAAGAGGTCAGACAAATTGCAGTCCACTGGAGAAGGAACTGGCAACCCACTATAGTATCTTTGCCATGAAAACGATATGCATATGCACAAACAAAAAAACACAGACAAATATGCCTGGTGTGCTATGCCCAAATGGTCACAGAGAGTCGGACACAACTGAAGTACTATACAACAACAAACTTACAGAAGTTCAATTATATATGTAAAATGACATTACAGTTCAGGTGAACTATGCTCTTGATTTAAAAACACCATAACCCAATGTCTTGTTGCCTGCCTATAAAATATTTGTTTTATGACCATAAATAATGTTCCAGTAGTATTGCACCCAAATATAACTTTAAATAAAAAATGTAATCCAGCAGTTCAAGGACAAATACCCTAGTGTGGTCATTTATCTAGTACTATCATTGACCATGAGGGGTGCTTATGTCTTACATCAAATGTCACAATGTCATTCAAGCAAATATTATTATATAGTGACCTATATGGGACAATTACATTTAAAGGAGGAGACATATTACTAAAACTTAACTTTTATTGATAATGCATACATAAACATATGTAAAAGTAAAATTATTAAAAATTTTAAATAAATGTTATAGGACTTGGGGGAAAGATAATAAATGTTGCTTTCTAGTATATATGAATTCTCTAATTATCCAAGATAGATTAATATGTCAGGCTCTTAATCAGTCCAGTGTGCAATGGACTTTGTACAGCTAACATATTTTATAAAGATTTGATAGGTAGGTCCCAAATACCCATGTATTTACCATTCCATGTTCAATATCAGATAGAGCCTCATCCTATCTCAGATACCACCTTTTATCTAAATTGTAAATTAGCTCTTGTGGTTTTACTCAGTGTGTGTAACAGAAAAATATATATATAATATAAATAATATGTCTCCTCCCATTAATTTTGATTGTCCCATATAGGACACTGTATAACATTACCTGAATAAGTGTTTTTCTTTATTTTTCCCCCAAATAATTGCAATATTATAAAATGATACATGTTCTATATTTTTCCAGGCTTCGTTCTGGACCTCATGTTTGCTACTCAGGGATGGGTGGAGGATGCTGCCCTGGTTGGACAGTGTCCCCTATCAATGGACAGTGTCTCCAACGTAAGTGTCCTCTGAGTGGTACATCCACCCTTCCAGCTGTATTTTCTACCGTGAGATACAGGGTTAAAAGACTTGTCGAAATGTTTTCAATTTTTTTAAATTGCTCCTAAATTATTGGAGATGGAGGCAAATTTAGATAAGGTTTGAATAGTGTTTTCATCCTTTCCTATGTATAGTGAGGCTACATCAGTCAAGGAAGGACTGTGTTATCGATGATGCTTTTCAGGGCTAGTGGTGGGTGAGACTTTTTCTGTATAGCTTCCTGCAGTATATATATATATATATATATATATATATATATATATATATATATATATATATATATATATATTTATATTTATATTTATTTATAATAATATTAAGTAGTATGAGGAATACAAGCCTTCAGTCTGTAATCCCATCCTCTTAACTTGGCGCCCTATAAATCCTGGCGCCTTATCAGCAGCCTAGGTTTGTTTATATCGCTGTTCTTGTTCTAATTGGGATGGTATATAACTCTGCTTCTTTTCTTCAGCTCTCTGCTCGTTTGGCTGTGGCAGTGGATTTTGTATTGCCCCCAATGTGTGTAGTTGCAGAGATGGCCGCCAAGGTGTTACTTGTTCAGGTAAGGAAACTGACAATAATTTTAGTTTCTATAAGAAAGATTTACTAAGCTTCTTCACTGTGAAGTGTTTGTTAAGGCTGCCATTGCTGTTTCTATGGGGACATTGGTATTGTAATCTTGGCAAGCCCCTTTATAATCTCAAAGTGAATTTCAGCCTATGTCTCTTCTAGGCTTGTAATTTTATAATATAATAATTTAGTGCTCATTTAATTTTCAGATGACTTTCTTGGTGATTATAATAAGGATCTGGAAGATAAAGGTAAGGTCTATTATACTACACTGTTTGGTTTGCCTATATAGTTGTAACAACCAATGTAGTCTGGGAAAAACTTCATGTTTGTGATGTATGTAACAAGGCAATTGTAGTAGCAGTTGTGTAAGCAAAGAACATTTTAAGTGAAAATTATATGTTTCTCACACTCTGATAATGTTTAGACCTAGACATAATGTTTAGTCTCTAGCCGGGAGCATGTGGGGGTGCGCTCTACCAAATGTTGCTTTATCTTCATCAGTGGATTGAGGGGGTTGTCTCAAAGGACGGTAAGTTTAGAATTAAATATTTGACACATACTCCTATCCTCTGCACATGCTCAGGATCACTCCGGTTGCACCTGTGCTTGCTTCCATTAGTTTATACCGGCTCCCTTGGGTGTTGGACAGATAGGATAACGAGCATATCATGTCATCCTCTACTGACTAGTCTACTTAAATTAAAGGTATATGCAAGTGAGCTGGATTATGAATGCACCTGATAGAGGAGAATTAGTAGTGTATGAAAAACATTGTTTGCATGAAAAAATACCAAAATACAAATTTAAACAGTTACCCTAAAGTTTGCTGAATTTCTTGCATTTACAAACTATTTTCTATCAATGTTGACACCCCCTGAAAATCCCAGCGAAAATTAGCATAGCTAATACATTGTATCTTTTTGGCCTGTGAATTGAGCTGCAGCTTTCCTTTAGATTTCTGTAATACCCAGAACAAGGTCTGTGTCCCTTCATTCACTGATTGTTTTATCTACATAACATCCCAGGTGAAACTTCTCCTAGCCCCAGTGAATTGCCCCTGTGATCTCTCCCAGCCCAAGTAAATTGCCCCTGTAACCCCCCCCCCCCCCAGCCTCAGTAAATTGCCCCATCACCTACCCCAGGCCCAGTGAATTGCCCCTGTTAGCTCACTCAGTGGCAGTGAATTGCCCCTGTAACCCCCCAGCCTCAGTGAATTTCCCCTGTTAGCACCCTCAGCCCCAGTGAATTTCCACTGTGACCTCCCCCTGCCCCAGTGAATTGCCATATCACCTCCCCCAGGCCTAGTCCCAAACAGACACTCACACAGAGACACATGCACAGAGGCCATGAACAAAAGCTCTACTGCAGGTCATTGCAGGACCATAAATCAAGCATAAATGCTCATTTGCCTAAAAGACAGATTAGAATATGAAGAAGAACAATTATAATTTGTCAGAATTTATCAAGGAGAGGGTGTATGTCTAAAGAACAACCGTGTAACAGCTCAAGCCTAGCTCAATCCTAGGGGATGTAAACGTCACCTGCAACATTTTTTTTAATGCAAAGCTAAAAAAATATAGTGCATGCAAGGAAATGTAATCATACACTACTAATTCTCCTCTATCAGATGCATCCATAACCCAGCTCGCTTGCTTATACCATTATGTTTTTCTCTAAATTTTCTTGTGCTCATGGCTTAAATATTTGCTAATATTGTTTATTTAGTACATACCACACAACCATGTGATTTTCTTCCCCAAAGTACAGGAGTCCTTTAAGTTAAGTATTTGTTTTTGATATTAAAATCATAGAGCTATATTCAATATATCGAGAGATTCTCACTAATGAGGTGAGACAGCACCAATTTCTATATACAGTAGACTCTCAGTTAACTAGAACTCAAGCAACCAGAACGCTCAAGCAACCAGAAAAAGCATGGAATACTGTACTTTAAATGAAAACATAATTTTACAGGACTCAACAAATGCCAGGAGCTAGGTTGTCATGCCACAAAATGCTTACAGGCACCTAGATGTCACCCACTGTACGTCTCTGCAATTCAATGATACCTGGAAGCAGACAGGCATGAGTGACTGAGCCAGGGCAGTGTTGGGGTTACATTCCCCGGGGTCAGCATCGCACCCTCCAGCCGAACGTACTTATTTGTAAGTGAGGAGTGAAAGCCCTCACTAACAAATATACTTAGCAGAGTATCCTATGTGCAGCTCATCTAGGCCTTTTTAAATAGTGACTCTCAAGCAACCAGAAACTACATTTATCCGGCATCTACCAATCCCGTGGGTGCCAGATAACTGAGAGTTTACTGTAATTCTGTGATGCCTCTTGTTGAAATTAGAAACATCTTTTCACTCTTTTGTGAATATAATCAGCAGAGTAACATAAGGAAGGATGCGGTTTTAGCTCAATTTAAATGAATATAGACAATTTAACACAGTTTATTCCAAGACGACTTGCATACTGTACTTAAGATAATCCATTCTGAAGGCCACAGAATAATTTAAAGTTTAAATGGCCTCTTATTTAATACATCAAGGGCTTCATTCAATTGAGAAATTATAGCTTATGGGAGCCCGTAATGTAGCCCGTAAACTAACTTGCTATTCAATTTACATCTTTTTGCGAGCTGCAAACGATCTACAGGGTACAGGATTGAAATCCTGCAGTTGTTACAACTGTAACTTGCAACCCATCTAAGCCTTTGATCTTTCACGTCCGCAAGCGTTTCAATCACTAAAATCGCGATGCAGTATTTAATTGCTACAATTCCTCAAGCCCCCAAATGTTTTCACACCCATAAACAGCAAATGTAGAAGAAAATCCTACGGTACCAGATAAGACATATCCGTGGCACTGTAAACACAAATAAAAAATCAATACTGAACTTTAAAAGATGGGGAAAGTGATTAAATACATTAGAATTAATTGCACAACAGTCTCAAGCTCGTAAATCTGCAATCAACATTTTTTTTAATGTGTCATTTTGGTGTTATATCAATTCAGGAATCAATGAGTTAATACATATCAGGCCACCCACATGTACTAGAACAGTATTGACATTCATTTTTATTATTTTGTACATTGCGGGAATGAGAGTCTGATCGCATACCGGACTTCGAAACGCTAACTGATTGACATGTAACCTCCATGTTTTACTGACGTTATGGTTACGGCCTTGCTTAATTGATCTGGATCACGCTCTGAAATGCTACATACGACTGCATGGTTTACTGTTTTGGCTTTCAGGCCGTAAGTTGCGGCCTTGTCCAATTGAATTGCTCCGTAATTGTAGCAAAGGTCAAGCCCGCAACAAGCCCGCAGACATACAACCGGTATACAGTGAGTTGCGGCCTTGCAATTAAATGAGGCCCTCAGTGTAAATTTGGAGAAGCGAGTAAAGAGCCTGAACAATCCATGGAAACCTGTAAACCTGATTATTTCCCGTGGATATACTAATTGATGCTTTATTTCCTGCAGGGATTTCTAATAACTGTCTATCTGCCATGTGTGATCAAAACTGCAGACTAGTTAATGGCCTTCCGATGTGTAGCTGTTACCATGGCTACGGTCTCGGAAAAGATGGGAAAAGCTGTTATGGTAAGTTGCCATGTTGCTCTAAGATTATTGTTCAATTATATACATTAATTATCAATCAAATATTTTAATTACTTTTGCTTATTGCGACAACATTACACAAACCTTCCTACATCCTGCGTATATAAACAAGTGTTTCTCCCATTCCCTTGTCATGCTCTAGATGGGGGTATTCCAGACAACAACAAAGATGGTTCCTGACATTGATCTGTTTGTCAGAAACTAAAAGTATTTGGTTTTGTTGCACCCAGGTAAAAGTTTGGAATTTGAAATACTGTATATACTCGAGTATAAGCCGACCCCAGTATAAGCCGAGGCACCTATTTTACCACAAAATACTGGGTAAAATGAGTGACTTGAGTATAAGCAGAGGGTGGGAAATTTGCTGCCCCCTGTGTCCCTCTTGTGCCCCCTCTCTCTCCCGTGTCTCTTCTCCCCTCTCCCTTCCATGTGTCTCTTCTCCCCTCTCCCTTCCCTGTGTCTCTTCCCCCCTCCCTTATCACCCTCCTCAACCCCCCTCCTCATCCTCAACCTCCCTCCTCATCCTCCCCCCTCAACCTCAACCCCCCTCCTCATCCTCAACCCCCTCCTCAACCCCCCTCCTCATCCTCAACCTCCCTCCTCATCCTCAACCCCCTCCTCAACCTCCCTCCTCAACCCCCCATCCTCAACCTCCCTCTTAAACCCCCATCCTCCCTCCTCAACCCCCCCATCCTAAACCCTCATCCTCAACCTCAACCCCCCTCCTCAACCTCTCTCCTCATCCTCAACCTCCCTCCTCAACCCACCCATCCTCGGGGGAGAGTGACTCGAGTATAAGCCGAAGGGGTCCTTTTTAGCCTTAAAAAAAGGGCTGAAAAACTCGGCTTATACTCGAGCATATACGGTAATTTGCAAAGGCAGATAGATTGTTACTCTAATTTACTTTAATCCAAAAGATTTATTGATCTCTAAAGTATTTTATTTGGTGCTAATCCACCTCACACCTATCTCTATTTTGAAAATAATATTGTATACAAGTTTTAAAAATGTTCTTGAACATCTCACAAGATTGCTAGAAATTCATATAAAATTCAAGTGAATTGATATCCATTCTTATTGCGTGATTTTATAAATAGATATCAGACTATGTGTAAAGCTAAACAAATACATTGTGTCTTCTTAATCAAAGGAGACACCATTTATTTCTGTCATATTGGTTAGTCTAACCTGGTTGGCAAGTCAAATTCACCCACAGGCTCATTGCAGGCCGCAAATGCGAGGGTCCGCATTTGCGGAGGTGGAGGCTCTACGGCGCCTGACAACCGGTAACAAATGACCACACAAGCGGGACTTTGAAAAAAAACAACAAACACGCAATGACTTACTACGGACCGCAGGACTTAGAAAAAAAACATAACGGACAAAAATACGACCTTAATGGACAACATGCGCACAGCGGCAAGCATTAAAAAACACAAAAATAAACACAAAAATACCCACAGCAAGGGGGGACACCCAGGACCTCAGCAACACAGGTTAAACCTCGATTTCAGTCAAATTTACAAAGTTTACACATTTGAAAATCCCCTAAGCGACAGAAAAAATGGCCAACGATAAAAACGAAAACGAGGCTACACAACCCCTAAAGCCGCAAAATACCGCAAACCAAATACGGCTTTTACAAAAACCTGTACGACCTACAACATACACCATTAGGTAGGACGCTTAATCATACAAACCAGCCTACCCCATACACATTAGCCGCCATTTTACAATACTAACTTACAGAATGCAGAAGTACCCAGATACACTAACGGCTTCCCCTCTCGCACGCAGCCTGTTTACACTACACACTGCACACATTGCTGACACTTACACCTCAGCTCAACAACACTGCAAATGTACCTTATATGCTGCAGGAACATGCAAAACAGATTGTTAGCTCTTCAGCATATTCCTTGCTGTATATATTAATTACAAAGAGGTAAAGAATATGAATTTATGATTTAATTAATTAATTAATTAGCATGAAAAAATAGACAAAAAAAAATGAACACCACACTAGCGCAAACAATTACAAACACCTTCACCGCGCCACCCACAAGGAGCGCCAATGCTGCTCATAGGACCCAAACTACACCAGGGGAGAGCCTTGCAATAAGCGACAAAACGAGATCACTGCGGGCCTTACAATAAGCACAAAAGCGCCTCTGATAACAACAAATACACCAACCCAGATGCTCGCTCAGCGCCAGCATCGCAATGAGCGCACAAGGATCTCAGACCACCAAAACACTTACTCTCTGTGGCAAACAGCCTTACAATTTTATTGCAGTCATTTTTTGATGGGCAAGTCGCTAGTAACAGATAAAGGCAAGCAAAAGGGGTGCATGTGACTTCCAGAGTGACATACCTCATGGCCAAAGTAAGTACAAATCTCCAGGAGCAACACCCACAACTTAAATGTCAGAATCAACCAATTTTCTGTACTAGCACATTAACTCATGCCTACAAAAAATCATCTAAATTCTGTTTGAACTCAGTCCAAAGCAAAATGATGTCTTTCTGTAAAATATCTCCACATCTTAAGGATCTCATCTACCCTTGTCACCAGGTTTCTGTGGGAGGAAACTTTGTTGGATTTCCAATACCTAGGGATAAACGCTCTAGCACATTTAAGTTAAACCTGTTTTTAGTTTGCCTTAAAAATACATGTGCAAACAGCAGCAAGGCATATCTTCAGTCTAGTTTACCTCATTAATGGCTATTGCTATACATCTCCCCATCTTTCTCATTGTCCTGAGCACTACGGAATGGAAGTGGGAGATTTCAACTTTGATAGCCTTGATTAGACTGTCTTTGTAAGGCTTCACTTATGTTATCTCAGTTGAAATATTTCACTTTCTTTCAGTAGTGTTTAGGACAACTGTATTTTTACATTTTATTTTCTGGCTAAAGCTTTGATTTGATATGGTTTGCTCATGTATTTTTTTATGTTGATGAATGGTGAACTGAAACTTGGGTTAAACATAAAAATCACTTACGCTGGTACATTAAGCTTTTTAATGCCTGTAAGTCTATGGTTCAATATGCAGAACCAAGACCTCAACATTAGAAATTTGTCTGATGGACCAAAGTATAGACTTCCAATAAAGGTGTACTTTCATACATGCCTAGGTGCACTTTTTTTTCTACAGTTGTGTAATAGTTATATAAATAGTTGTTGTTTTTTTTTTTGCAGATATTGATGAATGCTCACGGTCTCAAGTATCAAACCTTTGTCAACAACAATGTAAAAACAGCATTGGCAGCTATAGATGCTTTTGTTATTATGGATATCAGATTTCACCCAATGGACGGTCATGTATCCCCAATAAGCACCCCAACACTATTGCAGGTACAATTACCCAATACAAGAAAGACCATTTTTAGGTCTTTCCTCGTAAACTCTCATCTATCTATCTATCTATCTATCTATCTATCTATCTGTCTATCTATCTTCTCCCTGTCTCTTTCTGTATGTCTCTCTTTCTACCTCTTTATAACTTTATCTCCTTTTTATCTCTATATCTTTCTCTCTCTCATTATCTCTCCCTCTCAAAACATCTTTCTATCATTCACTTTTTCTGCTAACTTCCCATTTACCTCCACTTGTTGGCCTAATTTATTTATTTTTACTTTCTTTTCTGCTTCTCTTTTCCGTGGTTTCTTTTCCCTCTTCCTTTACTTTATCTTGCTCTTTTTTTCCTCCCTCTCTCAATACGTTGTTCTTCTGCTGTCTGCCTCTCACGCCCTTCTCTTGTGGATTTGTAGTTTGTTTGCTCCCTATGGTAAGTATTTACTAGTGGGCATGCACTGTGCTAGAACATGAGTCACATTCAATTCAACTCTATTGCAGTAGGCCTAATGTTTGCGGGGATGTTGCGGGCTCGCACTGTGCTACAGTTCCGGTGCTATTCAATTGAACAAGACCGCAACTCGCTGCCCAAGATCCGAAATCGTAAAAACCCTGGTTCCATATGAAAGCAGAGCAGGGCTTGCGCTTGCAAGCCCGTAGCTACTGCTTAGACAGAGCCAATAGAAAATGAGACTGTCATCATGATGGCACTCAAACCTGCTTAAAAAACAAGCTCTTCTTGTTAGGCCATTACAATCAGAGCTGGTGAAACAGGGGCAAAGCACTGGGGCCCACAACAAGGTAGGGATCCTCTTCTACTGGGAGTGACCTGGAGTAAATGGGAGCTCTTAATTATTATGGGCAAGTTATTTTTATAGAGAGGTGACAGTGCTGATCTGACAACCTACATATATGTTTGGCATTTTTATTGACCTCCTACTTTGCATAGCCCCTTCTGGATCGCAACCTTGTTGTGGTGAAGCAGCTTGTGAACCTCAGTGAGGCTGTGAGCTAGACCATGTAGGGTCATCTAAAATGGGCAGGTCATAGCAGAGAGATCAGACAAATTGCGTTAAACTTGGGAAGGTACTGGCAATCCACTCCAGTATCTCTCCCATAAAAGCCATATGTATAAGCACAACCAAAGACATAACAATAAATGTGCATGGGGTGCTGCTTCCATATGATCACTGTGACTATCCAGGGGTAGGGGGGCTATTACTGCCCAGGGCCACCTGATAAGACTACAGGTTAACTACCCACAAGGACCGTTAGACTCTTGGAAATCTCAGCACCAGCACTCTGATATCTGGCTTCTGTATCAGTCATGGTATTTCCATCAATAATCAGCGCTTCCAGGAGTCTCAGTAACCTTCCTGTGGTAGTGACCAGGACAATTACTTGCAGGGTGGAGATAGGATCAGTATCGCAGCCACCAGAAGCAAATAAGAGACCATACTACTTCTATATGTCTCAGAAGTGAACTGATTTATTTTTGGAAAGTCAACAATATTTATAGGGTTTAGATACAGAGGGGGTGTGTATACAACAACAATGATAGGGAGTGGCAGACAAATACAGGAGATACACTCCACATGGGGTCTAACAGTCTGGCATTCTGGCATCCTGTCTGGCACCTGTGAACAATAGGCCAACCTCCAAATACACGTAATGCTGTCTCCATGTCTAGTGGTCCAGACCTCAAATAGAGGACATTACCTTTATCTGAAAAACAATGGAACAACAGAGGTGTTTATGCACATAGTCCAGTGGCTGGAGCCAAGCAGTCTGTCCTCAATGGGCTAAGATCCAGGACTGAACAACAACAACTTTGCATAGAGAACTTGCATATGATACCCCCAAATTATTTTGTATTGGGGTCCTTGCACTGTCACTGATAACAGTGGTCCTTTAATGGCCTCCATGGCAAAATAAGATTTGTTCCCAAAATGAGCTAAGTTGTCTAATGGATTTTGATTCACATCAGTGACAGACACTAACATCCTTTATCAATTAGAATGTATTTTATGGGGATGATTAATCCATTTAATTGCTAACACATCATAGAAAGAAATGTATATTTATATGTCCGTACACCACAAAACAACATATTGTGTAAATCTTTGGCTCATGATTTGTTCTGTCACTGATGTATAACAGATGTTTTACATATTTTTAGATGGTAATTAAAGACTTATGTATACGGATGTTAATGAGTATAAATAATTCACAGATGAATGAACCAAATGTCAAAAAGAATAATATTTCCATTATCATTGCTAAATATAAACTAAAATCTAAATATACATATAATGTAATATATACAGAGTCCACATGGCTACATACCCAACAGCTACAGTATTAAAAATACACCAGTAAGTCTGGATTTTTAGTTTCTGATTTTTAGTTTCTTGCTGCAGCCAAATTAGAGCATTTACTAGTTATTTCTAAAATGAATGATAAATATGGGACCTTTCCTATTGGCTGGCCGCACAGCCAATTTTTATCATAATTATGTATATAATATGGGGGGGGGGGGGGATGCAAAAGGGCAAACTAGTGCAGAATGAAAACACTGTTTACTATTTATCATTTCATGATCTTCTTGTATGTTTTTCAATATCCCTGAAGAAGTCCTGTCTGGACGAAACACGTAGGAGCCAGTTATGGTGTTTTGCAGTTATCAATGTTTTGTGGTTAATTGCTTTTTTAAGCGTATAATAAATATTGTTTTCATGCTACTCTGGTTGGTCCTTTTTCTCCCCCCTTCCCCTTGTATTTTTTATAGTTATTTATATTTATCAAGAGGATCTGAGCATTTGGATCCAACATCTATATATATATATACAGTATCTCACAAAAGTGAGTACACCCCTCACATTTTTGTAAATATTTTATTTACAACACTGAAGAAATGACCCTCTGCTACAATGTAAATTAGTAAGTGTACAGCCTGTATAACAGTGTAAATTTGCTGCCCCCTCAAAATAACTCAACACACAGCCATTAATGTCTAAACTGTTGGCAACAAAAGTGAGTACACCCCTAAGTGGAAATAACCAAATTGGGCCCAAAGTGTCAATATTTTGTGTGGCCACCATTATTTCCAGCACTGCCTTAACCCTCATGGTCATGGAGGTCGCCAGAGCGTCACAGGTTGTCACTGGAGTCCTCTTCCACTCCTCCATGACGACATCACGGAGCTGGTGGATGTTAGAGATCTTTCACTCCCCCTCCTTCCATTTGAGGATGCCCCACAGATGCTCAATAGAGTTTAGGTCTCATGCTTGGCTAGTCCATCACCTTTACCTTCAGCTTCTTTAGCAAGGCAGTGGTCATCTTGGAGGTGTGTTTGGGGTCGTTATCATGTTGGAATACTGCCCTGCGGCCCAGTCTGCAATGAACTGTAGCTCCCCAGTGCCGGCAGTGTCAAAAATGTGAGGGTGTACTCACTTTTGTGAGATACTTTATATACAGAAGATTAAGAAGATCACTTTGTCCAGCATTGCCTTTGGACTGGCTATAAGTGTCTTACCATTAGGTACTTTTACCACTACTTGCCTAAACACCAGGGGTGCAGTAAATGGGGTGGGGTGGGGATTAAATGAATAAGGGACACAAAAATTAGCAAAATTAAACTTAATCATGCATTACCAGATTTGGCCACAGTGAAATGGAGCAGTATATCATTCCCATGGAAGCTGTATATATCCATCATATATCCCCTCACCCTTCAGTCCTTTAATACATATTGAACGGATATTGAAATATACCCACAAAACAGTGGTAATTGCAAAAGAAAATAATAGGCTCTTAAAGGTTTTGTCCAGGCAGGACTTCTTCTGGGATGGAAAATAATACAGGAAGCTGTTAAAAGGATAAATAATAAATAGTGTTTGCATGCTTCACAAGTTGACAATTTTGCTCCTCCTCCTCTATATTGTACCCATAATTATGATCCATGTATTTAACTTTAAAATTAAGGAAAAGAGATTTGAAGTTTCAGCAGTTATATTTACTTAAAAGGCCACTGCAGTATGTATTTAAAATATAATCTGTTGAAGAGCTACACTTGAAAATAGGCCCATTTGTCTTTGAATGTACAAAGAAATAGACTAAATTTGATAATGCACCACTGAACATTTTCAAATGATGCCCTCAAATCAGAATAAAACTGATTCAAATGTCAGTCAAATAGCAATAATAGGGTATGAGTCATATTTGTCTGTACATGCACTTCCTGTAGTTCCAATAATGTTATAAACAGGTTTTACTTAATATTTTTTCATGCAAAACACAATTTAGGTAATGTTTAAAGCTGCTTTTTATAAATGCATGAAAAAATAAATGTGTTTCATTGCACTTTAAGGACATGAATTCCTTTCTTTTAAGTTTTGTCGGATCTTTCCTGTTGGCTGGCCGCAATTTTGGCTAATAGGTGGCACGGCCGAGATGTCAGTGTAAATCTTATAATCTGCCCTAGCCTAACACCTAACCATAACCCCTAACACCTAACCTTTACACCTAACCCCTAACACCTAAACCTAAAACCTTACACTTAAACACCTGTGTCCCACTGGAGAAGGAACTGGCAACCTATTCCAGTATCTCTGACATAAATACCAAGTGAGCAGCATGGTGCGTTGCGGTCCTTGAGGTCACGGCGAGTCAGACACAACTGAGCGACACAAACACACACATTTTATTTGTTTAGATATAGGATTGACTGCTATGGCCAGTGCAGAGAATTAGGTAGATAAAGACTGCTATTAGGACAGCAGATAGAGTCTGTTATCAGGATAGCCCTCCTGGTAGATCCTCTCCCACCCCTGGCCACCTGATTGTGGTGGAGAGAAGCAGATCTGCTGAAGTCCGAAAAACTAAAATTCAGGTTTTAGTATTAAAGCTACATTGAGTTTTTGTTCCTTAAATACACATTTTCGTTACTAATACTATATGTAGTCAAATGCATTGGAAAAAAAAAATAGTATTGCAGGCCAGTATTGTATAGCAGTGTGAGAGATCTAATGGGTGGATTTCCACATTCTCTCTGATGTCTCTTTCTTGATATCTTTTGATTGACAGCTCCTGCCCCTTGTGGAGAGTACGGCTGTGAGTTAACATGTAATGACGGAGGATGTGAACACACATCCCGTGTGTGTCCTGTAGGATTCAGCATGACAGAGACAGAGAATGGAGTTACCTGCACAGGTAAAATGCTAACTGCAGCCAGATTTCCCAGCATGCTCTCCTTCCCTGTATGATTACTGCAATTTACTTCTCATAAACCATCAAGCTCACAACTTCATCTCGCCCCAGCTCTTTCTTATTAACAAAATTGATAAAGTGGAATATCTAGAAAGATTGACTTATTCTTTAGAAAATTGTTTCCCACTATACAGCAAAAAATGGTCACCTTGGATAAAAAGGAAAAAATAAAAATGAATGACAAATTATGCAGGGGTCATACAGATATGTAATATTTTACTTAATTCACTATAATAATTTACAGTTGTGAGTAACGCCTGCGAGATGCGTTCTGTACCGGCGTTACTCACAGGCTGTTGTCCCTAAATCACAGGAAATTGTGCAACTGTGTTTGGGCAATGTAGTTGTGTAGGCGCAGCTGCATTGCATTTGTGCATGAGCGGCACGGTGGAGCCAGGCCACAGAGAAGAAGTGAGGAAGAGAGGAGGCAGAGGGAGGAGGGAAAGAGAGAATGGCAGAGAGGAGGCAGAGGGAGAGGGAGGAGGGAAAGAGAGAATGGGAGAGAGGAGGCAGAGGGAGAGGGAGGAGGGAAAGAGAGAATGGCAGAGAGGAGGCAGAGGGAGAGGGAGGAGGGAAAGAGAGAATGGGAGAGAGGAGGCAGAGGGAGAGGGAGGAGGGAAAGAGAGAATGGGAGAGAGGAGGCAGAGGGAGAGGGAGGAGGGAAAGAGAGAATGGGAGAGAGAAAATGAGAGTGATAGAGAGGGAGAGAGAGGAAGGGAGAGAGAGGGAGGGAGGTAGAGAGAGGGGGAGAGAGGGAGGGGAGAGACAGAGAGAGGGAGGGAGAGAGGAGTGGGAGAGAGAGGGAGGGGAGAGGGAGAGAGTCAGAGCACACTGAGCACAGAGAGGGCATAAAGAGAGAGACAGAGGGCACACAGAGAGAATGCACAGAGAGAGGGAGAGCACACACACAAAGAGAGGGAGCATAGAGAGAGGAAAGGTGCAGAGAGAGAGAAAGTGCACACACAAAGAGAGGACGCACAGAGAGAGACAGTACAGAGAGAGGCAGAGGGCTCAGAGAGAGAGAGAGAGGGTGCACAGAAAGGGCACACAGAGAGATAGAAACAGTGCAGAGAGAGGCAGAGGGCTCACAGAGAGCGAGAGGGTGCACAGAGAGAGACAAAGGGCAAACAAAGAGAGACACCACAGAGAGAGATAGAACAGGCAATTGAGCATAAAATATGATACCATCATTTATGACGGGCAAGTTACTAGTATAAGATATTTGTCAGAAACTTATATTCGTCACAAACATACTCTTTTGTATTTTCTTTATTTAATACATTTGTTTTGATCATTTTACTTGTTGTACTTGGTTGTAGGAGTTATCATTTTTGATAAGAAAAACAAAAAAAAGACCACAGACTGGAATCAAAACTTAAAAATTGAACTGTATAAATAGTTTATCAGATGAGATCTGTATTTGATGACAACGGGTATCTCTACTACAATTTTTTTGCGATGCTATTTTCCATGCAATGACTTTGTCTCTTTCAATTAAAAATATATTTAAAAAACAAAATCCCTCTGCCGGTATCATATATGATCTTCCTCATACAGCTCACACTTTTACTCTCCTAACCCAACTTCAGTGGTGTCCTGCATATTTCTGTTGCCTCTGACCCTGGTCGACAAATCTCAGCATGGCCTTGCTCATTGTTGACATCCTACCCCATGACCCACGAGGCACCTTGCGCTCCAAATCCCTCTCAACACTCACAGTGCCATTCCCACCCTTTGCCCAATCACGCTTCTGCTTTTACTCCCTTGTTCTAATCTTTAACCTGAATAATTTCCAACTTTACATACGACAGAGTCCAATACCGTGCAACACATTGGGTACTTTGGGTGGATTGTTCAATTATTAGTATTACATCAATGGGGGTCTCATTTGAAACCTGGTATCGTGGTTTGCTAATTGTAAATAAATAAATAAATGTTGGATATCTCACCATTTCATATCTACAGACATTTAATCTATGTCCCGATTCTGTACTAGATATTGATGAGTGTGCATCATCATCCTGTGAGGGATCCTGTATGAACACGGAAGGAGGGTTTGTGTGTGACTGTGGCCCTGGACTGAAGCTTGCCGCGGATAGGAGAAGCTGCTATGGTGAGACTATCACTTTAACAAAATAATCAGTGGCATATTTCTGCCTAGAACAACATGGCCCAGTCGTAGAGAATCCCATTTTCCTGGTCTGTCTCAAATTTGCATTGCTTGGTTTTAATCATGAGAAGTAATGGGCCACTGTATAACGGGGATCCATTTGTTTATTTGGGGACTGATTAACCATACTTCTTAGCTTCTCTCCATTTGTATCAGGTGGCCAGAGGGTTGAGTAATGATCTGCAAGGGGGCTGTCCTGAGAGGAATCTTTATCTACCTTACTGCAGATAATAACTACTATCAGGAGAGCCTTCTGGGCAGATAATGTGGTCACTGCAAGATACCATAGCCTGGTCAGAGAAAAAAACAATACAGCCACCTGAGCAAGTCCTTTCCCACTCCTAAGAGGGATGGAGAGAAGAAGCCCTGTTAGTCCTTGGACACTATAGTTCAAATGAAAGTTTTAAAGCTTCATAGAATCTATTTGTTTTCAAATACTGACTTAAGTAGCAATAAATAAATAAATAGATGACTGAAACCTTATTGTATGACCAGTACCCTAGCCCTTAAAGGTAATGAAAATATGGAAATGTTAACCATACAATAAAAGTAATTTTTGTTCAGTAAGCTAAGGCTCTTGAGTGTGCTATAGATATGTAAATAAAATAATTGTATCTATAGTTACATAGAAGTTGAGGATGAAAAATAACTTTTAGCCCATGAAGTTCAACTTTCTAAGATCTCCTCTGATCTGCAATATGCGGATTAATTGTTAATTGATCCAGAGGAAGGCAAACAGAAAAAAAAAAACAAGTGAAACTTCGCCATTTGTCTCAAAAGGGAACAAAAATGAATTCATTCCTGACCGGAGATACTGGCGATCAGTTCCCTCCCCGGATCAATACTCCCTCTCTAATTAACCAGGATAATCCTGAATGCCCTTTTTATTTTAAAATATATCCAATCCCTTTTAAAAGATATTTATTGAATATGTGCTCACCAACTCCCTTGGTAGAGAATTCCACAGAGAAACCACCCTTACTGTGAAGAACCCTTTTCTTTCTTTAAGGTGGAATCTCTTTACTTCTAACCTCAAATGATCTTCACTTGTCAGTTGAAAACCCTCCCTTGACAAATCCTTATACTGACCCTGGATGTATTTATATAGGGTGATCATATCCCCTCTTAGATGCCTTTTTTTCTAGAGAAAATATGTTTAATTTGGTTAGTCTTTCTTCATATCTTAGCCCCTCCATTTCCCCTTTTAATTTTGTTGTCCTTCCCTGTACTTTTTCCAGTTCTAAAATGTCCTTTTTATGAAGTGGTGCCTAAAACTGTACTCCATCTTCCACTTGAGATTTGTATAGTGGCAGAATTATGCTTGCTTCTCTGGCTTCTATACCCTTCTTAATACATGCTAATATTTTATTTGCCTTTGCAGCTGCTGCTTGGCATTAAGAACTGTTACCTAGGTGGTTGTCCATAAGCACTCCCAAATACCTTTCTGATACCACTAGATTTGCTTCATTAAGTTTATAATTTGCATGGTTATTTTTCCTTCCCGGATGCATCACTTTACATTTATTCATATTAAATCTCATCTGCCGCTTAGATGACTATTCCTCTAATTTATGCAAATCCCTTTGGAGGGAAAGTACATAATTTTCTGATTTAATTACCTTGCACAACTTCCTGTCATCAGAAAAAATGGAGACAATACTTTCCAGTCCTACTTCTAAGTCGTTAATAAATATGTTAAAAAGGAGAGGACCTAATACTGAGCCCTGAGGAACCCCACTTACCACATTAGTCCAATCTGAGTATGTTCCATTTACAACAACCCTTTGTTTCCTGTCTTTTAGCCAGCTCTCAATCCATGTGCATATATTTACTGCAATTCCTATATCCCTTAGTTTACACAATAGTCTCCCATGTGGCACTGTATCAAAAGCCTTTGCAAAATCTAAAACGACTACATCCACTGTGTTGCCTTTATCCAAGTTCCTACTAACCTCCTCATAGAAACTAATTAGATTTGTTTGACATGACCTATCCCTCACATATCCATGTTGGCTCCTACTTATAATCCTGTTTGAATAGACATATTCTTGTATATTATCCCTTATTAACCCTTCTAAAAGATTTCCCACTACAGAAGTGAGGCTTACAGGTCAATAATTCCCCTCTTGCACTCTTCTTAAATATAGGTATCACCTCTGCTTTTCTCGAGTCATCTGGTAGCGACCCAGTGTTGAGTTAATCTTGAAAAATGTATATATATGGTGTATAATGCCAAGTCCAATTATATTTAAGACAGGGTAATATATTATACAACTCATGACTCCATGGAAACAAATCAATTGCATAAACAGCCCCTTTAGATATTATTAATGATTATGAAATACCTTTCTAAACTAGAGAACAATATGTCTGGATATTACTAAAAGCCCTGCATTATGTAAATATAGCTCTGTAGGGATGGTGATGAAGTGGTAGTGGTCATGGTGAACATCTGCAGGTTGTTGATAATGTAAGATGCATATTTCCATAGATATTCGGATATCTCTTTATCTTCTCTTCTTCAGATATTGATGAATGCTCAGCTCACAGATCTCCTTGTCAACAGAGGTGCAAGAACCTCCATGGCAGTTATAAGTGTTTGTGCGCAGTTGGGTTTACACTGCACAGCAATGGACACACGTGTGCAGGTATGAAGTGCATAAACATGCGTGCCTTATAAATTACATTTAATGAATGTTGTAATTTATTATTACGATGAGCTGGTCCAATAGTGATCATATAGCAAAGAATTTTAGTGATATTATATCCTTATCCTGATTAGTATTTTCCATAAAGTTACTTTGAAAACTGCATATAAGACTAATCTAAAGAGAGCCAGTTAAAGGGATAATAAACTCATTTTCCATTGTTGCATCTGAAAGAGGTTATTTATTTGATAATGCAAAACTGTGTGTTTTAATGATGCTCTCAAAGCAGAAAAAATTACTCAAATGTTTAACTCATTGGAAAGCTTGCTCCCGTCAACTAATGAGCCATATCATAGCTGTATGATTCATATTTCTGTGCCAATGGAATCTAAAGATGTAGATATGCTCTGTGCATGTACTGTTTAAGTGAAAATTGAAAGTCCATAAATAAATACATATAATTGCCATTGTTTGCTATTGGAAATGTTAGATGACTGAGCATGAAAGTTAGGTATTTTAAGTACAAATTAACAGAAAATGTTCCCCCCTCTGTCTTAATTATTCATGTACTTTTTCAGCAAAATGCATTTTAAGAAATTACACATAAATAATTCCCATATTCGGACCTGCAGTTTTTAAACCTATTTGTGTAGTCTATAATTGCATTTTCTAGTAAAGTTTATTTATTATTGTATTTTCTAGTATTTTTTTAACATTTGAAACATATTATATTCCCTGGTGGTCCAGTGGTTAGGATTCTGCTTTCAACACTGCAACCTGGGTTTGATTCCCAATTAGGGAACATAGAGGTCACATCACTCTGAAGCCAAGCAGGGTTGGGCCTGGTCAGTACTCGCATAGGAAACCACCTAGGAATAGCGGGAGCTGTTTGCTGTCTCCCACTGGAGAAGGAACTGGTAACCCACTACAGTATCTCTGCCATGAAAACCAAGTGGATCAGCATGACCGTGGACATATAGATATCCTGGTGTGTTACGGTCCATGAGGTTACAGAGAGTCAGAAAATATTACATACATGAGTTATATTCTGTGAGTTCCATGTTCCTATAAATTTTGGAGTGTGGTTCCAGAATTCCCACTGTCCTTGTCTGTGTTTCAGATATCAATGAATGTAGACGGCCAGCGACGTCCCACCTTTGCCAGCACACGTGCCACAATACTCACGGGAGCTTCTTTTGTACGTGTCGGACAGGCTATGTACCTGGTCCTGATAAACTATCATGTGTTGGTAAGTGACTAATGTTTAAAGGTAATGTTCATCTAAATTTGCTGTTTTTTATATGTTTTTATTAATTACTGTGTGTTTCCATTTCTTTGACTGATATTTTCTTAGGAAAAAATAAAACAATGATAGATTAAAAAAGAAATACAAAAAAAGAACCAATTTCCCTGGGTATATGGATGTGGGAAGAGAATAGGCGAAAGGGTTGGTATTTATTATTGATGGTATTTATTATTGATGTGGGGTAGTCTCCTTTATATTTTCTGAAAGGTTTGATGCCTTTAGGGTCAACCAAATCTCTTCTAAAAATCTCAACCCCCCACATTAGGAATAATGGGATCTGATAGTCTCTGGGGGCATGAAATCCCATCAGAAATGTATATAAAAATGTTCTGCTATCAGTGTCATTCGATATGGCGGGGCATGTTCCATTAATGTTTCTTATGGCATCTGATCCCAAGGGCAAACAGGTCCAATTATTTACTGGGGGGGATGTTGTGAGATTTAGGTTCAAAATGACTGACCCGTTCATCAGATCATATGAGAAATTAATACTAAAATTCCTAGACATAACTAATAGTGGGATAGACAGGCATTTTTAAGATAATTTTTAGACAGCATATTATATCCTAAATTAATTAGATATCCTCAAAAATATTTTTTTGTGTGATCTGATGAGCCTAAGGGTCATCAGATCCAATCTAAGATTTTTGTATGTTTTTCTTAATATTATATATAATATAATATAGCATTATATAATTTTCTCTCTTCTGTGTCTCTCTCCAGTGTCTCTCTCTCCTGTCTGTTTCCCTCTCTCTCTCCCTATGTCCTGTGTCTATCTCTCCTGTTTCTCTGTCTCTCTCTCTCTCCCTTCCCTCACTCCTTCACATCCTTTCCCTCCCTGACTCCTTCCCACCCTCCTTTCCTATCCTGTCCCTCACATGCTGCACCCCCCCCCACCACCACCGCTCTGTGTATTCTGTGCCCTCTGTGCCTTTACGCCTTTCACACATGCACATTATCTCCACCCCTTTTGCACATGCGCATTATCCCCACCCCTTTTGCCCATGCGCATTATCCCCACCCCTTTTGCCCATGTGCATAATCCCCACCCCTTTTGCACATGGTCATTATCCCCACCCCTTTTGCCCATGCACATTATCCCTACCCCTTTTGCACATGCACATTATCACCACCCCTTTTGCACATGTGCATTATCCCCACCCCTTTTGCCAATGTGCATTATCCCCACCCCTTTTGCACATGCTCATTATCCCCACCCCTTTTGCCCATGCACATTATCCCCACCCCTTTTGCACCTGTGCATTATCCCCACCCCTTTTGCACATGTGCATTATCCCCACCCCTTTTGCACATGCGCATTATCACCACCCCTTTTGCACATGTGCATTATCCCCACCCCTTTTGCACATGTGCATTATCCCCACCCCTTTTGCACATGCGCATTATCACCACCCCTTTTGCACATGTGCATTATCACCACCCCTTTTGCACATGTGCATTATCCCCACCCCTTTTGCACATGTGCATTATCCCCACCCTTTTTGCACATGCGCATTATCCCCACCCCTTTTGCACATGCGCATTATCACCACCCCTTTTGCACATGCGCATTAGAGCAACAACGTCACGCATGCTCAGTTGTGCGACTTCCCGCAATGTAACGCCACTAGTTTTCTCAGAAAACACCTGGCAGGCTTTACTCACAAGCTAACAACTATTATAGTGGGTAAGACATCTTGGCTGTTTTCAAATTCTGTAGGATGTGTCCTTTCATGTGACATATCCTTTCATAAGAATCAGCTTGCTCTGAAGGGCAAGGACAATTGTCAAATTCTTTTTTTTTTTACTGCACATATTACAATATATCTTTTAAACATGACCTTCAATGCAAATAACATAGTATGAGAAAAATGAACTTTGAAGAAAACAATATGCAATTCAATAGTTGCAAATTGTTTTGTGGGAATAAGAACAATGGTTAAAAGGTTGTATAGACAAAGAGACAAATGGTATTTTACTAAATATCCAGCGTTGGTCGCTCCTCTGAGTCTATTACAATATAAGTATAAATATAGTGAAGTATTACACTGGGAGTCTGTCGGTGTTACGATAATTGGGGATCTATTTGATAAGGGAGTGTTTTTATCTCATACAAATCTTCAGGAGAAATTCCCTAGCCTTAAATTGACATGGCTGGGCTATGAGAATATGAAGCGTATTCTGGAAAGATGTGGCTTCCAAGTGGAAGGCCATAGAGAGAACTTACCTCTGGAAAATCTTATTGTTAAAAAGAATAGTATACATAATATCTCTAAATGTAATGACATCTTTAGTATAAGAGAAGAACATTTTAAAACAAATAAAATGATAAAATGGGAGCAGGACCTCGAAACTACCTGGTCGGAAGAAAAATGGTTTAGAGCTTGTAAATTTGTTAAGGAAAATTCCATCTGCATGTCGTATAGGGAACAATATATTAAATTAATGGCACTTAGCACCAACCATTATGAATAAGATTAACTCAATAAACTCGGATGAATGCTGGAAAAAATGTGGAAAAACTGGTTCCCTGACACATATGTGGTGGAAATGTCCTAAGATCCAATCCTTCTGGTTTCAATGTATCAACCACATTAGGACAATTACAAAAATACAGTTAAAACTGAACCCAGAAATAATTTTATTTCATATCTTACCCATAATGCCCTCTATCCAATCTGTCATGTTAATAACACATATACTAATAGTATGTAAATGGCAGTTAGTTAAATTATGGAAGTCTAATAAAATACCACTATGGTCAGACATTGAAGTTAGATTAGAATCAGATAAATTGATGGAGAAAGGCCTTATAATGTGTCAGACTAAGAAATGGAAGAAACTTTTAGAAAAATGGTCGATATGGGACGACCACTTTAAGGTAAAAGAGCATGCAAGAGACCCTCCTCTATAGATAAACAACGTTGGCTTACCCTCTGTTTTAGTTAATTAAACTCTGGAGATTTATTGAAAACCCTATACTTGAAGATCAGTTATTCTGGGTTAAAATTCTCGTATTCCCCATTGTGATAACTATTAGTATGTATTGTATGTAAGTTGTGTATGTATTTTATGTTTTATTATGTCTTGTACATGTAATTTTGTAATAAAAAAAAAAAATGCAATTTCCCATATGTACATACTGAATGCATAGCCAGATATTGAAAACATGTCCTAGCTTTGGTGTATTAAACAATCCTGGGACCTCCAACAATATAAAAGTTAATAGCTTACAATTGATAAAATATGTGTTACTACCTATACTTTTAAAATGAACCTTATTTGGAACATTTACTGTGACCTTTTAAGACTATATTCATTATTACTGGATTTGCCTATTGTTGTTTATTTATAGGTTTTGTAAATATATCATAAATCATGACATAAACAATCTGATTGATATTTGTACTCTGCATGCAAATTAATGCCAGGCCTGTCACAATAAACTGCTAGATAAATACTTCCTTTTTATTAATTATTGCCTAGGGGATTGAAGGCTTATTTTATATTTGTTAGTCAAATTATATTCTTCCTGTCTGTACATCTGCAAGCATTTACATCTCTCTTCTTATGACTTTTTTATGCTTTTCTTTGCAATTTCTCTCTGCAACAAGAGTTGTTTGTAGATTACACTACGCCTACAACCGCCATGTTTATGCACCAAATTCTTTGTTTTCTCTCTATGGGAAGCAAAATAATGCACTTGTGTTTAGGTTGGCATGTGTAAAAACTAGCTGGAAAACCTGGGCCCGATTCAATTCCAAGCCCACAACTTGCGCAATGTAGGCCGTATGTCTGCGGTTGTGTTGCGGGTTCGAGTTCGTCTCCAAATACAATGCTATTCAATTGAGCAAGGGCGAAGCCTCAAGCCATTAAAGTCCTCCCGCGACCACAAACTGTTAATGGGCTGGCCGAGATGCGATCAGCTGTTACGATCCAATCGAGGTATAACGTAGTGCGACACAGCCCTCTCAGCCAATAGAAAGCGGTTTAGCCGCAGATGATTGACAGAGGGAAATTATAAAGCTGCGTTCCACCCACTTATGCGTTGATTAGCACGTAGCTCCCGGAGTTGGAGGTTGGTTCTAGATAGAGAGAGAATAGGAGAGTTTTGAGTGCACATATTTACAGATTACACATAATAGCAATACACGTAATTTAAAGAACAGACATAGAGCTAAGTCACTCCGTACACCCGACCCATCCCATCCCCTACACTCCATCCCCCAACAGTTATTAAATACACATAATACACACATTTTATTCATCATACATATACAGCCAAATGTGTATTGATTTATCGTTATATTATTTTTGGGATTAGAATGGAGGGAGGAGAGAGAAGGGGAGAGGTGAGGAGGAGAGAGAGGAGAGAGAGCTGGCTCCGGGGAGTGAAGGAGAGTAGTGGAGGAGAGGAGGAATGGAGGAGGAGAGGGGGAGGAAGAGGTGACGGAGGAGGGGGAGGAGCAGGAGGAGGTTGGGAGTGACGGAGGAGGAGGAGCAGGAGGAGGAGGATCAGGAGGGGATGGAAGTGGTAGAGGAAGACGAGAGTGGAGAGGAGGATGCTGGCAGGGTGGCCCTAGCACCCGGCACACTTAGACGAGGGAGAGGCGGGGAGGGGCCTGATCCCAGGGGGGGTGGTAGTTCTGGGAAGGGACAGGCCTCAGGGACAGGTCAGGAAGGCGAGGATCCCAGTCCACATACACCAATATGCCACCACATGTACATCACACACACTACACATGTACATGATGACCAACAAGCACACTGACATGTCAGCTCCATGGAATTAACAAGGGATGGATGGATACGTCATTAAACCCATGAAGCTGACAAATCACTGTCATTCCCGAGCACAACAAGAGTAACCAACCAATAGAGAGAGTCCATGTATTAGTGTGACCACTGCAGCCTATGCAGTTACAGACCGCAGCAGGAATCAAGATAGTGTTATGAGCCAAGAACGATCAAGACCAAGAACCAAAGAAAAGATCATATCTAGCAAATGATAGCTAATCTGCACCAATCATGCAGAGGTAATGCGCAGCCTGGCCAGGCACAATAGGGATGAGAGGAGGCACCATCTAATGACAGAATCCTACCTGGCTGGGCTACTTAGGATTGGGGCGGACCACAGCACATTCCAGGGGGTGACAGCAGATGCTATGTGAAGCGCTCTGGTCCCCAGCCCCGCCTCCTCCACCTAGGAGGCATCCACCATCGCCACTGCAGGTGCCGCTGCCTCCAATGGGAAATACCTCCGCCCTGCCCTTTCCCCCCCACCACCACCAAGGAGACGGCGTCCGGCCACGGGGGCTTGGTGCCCTGTGTCTAGGTGGAGGAGGACCTAGGGGCTGCGCCAATGTTTGTGCCTTTTCAACAGCACTCCTCCAATCTATTTGTCGCAATGTTAACCTAATCTAGCCTGGCTGCAGAGTCTTGGATCTTGGCCTATGTGATGGTGATATTTTGTATGCAGATGGCTACCTCCCATCACATGGTCCATGATCCTCTTCTCTGTGGACACGCAGGGTTCTGTTTAACATTTCACCAATTGATGGTCACTGAGGAATGCTGTTGAGAAAAGATGCTGCAGTCCCTATCTTTTTTTAAGGCCTTATTTTGTAGGTGTTATTTTTATTTTTTGTTTTGTTTTAGGTACAATTCAGGTCCATGGAGGCATCTTCTGCATCTGCAAGCATTGTGAAGGAAATATATGAGGTGTAAGGTTTTCCCAGTGCCTCTCAGGTAGACATTCCATCAATGACAGCCCCCACCTTAACATGTAGCTCACACAATTCTCATGCTACCGCTATGGTGGTGAACTTGCAGAGTCTCACAGTGGCATGTTAACGACAGCCAGCATTAATATATGCACTACTGAAGCATGTGATCCCGACTTCAATATTGCTCTGAGAACAGATCTTTGTTTCTGATGTAAGTAACATTGAATCTGGCTGCTGACCTCTCCGTATTAATGGGTATTTTCCCCTATTGCTGATATCATGAGTATCCTTTAACATGTGCTAACAGCTGTATAGCTGATGGATGTAATATCAATGTTGATGAACAATATCATTTGGAGAAGGTAATAGTATACCTTGACCACTGACGCTGGTCACAGCTAAGCATTTATTGTGAGATGACATCATTATTAATGGTCGATGATAGTGAGATGTTCTGAGACCTAGCTAATGGTTAGTGATGCTTGAGTTGGTATATTGTTACAGTATTTAGAACTGTACTGTACATGGATGTTGATTAATTTTTTTGTATCCTCCTCCGCCTTTTTTTTTGTTTTTTTTCAGATTTTGTTTTGGGAACACACTGTATGTGTGAAACTGGATTGGATTACACAGTCCAGAGGTTTAATCATCTGCTTCATTGAGCAGGTCTAGACAAGTTGTAAGCGCTATGCACATTAATGGTTTCTTCAAAGAAATTGAGTGATTTCTGTTGATCCTTTTTTTCATCAGATTCGGGTTGCAGTGGTGCAGTGACCGCATAGACTATGACATTAACCCCTTTAGGTATTCCCTTTTTCCCACAGCCTCTTGTCCTTCCGATATCCGCCCACACCACACCCATGATATTAATACACAGTCTAGTCCATTTCTGATTATGCTCTGTGTATGAAATAAAGCTTTGTTATACCGTTATCACGGTGTCAATATGTTTTCAATGGTTGGGATTTTGGGACATTCACATACATCACATTTGTGTCACATTCACATATTTGTAAACTAATGAGCCCTAGTTACTATGCTATAGATTAATACATGACATAACAATAATAATAATAATAATAGTAATAATAGCATTAGATAATAATATAGGGTTAATACACATGCAAAGCCCAATTTGTGATACTGTGGTGTATCAACATTCCCCTGAAGGCCTGATAACAATATAACAGATGATAATGTAAATTGATTAATAGCAAAGCATAATGGGAGGTCACCAAATGGGAATGGTTATAGATATATTTATGATGGGCCTAGTGGTGATTATCCTTGATGGAGGTGAGTTGGCCTCCTTTTTGCTGCCCCTCCTGATGGGTTAGAGTAGATTAGTGTGGTGTATGTTCCCCTGGCCCCCTTCAGAATTGCTAAGTGGTGGTGGTGAAGGGGCTTGTTTAACTGAATGAAGCTGTGAGCTATATCATGTAGGGCCACTGTAAGTAGGCAGGTCATAGAAGAGAGGTTAGACAAATCACAGTCCACTGGTGAAGGAAATGGCAACCCACTCCAGTATCTTTGGCATGCAAACCTTGCGGATATGCACAGACAGAGACATTAGTAAGTGTGCTGCAGTCCATAGGGTCACAGAGAGTAGGATACAACCATAAATAAAATGTTCCACTGGTACTTGATATATGCCATGTAGTGGTGTAATTTGGCCACTATGTGTTGTCCCAATGTAGATGTGATGAGTGAGATGTATATAGGATGATCTTTGTATTTTTAGGGTTCACATTGCAGCCTCTGTGAGTGAGAAAGGTTTAATATGTCAGCCATTTGCATGTAGTCATGTTGCAATTTAATGAGGTAGTGTGTCTTTAGTAGCTTTCAGCATGTTGCAGCATGGCTTTTCATATTGGCATATGCATGACCATTACAACCTATGAAGGAAATAATATTTTGTTTTTTGCAAAGTTTTCAAGGCTGTAATTCGAAAGCCACTCGGAGCCTGCAAAAGGACGCCAATTGAATAGCAAATTGGCTTACGGCCTCCATTACGGCCTACAGTAACTCACAAAAGCTCAATTGAATGAGGCCCCTGTTTCTTGCTTAAAATATACACTGCATTATGGGAAACTAGGCGCGGACATGCAGATAAATCCAAAATGTGTTTGATAATTTAATTTTAAATTTTAATACAACCCCCTTATAGCATACCCTTCCATTGTAACCCAAATTTCGGTTTAAAAGATACATATGTATAAGTTAAAGGACCACTGCAAATCAATATTTATAATATGCTGTTTTGACAAGCTTGACCTAATAAAGTGCAAAATGTTTTCACCCTTAGTTTAAAATAAATCCTTACCACTGTTAATTTTTAATTATTGTATTCCATTTTACATTAATAATAACATACTTTTTGTATTTAAGTAGTGGGAGGAGCATTGTAGAGATCTGTATTCACTTATGATAACAAAGGTTACCTTGGCAATAAAACTGAATGGCAGAGTGATACTCTATTAGATAAAAACTACAGACAGTATCCACATGATACAATCAGTCATCTAAATATAACATTTTCTCAAAAATTATTTGTTTTTCTGTTCCTGTCTTGCATACCAGATATTGTTGTAAGGTTGTTAAATACTTCACAAACATTTGAAGAGTTTACCAAACTACAGTGATGATTTAAACAATCTGCTGTCAAACAGAACCGTTTTGACCTTTTGGGTTTTACCAGTTTTTAACTCCATGAATTTCGTCAAAAAGCAACTAAAGGCCAATTAATTATGCATATGGTGGGCAAACGATTGAGATAGCCCTCCATGGTACAGAGTACAGGTAGCAAAATAGTACACTGTACTTTGGGAAACTGGGCGGGGACATGTAAATAAGCTCACAATGTGTTTCACCCTTTAATAATAAGGTCACTTTATGGGCAAATAAGTGAGGGTTGTCAGATACAGCATGATAACTTCTTTTTTTCTAGATGAGTTATGGGCAATTCTGCACATGGCTAACAATCTGTAAATGCTTATTGCCAACATTACTTAATGATCATTATATGGTTATTTTGGTAACGTTATAGTATCAGGAAAGAAAAAGGAAGTCACAAACAATCAAAAGACTTTATTTTCCATGGTCTATGGTGGCTCTTTAACTATTAAATTATTTAAGGATTTGGACCCTTTAAGAAAGATTTAAAGTACATTTAAGAATGAAGTGGATGGCTGGAAGATGGGGACTTAAGGTCCGGATTCAGACTAAGGTCCGCCTTTTGATTACTCTTGGTCTGTCATATGAAATTTCAAACAGTGTGGCCAAGAGCTAATCTCAGTTTCTAAGGTTTTTTGTTCTTATTGGAGTGGCCCAATTAGACAACAATGGAGGTGACCAGGCCTGCATGTGATTGCATAAATAGTTAATAAAGTTTTTTTTTTAAATTACTAAAATATTTTTCTCGGTCATCAATACTGGTTCTTTAAAATAACATAATAAATGAATCTGACTAAAGTCTTTGTTGGCTTCCAGCCATTACAATTGGAGTTGACTAACCCTGGATCAGACGAGCAGTAGGTGTAGTTTGCCAAATTACTGCATTTGGCCACTAAAACATGATGGATTTTGCTTTTATCACACATCAGACCAGACCTTAATTTCTGTGTTGCTTCCATTCTAGATGTTGACGAATGTCTTGAGGACACCACTCTCTGCTCTTTCGGGAGCTGTGTGAATACAGTTGGATCCTACCATTGCTCCTGTCCCACTGGGTTTCTGCCCAGTGATACTGGATGCTCAGGTAACATGTTCTTGTTTATTTGCTTTCTGTTGTGACACTCATTAAGGACCATTTTCCATAATGTAATGAAGCTAAGTGTTAACTTGAGTTTCTTTGGTGTGTTGGACAGAGATTCCTCTTGAGATGCAGACTACTAACCTTCCTCAGGAAACTCAGGCATCTCACGGAGAATGGGCACCTCTCAAGCCAACATCACAAGCTCCACCAAGCTTTAGGACATCTTCCATCACTGCTTCACAGACTCTGCCAACCAGTACCATAACAACTCAAGAACATCTCACTACAATGTCTACCTCAACCACACAAAGCACTTTGACAGATTTTGACTCCTTACTGCCCCCTCAGCACCTCAGGACAAATCATTTCCCATTAGCCCAAAAGGCCTCAGGAATCTCCCATATGCCAATGAAAGAAGATATGCTTCTTCAGCCTGGTACCCCCTCTGTCCCAGACTCGAGCTCCTATTGTTGGCATAACAAGGAACTGCATCTGACTGGCAGCTCCTGGGCAGATCCAGGATGCCTAGACTGCACGTGCAAGGTGAATATTGCAGCCTGAAATTGGTAGAAAAAAGGAATTTGTTCAAAATATAGATTTGGTAGAAAAAAACTATTTTTAAGATCTACATAAAAACAGGCAAAATGTAACTGATGTGTAAAAATATTAATAATTAATATACACGTTTACATATAAATACAAATTTTAGTTTATTACCTTTTATAGTATTTATTCTGGTGTGGCATCTAGCATTTTGGTTTCTGCTGATCAACCTAAGAGGGGAGGAGACTTTGATTGCAGATTCAGTCTTCATAATTTCATTGTGGCTTCTGAAACACTATTACACATAATAGAAAGCTCATTAATTTACAAGGACAACCCTTCCTGATACAAGATTCAGAAAACAATATGGAAACCCACATTAAATATAAGAGTAAAATAGAATGGTGTGTGAGCTTCCTTATTTTTTGAGGTCACATTAGAAGATCATGAGCTTTTGTGCATTAGAGATAAGTTCTGATTGGACTTTGTTATTTCTCAGGATGGAAACATATCCTGTGAACCAAGAACGTGCCACCTCAACTGTTCACATCCAGTCTTACACCCTGATAGCTGCTGCCCGTCATGTCATGGTGAGTGTGATAGGTGTCTCCTCGGATATATTGGGTGGTCGCTATGCTTTTATACATCTGCTTTTATACTTGATTTATTTCAGGTTGCCTATTCGATGGCTTGTCCAGAGCAGACGGGGAGCTCTTTTCTAAGTCTCCAGACAACTGCACCATCTGTATCTGTTTGGTAAGCACTATGTCTGAAGTCTCTTGGAGTTTCTCTCAGTATTTTATTTGGTTATGACAGAGCTTTTAAACACTACTTAATAAAATATAGTACACAAAAGTAAATAGATACACAGGTATATTATATTTCTGGTGAAATCCATAAACCTTTCATGTCCCTTTAAGCAGGTCTAATTGGACTTTTGTCTCATTTCAGTCTGGAAACGTCACCTGTATCCCCCCTGAGTGTCCTCTCGTCACATGCGCTGACCCTTTTATGTCTGACTGTTGCTTGAGATGTCCAGGTAAATAAGGACCACTGTAGTTTGGGGAAAAACTAACATGTTTGTGAAGCACATATCAAACTAACAACATTAGTAGCTGTGTAAGTCATGATCATTAAGGCATTTTTAGATAAAATCTTAATCTTAGCAGAATCTGCTTGTATCTGTGATCTTCTATTTTGGAACTCAAGAGTGCTCCTTGAGCATGGGGCCAACTATACAATACTCCATTAAATAATGTATATATTAATAAATAAATAATAGCATTTAATGTATCAATATTTAAATACAATTTTGCTTTACGTTGGGTGGCCATTGATGTTTTTGTTTAAACTAATCATTTAGATGTGAGACCCCTTAATTGAGATTTATATTTAGTGGGCTGCTACAATAATTGCAACAATATATAGGACTGGACCTGCAAATTAATGAGATTTGCTATAATATTATTATCTAAGGGAGAAAGTAAGTTAGCAAATTGAAGGATGAAAGTGTCATATTTATAGTATGCTATTTTTAAAAACTTGTTTTTACACAGTTTAAAATAGATAATTACAGCTTTTAATGTGTAACTATTATATTCATTATGTTTTATTGATGACCTACATCCTGGGAGGAGTGGGAGTTGATTTAGATAAGATCTGAATTCACTTCTGTTGAAAAACATCTTCTCCAAATAGTACCCATGACAATAGAACTCAATGAAATAAGGCACCAAAGGATAACTCTCCTCCTCAAGCAATAGACAGACTTACAGTCTAAGATGGAATTGCCCATGACACAACCAGTCATCTAAATATTAGAATATATCTAAAGTAATATATGTTCCTGCTATGTTATTTTGTTACATACTTCCCCAAGCATGTAAAGTTGTTATCAATCTGCACTGGCCCTTTAAAGGTATATAAAGGGATCCCTGTTTCTAGTATTAAAATATACTACCAAAGTGTTTGTTCCCATATATAAACATTGTTTAATTAACAGGGCTTTTAAGCACTTGTTAATAAATTATGTTTATATATGCAAACACAGTTAGGTAGTTTATTTTTATATTAAATACAGGGAACCTTCCATATCCTTTTAAGTTTGAGGAGACTGGGATTGGGGACCATGGCCCATTTTGTTAATTAAAGGATTGCTGACAGACTACTTCATGTGGATACACCCAGATGACTTCACTATGAATGGACCCAACACACATCTCTCAAAATTCAGGGTCCTTGGAGGAAGTGAGACAAAATGTATGTTGGGTCCATTTTGGATGACATCATCAGGGCACGTCCACATGGAGAAGTCCAGAGTGGAGGCTCAAACAACATTTTGATTCTAATAAATAAAACTTTCTTATGCTTATAGTATAATAGGGGGAGAGGTCGTCAAATGACTAAAATATAACAGTATCCTTTATACATGTCCAAACAGACTTGTCTTCAAGGAACATCAGCCGTTTAAAAGCTTTATATATTACTATATTCGTGTTAGCATGGAAAAAGAGTGCTCCACACATAAAATAAAAAATACACTGCTGAAAAAGCAGTTTTGCAGCACCGTCAAGACCCCCTGGCTCATTTTAATATGAAAGTGTCACCAATCTAGAATTACTAAATTATTTTTCTATAGAACTTCATAATGCTGGGGGTGCACTGTCTTTGTTACAAGGAAGTCTAAACATAGTTGCACATGAAGTGTACGTAGGGATTACATTTTATTTTTTATTTGTTTAACTTGTGCTGCACTGTTTTTTCCTGCTGAAAAAAAACAGCTATAATATGCTCACTTAAATGCACTGTAGAGTATAATTTGACTTTTATCATTAAGTATTTTAAGTAAGTGACAATATGACTGTTTGTATTACAGATGAGTGTGAATTCCAGGGACAGGTGTATCCCCACGGAGCCAGGTTTAGCCGGGATGAGAATGGATGCACATCCTGCTTGTGTCAGGTGAGGACCGCTCCTGTGTTAAAGGACCACTGTACTCTAAAAGTTAAGGCTGTTAAAATGAAAGTACACATGTATACTTCCAGCCCCATTAAATTCTAAGCCAGTAGCGGCAACGGGACACCCACAAAGCCTGCAGACTTGAAAATCTGCTGCGTTACAGAGCTATTAAATTCAAACCATGCCGCAATTTACACCCCGGGGACGCAAGCCCATAAACCCTTCCCGCACACGCAAGCTGTTAAAGGGAGGGGCGAGATGCGATAGTCTGTAACGATCCAACCCCGTAATCACGTTGTTTGACGCAGGCCTAACTGCGGTGAAACCGGAATTAACACTGCAGGAAGAGGTTTTAAATGGAGTAAAAACAGAGAGAGAAAAGTGAGGAGAGGAGGAGAGCTAGAGGTATAAAGAGAGAGAGAATCAGGTCAGGGAGGTCAGGTGGAGGAGAGCAGCAGGGGGGGGGTGTGTGCCCCCAGTTGTAGGCACACAAGGAGTAGGGCCAGAGGGTCAGGGTAGAAGGGATGAGGGACCGTTCCCAGGGAGAGGACAGGGAGGCCAGGAACCCCAGGCACAGTTGGAAGTGGAAGATGATGTGGCAAAGTACAGGGCCCCCAATTATAGCCCAGAGGAGATGGACGTCCTCCACATGACAGGTCCAATTTGTGATAGTGTGGAGTATCAACATTCCCCTGAAGGCCTGATTGGAATATGACAGGTGATATTGTGAATTGATTTATAGCAAAACACTTGATGGGAGGTCAGCCAATGATAATGGGTATACATCTTGGCACATGGCCACCATCAATGGCATGGGACTTTCAGGATGGGCGTAGCAGAGTTTACCCCTGATGGAGATGAGTTGGGTGTTGATCCCTGTGCCTTTGCACAGCCTCCATGTGTGTTTGATGCCCTTCTTGATGGGTTAGAGTAGATTAGTGTGGTGTATGTTCCCTTTCTGGATCGCTGCCTTGTGGCGGTGAAGGCGCTTGTGTACCTGAATGAAGCTGTGAGCTATACCATGTAGGGCCAGTGTAGGTGGGCACGTGATAGCAGAGTGGTCAAACAAATCACAGTCCACTAGAGAAGGAACTGGCAACCTACTCCAGTATCTTTGGCATGCAAACCTTGTGGAACAGCACAGGCAGTGACCTAGCTAAATGTGCTGCAGTGCATAGGGTCACAGAGAGTTGGACACGACTGAAGAACTGAACAACAAATAATAAAATGTTTCTCTGTTACTTGATATATGTGATGCAGCGGTGTAATTTGGCCACTATTTGTTTTCCCAATGTAGATGTGATGAGCAAGATGTATATGCAATCATATATATATTCCAGGGTCCACATTAGAACCTCTGTGAGTGAGGAAGGGTTAATATGGCATCAGATTCATGTTTTTGTGTTGCTATTTAATCAGGTCGTGTGTCTTTAATTGCTTTCTGCATGTTGCAGCAAGGCTTTTCATATTGGCATATGCATGACCATTCCAACATATGCCGAAATAAAATATTTTTTTAATGCCTATTTTTGTATTGGGGGATTATTGTGCAAGTAATTGTAATGCCTTTCCATGCTTTCCACATATTTTAAAGTCCACTGGAGTGTGTATACTGTCTTTTAGAGTGTTGAGAAATTGTCTGTAAACTTTTTACGTGTCCTATTTGGAGGCCGTAATAGCGTGATTGTAACATAACAGTTACGGGCTTGACAGAACAAAGGATTTGCGGCAACGGAGTTCAGATTTCGACATCCGGTAGGGTTTTTTAACCTTTAAACCCGCAGGTTGTTACGGGCTACGGTTTTACACGTTGAGGGAATATAATAGGGCTGTTGGTTTATAATGTTTACACTTTGTAATGCTAGTAGTTTTATTTTAAAGCTCTTACCTTTATAGGTTTCTGGCCATTGCTCTATACTGTTTTGCTCCACCCTTTTGCATAATTAGAGGTGGGGCAGCTCTAAGACTTCCTTCTGTGTGCTCTGGTGTAGATCAGGCCTCAGATCTACACCAGGCAGACACCAGAGCACAAAACAGGAAGCCTGCTACAGCTTGTTGTTGTTTAATGATTCAATCACGTTCGACTCCTTGTGACTCTATGACCACAGTACTTCAGGTGCATCTCTCAGTCACTGCCCCTCTGTGCTCCATCAAGTTCATGTACATTGATTTAGTGACCTCTTCTATCCATCTCCGCCTCTGTCGTCCCCTTCTTGTGCCTTCAATCTTTCCCAGTGTCAGAGGGAATCTGCCATCTCATGATATGGCCAAAATATGTGAGCTTCAGCCTCATGATCATACCTCCTAGTGAATAGTTTGTCATGATTTCCTGAAGTATTGAGTTATTGTATCTTCTTGCAGTCCAAGGAGCTCTAAGCAGTCTTCTCCAACACCACAATTCAAAGGCATCAACCTCAGACTTCTTTATGATCCAGCTCTCACAGCTGTATGTTACTACTGGTAATACCATAGTTCAAACTATGCAAACCCATTTTGATAGTTTAATATCTTTACTTTTTACTAGCTTTTCCAAGCTGGCCATAGCTTTCCTCCCCAGAAGCAAACGTCTTTTAATTTCATTACTACAGTCACCTTCTGCAGAGATCTTGGATCTAAGGAACATAAAATCTGTCACTGCCTCCACTTCTTTCCCGTCTATTTGCCAGGAAGTGAGATTGCCGTTTGCCATAATCTTCATCTTTTTAACGTTGAGCAGCAGGCCAACTTTTGCACTCGCTTCTTTTACCCTTTTCAGTAAGTCCTTTACTTCCTCCTCACTTTCAGCCATCAGAGTAGTATCATCTTCATATCTGAGGTTATTGATATTCCTTCCAGCAATATTGGTCCCGGCTTTGGATTCATCCAGTCCAACCTTACACATGATGTATTCTGCACATAAGTTGAATAAATAAGGTGACAATATACAACCTTGTCGTAATCCTTTTCCGATCCTGAACCATTCTGTTGTCCCATGTTTGTTTCTGACCGTGGCTTCTTGGTCCAGATACAGATTCTTGAGGAGGAGGATGAGATGATCTGGTACTCCATTTCTTTAAGGACATGCCACATTTTGTTGTGATCCACACAATCAAAGGCTTTAGAATAGTCTATGAAGCAGAAGTAAATGTTTTTTTTTTTTTAACTCTTTTGCTTTATCCAGCGGACATTGGCAATTTGATCTCTTGTGCCTCTTCCTCTGCAGAACGCGGCCTGAACATCTGGCAGTTCCTGGTCCATATATTGTTGGAGTCGAGCTTGTAGAATCTGAAGCATTACCTTGCTGGCATGTGAAATGAGTGCAATTGTTAAAAAAATGGTGCACTCTTTGGCACTGCCTTTTTTGGGGATTGGGATGTAGACTGGCCTTTTCCAGTCTATTGGCCATTGTTGAGATTTCCAAATGTGTTGGCATAAGGCAAGCAACACTTTCACAGCATCATCCTGTAGAATTTTTAATAGTTAATTTGGGATTTCATCACCTCCTGCAGCCTTATTATCAGCAAAACATCCTAAGGCCATCTCACTTCACTCTCCAAGATGTCTGGATCTAGCTCATTGGACAAACTATTGAGGTCATCACTGCTGTTAAGATCCTTCCTGTATAGAACTTCAGTGTATTCCTGCCACCTCTTCTTTGTCTGATCTTCTTCTGTTAAGTCATGAAAAGCTACCCGCCATTAATTATTAAAAATGGGCAGAGCTAAGCAGCCAAGAGCAATGGGCAGAAACCTATAAAGGTACGAGCTTTAAAATAAAAGTAGTACCATTACAAAGTTTACAAATTATAAACCATTTTTTCGTATGCATGTACTTTCATTTTAACAGCCTTTATTTTAGAGTACAGTGGTCTTTTAAGATATGACTAAGGTGAGACAGATAAGTAATGTAATCTAGATGTGTTGCCTTGACTTTGATTACCATTCACTCATTGCCTTTCTCATTCTCTCCCTATAGAATGGTGCAGTGGAGTGTTCCTTTCTCCCCTGTCCAAGTCTGGACTGTCCTAGAGAGGATTGGGTGCTGGAGGTTGGTCAGTGCTGCTACAAATGCCAGGAACCTCCTCAGAGTTCAGGTGGGAGCTAAGTGACCAGTGATGGTTGACATGGAAAACTGGTGATATGTTGCAGTATCCATTTTACTAAAGTGAATCAATCCTGAGAAATGTAATGTTGTTGTTGCTGTATCTGTATGCAGATGAGGTTACACATATTAATTAACTGCTTTGATGTGCTAATTAATATTACAGTCTGCTTATCTGTCTGCGAAATAAATGCCTGCAATGTTATATGGCAGTTAGACACATCTCCCACCCTTACTCTCAGCCACACATCAGCATCCTGAGCTGCATGTTAGCATACATAAGTAGTAAAATCAATTGTAAATATTTCAGAAAATGATTTACTGTAGAGAAAAAATGCAAGTAAAAAGTATAGCCAGCTTTTAATGATATTTAAAATACAATCAACTTCCTGTTGTGATTACAGAGTCTATTTATTATTGTGCTGAAATGTCCTGGAGGGTTCTGAAAAGTGACAGTTAAACAATTCATGTCTATTACTAATTTGGTTAAACAAATGTTAAATAATTAAAATAATTAGGGCTATAAAAGTATAGAGCTTTATAAATATAATAAATACCGTAATATTATTAATAATAGGACTAGTGCCGTTCCATATTTAAAAAACGATTGAACTCCCATCGTTACAATTTGCTCTTTAGATGACCATAACCGGACAATTGACATTATGTTTTAGAAAGTAAAAATAATAAATACATACATTTATCAACTATTACATTCAATTTTCCTTAAGGGGGCAGCCATTTTTATATTACTGGCATATGTTACCATAGAGGGGGCACTTAGTGCAGATCAGATCCCCATTCAGTCTATTGAAATGACTTGAGATCTAGAGTGCAAACTTTCATAAGAAACACATTTAATCAGGTCCCCTACTCACTGCCAACACAATAAATCAAGCATAGTATGTTATCTAATTCCTGTTGGTGATTATTGTAGATAATATGACATTGATGTGAAAATGACATTGATATGGATAGGTGAGTACATATATCATGGAGTAGCTAGGGTGATCATCACTCCTCTTTGTTGCTTTTTGCTCTCTCTGCCCAGGATGCCCATTTGATGATAATGGAATTGAGATTCCAGTGGGTCAGATTTGGTCACCTGGGGATCCTTGTTCCATCTGCATTTGTCAGGTAAGAATTCTATTAGCCTGGAATATTATTCCAAAGAAACCAACTCTGAGACCCAGTAGCGATCAGTTAGGGGTTCTGCATCTTTTATATACTATTTTACAGAATTTACATATTGATTTAGGCAGACAGCTCTATTGTGTGCAAGAAGACAGACTGCCTGGAGACTTGTCCCCATCCAATCCCAGTTCCCGGACAATGCTGCCCTGACTGTTCAGCAGGTAAAGAAACTTCACACTGCACAAACACATTCAAATAAATACACAACACAACTGGATGGGTACACAAGTCAGTCACAGCCGAAATGAGAAGAGGAAACATCCAAGAGAGTTTACGAGGAAATATATAAATGACTCCAAAAAAAGGAAAGTGAATCAATTTAAAGGTTTCAAAAACTGTTAAGTTCCAGATGGTGGAAGAAGACATATAGTGTAGGTCTTCTACATGTGACTGCTTAGACAGTGAGTCAATCCACTATTAAAGGGAACACTGGAATACAAGAGCGAAGTCAGTTGTTGCTAAATAGTTCATATACTGATTTTGCATTCCAGCTCAAATCCAAGACATTTAGGAACCCCCCAGAGAGTTCTTATGTAGTTAAAGACACTGTTAGGAGACCGACATGATTGTCAACATGACAAATCACTTTTTATTCCGTAGTCAAGAAATATATTTTGGAAAAGGACAATTCATCTAGGTAATTTTAATTGCCATTTCTAAATGTATATTATGTCTGCTAGCTAAGATGAGAGCTTTCATTGCAGAGTAAATAACCTCTCTAATCCCAGATTTATTCTACATGGCCACATTTTTGGATTAGAAAGGTCTTCCATGCTTTATTTCATATTCCACAGAATATGATGGGATTGTACAGATTTCACTAATTAGAGAGCATTTTCACATCTTAGGCCATACTCTGTTGAGTTCCTAATGATTGCTAACTCAACATCTTTTCTAGGTTGTTTCTATGGCAGGAGGACCTTCAGGAACAATGAGAGCTTTCTGTCCACGTCAGACCCCTGTCTTACTTGCATCTGCCTTGTAAGGAAGCTTGGGATGGAAATGGGTGGTTTTGGGTTGTGGTATTGGTCGGAACAATTGTACATTCTTTTTTAGACAAGAAACTCAGAGTTTTCCTTATGATTCCAATAATGAACCTTGTCTTCATAGTCAGTTTGCTGCTTCTTGCTCCTTGCAGATGGGCACTGTAGCCTGCTCTCCTATTGAGTGTGCACTCAGCTGTACTTACCCTTTTCATGATGAAGGAGAATGCTGTCCTGTGTGTCGAGGTACGTTACAATCAAGAGTTATTCTTATGATAGCCTCATTCTAATGCATAAGTCTAAAAACATAGAACACTAATAATCCAAAATTTGCATTGTTGTCGTTGTTCAGTTGTTTAGTCAGTCTGACTCTTTGCGACCTTGTGGACTTCAGCACACCAGTCCTGTATGTCAGCAAGTGTTTCTCTAAGCTCTTGCAACCGCATGTTAATTTATTTTGAGATCCTATCTATCCATCTTATCTTCCATTTGCCCTCCATCTATCCTAGCATCGCAGTCTTCTCTACTGAACCGTGTCTTATCATTATGTGGTCAGAGTATTTAGGTTTTAGCTGTACTATCATTCCTCCCAGTAAGAATTCTGGTTTAAATTCCTTGAGTATAGATTGGTTTGATCTTCTTTCGGTCCAAGGAACCCCCAACACTACAATTCAAAAACTCCTATCCTGTCATATTCAGCCTTCCTCATGTTGAGTTCTTACAACTATATGTAATTCCAAGAAGGAAATATCTTTGGATTATCTGGCTGCACATTCTTCTAATTTGTTTGGCAATGATTAATAGGGCTAGTTGACATGATCTTAGTCTTTTTGAGGTTAAGCAGCAAGCAAGCTTTAAACACTTTATTTGCTCACATTCAGCAACAGGCTCCTTCAGGCCTCTTCACCAGCTTGCATACAATACTATTATGAGAAAATAGACCAATAATTCAATATTGAGGGTAGGGGATCAATATCACTTCAGAAAGTCAAAATCAGCACAGCTTACTTTCTTTGGAAGATACCTTTACATTTACAAACTTACATTTCGCCTTAGAACACCATTGGTTTTAGCACAGCTCGAACTTTACAAGCTCTAAATAATAAAAATTACACAAAATCAATATACTATTAAGACCCATAGCTCTAGTTCACAAATTAAGTCTAACTAGCAAATGAAAAAAGTATCTTGTTTCTGTCAAAAATATTCTGAGTACTAAATCACAAAGGGCTTTTTCAAACACTTATTAGAGCTGTAATAGCAATTAAACACACAATACTATGTACCGGGAAGGCATGGAAACACATTAGAATTAATTGCACAACAGTCTCAAACCCACAAATATGCAATTAAAAAATATTTTTTTTTTAACTGTTATTTGTGAGTAATATTGATCCCGGGATTAATGGGGTTAATACATATCATGAAATCCACATGGACTAAAACTGATGATCTAATGCATTTTATAGATTGCTTGATTGTGAACTTGATTGGCAAATATTACTTATTGGCAACCTCCGATTGCAGATTACGTCTAACTTCCATGTGTTACTGACGTCATGATGATGGTCTCATTTACTATTGGCTGTGTCTAAGAAGTAAATTACAGGCTTGCTTAAATATTGTCAGATCATGTGATCACTCCCCCTGAAATCAAACTTAAAAAAGTCAGGGTTTATGAGTTTAGGCTTAAGGAGGTAAATTGTGGGCTGGAGTCAATAGAATACACCTAAACATTTAGAGAAGAAAAAAAACACCCGCAGCCAAATTTATGGATTAGAGGCATTTTCTGGCTTCTAATAGAATAGGGCTCAAAGTCAGAATAATTAGTCTATTTTGGCATACTCATTTGCTGTTATTACACTTACTACTGGAAAATTGTGTTTAATTCATGACACACTCTTCCCATAACCTGACTGGTAGATGTATTCCATAATTCTATTCCATAATTCTATTAGATATACTGATCATATAGTCATGTCATTATTTACATTTGTAAAAAGCTGTTTAAATAAAAGGTATACTATTCCTATATTAAATCAAAGATATGATTATATTGTCATTATAATCTGTATATATATATATACAGTATACTGAAACACAAGTTCTCTATTATTATAGAAAATACACACACACTAAAAAATATATACAAGACTAATGAATAGTAATTTGGGGCGTTTATCTTTTTATTCAATGTGTTTTTGCAGGCGGTTGATGCATTTTTTTGTCACCCTAATCTGCTGCTTTTACTGCCCTATCTTTATTTGCCTTTGATGATATCTCACTCTAATCTTCTCAAACCATGAGTATCTTCATCCATATCCGACACATGGGAAAGTCTCATGACAATATATCCCTTTTACAGCCTCACCCTAATTTGCCTTTTACCCAGTGAAATCTATATTACTCAATACCATTATATCTATGTTATAATGTTTTCCTAACCTTCCTTTCCCTGTAACCTGTCATGTAAGGCCTCTGAATGAGCTGTTTGTGTCTCTGTAGACTGTACATATGATGGCAGAAAGGTACTGAATGGACAGACCTTCCAACTGGAGAGTGACCCTTGCACTCAGTGCACCTGTCAGGTGAGATATTCTGCAGCACCGCGTCAGAATCTTTGTATCATCAGAACCAAAACTGCGTTTGAGATTAATTGGAATGTACCTACATTTTTTAGCTGGCATTACCCTCATTTTAGTTATTCTTATCTTTTATAAATGGCTTTATATATTATCAGTATTCTGTCTTGGTAGTAGTTTTATTTGCCTCCTTCCCTGCAGTGGCCACTGCTGACAATCCTAGATCAGTTTAGAAAATAATTTACGACACTCTCTCTCTCCACTTCCCAAACCTTGGACACTTAATTGTAGGTGGAGAAAAGTAGTTCTGCTTTCTTCTGAGACACTAAAGTTCAAATGTAAGCTTTTAAAGCAACTCTGTATTCATTTTCATCATGTATTGCTAATCAGTAACTTACTAAACAAATGCAACCTTATTGTATGAACACTACAGCGGCCCATTAAGGAACAGAAGAGACATTAAATAATTTCTGGTTTTATGGAAATTCTTGCCCAGGGCACAATCATATCAGACCAAGGTCATGAGAAGGGATTCTTGACTCGCCTTATTTATTATGAGTGTAATTGTATTCATTTGATAAACCTGCACATTGAGCCACTTTAGTCTACCCATTTGTTTCTTGTTGTCTCTTTCTATGCAGAGTGGAGAGGTGGAATGTGAAGCCATTTCTTGCACCGCTTCCTGCACTCATCCTTACATCTTCCCTGGTGATTGCTGCTCAACCTGTGAAGGTATATATCCTCACCACCTCTTACTCCATAGCTTACTCTATATATATCCCTTCCTTATCTCTACCCATTTCCTAATTTTATTGCTTTTCCGTTGCTAATTACTGAGTGTATATTTTCTGAGCACAAGTGAGGCTTTGTTGAGTATTTAGTCTAAGTTATAGTGTCTTTGCTAACTGTATATTCCTTTTTTATGGTAGAATGTGTCTTTGAAGGTCATGTGCTTGAGAATGGAGGCTCCTACATATTAAAGACTGAACCATGTGTTGTGTGTCATTGCTCTGTAAGTAAATCTGTATTTTTACATCTAATCATGTTGGAGCAGGGTTATAGGAAATGAATATGCGTTGAAGTCTAAGGGCATTCCATCTACAAAAACCTACTAGAAGGCTTATAAAGAGTGATATGACTCAGTGAAGCACTCTCTAATTTGCTAAGTACCAGTTGTTAAGACCAAGGTAACTAAGGGAGAGTCCAACCCCCTAGACAGTACTTTGAACCCCTCAAGTTATCTGTTATCCAGTTTCTCTATTTACTTGTATTGGCATATGTCAGGGTGGCCCACAATAAAGTGCAGTCCTAAGCACCTATTGTCGACATGGGCAGGATAATATGTTATGTTTCGGTAGTGCCAACTAATCATCCACCCTTCCCTCAGTCTGGGCACGTAGACCAGGTAGCTGGCATTGATTTCCTTATCGCTCATGACCTCCAACATGGGATCCTCAATCCTGGGTTCCACAGTATGCCTTATCTATGTGGGAGCCACCCTGACTGGCAACCCCTAGCATTGGAGGGCAGTTGGTATAGGGTTGAATCATGTGCAGTGTTTACCTTCTCGTTACTGTGTAACTGTCCAACTGGTCCCATATCTTGACACCAGCCTCTGGCCTCTATTCCAAAACTAATGCATTTACTTAATTCTATACATACTGTTTCTGCTTTTCAGCAGAAGTAGTAGGGACAAACACTGCTAGGATAAGCAAGAGGCTATCCTGAGAGTTAATTAAATCACAGTACAATAAAAAAATGTATATATATATATATATATTAAAAACTTTGAGTTGGACTAAGAGCATAATTAAGCAGGGAAGAAGTACCTAAGCTAGTTTTTTAATAAAAATAAACAAACTAAAAGGCCTCTGGATACATCCATGATACATTAGTGGAAGTTCCATGTGTCAGATGGGTGTTTACATTTCTGGAGAGCAATGCTTGCATTTCTTGATGCAAGCAGACTGCTTCTTGGACAGTATGGGGGAAGTGATGTTGTGCCAATTTCAGGCAAATCTAATTATTTAACATAGCTTGTCTCAGTTCCTTTCTTCGCACCTCTCTTTCCATTGAAAGATAAAAAACACACCCTCATGATCCAGTTCCCAAGAAGTGATGTAAAAAACTGAAAATGGATTCTTCTACTAACAGTCCTGATTTCCCCCCCAAAATATTATGGCTGATAATGTTAGTTTGTTACATACTTCAAAAACAAGTACTTTTTTTTTCTTGAACTACAATGATTCCCTAAGCTAAGCCTTTTAGGTAGACAGAAAATTAGATATTTTCTAATCTGTCACCAAATCTATGTCAGTCTCCCCAGTTACTGAATTAGATTTGATAAATATACACACCTGCAGATCACTGATATTCTAGGATAGTATGTAAAGTTTGGGTGTTTTAGATGTGTTGGTAATATAATGTCTATATATAGGGTGGAAATATTCTGTGTGAGAGGAGAGAGGGTTCCTGTCCTTCCTGTGAGCAGAAGACTCAGGATTGTCTGAATGGTATGTACTACATGATGCATGACAACTAGATGATGCAGGACATCAGGGACCTCACAACCCATCTGTTCTTTTTGTGTCCCTATACAGAGCTCCCAGAATTCCAACATTCAGACACTAGAAGACCTGATATCCTACAAAAGCTAGAGGACTTTACAGTTCCTTCTCAGTCCAGCAGGCTGTCTCTATTTCAGAAAAGGAAGACAGTGACAGCAAGGACCATTCAGAGCCATCCAACTCCTTTTATTTCTTTATTTCAGACAAAATCACCTTTAAACTCTGTTTCTCAAAATTCTGCAAAGACTATTTTGTCCAATAATGCTGCTTATTATATCTCACATACGGATATGCCTTATGTGCAAGCTCCAGAACTTCCTCCTAAGGAATCTGTTTCTTTGTCATTATATGGAGAATCTCATGATATGTCTTTGATCAGTTTACCTCCATTAACTTCCAAAGGCATCAGTGACATATTTACTTCTCCTCCCCCTGTTACTACTGAGACTGTTCCCACCTTCCCTTTACCTGTGGTGGCAGTTCATAACCCCTCATCTCAGAGCACCACTGTCTCTTCTATGTCTCTTGCCCCTATCTCTACTCACCCATCTGAATGTCTCTCTAGCTCCTCTCTCACCTCTGTCCATGCCTCTAGCCCATCTGCCACACATGCAAGCCTTCCCTACGCCTCTCTTCGCCCAGGAAGATTATCTGAGGAAAGTACCCACTACCCTCTGTTACCTACACATGCGCCAGATCCTGCCAGGGCAAAAACAGATAGTCTTATTCCCAATGAAGCAGGACCAGAGAAACAGACAGAGATGAAGAATGATGGTATGGATGCTGGACAAATAACAGGTGTGTTTGTTTATTTTTTACTTAAATATAGGTAAAAAATAGCCAAGTTAATGTGAAGAATAATGCAATTTCCAAGACTTGTCAAATGGCCAACTGGTTATTAAATTTGAGAACAGATGACTTGACATAACTCCATATATTAGCAATGTCCTTCTGGATATTCCAAAAAATAGATGTGGATAGGTCATTGGAGCTTGATGGGATGCATCCAAGCATATTGAAAGAGATTGTGAGTGTGGTCACAGTGCCATTTACTAACTACTTAAAGAGATGGCCTTAGAAGCATATATAGAAAAAATTGTGTGCTCAGATTTTTGGTGTCAAGATGTGAATATGCTTGTTATCCTTCTTGTTCAGAGCATGAAGGAACCAATAGAGAACAGTGAAACCAGGATTTGAAGCATGTAGTACAACTGCTAGGTTCTCAGTCTGCGTGAGGGAAGGGGGTAGTTCTCAAATACTAATTAACAATTGCAATCTCAAATCATCTGCCCTAAAACAGACATATATAACAAAGTATCAAAGCTCACACTATTTTCTTTATCTTCCTAGGATGCTCCATAAATGGCTCCAACTTCACCAGTGGCTCCATCTTTATTGCAGATGTGGACTACTGCCTGCAGTGTGAATGTTTGGTAAAATCAAAACAACACTGAGCTCAGACACACATTTGCAAAACTTTATTTCTTCAATCATTTCTATCCTTCTTCCTAGATAAGATATATTGTGCTTCCATTAAGAGTTATTTCATCATTGAGTGAGCATGGTGGTCAACAGTAGACCAAGTTACAAATACCAGTAACAAATAAACCAACATAAAACTCAATAAATAAATATATACCCACACACCCACACATATACTGTATGAAGACTGTTGTGTCTGTTGTATTACTGTGCACTGCATTATGCTAATATATATGTATATATATATATATATATATATATATATATATATATATATATATATAAAAAAAAAATAATATATATATATATATATATATATATCTTGGACATGAATATCAATATATACACATACATATTTACATATTAAGAGCGAGAGTGAGTGAGAGTCCAATATAGCCATCAATGGGTTCTAGTGGCATTTGTAAACCATGAGGTAAATCCTAATTGGTTTGTCATTGGAACCACTCAATGACGATATTGGACCATATTACACTATCCATTATGTAGTTTTATATTAATTTACGGTTTTCATTTTACATTTTTTGTTAATTTTTGGGGTTTTATTTATTTACACATATAATTATACACATTCACAACATATATATCTATTAGTACATCTAAGTACCCTTTAGCCTAATATGGATATTAATCCACACAGACCCATTCTGTTTCTCATATATATATATATATATATATATATATATTCATATTTATATTCCAGAAAGGAGAGGTGTACTGCAAACCTGAGACATTGTTTTGTGATAGCTTGTGCTGCCAGGGCTGTTCTAATCCTCCGGTAGATTCCTGTGTCAGAGAAACCAACCAGGTAATGTCACATCTCTTGTAGATCTCTCCTTGTCATGTTCTGTCACACTATATATTCCTGTAACCTATTGACTCAACACACAGCGACTGAGATGTAAACAGACAAATCAGCTCCGTCCTCTCATTTTCAGTAGCACAGAGGACAGGTATTAAGAGTTTGAATAATGGTTGTTTTAATTTGCAGGTCCATTCACAGTGGGGTGAGGCCCAGCAGTTCTGTAAATGCAAGATGGTAGTACTACAGTGTCAGTCCTGCTCCTACATCCAGGGATGCAGCAGAGAGGTCACCTCACAAAGCTCTGAGTCAGGTAAGTGTCTACTTGTGGGAACATTTACATAAGGTTTGCGTCCAGCTACAATATGTCCTCATAAGCACTCATCAAAACTCTGGCCATCTGACATTTATTTGCTGATAATTTTCTTCATTATGATTTATATTGAAGTTGGAGATAAATTGCTACAACTGTGGTGGCAAGTAATGTAGGTAGTATTTTGCCCCTAGATCAATCGTTCCCAATTCTAGACCTTAGAACACACCGACAGGCTAAAGTTTAAATGTGAACGTTATCAGTAACGCAGTAAGTTTAGCTGAACCAACTTTGCTCAGGTAAAAAATCTTGGCCTGTTGCTAGTTCTTGAGGACAGAATTTAGGAGCCCATGAGATAGAAGATATAACAATGTGAATGGACTTTTAAATGAAAATCAATGGAACAGTTGCACTAAGCTATGTAAAATAGTGTGGTGTTATGAGAAATATACCACACATTTTAAGGCCACACGAAATAGGCACAATCAACAGTTAAATATTTGATATTCCTTATAGAAACATTTGTCACTTGGAACTATCACAGTGCAGTGATATTGGGTATTAAATATTAATAATACATCCATAAAATGTTATTCTATGTTTGGAAACGACCAACATTTGAATCCTGATTTCAACATATCAAGTCCTATGACCCAAGTTTTTCAAGTCTTGTTACTCATGTCATAACTCTCCTTTAAGTGGAAGACCACTTGTTCTGCATCCTATATTAGGCATTCACTTACTCAATCATTGTCTCTTCTAGATTTCACTGCTTTAAACACTGTTCAGTTTAGTGTATATTTAACAGGGACAAACCTCGGAAGTCATTTGCTGACTTACCATGTGTATGTGTAACCTACCAACAAACTTACCCCAAAACACCTTATCAGTAATAGAACATACATAGCAGCTTACCCAAACACCACCAAAAATAAAATGTTGTTGACTCAAACACATTATCCCTAATGATAACTACCTGTTTGACTAGTAGCAGGTGCAAATAGACACCAGCCCAATGGACCATGCATAGAGGGTGGTCCAAACGCATCCCAGATGCGGCTGATCTAAATAGACGTGAACACTAATGGAACTTAGAGGTTCCCGCCGAAGCAATATTACAATAATATAATAACATTTAATATATAAAGGAGATAAGGGACCATTGGACAAGAGTAACTCACATTCACAAGAGCATTTATATTCTGTAGTTTCAGAACAAATTACTAAAGAAGATGTCCGTTGGATTCCACTCATATTTGCCCCAAGGGAAAATCTTACAGAAATGAATCCCGGCTCTTAAGACCATCAGTATCCAGAACAGAAGAACATAGACGGCATCACACCATGGAACTGATAACCTCTTCTGATCTCAGCTTCCTCATATCATTCAGGAGGTGATGGAATAGTCATTTTAATCCTTCTATTGTCTTTTAAATTCAAGTTTAGCTTTTTTGTATAGCCATAATATGTAGAGTATATCCAGATTATTAGCTATATTAACTAAGTAAAAATATATGTTTAGTAGTAAATATTCATAAAACACAGAGCTATACAGATACTGGTGACAATAACCATTTCTCTGTTTAAAATTGTCTGAGACAATTCTACTTTTCTATATCTTTATTTTCCAGTCAATCGGATTTGCGGTGGAAAGGAATTACAAAATCCACAGTCTCGGCCCCGAGTTCACCGTCAAGTCTCACAGGAAATCCTCACAAAGCATCTGCCTACGGTCAAATTCAACATGACAGTCATTAATTATGTTTTAATGTAAGGCTTACAGGTTTCCTTTATGTAATTAAAGATTGTAGTCTTAGACTAAACTTCCCTAACAGAGAGAAGGCAGCTTTATTGTATACATTGAACACCAGCTAATGGTCAAAACCAGTGATGCCATCAGTAGAGCTAATTAACATCTGAACATTGAGGAAGAAAGAAGAGTAACTGTTTATCTTTGCTATGGAATTATGACCATATATGTCCATTGTCATGATCCAGCTTTCAAAACTTTTAAGTAATAAAGAATATAGACAGTTTGTTTGCAAATATAATAGTTACCGGTAATATTTTGTGAGAAAACGTAAACTTAAATTAACTATTGTTCCCATAATTTTTTATTTGGAGTTCCTTAATCTGTGGCACAGTCTGCAGCAAACTTCCCTGTAGCTTCCTATTTACTGAACTGCTTTACCTGCAGTGCCTGGAGGAAATAAGCTGCACTTCCTGCTACAGTCTGAACTAGATGGGCGGAGCTTCAGCAGGAAAACTAACATGTTTCAATGTTTTAAGTTCTCACAAATGGCCATTTTTTTAAATAATCACAGTAAACTGAAAAATTAATTAGATGGATCTCCACTATTTAAACATTACAAAAACTAAACCATTGAGGTTGCCCTTAAAATAATGTGAAAGTATTTGTATTCTAAGATTTTGCTGAAAATCACTTTTTTTCCCAGCAAAATTAAAATGAAATCTGAGACCTTGCTGCTAAAACCCATTGAGACTGGCTCTTTGTTTGTGAGATTTGATTTATACAGTATTCAGTGTCTTACAATATATAAATAGCGCACAACCCATAGTAGAGGGTTTCTCCCAAATCTTCATAGTTCATCACTTTGCTCATTTTTCTAGTATATGTTGGCAGCTCTAATACTTTTAATCCATATTTATACAAGGACATAATATGGCCAGTATTTCTTATATCTTGAACCACACTTACCTTACTTTAAAATACATACCTTAACTATTAGTGAGTAGAAGGGGCCTGAAATATCTTGCACTGTAACTTGATATCACACAGATCAAGATATTACTGACTCCATAGATGATTTAAAAATATTGTATTAATAGTCAAATGCTGGAATTTTTCAATTCATTTTTTTCTGTTTAATCTATGTTATTTTGGAAATTGTTGTAATGTCACATTTAAATCAGAGACGTGAATGGCAATTTTCTTCCATAGGAAATAGTGCATATTGAAACCAGTGATGCACATCATAGCCACAGTGATGCTATGTAAATACCCTCATAGACGTTGCTGAACAACTGTGAGGTTAAAATACAAAAAATATAAGCCAGGAAAAAACTGAAGATTGATTAACCAGCATTAGAGCTATTATTGTATTAAAAATATAAATATATTTTAATAAGCAATGTTTATATATATAAATATAAAATATGTATTAAAAATTGTAAAATAAGATTTGTAGATGATGAATGCATTATTATCTTTCAAATGTAATATTCAATATAACTCAAAAATATTTTTAAATACCGTAAATATAATTATCAAGATTTCAGTGTTAAATGGTTGAATAATATTTAGGCAGATAGCACTTACCATTTCATAACTTTCAAATAGTAATAATCAGTATTAATATCAGTAATTTATAGTGCATATAGCTGTTTTTCCAAATATTTGAAGCTAGCACTCTCCCCATCTTTAACAAACTGCTTGGTATTAGTTTAATTTCCTTTTAAAGTGGCAATGAGGTCGCTTCGGAGAAATGATAGCACAATCTGCCAAAAATGCTAAAAAAAGATGAAGCTGCAGCCTAAAGAAGAAAATTTATTTTTAATAAATATAAAAATAAATTTTTACAGAAGACCCACAGGGACTGAAGTTGGAAATCATTATCCGAATGGTGAGTTCAGCTCTGAGCTCACAAACTGGTAACAAGCCAGATTTCAGAGTATTAAACCACTGAGTAACCTATTGGCCCAACTGTAGTTTTAAAATCTGACCCCAGAGTACAGACCTGATGCACCATAGATTAGGAAATGGATCCATCTCTTGTTCAACTTCTGACTCACTCTTGTAACTGTTTTGTAAACACAGCTTTTTTTGATTTTCTGTTACTGGTTAATGTATTTTTTATGATCAAAATAATAAATTAAATTCACTGACCTAACCTCTAATTTACTGCTTCTAATATGTATATATAGTCTCTTGCATTTGCAGTACATATGACTATAAACTATAACCTGAAAAAAAGCATTTCTCCACAGACTCCAAATCTGTAATGAGTCAGTAACTCAAAAATAATGTTGAAATTATATCTGAGGTGCCCGTAGCCACAGACTCCTCTGGTGCAACCCCTTGCGATGCAACCATATATTTATTTTAATATTAATGTTTGTAAAGTAAGCGTATGCAATGAAATGTATATCCATAAATTATATCCCTGATAGTGCTTATGTGTGTATACAATTATATACCCATTTGTATATAGTAGATATAAATATGTAGATATGTAACTTTGCTATTCTCATATCCAGCCTGAATGTCATGACATGGAAAATTCCAGCCCTGTGACCCTCCCTAGAAGACTGACCAACCTCACTGTGAGAGTTGTAGTTCTTTTGCCTGTAGTTGATATAACTGATATTACAACAGAACTATAATGTCCATCATACTATGTAGAAAAGAGAGGAAAAGAGTTGATGAAGAGCACAATTTAGTCACCCAATTAGGCCACTCTACACATGCCTACTCTGCCTAATGGTAAATTCGGCCCTACTAAAAATATATCTTAGAAATAGTGACGTTCTACTGTTATAAAAATCTATAGCTACAGTGAATACAATGAATACTAGCAAAATCTCAAATTGGAGAAATGTTTTCTGCTATAGGATTAGTCTATTTACCTGCATGTTTGTGCATATGGCAAATAGACTGTGTGAGTGAGAGTGTGTGAGAGAGATACAAGTTTGTGTGTGTCAGCAATTTGATTCTGGATCAATACTCCACCTTCTCTGGTTATCTATGATAACTATGAATGCCCTTTTGAATATTTTAAAGTAATCTATCAAATCTGCTGTAACAACCTCCTTTGGTTAAGAATTCCACTTAATAACCACCCTTACTGTGAAGAACCCTATTCTTTCTTTAAGGTGGGATCTTTTTTCTTCTGACCTCAAGGGATGGCCTCTTGTCAGTTGAAAACCTCTTGGCACAAAAAGTTCATATGACAAAACTTTATATTGTTTGTTTTCATAACTTATTCATTTTGTTGCAAGTCTCTGCACTTTTTACAGTTCTAAAATGTCCTTTTTATTAAGTGGTGCCCAAAATTGTACTCCATACTCCAAATAAGAGCGTACTACTGATTTATATAGTGGCAGAATTATATCTGCTTCCCTTGCTTCTATACCCTTCTTAATACATACTAATATTTTATTTGCCTTTGCAGCTGTTGCTTGGCATTGAGTACTGTTACCTAGGTGGTTGTCCACAAGTACTCCAAAATCCCTTTATATTTCTGTATTTGCTCCATTACAAGATTACAAATTGCATAGTAAATTCTCCTTCACAAATGAATAACTTTATATTTGTATTAAGTCTCATCCACAATTTAGTTGCCCATTTTTCTTATTCATGTAAATCCCTTTGGAGGGAAAGCACCAATTTTTTATGATTTAATTACCGTGCACAACTCAGTATCATCAGCAAAAATGGAAACACTACTTTCTAATCCTAGTTCTAAGTCATTAATTAATATGTTAAAAAGGAGAGGATCTAATACTGAAACCTGAGGAACCCCCCTTACCACATTAGTCCAATCTAAGTATGTTCCATTTACAGCAACCCTTTGCTTCCTGTCTTTTTTCTCTATTCATGAGCAGAAATTTACTGCAATTCCCATATCCCTTATTTTACATGAAAGTCTCCCATGTGGCACTGTATCGAAAACCTTTGCAAAATCAAAAAAGACTACATCTACTAAGTTGCCTTCATCCAAGTTCCTTCTTACCTCCTCATAAAAATTAATTACATTTGTTTGACATGACCTATCCCTCATAAATCAGTGTTAACTACTACATATTGTCTTGCTCAAATGGACATATTCTTTGTTCCAATCAATGTGTTGTGATCACTGTTTCCCAAAGTTTCCGCTATTTCAGTATTTGATTTATCAATATTATTTGTGATAAATAAATCCAGGATGGCCTCATTTCTAGAAGGTTCTTGTGGACCATATAATGATCTCTGAGTGTACCCAAGAACCTGCTCCTCTTAGCTGAACTGCTGGTCTCATTCATCCATATTATTTCAGGGGCGTTAAAATCTCCCATTACATTAGTCAACACAATTTTTCTTTTTTTTTGTCTCAGAAGTCAAAATAGGTGAACCTTTTAGTATTTTTTGTGCTGAATACAAATATCTTTTTAGAATTTCTCAATCACATAACGATTTTGAGAGACAGTGATTTTACGTTTACAGTATTACTTATATTTACAATACGTACTGTGACAAGGATGGCCATACAAGACTGCTCCTCAGTAGTATTTCTGACACAATGCACAGGCGGCTTTCATGTGGTTTTGAAGTTTTACTGCAATCTTTGTCATTTACAAACATTACTTTCAACAAAATCAAGAAAACAATAATCTACATAAACCTACTGACTATAAATGGAGAATACCCTCTCTAAGCATGTGCAGCTTGTCTGCCACAGGAGAAAACACACTTGCAATTACAGTCCATTTATGCTGGAATCATTCCTCTTGTATGAAGCGAAAGCCTCTCATGGAGTACTGTCCCGCCCTTCACTACAAGTACTCCCTCCAGGGACCCTTTTAAATGGCAGCACCTATGCTGCTCAGGAATCCACACTCTCAGACTTTCCCTGGGGTTTAACATAATACATACTTCTGTACCTTTTTATCCAGTGTCTGTCTTTGTCCCCGCCTGGGTCTCCACCTCTCTGGGTCTCTCTCTCCTGCTTCCTCCAATAGCTTTGGGGAACTGCAGCAGTCCAAACAGCCTTCACTCACCGGCTCTTGTGTCCACATATCTCTCTGTCTTTGCAGCTCTTGCAAAATCTTCCTCTCACAGTGACTAAAATTTCACACCGGCAAACTGTCTGTCTCTCTCTCAGTCCCACAGACTCTCATCAAACTGACAGTCTCCACTCCTGCCTCAGCACTCACTGTGTCAGTCCAGCCAGGCCTGACTGGGAGGCCTTGTCTCTCCTTTCCAGACCTTTAAATGCTGTCCCACCTGGGCTTATTAAGACTATGCAGGAGTTTAACTCTGTCAATCCTGTATAGAACTCTCCAAAGTGCACCATCCGCTGGGGCATCGTCTCACAATACATAGTAAAGGACTAACTCCCCCAAAAGGTAGAAGTATAGGATTTTCTCCTGCATTTTTTCTCAGGAACATCCCTCTTAAAGGCCCAACAGTAATCAGCGTGCATTGATGGACTCCACTTGCCCTGGTACCGCTTTTCCATTTTGGAAATGTCCTGGTGGAATCATTCAACATGTTCATTGCTGACTTCCTTAAGATTTGCTGGGAAGGAATCCAGGTGTGAATCTAAGAAATGGATTTTCAAAGACATGTTACATCCCATGGTCTTGGAAGATTGCAAAAGATTGTCCATTATTTATTTGTAGTTGTCTGCCTTATGGTTCCCTAAGAAGTTCTCTGCAAACATTCTTGAAAGATTTCTATATAGCCTTTTCAGCCTTATTCAACTGACTATCAAAGCTCTTATCTTTAATCAGTTGTTTTATTTGAGGTCCTACAAAGATCCCCCCTCATTGATCTTTGCATCACTGATCCTTGGGAATTTTTTTCTTATTTATGTAAATCCAAGTTCACTTCGATCCATCACTTTGACAAAGTTCTTCATAAGACCGAGCTCTACATGGAGTGGAGGTAGATACACTTTTTCTGGATCAAAGAGTGGTGTGTTGACAACTTCTTCTGTCTTTGAGTTAGTAATGTTCGTTTTGGCCATTGTTTTTGAGTGTAGTGATTTCTTCGGTCTCTGCTGTCTCACTCACAAAGAAAGCAGCTGTACTTTGTGTGACCAAGTTATAGTCCAAGCAAAAGAGCGACTACTTTCAAGTCACCAGAGACCATTTCTTCATATTTTATTTTTTCAAGCACGTGTTTCATGCTCTCATAAGTTTCTTTGATATTGGCAGCATGAGCTAGTTGCACTGATGGAAATGTATTTTCTTTGTGAGGAAGCACAGCTTTCAAGCTAACTTTAGAAGAATCGATAAATAAATACCAATCCTCTGTTTTGTACTCGTGACAAAGTGCTTCCATGACAGAATACAGATCATTGCAAAAAACAATTTTGTCTTCTAGGGAAAATAAATCCTTAAAGTCACTATGCCTATCTCTAAAAAAACAAACTTTTGTTTCCTTATGGAGAAGATTCCAGCATTTTAACCTGGAGCCTAAAAGTTCTGCTTGCGTTTTAGATAGGTTCAAGTCTCGGACAAGGTCATTGAAATCTCCTTGGGTAAGGAAATGTGGTTGCAACAATCAACAGGAAGCCCGAAAAGTTTGATCAAGCCTTATATCATCATCACCATGCTCTACAGGATCTTTTTCGTGTTCATCCTCACTAAGTATTATTTCTTGTGGAGGCTTTGGCACAGGCAACTGTTCACTATGTAGCACTGACCTGATGGCAGATGGTAAATTTGGAAATGTCACAATGGGCTTTGATTTAGAACTGATACCTGAAATGTTTGTAAGACAAAAGTAACACTCTGTGGAGTGATCTTTTTGTTCTCGCTAAATCATTGGAACAGCAAAATTCATGTGCCGAAAACCTGTTGACCAACTTGTGAGAAGTCTGATACAGGTACGACAACAAAAATGAGGGACCTAACTTTCATCTTGGTCACCGACTTTGCATCTAAAGTAAAGCTCATAACACTTCTTAACAAGTGGAGTAAAGCCACGTTTATGATTTTTATTTATCACCTCACCACAAAAGTAGCAAAATGAGTCCGGATGATTAATACAATTTTTTTGCCATTGTTCAGTTTTGTGTTATGCACATAAAATGTACATAGAAGTACACAAATAACAGATACAGCATTAGATGTTTCAAGAAAAAACTCTTCCCACCAACTGTCCAGGAGCAAAAAAGAAGCAAACACGTGACTCATCATGTGACAGAATATGACTCAACTGTTTATTACTCTGGGCCCTTTTTACATTGACTAATCAGTAGAATTTAAAACCATTAAAAATAATACTAGGATTTTACTGAATGTATTATATTAAAGAGGGCGTAACTTTATCAGTGATAGAACAATTCTGAGTCCATTTTCAAAATTAGTGGGGTAAATTACATATAGCATAACCCTTATTTGCTCTGAGACAATTTTTTTGTTAACCAGTGTTATTAGAACTTGCCCATGCTTAGCTGCATTTCCAATCTGTAACAATAATTGCAATTCGTCACATTCAATTACATTTGGGGGTTTATAGCATATTCCTACTAATATATTTTTAGGATTTGTTCCACAAGGATTCAACATTATCACTAGTTCCAGCATAAATATCGTCTCTCACTACAGGCTTTAAATCAGGCTTCACATACAGACAAAATCCCTTCGCTTCTATAGGTTATAACCATCCAAATTAACTGTCCAGTCACCGATTTTACATGACAAGCTTCTGGCATAAGCAAATATACACTTTTTAGATTGCCACTGTATTTGAGCTACTACACAATACCTCCCTATTGACTATACTAACCCTCTCCCTTCGCCTCCCCTATGAGTCGCTAATTCATCCCTTACCCCTGCTACACTTTCTACCTCATTACTTCCATCTGATCTCTCCCGACCTGCTAGCTTAAAAACCACCCCAGTCTTTCTACCATCCTCTTCCCTAGTACCCCAGCTCACACTCCATGCTAGGCCCAGCTAAACTCTGCCCACTGAGCACCAACTCCCTTTCCAGAGGAGCAATATCACTAAGTGCTGCAAATCTCCTCTCAAATTTGAGCTTTAAGAGACACAACATGCTCACACTTGTCACCTGTACTCTGGAACAGCTGCTCCAGCAGTGCATACATGTGGTAGGATGTACACCTAATGAATTTGCCACTGGATTGACTCATGATTACAAAAGACAGTGAGAAAACAAATCAATATATTTGTATAACTTAAAAAATAATAATCCTTGTTTTCGGACTCCTATTTAACTCCTTTTCTTTGAATTCCTCCTTTTTTTTTAAACTCACTCACTTACACTATATGCACTCCCTCCTTTTTTTAAACTCACTCACTTACACTATATGCACTCCCTCCTTTTTTTAAACTCACTCACTTACACTATATGCACTCCCTCCATTTATGTAAACTCTCACGCTTACACTTAATGTGGGAGTTTTATTTATACTCCCACATTTAAACTATAGGAGATATAATCTACCTATTAGGCAATGTTGACAATTTAGGGAATAGTGAAAATAATGTTCTAGTCATCCCTCTAAAGATAAGGGGAAAATAATTGACTGGATTGCTCACAACATGACTGCCTAGAAAACTGGACAACACCTGTCAAATACCCAGTCTATTGATTATGACAATCTTAAATTATTTGGCTAAAGTGGGTATTTATGATACCTACAGGGAAAAAAAGAGATCTTTATTTGCCAAGGACAGTTACCTCTTGTTTTCCAAGATTTCCCAGCACAATAGCTGCACAATACTTGGTGCACTCTACTGTTTGTAGATGATTATTTATGTTTGTGCTCCAAATCTTAAAGTTTTTGGGAACACTCTTTTCACGACCCAAAGATGAGGGGGCCATGTGCAACCTAACTACTTCTGCTTTCAACTTACAGGACTTACAGTGGTGAGGTACTATCCATCTCAGCTGCCTATTCCAGGAATGAAGATTGTGTCTCAGGATGCCAGCACCACAGAAAGCTCAGTAAGCCAGTTCAGTAGTACTACCACCAGTGGTTAGGAGCAGAGTTGCAGGCAGAGTCTGTAGTAATAATTCCAGTGGTTAAAACTATTATATACCCTCAGAATAAACCATACACAATGCTTATGTAAGTTTCAACTGAACAACTCCTTTATTGATGTGGTACAGTGGATCTATACACAACCCAGTCCAATCATGTACCATCATCAACACTTCATCTTAGGGAGTGGGTCAGCCCCCAGGTCCATATGAGGAATTTCCTTTCCTGCTCTCTGTAATTGGCAGGGGATAAATTCTCACAGTGGTATCAGCAGCTAGTTTTCCTCTGTCAGGGTGCCAGCTGGCAGAGGGAAGAGAGTGATAATGTAAATCTCTTTTTCCAGACATTGGGCCACATCCAATTGGCCGAATTTGAGATCCGGGAGCCCTTAAGTGAGGTTGCAACCAAATTTCCTATTCAATTGGCATCTTTTTGCGGGCTCCGATCGGGTAACGAGTTATGGGCTTGAAAATATTGCGTTCATCAAACTCGTAACTTACAGCCTTCAGAAGCCTTTGATCTTTCACTTTTGCACCGCTAAACTCACAAACCGCTATTCAATTGCTCAATTTCCCCAAGCTCGCAAACTTACTCACACTCATAAACCGCAAATGGAGAAAATTGCACAATAGTCCCAAGCTGCAAATCAGCTGGAAATAAATATTATTTTTATGTGTCATTTCGGGGTAAAATGATCTTGGGTATCAATGAGTAAATATATATCAGGCCTCCCATATGGACTATAACAGTTTTGGCATTCATTTGCATAATTCTTTATTTTGCATTTTTTGCAAGTCTGATCGTAACTCGGACCCCCAAATCTAATTGAATGACATGTAACCTCCATATTTTACTGCCGTAAGTATGACAGTCTCACTTTCTATTGGCTGATTCGAAATGGGAGGTTACGGGCTTGTTTAATTGATCATGTTCCCGCCTTGAACTGCTCCGAACCAGTGCATGGTATACGGTTTTCGCTGCAAGCCCGCAACTTGCGAGCTTGAGCAATTGAATAGCCTCACAAACGGAGACCAACGGGAGCCCGCAACTCACTCGCAGACATTCGGCTGTCTGCGAGTGAGTTACGGGCTTGGAATTGAATGTGGCCCATTGTGTCTACTTAACTGCTTTCATGTATAGGGCCAATCAGCCTCCCTGAGTCTGCTGGAGACATTCTACCCCACAACCAGGTTACCCTGTAACTGAAGCTCTTTTCCCTATGGGCCTCAGTAATGCACTACCCACACAACCATAACTGTACATCACATATTAAGTATAACATGGCTCATTACAAACAGGATGGGTGACAAAAAACATAGCCCAAAATACACAATATAACTGTCACACACAAACATCTATAGTAGTATCTTGGGCCAACTTGTCAACCATAGTACAGGTATTCAGGTATTTGAGCATTATTCTTGGTGGGAAAGGAAGGGAGCTCAGTTCTGGTACCAGGTTACCCTCAGGGCCCACAACAGTCCAAAAGACAGTCCATAGCCCCAAAAGTTCCTTGGGCCCTCCTGTGCATCACAACCCATTTAAGACAAAACATTTCTTCCTAAAAGATGCATGTATCATGGATAAGGACACTGAGGATGCAGAGGGAGATGTGCCACCAGATGCATGTGTGGACCTAAAATTACAGTGTTCATTAGAACTTATGACATAAACAATGTTTTCCCAAAAGGGCCACAAGACAAAAATGTAATTTTGTAAAATGTAAATACCAAACTCAGTTCTTTAAACAAGTTAAAAACTATTGCTCCATTATTCTAATATTGCATTACTTGCTGACACCACCCAGATTAGCTCAGCACATGAGCTCTGTCTCTCGTTCCCCATTAAAGTGTTACTGCCTTGACTCAAGTCTCTGCATCCCACAATTGATGCTTGCTGGCTTGAAATAGCTCCAACAGAAAACACCAATATCACAATACACATTAATATAACAGGAAAATATAGATTTAACACTGACATCACTACCAAATCCCACAGGGACAATATACATAGCCAAAATTCTAACATGAAATGTCAAGAGTCTTAAAAACCCTGTAAAGAGGGAAAAATGATATCATATCTTAGATCTTGCATAGCCATCAACTTTATACATGACCCTGCATGGTAGCGACATTCCTAGAGTCCCACAGACATGCCCACCTTGAACTTCATAGCACAATAAACACATCAAGATGAATTTGCACAAATAAGCCCACAGCCAATATTATTGACCAACGGTAAACATGCCAAACCTGTACTGGTTATATGACCAAACATAAGGGTTCAGGAGCCAGCATTTTGCTGCCAGGTTAGACCCTCATGGATCAACCAGAGAGAGGCCTCACTTCACCTACAACCATAAGTGGATTGAGATCAGTTCCAGAATGACGACACTTAAGCCATAATGGAACAAAGGTCCCTGGTGGCTCCACTTTTCTAGCCTCGTGTTAGCAAAACGCCGGCGGCCATAGTCATAACTGGAAAAGGCCCCTGCCATGGCCAACTATACCAGTAACATCAAATATCGGGAGTGTGAGCCAGAATTTTACCTCTCCAGAGACCTGAGATTCTCATTGATGCTTTTGGAGGGGAGCAGAGCATGCAGGCAAGTGAAAAGGAGGAGCTTGGAATCGCCTTATATCACCTCTCAGCTCCTCCTTCACTCCCTCCTCCTTGCTCCCCTCCTCTCAAGTCTCATTACTTCCTCCAGCAGTCGCATAAAGCTCAAACAGCTCTAAATTTCTTAGGAATTATTCACTTTGGGGAAAATGGCTAATACAATGTAAAGCCAGTTTTCATTTTCTTTAGGAATAACCTAAATCAAACCTTGCTTTTGGAGTGATAGAGTCCTTTTAATTGCAATGCAGATGACACCTTGGATAGACAGGGTTATAGCAAAGGGAGCTCTTGAAAAGTAAATATTATATACAAGTTTGCTCTTGTGTTTTTCACCTCCTGCAGCTCTATACACAGTCTTACCCCATAGTGGATGTCACAATCTACTGCTTGATTGAGCTTGAAAAGATTCTAGATCAATCCTATCCAGTAGAGTTGCGAAGTCTTTTGTATCCCTGCCAGCAGGATATGGACCAGTATTAGGGCAGTTACCACCAGGAGCACCAACGATAGGACAGTATATCAGGTCTGTAGCAGTTACTAAATGTAATTGTTCCCCAAGACAGGATCAGCAGCAATAATCAAATGCAAGGATTTTGTTTTTTCTAGAATGAAACTCACACATTGATTATGTAAGTTCAAACTGAATACAGGTTTATTGGCAACAGTGCAAAATATTTAACCATTGCACAAACCAATAAGAAACAAGCCCCATCCTTAGGTAAACATAGGATGATCCAACCCCACAGTGCATACCCTGGGCCATGTGGAAGAGCTGTCCATCAAATGAAGCCATCCTCTCTGATCACTCCCTGCTGATCAGGAGTCTGGTCGATTGCTAGCCTAATCTCTTGTCTGATCCAAGCCTTCTTTGTCTGACTGTGTATGTGTCCCTTCTACAGCTAACCTTAAACATTCATTACCTCCAAACATTTTAAATGGTCAAGAAAGGGCATTTACACTCTTTAAAATGTATGCATTCTTAGGTAGTTTCAGAGATGCACACATTTAAAGTGACACAGCAGTGGTGATAATAGGTACTTTATCAGGCCAATGTTATTACAACACTGCATTTTCCTACAAACACAAAAAAAAATTTTTTAAGTCATGAGACCAATGCTTTTAATTGATGATAAGCCTTGGAGGCACTGAGTTTTGCAGGCAACAATTGACCCAGTGCTTCAGGAGCTTACCAGAAATTAAAGGCAATGATCTGTCATTTAAAAATATATGACTCTCGATTTGTGTCTGTAGGAAAATGCTATCTTTCTTATAGCATTGCCCTGAGCATGAGGGGGAAGCAGAGGCGGAAATGTATATATGAGGTAACTGAAGCAACAGAGATTAGCTTGATGGAGCTTAGGGGAACAGTGGCTGGCAGATGTGCCTGGTGTTCTGCAATCCATAATGTCACAGAGAGTTGGGCATCACTGAATAATGAAGAGGGATTACAGTGCGAGTTTTCTGGTATCTTATAATCCTGTCTGCAAGTTATGAAATAAATAAAAATGTCCTATACTATATATCAGGATCTGGCACTACATTACACAGAATTGTATACATCAACTATAATAATTCTGGTAAGTGTATAACGCTCCATGGGAGCGTACACACTTACCAGTACTTCCTAAGTCCGTACAGAGCTGTGCACATGCGTAGCTCTGTACGGACGCTGCAAGCGCGTAGTGGGAAGGGAGAGGAAGACACAGGGGACGGGAGAGGGGGGTAAAGACACAGGGCAGGGGAGAGGTGGGGGAAGAGACACAGAAGGGAGAGACACAGGGGAGGGGGAGATACAGGGGAAGTGAGGGGGAGGGAAGAGACACAGGGGAGGGGGGAGACAGGGGAGAGAAGAGACACAGGGGAGGGAAGCGGGAGACACAGGGGAGGTGGTAAAGACACAGGGCATGGGAGAGGTGGGGGAAGAGACACAGGAGGGAGAGACACAGGGGAGGGGGGAGATACAGGGGAAGTGAGAGGGAGGGATGAGACACAGGGGAGGGTGGGGAATAGACACAGGGGAGGGGGAAGAGACGGGGGAGGGAAGAGAGGAGGGAAGAGACATAGGGGAAGCAAGGGGGGGGGACACGGGGAGGTGAGAGGGGGGTAAAGACACAGGGCTGGGGAGAGGTGGGGAAGAGACACAAGGGGGAGAGACACAGGAGAGGGGGAGATACAGGGGAGGGGAGAAGGGGGAAGAGACACAGGGGAGGGTGGGGAAGGGGAGGGGGAGAGACGGGGAGGGAAGAGACATGGGAGAGGGAAGGGGGGGGAGAAACACACAGGAGGGAGAGACACAGGGGAGGGGGGAGATACAGGGGAAGTGAGAGCGAGGGAAGAGACACTGGGGAGGGTGGGGAAGAGACACAGGGGAGGGGGAGAGACGTAGGAGGGAAGAGAGGAGGGAAGAGACATAGGGGAGGCAAGGGGGGGGCACAGGGGAGGCGAGAGGGGGTTAAAGACACAGGGCTGGGGAGAGGTGGGGGAAGAGACACAAGGGGGAGAGACACAGGAGAGGGGGAGATACATGGGAGGGGAGAAGGGGGAAGAGACACAGGGGAGGGTGGGGAAGGGGAGGGGGAGAGACGGGGAGGGAAGAGACATGGGAGAGGGAAGGGGGGGGGAGAAACACAGGGGAGGAGGGAGACACAGGGAAGGGGGAGAGACACAAGTGAAGGAGAGGGGGAGGGAGAGAAAAATAAAAAAAATACTGTCATTTTTGACTGGCATTTTACTAGTTTAATATAATGCACATCTAATGTGTCAATGAATAAGCAGAAACTCAGCAGAATTAGTTGTTTTATAAATTGAGAGATTTAATTTAGTGAACAAATAAACAACATATATTTGACATGACTCATCATGTGACCCTAATAATAGGCATAGTGACAGATCAGTCTATACGTCTAGAGTCCTCCAGTGCCATAGAGAAATACAGACTAACCATACTATCGGTTCCTCCACGACCATAGAGTTTTGGCAAATCAGCAACAGTGCGTCTCCATGCTGTCAAATCAGCCAATCCGCAGCCGTCTAGACTTCTCAGGTCCCGCCCTCTTCTTGATGTCACAGCCAATTAGCAAATAGTTGGATTTAAACATTTAGTACCGTTTTCAGCGGGAGAGGTAGCTGGATAAGAAGAGCAACGGAGTGTGTGACATAGTAATACCGAGAGCAGAGCGTAGGAGGGTTATCGGACAGGTGCGTGACCCTGGGATAGCCTTTGTGTGTCACTGTATAACCCATTCCATCCTGGAGAGTAGAGTGGCTGCTGTAGAGATGGCGTCTATCTATCTATCTATCTATCTGCATTGTGCAGAGCTGAGTTACTTTGTGTATGTTATAATGTACTTTGTGTGCACTGGGCTGCTCTGTACATTTATATATGATGGTATAGACTGGGTTATCTGTAAACTAAAGCTGATTATACTGGTAAGTGTGATAATTATGGCAGCACTATCCCACAGCACCTGTTATATACACCTGTCTGTACCAGCATGGCTCCTTGACTTTCTTTGCACACCTGGCACATGTCTTTATTATGGCACATGATTCTTGTGACTAGGTTGAAAGCGTGCGCCGTGCCCCCCCATGTCTGTCCTGGATCTGTATGGCCATCACTATTATATTGTATTCCCTCCCCCCACCCATCAGTCGCATATATAGTTGTCAGTGTTTGGTATGTTTGCGATTTTGTTGGTAACGCAAGTGCGTCCCTCGCGTGGCGAGCCGTCGATGCGTGACTTGGACTGCCATGCGCAAAAGGTGCTCATTGCACTGTGAGCCTCGCAGTGGGTTCAAATGCGTAATTCAAACAATGAAACACAACTTAGAAAACACACAATGGCGAAAACGGTAACACACTAACAACGCCAGGCACGCGGTACTTTGAAAATAAAACAAACGCAGGTGCTCAGAGGAGCAAAAGCCTCACATTATGTGGCAAACAGCATTGCCAGCCTTACAATTCTTTCCCTGTCATTTTTGACGGGCAATTTCCTGGTTTGTATATAAATTACAGATCTAAGCAGCTTTTCATCATTAGCTCCTTAGGCCAGCTGTGATAGGCTAGTACTAAAAACTTAGAATAATTTAATATTTAAAACAGAGATTCCTTTATGTCCCTTTAAAGTCTTGTGGGTGGGATTTTGTCTACGCCTCTGCCTAGACTTCTTACAGGGAGTCTTGTGAATCCCTGGCCTGCAGCAAACATGCTTCTACCACTTTGCCCTTAATATGTGTTAACATGACAGGTTCTTCCATTTTCTTAAATGAGTTGGACTAATGTGGCTCACATGGTTTGTTTATTATCTAGGTGTGGCTAGACTGGTTACTAAATCGCCTCATCTGAAATTATTTCCTTTATATTTCACATTCCACAGAAAATCAAACTAATCCATAGAATAAGACGTATAACATGACTAATGCACCACAAATCACCGGTCCTAAAATCTTACTGCTGTTCTATATATAATCTGTAATCTACCTCCTTCTTGTTTTAGATCTTTGTCAATCCCTGGTTTAGATAGTTAGGCATCAGATTAGAGATACTCATAAGAAACAGAATATTTGACCTGCAGATATAATTTTAATGTGACATTTGATGGCACAGACAATATGGGAAGCATAAATGCCAGACCTATCCCGTTGTGTATACACAAGAAATCGCCATCACTGACAGCTGCAGTGCCAGGAAGCATCCGCCAGATTGCGCCGTCAGTTTCAGGGAAGGCCTATAATTATTCCCCCCTCCGACGTGGCGCAACTCAACGGCGCTGAATTGACCGCAAGGCCATCGCTATGTTCGGCGCGGACCCTTGGGCCTCCGACGTGCCTGTCATAGCTCAAGGCCTCTTCCGCTGGTGCGCCTTATATGCAATGTGCAATAGTATTACAAAAAGATCGGCAGCGCTATCTAGCGGTTGGCGGCACTACTGCTGCCAATCTTTTGCGCAGGGGAAGAGGCAAAGTAACTAAGTGCCCATAAACATTGATGTGTATGTATATAATATTTAATATCAATATATCAATTCAATGCCTGAATCTGTCTCTAAATCTAGTATTATATGTTTCTTATGAGTATGTGTGTATCTATAATCTTATAATATCTCTAAGTATGTTTAAACATCTCATGTATGTCTATTTAGAATCTAATCTCTAAATATGTGTATGTGACGTTAGCGGTGATATTTATGTCTTGTGTGATGTAAGGTTGTTGGCTTATTTTGTTTGGCACATATTCCACACATAAGCAAAAACTAAACTCCTTAGTCATCTGCTATAGCATGAATGGTTTATTTTGTTTAGTCGTTCAGACATGTCCCACTCTGTGACCCAATGGACCACACTATGCCAGGTACATCTGTCAGTCACTGCCCTTGCTTCAATGACCTCATCTATCCATCTCCGCCTCTTACACCCCCTTCCTAAATCCCCTCCCTGTAAGAGGGGGTCTGAATTCTTAGTGTGGCCTCTTCACCCTATCACTAGGCCATAAACCGCCCTCCCATCGACAGATATGCCAGTCCCACATGGCACACTGTCAGCCCCTTACCTTGGCCTTGGCAGCCTCCAGCAAGCAGGTCCAGTATATATGATGTGGGGCAGATGGATGCAAGCTGGAGTGCACAGCATCATCAGGGCGCAGTTCTCGGGGTGCGGTTCTGCAGCGCGCAAAGGTCAGCATGCTGCCTGGGGGTTATCTGGCCAGGTCACTTCATATCCCAGACCTGAGGAGCCATATAAATTCTTGCAGAAACCTTGGGTTTAACCCTTTTCTGGCCCACTAACACAATATGGCAGAAAGTGTATCTTCACAGGTAAAGTAACATAATTACAGGGCACATAACCCCATATAGTAACCATAACACTACATATAGAAATAGTCTCTAAACACGTATCTTGTCTATTTTAGTAACCTTGGATATTAGTAACTAAGTGGGAATATAACCCTGGTAATTGTTAGTTTAATCTTATATTTATACAGTAGAACTCCAAGCTGGAAAAAAGAAGACATTTCTACTGTGAGTACAGAAAGCAACATAAAAAAACTAAACTTTATTGAAACACACTGTACAATAGACATATAAAATTTAACGTCACAAAATCTAGATAAAAGAAACTATTAACTACAAATAAAAATAACAATAATGCATCATATGGATGTTAGATTATATGTACAGAACTGTAATCTAGACCTCCCCTCAAGGAAATGGTGGCTCTTCCATACAATACGGTTACTGAGGGGCTTATTAACAGCTGAGATTTAAAACTCTGCTTTAATGTCATCCAGCTTGCTATATAGCTGAAAGAAGCCCAGTTGATAGAGCTCAATTCACTATAGATGTTGCTGGGTGGTAGATGCCCTTTTGACCATAGGAAACCGCTCAAGATGTATCCTGGTTATTAGGGAAGCCACTTGGCTAAGATAGATAAAATTTTAAGCCAGGTAGTAATATACAAAATTGCATTGCCACAAGTAAATGTCGCTAGCATACTAAGGCTGCAGAATAAACAGTGCCTTGCAAAAGTATTCACCCCCTTGGCATTTTTTATGTTTTGTTGCCTCACAACCTGGAATTAACATGGATTGTTTGAGGATTTGCATCATTTAATCTACAGAACATGCCCACAACTTTGAAGATGTGTTTTTTTTTTTTTTTTTTTTTGTGAAGCAAACAAATAGGACAAAATAACAGTCAATGTGCATAACTATTCACCCCCTAAAGTCAATACTTTGTAGAGCCACCTTTTGCAGCAATCACAGCCCCAAGTCGCTTTGGATAAGTCTCTATGAGCTTGCCACATCTTACTACTGGGATTTTTGCCCAGGAGGAATGGTTTATATTGCATTCTGTGTATAGCTGATATAAATCACGTTTTTAGCCACTCACAAAAACCAAGGACTATGTTGCTAACTTTTTGTCTATTTTTTTTTTTTTCTGAAGCTTGACAACTCTTGTCATTGCTTGTAATTAAAACTTACTTTTAAAATGATTGATTGTTATCTTGGTACTGAAAAATACCTAAGTGATTAAAGGACTATTGTGCTCAAATATTTTGATATACTGTTTTTTAAAAATATGTAAAATAAAATACTGCCTCCAATATATTACCTTTTTTCATATTTAATTATGCTGTTGTGGAATTTATCCTTTTGGTTTCTGGTAACGAACTTTCTGAGATGTGAGGGGACATTGAATAGGAGGTTTCTATATACAATATTAATTTGACAGCAGCCAGAGCTTTCAGTAGTACTAATAGAAAGCAAGGGCACACGCTCCCCCGCAAGACAGAACTAGTGATTTGCTAGTTGTTTGGAGAGAAACGGACTGAGCTACGATATTGTCTAGAAAAATATTTAAGGTTGATTTTAATCTAGTAATTAGTTACAAGTATCTGTGCATATATAGGTAGTTTTTTTATTTTCTGCCATAATTGGTATTTTTTGGTTTATCCCTTTTTTTTTTTTTTTTTTAGGGGGCCAGTGTAAGTGATTTTCATGTCAAACCTATTTTTAATTAACATTAAAAATATATGTGCAAATAGATGTTTATCTAGCGAAATATCCTATTAACAGGTTACCTCAATAACTTCCATTGCTGTACATCTCCCACCTCCTTGTCCTGAGCATTATTGAAAGGAAGAGGCAGATTTCAACTGAGAACATGAAGCCTTAACAAGACAACCGAATAAATGTTCCTGGTTAAAATATTGATGTAAATTGGCCCTGTAATGTTTCTTTGTCTAACCCATGTATTGCCCACCAGTTGTGATGTGCTTAGAACATGGGTGGGCAAGTTGGGTCCTGGAGGGCCACACGCCTGCCTGGATTTGAGGATCTCCTTTCTGTGCACAGGTGAGGCAATCCGCATGACTGAAGAAGTGATTGACTCACCTGTCCGCAGCAGGGATATCATCAAATCCAGGCCTGTATGTGGCCCTCCAGGACCGAATTTGCCCATGGTAGATACTGTATATGTTTTTAAAAAAGCCCATAATAGTAAATGTTCTATTTCTGGCTACTTGAACTTCATTCTCACGCTTTCAGGTGTCACCATGAACAACATCGAGTGTGTGTCCAACCTCCTGCAGGTCTGTACCCACAAAACCGCGGAGTTTCTGTTGGATCTGGAGAACAAGTACATGGTATGGCTGGTGGAGATCGAGGAGGAGGCCAGGAAGATGTTCAGCACACAAACATTGTATGTACTTTAATTCTTCTCTATCTACAGATCAAAAGCAGCTCACGGGATTTATACATATTTTTAATTTGGAAGAACAAACACAATTTTTGAGGGCTGATCAGAAAATGAAATTTACTGTGACATTTAATTAAAATGGTAACTTTAACATTAATCAAATATAAAAATATATTTTAGGTGTGATCTTTACTGTAAAAACTTTAAATGTTAATTTTAGTAAATAACTTTAAACTTGTAGTGTTTTATAGCTATATCTAAGGGCTTTGAACTTAAGTTGAATTGAATGAAAATAAAGAAAAATACATTGTCATCTACAATGTCTATACTGTAATCTTTTGTTGATATATTATCCTCTTAATAGTTATATAAAGAAAGTTGTTATAGTAATTAGTATGGGGGGGGGGGGGTAGTGCGGCATATTGTGCTCTTTGGGGAAAGGCTGTTATTGACATCGTGGCGTCCACCAGGAATCGTAGAGCAGTGATGGCAACTAGAACACTTTCTGCCTCTAGCATTGATCTATCCAGGCTCCAGCCCGTGGCTCCTATAAGAAAAGATTGCATGATGTTCACATGTAAGACTATTCAGAGCTTTCACATCACACTTGTAAATCTAACCTTCATGAAATGCCGCCTGAGTACTCCTAATGTCAACATCAGATCCTCCCACCAATACCTGCTTCCCCTGTGAGCCTGGATATTCAATTCTCACTTTTTGCCATAAGCCTGAGTATACTGTTGAAGTTCCCCCTAAATACCTGAGGGCTATTGGGGCTACTCGCCGCTTGTAGGATGAGGGATCTAGTAGCCTTATGGGATTCCAATGAACTCCCATGGCACATAACCTTTAACCCTTATATTGTAAGTTCGAATCCAGTAGTAAAATTCTTGGAGCTGTGACTATCTTGCTTGCAGGACTTGTCAAGCCCTGAGTTAGTGGTAATATTCAGTTTAGTCTGCAGCAGCAATAATTAATAAGTCTGTTCAGCCTAAGCTCAAGATTAGCATAATTTCTCTCAGATATATTCTCGAAGTGCTGACCTTTTCACATTACTCCCCTTTTAAACACATGCTTTGTTTTGCACCTATACAAATTATTAAAATCTGTAATATGTAGCTCAGTAGACTATGGGCAACATCTAGAATTAATATGTATAAATGTATTTTCTCAGTGACTTTAATGCTGAACCAGAATTGATGCCAAAGACCCCATCTCAGAAGCGGCGTCGGAAGAAGAGATCGTCATTGGGGCCAGATGAGAATTGGGACCCTAATAGCAGGTGAGAGGCTTCCTGGGCAAGGACGTATAACTGGTTTGTGTGCATGACCATCGGGATCCTGATGCATCAAACTTCTGAAACCTTTTAAGATGTCACGATTAGAGTAAATTGATGAACTTATGCTGGTGGTTTCTTAACTTTGTTTACTTGGCTTCACCATATTGTTGGGTTATTGGGAGCTTATGTTTCTGATCAGGTATTTACATTTATAACCTGCTTTTTTTAAAGCAAGTTAGTGGGGTTGTCATCTGTAAGAAATTAACTAATAATTAAATAATTAATGTATAATTTCTACAAATAATAAGTTTTTGGACAAATCAATAAACGAACATATGAATAAGTTTATAATTAAAAGATATATTTTGTATAAATCAATATATGGTTACACAATGGGTTTTAGACAAACAGATAGACAGTAGGGATAAAACGATATTTACAAAAAGATACTTATATGAATATACTACATTATTATTAAATACTACACCACAGGTCAGCAATATCTTCAGAGTCCATATCTTTAGTCCTCAGGTCACAGCACGGCATGGCTTATGCTCAGCTGGGCACTCCTCTGGATGGCTCTTCTGGAGACCTCTTCATGGACACCCACACTCCTAGACTTCTCCTAGACTCAGACTGGACTCCTACTAAACTTCCTGACTTCTAGACTTCCAGACTTAGACTGACTAAACTCTCTGGACTTTTGTATATCTTTCTTGGACACTCCCCCTTGATATATGACTGTACATCTCACTGAAATCATCTCACCTTACCCCAAACTCCATAAAAATTCCATAGATGGGGAAACTCACGCACACAGATGTCCCCTTGTTTACATATAAACACCCTGGGCCAAGAGACCTTGTTATTATGTTGTCTATATGATAGAGTATCCACCACACCCAACTGTTCTTTTGTTTACCCATAAACAACCCCAGGCATAAGCCTTTGTTACAGTATGAATGGACTAGAAAGTTTCTCAGGGATAAGATGGTAGTTGACTAACACAATCTATATATCATAAATAAAGATTTATACGACTACATAAATTTTATAAGATACACTTATTAAAGACATATGTTTAAAAATGGTCACTGTATAAGCCATATCGTACACATCTTTAGGTTGTTTGACAAAGATCTATCCTGACAAAATTGCGAAACCATTGTGAGTCAGTGAAAGTACATGAAAAATCGTCATACATGTAAGAAATTGCAGTGAATATTTAATCTGGCCTTATTTTTTTCTGTTTGGTTTAAAAAAAACAACAAAAAAAAATGGTTCCCACCAAACTGTATTGGAGGATAAAAAGAGCTATAATGAAAAGTGAAGCCTATTTAGATAATGGATGGTTCTTGTTGCTTTCTTTTGTCACTTTCGTGTGTGTGATAAATTAATGTTTATCCTCCATGTTGGGGAGGGGGGTTTAAATCAGTCTTGGGTTTTCATTTATTTTTTTTGTGACACTGTTGCAGATCCTCTCGCAGACGCAGTAGCACCAATTGGAGTACATCTGTTCGTAGACTGTCTGTGAGAATCCAGAATAAACAGGTTAAAGAATCCGTTCAGGAGGTGCCAGAAAAACCCAAGAGACTGACCAGAGCATGTGCCAACAGCATGACCCCTCCTGTACCAGAGATACCTCTTCCAGAGCCCCCGTCAGAAGTATGTCAGAGCAGAGTCTTGCAAGTTAAAATAAGTGCAAGAGGACGTAGGAGTGCAGAGAGGCAAAACACAAATAAGATCACTGTAAGTACCAGAGAGCCTTCAGTTCCAGAGACGGACATACCACCTGCACCTGTGACCCCAGAATCTAAAAGCCAGTGTGTAACCAAGCTAAATCTTGCTGATGCCTCCACTCCAAAGCAATCTGTAGAAGAGACTCTGGCAGCTGACCAGGGCCAGCTCACTGAAGAGCTTAAAATTGATAGATCATTAGATTTGAAAGACCCTAAAGTGACACAAACAGGATCTCTGCCTTCCCGTCGCTCAGGACGTCGCAGTATAGCAGGACGACAATCCGCTAGCCAGCGTGCATCCCTTTTTGCACAATACTCGCTAGCCAGCAAGCGGGAGAATATGACCCAAGAGGCTGTCAGAAAATCCATACGTCGTTCCATATCAAAGAAAAGGGCAACGGAAAACTCCTTGTCTAGTAGCAGAAGCTGTAAGTGACCAGGCTGAGTGATTATAAAGCATGCTGCTTGGAATTGTAAGGAATCCCTGTGTGGAAATGTTGCACACAGCACTTCTTCCTTACTGGTGTAATTAAAATTTTACATGGAGACAATTACTGAGTTGGGTTATGTAGAACAACTGTGCAAAATTATTTGGGGCGGGGGTGACTGGGCATCCAACTTCTCTATACAAGGTAGATTGCTGCAGGGGCCACCTACATAGATCACACTCTCTTCTAATAGAGACCCCCTTTACTCCAGATTGCTGCTATAAATAGCAGAGGTTCCCTATCCAGTTGAGGGGCCTGGTGCTTTGCACCTGCCGCAGCTCAATCACTGCATGGAGAGTAATAAAACTAAAGATTGTGTTTTATAACAATAAAAAACAAAACAAACAAAAAAACCTTAAATGGTTCCCTTAACTGAGACTATATATCTTTGAAAACTAATTTTTAATTCCTAAAAAAAATGCAGCTAGGGTGTAATTCATTTAAATGATTGATAATTGGTGAATGTACAGGGCATTTCAGAACTCTAAATATGGAGTCTATGGAGATGCAATACTTTTGGGTTTAATGATGTTGTGTGCATGATTTTTGTATTCACATGTTGTCTCTATTGCTTTTCTCCTGACAGACCAGAGCTCTATAGAGGACGAGGATACAATTAAAGTCAGGTGAGAGAACATCATAAACACATCCCTGCCATTGGCTACCCAGAAGAATATGTGAAAGGACATTATAATGGCCCAGCAGTCCTAGTCTTTCTTGGCTGCATCCTGTCAGAACACAGCACCACCTGCTGGTGTAAAAATTTTACTGCAGGCAAAGAACTATTCCATCCTCCGATCTGGCTCCTAAGGCACGCAGACAGAAGAGGCCGTGAGCCATTTGAGTTGCGCCACGTCGGAGGATGGAATAGTTATTTGCCTGCAGTAAATTGTTTGCGCCACCAGGCAGTGCTGTTTCGCAGCCACACACTCCCGTGTTCGGACGGGATGCGGCTTCCAAATAGAAATTATTAGAGTTATGAAAGCTGGGCCGGATCTAATCTATCAAACGAATTTGACTGTTTAGGCTCCTACCCTCACTACCGTGGCAGATCATGGTGGACTATTTACCTGCAGCTGATTACCTTTGGTAGCAGATCATAGTAAAAAGTGCTCAACACTTCATGTTAAACTTTTAACAGTTCACTATTAACATTAAACATATGTGCAAACAGCAGTAAAGTAAATCTTCAGCCAGAAAATATAGTTTAAAAAGATTTGCCTAATTAATGTCCACTGCTGGACCCCTCCCCATCCCTCATTGTCCTGAGCACACCTGAAAAGGAACAGAAATCGCTTACTGTGTAACGTATAAAAAAAAAAAAAAACTCCACTTTTTTTTTTTTTTTGTAATTGAAAGGTTTATATACTGATCTTAACTTCTTGGAAATTTATAAGACCATTACAGTTCCCTTTTGGCCAAGGTTTATTTGTTTCTAAGTAGCAGACAAATACTCTGGTTATTTACATGCAACATTTGTTTTTGCAGGCCTGAAACAGTGGCAGCCGATGAGGTAAGTTTAGCACACGAGTGCAGTCTCTTATTGTAAATTTCCATTTGGGTGTGCAAAATGTGACTCTGTATCGCTGAAAAAATAGTATTTTTCCTGCATTTATTTATTAAAAAGTACTTATTTAGACCTATTGTTGCATTACAATATTCAATCGGTTCAAATTATATTAAAGGGAATTAAATAAACACAAGTACAATCAGTAATTTATACACAAAATAAGGTAAGTGTAGTTATGCATATACTTTATTGGGGCACAAGGTAAAAATACCCTGTTGAAATAATACCCACTGACCCGAAGAGTTAAAGTGGTGACTTTCTAATAGTCACGAGGTACATAAAGTATAAAATTCCTCTTACTTTTTTAAATTTACAAGTTGGTAATAAGTAGTAATCAAAGTATTGGGTCATGAGGTTATTGCGCGGGGAAGCATTTACCAAATTAACTTTTCTATCCGTAGAATCTCCCATAGTAAATGTTTTGGTTAAGTGATTCATAAACTGAACTTTAACAAGTAAAAGAAGCAACATCTTTGCACTAAAATAAATTCAACATCACTATTGATAGTAAGGATTTATTAACGGTCTTATGAAGTATATAAATCCACGTGTTGTAGCCTAAGACATTACCCCAAGTCAATAATATCAAGTGTTATTAAATTCCTTTTATATAGAAAAACAAATTGTTTCACTATCTGGTTAAAGGCATATTCAAGTGGGCAGGATTATGAGTGCATCTGATAGAGAATTAGTGGTTTATGAAAAAAAATTGTATGCATGAAAAAATACCAAAATAAACAGTTACTCTGAAGTTTGATAGAGAACACCCCCTGACAAGCCCAGGGAAAATTAGCATAGCTAGTACATTGTATCTTTTTGGCCTGGAGATTGTGCTGCAGCTTTCCTTCATTCACTGATTGTTTTATCATGCCAGGTGAAAATTGCCCCCATCACCTGCCCCATCCCCAGTGAATTGAGCTTGCACGCACAGATGTACGTGCTCGCTCGCTGCCCGCCCTACTCCTCCCTCCAGTGGCTTTGGAAACCTCTGCAATGCTCGGAGTTGTTCGGAAGCAGAGGTGATGCTTTTAAAAAAAAAAAAAAAAAAGAATACCCTAGAGTGCAGCAGCTGTTGGTGGGGGTGTCCACAATTTTTTTTATTTTTTTTTAATAATTTTCTATTTTTAATGTAAACTTTTTTTTTTTTTTTTCTAGGTGGGTTATGAATGCCTTCTACAAGATGTATTCATAACCCACCTCACTTTAATATGACTTTTTAAGTGAAGAACATTCAAGTTTCCTAAATAGATACGTTTTATTAATCTGGATTGTAACTATTGTATCAATGTTGAGAATTACTAAGAAACAAAATACAAGTAACCTAAATAGAAGTTCCAGCTCAACAATAATCTTGTAAGACTATTACCTAATAAATGAGGATTCAATATTGAAATGTATTATCTTATAAATAAGTGTCTAAGTTTAAATGTATAAAAAATTGGTGGTTTTCATTAGTCGTCAGAAATTAATACTCGTTGTTAAACGTCCACATTTTATCTTGGGTTATTTTAACATTTTGAATAAAGGTTACATTTTAATTAAATTTTGTTTTTTTCTGGGCAATCCTTAAAGGAATTTCTTCTTCTTTTCACTGAATTCTTTCAGCCAAAATGTGCTTTATAAGTACCGTATTTATCGGCATATAACACGCACCGGCGTATAACGCGCACCTCATTTTTAAGAAGGGAATTTCAGGGGGAAAAAAAATTCAAATAAAGAACTTTGAAGCAAAATCCTCAACCTCACGCTCCCTCATCCTCAACCCCCCTCCTCATCCTCCGCCTTCCAACCCCCCTCCTCATCCTCAACCCCCCGGTGCACCCGGTATATGCTAATGACGTGGCGCGCATGTGACGTCACCGGGTCAAGGAGCGGAGGCCAGAGCAGAAGCAGGTAAGTGAGGGGTAGGTATTTAGGTGGCTTTAGGTTGAGGAGGAGGGGGCTTTAGGTTGAGGACGAGGGGGCTTTAGGTTGAGGAGGAGGGGGCTTTAGGTTGAGGAGGAGGGGGCTTTAGGTTGAGGAGGAGGGGGCTTTAGGTTGAGGAGGAGGGGGCTTTAGGTTGAGGAGGAGGGGGCTTTAGGTTGAGGAGGAGGGGGCTTTAGGTTGAGGAGGAGGGGGCTTTAGGTTGAGGAGGAGGGGGCTTTAGGTTGAGGATGAGGAGGGGGGAGTGAATATTGGTGTATAACACGCACCTATCATTTGCCCCCTATTTTCAGGTAAAAAAAAGTGCGTGTTATACGCCGATTTTAAATACGGTATTTAGAGCAGTAGTAATGGGTACTGCAGACTCATTATGTTAAATGCTGCTTTCAGTAGATTTCACACTAATTTTAGTTTTGCATACATTTTCTATGTGGTACAAAATACAATTTGCAGTTTGGTTCCAGGGGAGTTCATAGCAGACTCAAAATGTCAGTGTTATTGGATAACTAGCTGTTTTGTAACAACTTTAATAATGTATTATTATTAGCAGTTAACTTTATCTTTAGTAGTATCTACGTACAACTATGACATGAATACCTTACCTGGCATTGTTGCTGACAGTTGGTTAATCTTCCTCTTTCAGGCTCCAGCTCCTCAACCCTCTCGGCCTTCTCTTCGTTCCCGTGACTGTAAGACGATAGAGATCAATAACCAGCGTGAATTGCCAGAGAAGGAGACTCGGCAGACCATCGCATCAGCTACCGGTGAGCTCACTTGCCCAGTATGTGTTTTTTTTTTTTTTTTTTTTGGGGGCTGGCTCTATGACCGTAGATGATGCCTGCCATGTAGCCTCCATGTTTGCAGGTTGTATCTAGCTTTATAGGGATTTTCAGATTTAAAACCCTTCATGAAATTACTGACTAAATAGATCAGAGATTTATGTGCAACTGCTATCACAAGGTAAACTGAGTTATCAGATCTTGCAGTAGGTTACTAAATATTTATTTTTTTCACCTCACAGAATGTTTTGTTGTCCCTGGTGATGATGCTCAGATAAGGTAGGTTCTCATCTCCTCCTGCTTTTAAACTGCTCTTACTAAATAAAAAAAAAAAAAAAAAAAACAGACCAGTCATATTTAATACTTGATATGTTTTGATCACAATTGTGCTCTTCATGCAGGAGGAAGAGCTACAAGCGAGCAGTAGATGAGCTCTCAGATGATGATCATAAAGATGAGGTAGAGCATTCTCCACCTTGTAAGAAGACTCCATCTCCTACATGTCGTCCCAGCAAGGTAGGATCCCATCTGACATACTCAGCATGTGCAAATCTGCAGGGTCTCTAGATCCCAATCATGTCTGTCCTTACAGGTAGTGAGGCCACCTCCCCAGGTGAGGAGTTTTCTTCACACTGTGCAGAAAAACCAACTACTTATAACTCCAGGATCTTTAGGGAGAACCATGGTGAAATCCTTAATGAAGCGCAACACCCCTCTCAAAACGGACCCCAAGGTATGTTGGAGGGGGGGGGGGTAGATTAACCAAAACATGAAGTGAAATAAGAGGGGTAGTATGCAGTTGTGGGAGATTCTCATTATAACCTTTTTTATGATGGTGACACTTGTTGCAAGACATTTATCAGCTTGTTTGTATATTACAATTAGACTTTGATCCTCAATAGTTTTTTTTTTTTTTTTTTTTTTTTTAAACCTAGGATAAACAATGTCTTTCTAGATGCAGTAGGAATAGATGAGATTTGTAAGAAAGAAACTTCTGATGTAAATGTTTTATAATGCAGTGTCCTTTTAATCATCAGTAGCAGAAAAAAGCTGCATAAGTCAGTATTGCAAAATATGCAAAACTTTCAAGGCATGAAATGATCCGGTGAACAGATTACCGCATATACTCGAGTATAAGCCAAGGCACCTATTTTACCACAAAATACTGGGAAAACTTAGTGACTCGAGTATAAGACGAGGATGGGAAATGTGCTGCCCCCTGTGTCCCTCTTGTGCCCTCTGTGCTCCTTTCTTGTGTCCCCCCCCCCCCCCCCCCCTCCTACTCATCCTTAACCCCCCTCCCCCTTTCCCCTCACTTACCTTCCATCTGCAGCTGCTCCACCTGAGTCGGGACCCGGCATATGCTAATGACGTGACGTCAAATGCGCGTCACATCATTAGCATTGGCCGGGTTGACGCAGCCGGGAGCTGAGGAGCAGCTGAAGATGGAAGGTAAGTGAGGGGAGCTGGAGGGAGAGAGACACGTGGGGGGGAGGTGAGACACATGTGGGGGGGGGGGGGGAGGTGAGACACATGTGGGGGGGGGGGGGGGGGAGGTGAGACACGTGGGGGGGGGGAGGTGAGACACGTGGGGGGGGGGGAGGTGAGACACGTGTGGGGGGGGGGAGGTAAGAGACACGTGTGGGGGGGGGAGGTAAGAGACACGTGTGGGGGGGGGAACTAAGAGACACGTGTGGGGGGGGGAGGTAAGAGACACGTGTGGGGGGGGGAGGTAAGAGACACGTGTGGGGGGGGGGGGGAGGTAAGAGACACGTGTGGGGGGGGGGAGGTAAGAGACACGTGGGGCGGGGGGGGGGGAAAGAGTATGACTCGAATATAAGCCGTTGGGGCCCTTTTCAGCATTTAAAAAAAAAAAAAAAAAAGGGCTGAAAAACTCTGCTTATACTCGAGTATATACGGTACTTCCTAGAGCTGAACATTGATTCAATAAAACTAAAATCATTTCTAAAGTAATGATGATTCGTATACCAGTGCCATCCAGTAAATTGTATGTTTGTAGCTGTACTCAGTATATGCTTTTTTTTTTTTTTCTCTCCTTGGGTCTCTTCAGGCTGAAGTAAGTAGACTTATTTAATTATTTATTTTCATATGCCACTGTTTTTTGTCACATGGGTGCATGTTGCTTACATAGTCCCCTCTAGGTACTGGTAATGTTGGTGTGGTGGTGTCCATATTGGCTGAATGCTGCATATTGGTTGAACTCCTTTCTGTGTGTGGTGAGGATGATTAGTTCTTGTAAGTCTCTTCTCATATCAAACTCTCCTCCAGGAGAAGGAGCGACAGCGTCAGGAAGCTCTGCGCAAAAAAGAGGAGGCTGAGCTTCAGCGCAAACAAAAGATCGAAGAGGTGAAAAAACGCAAGCAAGAAGAGCTAAAAATGTGCGTAACTCACCAGGTCTGGGGGAAAGACTTAAAGGACCAATTTACAATGAAATGTGATATACAGTATATGTGTGTATTTATGCTTTGGTTCCATGATACAATGGTGGGTGTGAGAGCAGGGTGTCTACTTTTCTGTAGTTTGCATTGTTTTGATGCCTCATCCTGGGACAGTGAAGTGGGGTGATGTCAATTTCAATCTTATCCAGTTATCAAACAAAGGCTCTGGACTTCTCATCCTCTACTAAATACAAACCCACGCCCATCATCCGGCTCACAGGACGTGACCGAACAACAAACTCAAAACAGATTTGTGTACCCGCAAACTGTCTTAAACGTTTTCTGTACATGGCTTACACCGCTATATTAATATGGTACATAGTTAACAAAGTGGTGTTTTTTTTTTTTTCCCTTTGGTTTGCAATTTTCATTCATAAGTAATTTTCTGGTGTGTGAGGAGTCATTAGATTTTAAGAGTATTTTAATCACTATGAGTAGGTGGTCTCTCTTCAGTGAGTGCGTTTAATTTTTTTGTTTTGTTATAATTTTATTTTTGTTTAGGCGTCGGGAAGAGCGTCTGAAGAAGGTGTTACAGGCTCGTGAGAGAGTTGAACAGTTGGAAGAAGAAAAAAAGAAGAAAATGGAGCAGAAATTTGCACACAATGATGAAAAGAGTGAGAAGGTAACAGCCTTGCATTAGAGATTCATAGAGATATATTTGGGAAATGTTTAGCTGAAACCCTTTATGTCTAATGGTTACGGTCATACAAGCAGTGAGGACCATTGTGGAACAAGGTTAGCATTTAAATACTTGTTAAGCAGGTCATGGTTTAGAAAGCCCTTCAAAGATGGTAAGGGGTATACGTTAATGGGCTTATATATCGTCACACTCCATTCAATCAAAATATAACAGATGAGCCCCACCCAGTTGGGACTATTTTAAGTTTACTTTTGCTATTCTTAATAGTGGACAGGTTGTAGGAAGAACCAGACACTAAATCACTGCTGGATATGTCTTACAAGTGTCTCTGAAAGCCTAAATCGTTGTGTCCAGATAATTGGTATCTAACTGGAGCATTATAAAGCCTGTTTAAGATTGCCTTCATGTGGTGGCTGATGTTATTGCTTTTACAGAACACCATACCCTAACATTTTACTTATAAGGGTGTTTTATATTTCTGATAAAGCTACAGTAGTTTCACATCACTAGCTAATATTCTATTTTGTGATTGGATTCAACTGACCTGATGTCACTGACCCCTTTCCAGGGTCTGGATCCTGGTGCATTGAGCCACCATAGAGGACATACCGCCCCATTGGAAAATGGGTAGGGGAATTTATATTGCCACAAGAGAAATGTTGGTGGCAGGGTGAATAACCCCTAAAACATAGGGCCATATTTTACCACCATGCTCCATATGGTATATGCTCTGCCTTATCCTGTATACTATATGTAATTCCCCATGTTCTGTTACAGTGTTATGTTTAACTACATGGTCAAACCGTTCCAGTTTAAACAATAGGTCTACAATGAGACATTGTGGACTGACCGGAACCAGTGATTGTATTGTATTCTGTTTTGTCCCATTGTTTGTCTGATAAGCTAATTCCATCTCAGATGTGCTAGACCGCTAAAGACGACGTGTGTATTGGAGGTTGGCCTATAGTTCACAGGATGCCAGACTATTAGACCCCATGTGGAGTCAATCTCCTGTTTGTCTGCCACTCCCTGTCATTATTGTCTTATATACACCCCCCCCCCTCTGTATCTATCACCTATAAATATTGTTTGACTTTCCAAAAATAAAACCGTTTACTGCTGAGACACATAGAAACAGTATGTTCTCTTATTTGCTCCTGGTGGCTGTGATTCTCCACCCTGCAAGTAATTTGTCCTGGTCACTACCACGGGAAGGTTACTGAGACGCTTGCAAGTGCTGATTCCTGATGGAGAGACTCTGATACAGAAGCCAGATTGCTGTTGCCGAGATGTTCAAGAAACCAGATCTCTAACGGCCCTTGTGGGTCTAGCAGGAGGCCCTAGGCAGTAAAAGCCCCTACCCCTGGATCGTCCAACATGACTAATGTGAGATTGTGTTTGACTTCTTCCAGTATTTGAGTTCCTTGAGGTTCTGGTGTATACAACCATTATCTTAAATACCTTTCTTTTACTTGTGACATAAGCCACTGTGATTGTTAGAGTATCAAAAAGTCCATAACATACAAAGTTGTTGGGTGAATTCAGTTTTGGTTTTATTTACTCGACTAATTAGATTTAATGTGTTCCATGCCCATTTCTGATTATAGGTGCGAGAGGATCGCGTGGCAGAGGAGAAAGCCAAAAAGAAAATGACTGTCAAGAAACAGGAAGAGTTAGAGAGCAGACGAAGGCAGGAGGAAGATGCTAGGAGGCTTAAAGCCAAGCAGATGGTAAGTGGTTTCCATACACTCTTATATCCTTCAGAGCGGTTTGTTATGACCATGGATTTGACTTCCTTGGTCATCTACTGTGTAGGAGGAAGAGGAGAGGAAGCATCAGGAGCTGCTTCAGAGGAAGCGGGAAGAGGAAGAGCTGGAAAGACAGCGGAAAATGGCAGAGGCCAAGGAACGGGAGAGGTTGAGAGAACAGCAATTAGCAGCTGAGAAGGAGCAAGAGCGTCTGCGCGTGGAGAAGTAAGCCATTCAGAAGGCTCTGATTTTTTTCCCACTGATATATTTTAATTTCCATTCACTTGTACCAAGCTCCTCATTCTTACAGAGAGTGTGCAGAAAAGGAAAAAGCTCTGCAGCTGCTGAGGAAGATGGAACTGCATCAGAGCGAGACAGAGGAGCGTAAAAAGAGGGTACATTTTTATATAATATATGATTTTTTTATTATATATATATATATATATATATATATATATATATATATATATATATATATATATATTTTATTTTTTTTGTGTGGAATCTGAATAATTCCTCAAGTGTTCTGTGTTTTACCCATAATACAGATCTAGATGTCCTTATTTACAGCTTCAGCATATTTAAAACAATAAGCTTGACTCTGCTCACTTCAAACATTTCTGCACATTACATTTGCAATAGAGCAGGGGTGGAGATGCTTTTGAATGGTATCTGAATATTAAATACTGGATTTGAAATTCATGATAAAAATAAAATAAACTTTGAGGTTCTCCTGGATACTGACACCAACAGACTTGGGTACCATGGCTGCAGTCATCTCACTCTTTCTCTCCATATTAGGAGCTGCAGGAACATCTGGAACAAGAGAGTCTAGAGAGGATGCGTACAGAACAGAAGGTGAAGAATCTCCTTGAAGAGCTTGAGTCCAAGAGGCTTCAGGAAGAACAGGAGAGAAAAGCCAAAGAACTGATTGCAGCTGCTAATTGTCCAGTGCTAAATCTCACTGTAGATATTCTGGTGAATATATTTTTTGAAGCATAGATATTCATGGCATGTCTCAAACAAAGCTGCTTCAATTCAGACAGTTATTTCTAACAAGTAATACATAGAATGGTTAAAGTCTGTCCCTTTCTAGAGAGATATTGTATTTCAATAGACACACAAAGGTCTGTATCTGGATTATTGGCTCTTCTGCCTCCTAAATGTATGATATAACCCGTGTGTGTCCTGTGATCATAAACACACAGGAAACTGCCTTGCAGAGTGCATTGAAAAGATCAGTAGTGATCTATCTAGTTACTCTGGATGTGTAACAATTAGGAACCACAAATATTTTACAAAAGCCAAACGTGCTGTTTGTAGGTTGTGTGTGTATTGGAACTTGCTGGTGAGTAGTCAATGCACTCCATGGTATCCACATAAATACTGGTGTCCTAGTTAACTTAAAGAGACTATTTTTAAAGAGCATGAAACACTGAATATGTTTGTTATATTTTTATATTTTTTACACCTGGGAAATTCCATGTTTCTGCACTTTTTATTTTTTTATTTTTATTTTTTTATTTTTATTTTTTTATTTTTTTTTTATATGGAAATGAATTGCACACTCTAACTGGCTGCTTTGGCTCACTAATTTGGATTGGTGTCTGTCTATAGTAGCCAAAATAAAGATTCCATCTCATCAGGCAGTTGGACCCCTCCCACTTTTTTTTTTTTTTTCATTTTTATTTTTTATTTGTGTATATAGCACATTTTATCCAACGTTTTACATAATTTATAAAGTGGCACATCAGGTTTGAGATATAGGGGATCCTGTTTATGTGATCAAACACTGGTCACCATATACTCTCTACACCATCAGAGGGTGGAAACATTTTAACATGTCCTGGGTTGAAATTTTGCTGCTTCACAACTGATAATTTAGAAGCAATTTTAAAAAAGAAAATCCATTTTATTTGGCACCTGCTTATCCACCTCCTGTCTGGTGTAGAGTGCAATATGCAGACTTCGGTATCCATTTAAACAGATACATTTCATGACCAATGACTAAACACAGCCTCACACAGCTTGCATTTATGTGTTGAAATGATTAATGCAGGGGTAACCAAACTCGGTCCTGGAGGGCCGCACCCAGGCCTGGATTTGATGATTTCCTTTCTGTGCACAGTTGAGTCAATCAGGATGGTGGAAGAAGCAATAGTATCACCTGCTTGCAGCAAGGATATCCACAAATCCAGGCCTGGGTGCGGCCCTCCAGGACCGAGTTTGGTGACCCCTGGACTAATGGTTTCATATTGTGTGCTGCTGACTGTATGTATGTACAATGATCGATGCAGGAACTATGTTTTTTTTTTTTTTTTTGTAAATCTATCTCCCCTTCTCCTTCAGAAATCACCAGCTGTTGAATCCTATCAAATGACTCCTCAAGGCTACAAACAACCCAAAATTGAACCTGAAAACTACGGAATGGACTTGAACAGTGATGATTCCACAGATGACGAGAGTCAACCTCGCAAACCTATTCCAGCCTGGGCATCTGGTGAGTGGGGGGCTTGGGGACAGCTTCTAAAAGTACTTGTTGGTATTAAAGTAGTGATATACTGTCCTAACAGGCGCTAGATGCTATACTGAACAGACATTTTATAGTTTAATTAAATTCCTATTCAATGACTTAAACAAAAAGGAACACATTTTTAAAAATCAGATTCTCCGCCTCTAGCAAATCTGCTTATCTCAACTCTGTATAAAGCCATTAAGGGGTTAGTAGAGGCCATGACTAAGCAGGTCTGATTGGTTTTCAGAATGCTCAGATGGTGTCCTTTACTGGCTGCCTCTCAATCAGAGCTGATAAACTTGTGGTTTCCAAGAGAAAATACTTTATGTACTTCATTAACTGGGGACTTGTATCTTTAGACACATGATGGCCCCTAGCTATTTAAACAGGCTTTTCGGGTTTATTTTTTTTTTTTTTTTCATTGAATAACTTTTTTTTATTTTTATGCTCTATTAAGGTATTAGTGTCCCTTTTAGAAATGTATATTTTTACTTGGATAGCCCTAATATAAAAGGGATGGTCACTCTTGTTGTATATAGCATGCATTCTGCAGTTGTCACTTATATACACTTTATATTGGTTCTAAACTATAGGCCATACGCTAACCTTTTTTTTTTTTTTTACCCCACAGGAAACCTGTTAGCCCAAGCAGTGCAACAGCATTACTATAACCCCATCAATGTGGGCCATATTTTTGGTATAATTGATGCCCCAAAATTGGAAGAACTTTTTAATAAGAATAAACCTCGTTACTTTAAACGTACCAGCTCCGCTGTGTGGCACTCGCCCCCACTGAGCAGCAACAGGCAGGATCTTGCTGCTGTTTATCGCTTTAAGAAATGAACAAACACTGTGGATAAAGACCAACTTCCCACCGAACTATTGTACATGCTCCCCCACCCTGTGTCTGTCTTATTTTTATGTTTTTTACCAAATTGTATGTATATCTATTGGTATCTAGAGTTATCTTTGTAAAATAAAGGTTTTTTTATACAATATGTCTAAGGCCTCACTTGGTTTTGCGCTTCAACTGACTTATTTTAAAGGCATCTGTGCCTTTTACAGTAAGTTGTAGAAATCTAAAGAAGTTTTGGCTTCTGCAACTATTTCATGTATTTAATAGTAGAAGATGTAGTTTCTACATTCTGAAAACTTGCAACCACCTTGCATTCAGATGGATACGGTATTGGGCTTTAGCTCTTAGTTTACTCCGATAATGTCAGTCCAAGATAATTCTCTCGGTTTCTGTAGATAATTTGTTGATGTGGATGTTGGTAAATTTCCACACTATTTCTATGGGATCTTGGATGGGTCTTGTAATATTTCTAGGGCTCTGTAGATCTCACACTTGGAGGATGCCGCTTCTCCTGGTACACCGGCAAATGTGGTGTATCTGAAGTCCTAGATATAAGAAAGGGAGGGGGAGAGCGCAATATATACTCCTAGTGCAGACTACTTTGTGCCTCTTCGTAGTATTGATTTAATTTTTAAATGGCATTCAAACCTGGCTATTCATTTTAGTAGCACTTTTTTTTTTTTCTTTACAGTTAATCATTTCTGAAATGGCTAGAATTGATTTTAAGGCTACTGTATGGCAATGTGTGGCCCACAGTGCTCGTTAATGGCAAGGAAGGGGCCACTAGACAGACTAGTCCTAATTAGCACATCCAAACCGCTAATGTCTGCCATTAAAAGCCTCATTACAGTAGATATATACATTTCTAATGATTACAGGCTAATGAAACATACAAAAGCAGCTTTTGCTTGAACCCATCTGGGATATTTCTTACAGAACAAACATGAAGAAAGCTCTACATTCCCAAAGATCCAACTAAACCTTACTGACTTCTTTGCCCCAGAGTAAAGATCCCACACATGATTTGACCAAAAGAATAGACTACAAAGCCATACATACAGTGAACACATCTGTCAATGACCAGATCTCCACTGTCTCCTGACCTAACCTCTAAGTAGCCATCAAGCACAAAGATACTGATTTATTGATGAAGATACTTCCAACTTTGGACTGAGAAATCCAGAGTCTTGCATAGATTTGATAGAAATAAGCTTGAATTCTCAAACTTGCTATTTGACATTCGATGTGACAGATCTGCTGGAGGAAATTGTATTTCTATTTTTTGTGTGAAAATTAGATGTAGTCAAACAACCTCTTTATATTGGTCTTTAGGTAACCTACAGGTCTGCAATTCTAGGTTAATCGGGGAAAAACTCTTTAGGTATCTATCATTCATGTCACTATATAGACCTAGATTCCAGAACACCAGCCTGACCATATAATCACACTACCCTTTGGACAATGGACATACTAGACACCATGCCTGTGTTTTTTTTTGTTTGTTTTTTCCTTTTGCAATACCTCTGAATCCTTGAGTTAACAATAGCATCAAGACATACAGGCGACGTTAGCCATGGGGTGTAACTGAGGCATCTTGCAGTTAATCGGCCTCCTTGGTTGTGCTAGATCTCAAAGATGATACTACCAGCTTCTGTGTAGACTACTGGAAGCCTAACGAGAAGATTGTAATGGATGCTTATCCCATCCCCAGGGTAGATGAATGGTTAGATTGCTTAGGAAGGGCCTCTTACCTAATGACACTGGAGTTGTCGAAGGGATATTGGCAGATGCCACTAGAGGACTCAACTAAGGAGAAATCCGCTTTTATCACTCAGTTTGGCGGTTATCAATTTACAGTGATGCTCTTCGGAATGAAAAATGCCCCCTTCACTTTACAAAGGCTGATAGACTATTTGTTGCAGGGATGTCATACGTATGCCCATGTGTATCACGGTAATATTGCAGTATTCGGGGAGATGTGGGATGACCATCTGAGGCTGCTGTCCTGGGCTGCATCCACAAGGCTGGTCTGACTGTTCAGACAAATGCCAGTTTGGAAAGCGAGAAGTATAGCACTTGGGGCATTGGTTAGATGGTGGAAAGATCTGTGCTAAGTCTATAGCTAGGTGGCACACCCTTCAGATTAAGCTGCAGTTTACAGCACTTTTGTATATGGCAGGCTATTACCATACATTTGGCAAGGACCCCTGGCCTGTAATCAAGCTTTCACCTCCCAAACAGTCCTGCTCGCACCCAACTCCAGGGATGCTTTCATAATACAGACTCATGCCTCTACCTATGGCATTGCTGCTGTACTCAGCCAGGTCAATGACCACGGAGAGGAACATCCAACTGTCTACTTCAGCTGCAAGCTTTAGCCCTGGGATATAAATTATGTGGTCATTGAGAATGAGTGTTTGCAGTTTTTTGGAGCTTTAATTTTAAAGAAGCTGCAAGCCATCGCTGGGAGTTCTACGTAGTCCCTAACTATAATCCCCTATGTTGGTTGAACCGAGTTTCCAGGTCATCTACTTTGTTGGAGGCTGGCCCTGCAGACTTACAATTTTACCATTCATTATAGATCAGGGATAAATCCTCAAAATGCGGATGGCTCTATCTGAAGGATCAGTGAGTTGGCCTTACCAGCCTCAATCTGTTGGAGGTCTCTGCTGACTTTGGCCACTGGAATGATTGGGGCAATGGACATGGTTTTCCCTTGCTTGTACCCCGGGTGGGAAATGTGACTGTGCAGTGTACACATACTGGGGGAAGTTAAGATGCTGGCACAATGGCCCCACCTGGGAATCTCCCCCCCCCCCCCCCCTCCATTTTTTATGTTTGTTGATTGTGTCTGTTACGTTCACAAGATGATGTGCCCTTATTAACAAAGTTATCATGTTGGAATACTGCCCTGCGGCCCAGTCTCCAAAGGGAGGGGATCATACTCTGCTTCAGTATGTCACAGTACATGTTGGCATTCATGGTTCCCTCAATGAACTGTAGCTCCCTAGTGCCAGCAGCACTCATGCAGGCCCAGACTAAACATATATACACATATGTCTATATATGTTTTCTATTATATGTTGTGTTGATTCCCCCTATATGCATTTATCTGATGTCACATGCTGCCTCCACTCTCTCTGCATCACTGTTTACATTCAAACTGAGGGTTTTTATCTCATATCAGTGTTTTTGTGTTCTTTGTGCCTTATCAGTTTACCTGTCATTTATGAATTATTTCAACTACCTTTCCTCAGTATTGATGTATACTTTTGGTGGTGGAAGTGTCATGGTGTGGGCCTGTATGAGTTCTGCTGGCACTGGGGAGCTACAGTTCATTGAGGGAACCATGATTGCCAACATGTACTGTGACATACTGAAGCAGAGCATGATCCCCTCCCTTCGGAGGCTGGGCCGCAGGGCAGTATTCCAACATGATAACGACCCCAAACACACCTCCAAGACGACCACTGCCTTTCTAAAGAAGCTGGCCAAGCATGTCACCAGACCTAAACACTATTCAGCATCTGTAGGGCATCCTCAAATGGAAGGTGGGTTATCAGAAGCTGTGTGCATTGTCCGCAAAGCTCACACTGTCTGTATGGAGCAGCAGTATCAGAGTGTGTAGTGTCAGTACAGGAATAGCAGAGCTCATACTATTCTAGCAATCCTACATACCCAGAGACGCCCCTCTCTCCTCTTTCTCTCTCTCCACTGGAAACATCACCTGACCATAATGGACCAATCACAATGAACAGAATGTGCCAGTTGGTCCTGACTACACTCACTGAGCATTCTCATTACATTATTTTTTTAATTATCATATCTCAAAAACAGTTTAAGCTATCTCTAAAAAATTCCAAAATAGTCATGGAGGCTTCTTAGATCACTATTACATTGCAAACTTTAAAAAAATCCATTTAGTCACTTTTTTGCTAACAATGTTATTTTATTTATTAATGAATTATATAGTACTAGCGACTTGACGGTCAATAAAATGTTAATACTGGGAATGCTGTTTGCCACACAATGAGTCTGTGACACTCTTAACCTTTTTGTTATGTAGAAAGACGTACAACAATTATAATAACTTTTTTTTTATTTTGTGAACAGTCAACTTGTCTTTTAACAACTGGTAAACGATAATTTTGTAACCATATTAAAAATTGTAATCGTCATGTATGCAGGGATAAGTTTGTATGAATAAATATTTGTTGACCATTACATAAACGCTTTGCAACACGCAACTTAGATTTGAAACATTGAACCATTTTTATTAACAATACTAACGTTTTTAAATCTCAGGTATGGATGAGTAACATACCATTAGGTCAACTTTATATGAATGAGTATATGAAACCATTACATAATGCTTTGTAACATGCAACTTTTATTTACATAGGTATTGAATTCAGAGGAAGGCAAACAGTAAAAAACCCCATGAAAACTTAGCCAATTGTATCAAAGAAGGGAAAAAATAAATTCCTTCCTGACCCCATTAACTGGCGATCGGATTACTCACTGGATCAATACTCTGTATTTAATTATACATGTAATTTTTACAACAAATGATCATCTTCCTACTAACACGAATCCTTAATTACATACAATGAAACAACTTGTGTGACCTTTGCAAAAACAATTTTAACATTACAAACATAAAGTTAATGTATTAAACTTTAAACACTATAATAGTAATAAAAAGCAAGGTAACTGTTTTGTGGGGCCAATCGTGGCAAAAGGCCACTTCCAAGACATTCCAATACTTTTTGTTTTTGCATGTCCAAGTGGTTCTCTTAGAAAGAGCCCAGCAGACTTTTTATTTTGTCTATGTGATATAACCACTGTTTATTTTTTGTTGTTTTTTTTTTCATTTTTTTTTCATTTTTGTTGTAGTATTGTAAAATTGTACTTAGAGTTTCTTATGTGAAATAGTGGTCCTCTAAAAAGAGGCCAAGTGACATTAAATTTCGTCCTGGAAATGAAACCACTATTCTCTATGTTTACAAAACTTCATAATACACAATGTTTTTTGTAAAAATGCATCCATCGTGTAATAGATCCCCCTGACTTGGGTTGTCTTTAATTGAAACTTTAATATCATCTCCATTTGTGCACCGTGAAAAAGCAACATAGAGTTGTTCATGTGCAAAAACGGTTCCTTTAAAAAAATACCCACAGACTTGAAAGTTTGTCCTTGGGATTTATTTATGGTCATGGCAAATGCCATGCTAACTGGAAATTGTCTCCTTTGAAGGACAAAAGGCAAACCACTCTCACATGGAGCCAAGTCAATTCTTGGTATAAAAACTAATTCACCTTTATGGGTACCAGTCATAATCTCAAATGATCTTCTAAATTGTGCACAAGTAATCTGGTCCCATTACAAAGACCTTTTTTGTGATTCATATTTCTCAATAGTATGACAATTGCCCCTTTTTTAATTTGCAAAACATGTGGTGGCATTCCAGATGGTGTTAAAGAATTAATAAATTCTATACTAAAGTTAGATTTACTGTCTTTATCGTCTGCACTGTAATAATTATTTTGGGGTGCGTTGATGAATTTTAATTTAAAAATGTCATTATTTATTTTTTACCAAAGCATCTATATTTTTGGATATTAATATAACTTTGTTTGCAATGTCTTAATAATCATTGTTATTGAGAGTGTTTACAAATATTGTCGATATAAGTGATCCCTTGCAAACCATTTGTGATGGAATTTCAATTATATCATTGGGTAAATCATTTATTTGTGGATGTTTTCCTTCTCCAATATGAATGAGCCAATCATTTAATTTGTTTTGGCCTTCAGATCTCATATTTAATTCTAATTTTAGGTGTGTAAATATTTTCCACAGTTTACTTGTCTTGATACATGTTTCAATGGTATCAGTTCTACTTCCATGTGGCACAACAGGTAATGTTTGCCTAAAATCTCCTCCTTACAACATCACCTTTCCACCAAATGGCAAATTATTATCCATCACTTATTTTAATAATCTATCAATACATTGCAAGGCATGACATGACATTATTGTAGCCTCATCTATGACAATTTTATTTACTTTTTTTTTGCTTGTAAAGAATTCAGTCGAATATATGGCACTGATGTTTCTAAAATGGGAACTGGCAGTTTAAATCCACTATGCACAGTTCTGCCACCTTCTAACAAAAGTGTGGCAATTCCAGTTGTTGCAAATGGCATTGCTATTTGACCCTGTGCTCGAATGTAACTCATCAAACAATTGTAGAGATACGTTTTTCTGGATCCACCAGGGCCATCTAGATAGAAATAACGGTTTTGGCCATTTCATCATCTGTTGCATTTGTGATGGCATTACATGCTTGCAATTGTAATGTATTTAAAGTTGCAAGTTTTCCTTCTGTTTTTTGGTTTTGAAGCTCAGTGTCATAGTCAAGTTGATGTCATCTATAAGTCCTGGATCAGGCAAATTAATTAAAACTTGCAAAATTTAATCCATGAGCAAGAAATATTTCTTGAATTTCCATTAACGCTTTTAAGAGTGCAATGGGCTTATTGTAACATTTCAAGAAGTCTTCATACATATTTAATTTAAATGTCTGCCACAAAGCAAATGCATCAGGTAAATTGCAAAATATGCAAATGAATGCAAATTGTTCTCTCATTTGCTTTGGCATTTGACATAGTGCTTCTTCTTCCAGACACCTCTCCCATTCTGTATCATCTGCTATGAAGTTTTGATGTCTTGCAGCTAATAGGAAAGTATCATAAACTATGTCATTCACTGTGCGTAAATGTTCATAACTTTGTGCACCGGTAACATGTAAAAGAAGTAATCTTAAACAGAAACATTCAATGTCTCTTGGACTGACTGTATACATTTGTGGTATAATTTTATGAGTATCTCTTTTTTGTTGTCGCCATTGACCATTTACAAATACATAGTGATATGGAATCTCAATGTATAAAAATTGTCTGGCCTGAGTGTCCTCGATGTTCACTTTGGGCTAAGGCATTTCTTTCATTGCCTGCAGTAAAGCAAACAAACTGACTTTGTGGCAAATGTACAGCTGATCGATACATAGCATGTATCATGCATCTCAAATTTCAGAAGACGCCACATTGCTTCAGGAGCACTGACATGGTGAGCATCTAAATAATTAGAAAGTTCGTCATGTAAAATTGGATTTTCCTTTTTGTTTGCAGCACCTTGCACAACAACAGTTGCTGCATCTTATCCTTTGTATATATATTTATACACATATTTGATGCATTGTACTTCATCAGCAAATGTGGATTGTATGGAACAACATATCTATTATCAATCTTTTGACCACTGATAATAGCTGTTTGTCCTTCTCTTCTTTTATACAAAGGGTATCCATCACAATTAGCATAAGTTTGCATTTAAAATTGTTTTGGAAACTCTTTTGTACATTTTTTATTTTCCATACATGGTGAATTTGGATTGATATCTCCACATGGCCCATGAATCATTCTGTTTGTTACAATCTCATAAAGTTTTGAATATTTTTCTGGATGTGGCAATTCAGCAGTAATGACTGAATCCACTCTCTGGCCATTGTGGATTACATGTGAATGTAATGAATAAATCTGGTTTTCCAAATTTTGTGACAATAGACATGGCATCATTATATCTTTCTTGCATATTGCGAGGAGATCCTTGGAAAGTGGATGGCAAAATGATTGCTCTTCCAGCGGGAATGTCTCTGTTGGTAGCCAATTTAGCAACATAATCCATTAAACCACAATATTGTTCTACTCAAAGTTTATTTTGTTGAAATTTTATAAAATGTAGATTATTTGCTTCAACTTGTAGATAGGAATCAATAATCCATTGTTGTGTGAGCTTGCCCCCACATAAAACAGGATTAAAATAATCCTGAATAGCAGTTTGTGCCACTTTATATTCAAGCATAGAAATATTGCATCTAACACGGACTATTGGGATAACTTTGCAATTGTAATTTCGGTTCCCATTCTGGTTCACCATTTGGAAAGAAAATGGGATATGTCATTGGATCCAAATTACAACGTAATATATTTATCTTTATGAAAGGTTGGTCTTCATTGCGTGGATATATTCTAATATCCCATTGAAAAGTTGGTTCACCATCCTCATTTTTAAAGACCATGGCTACCTCATTTACTGTTGGTAAATTATACCATCTTTGATCAGTGTTGCAATCTCTTTTTAAAACCATATTTACTCTTGGCATTGGCAATTAATGTATTTTTTTCAACCTGTGCTAAGCAAACAGCTAAACATGAAAGTATTGATAACGTAAAGCAAGTGTAAATCATAAGTTTGTTGGTCAATTTTTTTAACTAATATTATATACCTTTTCTTCGATGTTATTTTACTGTAGGGAAATTATATGTTTTAATAACAATGAATTGATAAAGTACTTGTTATAACTTATAGATTTAAATGATACATTATTTCAAGGACTTTGGGACATTATAGTTAGTGATGATTAAATTTTTTTTTGGTTCCCTTATTTTCCTGTTTATTAAAGATTTCTCTGAATTTATGATTGGAAGCTGGTAATTGTATTATTTTCTTTGTTCTTGTATATACTTTACATACCAGTTTCCTCCACTAGCAAATGAAATTGACACCGTTTATGTTTGAAACCAGCAATATATACCTGTTATACCTTGCGTCACTGTTTTATATAACCGAGATAATTAAGATTACATGACGCATGGTGTTTACATTTTATGGGATTTGAAAATTATAGTTATTTATTTACCAGCTCAATAAAAAAATCTTTCTATAGCTGACTTATGTACATATCAACTATAGTTATCAAGACATTTGCTAAGTGCCAGCTCCCATTCCTAACATAATGACTGCCCTAACAATAAAAACTATCTCACCCGGTCCTGTGGCATATAAATGTTTTGGGGCAAATTGGAGTTATATTGAATTATAACAAGTTGATAGTTCTACACTACGATTACACTGGTGGTTCCATTTGGAGCTGTGTTTGTTGGTAAGTAGCTGATTTTATGTTATTATTGTTGTTGTTTAGTTGTGTCCAACTCTCCATGACCCTATGGACCTCTGCACGCCAGGCACATCCATCATCATGTCTCTGCTTGTGCTGAGCCATAAGGTTTTCTTGGCAAGGATACTGTAGTGTGTTGCCAGTCCCTTCTCCAGTGGACCGCAATTTCACCACTCTGCCTATCTTGGGTGAGCCTACAAGGTATAACTCACAGCTTCATTGAAGTACCCAAGCCCCTTCACCACCGCAAGATAGTGATCCAGAAGGGGGTTGAATTTAACTCTGATTGATCCCCACTGGTAGCACTCTCCATCGCCAAACATTTTTGTCAAAGGATCACTCCTAAACCGCTGAGAGCCCCTGTGGACCACCTAAATATTTTCTATCTCTAACCCAGGGATTCTTAACCTGTGGTCCATGATGAATGGTAAAAACCTATAATTGCATTTTCCCTGAATTAAATTTATATTTTAATTTCTTTTAAATGTATGTCTTCTTGTACATCCCATGCATTATAAAAAAAATATCTATCTATCTATCTATCTATCTATCTATCTATCTATCTATCTATCTATCTATCTATCTATCCATCTTTCTATCTATCCATCCATCCATCCATCCATCCATCTCTCTCTCTCTCTCTCTCTCTCTATCTATCTATATATATATATATATATATATATATATATATATATATATATATATATATATATAATCAGAGTAATGCAGTATATAGTGATACCTTTATCATTGTACAAACATATTCATAGTTTTCATGACTAGCTTTCGAGAGCAAGATGTGCAAATATTTACAACTGCACTGCAGTGGGTAGACCCATACAGGGACTATTTGTTTGCTTTTAGATGACCAAAACAGAGCTTATAAGCATTTCTTAATAATATAAAATATAGAAAAGTAAATGGATACACAAATATTTTATATACCGAGTAAAATCCAGAAACCTTCCAGATTCGTTAAAAGTTGCAGTTTCTGGTCTCCACAGACATAAAATGGTAATTGGCAAAACAGGCATAGGTAGTTAATCTTCTCTAAAACTGCTCTTTAATATAACATAAACATAATTTTAGGTGGAACTTGTTCATTAAGCATTTTAATATCAACCATAGCTGCTCTGCATGCATGTTATTAGACACAGGGAAGGGAGAGGGGGGGAGAGACACAAGGGAGGGAGAGAGGGGGGGGGACACAGGGAAGGGAGAGGGGGAAGAGACACAGGGAAGGGAAAGGGGGAAGAAACATGGGGGGAGAGGGGGGAAGAGACACAGGGAAGGGAGAGGGGGAAGAGACACGGGGGAAAGGGGAGGAGAGACACAGGGGAGGGAGATGGGGAAGAGACAAAGTGGAGGGAGATGGGAGGGAAGAGACACAGGGGAGGGAGACGGGGAAGAGACAAAGAGGAGGGAGAGAGGGAAGAGACACAAGGGAGGGAGAGGGGGGAGAGACACAAGGGAGGGAGCGGGGGGAAAGGGACACAAGGGAGGGAGAGTGTATTTAAAAAAAAGTATAACTTTATGGTAATGTTACAAACACCCAGCGCAGGGGTAGGCAAGTTCAGTCCTGGAGAGCTACACACAGGCCAGAATTTGAGGATATCCCTGCTACGTACAGGTAATGCTGTTGCTTCTTCAGTTATCCTGATTGACACACCTGTGCACAGAAGTTTTCATGCATATAATTTTTCTTTAAACAAGATTTCAAGATTTTTTTTTAAATTTAAGGTAAAGTGAATCCCACCAATATCATGATATCTTGCCCCCACTTAATCAGTTTATAAATATATTTGTATAGAATCCACAAGTCATATAACTTTTTTTTTAATGTATTTTAAGCAATATCTTGATACAATTTCTTTGTACCAGCTCACAATTTACTATTAGTGTTTAATAAATGGCAGAAATCTTTCCTTTTTGTCCTCGACAGCAGTGGCATGCAGCGCCCACTAGATGGTGCAACGGTGGTATGCCGAGACCTTTTTTCAATTTCTTCTTAGAGTGAGTGCTAGAATTAGGATTTAGGGGCAGGGGTTAGGTACTACTTTACTATGTAAAGCTTATTATCTACCACCACTCTAGCCCTAAACCCTAACCTTAACCCTAACAACAAACTGAACAAAGGCCTGGTGCACCACTGTTGTGTCACCTAGTGACCTCTGCACACCACTGTTGGCAGGGATGTAACAGGAAAAGCCCCAGATTAGTAAACTTTCTTACAAATCCCTTACAAATGGAGGGAAGAGTGGGAGAGACACAGGGAGGAAGAGGGGGGAATGAGACACAGCGGAGGGAGAGGGTGGAAGAGACACAGGGGAAGGAGAGGGGGAAAGAGAGATATTGCATGCTGGGGGGGGAGACACGGAGGAGAGCATTGGGGAGAGACACAGGAGCGGGAGAGGCAGGGAAAGAGACACAGGAAAGGGGGGGAAAGACACAGGGGAGGTGGGGGGGGAAGACACAGTGGGGGGGGGAGAGACACAGAGGAGGGAGAGGGGGGAATTAGACACAGGGGAGGGAGAGGGTGGAAGAGACACAGGGGAGGGAGAGGGGTAAAGAGAGATATTGCATTCTGGTGGGGGAGACATGGGGGAGAGGGTTGGGGAGAGACACAGGAGAGGGAGAGGCAGGGAGAGTGACGCAGGAGAGGGCGGGAAGACACAGAGGAGGGAGAGGGAAAGACACACGGGAGGGAGAGGGGGGAAAGAGACACATGGGAGGGGAAAAAGAGACACATGGGAGGGAGAGGGGGGGGTAGAGACACAGGGTAGGGAGAGGGGGGGAAGAGATATGGGGGGAGACACACATCAAATATTATCATTTATATAATTTATAATTTATAGTTTATGATGGGCAATTGACTAGTCACATATATAGTTGTGAGCATGCAGGTTGTTACTAAAGCTTGCGGGCTCGCATAGTGAGCCCGCAGCAACTGCGGCCCTCGCAAAGCGAGGGCCGCAGTTAATGGCAAGGAGCGCCAAAGGCGCTCCTTGCGCTGGGGATGAGCGATGTAGGCGCTCATCCCTACGACCCCCTACGACTTTAGTACCGCAAATGCGGACCCTTGTGAAGCGAGGGGCCGCATTTGCTGAGGTGGAGACTCCCACGTCGGCTGCAATGAGCCACAGGCGGGACTTACACCGGAAAATTTACAGACTTAGCTTCCACAAATACGACCCGCGGGACTTAGAATAAAAACCATTACGAGCTCGCAAAAATACGACCTTAACGCCCGAACCACGCGCACATGAAAACATTATAAAACACAATAAATACACACAACAAATACATAAAAAGCTTAACCATAGCAAGAGGGAGCTCCCAGGACCTTTGCAAATGAAGTTACACCTCAATATCAGTCCAAATTCCAGAGTTTAGACACACAAAAATCCCCTAAGCGAGAGAAAAAATGGCAGCCGAAAAAAATGAAAACGAGGCTACAGGACCCTAAACACGCAAAACACCACGAAACACATACATATTTTGCAAAAAGCCGTACGAGGTACAAAATACACCATTACCAAGGACGCTACATCATACACAGCCGCGTACCACATACACATTCACCGCCATTTTACAACACTAACTTACACAATGCGGAAGTACACAGCTACCCTAACGGCTTCCCCTCGCGCATGCGGCCTATTTACACTACACACTGCACAAATTGCTCACACTTACACCTCAGCTCCATAACAGTGCAAACGACATTGTATGCTGCAGGAACATCGAAACAGATTGTCAGCTCTTCTCCACAATGCTTCCTGCATATATTACTTCCAAATAGGTAAAGCATATTAATTTATTAATTTAGTAATTATTTAATTAGCATACAAAAAAACATATACACAAAAAAATACACTCTCACAATAAACATAAAAGCCATTCACTGTGCCACTCACGAGTGCCAACGCTGCTCATAGCACACAGAGCTTTGCAACAAGCGCAAAAAACACATTACCGACGACCAAATAATAACACCAAAAGCGACTATGACAAAAAAATACAACAACCAACAGGCTCGCAATGAGCGCCAAAGGATCTTGGACCACCAACAAAATTAATGTCTCGACAAAACAGCATTACCTGCCTAACAATTTTATTGCCGTCATTTTGTGACGGGCAAGTCGCTAGTATATAACAAACATGAGCAATAGATACCTATTATATCATAGGAGTGTGTATTTAAAGGGATATGGAAGGTTTCTTGGTTTTAGTAGGTATATACAGAAATATCCCTGTGTATTTATTTACTTTTATGTACTTTATTTTATTAAGAAGTGCTTATTATTTGTTTTTACTGGCTAAAATCAAATAAATATTACCTGCTTGGGTCTGCCCTCTGCAGCCCACGAAGACACCGACTCTGCTGTACTTGCTGTGCAATGTCAGTGACCATCTGTCAGCAACATTTGACTAAAAGGAAGTGCTTTTTTTCTTTAAAGCCCCCCATTTGTGCAAATACTAAACACAAAGCTGACCATTTTTGTTTTGTGCAAAATTGTAATATAGAAATCTTTATTTCAGTGTATTTTTCATAAATCATATAACAATTTCTAGATGACAGGTTCTTGAAAGAAAAAATAACCTGCTGAAATTGGGTTAATTAAGGTGTGGCCTCAGTGGGTGTATAATTTAAGACAGTTATTCTAATATTCTAAAATAACTTGTTCTTGTAAATTATAGGGTGTGTGTACATAGATTAAGTTGTAAAATATCAGACGTGTCAATGGTTAAGTACTTTTGCCAATTTTGGGCTTGTATTAGTCACGTTGTATACATGGGGCCTCATTCTATTACCGGCCGTAAATTCTATTATACGGCCCCGCAGGGATCTCATCTTACGGCCGGACGCATATCTTGAAACCGGCCGTAAGCTCTGAAATCTAAAAACGCAAAAATAAATTCAAGCCTGCACTGTACAGCTCTGTAAATGCTAGGGATCATATTGGGGGACATGAGGATTAAAAGTAACCCCCTCTCAAGCTTGCACATCTGCCCAAACCCGAGTTCAAATTAACTGTTTATTTTCCGGCTGCGGCGTGGGCGGGTCTGAAGTGCTCCAAGCACTCTGGACTTTTTACATGGATATTTTACGGATATTAAAAATAAAATATTTTACGGATTTGAGTATAGGATAATTATGTGCTATTTTTTCTAACACCTAAAATCCCTTTATAGTCTTCTCAAAGTGCAGGATGGCTTTATTTGAGCTATTTTATGTGCTTAATTGGTGCTAGCGGGACCTCTTTCCTGCAAGTAAGCTGCGGCTCGCTCTTAGCCTTGCAGAGAGGTTTCCCGGAGCAATTGAATTGCAAATAGGAACTTCTTACGGCCGAAACACTTGCGGCCGTTTTAGATCAAAGGCTTTCCTCTGGCGCGAGCGGCCGCAAGAGATAGCAAGGCACCGGCCGCAAGCCTGCCGGAGCCCCCGGCCGTAAGGGAATAGAATAGCCGAATAGCTTGCGGCCGGTCCTTGAGGCCCCGCAACGGCTGCGGCCGCTAATAGAATGAGGCCCATGGTGTCCGTGTAGTTATATGTTATTCAGCTTTCTTAGTACTCTTTTGAGATTTTGAGAAAAGTGCTAAAAATGTATTTTGGTGTATTTATTTTAAAATGTAAGGGCCAACGTAAGCTCCAGGTAAAGGGCGGTGAGTATTTGGTTCACAACTTATAGTTCAAAATAAAAAGTTAGTCAAACTTTAAAAGGCCAGTTAATTCAGCACAACTTGGAGTAAACCACGGTAAAGTCCTCCTAAAAACATGTTTAAATACTTTTTGAATTTTTAAAATAGGTGCGTTTTTCAAAGAAAAAAATATAAATGAAGAGTCCCCGGCAATGCCCCAGACAGACTCACAGCAAGAGCTCCGTGCAGAGAGTATAAGCAGAAAGAGAGTTAACCCTTACCAAATTCACCTTAGTAGAGAAATGTCTACTGGAACCAGCTAAAGAGGACAGTAGGGGGTTTGTCAAACAATTTGATATGACGCAAATATTACAATATTTAGATTTGATAAAGTTTATGGAGTTCAGTGATCAATTTATAGACAAGTATACGCTCTATTACAGAATAGCTTTTAATAGGACAATAGTAAAATCAGGAATACAAGATTGGATGTAATTACTTGTAAGCTTTGATGTTTAGATAGATCACAATATAAAATGTATGTTATGTTTATCACAATCTCTTATGAATGATTGGATAACAATTAGTTTTAACACATTTTAAATTATGTTAGTACAATATTGTAATCAATAAGAACTATATATATTCTTATCAAGTTTGGTTAACAATCTATCTTAAAACATTATATACTTGGTTAGTTCAAGATAGGAATATTACAATCCTTAACTGATTGGATAACGATCTATTTTGAGACAGTTGTAATGTTTCATTTTCAAGGCCTTCTGAGCCATGTAAAAATATCTAGCATTGGCTTGGCCAAGCCCTATTTGATAAAATATTTTTTGTAAGAAACTAAAATGGTTAACTCTTCACCTGTTAAAAGAATACACTATAAGTACCTGTATGTATTAACCGTGGTAACAGCAATGTCAATAGACAATCATATAATGTAGGCAATATATGTATGTGGTATTTTTACCCACAAAACCCACAACAGGTTAATATGTCCTGCTGCATTCCTGAAGTTCAGTTAAAAACTAAAAATCTTTGACTTCACAGAGCCTTCACACTCGGTGTTGGCATATGTTATTAATCATGGAAGAGTCAGAAGTGTGTATGTAAACAGACCCAAGACTGTAGATTTTTAGCTGTTAGTGTAATAAAAAAAAAAAAGGTGATTTTAGCATAGAATCTTGTGCTCTTTCACACCACGTAGAGCACTTATAGAGTCCCAGAAAGAGTCTATTTCACACTGACTTTGTGCATGACTCTCAGTTTTGCTGGATATAGTACAGAAAATGAGAAAATGTAATTTTGAACAAACTTTGGACACCTTTCTTTTCTGTGAGACCAGAACTGAGAAATCTTGAAAGATTAACAATTTAGGATTCTCCAAGATATGCTGACAAGATCCTTACTTTGTCACTGTAATTAATCAGGTCCATATAATGAATTAAGCCCCTGTCTGGATTGCCCAGTTTATGTGCTCTCTCTCTGTTGACCTTAGGACAAGTATCCTTTGGGTGGAGGAGTGTAGGGAGCTTGCTGGAAAGCAGACCCAAGAGTCCCTTTCCATTCAGGCTCTATGGTAGCCCTACCATTCTGTTTGTTCATCCTGCTCCTGTTTTCAATATAATTACGCTTTTTCCGTGAGTTGGAATCAAATAACATCCTCAAAGAGGCTTTTAATGCATCAATCTCTGCTTCACAAGAAGAGGTTTTGTTCTTCCACATATTTAAGTCAAGTTGAGTGATTGTGAAGTTCAGCTAGAACATTATCCACTGAGAGCTGAATTTTCACAACTTTGCTGTAAATAACACTGGTGTTAAGATCTGCCACTGCTTTGGCAATAGCTGTGGGTTTTGAGTTAGCTGTTCTTGTTGTAATGCATCCTGATGATCTCATCCATTTTGCTTAGTCCATAGTTTTGGCCACTAGATATCAGTATTGTAAAAGATGTATTGTGCTGTGAAGAGTTTTTCCAGCTATGTAGTAGGACACCAGTCCAGAAATAATGGTCACCATTATATTTGATGGCACAAAACCATCAAATAAATATACAATTTTGGCAAACCTAATATTTGTCACCTTTTTAGTTCCTCTGAAATCACAAATTAATTTTCTGTGTGTGGTGAGATTGGAGTATTCTAGCTAGCAAAATCAGTGTGTATTTATCATAATTATCCTTTATTTGTTACGCGCCAACATATTCCTTAGCACTATACAGGGGTTAAGTACAAAGTACAATATTAATACGTGGAAAAAGAATGGAGGGCCCTGTCTCTGACTTACAATTTAAAGGGATTAGGAGCTGCAGAAACCTGGGCAAAATAACAGAAAAGGATTTCACTGGTCAGGAAAGAAGTGAAAGTTTAGAGTGGTAGAGGATAAAAGAGAAAAGGGGAAACAAAAAAAAAGAGTACAAATAGACAAGATATATAAATTGAGAGCAGTACAAAATAAAATGAACAGTTAAGTTAGTTGTTATTGTGGGAGGGTGAGAAGAAATGTTTTACTGGGTTGGTGAAATTGACCAGAATAGTCTGGGTGCAGTATAGAGGGAGTGGGAAAGGGTGGAAGGTTGATTATGATGGTCATAATGTGTGGGTTGGTAATAATGTACTAGGTATTCTGTGACTGATCAGTTGCAGGTAATTTGTATGACACCTATATAATAATTTCCTACATATCTTCATCCAATGCAGGGAAAGTTGGAGCTATTGAGAGCCTCTGTCTCCTTTTCTTTCCTTTGATATAATCTGAGCAAATTACCAGTGTAATTTTGAGTTATCTCTGTGGTCTTAGCTATGAAGGTAACTGGATCTGATGACCGCTCTGATTCACCTTCAATGAGTAGCTGAATAACATGATTATGGGAGGACTCCAATTGTGGTGATCTCATGAGTAGATTGGACCTTTGCTACATGGAAAGAAATGTAAAAAATCCTAGGAGATGTCGACTAATTTTGGAGACAGCCCCTCTGAAATGCTCTATAACATTAATTTTAAAATCATTTTAATTGCAGATGGCTTTATTGCAGACCTTACAAATACACATTTCTTGAACAACCACATGGTGAACTTGATACTCACAGCCTTTTACGTGGCACCCTTTAAAAGTCCATAGTAATGGTTCAGCTTTTATAACTTTTAAAAAAAAAATGTTATTTTATTCAGTGACCATGATGTGCCACCATCTGCCGGCCGTTCCGTACCATACATCATATAAGAATGTTTGTAATTTACATTTATTAGTGTGTACTATATTTCTGAAGGGGGGCAGTCAGCCAGATACACATCATGACTACTTAGTTCACATACACATACAAAACACAGACATAGACACACACACACAAATACACACACAGACAAAACACACTCATAGACACACACAGATACACACACAGGCACAACAAAAATAGGTGCACAAAGAAGTGGAATCATAAAAGCATAATAATATGAGTGGCGGACACACCTGCTTTTATTTGCTGGGGATCTGCCAGTTAGTCAGAGTACTGAGACAGAGAAGCTCTGTACTGAGGCAGACATGATGTTTTACTGCCGTAATTATGACAGTCTCGTTTTCTATTGGCTAATTCGAAATGGGTGGTTACGGGCTCAGTGAATTGATACGGTTCCCACCACAACTGCTCAGAACCAGTGCATGGTTTACGGAGCTGGCTTTAGGATCGCCACTCGTGACCTGGAGCAATTGAATAGCCTCGCAAATGGAAAGCAACGGGAGCCCGCAACTCGATCGCAGACATGCAGCTGTCTGTGAACGAGTTGCAGGCTTGCAATTAAATGAGGCCCCTAGTTTCCAGATGCAGGTTTACACTCCTGTCTGACTTGTGCTGTTGTCTCTTGCTCCATGGTGAAGGAGGGCTTTAGTAGGTTAGTATTTGGCAATTTACTACTTTGATTATCATTGAGCTGATCTGTAGTGAGCAAGAACTTCAAGAACTGCCTCAAATATTGCATTTGACAGATCAAAGGATTCTGGATGGTGTAAGAAACGAGTTGGACGACCAACATTTTTCGAGCTCGTAACTCGTAACCCGATTCGAACATTCAATATGTGGCATTGTATCAAAAGCTTTTGCAAAATCCAAAGAGACAACATCCACTGTGTTGCTTACTAATACCCTCATATAAACTAATTAGATTTGTTTGACATGACCTATCTCTCATAAATCCATGTTGACTCCTACTTATGATCTTGTTCAAATAGACATATTCTTGTATATTATCCCTTATTAACCCTTCTAAAAGCTTTCCCACTACAGATGTGAGGCTCACTGGTCTATAATTCCCCTGATTTGCTCTCGCTGCCTTCTTAAATATAGGTATTGTCATGAATCACCCAGGGGTCATATTGGATTTGGCGTGAACTATGCTGGGGCCATCTTGAGACTGGCAGCAGTGGCCTATATTGGGACTGGACTGTTATATACCAATCGCCACCATCTGTATATTGTGTTATGGGGGATAATATGTTAGTGTTATATTGTATATTGTATTGGGGAGTGATAGTTATGTTTTAATTAGTCAACCCTCCCCCATTGTATAAACACTGAGGCAGGAGCTGAGCCAAATGGGTTTATCCTAAACAAGATAAACCTCACAGGGTGTCGCCAGAACCTAAACAAAGAGATTTGCCAGACAGCCAGGCACCTAGATAACAATGGGGGGGCCTAGGAGCAAACAGGAAGTTTCCCCTGGGACCGCCTGGGTCAGAATGAGCTTGGTTGCCACGCCTGGGGTTGGCCCAGGGGAGGGGTCTGGTGGTTCCCATAGCCTCCCTCTACTACATTGGACAGAGGTAATTAGGTTACTGTAGAGGTTATCCTATTGGCCAGAGAGAGGGGGATGAGGGTTTGACTAAAGGTAGCCACTCCCTATAATGTGTTGTGCAAGGTTTTAAATATGCTGTTCTAAAATAAAACTTGGTTCATAATTTTCATCAAGACGTGGTGTGTAGATGTATTATTTACCCGGGGACATATGCTTGCAGTAAGATTCGTCAGACTTACTGTCAATATTGCTCAGTCTAAACCAAGGCCTGAGACATGGTGTTCCTGTAATCAAAACGGCTCCAAGGTCCAGAGTAACCCAAATCGAGTCAGCAGACCCCAGCCAGAGAGTGGGTCGTGATAATTGGTGGCAGTGGTGGGATGCGATACCCAAGAAGTATTTTTACAACTCAGACGGTATGTACCAGAGTGAGTATGCTCACTGGAACTGGGGAGAGGCATTTCTAGACTGTAAACAAAGTGAGGAGTGGGAAGGGGTAAACACTGTTCCTTTGCCAACTCCTGGGGATGGAGAATGTTTGCCCCTAGAACATGCAGTAACTGTGTCAGGGCCTAGTCACCAGCCCAAAGAGCCAGAGACCCAGTGGAATGTTCCCTGGGTGGGGTCAGATAATCCATGTCTGCCCCCTGATACCCCAAGAGATTTAATCCCAGAGGAAGTGGGAACTGCTCACAAGCTAGGGCCAGATAAGTTAAGTCTGCCCTCAGAAGTTCTAGGCAAAGTGTGTTGGCCAGAACTGTTAATGGAGCCAGAGGCTCAGGATGATTGTGTGATGGACGGTGGGAAGGGAGCCTTAGAGGCCAGGCTGGAAGGGAATGATGAGATTCCCCAGCCTGCATCAGATAACCACTGTCTGTACCCTGACAGTCCAGGGGAGTTGTCCTCAGAGGTGCTAGTGAAGCACAGAGCCCAGGAGGGTTGTTTAAGAGACTGTGGGGAGGGAAAAGAATTGGTTTCTGGCTACAGGGAACCTGACCTCCCACAGCAAGAGAGTGCCAGGGGCACAAAGAGCCAGGCCGGGGCAGCAAGCATGCCAGCTTTGGCAAAAGCATTATGGGTGCAGAGTGGCACCATGACAGAGGGTGTACCAAGTGGGGAGATACCCTGGATAACCATTGTCCAGGGGCCCACTGGAACAGACACCACTCCAAAGACCCAGTTCAACAGAAAGGACTGGGATAAAGTTGCTCAACCCCGGGCAATGGAGGAGTGTAAGCACAGCTTGGGTGGGAGCAGCGTAGCTCCCCAAGCAGCAACGGAAACAGCTGGACCAGAGGAAGAAAGCCAAGAGGAACGGTCCCTTTGCAATACCATAGGCCCAGAGACTGTATTAGAGATCCCAGCCCATCGGTGGGGACTGGCTGGGGGGAACAGAGTTGCTATGGGACAGAAACTGTGGCCCACCTGTTGTACTCTGGGATCCCAGATTATTGGGGAGGTACCCTGGACGATTTGGGTGGGTGTGAATGGGAAGAGCAATTTGCTCTATACAGTGGGAGCAAGGCCAAGGGCTGGGGGAGGTTTTTACTCTGCACCTTGGGACAGACAAGAACTGGCATAGCATACAGAGGGCCAAACCAGCACATTCATGACTGATCAGCGTAGCTGGAAAAATCAGGGATGTTTCCTGCCACGCTTGGGGAGGTGTTGTCATGAATCACCCAGGGGCCATATTGGATTTGGCGTGAACTATGCTGGGGCCATCTTGAGACTGGCAGCAGTGGCCTATATTGGGACTGGACTGTTATATACCAATCGCCACCATCTGTATATTGTGTTATGGGGGATAATATGTTAGTGTTATATTGTATATTGTATTGGGGAGTGATAGTTATGTTTTAATTAGTCAACCCTCCCCCATTGTATAAACACTGAGGCAGGAGCTGAGCCAAATGGGTTTATCCTAAACAAGATAAACCTCACAGGGTGTCGCCAGAACCTAAACAAAGAGATTTGCCAGACAGCCAGGCACCTAGATAACAATGGGGGGGCCTAGGAGCAAACAGGAAGTTTCCCCTGGGACCGCCTGGGTCAGAATGAGCTTGGTTGCCACGCCTGGGGTTGGCCCAGGGGAGGGGTCTGGTGGTTCCCATAGCCTCCCTCTACTACATTGGACAGAGGTAATTAGGTTACTGTAGAGGTTATCCTATTGGCCAGAGAGAGGGGGATGAGGGTTTGACTAAAGGTAGCCACTCCCTATAATGTGTTGTGCAAGGTTTTAAATATGCTGTTCTAAAATAAAACTTGGTTCATAATTTTCATCAAGACGTGGTGTGTAGATGTATTATTTACCCGGGGACATATGCTTGCAGTAAGATTCGTCAGACTTACTGTCAATATTGCTCAGTCTAAACCAAGGCCTGAGACATGGTGTTCCTGTAATCAAAACGGCTCCAAGGTCCAGAGTAACCCAAATCAAGTCAGCAGACCCCAGCCAGAGAGTGGGTCGTGATAGGTATCACATTTGATTTTTTCCAGTCATCTGGTAGAGACCCTGTGGTGAGTGAGTCTTGAAATATCATACATAATGGTTTGGCTATTACAGAGGCCAGTTCCCTCAGTACCCTTGGATGTATTCCATCAGGACCGGGGCTTTATTAACATTTTTTTTCCAACCTCTTTTGGATTTCTTCCTGCGTTTAACCAATTATTTAGTGATTGTAGTGTAGCCCCCTTATAATACAGTGTCTCAACCACTGGTACCTCCCTTGTGTATACCGAAGAAAAGAACCTATTTAGCTCATCTGCCTTTTCTTGGTCACTAATTATCAGACGGCCTGTGTCACATTGTAATGTTACTATAGCTTCCTTCCTCGCCTTCTTCCCATTAATATATTTAAACAAATATTTAAGGGTTAGTCTTACTCTCTTTTGCAACTAATTTTTATTTTATTTATTTTTCTATTTTAGCCAGTTTAATCGCCCTTTTGCTGCCTTGTTGATTTAATCTTACTCATTTATAATTATTTAAATAACAATGATGAAAGCTTGAGGTATTAGCTAATTATTACAGTTGCTTGTTTTATACACACACATCTAGATGTCACATGAGTATCTATTATCTACATTTTAGCCAATATTCAATTTTAAGGGGAAAATTCCACTTGAAATTAAGTTTCACTTATTTTAAAGTTAGCCCTTAGAAAAGATTAATTATTTATTGAAACGTTTTGAAACTTCCCAAGTCTGCAAGTTACTTGAAGTTTTACATTTTTAAATTGATGTTTTTTTACTGACACACAGAATGCTGAGCTGACTGGGTCAAATGTTCAGGAGTCAGCTCAAGAGCCTATCAGTCTGCAGCTGAGCTCTAAGTTGTGACAGCTACATCCCTGTTTTGTGCTCCTATGAAGTTCATATCCCATAGTATACAGATGATTTCCAGTAATAAAAGACTATAAACTTTTGAGCAACTTGTGTTTAGGTAAAACTTACCCTTATATTGACCCTGCAGTAGTAAAACAAGTCATGGCTTTTACATATTGTGCAACAAATATAAGGAAAACCCTATTAGCCCAATTATATGAAAGTTATGAAACATTACACATTTTATAATTTCCATCTGCATATCTCTATGAATTGCCATGGTGGTCTCTGTTCCTCCTTCTATCCCTTTGTTTGGGGTATGTAACATTCTGTGAAACTCCATCTTTTAGTTTCTGTTGCATGTGCAAGCACACAAACTGGAAACTTGATATGGAGATTCACAACTCGCTGCTCATTCACACTCTGCGGTCTACACTACAAAGATAAAAGGTGGGATGCTAACATGTCCATCCCTGGAGAAAAGCAGTTGGAAGCAAAAGAAGTGTAACAATTTATTTTCTTCTGGACTTCCCATACATTATTAAAGGACCACTAAACATTTTTTACTTAATCAAAATGAACATCTTCTATACTTTTTATAAAACATTATTTGTGTAATGTGTGAAATATTTTGGGCTTACTTGTTTTTGCCACTTAAGGGTGGACTCATCCACACAGCTGGGCAGGCTCCACTTAAAACTTTACAAGGGTAGCTTGTCTACAGCTGCTGATTCATCCCCATTTTAAGAAAGAAGCACTATATTTAAAAATGTGTAAAACATATTGTACAGCACATAAAACTCCCAAAACACTAAAAAGCTCATCCAATATGTGTAGCATTTCTTAATCCCCATTAAGACTGTAATATAATAGCTTACATTTGTACATTTGGTGAAAACTGAACAAATTATCAGTTAATAATATACCAAATGTCACCACCTTAGATTGCAACTCCTTGGATACATTTCTAAAACCAATTGCAGAAATGAAACTCAAAGAACAAAAATCCTAGAGGAAGAAGCTAAAGGGCCCTATTCAATTCCCTATTTCATAAAGTTACACCATTAAAGAGTGGTCTGTAACTTTCCCTAGCTATTCTATTCACCAGTTTTTACAAATGACCCACAATTGATTTATAAACAAAAAGCTATTCAATTCCTAACTCGCAAAATTACGGATTGTATTATTACCAAATTTTAAAAGAAACATTTACGTGTACTGAACAGCAGCCGCAAATGCTTTTAAAAGCCTTTCTGATAGCTGCAGCAGCAGTTAAGCACACAGTACTGTACTTAAAAAGCATGGGGAAGAATTTAAAGGCATACCCACATTTCCTAGGTTATTAAAAATGTGCACTCTGTATGCAAAAAGCATAATTATGTATGGAGCACATTTCATAAAATATTTTATTTTTGTTAATATCTAAAAAAAAATCTAATGATTATGTTGACTCCCCATGGGTGTCTATACAGGTCCCTGATCCCCACCCAATCAGCATGCAGCATTAGGGGACCAATTTTAACCCATTATTCACCTGCTGTGTCTTCCTTAGCTAATATGAAAGCAGTGATGTCAGGCCCCAAGTCACTGCTGGGATATGACCCTCCCTGCGGCTTCCTACAGGTGCCTTGTGCTGTGCTGCTGCCATAGCACCTTTTAACTTGGATCACACTACATATCACAGGCTGCTTTGCAGCACAATCAGGAAACTCAGAGTTTTATTCAAATTTTTCCGCTAACCTCTGCTTTCTCCTGATTGACCAAAACAAATTATGAATGTTATGCTAATTTAGCCTGGGTTTGGAGCTAACAGTGTCATGTTATCTGTGCTGATTATGGACATTGTCGGCAATGTCCTTGGTACTATAGTCTGAAAGAGCACAGGAGGATGTAACTGTGCCAGGAAAAACAATATATAAACGGTGGCCCCATAGATTAAAGAGGGTTAACAGCTCCAGATCCAGGGGTAGGGGCTATTACTGCCCAGGCCCACCTGCTATAAACTACAGGTTAACTACCCACAAGGAATGCTGCGTTCTTGGAAATCTTGGCACCAGCACCCTGATACCTGGCTTCTGTATCAGGCAGGGTCTCTCCATCAGGAATCAGCACTTCCAGGAGTCTTAGTAACCTTCCTGTGGTAGTGACCAGGACAAGTTACTTGTAGGGTGGAGAAAGGTTCAGTATCACAGCCACCAGGAGCAAATCAGAGAACGTACCATTTCTATATGCCTCAGAAGTGAAATGTTTTATTTTGAAAAATCAACAATATTAATAGGGTCAGATACAAGGGGGTGTACACAATGTAACAATGAGAGGTTGTTGCAGACAATTACAGGAGATGACCCCACATGGGGGTCTTGCAGTACCTTGATGGCTGGCACCTGAGAACAATAGGGCTACCTTCTAATACAAATCCTGACGTCTCTGTGTCTGAGTGGTCCAGATCTTAGATGTGATTAACTTTATTTGTTAACAATGGGCCAGAGCATATAACAGTACTATAGAGGTGTCTGCTCACTGCAGACTCAGCACACCCTGTTTTAACCCCATCATGATCACATAGTCACAGTTTAAACATAACACAAATGCCATAAGACCATATGAAGCATGGTGGTACAATATAGCCATTTGCCCCTAGATATTTCAATGTGTGTGTTTATGTGTAGAGAAGCAGTTATGTGGTATTTTTATACTATATGCTGTATCCCCGCAGATTTTATTTGGCTCCTACACCCATGCACCATAGCTTAACACAGGATGGCTATACTGAAGGATGATCTATGCACAACATTTAGATTGTTAAGTAAATGTGATTTATGGTAATGTCCCAAATCAGTAACCTTTATAAACAAACAGACAGACGCATTGATTATGGTAAAACAATTTTTTTTATTATATACACAGAGCACAAAAAAGGACTAATCGAAAGGTTTAAAGGTAAAACTGTAGAATAATGATTCATAGCATCTACTAGAGTCACATATGGTCATTACAACACAGTAACGATTATCAGATAAAAATAAATCTCATCAGTCATCACTTCATACGATCGAACTAACCAGTAGTGCTCATGGCACTTACATTGTGTCTTCATCTGCTCAATGGAACAGATGCAATAACTCCAGGATTATGTAATCCAATTCAGTTACAGACATACAATCAGAAAAAACTCAAAAAGTCCAAAAATGAAACAATAATGGTCATAATCTAAAAAAAGATGGAGGTATAAATCTAGCAATATCTGTGTGTACAGTACAGTGTTTTATACTGTTACTGTAACAATAACTTATAATGCTCAAAAAATTATCTTAGTTTGTTTATTGGGCCTTTATTAGGCCGATCACAGCGCAGACCACACCAACATAGCGTGGAGGATGATAGATACTGCTCTATAGCTCCAGGACCACTACTAACTTAAAAGAAAGATAGGAAGCCAATACTTTCACCACAAATTTACAATATAGAAACAACAGAGGAATATACAAGAATAAGAAAATGGAAAAGCAAGAAAAAGAAAAAAGGAGTGAAAGCATAATTAAAGCAAAAAACAGAAGAAAAAGGAGGACACAACCTCCTTTAAAAAAACTAATAGACAGAAGCATTAATGAAACATACAGTTTAAGATACAGCATAAAATCAGGAGTGTATGCATTTTAAAAAATAGCACAACACCAGGACTTTAAATTAATAAGGTAAAGTAGTGACTGTGACAAACTAACAGTCACAAGGTAAAAGGTTAAATTCAACAATATAAGAATAAATTAGCATTAAGTCACAATAGCACAAGCACTTTAAGATAACAGTTTTGAATAGCACAATTTGAAATAAAATGCACTTTAAGTAATAGAATCACAAAATTAATATAAATAAAGAGGGTAAATATTAACACAAAAAACATAAAGGCACCTAAAGCATATACCCAAGTGAAGTGCTGTATGAATAAACAAAACTATAAACAGATAAAAGGATTATAAAAGAAAAATCCTATCTTATGTAAATTAAAATTCAGGGTACCTGATAAGGATTTGATCAAGGAAAAATAACCAAAAATACACAAATACAGTTGAAATGAAAAACAAAATCTTTTATTGACTGGAGCATAATAAAGTAATTAAATAAAATAGCTGTGATCAAAGCACAGAATATAATAATATCAAAAATAAAACCTAAATAAACCTTTAATAATTGGCTGGACGTCAAAAAACCCAAAGGGTTAAAAACCTTGGGTTTAACATGAATTTTTTAATCATTGCATTTTTAACAATATTTTAAATGTACAAATAAAGATTGATTTTTTTTAAATTAGTATGTGGCAATAATAATTAAACTAAAGGCTGCATGAAAGGTGTTTCTGTACAACCTTAGTTGGTTGTTCAAGGATTCCTAAATAGGATCCATAGGACAATTTTTGATGTACGTATACTGTAACAATAAACCAACTTACCTGATCTTCATCTACAAGCAGTGCTAACAATACTGACCAGCGTGTGCTGTGCATTTTCAATGTTCACTTGATTCTGCATTTCATAAAGCATACTGTCAATGTACCTTTCCATACGTGAGTTATGTCTCCTCATCTCTCTATACAGCCTCCTTTTGCCGCTATCCATTGTGGTCACTTGGGTGGCCAAAGAGGTATGTTGGGTACCCATGACAGTCAGACCACTGTGTCTTCCTGCCTCAGTTTGTATCATAGCATCTCTTCTAATGTGGCTTCCAATAGTGGCTGAGTCTGCTAATGTCTCTACTGTGCTTTTCCGGGCATATCAGTGGAAGGAGGCGGTGGAGGTGGTGGTGAGAGGGGAGGTGCTGAGGAGCCTGCGTGTTGTGTGATATTGGACCTGGTGGAGGTGGAGGTGGTGGCATTGGCAGATAATATGTCTTGTAAGACACCTAGGTGGAGATTCGATCTGGGTGAAGAAGGGATCAGTGGGCTCATATGTTTTTGGTCAATTCTGCTGTTTGCCACACTGTAAACATCACACTGACCTCCTCCTGATACACAGGGACCTCTGATCCTCTTTGTGACACCTCTTTCTCCTCTTGCCAAGATATCATGTTGAATGGGATATGGTTGCTTCAATTATTGTAATTGGCTGGAGGTCATATCCATATAATTAACCTTACTGCCATCTTCAGGTGAACACATGCTCTGCTGAACTTGCTTTGCAGTGTGTCAGACTAACTAATCTGTAGTAGTTGTTAACATGCTGCTGAGACTGTGTGCCTGATAGGCTAGTACATTACACTGCACATGCAGCCCTACAGAGTCTGTATCTGCATATGCTGCAGTGGGTACACTTACACATTATTATCCAACATTAGCCAACATATTCCTTAGCGCTATACATGCATTGTGATCAAGGCAAAACAATATTAACACAAACATATTTACAAAAATGGAGGGTCCTGTCTTTGAACTATGTCTTTGAATACAGTGTCCATAGAGCTTTCCCCAAAGCAGCATGCAAGATTGAAAACTTGCAGACTTACAATCTAAAGGACATGGGTACATGGGTTCTCTATTGTATGTTTACTCACTCTGAATATATTTAGCAATTGTTAAGCACATTAAGTGTTACCTGTTAGTATTGGACACACATTTTATTAGTAGTTTATGAAAATTAATTGTTTGCATAAAGAAATACCAAAATAAACAGTTAAACCGTTACCCTAAAGTTTTCTTAATTTCTTGCATTTGCAAACTGTTTTCTATGAATGTTGACTCCCAGGAAAAATTAGCATAGCTAATACATTGTATCCTTTTGGCCTGGGGACTGTGCAGACAGCTCTCATTTAGATTTCTGTAATACACAGAACAAGCTCTGTGTCCCTTCTTTCACGGATTGTTTTATCTTCATCCCAGGTGATACTTCCTCCAGCCCCATCACCTGCCCCCCCCCCCCCCAGTGAATTGCCCTCATCACCACCCCAGCCCCAGTGAATTACCCCATCACGTGCCCCAGCCCCAGTGAATTGCCCTGTGACCTCCCCCAGTCCCAGTGAATTACCCTATCACCTGCCCCAGCCACAGTAGATTGCCCTCCAGCCTCATTAAATTGTCCCATCACCTCCCTCAGCCCTAGTGAATTGTCCCATCACCTGTCACAGCCCCAATGGAATTGCCCTGTGACCTCCCCCAGCCCCAGTGAATTGCCCCATCAGCTGCCAGAGCGAATTGCCCTGTGATCTCCGTCAGCCCAAGTTAATTACCCCACCACCTACCCCAGCCCCAGTGAATTGCCCTCAGCACCTGTCCCAGCCCTAGTGAATTGCCCTGTGACCTTCCTCAGCCCCAGTGAATTGCCCTCATCCCCACTGCAGCCCTAGTGAATTGCCCCATCACCTGCCCCAGCCCCAGTGAATTGCCCTGTGACCTCCCCCAGTCCCAGTGAATTTTCCTATCACCTGCCCCCGACACAGTGAATTGCCCTACAGCCTCATTAAATTGCCCCATCACCTCCCTCAGCCCTAGTGAATTGTCCCATCACCTGTCACAGCCCCAAGTGAATTGCCCCACACAGACTCACTCTCAGACTCTCACCCACACACTCACACTCACTATCACACAGACTCACTTATGCAGACAGACATACTCTCACTCAGACATACACATCACTCACTTACACTCTCACTCACAGACATACACTCACTCACACAGACATACACTCCCTCACTCGCACATACACACTCTCTCACAGACACACAAGCATACACACTCAAAGACACACTCAAAGACATTCACACTCAAACAGACTCACTATCACTCACACACACTCAATCTCACTCACAAAGACTCACTCTCACACACAGACATTCACTAACACAGACATACACACACTCACTCACTCACACAGACATACCTACTCATTGAATTGCTCTCATCACACAGACTCACTCACACACATACACACTCACACAGACACACACACTCACAGAGACACACACTCACAGAGACACACACACACAGATATATACACTCACTCACACAGACATATACACTCCCTCACACAGACATATACACTCACTCACACAGACACACACACTCACACAGACATACACACCCAGTTACACAGACCCACACACTCACTCAGACACACACACACCTTTACTCTCACACACAAACATACACAGACTTCCCCTCGCTCTCACACACAGACATACACAGTCCCTCTAACTCTCACACACAGACACACTCACACAGACACACACACTCACACAAACATACACCCACTCACTAACACAGACACACACTCACACAGATTTACTCTCACACACAGACAAACACACTCACTTTTGCTCTCACACACAGACATACACAGACTCACCCTCACATACAGCCATACACGCTCACACACAGACACACACTCACTCACACACACACACTCACTCACACATACATACACACTCACTTTTATTTGTACACACAAACATACACAGATTACCCTCCACTCTCACTCTTGCACACAGACATACACACTCAGTCAGACACACACAGATATACACACTCATACAGACTCACTGTTACACACACACAGACTCACTGCCACACATAAACACAGACTCACTCTCAGTCTCACACACAGACATACACTCACTTACACAGACACACACACACTCTCACACATAGACATGCACAATCACTCTAACTCTCATACACACACACTAATACAGACATACACACTCACTCACAAATAAAGACATACACACACTCTCTTACACAGACATACACACATACTGACTCACTCCCACACACACTCAGACACACACTCACACAAACATATACACTCACTCTCAGACTCACATACAGGCAAACACACTCACTTTTACTCTCACACACTTTTAAACACAGACATACACACTCACGCACACAGACATACCCGCACATTCACACAAACATACACACTCACACAGACATACATACTCAGTCACACAAATACTCACTCACACAAACATATACACTCACTTACACAGACACACACTCACGCAGACATACACACTCACTCACACACACACACACTCACTGACATGAAAACTCACACACAGACTCACTCTCACACATAGACATACATACTCACATTTACTCTCACACACAAACATACACAGACTTACCCTTTCTCTCACACACAGACATACACACTCACACAGACACGGGCACTCATAAACTCACACATACTCATTTACTCACACACTTACTCACTCACACAGACATACACACTAACTCAGACATACACACTCACACATACTCACTTACACAGATACACACACACACAGACACACACACTCACTGAGACACATGCACTCAGACACACAGACACTCACTGAGATACACATATTCACTCACTGAGACACACTCACACACTCACTCAAACACAGACTCACTTTCACTCTCACATATAGACATACTGACTCTCAGTCTCACACACAGGCAAACACACTCACTTTTGCACACAAACATACACAAACTCGATCTAACTCTCACACACAGAGATACACACTCACTCAATGACTGAGTCACACACACACACTCACAGACATACACACTCACACAGATACACAGACATACAAAGACTCACTCTCACACTCAAACACAGACATAACATACACTTACACAGACATGCATACTGACTCACTCACAGACATACACACACACTTACTCACACAGATAATAACTCAGACATACACACTCACTCAGACATACACACTAACTCACTGACTGAGAGACACACACACTAACTCAGACAGATAATAATAACACACTCACTCACACAGACACACACACACTCACTCACACAGACACACACTCACTCACACAGACATACACACTCACTCGCACAGACACACACAAACAGACTCACTCTCACACACAAACACAGACATACACAGAATTACCCTAGCTCTCACACACAGACTCACTCTCACACACAGACATGCACCCTCACTCACACACACTCACAGACACACTCACTCACTTATTCACTCAGACAGATATACACACTCACTCACTCACAGACATACACACTTACTCACACCGACATACACTCACACAGACATGCACACACTCACACAGACACACACACACACACACTCACATAGAATCACTCTCACACATAGACATACACACTCACTTTTACTCACACACAAAGATACACAGACTTACCCTCGCTCTCACACACAGACTCACTCTCACACACAGACATGCACCCTCACTCACACACACACTCACAGACATACACTCATACAGACACACACACTCACTCACACAGACACACACACTCACTCACACCCTCACTCAGACATACACACTCACACAGACACACACTCACTGACACAGACATACACTCAGACAGACACACACACTCACTCACACAGACACACACACATACACTCAGACATTCACACCCACTCACACAGACATACACTCAGACAGACACCTACACTCACTCACACAGACTCACACAGACATACACTCATACAGACACACACACTCACTCACACACACACACACAGACATACACTCATACAGACACACACACTCACTCACTCACACAGACACATACTCACACAGACATACACACTCACACAGACACACACACACTCACTCACACAGACACACACACACACAGACATACACATTCACTCTCTCACACATACACACTCACTCACACAGACATACACATTCACTCACTCACACATACACACACTCAGGCACACACAGACATACCCTCATTTATACATACACCCTCACTCACACAGACACACACCCTCACTCAAACAGACACACACACTCACTCACAGACACAAACACTCACACAGACATAAACACTCACACAGACACACAGTCACTGAATCACTCGCACACTCACTCACACAGACATACACACACACAGACATACACACTCACTCTCAGACTCACATACAGGCAAACACACTAACTTTTACTCTCACACACAGACATACACACTCACTCACAGACATACACACTCACATAGACTTGCACACACACATTCACTCACACAGACATACACACTCACTCACACACACAGACACAAATACTCACACAGACATACACACTCAAACTCACACACACATACTCACTTTTACTCTTACACACAAACATACACAGACTTACCCTCACTCACACACACAGACATACACACTCACACTCATTTACTCACACACACTTACTCACTCACACAGACATACACACTCACTCTCAGTCTCACACACAGGCAAACACACTCACCTTTACTCTTACACACAAACATACACAGATTTACCCTCACTCTCACGCTAACCCACAGGCATACACAAACTCACTCACACAGACATACACACTAACACACACAGAGAGACTCACTCACACACAAACACAGACTCACTCTCACACATAGACGTACACACTCACTTTGACACACAAACATACACAGATTTACCCTCACTCTCACACACAGGCATACACAAACTCACTTACACAGGCACACACACACATACACAGATTTACCCTCACTCTCACACACAGGCATACACAAACTCACTTACACAGACACACACACACACACTTACTCACACAGATACACACACTTACTCACGCAGACATATACACTCATACAGACACACACACACTCACTCACTCACACAGACACACACTCACACACAGACACACTTTCACTGTCGCACATAGACATACACACTCACTCTTAGTCTCACACACAGGCAAACACACTCACCTTTACTCTTACACACAAACATACACAGATTTACCCTCAATCTCACGCTAACACACAGGCATACACAAACTCACTCACACAGACATACACACTCACACAGACATACACACTAACTCAAACACACACACTCACACAGACACACACACTCACACATACACACACATCACTCCCACATACATACACATCACTCTCACAGACACTCACATTCACTCACTGAGACACACACATACACACTCACTCAAACACAGACTCACTTTCACTCTCACATATAGACATACTGACTCTCAGTCTCACACACAGGCAAACACACTCACTTTTGCACACAAACATAAACAAACTCACGCTAACTCTCACACACAGACATACACACTAACTCAATGACTGAGACACACACACAGACACACACACACACACTCACAGACATACACACTCACTCACACAGACAGACACACTCACACAGACACACACACTCACACACAGACTCACTGTCACACACAGAGATACAAAGACTCACTCTTACACTCACAGACATAACATACACTTACACAGACACGCATACTGACTCACTCACAGACATACACACACACTTACTCACACAGATAATAATAACTCAGACATACACACTCACTCAGACATACACACTCACTCACTGAGAGACACACACACTCACACAGACACACACTCACTCACACAGACACACACACAAACTCACACAGACACACACACTCACTCACACAGACAAACACAAACTCACACAGATACACACACTCACTCACTCACACAGACACACACAAACAGACTCACTCTCACACACAAACACAGACTCACTCATAGACATATACAGACTTACCCTCGCTCTCACACACAGACTCACTCTCACACACAGACATGCACCCTCACTCACACACACTCACACATTTCCTTACACAGACACAGACACACGCACTTACAGACACACACACTCACTCATTTACTCAGACAGATATACACACTCACTCATTCACTCACACAGACATATACACTTACTCACAGAGACACTCACACCGACATACACTCACACAGACACACACTCACTCTCACACATAGACATACACACCCACTCTCAGTCTCACACACAGGCAAACTCACTCACCTTTACACACACCCATACTCAGATTTACCCTCACTCTCACTCTAACACACAGGCATACACAAACTCACTCTAACACACAGACATACAAACTAATTTACACAGACACACACACTAACTCACACAGAGATACACACTCACTCAAACAGACATACACACTCACTCACTCACTCACAGACAAGCACAAACAGACTCACTCTCACACACAAACTCACTCTCACACATAGACATACACACTCACTTTTACTCACACAAAAACATATATAGACTTACCCGCGCTCACACACAGTCTCACTCTCACACACAGACACACACATATACTCACTCACACTCAGACACACATACTCACTCACACAGACACACACACTCACTCAGACACACACACACACATACACACTCACTCACACAGAAATACATACTCACTCACACACACTCACTCACTCACTCACTCACACAGACATACACATTCACTCACACATACATACACATTCACTCACTCACACACTCACATACACCCTCACTCAGACATACACCCTCACTCAGACATACACCCTCACTTACTCACACAGACACACACACTCACTGACACAGACATACACTCAGACAGACACACACACTCATTTACACAGACACACACTCACTCACACAGACACACACACACTCACACAGACATACACTCACAAAGACATACATACTCACTCAGACATACACACTCACTCACACTCAGACATACATACTCACTCACACAGACACACACACACTCACTCACACTCAGACATACATACTCACTCAGACATACACTCACTCAGACATACACACTCACTCACTCACACTCAGACATACATACTCACTTACACAGACACACATACTCACTCACACAGACAAACATACTCACTCACACAGACACACACTCACTCACACAGACATACACACTCACTCACACAGACACACACTCACACAGACACACACTCACACAGACACACACACTCACACAGACAGACCTACACACTCACTCACTGACACAGACACACACTCACACAGAAACACACACTCACACAGACACACACACATACACATTTGCTCACTCACACATACACACACACACTACCAGACACACAGACATACACCCTCACTCAGACATACACCCTCACTCAGACATACACACACACACTACCAGACACACAGACATACACCCTCACTCAGACATACACCCTCACTCAGACATACACACTTACTTACTCACACAGATGCACACACTCACTCACACAGACATACACCCACACTCACACAGATATACACCCACACTCACACACCCTCACTCACACAGACACTCACACAGATACACACACTCACTCACACAGACACGCACAAACACTAACACTCACTCACAGACACAAACACTCAATCACAGACACAAACACTCACTCACTGAATCACTCACACACACTCAAACACACAGACATACACACTCACTCCCACACACAGACATACACACTCACTCACACAGACATACACACTCACTCTAATTCTCCCACACAGACATACACCCTCACTCACAGATACAAACTTACTCACTCACACAGGCACACTCACTTAGACATACACACTCACTCACGCATACACACGCACTCACGCATACACCCTCACTCACGCATACACACACATCACTCACACATACACACACATCACTCACACATACACACTGACACACTCACTCACAGACACACACACACACTCACTCACAGACACACACACACACACTCGCGTGTGCGGTCCGCTGCGCCCCCCCTCCCCCTTCTCCCTACTCCCTTCTACCTCCTCCCTCCTACTGAAACCTCCGAGCTGTGCTCGGAGATAATCAGAATCAGGGCATGGATCTCATGGAGGAGGACTATCATCTCCTCTGGGGTATAGTTAGGGACTCTGTGTTTGGCCACAGCTTAACTGCCTGGGGATCCTGGTCTCCCTCCTTTCTCTCTGAGGCCCATCCGTCTCCATCACCACCTCCCCTCTGGGCTCAGGTCCCTCACCCTTTACCCCTGAACTTACAGTGCTGCCTCCCCTAACTGATGCCCCTCCCTCCTCTCTCCTCACTGATATTTTTTCTCCTCTCCTCTTCCTCTATCCTCTCTCTCAGATGACACCCTCCCTCTGCTCCCCTCATCTCTCCTTCAACAGATATCACAAAAATAAAATAAGGATAAATGAATATAATATGGACTGCAATTTGTCTGACCTCTCTGCTATGACCTGCCCATCCTGGTTGAGTGACCCTACATGGTATAGCTCACAGCTTCATTGAGGTAAACAAGCCCTTTCACCATGACAAGGTAGCGATCCAGAAGTGGAATTAGATAATAGAAACAAGCAAAATGAGTACCAAACAAAGCTCCTTCTCTCCAAAACCTGCCTGTCTCAGCTACAATACAGTCAGGTTTTGGACATTTGAGCTACTCTTTTAAGGCCTGTCCCTGACAATTAATCAGCTTATGGCTGTGTCACAGCAGGTACTTAAGTATAATTGCATTGCTTGGTCGAACTTTGCGAGTGACCTGTAATCCTGCCCTCTCTATTTTTCTGACAACAGCTGGGTTTATGGATTTTGGATGATACACGTAAAATTGTGATTGAACTCGATTGAATACAAGTGTAACAATACTGAAAAAAATCACTTGCAGTTGAGAATATTTAACTTTGTGAGTTACGAGTCTCTTTGCAGTAAAGATACACATGTATTCAGTTCAATTTACTCGTCAATTTATTTACTTCACTCAAAAAAGTCATGCCTTTTCACTAAAATTGCAGGGTTTATGATGAAGAGAAATGCAGTGAATAAGCAAAAATTACCTTGCTCAAGCACTACTGCTGCCAAAGAGAATTCCTGGGGATGCCCTCTACCCACGCAGTGATGGGAATTCCCAAGGCCACCTTCCCCGCTCATACTCGACACCTAATACATATAACCATGGGGTTTATCAATATCTCCATGGCACCTAAAATGTAAACACTGTGCTGTGAAGGTCCTGAAAGGACTCCTGTGTCACCTAAATGTTAATCCCTACCACAAGGGCCCCTAACAGACTCCCTGGGGATAGGGGTTAACTCTTTGTGCCACGGGGGTCCTATAAGGAACAACTGCTTACTAGCCTTTGAGGACCTCCATTACCTATAAAAACTAGCCATGGAGAACCTTGCCTACTATCCATGGAGGACCTTGCAGGACCTCCATTACATATAAAAAACTAAGATATATTTCATGGGGTCCTGCAAGGACCTCAGTGCCATCTATCCTATCAATATGTGGCATGATTGCACCTAACCTTAACCCCCTATGAAAAGTACCTCAGTGACATTAACCCCCGATCTACAGGACCCCTGTGTATCCTATTAAATATCTTATGACATGGAGGACCTTAAAGAACCTCTGTGTCATTAAAAATTAATCCTTGCCATGGAGGTCCTGTAAGGACCTCATTAGCATCGAATTAATACAACTATTCCATAGGGGTCCTTAAAGAACCCCCATGGTATTTATATTAACACCTACCTACCATAGGGGTCCTTAAAGGATACTGTACACTAAAATTAACACATAATGTGCCATGGGGGTCCTTAATGTAGTAGTACTAAAAAACATATATCAAAAAACAATGAGATGCATATTTTGTGAGCATGTAAACAAAAAGGCCCCTTGGGTCTGTAGATGGGAAGTAAGTGCCAGCTTCTTCTTCTCCTCAACGATGATTGTTCTATATGTGGGCAGTTGGAGCAACAATTCCACTAGGTCATCCAAGTCAAAGACTGGTTTACAAGCTCCAACGTATTTTTTTTTTTAATTTACTAACTTGATATTTAATGTTTTCCAGCTTGATTATGCTCTGAGTCAGACTTAAAGTTCTCAAATAATTCCTTTTCTTTTCATTGTGTGGTCATTGTCCTTTAAGATGGATCAGAGTGGGAGAGTCTAGTAAGGGAAGACCACTTAGGAGTGAGTTGCTATAGTCAATATGGGAAATTATCTTGTGTGAGAAAAGGACGGATTTTTTAGATGTTTTGCAGATGTAGTCAGCAGGTTTTGGTAATTGTAGGGCGAGAAAGAGAATGCTGAGTTCAGAGTAGTTTTAAGTCAGTGGAATTTTGGTATAGGTGTGATAGAGCAGTGGTCAACTGTAAGGCTTGTTTCTGGAAGATGGTAGGAGAGATGGTAGGAGTGTTTATTTTTAGGTTGTGAGAGGCCATCCAAGACAAGATGTTGGATAGAAGTGTGGTGACTTGAATTAGGAAGGACCCCAAAACAGAGCCTTGAGTTGAACCCAAGTATGTAGCACTAAAGGAGCAGTAAGAGAGATAAGAATGGAAAGAGGACAGTTCAGTGACACAAAGGTTAAAGGAGCTGACGGTCTGGAAAAGAAGTGAGTGGTCAGCTGTATCAAAGGCAGCAGAAAGGCCTGAGAGGATAATGCCCTTTTGCTTTGGCCATCAGTAGGTCATTAAATACTTTAGTAAGTGCTGTCACAGTACAGAGTTGTGCATAAACCAGATTACATATGGTCAAGTTAGGAGTTTGATGACAGAAAATGGATTTGATGGTTATACACTAGTCTTTCTAGAAAGTCGGAGGCAAAAAGAAACAGAGAAATATGGTGGATAGATTAAGACGGTTTCTTTAGGATTAGTGTAATAAGTGACTGAAGAGAGAGGAAAATCGGTTAGAAAGGAGAGGTTGAAGAGGTGGATTAGAGCTGGAGATAAGGTAGAAGAGAGGGAAGGAATGAGTCATGAGGGAATATGGATAAGTGGATGTTGTTGGATGAGAGGCTGTGAGGAGTGAGGCCGCTTTATCCTTTGTGCCTTGGGTGAGGAGAGTGATGCTGAAGAACTGGAGCTGTCAGAAGTAAAGCAAGAGGAGATATGTTTATTTAAGAGTTTACAAGAATATTAAATGTGCCTGATATTTATTAATTGTACTAGAGACTTGCCCGTCAGAAATGACGGCAATAAAATTTGAAGGCTACCAATGCTGTTTGCCACACAATGCGAGCCTCTCCCCCCCTTTACTTTGCAGCCATCGTCCAACCCGCCACCTTTGTGCTGAGCGCTGAGCACCTTCGGCGCTGTTCGAGAAGGGCCGCAATGATCGCCCAAGTTGCTCATTGCAAGCCTCTCCCCACTCTCTGACCCCTATGTCTGTTTCCCCACTCTCCCTTCCATGTGTCGTTTTCCCCCTCTCTCCCTCCCGCAGTCTTTTTGCCCCCTGTCCCTGCCCTTTCATATTTTTTCCCTTATTTCCCTCCCCTGTATCTCTTTCCCCCCTCTCTCACCCCTGTGTCTCTTTGCACTATCTCCCTCCTCTCCCTCTCCTCTGTCATTCTCCTTCCTCTTCAAGTCTTGTGTGCCTCACGATGAGCACCCATTGTGCCTTTTTCAGGTTTGTGGGCTTTGTGATGAGCGCCTAAGCCCTACAGGCTTCAGACTCATTGTGAGCCTTTTTTCAAACAATTACGTCTTTACATGCACCATTTTTTCCTTGCTTAGCCTATTTTAGACCTCCAAAAAACGCCAATTAAACATCAAATTAGCTTGCACCCTTACTTACAGGCACCCTACCTTTCCGCCTGTGCTGTGTGTAAGGTTGTAAGGAAATGTTTTAATTAATTGGCGTCTTTTGGTGGTCTTCTGATGGCTTCCGAGTTACGTTAAAGTCGTAATTTTTTCAAAGTCTTGCATGCCTCGCAAGGAGCACCAAAGGCCTATGGCCTTCGTCGCTGATCGCGGGCATCGCCATGAGCACCAAAGGCCTTTTTCGAGCCTTTTTCAAAGTTTTGCAGGCCTTGCATTGAGCGATGAAGGCTCTCATTGTGCATGGGCAAACCCGTAACTTTTAACATAGCATTACCGGCAAACTTGCAATTACAACTGTTATATATGATTAATTATTTTATTGTGTGCTGTACAACAATATGTATGACACATTTTTTGTTTATTAAAGTGCTCATTTCCTGCTATGTTGATGAATCAAACTAGCACCTAACTGAAGAACGACTTTCCTTGTTATGTTGTGAGTGGAGCCTGCCCGGCTGTGTGGATGGCTCTACACCCAATTGGGGCATCATCTTTGCAGCAGAAAAGATAGTGCAGGATATCAGTGAGGGAAAATGTGAAGGCAAAAATGTGAGGGGCAAAATGATGGCTACTATACTGAGCAATATTAGTGGTAATATAAAGCAAGTAAGCCCAGAATATTTTATAAATTTCACTAAAATGTTTATAGAAAGTATAGAAAGAGTTTAATCTTGATTCAATGTAATAACTTTTTTTGCATTAGTGCCCCCATAAATTTTAATTGAATTCTAAACTGAAATATTCAAATACAATTTCAGTTACACGGTAGAACTTTCTTAAAGCCCTTTCACTGTGAAAACTACTCCTGTGATCTATGGAATGTCTCTAAATTAAAATATGTATATGTGTCTTCATAAAAAATATGGATTCTGGATCTTGACTTGAATTTTATAAAGAAATTCAGACCTTGATGAATTCTATCTGTCTTTGTTGGTAAAATAGGGATTATTTCTTGCTTTCCACATGCCTTGTCGTGCATAATAAACTGATGATTCTTCTTTTTAGGACAATATGATTTTAAAGCCAAATAAAAAGAACCTGTTCTTCCTTTGTCTTCTCATTTTGTTTTGGATCACTTGTGCCTGGTTCTTTAACCAATTTCAATCAAGTTTTAGCAAGTGCCAACTAAAAGGAACTGAGAAAAAAGGTGAAATTATCATCCTGGTCTGGAACTGGCCCTACAGACAGTCGTTCCCAGTGGACACTTGTCAGCCCATTCATGGCATCTCAGGGTGCATCCTCACAGCAAATCGGACAGAATATAGCAATGCAGATGCAGTAATCATCCATCACATGGATGTAATGAATGACAAGAAACTACTGCCTGAAGCACCACGACCTCCCTTCCAAAGATGGGTTTGGTTCAACTTGGAACCACCATTAATTGCAAAGAATTTACATATAATGGACAATCTTGTGAACTTGACAATGACTTATAGACAGGACTCTGACATCGTCATTCTTTATGGTTGGATAAAACCACTGAAGAAAACTCGAAGCTTTAAAATCCCTGAAAAGTCCAAGCTCGTGGCCTGGGTAGTGAGTCAGTGGTACAAAGGAGACCTAAGGACCCAGTATTATGAGGAACTGAAGAAATACATGCACATTGATATTTATGGAAAGCACCAGCAGAACCTGACCTGGAAGGATTTCCATAGAACCCTCTCAAAGTACAAGTTTTACCTTGCATTTGAGAACTCTGTCCATACGGACTACATAACTGAGAAGTTGTGGGAGAATGCCTTCTGTGCAAGGTCTGTGGTACTTGGTGCTCCAAGGGAAAACTATGAACGTTTCATACCGCCTGATTCCTTTATTCATGTGGATGACTTCTCCAGTGCTCAAGACCTGGCCAAATTCCTTATGGAACTTGACAAAGATGATGTGAGATATGAACAATATTTCAAGTGGAGAAATACTCACACTGTGGTTAGACAAAGGGGTTGGGATAGGGCTTACTGCAAAGCTTGTCAAGTTCTGACCCAGAACAAGGCTTACCAGGTCATCCCCAGTGTGGCCAAGTGGTTTAATTAATTACATTTATGCTTGTGCACCGAGGAAAATTTGCATCTTATAAAATATGTATTCACTGGTTTATTGTGGAAGTAATTAAATGACAGCAATTAGGGAAACATGTTTGGATGTATATAACAGACTTACAACAGTAACAGCTGTATAAGCCAAGAGTACCGAGCTGGAACTGCAGTTTGAAATATGAATGCCTGAGCATGTTTGTGGGATGAGAAAATTGTTAAATACTGAAAGTTGAACTCAGTCACCAATGAGACTGCAACCCCTTACTGCTAAAAAGAAAATCAATGGTAGAGAACACCCCATCAGACTTCAAACAAGCATGCAGCTCTAAATGGGACAATATAAAGGTCCTTAGACAAAAGCATGGCTTTTTGTTGTTTAGTTGTTCAGTTGTGATACTCTGGGCTGCAGCATACCAGGTACATCTGTCAGCCATTGCCCTTCTAAGCTCACTCAAACTCATGTTCATTTCTTCAATTACCTAATTTAGCCATCTCCACTCCTGCCGTCCCTTACATAGCTGCAGATGTTATAAGTGTGTTACATGATTCATAGTAATTGTACTTGAGTTATTGAGCCAGTATTATGGTTTATCCATTTAAGGAACATATTTAATTATAGAAAGGTTGTTTGGTAGCAAAGCCAAGCAACTACAGTAAATGACTTGTAATCCAAATAAGTAAAAATAAATAACACCATCAATCTAAAAACAACTTGTTTGAAGGACCACAGAATCAACCTACTGTCTGATAGGGGGTGAAAAAATATACGGATAAAGTGTTTTAATTTTTCAAATTGATACTGAAGTGATGGAGTTATGATCAATTGAAGTCCGGCTATTTTAAAGAGTTGTGTCTGCCTGAATTAGTAATGAGCTCTCTACCATGCAGAGCAATGAATAATTAATTAGAAGCAGGTGTAAAAGCTTTGAATGAGACAGTGTTAAGTGATTTCTAACTAATTGTAACCATTCTACCTTCATGCATGGCATCAGTGTTTGTGGCACACAGCGAGTGTTCACGTCCATGGAGGAGACTTTGTTTTTTTATTTCTTTTTTTTATTTTTTTTATTTAGACATTCACATACATTATATTTAATTAAAAACATTATTTTTGTTTATCATATAGCGTGGAAAAAAACAAATAACATAGACGTAACAAAAACCTAAACCTAAAGTGGAATTAGCAGATATTTTTATATTTATTCATATATTGATCCCATAAATACAATTTGTCAATTTTTCGACTGAGGTTTAATTACCATTAGGTGATAATTTGTTTCAAGCTAAATAAGGCAACCATGACAGCATCAAAAAAGAGAGGGGGATTAGCCATAACCAATTTACTGAGATATTATAAAGCTGCAAGATTAGCCCAAATGACCAAATGGTATAAGGACTACCCACCAGTGTGAGGCGAAATAGAACAAGTGCTTTAGGAATACTATAATAAAGAAAAATGATGATCTATATTGCTAGTATCCTGGGTGCTTTACACCCCTTAATGTATCAAAAAAGATTATGTAAAAAGAGAAAAAAACTTTATTGGATACTTTTGATCCGGAAACTACGCCGATTAAAATGTATGGACATTACGTATAGATACTCCAATCATAATGAGTATGAATTGTTAAATATTTATGTATTCTGTATTCATACCATAAACTATGCTACAAAATCCTCATAAATCAGAATATACTGATACTCCTGTTAATACAGGATATACTGATAATCATAGGATAGTGCAGCAATGTGTAAAAAGTGTGAGTATCTATATACATATAAAAACTGGTATACATAAAAATAAAATCTGATTCCTTAGAAAGTACTTAAATGGACTGAAAGTATATACAATCACAAATGAATGGCTCTATAGATTGACTACAACATTGACTATTTCAAGGAGAGAATGGAACTATTGGGTATGAGCTAAACAAAACACATATAGCAATATACTTGCTGTTCAGTAGTAAAGCTCTCCAATATAATTCTCCATAGACTCTCTATTGTCACTGAATCATGAAGATATTGAATATATGAATAAAGTGATAGTTGAGCCAATACAATTGTAAAAAGGAAAAATTACACTCCAAAGAGTGTTTGTACTTAGCTTCCAGTGTTCTAAGGTTCAGAAGGTTGTGAAAAATGATGCCAACGGGCCGTTTCGTCCCTCCACGGGGACTTTTTCAAAGGCTTTTGACTTAAAACAGCGTTTTAGGCCTATTTAAGGCCTGTAAGACGCTTCCTTAATTGGATTTCATTGAAAACGCAGTGATGTGCTGCGTCATGACGCTTTTCAAAGTTAATTAAACTTTATTATTAAAGACAGTGGCCGAATGGACGCCGGAACGTCAACATGGTGACGTCACGGCGTCCATACAAATCCTATTCAACTTTATTAGGATCGTTTTTAACAGGGAATGCAATTGCCTGCAAATTGTGACAAAATAGGCTAAAAAACGGCCCAAATGGATGACAAAAGTTCTGAGAGGACTCACTACGAATACTAAGAGCTAAATATATGTATAAAGAAGGGTGTTTTAGATATGAAAACTGAGGCTAGGATATTAATGCATATTATAATTATAAAGGAGAAATCAATAATTTAAATTATAAGTCTTATTTATTCTATTATGCTTGTGCATATACTATGCCTTCAATAAAGAAGGGCAAAGACTGTGCATATATTTCAAATGTTCCAAATGTGTCTTAAAATTAAGTGATTACAATAATTTTAAAAGATCAAAAAGTGAAAATATAATATATACTATAATAAAGGGTATATACCATACCTATAAAGAAAGATTAAACTTACTGTGTAACATACATTATCATTTGCCTATTTGGTACAAAATCATGATATGCCAATTGATGTCTGAATAATAGGAAAATAGGATAGATTTAAATTCTGCGATAATAAATAAGGCTTAAATAAATAAGCATTGATAAAAAAGTGTTGAAATTGGTATGCCACAATGGTGTTATCGTTATGCTTTAGGAATACAGAATCAGATATTATGGCTCAGTGTACATCATAAGACTATCTTGAAATCATTACCATTATACAAAACCCACTCTATCACAATGTGGAAGCAGATTAATAAAAGAACAAGATTGTTAGAAGATGGTTCATGGTTATCACCATTATGGTTACCCCATAAATACCCATCAATCAATAAAAAATCCCAAATAGCACAATTGTAACAAGGTTACAATTGTAGCAGATGTATTGTTAAATTGTCAATGTTGCCCCCCAACGGACTATAGGATGCGTCACCAATTGCCACACAAAGAATGGCTTAACTTGTTGTTGATTAATACCAGGAAAGGTCAAATTACAAAAGTCAATAAGTTAGCAAGAAAACTCCCTTTCAACAATGTTGCTTACATAATCCAAAAGGTAAGAAAAACATCACAACACTTTACAACTACTTAAATGATGAGGCCACGTCAAAACCCGGAAGGAGCGGAGGCCGGAGCAGGTAAGTGAGGGGAGAGGGGGGGGGGGGGTATTTAGAGGGGTAGTATGGGGGGGTTAGAATGAGGGGGGGGTTGAGGATGAGGAGGCGGGAGGGAAAGAGACACAGGGGGGGTTAGAGAGACACGGGGGGGTAGAGAGACACAAGTGGTGGTTAGAAAGACACGGGGGGGGGGGGAGGAAGAGTGACTAGAGTATAAGCCGAGGGGCCCTTTTTAGCCTTAAAAAAAAGGGCTGAAAAACTCGGCTTATACTCGAGTATATACGGTATGTATAATTGAAAAAGGTTTGAAGAAAATATGTTTATGCTAGGTCTTCACATACACTTTAAGAAATGAGGAATTTTAAGTTTCCCTGTGTTGTTTTCTACCCTAATAGTCAATACACAAATAGTGGGACTAATTAATGTTAAATCAGTGTAAATAGTAAATTTATTATATGATAGAGGCGATTAAAAGGAATTTAAAACATGACAAAAGGGTATTAAAAAAGGGGCAAATGTGGGGAATAGAACAATCCCATTAACACTTAAATTGTGTAATATATAGCTCTTAATGAGTGGGTATTCTTACTCCAACCTTCAGTCGAGACATACTGTAGGTTATAATAAATCTTTTGAAGAAATATTCTCCATGCATTAATATAGCCCCCTCATGCACTTATATAGCACCCTCAGGATGTATAGAGGGTAATGCTTCTTTTAATATAGTGGCATGTATTAATATAGGAGAGAACCCCTTAAATACTTTTAGGCCACAGTCCCAGCTAGTGATTTATAATAGTAGAGGCAAGCTGTATTAATTATAACTTTAATTTGTGAGAGTAAACATCCCACTAAGAGGCCTATGTATAACACATCAATCTCTGTGTCCAAAGGCTGTATATGGGTTCCAATCACTAGTTAAAAGCAGGGGCTGATTCAAGTATAATAAGTCATATAAGCATAATAGTACTAGGCAGGGGTGCATGGGGCATTAAGCTAGGCCGTATCCGTATAGAATTTGCGGGCTCAAAGTGGCTCGACCTCCGAATTTGCAACGCGCATGCGCACGCCTTGCGTGATGACGTACACAGCATCTTTGCTAGGAGCCTGATGCGTTTTGACGTATGGTGTCTTTATCAAAGGGAAATTGCATAACGCTTATCAAAGGGCTATTTATAGGGAACATGGCAACATGTAACAAGTAAAAAGGATAGGGAATCCATAAGTCTCTGCAATCACAGCAAATGAATGAGTCCGCCAACAACTGGGGACATAGAGTATTACAAGGAAAAGTATATTAGAGGAGCAAAAGGCCAGGCATATGGGTATCGTGATCCCTATATAGATATATATGTACAAGGTATATAAAAACAAAGCATGAGTCAAAACTACCTATGTCGTGTAGTATGCAAATGAAATGATTAGAAGGGCATGATAGCAGAGAAGTATAAATATATATATACTAGCGAATTGCCCGTCAAAAAATGACGGCAATGAAATTGTAAGGTAGCTAATGGTGGTTTGTGTCTACTACTGAAATATATAATACAATTAATAAATATATATACTTTACCTATTTTGAAGCATTGTGTTGAACAGCTGGCAATCTGTTTTGATGTTGCTGCAGCATTAGTGGTGTTGAGCTGCTGTGTAAGCGTGCTGAATGTGTGCAGTGTAATTGTGTGCTAATTGTGTGCGTGCGCGAGATGAGACCGTAGTTGTGTACTTCTGCATTGGCGTAAAATGGCGGGTAATGTGTGGTATGCATCTTAGCGGAATATCCATAGGTCGTTTGTGGTGTTTTGCGAGTTTCTTGTGGTGTTTTGCGTGTTTAGAGTGCTGTAGCCTCTTTTTCGTTTTGTTCGGCGGCCATTTTTTCTCTCGCTTACGCTCACAACTATATATGTGATTAACCCCATTCTATGCCCCATTACTCACTGTACTATAATATTATTAGTCAGATTCGATGTCCCATATCCATTGTACTATAACATTATTAGTCCCATTCTCAGTGCAGTCTGTCACTTCTCTGGTATATCAGGGTTTATTTCACACTCCAGATTCCCCCCCACCCTCTCAGTGATTCCACATCTTCCTCAGACCACATTATCTCCCTGTCACTCACGTCAGCTACCCAGGCCCGGCTCCTCCAGCTCTGAGGCCTGCTCCAGTCCGCGGATCCCCGGTGTTTCCTGTTCCCCAGGCCGGCCTAGCCCCGCCTCCTCAAGGTAGCCGCACTGATCAGAGCTCGGAGCTCCGTGCACGGCCTCAACCTCCCCCACTAACCGCGCTCTTACCACATTTCCGCGGGATTGCCGGGCTCCGGGATGGTTCGGCTAGTGGCAGTGGCGGCGTCTGGCTCTCCCTCCGGAACCAGAACCGGGGACTGGGTGGCCCTGCGCGGGGCATTGTGGGGAGGAGGTGGCTGCTCCATTCTAGCAACTGAGGCCCTTGCCCGCCGCCCTCGCTACGCGAGCCCGCAAGCGTGAGCAACGGCCCGTATGCTGCGGGCAAGGGTCATGTCTTTGTACTATTGCATTGTAGATATTTGTAACGGTGGGTTTACTTGGGGATTTGATATATTTTAATATTTGACCCCTAGACATATTATGGGGGGCCCCAGAGGGGGCTAGGGTGGACCCTGGTCATGTAGGCCAGATTGGGGGGAACCAAGGGTCAGGCAACTCACTACACTCACTACAGAAAATACAAAAATAAATAGAAAATATATACATTTATTTTATACTACACTGCACCCCGATTCCGCCCCCCCCCCCCCAGCTAAGGGCCTTGGTGCATTGCACCACCTGCAGCGGCGGTAGCTCCGCCACTGTATATAAATAGGAAAGGAACCTCCAGTTATAAGACTGATGTTTGTTCTGTTCCAATGCTATGTCTAAAATGATCATGGTGTAAAACAGCACTATATATGGTAGTAGGACACCATATTACAACAATATGTGTCAATACAAACCCAACACTCCACCTCTGGTGACATCACACTATGTCAACCATTTAACAACAACACAGGGCAAAATAAAGTCATGTCTCACCGCATGTAATGGGAAAGCTGTCTCAAAAACTTTAAGATGTATCAGGTCATCCAGTTTTTCTGTAAGAGACAATGAGATAAGATTGGAAAACAACATGGAGACTCAGAATAGGGACATCAACTCATTTGCATCGGTTTTGTTTTATTATAGAGTATTATCTCTTGTATTTTTTTACACCATCTGAATAGTTTTCTCATGTATTTACTGCACCTTGGTATATAGTACTAAGGCAGGGCTTGACACCCTCAGGAGCCAGTGACTCAAGTACCACTGCATTTCACGAAAAACGGCACTGATTTGTAAAGTATGTATTTGTTTGTGAAAATCCTAATTTTGGCAGCTGCTAAATTTGATATAAATTTGTCAATCTCTGTGCTACGGAACATGTTAACTGATTATAATAACAATAATAAAAAATGAGGGATCATTTAAAAAAAAGTATGGGTTCCCTTGTGGTCCAGTGGTTAGGATTCAGTGCTTTCACCACTGCGACCTGGGTTTAATTCCAGTCAGGGAAGCAAGAAGTTACACCACCCTGAAGCTAAGCAGGGTTGGCTTGGTCAGTACTTGGATAGGACACCACCTAGGAATACCTGTTTGGTGGTGTTTTTTGCGTGTTTATGGTTGTGTTTTGCGTGTTTTGGGACCTTTAACCTAATTTTATATTTGTTCAGTGGCCATTTTTTCTCTTGCTTAGGTGATTTTCGGATCTCTAAACTCCGAAATATGTGGTTAAATGGAGGTGTAACTTCACTTGCAGAGGTCCTCGATGCCCCCCTTGCTGTGAGTAACCTTTTTATGTGTTTGTTGTTTGTATTTGTTGTGTTTGTAATGTTTTTGGGGTTGCGCAGGTTGCGTCCTTGTTTTCTAATCTCGTAGGTGTTTTTCGGCAAATACGTAGGTGTTTGGTGGTGTTTTGCGTCTTTAGACTGCTGTAGCCTCGTTTTCATTTTTTTCGGCTGCCATTTATTCTCTCGCTTAGAGAATTTTTTAGTGTCTAAACTCTTTTAATTTGAGTTAAATTGTATTTGTTGTATTTTTCATGTTTTAATGTGCGCGTGTTGCTGCCGTTTTTTGCTAGGTCGTAAGGGGTCGTAACGTGTCTCGTATTTTGTTTGCGTTACAACGTAAATTTTGCGAGGGTCGCAGTTGCTGGCAAGGGGCGCCTTTGGCGCCTTTGCGAGGGCCGCGGGCTCACTACGCAAGCCTGCAAGTGTTAGCAACAACTCGCATGCTCACAACTATATATGTGATTCACTTTTGTTATCATGGCAGTATTTTACATGGCGGGCAATGGGTATAGTATCAAGAATACCTTGGATACACCCATTCCCCGACATGTAAAATACTGCCATGATAACAAAAGTGAAGTCCTATCTTTTTGTGCAATTGATCAAGTCCATATAGGACCGAGACAAGGAGACCTTGAAAATAAATTATTACAACGTGAGGCACGCTGGATCTATAAATTGAAGGCCCAAGTGCCCAGTGGCCTAAATGATGGATTTACCTTTACCCCCTTCATTTATATTTAACTTCTCTCGATATATATATATATATATATATATATATATATATATATAATTAATTCCTTTTACACATTTTCTGACATATCCTCTGATATGCAAGGTATATGTTAATCACATACACTAACATATTCTTCTACACAATTGTAAGCTACTTAGGCCCATCTGAGGTCCTCCATTTCACTTCATTTTATCTCTCAATTTACTGTATATACTCGAGTATAAGCCGATCCGAGAATAAGCCGAGTCACCTATTTTACCACAAAATACTGGGTTAAATGAGTGACTCGAGTATAAGCTGAGGGTAGGAAATGTGCTGCCCCCTGTGTCCCTCTTGTGCCCACTGTGTCCCCCTCTTGTGTCTCCCTCTCTCTCCCGTGTCTCTTCTCCCCTCTCCCTTCCCTGTGTCTCTTCCCCCCTCTCCCTTCCCTTTGTCTCTCCCCCTAATCATTCTCAACCTCCCTCCTCAACCCCACTCCTCATCCTCAACCTCCCTCCTCATCATCCCTCCTCATCCTCAAACTCCCTTCTCAACCCCCTCATCCTCAACCCCTTCCTCCTCAACCCCCCTTTCTCAACCTCCCTCCTCAACCCCTCCCTCCTCAACCTCAACCCCCTCATCCTCAACCCCCCATCCTCAACCCCCTCCTTAACCTCCCTCCTCAACCTCCCTTCTCATCCTCAGCCTCCCTCCTCATCCTCAACCCCCTCCTCATCCTCAACCCCCTCCTCAACCTCCCTCCTCAACCTCAACGCCCCCATCCTCAACCCCCCTCCTCATCCTCCCTCCTCATCCTCAACCTGCCTCCTCAACCTCCCTCCTCAACCTCCCTCCTCAACCTCAACCTCCCTCCTCAACCTCCCTCCTCAACCCCCTTCCTCAACCTCAACCCCCCCAATCCTCAACCCCCTCCTCAACCTTCCTACACAACCTCTACCCCCCAACCTCAACCCCCTCCTCAACCTCCCTACTCATCCTCAACCCCCTCCTCACCCTCAACCTCCCTCCTCATCCTCAACCTCCCTCCTTATCCTCAACCACAACCTCCCTCCTCATCCTCAACCTCCCTCCTCAACCCCCTCCTCCTCAACCCCCTCCTCAACCCCCCACCTCAACCTCCCTCCTCAACCCCCCATCCTCATCTTCAACTTCCCCCATCCTCAACCCCCTCCTCAACATCAACCCCCCTCCTCATCCTCAACCCCCTCCTCAACCTCCCTCCTCAACCTCCCCCCTCATCCTCAGCCTCCCTCCTCATCCTCAACCCCCTCCTCAACCTCCCTCCTCAACCTCAACCCCCCATCCTCAACCCCCTCCTCATCCTCCCTCCTCATCCTCAACCTGCCTCCTCAACCTCCCTCCTCAACCTCCCTCCTCAACCTCCCCCCTCATCCTCAACCTCCCTTCTCAATCTCCCGCCTCAACCCCCTTCCTCAACCTCAACCCCCCATCCTCAACCCCCTACTCAACCTTCCTCCACAACCTCTACCCCCCCAACCTCAACCCCTCCTCAACCTCCCTCCTCATCCTCAACCCCCTCCTCAACCTCAACTCCCCTCCTCATCCTCCCTCCTCATCCTCAACCTCCCTCCTTATCCTCAATGTCAACCTCCCTCCTCAACCCCCCTCCTCAACCTCAACCCCCCATCCTCAACCCCCTCCTCAACCTCCCTCCTCATCCTCAACCCCCCCTCCTCAACCCCCTCCTCAACCTCCCTCCTCAACCCCCCTCCTCAAACTCCCTCCTCATCCTCAACCCCCCTCCTCATTCTAAACCCCACTCCCTCATTCTACCCCTCTAAATACCCCCCCTCCCTTCCCCCTCACTTACCTGCATCTGAAGCTCCTGCTCCGGCCTCCGCTCCTTCTGGCGTCTTGACGTGGCGCGCATGTGACGTCACGTCATTAGCATATACCGGGTGCCGGCACCAGGTATATGCTAATGCCGTGACGTCACATGCGCGCCACGTCAAGACGCCGGAAGGAGCTGAGGCTGGAGCAGGAGCTTCAGATGCAGGTGAGTGAGGGGAAAGGGAGAGGTGGGGGGTGTATTTAGAGGGAAAGAATGAGGGGGGTTTAGAATGAGGGGGGAGGGGTTAGAATGAGGAGTAGGGGTTGAGGATGAGGAGGGGGAGGGAAAGAGACACGGGGGAGTTAGAGAGACACAGAGGGGTTAGAGAGACATGGGGGGTTAGAGAGACACAGGGGGGGGGGTTAGAGAGACACGGGGGGGAGAGTGACTCAAGTATAAGCCGAGGGGGCCCTTTTTAGCCTTAAAAAAAGGGCTGAAAAACTCGGCTTATACTCGAGTATATACGGTATTCACTATAGTATTATGTTATCCTCAAGATAAATATAAACATTCACTTACTGCTGATCAGTAATTCATGTTATTACAACATTTCATTGCCGTCATTTTTTGACGGGCAATTCGCTAGTATATAGTAATCCTCTGATATGCAAGGTATATGTTAATCACATACACTAACATATTCTTCTACACAATTGTAAGCTACGTAGGCCCATCTGAGGCCCTCCATTTCACTTCATTTTATCTCTCAACTTATTCACTATAGTATTATGTTTTCCTCAAGATAAATATAAACATTCACTTACTGATGATCAGTAATTCATGTTATTACAACATCATACCTAGTGCATGATGCCCCATAGAGGAATTACTTTTTTTAATGCATTTCATATTAACTACATATTTGAATCTTCTTATTGTGAATAGGGCTCTGTTCTTTGAATAGGGCTCTTCTTTTGATAATTTTTCACTTATATATGTCACATATTAGGAATTGATGGTCACTCTACTGTACCTCTATTTCACATTACTACTTATCTAGTCCCTAGGGACTTATTATGTAGCCTCACATATATACTTTTTATATATATATATATATATATATATATATATATATATATATATATATATATATATATATATATATATATATATCATTGTTCTTATTTATATATATCACATATATAGTTGTGGGTTGTTGCTAATGCATGCGGGCCCGCAAATGCAAATCCTCGCGAAGCGAGCGGCCGCATTTGCGGTGGTGGAGCATCCCACGTCGGCTGTGTTTTTGTCCGCAAATGCGGACCCTCGCGAAGCGAGGGGCCGCATTTGCGGTGGTGGAGGATCCAACGTCGGCTGTGTTTGTCCGCAAATGCGGACCCTCGCGAGGGGCCGCATTTGCGTTGGTGGAAGATCCAAAGGTGCCTCACACGTGGTTAACACACACACGCACGACTTAGAAAAAAAACTCAAAGGCGCCTCACACTTGGTTAACACACACACGCACGACTTAGAAAAAAATCAACTGCGTCGTACACGCACGACTTAGAAAAAAAACAACTGCGTCCCTCGCAAAAAAAAAAGACCCATTCCCAACACGCAAAACCGGACGAAAACGGCACTCATGAAAACATCAGAAACACAAGAAATAAACACAACGAACACATAAAAAGCTTACTTACAGCAAGGGGGGGGGGGGGGCATCCGGCACCTCGAAAAGTTAATTTACACGTCCATTTAAGTCCAAAAAAACGAGTTTAAACTGCCGAAAATCACCTAAGCGAGAGAAAAAATGGCCGCCGAACAAAACGAAAACGAGGCTACAGACGTAACTATACTACAGTGACTCGCAAAACTGAAACACATACTATGCGGCACGTACCACACTGATATTAACCACCATTTTGAAAACTACTACGCATAAAATGGCGGATGGAACGCAAATTGTAAGCTGGAACGCAAATAGCGCACTTAAAAGTTTATAAATACTGCCTACTTTCCAGAAAATTCGACATTTCTACTCAGGTGATGAACGGAGTGACTGGATAGTTAACTGCTGCTGTTACTTGAGAAGAGAAGTGTTTCCTAATTTCCTACTTTACATTGTGCAAATTACAACTGAGAGGTAAGCTATAATATATTACATTTTATTATCAAGACAGGACAAAAAAAACAACTTTAACTATGAAAATGTGATTCATGTATAGTGACATGTGACACGCACATTTATGTGTGTAGGCCCTAAAACAAACTAATGTTAATTGAAACTAATTTAACAAGTATATTTAAATGACATTAATTTACTGCAACTCATAGCAAAAAATAATATGACACTAATACATATGGAACCTAAAGCTGAATTTCCTCCATTTCACTTCATTTTATCTCTCAATTTACTGTATATACTCGAGTATAAGCCGATCCGAGAATAAGCCGAGTCACCTATTTTACCACAAAATACTGGGTTAAATGAGTGACTCGAGTATAAGCTGAGGGTGGGAAATGTGCTGCCCCCTGTGTGCCTCTTGTGCCCACTGTGTCCCCCTCTTGTGTCTCCCTCTCTCTCCCGTGTCTCTTCTCCCCTCTCCCTTCCCTGTGTCTCTTCCCCCCTCTCCCTTCCCTTTGTCTCTCCCCCTAATCATTCTCAACCTCCCTCCTCAACCCCACTCCTCATCCTCAACCTCCCTCCTCATCATCCCTCCTCATCCTCAAACTTCCTTCTCAACCCCCTCATCCTCAACCCCTTCCTCCTCAACCCCCCTCCTCAACCTCCCTCCTCAACCCCTCCCTCCTCAACCTCAACCCCCTCATCCTCAACACCCCCATCCTCAACCCCCTCCTTAACCTCCCTCCTCAACCTCCCTCCTCATCCTCAGCCTCCCTCCTCATCCTCAACCCCCTCCTCATCCTCAACCCCCTCCTCATCCTCAACCCCCTCCTCAACCTCCCTCCTCAACCTCAACGCCCCCATCCTCAACCCCCCTCCTCATCCTCCCTCCTCATCCTCAACCTGCCTCCTCAACCTCCCTCCTCAACCTCCCTCCTCAACCTCAACCTCCCTCCTCAACCTCCCTCCTCAACCGCCTTCCTCAACTTCAACCCCCCCAATCCTCAACCCCCTCCTCAACCTTCCTACACAACCTCTACCCCCCAACCTCAACCCCCTCCTCAACCTTCCTACTCATCCTCAACCCCCTCCTCACCCTCAACCTCCCTCCTCATCCTCAACCTCCCTCCTTATCCTCAACCACAACCTCCCTCCTCATCCTCAACCTCCCTCCTCAACCCCCTCCTCCTCAACCCCCTCCTCAACCCCCCACCTCAACCTCCCTCCTCAACCCCCCCATCCTCATCTTCAACTTCCCCCATCCTCAACCCCCTCCTCAACATCAACCCCCCTCCTCATCCTCAACCCCCTCCTCAACCTCCCTCCTCAACCTCCCCCCTCATCCTCAGCCTCCCTCCTCATCCTCAACCCCCTCCTCATCCTCAACCCCCTCCTCAACCTCCCTCCTCAACCTCAACCCCCCATCCTCAACCCCCTCCTCATCCTCCCTCCTCATCCTCAACCTGCCTCCTCAACCTCCCTCCTCAACCTCCCTCCTCAACCTCCCCCCTCATCCTCAACCTCCCTTCTCAATCTCCCTCCTCAACCCCCTTCCTCAACCTCAACCCCCCATCCTCAACCCCCTACTCAACCTTCCTCCACAACCTCTACCCCCCCAACCTCAACCCCCTCCTCAACCTCAACTCCCCTCCTCATCCTCCCTCCTCATCCTCAACCTCCCTCCTTATCCTCAATGTCAACCTCCCTCCTCAACCCCCCTCCTCAACCTCCACCCCCCATCCTCAACCCCCTCCTCAACCTCCCTCCTCATCCTCAACCCCCCCTCCTCAACCCCCTCCTCAACCTCCCTCCTCAACCCCCCTCCTCAAACTCCCTCCTCATCCTCAACCCCCCTCCTCATTCTAAACCCCACTCCCTCATTCTACCCCTCTAAATACCCCCCCCTCCCTTCCCCCTCACTTACCTGCATCTGAAGCTCCTGCTCCGGCCTCCGCTCCTTCTGGCGTCTTGACGTGGCGCGCATGTGACGTCACGTCATTAGCATATACCGGGTGCCGGCACCAGGTATATGCTAATGCCGTGACGTCACATGCGCGCCACGTCAAGACGCCGGAAGGAGCTGAGGCTGGAGCAGGAGCTTCAGATGCAGGTGAGTGAGGGGAAAGGGAGAGGTGGGGGGTGTATTTAGAGGGGAAGAATGAGGGGGGTTTAGAATGAGGGGGGAGGGGTTAGAATGAGGAGTAGGGGTTGAGGATGAGGAGGGGGAAAGGAAAGAGACACGGGGGAGTTAGAGAGACATGGGGGGTTAGAGAGACACAGGGGGGGGGGGGTTAGAGAGACACGGGGGGGAGAGTGACTCAAGTATAAGCCGAGGGGGCCCTTTTTAGCCTTAAAAAAAGGGCTGAAAAACTCGGCTTATACTCGAGTATATACGGTATTCACTATAGTATTATGTTATCCTCAAGATAAATATAAACATTCACTTACTGCTGATCAGTAATTCATGTTATTACAACATTTCATTGCCGTCATTTTTTGACGGGCAATTCGCTAGTATATAGTAATCCTCTGATATGCAAGGTATATGTTAATCACATACACTAACATATTCTTCTACACAATTGTAAGCTACGTAGGCCCATCTGAGGCCCTCCATTTCACTTCATTTTATCTCTCAACTTATTCACTATAGTATTATGTTTTCCTCAAGATAAATATAAACATTCACTTACTGATGATCAGTAATTCATGTTATTACAACATCATACCTAGTGCATGATGCCCCATAGAGGAATTACTTTTTTTAATGCATTTCATATTAACTACATATTTGAATCTTCTTATTGTGAATAGGGCTCTGTTCTTTGAATAGGGCTCTTCTTTTGATAATTTTTCACTTATATATGTCACATATTAGGAATTGATGGTCACTCTACTGTACCTCTATTTCACATTACTACCTATCTAGTCCCTAGGGACTTATTATGTAGCCTCACATATATACTTTATATATATATATATATATATATATATATATATATATATATATATATATATATATATATATATATATATATATATATATATATATATATATATATATCATTGTTCTTATTTATATATATCACATATATAGTTGTGGGTTGTTGCTAATGCATGCGGGCCCGCAAATGCAAATCCTCGCGAAGCGAGCGGCCGCATTTGCGGTGGTGGAGCATCCCACGTCGGCTGTGTTTTTGTCCGCAAATGCGGACCCTCGCGAAGCGAGGGGCCGCATTTGCGGTGGTGGAGGATCCAACGTCGGCTGTGTTTGTCCGCAAATGCGGACCCTCGCGAGGGGCCGCATTTGCGTTGGTGGAAGATCCAAAGGTGCCTCACACGTGGTTAACACACACACGCACGACTTAGAAAAAAAACTCAAAGGCGCCTCACACTTGGTTAACACACACACACACGACTTGGAAAAAAATCAACTGCGTCGTACACGCACAACTTAGAAAAAAAACAACTGCGTCCCTCGCAAAAAAAAACCAACCTATTCCCAACACGCAAAACCGGACGAAAACGGCACTCATGAAAACATCAGAAACACAAGAAATAAACACAACGAACACATAAAAAGCTTACTTACAGCAAGGGCGGGGGGGGGGGCATCCGGCACCTCGAAAAGTTAACTTACACGTCCATTTAAGTCCAAAAAAACGAGTTTAAACTGCCGAAAATCACCTAAGCAAGAGAAAAAATGGCCGCCGAACAAAACGAAAACGAGGCTACAGACGTAACTATACTACAGTGACTCGCAAAACTGAAACACATACTATGCGGCAAGTACCACACTGATATTAACCACCATTTTGAAAACTACTACGCATAAAATGGCGGATGGAACGCAAATTGTAAGCTGGAACGCAAATAGCGCACTTAAAAGTTTATAAATACTGCCTACTTTCCAGAAAATTCGACATTTCTACTCAGGTGATGAACGGAGTGACTGGATAGTTAACTGCTGCTGTTACTTGAGAAGAGAAGTGTTTCCTAATTTCCTACTTTACATTGTGCAAATTACAACTGAGAGGTAAGCTATAATATATTACATTTTATTATCAAGACAGGACAAAAAAAACAACTTTAACTATGAAAATGTGATTCATGTATAGTGACATGTGACACGCACATTTATGTGTGTAGGCCCTAAAACAAACTAATGTTAATTGAAACTAATTTAACAAGTATATTTAAATGACATTAATTTACTGCAACTCATAGCAAAAAATAATATGACACTAATACATATGGAACCTAAAGCTGAATCTTTCCCCTTTTCTTACTATTCAAACAGACTCTGCATCAACAGCGTCACTCAAGAATTTGCACCGTGCACTGTGAACCAGAATCCATTTTAAAGAACATGAAGAAAGAAGAAGAGGTAAGATAGAAAAATACATTACATGCTGAAAAAGACCATGCTTTGCTAAATCAAAAAGAAGAAATATACAATTAACCATTTCACTTTCTTTTTCAAACAGACACTACAAGAAGACTGGCGGATTAAGATTGGCAGGAGGGGACCCTCTGTCATTCGGACAAGAACAACACTTCAATCAAAGTAAAGTATAACAAGTAGAAAAAATAAAGGAACTATATATGTTTAATGGCCGCCAATATAACAATTTCAAGTAAAATAAAATAAAAAATACATATCAATTGAATAAGGAACAAAACACAGTTCAACAAACTTCACAAAGACCTATACCATTTAGGAAGACAGACAGTTTCACATAAAACCCCCTCAAAAAAGAAGTGGCCACAAAACAAGATAGCATCTGAAACATTAGCAACATACATAAAACAAAACTATTCCTCCTCTTTACTGTAAAATAACCTCCAACCATCACCCACAAGCCAAATGCTGCAACCAGAAAGTGGTGAACACAAAACAGGATAATGCTAAAAACATTGCCATCATATCCAAAATAGGAAAAACATTCATTTTCAATGTAAAACAACATTTAATCCTCATAAAAAAAGACTAATTAAGCAAATAAAGTATGCAACATAAACAGGATTGTACCAAAAATCACACAAACACATAGAAAAGTAAATTAATATTCTTCTTTAATGTTTAAGAACCTATAAGCCTTACAAAGAAGCCTAAATAAGCATACCAAAAGTGGTAGACACAAATAGGATTGTATCAAAAATCACACAAACACATAGCAAAGTAAATGAATATTCTTCTTTAATGTTTAAGAACCTATAAGCCTTACAAAGAAGCCTAAATAAGCATACCAAAAGTGGTGGACACAAAATAGGATAATGCTAAAAACATAGCCATCATATCCAAAATAGGAAAAACATTCATTTTCAATGTACAGCAACATTTAATCCTCATAAAAAAGACTAATTAAGCAAATAAAGTATGCAACATATGGTGGACACAAAACAGGATTGTACCAAAAATCACACAAACACATAGCAAAGTAAATTAATATTCTTCTTTACTGTTTAAGAACCTATAAGCGTTACAAAGAAGCCTAAATAAGCATACCAAAAGTGGTGGACACAAAACAGGATAATACTAAAAACATACCCATCATATCCAAAATAGCAAAAACATTCATTTTCACTGTACAAAAATATATATTACCAAAATATAACTGACACATTTCTTATTTGCCTCTTATTTGTCTTTTATGGACAATAATGTTTTACAGTAAATCCAAACTTCAATCTAGCCAAAAAAAAAGAAAACAGCATAGTCCACAGAAGTCTCAAAACGCAGACTAAATAAAATTTGTCATTCTAAATTACCAGTTGTAATGTACAACATTAAGCATAAAACCTAAACACACACATAAAATAGAACACTACAACAAATAGTACTAACACCCCAAGAAAAAATAAAAAAAATTAATTGCCCGAACATATAAGCCTTTAAATAAAATATCAAAATACTATTATGACAATCCCCTGTAGTAAAAAATACAAAGAATAATTTTTGCCCTCTACTATGCCTGTAAGTTAAAAGTACAACAAAAAAATAAATTGCCAAAACAACTAAAATATAAATTTCAATTAACACTAGACACCTACTACATGTAGAAGAAGGTATAGTGTCAGTTCCTTGAGTGTGCTATTCATGTAAGGCAAAAATTACAACGTACGACAGAAAGTAAGACCAAAAAAATAAAAAACACTTATTTAACAATACAAAGAAAGTACTGCTACAATGAACTACAAGCACATATAAACAAACGGTTGATAATAAAAAATGTAAAAAACAAACTTAACATCTCAAACTAAACTAATTATACATTATTTTCTTTTACAGATTAACATGGCTACTAACGAGAGCAAACAAGAAAAGAAAAGACGCCAAACTAGAGAAAGACAAGAGAGATGGGCGAACCAGCAGACACCAGAGGAGAAGGAAATTCAACGACAAAAAGAACGGAAAAGAACTGCTAGCAAAAGACTATCAGCTGCAAAAATTAAAGATACACCAAAAAAAGCCACCAAAAAAACAAAGCATTTAGAACCTGTTCCTCAAACATCACATGACATTTTTCCTGAAAAAATAAGAGATATACCAAGAAAAGCCATGAAAAAAACAAAGCATTTAGAACCTGTTCTTGAAACATCACATGACATTTCACCTGATGAATTTGAAAGTCAAACTTCTATATGCTTTGCAAATTGTCCTTTACTCAAGTCTTTAGCAGTAGAGGTTCATAATTGTGGGGACATGAATACTCAATGTCAGTTTTGTTAGGCTTATTATTTTAAACAGGAGACACCCAGGGATGGCCAATTTATTAGTTGCTGTCAAAAAGGCAAGTTCAAACTTCCAGAAAGAAAAGAATTTCCAATCTATTTACATAACATTATGACTGAACCTACTTTTCCAAACTACAAAAATGTTAAGACAAACTTAAGATCCTACAATAGTGCCATATCCTTTGCATCTATGGGGGTAACATTAGCTGCTAATGTACCAGGACATGGTCCTTACTGTTTTAAAGTCCAAGGCCAAATTTATCATCGTACTTCACATTTACATCCAGAGGAAGAAGAGCAAAGAAAATTTGCTCAACTATATGTCCTAGATACAATAGAAGCTGTTGACCAACGTATGCAGCTGGAAGAAAATAAAAAAATGCTTACCCAGTGTTTTTATAGAGCTAGATAACATTATGGACAATAACCCCTACACTAAAGCTTATAAAAAAATGGCAGAAGTAGAAAATGAACAACAACTTCATGCACAAAGACATCAATTACCAATGCCAAAGGTCAATATGGTGCTTAAAAGAGACAGACATACTGATATACGTTGTTATAACTTGCCAACATCAAATGAGGTTGCAATGGTGTTTCAAAATGATGGAGAACCACCATTTCAAAGAGACATTAGAATATATCCCAGAAATGAGGATAATAAGATTAAAATAAATGAATTAATACGTGACATCACTATAAGTCAATTGTTTGGCAAATGTCTTGCTTATGTATATACCATTGAATTTTAAAAAAGAGGCCTTCCACATGCACATCTTCTTATAATACTTCAAGAAAAAGACAAATTAGATACTTCTGACAAAGTGGATGCAGTCATTGTTGCTGAACTACCAGATCCAGAACTATATGGTAGACTATATGAGATTGTTACTCATCGCATGATTCATGGACCCTGTGGTGAGCTTAATCCACAATCACTATGTATGGAAAATAATAAATGTTCCAAAGATTTTACAAAAGATTATAGAGACAAAACCTATGCCAATTGTGATGGCTATCCACTTTATAAAAGAAGAGAAGGAGATAGTGCCATTAATTATGGCAAAAAAGTTGACAATAGATATGTAGTACCCTACAATCCACAGTTACTCATGAAGTATAACGCCCACATTAATGTAGAAGCCTGCACTTCCATCAAATCCATTAAATATGTGTACAAATATATTTAGAAAGGCTATGATGCAGCTACTGTAGTTGTCAAAAGTGCAGACAACCCTGAAAGTAGTGAGTTAGTACATGATGAACTTGCATCTCATGTGGATGCTCGCTATGTCAGTGTGCCAGAAGCTATGTGGCGGCTTTTAAAATTTGAAATGCATGATAGATCACATGCAGTATATAGATTAGCAGTCCATTTGCCACAAAGACATTTAGTGTATTTCCACAGCATTGGCCCAAAGTAAACTTCGTCACACTACACTAACTGCATGGTTTGAATTAAATTCCACAGCTTCAGAAGCAACACAATTCTTATATATTGAAATTCCATATCACTATGTTTTTGTAAATGGATTATGGAGACCTAGAAAAAGCAGAGGAAATAAAATAATCCCAAGAATTGACACAGTCAGTCCAAGAGATGTTGAACGTTTTTGCTTACGAATATTACTTTTAAATGTTCCTGGAGCACAAAGTTTTGAACACTTAAGAACTGTTAATGACATAGTATATGAATCCTTCCATTTAGCTGCAAGACATAGAAACTTACTAGCTGATGATACAGAATGGGAAAGATGTTTAGAAGAAGCAGCACAATGTCAAATGCCACGGCAGATGAGAGAACAATTGGCATTTATTTGTATCTTCTCAAATGCTCCAAATGCATTAGCTTTGTGGGAGACATTTAAAACTAATATGGCTGAAGACTTTATGCGACGATACAATGAACCGATTGCACACTTAAAAGCGTTAATGGAAATCTAAGAAGTATTTATAACTCATGGATTAAGTTGTGCAAGTTTTAATTTGCCTGATCCAGGTCTTATAGATGACATAAACTTTGAAGACTATGACATTCAATTACAAGTAGAAATAACAGAAGAAAGACTTGCAACTTTAAATACGTTACAATTGCAAGCATTTAATGCCATTAAAAATGCAATAGATGAGGACATGGTGACCAAGCGTTATTTCTATCTTGATGAACCTGGCGGATCAGGAAAAATGTATCCATATAATTTATTAATGAGTTCTGTACGAGCACAAGGTCAAATAGCACTGCCGTTTACCACTACTGGAATTGCTGCACTTTTGTTAGAAGGTGGAAGAACTGTACATAGTGGTTTTAAACTGCCAGTGCCTATTTTAGAAACTTCTGTGTCAGATATTCGCATGACATCATTACAAGCAAAGAAATTGAAAAAAAGTAAATTAATTATAATGGATGAGGCCACAATGATGTCATGCTATGCCCTCCAATGTATTGACCGTTTGCTTTGTGAAGTCATGGATAATACTTTTCCATTTGGTGGAAAGGTAATGTTGTTAGGAGGCGATTTTAGACAAACATTACCTATCGTTGTACATGGAAATCAAACTGACATTATCGAAACCTGTATAAAGTCAAGCACACTATGGAAACATTTTACCCATCTTCAACTGCAACAAAACATGAGATCAGAAGGCCAAACTGATTTCAATGATTGGCTTATTAAAATTGGAGAAGGCAGAACAGAAAAAATACCACATTTACCTGAGGACACTGTGCAGATCCCACCTCATATGATTTGTCACCAAGATATTATATAGGCTATATTTGAAGGTAGCATAAATGACCAGGAATATTCAGAGCTTGCCAACCAAGTCCTACTAACGTGTAAAAATAAGGATGCATTAATCCTCAATAATGAAATCTTAAAAAAAATTAATGCACCACAAAGAAATTATCACAGTGCTGCTTCTGTATTTGCTGATGACAATGAAAGTCAGGCTAACTTTTCCACTGAATTCATAAACTCACTAACTCCTTCTGGAATGCCACCACATATTTTGCAGCTAAAGAAAGGTGCAATTGTCATGTTACTGCGAAATATGAACCCCCAAAAAGGCCTATGCAATGGGACAAGATTAATTGTTCAACAATTAAAGGACCATTTTATAGATTCTGAAATTTTAACTGGTACCCATAAAGGAGAGAGAGTTTTCAGCACCAAGTGAAAGGAGTCTCCCTTTTATACTTCAAAGAAGACAATTTCCCATCATTATGGCATTTGCCATGACCATTAATAAATCACAAGGACAAACGTTCAAATCTGTCGGTATTTTCTTACAAGAACCAGTATTGGCACATGGCCAATTGTACGTTGCGTTATCACGGTGCAAAAATCCACAGGCTATTAAAGTTTACATTGAAAAGAATGAAAGTCAAGGTGATTTATTAGAAGATGGATGTATTTTTACTAAAAACATTGTCTACTATGAAGTACTATAACTTTTCATTAAAGACATAAAACTCATGCAAAACAAATTTAAAAGCAAATGAAAAGATATAAAAAAACACAATATAGAGAACCACTTTTCCAGAGACCAAACTATATGTGCGATTTAAAACAATATAGCAACAAACAAAGGTCAACCATTCAAAAATACAAATCAATAGACAATTCAGTCATAATTAATGGAAGTACTGTTTATATATCATTAGCCTCACAAAACACTTGCCTTGCATTATTTTCACAAATTATGTTAAAATGTTAATTAACTATGTCACTGTTTCTAATGTTACAAGTTTGATTTTTTTTTGTCAAGTTCGTTACTTAGAGAGATAAGAAAGTTCAAGTTTTAAAATATGTACTTTCAAGTTTCTTAATTACACTACTTACAAAGTTCATGTTAAGAGGTCAACCACGTTTTAAATCACAGCAACAAACAAAGGTCAACCATTGAAAAATACAAATCAATAAACAATTCAGTCAGAATTATTGAAAGTATACTGTTTATGGATGATTAGCTTCACAAAACACTTGCCTTGCATTATTTTTACAAATTATGTTAAAATGTTAATTAACTATGTTACTGTTTCTAATGTTACAAGTTTGAAAACAATATTTTCAAGTTCATTACTTAGACAGATAAGAAAGTTGAAGTTTCAAAAAATATACTTTCAAGTTCTTTACTTCAACATATTACAAAGTTCATGTTAAGAGCTCAACCACGTTTTAAGTCACAATGTAAATATTGTCTTTTATGTTAAACATTAATCCAGGGAGTAATCTTTTTGCCAGTTTATGGGGTCAGGAAGGAATTAATTTAATTAGGTACGTTTCAAGGAGGGTTTTTACTGTTTGCCTTCCTCTGGATTCAATGTATATTTAAGTTAACAATTCTTGAGATAGAACTTGCATGTTAAAAAAACATTACCTCAAGTTTACAATACTGATTAATTTAAAGTTCAACTATTTTTACATTCAAATGTTAATACTTTTAATAAAAAATTATGTTAAAATCTTAATTAACTATGTTATTGTTTATACTCTTCCAAGTTAGAAAAATGTTTTTTCAAGTTCCTTAGTTACACAGATAAGAAAGTTTAAGTTTAAAAAAATATTCTTTCACGTTTCTTACTTAGATATACTACAAAGTATATGTTAAGAGGTCAACCACGTTTTAAGTCACAGCAATAAACAAAGGTCAACCATTGAAAAATACAAAACAATAAACAATTCAGTTATAATTAATGGAAGTACTGTTTATGGATGATTAGCCTCACAAAACACTTGCCTTGCATTATTTTTACAAATTATGTTAAAATGTTAATTAACTATGTTACTGTTTCTAATGTTACAAGTTTGAAAACAATGTTTTCAAGTTCATTACTTAGACAGATAAGAAAGTTCAAGTTTAAAAAAATATACTTTCAAGTTCTTTACTTCAACATATTACAAAGTTCATGTTAAGAGCTCAACCACGTTTTAAGTCACAATAAAAATATTGTCTTTTATGTTAAACATTAATCCAGGGAGTCATCTTATCGCCAGTTCATGGGGTCAGGAAGGAATTAATTTTTTTCCCTCTCTGATACAATTAGGTATGTTTCAAGGAGGGTTTTTACTGTTTGCTTTACTCTGGATTCAATGTATATTTAAGTTAACAATTCTTGAGATAGAACTTGCATGTTAAAAAACCATTACCTCAAGTTTACAATACTGATTAATTTAAAGTTCAACTGTTTTTACATTCAAATGTTAATACTTTTAATACAAAATTATGTAAAAATCTTAATTCACTATGTTACTGTTTATAATGTTCCAAGTTGGAAAAATGTTTTTTTAAATTCCTTAGTTACACAGATAAGAAAGTTTAAGTGTCAAAAAATATACTTTCAAGTTTCTTACTTAGATATATTACAAAGTTCATGTTAAGAGGTCAACCACGTTTTAAGTCACAGCAATAAACAAAGGTCAACCATTGAAAAATACAAAACAATAAAAAATTCAGTCATAATTAATGGAAGTACTATTTATGGATGATTAGCCTCACAAAACACTTGCCTTGCATTATTTTTACAAATTATGTTAAAATGTTAATTAACTATGTTAATGTTTCTAATGTTACAAGTTTGAAAACAATATTTTCAAGTTCATTACTTAGACAGATAAGAAAGTTCAAGTTTCAAAAAATATACTTTCAAGTTCTAAATATATTACAAAGTTCATGTTAAGAGCTCAACCACGTTGTAAGTCACAATGTAAATATTGTCTTTTATGTTAAACATTAATCCAGGGAGTAATCTGATCGCCAGTTAATGGGGTTAGGAAGAAATTATTTTTTTTCCCTCTCTGATACAATTTGCTACATTTCAAGGAGGGTTTTTACTGTTTGCCTTCCTCTGGATTCAATGTATATTGAAGTTAACAATTCTTCAGATACAAATTGCATGTTAAAAAAACATTACCTCAACTTTACAATACTGATTAATTTAAAGTTCAACTGTTCTTACATTCAAATGTTAATACTTTTAATACAAAATGTTTTAACAGTTACTGTTCACCAAGAGAAAATTTTACAAAAATAAACATGTTTAATATCACAATACTACTTATTTCATCATAACTAAAATCTTACAAGTGTCAAATACGTATATTAATAACTAATCAACTTTCTAAACATACACATCTCATTGCCGTCATTTTTTGACGGGCAAGTCGCTAGTATATTTATACTTCTCTCCTATCATGCCCTTCTAATCATTTCATTTGCATACTACATGACATAGGTAGTTTTGACTCATGCTTTGTTTTTATATACCTTGTACATATATATCTATATAGGGATCACTATACCCATATGCCTGGCCTTTTGCTCCTCTAATATACTTTTCCTTGTAATACTCTATGTCCCCAGTTGTTGGCGGACACATTCATTTGATGCGATTGCAGAGACTTATGGATTCCCTATCCTTGTTACTTGTTACATGTTGCCACGGCAACAGTTCCCTATAAGTAGCCCTTTGATACAGCGTTATGCAATTTCCCTTTGATAAAGACGTCATACGTCGAAACGCATCAGGCTCCTAGCATGCGCGTTGCAAATCCGGAGGTCGAGCCACATTGAGCCCCCAAATTCTATACTGATACGGCTTAGCTTAATGCCCCATGCACCCCTGCCTAGTACTATTATGCTTATATGACTCTTATTATACTTGAATCAGCCCCTGCTTTTAACTAGTGATTCAAACCCATATACAGCCTTTGGACATAGAGATTGATGTGTTATACATAGCCCTCTTAGTGGGATGTTTACTCTCACAAATTAAAGTTATAATTAATACAGTTTGCCTCTACTATTATAAATCACTAGCTGGGACTGTGGCCTAAAAGTATTTCAGGAGTTCTCTCCTATATTAATACATGAGAAATTTTCATCATAGAAAAAAAGTTTTTCTTAGACTATGGGCAGAAACTCTAAGCACATTGTGCCACTATATTAAAAGAAGCATTACCCTCTATACATCCTGAGGGTGCTATATAAATGCATTGAGAATATTTCTTCAATTTAAAAGATTTATTATAACCTATGGCTCGACTGAAGGTTGGAATAAGAATACCCACTTATTAAGAGCTATATATTACACAATTTAAGTGTTAATGGGATTGTTCTATTCCCCACATTTGCCCCTTTTTTAAAACCCTTTTGTCATGTTTTAAATTCCTTTTAATCGCCGCTGTCATATAATAAATTTACTATTTTATCATTCATTAGTCCCACTATTTGTGTATAGGTCATAATATGTAATTGTAATAATGTTTAAGTTTAGTATTTTTTTTATTTTTTTTTTATTTATTTTTTTCAATGCATACTTTGATGTAAAAATCTTTTTTTTTGTTTCTCTTTCTCACAATAAAATACTATTAAAAAAATATATATTCCAGATCAATTTATTTAAATGTAGGATAAATAAAATTCCTAAGTAAGAGATCTTATTTTCTTGCCAGTTATATAGAAATTGTTTATTCAGTAAGTCTAAAACTTGTTTTTTTAAGTTTAGCCATAGAAGCTCCGTCTTTTCTATATTGACTTTAAAAAAGGCGACTTTAGAAAACAGATCTAACTCTTTATGTAATAATATTAAATATATTGTTGGGTTAGTTACTGTAACCAAGACATTGTCAGTGAATAAAATTATATTATTTGTATATTATGTCCTGATATCTGTATACTTTCTATCAGTTCATTTATCCTAATACTTTCTGCTAGTGTTTCGATTAACAAAATAAATATCAACGGAGAAATAGGACATCCTTCTTTGATACCGTGGCGTATCTCGAAGTTCCTTGTTTCAAATCCTATACCCGTAACATATGCTGAGGGGTTACTATATAAGGCTCCCAAAGCAATTGTTCCAAATTTGTCAAAAACATATTTCTGTAAAAGTAAAAGTACATCAATGAGTTGACACAGTTAAAGCCTTTCTCTGCGTCCAATGACAGGGCCAACATTGGGATCTTCATGGACTTGGAATATGACAGTATGTCTATAAACTTTTGGTAGTTATCAGTAGAGATGTCGCGAATAGTTCACAGGCGTACTGTTCCCGGGGAACATAGCAATATATGCAATGTTCGATCCGCCCCCTATACTTTATCATTAAACAAACTTTGACCCTGCACCTCACAGTCAGCAGACACATTCCTGCCAATCAGCATCATACCCTCAGACCCTTCAACCTCATGGACAGCAGCCATTTTGGAATCATAACTAACTTGCAGTCTTACTGAGAGGAGGCTGAGTGTAGGTGATACTAATTCAATAGGGTAAACCATAGCTAGGCTACTGTACACAGTGTCCAATACAGTCCTGAAGGACTCTTTTGATCTCTGCTGCAAGGACAGCACCCCAAAAAGCCCTTTTTAGGGCATTAACATCAGTCTGATTTTTTGTTTTTTTCTGTCTAATCTAAGTTCATTTGCCTGCCTACTAGCCAGTGTGTGTGTCAGGCTCACAACTGATACTGTGCCCAGTGCAACCAATACAATCAGGTGGTGTACCAGCAGTATACCTTTAAAAAAAAACAAATTGTATTTTGTTAAATCTAAGTTCATTTGCCTGACAGCTAGACTGTGCGTGTCTCAGGCTCACAACTGATACTGTGCCCAGTGCAACCAATCCAATCTGGTGGTGTACCAGCAGTGTACATTTAAAAACCAAAACTTTTATTTTGTCTAATCTAAGTTCATTTGCCTGCCTACTAGCCAGTGTGTGTGTCAGGCTCACAACTTATACTGTGCCCAGTGCAATCAATCCAATCTGGTGGTGTACCAGCAGTTTACTTTTAAAAACCAAAACTTTTATTTTGTCTAATCTAAGTTTGTTTGCCTGCCTACTAGCCAGTGTGTGTGTCAGGCTCACAATTTATACTGTGCCCAGTGCAACCAATCCAATCAGGTGGTGTAACAGCAGTGTACATTTAAAAAAAACCACAATTGTATATTGTTAAATCTAAGTTCATTTGCCTGACCACTCTTATGTGTGTTTCTCAGGCTCACAACTGATACTGTGCCCAGTGCAATCAATCCAATCTGGTGGTGTACCAGCAGTCTACTTTTAAAAAAACAAAACTTTTATTTTCTCTAATCTAAGTTCATTTGCCAGCCTACTAGCCAGTGTGTGTGTCAGGCTCACAACTGATACTGTGCCCAGTGCAACCAATCCAATCAGGTGGTGTACCAGCAGTCTACCTTTAAAAAAAAACAAAATTGTATTTTGTTAAATCTAAGTTCATTTGCCTGACCGCTAGTCTGTGTGTGTCTCAGGCTCACAACTGATACTGTGCCCAGTGCAACCAATCCAATCTGGTGGTGTACCAGCAGTCTACTTTTAAAAACCAAAACTTTTATTTTCTCTAATCTAAGTTCATTTGCCTGCCTACTAGCCAGTGTGTGTGTCAGGCTCACAACTTATACTGTGCCCAGTGCAATCAATCCAATCTGGTGGTGTACCAGCAGTCTACCTTTAAAAAACCCAAAATTGTATTTTGTTAAATCTAAGTTCATTTGCCTGACCGCTAGTCTGTGTGTGTCTCAGGCTCACAACTGATACTGTGCCCAGTGCAATCAATGCAATCAGGTGGTGTACCAGCAGTCTACTTTTAAAAACCAAAACTTTTACTTTGTCTAATCTAAGTTCATTTGCCTGCCTACTAGCCAGTGTGTGTGTGTCAGGCTCACAACTGATACTGTGCCTAGTGCAACCAATCCAATCAAGTGGTGTACCAGCAGTCTACCTTTAAAAAAAACAAAATTGTATTTTGTTAAATTGAAGTTCATTTGCCTGACCGCTAGTCTGTGTGTGTCTCAGGTTTACAACTGATACTGTGCCCAGTGCAACCAATCCAATCAGGTGGTGTACCAGCAGTCGACATTTAAGAAACCCCAAATTGTATTTTGTTAAATCTAAGTTCATTTGCCTGAACGCTAGTCTGTGTGTGTCTCTCAGGCTCACAACTTATACTGTGCCCAGTGCAACCAATCCAACCCAATTTTTTTCTAATTTCATTTGCCTGCCTGCCAGAGTGTGTGTCTTAGGCTCACAGCATATACTGTGCCCACTTGCCCAGTCAGTGCCACCACTCATATCTGGTGTTACAGTCAGTAGTCCACATTTAAACAAAGAATACAATTTTGACTGTAATACATTGAATGACAGGCAGAGGCAGGCCAATCCGCATGTGATTCCCTATGGCCCTACAATAATGCCCAGTGTTCAGAGGCCAGTTACCCAGAACTCAAAAACTTCTGAGGACATAGTTTACTGGCTAACACAGGACACCCAATCTTCTACAGCTTCCGCTCGGAACATTGACACACCATCCTCCTCCAGCTTAGCTTCGGGCACCTCTCAAGTTACCACTCGCCCGCCTGCCGCCACCACCAACACTTGTAACACAGCCGCTTCAATTGATCAGTCAGAAGAGTTATTTACACATCAGTTTGAAGAAATGAGTGATGCGCAACCATTATTGCCAGAGGATGTAGATAACAGGGACATGTCTCAGTCAGGCAGCATTACACACATGTATGTACGGTGTGATGATGATGATGATGTACCCGTTGCTGCTTCCTTTGTTGAGTTGTCAGATACAAGTGAAGCGCGTGATGATGATGACGATGCATCCGTGGATATCACGTGGGTGCCCGCTAGAAGAGAAGAAGAACAGGGGGAAAGTTCAGATGGGGAGACAGAGAGTAGGAGGAGACGAGTTGGAAGCAGAGGGAGGTCATCGCAAGGAGCTAGTGGCACAGTCAGACAGCATGCATCGGCACCCGGGGTCAGCCAGACAGCACGCCAATCAACACATGCTGTTGCCACCACCAGAACGCCGTCACTGCAGAGCTCAGCAGTGTGGCACTTTTTTTGTGTGTCTGCCTGTGACAACAGCAATGCCATTTGCAACCTGTACCAAAAGAAAATGAGTCGTGGGAAGTCCAACACCCACCTAGGTACAACTGCTTTGCGAAGGCACATGATGTCACATCGCAAATGCCAATGGGATCAACACCTGAGTACAAGCAGCACAAAAACTCTAAGCCGCCATCCTCCTCCTGGTCCACCATCTTCATCCACGTCAACCACTGCTGTCCTCCTTGCCCCCTCTCAACCATCCGCCACTCCGTCTCTCACCTCTAGCTGTTCATGCTCATCTCCCCACAGTCAGGTGTCTGTCAAGGTCATGTTTGAGCGTAAGAAGCCAATGTCAAAAAGTCACCCCCTTGCCCGGCATCTGACAGCTGGCTTGTCTGAACTCTTAGCCCGCAAGCTTTTACCATACAAGTTGGTGGAGTCTGAGGCGTTCAAAAAATTTGTAGCTATTGGGACACCGCAGTGGAAGGTACCCGGCCGAAATTTCTTTTTACAAAAGGCAATCCCCAACCTGTACTCGATTGTGCAAAAGGAAGTAATGGCATGTCTGGCACATAGTGTTGGGGCAAGGGTTCATCTGACCACTGATACCTGGTCTGCAAAGCATGGTCAGGGCAGGTATATCACCTACACTGCACATTGGGTAAACCTGCTGACGCCTGCCAAGCATGGAATGCGTGGCTCTTCAGAGGAGTAGGTGACACCGCCACGACTTGCACACAGGCCTGCTGCCACCTCCTCTACTCCTCCTACTCCATCCTCTTCCATAACCTCCTCAGCTGAGTCCTCTTCTGCTGCTGCGTCTTGCTCCACATCAACGGCACCCCCCAGCTCCCCAGATACTATTCCACATCCCGGATACGGCGGTGTCACGCCGTCTTGGGGTTGACTTGCCCGAAAGCAGAGAGTCACACCGGGCCAGCACTCCTGTCCGCCCTAAACGCACAGGTGGATCAATGGCTGACTCCGCACCAACTGAAGATTGGCAAAGTGGTTTGTGACAACAGAAGAAATTTGTTGGCGGCATTGAATTTGGGCAAGTTGACACATGTGCCGTGCATGGCACATGTGTGTAATCCGATTGTACAACGCTTTGTGCACAAGTACCCAGGCTTACAGGACGTCCTGAAGCAGGCCAGAAAGGTGTGTGGCCATTTGAGGCGTTCCTACACGGCCATAGCGCACTTTTAAGATATCCAGCGGCGAAACAACATGCCAGTGAGGCGCTTGATTTGTGACAGCCCCACACGTTGGAATTCAACACTCCTAATGTTCGACCGCCTGCTCCAACAAGAGAAAGCCGTTAACGAGTATTTGTATGACCGGGGTGCTAGGACAGCCTCTCGGAGCTGGGATTTTTTTTGCCACATTACTGGACGTTCATGCGCAATGCCTGTAGGCTCAAGCGTCCTTTTGAGGAGGTGACAAACCTTGTCAGTTGCACAGAAGGCACCATCAGCGACATCATACCATTTGTTTTCTTCCTGGAGCGTGCCCTGTGAAGAGTGTTGGATCAGGCCGTAGATGAGCGTGATGAAGAAGTGGAAGAGTTGTGGTCACCATCACCACCAGAAACAGCCTTATCAGCATCGCTTGCTGGACCTGCAGCAATGCTGGAGGAGGATTGTGAGGAAGAGGAGTCAGAGGAGGAATGTGGCTTTGAGGGGGGGGGAGGAAGACCAATCACAACAGCCCTCCCAGGGTGCTCGTTGTCACCTATCTGGTACCCATGGTGTTGTACGTGGCTGGGGGGAAGAACATACCTTCAGTGAGATCACTGAGGACGAGGAACGGGACATGGGTAGCTCGGCATCCAACCTTGTGCAAATGGGGTCTTTCATGCTGTCGTGCCTGTCGCGGGACCCTCGTATAAAAAGGCTGAAGGAGAACGACCTGTACTGGGTGTCCACGCTACTAGACCCCCGGTATAAGCAGAAAGTACCTGAAATGTTACCGAATTACCGCAAGGCAGAAAGGATGCAGCAGTTCCAAATGAAATTAAAAAGTATACTTTACCCTGCGTATAAGGGTGATGTCACAGCACAACGGGAATCTAACAGGGGAAGAGGGGAAAGTAATCCTCCTCCTCCCACGACCACGCCGGCAAGGACAGGACGTTTAAAAGACGTGTTGTTGATGTAGGACATGCAGAGCTTTTTCAGTCCTACGCATCGCCACAGCCCTTCGGGATCCACCCTCAGAGAACGACTCGACCGACAGGTGGCAGACTACCTCGCTTTAACTGCAGATATCGACACACTGAGGAGCGATGAACCCCTTGACTACTGGGTGTGCAGGCTTGTCATAGAACTTCTGGCCTGCCACGCTTCCAGTGTCCTGTCAGAAAGGACCTTCAGTGCACCAGGAGGTATTGTCACTGAAAAGATAATTCGCCTAGGTCAAAAAAGTCTAGATTACCTCACCTTTATAAAGATGAATGAGAGATGGATCCCGAACGGACTGACACTGGGCGATACATTAGACTAAAAAAGGGCTGATGAGATGAGCTGCCTTGAGCTAAAAATGGTCCACAAGCTGCAGTATTTTATCTTTGAATGCCGCATGACATGCGTGACTTATCCGCCACCAACTAGGGTTCAAGACGCAATGTTTTAGGGCAGTTTCTGCCTGGGAAACAAACGTAAATTTTTCTGGTCGCTGCAACAGCAGCGGCTGCAACAATACCTAATTTTTGATAAGTGCACGCATCATGGGGAGTCAGCGCTCGTCGGCATGTATCAGCTCTCTAATTCCGACAGTTATCAAAGTAGCAGATGGAGCGATCAAAGGAACCAGTCTATAACTGATTAAATGAGCAATTTGCAGTTTCACTGTACCGGCTGTGTGTATTTAAACGTGCATGGCTTAATCTTTGAGGCAGGATCAACCAGGTAGCCCGACGAGGGGGCGCCCCCCCGGCCCTGTGACAGTAGGAGGACCAACCCAGCATCTTTTTCCATCTCCTGGTTCCAAAAATCCAGGCCTTATACACACCCCCTGATTGGTGCTGTAACAGGTATTAAACTGATAAGAGTAGTACTTACAAACACGCCACTCCTATCTGGTGGCACCTTAGATTGCACGTGCCGTGCCCCAAAATTGAAGTGATACGACCAACCAAGCATCTTTTTCCATCTCCCGGTTCCAAAAATCCAAGCTTATACACGCCCCCTGATAAGTGACGTCACAGGTATTAAACTGATAAGAGTAGTACTTATTAAGACGCCACTCGTATCTGGTGGCACCTTAGATTGCACGCGCCGTGTCCCAAATTTGAAATGATACGACCAACCAAGTATCTTTTTCCATCTCCCAGTTCTAAAAATCCAGGCCTTATAAACGCCCCCTGATAGGTGACGTAATAAGTATTAAACTGATAAGAGTAGTACTTACAAACACGCCACTCCTATCTGGTGGCACCTTAGATTGCACGCGCCGTGCCCCAAAATTGAAGTGTGAGGACCAACCAAGCATCTTTTTCCATCTCCCGGTTCCAAAAATCCAGGCCTTATACACGCCCCCTGATAAGTGACATAACAGGTATTAAACTGATAAGAGTAGTACTTACAAACACACCACTCCTATCTGGTGGCACCTTAGATTGCATGCGCCGTGCCCCAAAATTGAAGTGGGAGGACCAACCAAGCATCTTTTTCCATCTCCCGGTTCCAAAAATCCAGGCCTTATACACGTCCCCTGATAGGTGACGTAACAGGTATTAAACTGATAAGAGTAGTACTACTTAACACACCTTATAGTAATGCAGAGAGAGGCCACGCAGTGAGAGGAGTCTGAAGAAGAGGAGTCAGAGGAGGAAGGTGGCTTTGAGGAGGTGGAAGACCAAACACAGCAGGCGTCCCAGGGGGCTTGTTGTCACCTTTCGGGGACCCTTGGTGTTGTACGTGGCTGGGTGGAGGAAGAGATCTTCAATGACATCAGTGAGGACAAGGAACGGGACATTGCTAGCTTGGTATCCAACCTTGTGCAAATGGGGAGTTTGCGGTTGTGCAAAGGGACTGTTTGCGGTTGTTTGCGGTGCGTTAAACGGGGAGTTTGGTCTGTCACTGTGAAGCGGGCCTAACCCTTACACTACCTGATCAATACAACATCATACCTGATGTTTTAAAGCACGTTATTCCAAACAATTTAGGAATGTTAGGTAATTTATGCCCTTTATGGATTAAAACCAGACTCTGCATCAACTATGTAATTTTCCGTGGGAGTTTTGACATGGATCCCCCTCCCGCATGCCACAGTCCAGGTGTTAGTCCCCTTAAAACAACTTTTCCATCACTATTGTGGCCAGAAAGAGTCCCTGTGGGTTTTAAAATCTGTCTGCCCATTGAAGTCTATGGCGGTTCGCCGGATTCACAGGTTCGCTAACATTTGTGGCAATTTGCGTTTGCGGGTCGCGAACCGAAAATGTTATGTTCGCGACATCACTAGTTATCAGTTGTTTGTCTATTTCTTACAAATCCTGTTTGATCAAGATTAATTAACTCAGGAAGAATCCAATTCAATCTTGTAGCCAGAATCTTTGAATAAAGTTTTATATCTGTATTCATCAATGAAATGGGCCTATAATTCTTACATTCAGATATATCTTTATTTTTTTGGAGAATTGTAACAATAAATGCTTATAGCATCTCGGGAGGAACTGATAGGGGCAAACAATTTGTAATATTGATTTGGGATCCCATCCTGGCCATGTGCTTTGTCTACCTTAAGATTTGTTATAACTAGAATTGATATTTCTATATTCAAAGTTTCTAACTGTTGTTCTGATATTGTAGATAATTTAAGATTCTTCAAAAAAAATGTATTTCCTTTTTGGTTGGTTTGATAAATTATTTTTCATCTTCCAAATTGTACAGGATTTTATAGTACTCATAGAACATATTAGCAATTTCTTCTGGCTTCCTACATTGTTCGACATCTTTATTTTTAAGCATATAAATTATTTTTTGTGGTTCTTTTTTAATCAATTTATTTGCTAGTACTTTGCCTGGTTTATTTCCGAGGAAATAATGTTTTTGTTGGGCTAACCAAATAGCTTTATCGACTCTCAACTGGTCTATTTTCCTTATTTGTAGTTTAATCCTATTTAAGTCATTTATATTAGTCTGGTTCGGGATGATATCGTTATCCCTTTCTATTTTAGCTAATATAAGATGTAATTTCCCAAGGGTAAATCCTCTTTGTTTCCTCCAATGTTTATGCCATTTTATCATCAGTCCTCTGACATATGCTTTATGTGCATTCCAGATTAAAATATCTGAGGCAACCGACATATGATTTCTTTTAAAAAACTCAGTCAGTTCTTCCTCCATTTTTATTTTCCTTTCAGAGTCTTTTAATAAAACCATATTGATGTTCCTATACTGATTTTTTATAAGTTTAAGGTTTAATTCTGTTTTGTAGTATTAGCATTGAATAATCAGACCAATGAACAGTTTTAATTTCAGTTTTGTGAATAGATTCTATTGTTTTTGCATCGACAAGGAAATAGTCCAATCTTGAGTAGACTTTATGGATATATGGAAAGTGTGTATAATCTCTTTGGTTCCCTTGTGGAGCCCTCCAAGCCATGGGCAGAGCTACCGGAAGTGCCACCGGTGGGGGGGGGGGGGGGGGGGGGCACTAGTGCTGTCTTTTTATTTATTTATTTTTGTATTTATGTTTTATTTATTTAATGTTTTGGGGTCCCCTGCAGCCTACACACTATTATGAACCCTGTAACTGGCAACCCACTGGGCCACCACAACTCGGGCCTGGACCCCTCATAACAAACCCCCCCCCCCCCCCTTCCCCCGGTTTTAAAGTGGACTAGTCGGATTCCTCCAGAGGGAAGTGCCAGCAGACCGGTAGCACAGAGCAGTAGGTATGAGAGGCATGGGGTGAGGGGGAGACATGGAGGGAGACATAGAGGGGGAGAGGGAGGCATGGTGGGAGAGGAGACATGGAGGGAGGGAGAGGCATGGGAGAGAGAAGGAGACATGGAGGGAGGGAGAGGCATGAGGAAGAGAGGCAAAGGGGAAAAAGGGGGACACATGGAGAAAGAGAAAGAGAAGTGGGAGACATGGAGGCAAATGGGAAAAAGGGAGACACATAGAGAGAGAGAAAGGGAAGGGGGGAGACATGGAGGGATAGGGGGAAACATGGGGGAGAGAGGGAGGCATGGGGGAGAGTGGGAGACATGTGGAGAAAGGCAATGGGGAGAGAGGCAACTGGAAAGAGGGAGACACATTGAGGAAGAGAGAGGTAACAGGGAGACATGGAGGGGGAGACATGGGGGGAGAGGGAGATACATGGGGAGAGGGAGAAATGGGAAGAGACAGAGAGGCATAGGGGGAGAGTCAAGTCAAAAGAGGATGACATGTGGAGGGAGAGAAAGTGAAGGGGGAGTCATGGGGGGAGAGAGGCAATGGGGAGAGAGGCAATGGGAAAGAGGGAGACACATGGAGGGAGAGGTAAGTAAGGGGAGACATGGAGGGGGAGACATGGGGGAGAGGGAGATACATGGGGAGAGAGAGAAATGGGGAGAGACAGAAAGGCATGACGAGAGAGGCAAGGGGAAAGAGGGAGACACATGGAGGGAGAGAAAGTGAAGGGGGAGGCATGGAGGGCGAGGGGGAAACATGGGGGAGAGATGTAGGCATAGGGGAGAGGAGGAGACATGGGGAGAGAGAGGCATGGGGAGAGAGGCAATGGGAAAGAGGGAGACACATGGAGGGAGAAAGAGGTAAGGGGGAGACATGGAGGGGGAGACATGGGGGAGAGGGAGAGACATGGAGAGAGAGGGAGAGGCATAGGTAGAGAGGCAAGGGGAAAGAGGGAGACACATGAAGGGAGAGAGAGGTGAAGGGGAGATGTGTAAGGAGAGAGGCAGGGGAAAAAGGGAGACACATGGAGGGAGGGAGAGGCAAGGGGAGACATGGAGGAAGAGTAGGAGACATAGGGAGAGGGTGAGACATGGTGAGAGAGGGAGAGGAATTGGGTAGAGAGGCAATGGGAAAGTTGGAGACATGTGCAGGAGAGAGGGGCAAGAGGAAACATGGAGGGAGAGGCATGAAGGGAGAGGGAGATACATAGGGCAAGGAGGAGAGAGAGGCAAGGGGGGAAAGCGAGATGAAGAAAGAGGGAGAGAAAGATGGGGAGCAAGAGAAAGAGAGAGGGATAGAATGAGAGGGGGGAGAGAGAGGGAGAGAAAGAGAGATGGGTGGGAGAGAGAGAGGGGAGAGGAGAGAAAGAAAGGAGGAGAGAGAGGGAGGAAAAAGAGTGGGGATAGGGAGAGAAAGAGAAAGTAGAGAGAGTGAGGGGAGAGAGAGGGGGGAGGGAGAGAGACATGGATAGAAAAAGAGTGGAAGAGAGGGGGAGTTTTAGAGAGAGGGAGAGAAAATGAGGGGATAGGGAAAGAGAGAGAGGGGGAGTGAGAAAGAGAAAGAAGGGAGAAAGTCATCGAGAGAAAGGGAGCGGGAGAGAAAGAGAGGGGGAAAGGGGGGAGGAAGAGAGAGAAAGAGAGGGAGAGAAGGTAGAGAGAAGGTGGGAGTGTGAGAAGGCGATATATATATATATCACATATAATAGTTGTCAAACTGCGAGACGTCACGCTTTGCGAGCTCGCAAAGTGAGCTCGCAAGAACTGCATCCCTCGCAAAGCGAGGTCCCGCATTTGCGGAAGGTGGAGTCTTTAAGGCGCATGAGTTGCAAACACAACCCCACACACCTCTAAACTCGCAGCACTTTGTCCTACGGCGCCAAAAACCACCCCACACAACCGTTAACTTGCAGCACTTAGTCCTACTGCGCCTCAAACCACCCTACACAACCGTTCACTCGCAGCACTTCGTCCTCTCCTTCCCCTCCTCCGCTCCATCCCCTGTGTCTCGCAAAACACTGCACTAACCCCCAAACCACACAAGCACAAAAACACTGAAAACACACTAAATAACCCAAAAATGAAAAAAAAAACACTCACCCACAGCAAGGGTGACAGCCAGGCCATCTGGAATTGAGGTTAAACTCGAATTTAACCCCAAATTCCACCGTTTCGGGACTTGAAAAATGGCTAAGCGAGGAAAAAAATGGCCACCGGAAAAAATGAAAACGAGGCTCCAACACCCCGGACCGCCCATCCACATTCAACTTACCCAAGAAGGGATCCGAGATAAGCTCGGAAACCAGCATTAGCCCCACTTTGACCCTCGCAGTGGGGGTCCCTGATTAACCCCACATTAACCTTCGCAGTGGGGGTCCCCGATCGCACGCGATTGGGGACCCCCGCTGCAATCAAAATTTAAATTTCCCGCCTTACGGGTCCTTAAAGGACCCGTAATAAAAAAAAAATTAACCCTATCACTCATGGGGCTCTATACAGAGCCCCATCAACCCTAAAAAACCCTGCCCCCATGAACCCTTAATTAACCCTGTCACTCATGGGGGTCAATACAGACCCCAATAAGCTCATAATTAACCCTGTCACTCATGGGGGTAAATACAGACACCCATAAACCCTTCTTTAACCCTGTCACTCATGGGGGTCAATACAGACACCCATAAGCACTTAATTAACCCTGTCACTCATGGGGGTCAATACAGACCCCCATAAAACCTTCATTAACCCTGTCAATCATGGGGGTAAATACAGACCCCCATAAGCCATTCATTAACCCTGTCACTCATGGGGGTCAATACAGATCCCAATGAGCACTTAATTAACCAGGTCACTCATGGGGGTCAATACAGACCCCCAAAAGCTCATAATTAACCCTGTCACTCATGGGGGTAAATACAGGCACCCATAAACCCCTAATTAACCCTGTCACTCATGGGGGTCAATAAAGACCCCCATAATACATGAATTACCCTGTCACTCATGGCGTCAATACAGACCCCCATAAGCACTTAATTAACCCCATCACTCATGGGGGTCAATACAGACCCCCACAAGGACTTAATTAATCCTGTCACTCGTGGGGGTCAATACAGACCACCATAAGGACTTAATTAACCTCGTCACTCATGGTGGTCAATACAGACACCCATAAACCCCTAATTAACCCTGTCACTCATGGGGGTCAATACAGACCACCATACACCCTTAATTTACCCCATCACTCATGAGGGTCAATACAGATGCCCATAAACCTATAATTAACCCTGTCACTCATGGGGGCCAATACAGACCCCCATAAGCACTTAATTAACCCGGTCACTCATGGGGGTCAATCCAGACCCCCATAAACCCATAATTAACCCTGTCACTCATGGGGGTCAATACAGACCCCCATAAGAACTTAATTAACCTCGTCACTCATGAGTGTCAATACAGACCCCCATAAGAACTTAATTAACCTCGTCACTCATGAGGGTCAATACAGACCCCCATAAACCTATAATTAACCCTGTCACTCATGGGGGTCAATACAGACCCCCAAAAGCACTTAATTAACCACGTCACTCATGAGGGTCAATACAGATACCCATAAACCTATAATTAACCCTGTCACCCATGGGAGTCAATACAGACCCCCATAAGCCAATAAATAACCCTGTCACTCATGGGTGTCAATACAGACCCTCATAAGCCTGTATTTAACCTCATCAGTCCCATAAGGGTATATTATGACCTATATGGGGCTGTTACAACCCTAACATTAACCACATAAGTGCCATGATGGTCCTCAAGGTCCATCATGACACTAAGTATAAACACTACACTGCACTATACCCCCCCAATAAACCATTAAATCTAAACTAACCCCCCTCTACACTAACCTATTAACACCTACACTACCTACCTACACTACCTACCTACACTACCTACCCCCTAATAAACCCCCCACCACTCTAATTACAGCAAAAAAATTAAAAATAAAGTCACCAAAAATAAAAAATCTACATTACAGAAAATTGAAAAACCTAAGTCACAAAAAATAAAAAAAGTAACATTACACAAAATAATAAATACATTACAACCGCCCCCCCACTACAGAAAAAAACGGATGAGGAGGGAAGTTGAGGATGTGGAGGGAGGATGAGGAGGGAGGTTGAGGATGAGGAGGGGGTCTGAGGAGGGTGGTTTAGTATGAGGAGGGTGGTTTACGATGAGGATGGGGGTATTGAGGATGGGGGGTTGAGGATGAGGAGGGGGGTTGAGGTTGAGGAGGGAGGTTAAGGAGGGGGTTGAGGATGAGGAGGGGGTTGAGGAGGGGGTTGAGAATGAGGAGGGGGGTTGAGGAGGGTGATAAGGGAGGGGGGGAAGAGACACAGGGAAGGGAGAGGGGGGAAGAGACACAGGGGAGGGAGAGGGTAGAAGAGACCCAGGGGAGAGAGAGGGGGGACACAAGAAAAGGGCACACAAGAGGGGGACACAGAGGGCACAAGAGGGACACAGGGCGCAGCGCATTTCCCACCCTCAGCTTATACTCAAGTCACTCATTTTTCCCAGTATTTTGTGGTAAAATAGGTGCCTCGGCTTATACTCGGGTCGGCTTATACTTGAGTATATACGGGTAATTTGAAATGTGTTGAGTAATAGGGAGTCCCCCATGTAGGGATTACCCTATTTAGCTTAGTTTGCTCTAGCTCCTATAGTTGAGATTTATACCCAGAAGAGACCTTAGAGAATCCCAAAGATATCAGAACAAACACAAAGAAATATCTATATATAGGAGCACAAGTAGATACTACTCTAACTATAATCACATATAATAGTTGTGGTAATTGCGAGTTGTTGTCACGCAATATTAATAGTTACGGGCTTGCACATGTGCAATGAGCATCAAAGGCGCTTATCACAAAGGCCCTGATTGCGGGGATCACAATGAGTGCCGAAGGAGCTCATCCTGAGGCCAGAAAATTACGGGTTTAGAGCGGGGGCTGCAATGAGCGCCAAAGGCGCTCATCGCAAGGCCCCAAAGTTTAGGGTTTAGAGAGGAAAGTAATGAGCGCCTGACACACAGCACAGGGGGAGAGGCAGGGTGCCTGTAAGTGAGGTTGCGAGCTAATTTGCTATTTAATTGGCGTTTTGTGGGTAGGTCTCACAGTGGCTATGCAAGGAAAAAAACGGCGGCCGTAAAGACGTAAATTTCTTTCAAGCCTGTAACTCGGAAGGCCATTTCAGGCCCGTAACGGAGAGGGGGTAAGAGGCCAGTGATGAGCGCCAAAGGCATTGTGTGGCAAACATCATTGCCAGGCTTCAAATTTTATTGCTGTAATTTTTGACGGGGAAGTCACTAGTAATATCATATAGGGAGAAGAAATATGCTCGATACTATAATTGGATGTTAATATTTATTATTTAACCTCAAGTATATTTTTTTATATTAATTTCCATGTGAGTTGTCTTATGTGCTATAAAATATTTTAGTGATACCAATAAAAGTTATATTTTAGTAAAAGATAAAAGTGTAAGATAAACTGTGATTTTTGTAAAAGTTCTTGTTCTTTTTTGTGTTTACACATTGTTAAATCACAGATCTTCAGTATGAATATTCAGATAACTATTTAAATTGATAGAAGGATTTTCCCTCTAAAATAATTATATACCGTATATACTAAGCCGACCCAAGTGTAAGCCGAGGCATCTATTTTACCACAAAATACTAGGAAAACTTAGTTACTCGAGTATAAGCTGAGGGTGGGAAATGCGCTGCCCCCTGTGTCCCTCTTGTGCCCTCTGTGTCCCCCTCTTGTGTGCCCTCTTGTGTCCCCCCTCTCCCTCCCCTCTGTGCCCCTTTCTTGTGTCTCCCCTCGCCCTCCCCTGTGTTTCATTTTCTCCCTCTCACTCCCCTGTGTTTCATCTCCTCCCTGTCCCTCCCTTGTGTCTCTTCCCCCCCCTCTCCTCCCTCCCCTGTGTCTCATTCCCTCCCCCTCCCTCCCCTGTGTCTCATTCCCTCCCTCTCGTGTCTCTTTCCCTCCCCCTGGGTTATCATCATCCTCATCCTCCCTCCTCATGCCGAGGGTGAGGTAGGGAAAGGGACACGTGGGAGAGGGAGGGAAGGAGACACAGGGGAGGCGGCGGGTAAGTGACACAGGGGAGGGAGAGGGGGGGGAAGAGTCACAGGGGGGGAGACACAGGGGAGGGAGAGAGCAGCAGGAGCAGGGTGACTCGAGTATAAGCCGAGGGGGACTTTTTTAGCCAAAAAAAAAAACCCTGAAAAACTCAGCTTATACTTGAGTATATACGGTATATAATGAATTCTGGGCATCAGTAGCTTTGTTTATATATAATTAGACTCCTAGTCAGACTTAAACTTTTCAAACATATTTTTTTCCATTGTGCAGTGGTCCTTAAAGGGATATGGAAGGTTTCTGGGTTTTACTAGGTATATAATATACCTATGTTTAATTGTATTTACTTAATTTTATTAAGAAGTGCGTATAAGCTCTGTATTTACTGCCTAAAATCAAACTAATAGTCCTTGTATGGATCTGTCCTCCGCAGTGAATGCAGACACAGACTCTGTAGGGCTGGATGTGCAGTGTAGTGTCCTAGCCTATCAGGGACCACAACTCAGCAGCATGTTGCAGAATGTTCCTGAGAGATGATCGCTGTTTGGTTCGTATGAGACAATGTACAGCAGAGTCTGTGTCTGCATACTCTGCAGTGGGCAGAACCATACAGTGACTTTTTGTTTTATTTTAGGCAGTAAAATAGAGCTTATAAGTACTTCTTAATAAAATAAAGTACATTCAAGTAAATGTATACACAGGGATAGTATATACCTAGTAACATTCAGGAACCTTCCATATCCCTTTAATGCAGTTGAAAAATAAGTTGTTATTTATTGCAGTATATAACATACATCTCAACATTTCATATGGTCAGTTATATTCTTGAAATATCAAACACTATGATGACTATGATGAGTAAACTAAGTTTTAAAGATGTACACATAAATATGTATTTTGCATGTGCGCATTGCGCTGTAGGTGCCGTGCATGCGCATTGTGCTGTGGGTGCCGTGGATGCGCACCGGTGAGGGAGAGGGGGAAAGGTGACACAGGGTAGGAAGAGCAAGAGGGGGGAAAGGGAGAGGGAGAGGAGGAAAGGAGGCACATGAGAGGGAGAGGGGGTAAGAGACAAAGGGAAGGAGCGGGGAGACACAGGGGAGGGAGGGGGAGAGGCACAGAGGGGAGAGGGAGTAGAAGAGACATAGAGGAGGGAGAGGGGGAAGAGACACAGGGGGGAAAGGGGGGAGAGACACAGGAGAGGAAGAAGAGACACAGAGGAGGGAGAGGGAGGGAAGAGACACTGGAGAAGGGAGAGGAGGGGAGAGACACAGGGGAGGGAAAGGGGGGGGAGAGACACATTGGGGAAAATATACACAGGAGAAGGGGGAGATACACAGGGAAGGAAGGGTGAAGAGACACAGGGGAGGGAGAGGGGGAAGAAAGAAATATTTAATATTTTTTAAAAAGTATGAAAAGATACAGGTGGTATACAAAGAGACATGCAGGGTGCACAGAGAGATAGTACATAAACAGACAGAAAACACAATGTACAACACTATATCATGCCTTCATTTTTGATGGGCAAGGCGCTAGTAAATATATATTCTGCAAAAGAGCAAGAGAAAGTGGGGCATAGGCAGGACTGGAAATCCAGGTTTAGATTTTAAATGTGGGTCTTTTCTACAAAAAGAGATTAAGAGGGACAGTGTGGTTCCCCTAAAAATAGAATACATAACTATGATAATATGCGATATATAATTGTACAATTGCCAAATGTCTTAAAGGAAGTTCCAATATTTACAGTCTGTGAAGATCCCAGATAGGGGCACTATTCATCTCAAACACTTCCTGCCTTGCGCTACAGAAATCCCCCTCTTACAGCTGGCAACCTTTTCAGAAATAATGGGCCTCTCGGTGACGGCAATCATATCAAGATCAATAGCATATAACGAACACAGGCTCATCATAGAAAAGGGATTTCCAGCATAGCACAATAAGAAATGCCTTCCCTCTTAAAGAAATTACACCATTCCCTATGTATTCCAGAAAGCATGGTTTAATATGGACTCTCACAGCATTTTAAAACAGCACCTACCTAAAAGGATTTTTTCTATAGTTACAGATTATCATCACCCAATAATAGTTGTCCCTCCTGGGGTATGTGTGCCTGATGAGGGGCCAGTCAGGGGACAGAAAAACTATGGGCTTGGCTTGGGGGGTGGATCAATGGGCCTCACCCACAGAGAATCAGAGCGGCAAATAGAACAAAGGGCCTGTAATTACCCCAACGTCCTGCAGTGACATCTTGTGGACAAGAATTGGAATTATGTGTCCTTTTCTACAACTATCCTATAAAACATGACAGTATATTAGTGAAGGGCAAACCAATCTTCACAAAACCAGTCAAACCCGTCTTTTCCTGGAATAGTTCCTTCTTTCTTTCTTTGTTTCCTCCAAGTGAATGAATTTAGCCAGGAGTCTGTTTATTCTGCAGTATATGTATAAACAATCAGAGATTCACTAGAAAAATGATCATATGGGTTGGCCATTTTTATTCTATAAGCATAATTGCATTTATGTTTATTTTTTGCATACTTTTTTGGCAATTTCTATGTTATAAGAGAAACAAGTGAGATGTCGTTATATGTGATTCCTGGGTTTTTGCCAACAAAGTTGCATGCATGTGTGAAGGAGGTAGGTGTCTAATAGCCCAAATGATACAACCAAACCTGCTCCCTTTTTCTCTTTCCCTGCCCCTCCATACATGGAAGACAAGATAAGCACATCCACTCAAGCTCCAAGCTATCAGGAACTGTTGAAATTAAGCAGAATTGAATATTCTATACACAAACAGAGTAAGCTTTCTCTAATAATTATATTATGTTCATTGCTTACACTGTACTACAATATACATGCACTGTGATTCTTATCAGTACAACAAGATACATTTATCATGCTGCAGAGGTTTCATCTTTGCATGTGATTAGTTTGAACAGGTACATGTTGTACCAAATAACTATTGTGCAATAAACAATCAATGAAAGAAATAAAAAAAAGAGATAACAACAGAAAGTATGTGAAGGGTCACTGCTGGGCCTAAAGAAGCTTTGGAAAGCACATTAAACATAATTTCAGGCACAATTTGTTTTGTACACTATATATATAAATATATATATATATATATGGGTCTGTCTCTCTCTCTCTCTCTCTGTATATATATATATATATATATACATACAGTATATACATATACATACAGGACTGTATGCGATCAGCCTTATTAAATTGCGATTCGGTAAATTTAAAAGGGCTCTATTTCAGCACACAGCATATTTTTTTACAGAAGTTTTTAGTTGGTGAACTTGTATCCAAAAGCAAGGTCTTCCCTAATTAAAAACTTCTGTAAAAAAATATGCTATGTGCTTAAATAGAGCTCTTTTAAATTTGCCGAATCGCAATTTAATAAGGCTGTATGTGTTTAGAAACATGTTTTAAACAGTATACATCCCCTAGTTCAATTCATTTAATTAAAATGTAATATATTTTATTAATTAAATCTTAAAACCAATTTGATAGAACATAATTACGATGAACAAATGATAAATATTGAGAAAAATAAATCAAAAAAACTTTTTATATATGAACAAAAATATATTATGTATTTTATAAAGAGTTGCCATCACTTTAATACAAGCACAAGCACTTTAGTTTGCAACAATTGCACAAATAAGTTATTTAGCACCTTTAAAGCACAAAAGCATTTTTATACCTCAAATAACTACTATAAAACCCTGCCTAAAAATAAAGGCCATTGCTAATATATGAAAGATAGAGAAATGATTCCTAACTAGGAATTGGGAAAGCTGAGACGTCATCACAATTGAGTTAAAAACTCACTTTGAAACGTCTGAATTTTAAAGGAAAATAGTTTTTAAAGAAGTTATAATAAAAGTTACATTTTAAACAAATTAGTTGTGGCATATAACAAATATGATAACCACAAAAGGTGTTCTACTAATTTTTTAGAGTTGACTGTATCAACCTAAAAGAATATCAGAATTTATATAAAAAAATTAACACCTTAAGGTTAAAAGACAATAAACCTAAAAAAGTAAAAATGTGGTCACTAGAAAAAGATAATTATAATAGTTTGGCTATTACAGAACCCAGTTCCCTCAGTACTAGTGATGTCGAAAACATAAAATAAAACCGCCATAGACTTCAATGGGCAGGCAAATTTCAAAACCCACAGGGACTCTTTTTGGCCACAATAGTGATGGGAAAGTTTTTTCAAGGGGACTAACACCTGGACTGTGGCATGACAGAGGGGGATCCATGGCAAAACTCCCATGGAAAATTACATAGTTGATGCAGAGTCTGGTTTTAAGCCATAAAGGGCATAAATCCCCTAACATTCATAAATTGTTTGGAATAACATGCTTTAAAAAATCAGGTATGATGTTGTATCGATCAGGTAGTGTAAGGGTTACACCCGCTTCACAGTAACAGACCAATCTCCCCGTTTAATGCACCGCAAACAACCGCAAACAGTCCCTTTGCACCACCGCAAACTCCCCATTAGCACAAGGTTGGATACCAAGCTAGCCATGTCTCGTTCCTTGTCCTCACTGATGTCATTGAAGGTCTCTTCCTCCACCCAGCCACCAAGGGTCCCCAAAAGGTGACAACAAGCCCCCTGGGACGCCTGCTGTGTTTGGTCTTCCACCTCCTCAAAGCAACCTTCCTCCTCTGACTCCTCTTCTTCAGACTCCTCTCTCTGCGTTGCCTTTGTCTGCGTTATTATAAGGTGTGTACTGTTAAGTAGTACTATTCCTATCGGTTTAATCCCTGTTACGTCCACTATTAGGGGACGTGTATATGGCATTGATTTTTGGAACAGGGAGATGGAAAAAGATGCTTGGTCGAACCTCCTACTTCGAATTTGGGGCACTGCATGTGCAATGTAATGTGCCACCAAGATAGGAGTGGTGTATTAAGTTGTACTATTTATTCCTATCAGTTTGATACCTGTTACGTCACCTATCAGGGGACGTGTTAATGGCATGGATTTTTGGAAGCGGGAGATGGAAAAAGATGCTTGGTCGGTCCTCCCACTTCAAAATTTGGGGCACTGCACGTGCAATCTAAGGTGCCACCAGATAGGAGTAGTGTGTTCAGTTGTACTATTTATTCCTATCGGATTTAATAAAGCCAATAAACCTGGCCTGTTACTAGCCAGGAAACTACAAACCAAAACAACACAAAATAGGATACTTCAAATTAAGACCGAGATGCCCTAGAACAGTGGTGGCGAACCTATGGCACGCGTGCCACAGGTGGCACGCCGTGCCCCTTCTGTGGGCACGCGGCCATAGGTCGCCGGCAGCATGCTGGGTCTGCTCATCGCGCGCGCACGGCGCCTGAGCGCTCTCCCGTCACTTAAAAAAGGAAGGGCTGTGCTAGCGTGCGCGCGCGGCGCAGGCGACCAGACTCTCCTCGAGATCCGCAGGGGGAGAGGCAAGGGGAAGGTAAGAGTTATGGGGCAGGGGAGAGACAAGCGGTAGGGGAAAGACAAGGGAGAGGGGGAGAGAGAAGAGGGTTGAGACAAGGGGGAGGGAGAAGGGGAGAGACAAGGGGGAGGGAGAAGGGGAGAGACAAGAGTGGAGGGAGAGACAATGGTGTAGGGAGCCAATGGGGAGTTGGACAGATAAGGGAGAAGGGGAGAGACAATGGAGAAGGGGGAGACAAGGGGAAGTGGAGAGACAAGAGGGGAAAGAGAAGGGTGGGGGAGACAAGGGAGAAGGGGAGAGAGAAGGGGGAAGACAGTGGAGAATGGGAAAGAGAAGTGTGGGAGAGAGATAGAAGGGTGTGGGAGACTGGGAGAGACAAGGTTGGGTGAAACAAGGGGGTAGAGAGAGCAGGGTGGGAGAGACCAGGGGGAGAGACAAGGGTAATGGGAGACACAAAGGGAAGGGGAGAGACAAGGGGGGAGACAATGGGGAGGGGAGAGACAAGGGGGAGAGAGAGTGAATGGTGGGAGAGACAATAGTGAAGTACAAGAAGAGACAAGGGTGGGGGTAGAGACAAGAGTGAAGGAGATACAAGGGTGGGGGAGAGATAAGCAGAGAAAGAGGGAGGGAGGGAGGAAGAAAGGAGAGCAGAGAGAAGGGAGGATGGAGAGAAAGAAAATAGGGAGAGGCAGAAGGGAAAGGAAGAAGTAAGAGAGTGAGATGGGAGAGAAGGTAGAGGCACATGAGAGGAAGGGAGAGGAGAGAGAAAGGAAGAGGGAGATGCAAAAGAGAGAGGTAGAGAAGGGAGAGTGAGAGAAGGGAGGAGTGAGAGAGAGGGGAGAGGCAAAAGGGAGAGGTAGAGAATGGAAAGAAAGGAGGAGGGAGAGACACAGGGAAGGAAAGAGACAAGGGGGGGTAGAGGCAAGGGAGAAAACAGAGACAATTGTGAGCGGTACAAGAGAGGAGAAATAAGGGTGGGAGAGAGAGAAGGATGGAGGGAAGAGACAAGGGAGAAGGGAAGATACAGGGGTGGGGAGAGACAAGGGGAGGGGAGAGAGAAGGGTGTATGATCCAAGGGGGGGGGAGACAAGGGAGAAAGGAAGAGACAAGGCTGGAGGGAGAGACAAGGGGGAGGGGAGAGACAAGAGGCGAGAGAGGAGGGTGGGGGGAGAGGGAAAAATGGGGGAAGAGACAAGGGGGAAGGGGAGATACAAGGGTGGGGGAGAGACAAGGGAGAATGGGAGAGAGAGAAGGGTGTAAGAGACAAGGGGGAGTGAGAAAGTGAGAGATAAGAGTGGAGGGAGAGACAATGATGTGGGGAGACAAGAGGGAGTGGTAGTCAAGAGAGAAGGGGAGAGACAAGGGAGAAGGGGGCGACAAGGGGAAGCGGGCATATGCATTAAGGGAGCAATGTATAAAATTGCTATTTTTGGATTGAAAGAGTGAGGTGCATTGTATTCTCATTTGCATGGCCCTGCCTTTTAGACATGTGAATGGGCTTATTAATGTAATATTAATTTCCTCTCTCTAAAAATGTATATATATATACATACAGTGGGGGGGGGGTGGAGTATTTGATCCCCTTCGGATTTTTTTTGTCCATGACAAAGAAATGATCAGTCTATAATTTTATCAAAAATGACGGGAATACAATTGTAAGGCTGGCAATGCTGTTTGCCACATAATGTGAGGCTTTTGCTCCTCTGAGCACCATTTGCGTGGCGCGCACTAACTGCCATTTGTTTTATTTTCAACGTTCTGCGTTCCTGTCGTTGTTCGTCTAAGACTCAGTATTCAGGTTTAATTGCCGTGTTGGCACTTAGAGGAAAAAAAAGTTGGCATGTATTGCGGTTTGGGCACTCGGGCTCAAAAAGGTTCGCCATCACTGCCCTAGAACCAAAAAACTACAGGCCAATATCATTACTAAACTGTGATACAAAGATCCTGTCAAAAATAATAGCGAATAGAATGTCATCCTTCAAGCACTAGCAATTGACTTAACAGCAGTAGAGAAGCAGGGTCTCCAAGAGAAGTTTTAATTTTAAGTGGGATAAGAACCACATAAACTACCTGGGAATCCGACTAACCCCTAAGCTAGAGGACTTGTACAAAGCCAACCACTCCGAACTTTATAAAACAATAATTAATGACCTGAGTAAATGGACAAAGTATAGGTTATCATGGCTAGGGAGAATAAATACGATAAAAATGAATGTCCTTCCTAGGTTGCTCTACATATTTCGAACACTGCCAATTAAATAAAAAGAATTAGAAAATATTCAAAGGAAAATATTTCAGTTTATCTGGAACCACTCTCCCTCACGCATCACAAAGAAAATGATGTACCTTCATAAGTCAGAGGGGAGACTATCGTGTCCAAACTTAAAATATTACCACAAGGCAGCTCAGTTATCTTTCCTCCCAATAGCACATTCTATAGGGCATCAACCGGCCTGGGTGTATTTAGAGAACCACACTTTAAGGCCCTTAACCTGGGACAAGGTGGCTTGGCTATCAGAATTGCATCAGAGCCTTAAAAACTCACCAAAACCTGTAATCAGACACTCACTATCATACTGGAAATGGGCCAAGAATCACACGGGTTTGTTCCCTGGATCCACCCAAATGACCCCAAATCTTGACCACCCTCACGCCCTGAAACACATGAGCACAACATCACAACACTGGTGGAGGTCAAGTAAACTAGATAGACTGGGAGACTGGTTAGTAAAGGGACAGATGCTCACCTATGAGGAACTGAGGGACAAGCATGAGCTACCGCTGTCAGAACATTACAATTACTGTAGGCTGAGGCATTTCACACACTCCCTGACCCAGAAACAGGGGACACCGGTCTTTAATTGGTTCTCCAAAATTTGTAAAGATAAACCTCTATCAAGGGGGATCATTGGGTCGCTTTACAAATATAAAACATTTGTTACTGGTTGAAGAGACACTGTGGGAAGGACCGGAGTGGGGGAGCCCTGGAGACCCTTCAGAAGCAACCGGCGGCAAAATCATCCCAGGAAAGGAGAGGTCGCTTACTGAAGCCTGCCCTAGGGTAACCCATGGGTGATTGCCCAGGTTAGATATTGTAAATAATAAGCTAATACTGCTGGAGGGATGATAGCTAATAGGACTTTGGTTTTTCCTGCAGATATACTCTTTACTATTGTCTGTTTTACCATGTTTTAGGTATCTCTTAAATTGCAATCACAGTAAAAAATAAGAAAAATTATTAAACTAAAAAGTAAAAATAAGAAGGACTAGCCAGCTAACTTTCACAAAATGTCTTTATTGTAAATATGTATTTTTGCACAACTGTTATGTAAGACTGTTCAAAAATGCTTTATTTTTCATTACATGCTGTACACCTTCTGACAACAAAATAATTTAAATGCAAAAATTCGGTATTGTTGCAGCGACCAGAAAAATTGATGTTAGTTTGCCAGGCAGAAGGTGCCCTAAAACATTGCGTCTTGAACCCTAGTTGGTGGCGGATAAGTCACGCAAGTCATCCGGCATTCAGGGATAAAATACAGCAGCGTGTGGACCATTATTAGCTCAAGGCAGCTCATCTATCAGGCCTTTTTTAATCGAATGTATCGCCCACTGTCAGTCCCTTCGGGATCCATCCCTCATTCATCTTAATAAAGGTGAGGTTATCTAGACTTTTTTGACCTAGGCGACTTCTCTTCTCAGTGAACTCCAGCTGCGCTGAAGGTCCTTTCTGACAGGACACTTGAAGTGAGACAGGACAGAAGTTCTATGGCAAACTGGGATAGCTCAGGCCACAGGGCAAGCATGCACACCCAAGAGTCAAGGGGTTCATCGCTCCTCATAGTGCAGTTAAGGCGAGGTAGTCTGTTACCTGACGGTCGAGTCGTTCTCTGAGGGTGGACCCCGAAGGGCTGTGGCGATGCATAGGACTTAAAAAGCTCTGCATGTCCTCCATCAACAACACGTCTGTAAATCGTCCTTTCCTTGCCGGCGTGGTCATGGGAGGAGGAGGATTATGTTCACCTCTTCCGCTGTTAGATTGCCGTTGTGCTGTGACATCACCCTTAAACGCTGTGTAAAGCATACTTTTTACTTTATTTTGGAAGTGCTGCATCCTTTCCGACTTGTGGTAATTCGGTAACATTTCAGGCACTTTCTGCTTATACTGGGGGTCTAGTAGCGTGGACACCCAGTACAGGTCGTTCTCCTTCATCCTTTTTATACGAGGGTTCCTCAACAGGCACGACAGCATGAAAGACCCCATTTGCACAAGGTTGGATGCCGAGCTATTCATGTCCCGTTCCTCGTCCTCAGCGATCTCACTGAAGGTATGTTCTTCCCCCCAGCCACGTCCAACACCACGGGTACCAGATAGGTGACAACGAGCACCCTGGGATGCCTGTTGTGGTTGGTCTTCCTCCTCCTCCTCAAAGCCACATTCCTCCTCTGACTCCTCTTCCTCACAATCCTCTTCCAGCGTTGCCGCAGGTCCAGCAAGCGATGCTGATAAGGCAGTTTCTGGTGGTGATGGTGACCACAACTCTTCCTCTTCACGCTCATCTACGGCCTGATCCAGCACTCTTCGCAGGGCATGCTCCAGGACGAAAACAAATGGTATGATGTCGCTGATGGTGCCCTCGGTGCGACTGACCAGGTTTGTCACCTCCTCAAAAGGACGCATAAGACTACAGACATTGCGCATGAGCGTCCAGTAACGTGGCAAAAAAATCCCCAGCTCCGCAGAGGCTGTCCTAGCATCCCGGTCATACAAATACTCGTTAACGGCCTTTTCTTGTTGGAGCAGGCGGTCGAACATTAGGAGTGTTGAATTCCAACGCGTCGGGCTGTCTAAAATCAAGCGCCTCACTGGCATGTTGTTTCACCGCTGGATATCTTAAAAGTGCGCCATGGCCGTGTAGGAACGCCTGAAATGGCCACACACCTTCCTGGCCTGCTTCAGGACGTCCTGTAAGCCTGGGTGCTTATGCACAAAGCGTTGTACAATCAGATTACACACATGTGCCATGCACGGCACATGTGTCAACTTGCCCAAATTCAATGCCGCCAACAAATTTCTTCCGTTGTCACAAACCACTTTGCCGATCTCCAGTTGGTGCGGAGTCAGCCACTGATCCACCTGTGCGTTCAGGGCGGACAGGAGTGCTGGTCCGGTGTGACTCTCTGCTTTCAGGGAAGTCAACCCTAAGACGGCATGACACTGCCGTATCCGGGATGTGGAATAGTACCTGTGGAGCTGGGGGGGTGCCGTTGATGTGGAGCAAGACATAGCAGCAGCAGAAGAGGACTCAGCCAAGGAGGTTATGGAAGAGGATGGAGTAGGAAGAGTAGAGGAGGTGGCAGCAGGCCTGCCTGCAAGTCGTGGCGGTGTCACCAACTTCTCTGCAGAGCCACGTATTCCATGCTTGGCAGCTTTACCAGGTTTACCCAATGCGCAGTGTAGGTGATATACCTGCCCTGACCATGCTTTGCAGACCAGGTATCAGTGGTCAGATGGACCCTTGCCCCAACACTGTGTGCCAGAGATGCCATTACTTCCTTTTGCACAAGGTTGGGGATTGCCTTTTGTGCAAAGAAATTTCGGCCGGGTACCTTCCACTGAGGTGTCTCAATAGCTACAAATTTTTTGAACGCCTCAGACTCCAACAGCTTGTATGATAAAAGCTGGCGGGCTAAGTGTTCAGACAAGCCAGCTGTCAGTTGCCGGGCAAGGGGGTGACTTTGTGACATTGGCTTCTTACGCTCAAACATGTCCTTGACAGACACCTGACTGTGGGCAGATGAGCAGGGACTGCTCAGGGCGAGACACGGAGTGGCGGTTGTTTGAGAGGGGGCAAGCAGGGCAGCAGTGGTTGACGTGGCTGAAGATGCTGGACCAGGAGGAGGATGGCGGCTTTCAATTTGTGTGATGCTTGTACTCATGTGTTGATCCCATAGGCGTTTGTGATGTGACATCATGTGCCTTCGCAAAGAAGTTGTACCTAGGTGGGTGTTGGACTTTCCACGACTCAGTTTCTTTTCGCACAGGTTGCAAATGGCATCGCTGTTGTCACAGGCAGACACACCAAAAAATTGCCACACTGCTGGCGGCATTCTGGTGGTGGCAACAGCATGCATTGACTGACGTGCTGTCTGGCTGACCCCGGGTGCCGATGCATGCTGTCTGGCTGTGCCACTAGCTACCTGCGACGACCTCCCCTTGCTTCCAACTCGTCTCCTCCGCCTCTCTGTCTCCCCATCTGAACTTTCCTCCTGTTCTTCTTCTCTTATAGCGGGCACCCACATGACATCCACGGACGCATCGTCATCATCAACCGCTTCACTTGTATCTGACAACTCAACAAAGGAAGCAGCACCGGGTACAACATCATCATCATCAGACCGTACGTCCATGTGTGTAATGCTGCCTGACTGGGACATATCCCTGTTATCTACATCCTCTGGCACTAATGTTTGCGCATCACTTATTTCTTCCAACGGATGTGTAAATAACTCGTAAATAGCTGACGGATCAAGTGAAGTGGCTGTGGTGCTAGTGTTGGTGGTGGCGGCAGGCGGGCAAGTGGTAACTGGAGAGGTGTCCGAAGCTAAGCTGGAGGAGGATGGTGCGTCTAGGTTCCGAGGGGAAGCTGTAGAAGATTGGGTGTCCTGTGTTAGCCAGTCAACCATGTCCTCAGAACTTTTCAAGTTCAGGGTACGTTGCCTCTGAAAACTGGGCATTATTCTAGGGCCAAAGGGAATCACAGCACCACGACAGCCCCTGCGGGGTGGCCTGCCTCTGCCTGTTTTTTTTTCGATTAGTGGTACTATGCGTGCAAGCTACTGTGACACCAGATATGAGTGTCACTGTGCACTGGCAAAAGTTGGCAGAGTAGGTGCTGTAGGCCTCACACACATGCCTGTAGGCAGGCAACTGATATTCAATCGATTACAGTGAAAAAAGGGTTATTTTATTTCACTGTACACTAGGTTGCACCAGATATGAGTGTCACTGTGCACTGGCAAAAGTTGGCAGAGTAGACAATGTAGGCCTCACACACACGCCTGTAGGCAGGCAACTGATATTCAATCGATTACAGAACAAAAAGGGTTCTTTTATTTCACTGTACACTAGGTTACACCAGATATGAGTGTCACTGTGCACTGGCAAAAGTTGGCAGAGTAGATGCAATAGGCTTCATACACACGCCTGTAGGCAGGCAATTACTATTCAATCTATTACAGTCAAAAAAGTGTTGTTTTATTTCACTGAGCACAATATAAGCTGTGAGCCTGACACAGGCAACTGAAACTAGATTAAAGGAAAGAAGGGTTGTTTTTTTTCAATGTATGGTACACCAACTATGACTGGTGAAAAAGAGCAGAATATTAGCTGTGAGCCTGACACAGGCAGGCAACTGAAATTAGATTACAGGAAAAAAATGGTTGTTTTCAATGTATGGTACAGCACCATGTATGAGTAGTGAAAATAAGCACAATATAAGCTGTTAGGTGTTAGCCTGTCACACACACACGCTGGCAGACAGGCATATGCAATTATATTACACAGAAAAAATTACAAAATAAAATAAATGATGTTCTAGCCCTAAAAAGGGCTTTTTGGGTTGCTGTCCTTGCAGCAGATATCAGATGAGTCCTTCAGGTCTGTAGTGGAAGCTAAATACACAGCCAGGCTATCAATTTCCCTATTAAATCTCCAGCAGCTACACTATCTGTCCTCTCACAACGAATGCAGTTTCAGAATGATTCTAAAATGTATGCTGTCCTTCAGATGGAAGGCTCTGGAAGGGAGTGTATGCTGCTGATTGGCTGGAATGTGTCTGCTGACTGTGAGGTGCAGGGTCAAAGTTTCCTCAATGATAAAGAATAGGGGGCGGACCGAAAAGCGCATGTGTCCGCCATCCGATGCGAGTGCGAAAGAGCCAAAATCACCGCGAGTAGTCCGCTGGCGAACTGTCCGCGACATCTCTACTCAGTACCCTTGGATGTATTCCATCCGGACCCGGGGCTTTAATAACATTTATTTCTTCCAATCGCTTTTTGATTTCTTCCTGGTTTAACCAGTTATTTAGTGAAGGTAGAGTAGCCCCATTATGTTGCGGTGTCCCAACCACTGGTACCTCCCTTGCTTATACTGAGGAAAAGAACCTATTTAGCTCATCTGCCTTTTCCTGGTCACTAATTATCAGACGGCCTGTGTCACATTGTAATGTTCCTATAGCTTCCTTCCTTTTTTTTTTACCATTAACTTTTTATTAGACAGAACTTCTTTGCATATATATTGAGACAATACACAATATCTAAACAAAAATTGAAATCGTCCAGAATTATTATGTTACAACAATACTATAATTGTTTTCAATAAAGAAACTATACATATATTTTTGTTGTTGTCTGTATATGTATGACTTTGTAATTAATTTCCATCAACAATTTTATCTAAAACAGTATCGACAAAGTAAAAATAATTTTGTACCGGTCACATCCTGCAGTTCCAAGAATTTTAAGTAACTTGCCTGTCCACATCCATTCCCGCGTCCATACTTATAATCGTATCCAGTCTCCGTCCGAGTCTCCAAGTCTCCCTCTTACTCCAGGTACTTTACATTTTTGTCAATGTTAAGTGAGTGTAGATGTAGCCTATCTAGGCAAGCCCTCCTCATATTCTAACCAAGGACCCATACCTCAAGTTAGTTGGGCATTGCGTCCTCAATGGAATGTGTCATTTTTTCATTGATGGCAATATATTCTATTTTATTTTTGATCAATTGAAAGTCTAACTTTTCCTGCTTCCAATTTCTAACGGTGTGATTTTTACATAAACTGTCATTGTTTGTTATGGGGTTATGATATAGTGTATATTGGGATCCCTAATAAACAAGATTATAGCTCCCCCTTTATCGGAGTATGAAAGAGATCCGTAGCTAATTGAGATATTGCTGTCCAAATTAGATTATCTTTGGGGCATTCCCACCAAATGTGAAAAAAAGGAGACTTTAGAATTGCATCCCCTGAAGCAATTTGGGTTTGCTGTATGTTTCCATTTGGCTATTCTCTCTGGGGTTAAATAAGTATGATGAAGTACTTTAATTGACATTTCTAATAAACTCTGGTTTAGGGAGCCCCTATAGATATTCCTCCAGGCTATATCCCACTCTTCCCGTTCCCAGCACTGTTTCATATCTGACTCCCTGTCCTTTATGTATTTGTCTTTCTCTAATGTGTCTTTAGAGTTATAGATATCGTAGATGGCACTGATTATACCTTTAGATGTTGGGAACGTAAGACAAATTTGTGATAGCCAGGTCTTCTTGGGGGGAGCCCTGTTTTTTAATTATGGGATCCACAAAATGTTTAAATCTAACTAGGTTATAATGTTCATGAAGTGGTGGATTACATTTGTCACTGATCACTGATTACACTTGTCTTAATGATCATGGGCTTGTCATCCAACACCCTCACCCCTAGTCTGTCTAATCCCACTGTTTTCCACCAGTGTAGTGATTCCCTACTGACGCCTTTTGGAGCTTATGGATTTGTAGTTACTGGAGTTACATATGAAGGGTTTAAGAATATGGTTGTATGTTTCCCGGCCCAGTACCCCTATTTTAACATTTGATATTATATCAATATTACTTGTGATGACTAAATCTAATATAGCCTTGTTTCTAGTACTTGTATAACCTGGGCCAGATAATGATCTCTGAGTGTACTCAAGAACCTGCTCACTTTAGCTGAAGTGTTGGTCTCATTTCTAAAGTTTATTTCAGGGTAGTTAAAATCTCCCATTATTAGAACTTGCCCTTGCTTAGCTGCATTTCCGATCTGTAGTAATAATTGCAAGTCATCACCCTCAACTATATTTGGCGGTTTATAGCATATTTCAACCAATATTCATTTAGAAGTAGCTCCTCCGCTATTTAACGCTACCCACAAAGATTCAATGTTGTTGCTAGTTCCACTATAAATATCTTCTACAGGTAAAATAACTACAGGTTTAAAACCCGGCTTAACATACAGACAAATCCCTCCTCCTCTTCTACCATTACCCCTATCTTTCCTAAATACGTTAAAACAATCCAAATTAACAGTCCAGCCATGAGATTCATCCCACTATGTTTCAGTAATGCCTATTAAATCACATTTTTCTTCTAACGCTAATAATTCAAGCCCGCCTATTTCCCCAGGCAAACTTCTTGCATTAGCAAGCATACACTTTATGTTGCTATGGCTCTGTCGTTGTGAAGTGCTTGCCACTGTATTTGAGTCACCTAGTAATACCTCCCTTCTGTCTATTGTATTCCTCCCCCTTCTCCTCCCCATTGGTAGATAATTCATCCCTTCCTCCCTCTACCCTTTCTACCCCAATACTTTTATCTAGTCCCTCCCCCCACCTACTAGGTTAAAAACGATATGCACCTTTATAAATACTTTCTTACCTGCTCAATGCTGCACTCCACTTCCTGGGGTGAGGAGGTGCCTCGGCAGGCCAGTGGGCCGAGGGGGGACACAGAGGTCCAAGGGGGTCACAGAGGTCCATGTGAGACCACAGGGAGCAGCAGGGTGGGGGCAATGGGATACCAGGTGGGCCACAGAAGACCTGGGGGGGCCACAGAGGCCCTATGGGGCCACAGAGGGCCCAAAGGGAGCCACAGACAATCCACAGGGGCCACCGGGGCATGGGGGCTACAGAAGACCCACAGGAGCCACCGAGGACGCTCTGCACCGTTCTCACCGGTGGTAGCTCCGCCTCTGATGTATATATATATATATATATAATATAATAAAGGTTGTGTTTATATTATTATATTATATAACCTTTATTATATTCACACATATATATATATATATATGTGTGTGTGTAAATATATATGTATATATATATATATATATATATAAAATATACAGTATATATATAAAAATATACAGTATATATATATATATATATATACATATATATTTACACACACATATATATATATATATATATATATATTTATCTATATTTATATATATGTACAAATTTATTTATTATATTTCTTATTTTTAATTTGCATGAACAATTATTATTTGTCCTTGTCAATACCGCAGAATCATGCAGAAAACTGTAGAAAAATATGATGTTTCCATCCATAGAAGATGCTTCTTTGATAGAATATGCACAATTTCCTCTGTTGCATCCTCTTCTAGTTCTAACAGCCTCCTTTTATCCTGTGATTACCAATACCAGAAAGCGAATATATAAATATGTGACTATGAAGGAATGACCTTCACGCTGATTCAGTTTAATAATTATGCATTTACTCTGTTAAATTGGAAGGTGTGTATATTTGCTTAAATAAGCATGAGACATAATGGGAGGCTCAGGACAGACATTAAGGAAGGAAATGGGAACTACTGAGATGCTTCTAATTCCTCCAAACTGAGATATTATTTTTGTCTAAATATTCATAAACCAGTTTTTTGTGCAATATCCCATCCCTCCTTCTGTGCAGAATTCTAGACCTCCTCCCTTAACATTTATCCTTTTACCTGTACATATGCCGGACACTGCAGGGAATCACAAAGCAGGTAAGTTCTACGTTAGAAATAACTCTACATGATTTATTACTGAAAATGATGGAATATAATTTATAATGTGAGTACTGGGCATTGAGCAAAATATGATTACTTTTTACGCTTACTTTGGACATCAGAAATGTGGCAAAATCTAAATTGCTTTAGTTTGTAGTAGGAACTTAAACTCTATTGCATTCTTTATCATTTTGTTTTACTTTGTTGTTTGCATTTATTTTATCCATTGTACCCTTGTAAAGAGCACTTTAATATATTGGTACTTTATAAGATATACTTTTCACTACTCCCTGTCAGTTGTCTAGGGTTTTAAAGAGGATATGCCCAGGAGGCTGTCCTTATAGAAGTATGAATTGATCACTGACAGAAGTGGTCACTGTAGGCAAACCTAGAATGGTGGGAAAATATTTAGAACAGTCTCCTTGGCAGGTTCTGTCATACCCCCTGAAGACTTAATAGGGATGGTGAGAAGGAACTATCATACAGCCCTATTAAATTTGAGCTACGTGTTAAAATGTAGCCCGTAACTCTCATCCAGCTGTGAAAAAAAGGCTACGGATTGAGCAACGTTGAACTTTGCGTCTGTAAATCCTTTGATCTGTCAAGCCCGTAACCGCTACGTCTTCAATTTAGCTACTAAATTGCAACAAGTCACTCGCGAGTAAGCCCGTAACACGCAAATGGAGCCCAAAGCACAATGTGTGCTCGAGAGGACCCGCAGGGGGGGTAAAGTCCAATATATAGCACATGTAAGGTAAATAAAAACACACTACTGTACTCATATTAAAATGCAAAGTGATGTTAGGTCTTAGAATTAATAGCACAACATTCTCAAGCCCGCAAATCGGCTCAGAAAAATAATTGATTTCATGTGTATTTTTTGTGTTATATCGATCCCGGCAATCAATGCGTTAATACATATACTGTAACTTGCATGTGATAGAATATCATATTTGCGGCTTTATTAATATTGCGACTAGAATGTGGGTTTGCTCGTAGCTCATAATTGAACCCCTTAAGACTTTGAAATCCATCCTCCATTTTCTTGTGACGCAATGCTGACGATCTCTGTTTTCATTGGCTCCATCTAAACCCGTAACTTGCTTGCTAAATTATTTGCGTTCTAGCCTGCAACTCCGACAGCCCACAACTGGTTTACGATTTTGCTTCTCCAGCTCGTAGCTCATAGCTATTTCGTGCTTCACATTGGAGTTACTGGCTTGGGATTTAATAGTGCTGTTAGTCAGTCAAACACTAAAGTTCAAATTTGAATTGTAAAAGCTGCATTGGATTTATTTTCTTCAAATAGCGTTTTATTGCTAATCGGGTACCAAATAAACAAATATAGCATATGCCTCATACAATAATGTTTTAAGAGGGCAGATGTTAAAATTATTTCTGGAACAAAAGATGAAACATAATGTGTCTTCATTGTCGTGTCCCCATCTGTTTTCCCAAAATGCAGTGGAAAAAATGTATTTATTGGGATTTTGAGCTGAAAATAGGTTTGACTTGTTTTAGACATACAAATGTACACAAACTTGCTGTTTTGTTTATTGTACTTTGTACAGATAAGGACTGCCCATGCAAAGTAAATAGGGCAGTACATTGTTGTTTTGTTTTTTAAGATATACAAGATATACACTGATTTCCTTTGAAGGTGTTCTATATTTTGTCCTTCAGCACTATGGCTCATAGTGAGGGTGTTTGCTATTTGTTAGGTTATCTTTAGATACACTGCAGCCCATGCCAAAGTACTTGATCGATGTTATTACCATTAGCAACCTATTTGGCAGCAGTGCATCTCTTGCTGTTCACTGCAACATTGATTAAACTATGTGTGAATAATGTTTTTAGACCGATAAAGTAATTGTTACATTTATAATTAAGATCAAAATAAATTGCTTTATCTAACAGTAAACAAACATTTGCCTAAGTAGTTTATCTTGCTGCTGTAGAGCCCTGACTATCTCTGGAACAGCTAATCTGCTCTCGGGTAAAAAAACAAGCATACTGCAAGTAAACAGTCCAATTTCACAGTTTTGTATCCTTATACAGTCCTTAACAGGACAATACTGGTTTTATTTAACTCTATGGTTTTGTAGATACAGCTCTGTGATTAGTAACCCCCCACAAGCAAGTGAGTGGAGCACTGGCCCACCCTTTTCTCTAGAATGCTCCACACCTGATACCCTTAGCAAGCTATTTGATGCCTTCTTTCTCTCTGAAATAAAGAAACAGACTCACGCTAGGTTTATATAGTACAGTCTCTTGAAACAGTACCTTGTCCTCTTGGAGTATTAACGACTCCCTCTCTTTGGTTTAAAACACATTTCTTCTCCCAATATAGACTTCAACAGTCTCCACTGTGCTTGTGTGGCTTTCACCAAGGAAAGCTTCCCCCCCTACACTTTCATCATGACTACAGGCTTTTATAGCTCCTCCTGCCTGATTCCACATTCACTTAGTGATTGTGCTGGCCAGTTCTGGACTGGACATAAAGTTTTGCTCACCTATATTAATTTTAACAAATATATTATTACACTGGTCCTTAAAGTCTGTCATCTCTAAATCAAATTATTTTTAGGTTTTTCTTTTTTTTTTATTGTTTTTATTAAAGGACACAAGATTGTGACAGTGTTGAATATACATTACAAGGAACACATATCAAGTGCATTTGTAACACCTGGCAAGTTAAAAGAAGACTTATTTCCATTTAACTGCATTTTTAGTTTTTTTTTAGCATTTGTCAAATTTATATACGTCTTTTTGTGGCATCACCACCCAATGCGTAGTTCCCAGGCACCCCTGTGGGAATGGTAAATATCGAGGTCGGCTGAGATAATGCTCATTGAGTGTATGAATTTGATTGTTTTCATGATTATGCTATATTAGGAATAGCTAATTTCCAAGTTTTAGAGATGGTAGTCCTGACTGCTAAAAACACTTGACTTGACAGGAGTTGAACTTCTTTGTAGAGCTCATTGATAGTAACGCTTCTTCCAGTTTTTGGAGGATCCTTTGTCCCATATCTTCTCTAAAATGTTTTACATTTCTGACCATATTTGGGTGATCTTAGGGCAGTCCCAAAGTACATGTCTTAATTTACCTGGGGAGTCGCAGCCTCTGAAGCAACCGTCATCCCAGGATGGATTTGAGAGCTTCAGTCTGGTTGGAGTCAAGTACCACCTCATAATGGTTTTGTATGAGTTTTCTCTCAGAATTGTGTTAAGGGAGGAACTTGTCACATGCTTATGTATTTTATTCCATTGCAAATCGGTTAGAGGAAGTCAAGTTTAGATTCCCCTGAATTCTGATGGTGGATCTTAGATGGCGTGACCTGGTCTAACAGGTAACAATTATAGATGATAGAAATATCTTTATTGCCAATTGAGTTATCTATGCAGCATTTTTTTAAAGGGGTTTTCCTAGCTGATTTATTAATTTGAAGTACACTAGGGATGTTAGCATTGACTTGTGATAGATTGAGCCATTCATTTAAAGGATATGTTTATCAATCTCTACCCTTATTGGCATCTGCTCCTTACCAAAGCACTTGGTTAATTGTGCCAGTCTAGTAGCTTTATAGTATTTTAGTAAGTCTGGGAGGGCTAGGCCATCCTTGTTTTTGGATGCCATCATGGTAGTTTTATTTATTCTTGTTTTTTTGCGATCCCAGACAAAGACAAAGAACCAAAATGTCCTTTGTGTTAACCGCTGTAGGAATGAGATTTTATATGAAGACCACGTATTTATGTAATTAAGTAGCATTTTTATAAGCATGGGATAGTTTGCATTATAAATTATTCCAGATTGCCTAGGGATAAAGATTCCCAAGAATTTAATAGCTTTTTGGACCCATTTAAAAGATAAATTTGCTGATAATAGAGATTCCAAATGCTTCGGTAAAGAGACATTTAGAGCCTCCCTTTTGCAAGAGTTTATTTTGAAAACTGAGATGCTGCCAAAAAGCTCAAAAGTATTAAACAGGTTAGGGAGGCTTGTCCGTTGTTCTGTAATGGTAAGCATGATGTTGTCTGCAAAAAGGCTCGGTTTATATTCGTTCTATGCTATATGTATTCCCTTTATGTTTTGATTTTCTCTCAACGCTATGGCTAATGGTTCAATGCACAAAGCAAAGAGAAGAGGGGAAAGGGGACATCCCTGTCTTGCCCCTCTTGCTATTTTAAAAGGTTGAGATTTAAAGCCCTGAGATGCAATATGTGCTTTTGGGGCTGAATAAAGTGCTAATATTCCTTTCACTAGTCTGTCACTCAGGCCAATCTCGGACATGTAAGCCCAATCAATCAAAGGCGTTTTCTGCGTCTAGTGGGAGCAACATGAGGGGAATTTTTTTTGCCGGGGTAACATCTAGCAGATCTAGGAATAATCTAGTATTATCTGGAGCTTCGCGGTCCTCAATAAACCCTACCTGGTCTGAATGGATCAGCTGCCGTAATACTTGAGATAGCCTGTTCGCTATGATTTTGGAAAATATTTTAATGTCACTATTGATCAAGGATATAGGTATGTAGCTCTTACATTGGGAAGGATCTTTGCCTTCTTTAAGTAAGACAATTACTTTGCCTTCTAGAAATTCTGCTTTCATAGGGTTTTTTAGGTTACCCTTGACAAACAGTTAACAAACTGGCTTTACATTGTATTAGTCATTTTTTCTAAGGTAGGTTATTCCTGAAAAATGTTGTATTGTTGGTGCTGCATTTTTATACCCCTGAAAATCAAGTTCAAACATAACTTTTAAGAGCTACACTGAATTTGTTTTTGTAAAACTGAGTTTATTTCTAATTTGTAACTAAGTAATCAAATTAAACAGTATTGTATGACTAGGACACTGGCCGTTTTAACTTGTATTTAGTGACCTGTGCAGGAACACTAGTTACCAGATGAAGATCGAGGAATAACAGCAACTAATAAAGCAACAGAAAGAAACATTAGCGGAAAATTAAATGAAGGTAAATAACTGTACCACTTTGCTTAAAATATAAGTATAATTACAGTAGATTATATTTGATGCTGGCTGTCTTTGCATACTATACACCTAGAGGTTCAATGTTAAAAAACATTTGTTGAAAATTCCAATGCACCTAGTGTTTTCCCTCCATGATCAGGTCAGACTGCAGAGTGTCTAGATCTCTAAGCAAAATACCATTAATGACTTGGCCCATTTCTGTTTTATGGAAAACAATATTCAGATCTTCTTCCTCTAGTTTAATTGAATATCAAAAAATGTTGTATAGTCCTATAATCAATAAAAAATGGAACAATAAAAAATTAAGAAAACATATATGAAACTACTATTACCATCTATCATCACATATGTATGAGTTTCAGAGTAATTGCCTCCATTCCATGATTCCCGTAAGAGTTATCCAAGGCTGACTTGCTGCTATGGTAGTTTTGAAAGTCTAATTTCCTGGAGCTAGGAAAGTCTTTAGAGTAAACTTCAGCGAGATTGGATATTGTTACGGGAGGAATGTGATTTTATAACTTCTGAGAACATGCCATCTGAGTGCTTGAAATGCACGCCTTTGTAAATTGTCCTAATTCAATAAACCCATTTTATAGAAAACTAAATACTGGGAAAACATTTTACCCAAACATATCATATTACTGCTTTTGAAAAAAAAGAGGAGTCTCAAAACTCATACACAACAGACAACATTTCCAACATATATCTACCCATGGGAGATACATTCTGATACATGGTACTGTTAATGAAAGAAGGGTATCATTATTAAACGTATAAGCCTTCCATAGAATTACAGACCTGATGTCCAATTGGCAAAACTCAGCTTGGATCCAAGGTGGTGATGTGAACTCAGTACCAGATCCCACAAAAGATAGATCAGGTGTGTCATCCTTTCCCCTGATCCCCACTGCCACCAAGTCTTTTAAATTAATACTCAAAAATCAGAGTATGCTCGATACATGGAGAGTGCTACACCCAAATGAAAGGGATTATACTCATTACCCAACTAGACACAATTCATACTCCCATATTAATTACATCTTAATTCAACAGCACTTAGCTTCATATTTATCGGATGCAGTCATCCATCCCATCTCCTGGTCAGACCACAAGTTGGTCAGCATTTCTTTAAGTGATCTACTACCCAAAGGATGATCCCAAACATGGGCCATAAAGCCAGCTCTCCTTAAAGATGCCCCGTCAAAGGAAAAAGATCACAGAGAACTAGTAGATTACTTTAATCTGAACAGTGGAGAGGGAAGTAGATCATGCAGGAGTATGGGCAGCACATATAGTAGTAATGGAAGGTACATGCATTCAAAGGTTCTCTATCCCAAAAACTTGCGTTATCATAAATTAAAGAGCTTAATGCTAAGATGTCAGCCCTCCAAAAGCCCTCGTTTGAGACCATCTAGGGTCTAAGCAGAAATAAATAAACTTAATAAATAAAAGTAAACAGGACTTGAAAGTAATTTTGCGGAGGAAGGTTCTAACCATCCTGCAGCAAACTCAGTCTAAGTATTTCCCGTTTGCTAACAAGCGTGACAAAATGTTAGCCAAAGAACTTAACCAACAAAGAGCAAATTCGTTTATGCCAAAACTTAAACTGGAAAACGGTAAGATTATCTATCAACCAAGTGACATCACACATTCGCAAAATGTTATGCCCAATTATATTCGGCGTCCCCCTAGTCGGGATCATCTAGCCATGCAGAACAAATTAATAATTTTCTATCCACAAGCAATCTCCCTAAAATAGACAGGGATGAACTTGATTTCCTCGATTTCCCTATATCCTCAGACGAAAATAAAAATGCCATTAAAGAAACCAAACCACATAAAGGTCCTGGTCCAGATGTATTCACCAATTATTAATATAAGCGATTCACAGAAACTCTACTTCCTCACCTTCAATCCCTGCTTAATGATTTTCTATCAGGAAAATCCATGAGGGCTGAATTTCTAGAAGCTAAAGTAATTGTCTTAATTAAAAAAGGTAAAGATCAAGCTCAATGTCAGAGCTACAGAGCCATGTCTTTAATCAATAGTGACACTAAAACCTATTCCAAAATTATAGCGAACAGATTATCTCAAGTGCTACCGCCGGCTGATCCATCCAGACCAGGTGGGGTTTATTCGGGGCTGAGAAGCCCTGGACAACACCAGACAAATCCTAGACCTACTAGACGTTGCGTCAGCGAAAAAGATCCCTATGATGCTACTCTCCCTAGATGCAGAAAAAGCCTTTGACCGTATAGACTGTGTTTACATGTCCGTGATCCTACATACAGTACATTTGGCTTAAGTGACAGATTCGTGAAAGGCAAATTAGCGCTCTTATCGGCCCTGAAAGCATATGTTACCTATCAGGGCTTTAGATTCGAACCTTTTAAAATATTGAGAGGGACTAGACAAGGGTGCCCCCTTTTCTCCCCTCCTCTTTGCTCTGTGCATTGAACCCTTAGCTATAGCCCTGAAAGAAATCCAAAATGTAAAGGGAATATGCTTAGAGGAGTCTGAGTGTAAACTGAGCCCATTCGCAGATGACATTATGCTTACAAAACCTCCCTAATCTATTTCATACTCTAGAACACTTTGGCAGCATCTCAGGTTTTAAAGTAAATCCCAGCAAAAGCAAAGCCTTAAATGTCTCTTTACAGAAAATAATAGAATCCTTATTATCAGCATTTGATTTTCTTTTAAATAGGTTCAACAACATGTTAAATACCTGGGCGTCTTTATTCCCAGGCAATCAAGTTTAATATGCATCGCAAACTATCCCATACTCTTAAAAAACCTTCTCAATTACATTAATACGTGGTCCTCCTAAAAAATCTCCTGGTTAGGAAAGATCCACTCTTTCAAAAAGAACGCATTACCTAAGCTCTTATACCTCTTTCGTATAATACCAACAGCAGTTAATACGAAAGATATTGTAATCCTCCAGTGGGCAATCTCCTGCTTTATCTGGGAAAGCAAAAAAACATGAATAATTAAGACAACCATGACAACATCTAAAGATTAAAATATGTCAAAGCTGCAAGACTTGCACAATTATGCAAGTGGTTCATTAAAGAACACTTACCAATTTGGGTGAACAACGAAAACAACACCGTTAAGGAACATAATCTCCTCATTAACCAGGTGCTTTGGTAAATTCTACACACAAATTGAACCGATCCCAGCTTTCCAACAGCATGGCCCAGTCTCTGTCCTTATGGACCCAAATGAATATGAGGGCACCCTTGGTGTAGCCAGGCTCGTGGCTTACTCCTCTGTGGATTCCTCATAGAGACGTATCAATCAACAGACTCTCTCAATTTAAATGGTAGGTATCACCTTCCACCCTAACACACTTAGTACCTTTCTCTCCCTCTTTTACCACTCACTATACCTTAGATTGTAAGTCTGCGAGTATCTATCCTAAGTACTTTGGGAATTCACCATGGACATTGGATTTCTAGCTCAAAGACAGGGCACTCCTTCCTTTGCTAAATGTTAATCTCATTGTCTGAACCTCATTTATGTACAGCGCTACGGAATATGTTGGCGCGTTATAAATAAACGATAATAATAATAATAATAGATAATAAATTAACTATAGGCGCTGACCTATTGAGTGTAAATCAGCATTGGTTCTCTTCAACCTTTAAAGATCAGAATCAGCTACCACTTAAGGAATGGCTTAATTTAGCTCAAATTAACGCTAATATAAGCAAAGTACTTAAACTAAATTAGCCAGAAAGACCCCCTTTGAAAAATGCGGTATTTATAATTTAGACAGTAATAAAAATATATCCATCATCTATAATTATCTGCCTGATCAAGCCACACCACCTAAACTTTATCACCAAAATTCATGGGAAAATGAACTTAATATCAGCTTAGATTAATATCATAAACAAGTGACAAGCTCCTTGTTTAACATAATCCTGAGGGAGAACTCTTACAAAACCATCCTCAGCTATTAAACCCATCCCTAGATGGCAATTGCTTCAGAGGATGTAATTCTTCTGGTACATTAAGACATAAAAGCCTAAAGCCAGAAGAAGCACTATTAGGTCTACTGATCAATGGCCGCTCTAAAGAAGCTCAACTTCTTTCAAGCCAAGTTTTTCTCGCAGTTAGGAATATTATTGCTAGAAACTGGAAAAAATAATGAAATGTATACACTCAATGAGCGCTATATCTGCTGAAGTAGACAATTCCTATAGAAAGTGGGCCTCTGGGAGCTACAAATAGGATGGTAATGTTTAAAACAAAGAGTAGCAAAATAAGCACAATATCCAGAGGTGACATAATACCAAGGTTCCCCTTCCCCCCCACCCCTGCTTCTCTTGTTCTTTTCTCTTCTTTCTTCTTTTCTTTTCTTTCCTCAATTTGTAATGACATTTTATTTCGAAAGTAGTTATGACATAATAAACAAAATCACTAAAAACAATAGGGAAATTGGAAATGAGCCTTTCCTGGTGTTATGTGTGTATTATATTTGTGTTTCTTATAATGTATTTTCAACACAACTTTGCTCCCCTTAATAAAAACGATTAAAAAAAAAAACTATAACAATAATTGAAAGCACTCAATCAGAATTTTTCACTTTCTCTAATAAACTTTAATCACGCTAGCCTGTAAACTTAGACAACAAAAAGATAATGTTATCACATATAATAGTTGTCAAAGCAAGCTTGTAAGAACTGCATCCCTGGCAAAGCGAGGAACGCAGTCTGGTCCTCTAATGCGGACCCTCGCAAAGCGAGGGGCCACATTTGCGGAAGGTGGAGGCTTTACGGCACATGACTTCGAAACAACACCACCCCACACAACCGTTAACTCACAGCACTTAGCCCTCTCATTCCCCTCCTCCTCTCCCTCCACTGTGCCTTAACTCTATCAATCATGGGGCTCTATACAGGGCCCCATCCATGCCTAAAAAACCCTGTCACTCATGAGTGTCAATACAGACCCCCATAAGCACTTAATTAACCCAGTCACTCATGGGGTCAATACAAACCCCATAAACCCCTAATTAACCCTGTCATTTATAGGGGTCAATACAGACCCCCATAAGCCCTTCATTAACCCGGTCACTCATGGGGGTCAATATAGACCCCCATAAGCCCTTCATTAACCCTGTCACTCATGGGGGTCAATACAGACCCCCCATAAGAACTTAATTAACTGCCTCACTCATGGGGGTCAATACAGACCCCCATAAACCTATAATGAACCCTGTCACTCATGGGGGTCAATACAGACCCCCAGAAGCACTCAATTAACCTGGTCACTCATGGGGGTCAATATAGACCCCATAAACCCATAATTAACCCTGTCACTAATGGGGGTCAATACAGACCCCCCATAAGCACTTAATTAACCCTGTCACTCATGAGGGTCAAGACACACCCATAAACCCATAATTAACCCTGTCACTCATGGGGGTCAATACAGACCACCATAAGCCCTTAATTAACCCTGTCACTCATGGGGGTCAATACAGACCACCATAAGCCCTTCATTAACCCTGTCACTCATGGGGGTCAATACAGACCCACATAATACATTAATTAACTCTGTCACTCATGAGGGTCAATACAGACCCCCATAGGCCAATAAATAACCCTGGCACTCATGGGTGTCAATACAGACCACCATAAACACTTAATTAACCCCGTCACTCATGGGGCTTAATACAGACCGCCATAAGCACTTACCGTATTTATCGGCATATAACACACACCGGTGTATAACACACATCTCATTTTAAGAAGGGAATTTCAGGGGGGGGAAAAAAATTCAAGTAAAGAACTTCGAAGCAAAATCCTCAACCTCAACCTCCCTCCTCATCCTCAACCCCCTCCTAAACCTCCCTCCTCATCCTCCCTCCTCAACCCCCTCCTCAAATCCCCCATCCTCAACCCCCTCCTCCACCCCCCCATCCTCATCCTCCTTCCTCAACCCCCTCCTCAACCTCAACTCCCCTCCTCAACCTCCCTCCTCATCCTCAACCCCCCTCCTCATCCTCAACCTCGCCCTTATCCTCATCCTCAACCCCCTCCTCAACCTCCCTCCTCATCCTTCCTCCTCAACCCCCCCATCCTCAACCCCCTCCTCAACCTCCCTCCTCAACCCCCCTATCCTCAACCCCCTCCTCAACCTCCCTCCTCAAACCCCCTCCTCAACCCCCCCATCCTCAAACCCCCTAAACCCCCCTCCTCAACCCCCCATCCTCATCCTCCCTCCTCAACCCCCCTATCCTCAACCCCCTCCTCAACCCCCCTCCTCAACCTCAACCCCCCTCCTCAACCTCAACCCCCCTCCTCAACCTCCCTCCCGGTGACGTCACATGCGCGCCAGCGCGCACGTCATTAGCATATACCGGGTGCCGGCACCCGGTATATGCTAATGACGTGGTGCGCTGGCATGTATGTGACGTCACCGGTTCAAGGAGCAGAGGCCAGAGCAGAAGCAGGTAAGTGAGGGGGAGGTATTTAGGGGGGTTTAGGTTGAGGAGGGGGTTTAGGTTGAGGAGGAGGGGGGTTTAGATTGAGGAGGGGGGGTTAGAATGCGGATGGGGTTTAGAATGAGGAGGGAGGTTGAGGATGAGGAGGGGGGAGGGAATATCGGCGTATAACACGCACCTATCATTTGCCCCCTATTTTCAGGGAGAAAAAGTGCGTGTTATACACCGATAAATACGGTAAATGAATGACATAAGGACCTAAATTACTTTGAAGAGAGTCATTTCTTAAATCATCCCACTATACCTCCTTCCCCCTTTTTTTTACTCATTACTGCTAATGTTATGCAAAATGATCTAAAAGAATAAATACATTTATGTATTTATATATATCTACAACTTAATTGATAATTTTATGTATTTAAAAATAATTGAAGAAAAAAGAAAATATGAAGCATTTCACTGAACACAAAAAATATAATAATCAAATCCAGGATTCCATGTATACTTATTATTGACATACAGTATAATTGACTGTCTAAAATAATATGTGCATGGGACAGCAAATTACATCATTATCTGTACATATTTTGACATTAGACCAGGAGCATAAATCTGGCCACTCCAAGCTTAAAGATAGGAAGTAGCAGAGCTAGTAAGTAGGGGACCGGGTCTAAAATAATTTGGGGGTCACCTAACAAATACTGCAAAAGGCAAATGGTGCATTAAGCAGGTTATGTAAAAGGGTTTGGAACAGCAAGCATCTGAATAAATGCACCAAGGTCAATGTGTACAGAGCTGTTGTGTTGACAACTCTACTGTACATCTCTGAGTAGTGGGTTATCTCCCGCCATCACCTATGACTTCTTGAGCGCTTTCAACAAGGCTGTCATCCTCAACATCCACTGGAATGACAACGTCACCAACATTGAAGTCTTAGAACAGGCAGGAGTCACCGATTTTGACGCCAGGCCAGGCTGTTGAAAACACAGGTGTGCTAGGCAGGATGGACGGGGATCGTCTTCCAAAGATTGTGCTATATGGTGAGCTCACTGATAATCATGACAGAGAAGAGCCAAAAAAGAGGTACAAGGACTCGCTGAAACAATCCCTTAGCTTCAGACTGCAAGGCATGGAGAAGTACCATTCACCAGGTTTCGAGAGCACACACAGAGCTAGTCTTAAGGACAAAAGGAGACAGAGGAAAAATTATGTCACTGCAGCACCCAAACCAGAGCAAGCCTTTGCGTGCAACTACTGCGATCGAGTCTTCCTTTCACGCATTGCCCTTCTCTGCCACCAGAGAGATCGCAGATGTGGAAAACATCCATGTTAAATCATCGCTTGCAAAGCCAAGCCAAACACATATGTATATATATGGTAGGTGATTGTGGGGATAATAAAAAAGCCAACACATAAAAAAAAAAAATGACTGCGCTCCCATTCCTTCATAAGAGTCCTCCTGTAATGGGCCCTGGTGATTTGTACCTGCTGCACTGGCAGCAGCTTCACTCCTGAAGATAACATCCTGTCTCTTCTTCAACTTCCATTGTGTGTGGCATACAGAGTAGGCTATATTGGTATAGGGTACCTTATCTTTCACTTTTTGTTAAAATGTGTCTAGAACAAGAAAAATAAACTGTCAACATATAGAAATACTACCAACTGCCACCCCCCCCCCCATATCTCAATATTCAAAATACCTCCCTTTATAATGGGAAATCCTTAACGGGCCACTTAATTCAGCAGAATTTGGACCACATAACAGTAAATATCTCCTTAAAGCATGTTGAAATGCTAAGAATTATATAAGTTGAAGACTGTGTTTAAAAGAGTCACTGACATACCCACTCCCAGACATGCAGCTTCTGATCCGTGTAGTGAGCAAAATAAAATATAGAGTTAACCCTCAACAAAGTAGACAGAAAAGCTGCCAACAATCAGTGTCCTCTCTGTGTGCCTTGATGGTCTGTTACTAGTCATGAAACTGCCCGTAGGCAGAACAGACTGTGTTTGTACACAGACTGAAACATTTTTTTAGCTGTTATTAGTGTAATTAAAAAAAAGACCATTTTAACATACAATCATGCTCTTTCACACCATGAAGAGCACTTAAAGTGAGGTAAATGGCCCTTTAAACACTAGGTGGAAAAGTGAGGGCTTAGTAGACAGAAAGAGTGCTCAGTGCATGTGCTAGTTACAGACCAATTTCATTAATGAATGCAGACCTTAAGCTGTATTCTAAAATTCTGGCCACCAAATTAGGAAATATAGTAGACACCTTGATATCCATTGATCAAGCTGGTTTCATTCCTGGAAGACAGGGTTCAGATGGTGTCAGAAAGCTCATGCACTTGTGTGCTCCCACCCTATTCATCTCTTTAGATGCTAAAAAAGCTTTTGACAGGGTGGGGTGGGAGTATATGAAACTGACACTGTCCAAAATGGGTCTTGAAAATTTTGGCTCCCATGCAGTCGGGTGTTTTTACCCTTTGGCTTCATTAGCTGGCAAAAACTTTGTTTCCCAGAGATTTGAAATCACGAATGGCATGAGGCAGGGGTGTCCTCTCTCTCCCATCCTCTTTACCCTTCTGATTGAAGCATTTGTGTTAGCGATTAGAACAACATCTAGTATAGGATGGTGAGGGTGGGAGAGAGAGAGCACGGCCACCTTATTTGTCGATGATATTATTTTGTCTCTTACTTCCCCCAGTCAATCCTTAAATCAATTAGATCAAATTTTTCCTAGATTCGGCTTCATTTCCAATTACAAACTAAATGCTTTAAAATCAGAAATGTTGACGATTAAAGTCCATAATAAAATTAAGGAAGAACTAGAGATAAAATTTCCATATAAGTGGCATTCAAACTCATTTAATCATCTCGGAATTAAATTTTGTGAAGACATCAGTAAATTGCCTTCTATTAACTTTGGTAAAGTGTTTCTTAAATGTGGCAAATCCATAAAAGCTTGGAGTGGTCTTTGTTTGTCCTTCTCAGGTAGAGTGGCCAGTATTAAAATGGTCATTCTGACGAGATTTAATTATATTCTACAATCTATTCCTATTTGCTTTCCAACGGCTTTGATCACACGTTTTTATTGTCTAATTGCTGGTAAACACATAAGGCTGAATAGATCAATTATGGTTAGAAAATGTAGTAATGGTAGTATTGGTTATCCAGTAATCAAACTTTACTACAACGCCATTAGGTTATCACATATACTGAAATGGCCTGATCATAGTAACAAGTATCCTTTGATCACACGTTTTTTATTGTCTAATGCTGGTAAACACATAAGGCTGAATAGATCAATTATGGTTAGAAAATGTAGTAATGGTAGTATTGGTTATCCAGTAATCAAACTTTACTACAACGCCATTAGGTTATCACATATACTGAAATGGCTTGATCATAGTAACAAGTATCCTTGGCAACAAATTGAAAGTTCGCTTATTATGATACATGATTTGAACTTGTTGGGTTTTATAAAAATATCCTGTCAAAAATGTAACGAAAGATTCAGATATAGATAAGATCAATTTACTTTATTGGCAACATATTAATAAAAAACAAGGATATATCCCCATTCCTAGTTTACTAACTACAATGTCTACTATTCTCAATATAGTTCATACTAGTTTGAATACTAGCTACTTAATTAAAAATTCACAGACACTTCTTGAATTATTTTCAAATGGAGAGCTTCTCCCCTTTCCAAATTTAAAAGCAAACTTAGTATCTCGTCCTTTTGTTGGCTAACATATGAACAAATAAAATAATGGGCAGATAATCAATCAGTCAATAAAGGTTTTGGCAAACAGTTGAAATTAGTCAAACTACTCATTAAAAAAATGGATTACTCCCATCTTGTATCCAAGCGTTTCCATATTATACGATCTAACATTGAAAAAACAAAGTCTGCCCCTTTGATGGAATGGGAGCAAGATATCTCTAACTCATTTCCTGTATGCAATTAGGAAAAAGCATTTAGAGCCACTAACACATTCATAAAAAATGCTTTGCAAAGGGAAGTATATTTAAAAAATTTAAACAGATGGTATATAGTTTCACTCAAAGTATATCAAATCTCCCATTACGTCAAAGACAGACTTTGTTGGAGAAATTGTGGTGGCGTTGGAAATCCACTTCATATATGGTGGTAGTGTCCTTTTATTAAATCTTTATGGGTTGAGTACTTCAAATTTATTTCTACTACTCTGAAAAAGACTTCTTCTTACTCCACATGGCTGTCTATTTCATATTTTTTTTATGAAAATAAGAGAAACAGTGTTTATCATTCAGATCTTTGCTACCATTATAAAATTTCAACACATGATAGACCAATTTATTCATTCATCTAAACATGTTAGACTTAAGAAATCTATTTTGTCCAGAAGCTTTGTTAAAGGGGGCATAGCTTACCCTTTTTTGCAAGTATATCATGATGCAAATATGGTGGCTCATGCATTAAAATGGGTTGAACCAATAAACTCTTCTTTATAAGAACAACTTGTGTTTATGTGTTTGTTTTAAATGACAAAAATTGACTATTATGCATTTAAAAGATCCCATTTGCCTGACATTATTATTATTATCATTATGCTTTTTTTGTAATGTGCCAACATGTTCCATAGCACTATACAGGAGTTAAGTACAAGTCAAAAACAATTTCTAACACATTGCAAAATAATGGGTCCTGTTATTGAGCTTAATATCAAACGTACATAGAGCTTTTCCGGAAGCACCTTACAAATTGAAAACTTGCAAACTTGCAGTCTAAAGGGATAGGATGGTAGACATGTTGTGTATTTTAAGACTGTAGGTGATAGGCTTCTTTAAACAATGCATTTTTGTGAGGTTTTGAAAGATTTTAGGCAGGAGGATAGTCTAATGAAACAAGGGAAGAAGAAAAGTCCTGAAGGTGGGAGTGAGAGGAGGTGATAAGAGAGGTGTATAGAAGGAGGTCATTAGAAGAGTCAAGGGGACAGTTTGGAGAGTATTTTGAGACAAAAGCAGAGATATACCAGGGTGCATTATTGCTGAGAGCTTGAATTGTTAGGGTTATGTGTTTAAATGTTATTCTGGAGACTACAGGAAGCCAGTGGAGTGACTGATTGAGAGGCTCTGCAGACACTGATATAAGGTATTTGAGACTAAAGGTATTTGATTCTAGCGCATACGTTCAATATGGATTGGAGGAAGACAGACTGGTGATGGGGAGGCCATCAGTGAGAGTGTTGCAGTAATTGAGACATGATGAGAGAATGGATTCAAATTTTAGTTGTCTCTGCTGTAAAACAGTGATGTATTTTCTATGTGAAAATGATAAGATTTAGTGATAGATTGTATGTGAGGAATGAAAGAGAGGGCAGGGTCCATTATAACCTCAAAACAATCGGCATGGGAAGTGGAAGTGGTGATGTAATTTTCAACAATGAGAGAGCTTCGAGGAGTGGGAGCTGAGGAAGAGAGAGGGAAAATCAGTCTTAGACAAGTTGAGTTTAAGTTGATGGGTGGACATCCAGGAGGATTTGTTAGAGAGGCGTTTGGCAACTTGCTCAAGAAGAGAGGGAGATAATTCTGGTGCTGAGAGGTAGATTTGAGTGTCATCTGTACATAGATGATATGAAATCCAAAAAATGTAATTAGGGAGAAAAGGAGGGGGAATAGGACAGAACCTTGGGTTACATCAACAGAGAAAGGGGGGGGGGGGAAGAAATAGGAGCCAGAGAAATACACACTAAATGTTCAATTTTCTAGACAAGATGTTCCAAGAGAACAGAGAATTAGGATAAGAAGAGGGTGCTCAACAGTGTCAAAGGCAGCAGAGAGGTACAGGAGAATTAGAATAGAGAAGTGACCCTTTAACTTGGCAGTGAGCAAGTCATTAGTGAGAGCTGTCTCTATGGAGTTTTGGGGCCGGAAGCCATATTGGAGGCGGTCAAGGAGGGAGTTGGAGAAAATAAAGTGGGTAAGGCGATTGTAAACAATACACTTATTGGGGAAGGTGAATGAATGGTGATACAGGAAAGAGAGTGGAAAGGAACTTTATGGGATGTCTGAACTGTAACAATATTGAGCATTTTTTTATGTCTGGGGCAAGTTATTGCGACTAAGGGGGATGGAATAGATGGTTTCTTAAAATGCACCTGCTATTGTTCTATTCACTTACAATATAATGCATATTATGTTTACATATTTATTATCTCACATGTAATAATCTAGCATGTGGCCCATTTGATGTTTAAAGGGCCACTGTAGTGCTAATACATAATAGTTTAATTTGTTTATTTAGTAAAAAATAATTAGTAAAATAATCCGATTTTGAAGAAAAAAATTATGTAGCTTTCAAATCTTTTACTTGAAGATTTGTATTTTAGAGCTCAGTAGATATGCTGCTATCCACCCTCTGGTGTCCAGGGGTGGGAGAGGGACTGACTGATAGAGGCCTATCAAGAGGAGGGACCAACTAGACCAGCCAGTGAATGTATCCCATTGGTTAGATCCTCTGCTCTGCTGGTTGATGTGGTATTGATGCTACAGATTCCTTGGAAGGATTCTTGCTTTATAACTTCAAATGAGAAGCAATAGTGTAGCTTTGCAGCTACTCATCTCCTGTTCATATTCCTCTGGTTGTCTAACAATGACCATTCAAAACGTCTTTCATCGTGCACCCACCTGACTCTTCCGCACTCCCAGGTTCATGAGCTCACAGTTGATCTCAGCTCAATCAGTACAAGTCTCCTGCAGACGGCAAAAGTTATCTTTGCAACTGTTACTGTTGGACAGGACAACTTGCAACACTACAACCCCACACCTCAAGATTCTCTCACATCAACGTCACTAAGCTATACAAGGCCCCAAATGGGTCATGATCGAGAGGACTCCATCTGAACCATTTCCTCCAGCCTCCTTATTGAGTCAGCTATATGGGTTGGGGTCTGAGACAACCACAACCTCTTGCCCAAAAAGGTAGGGTTGTAGTTTAAGGTCCCAGATGTCTACCAGGTTCTCCTTCCCAGTAGTTTCATAGCTTATGCATAAAATATGCAATGGGGTGCTCCTGCCACTGGGCATCCACCTGACTCAAAACAGCCTCAATGTCATAGGTGGAGGCATTCTCTGGACAAAAACATTGTGAGAGTAATCCTGGGCAACTAGGACAGGGGGGGGGGATGTTGTGGCAGCCTTCAGGTCCTGGAAGGCTTTCTTACATTTTGGGGTCCACTGTACCAGCCAAGGCATCCTTTTTGGCGTGGTCCATCAGTGGCTTTGCCAGGGTATTGTAATGTGGAAAAAACTGAGGTAATAACCTGTGGTGTCCGGAAATGTCAACTCCTGCCTCTCTCATTGGGGTGAGCCACTGGTCTATCGAGGCTACCTTTGCCAGATCTCCCTACTCTATCAAACCTAGGCCAGTGGCTAGGTGATCCAAATGTGCGTCGTCTATTTGTTCTGCCAAGTATGACAATCTTATCCAAGTACGCATGGGTGAACTTCTGGCATGCATGTAGTAGGTGGTTAGCAAACCGTTGGAAAAAGGGAGGGCCATTAATTATCACAAAAGGCATAACTGTAAACTCATACAGCCAAAGTGAGATCAGCCATTAGCCCTTAGACAAGTCCAGAATGGTTACATAGGTTGCACATCCTAACTTATCTAGCAGTATAGTCGTCTTGTTATTTCGCAGTCTACAGTCCACACAAAGCCGGGTGGTCCCATCCTTCTTAGGGATTAACATCACAGGGGATACCCAAGGACTATAGGATGGCTTGATGACCTCTAGCGCTAGCATCTCACCCGGCTCCCTTCTTATATTGCCCTTCACAGTTTTTTAGGCTTACCATGACCTGACGTACATCTGGACTCCCTTTGCTCTGGACTTTGGGGCATTTTTATGCTGAGAGAACAGTTTCTGCCCCCCCCCCCCTCCCCTGCATAGGGATTGGGTCAGTAGAATGTTCATATTTACCTTTAGGCTTCTTTAATGTCTGTGTGGTGTGTATTGTGTCACCTGGGGGTTACTAATGTTTATTGGGTGTATATCCCTTTAAAGACTGGCCTCAATTACCTCTTCCTAGTTCACATAACCTGATAAGTGTTAATCAGAAGGGCTACACATGTAATGACACCTAGGTAGCTGTCTAATAGGATTAACATGTCTAATGGCTTATCCCATCAGGAAGAGGGGAGGTCAGACATCAGATTGAGAGACACCTTCTTATCAGTTAACACCCATGAGACATCACACCCACAGGTTATTATTCCCTCATGATTAACAGGTAGCTACAGCACAATACCGCTATTGTATAAGTGACCCCCTGCTGTTGTATTGTATTTTGGGTATACAATTGTGGTTGTGAAACAGTAAAGAATGCATATGCTTGAAGCTCATGGTGTGTCTTCATTCTTATGAGTACTTCTCTGTTATACTGAGATCCTATTTACAGTCCAGCTGTTCCTGCAACTTGGTCCAACTACAACTGGTAACTTGTCCCCACCAGGGAGTGTTTAGCCAAGGCCTGCTGTCCTTACAGAAGGGATTTTCTAAAAGAATCAAACAAATCTGTGGGGGTAGGTTTGTCTCTATTTTGCCTTATTAAGCCCCATAAGAAGAGCAGATTGTTACAATCATCATACATAGCAACTATCACCAACCATTGCACAAATGCTTCCTGGAGAGCTAATATGCATATTGTTAACAACTTAGAGACATTGGGCCCTATTCTATAGCGCCAATTCATAACTGTATACACACTAAAATCACTCTTAATATTGCCACATATTCTATTAGCTACTCACAATCCAATTACGCGTTACCCACCCATAGTCACTATGGGCCAGCCAAAGACACACATTTGGCCATAGAACCCAATGGTTTTAGCACAGCTCAAATATTACAAGCTCTAAATAATTAAAGTTTATTCTATTAGACCCGTAGCTCTAGCTTGCAAATAAAGTATTCCATTGCTGTCCAAAATATTACGAGTGCTAGTAAGGACTCACAAAGGCTTTCTCAAACACTTCTTATAAATGTAGCATCAATTAACACATAATACTGTATTTTAAAAGCATGGGAAGGCATGGAAACACATTAGAATTAATTGCAGAACACTCTAAAACCCACAAATATGCAAGTAAAAAATATTATTTAACTGTTATTTCTGAGTAATATCGATCCCGGGACTCATGGGGTTAATACATATTATGAAACCCACATGGACTAAAACAGATGATCTAATGCATTTTTTTAGAGTGCTAGATTGTGAACCTGATCACTAAATATCACTTACTAGAGAATTGCCCGTCAAAAAATAACGGCAATGAAATTGTAAGGTAGCTAATGCTGTTTGGTGTATAATAATGAAAGATGTAATACATTAATAAATGAATCTGTAATGCTGTTTGGTGTGTAATAATGAAATATATAATACATTAATAAATGAATATACTTTACCTATTTTGAAGCATTGTGTTGAAGAGCTGGTAATGTGTTTTGAGGTTGCTGGAGCATTAGTGGTGTGGAGCTGCTGTGTAAGCTTGATGAATGTGTGCAGTGTAATACTGTGTGTGCGCGAGACGAAACCGTTAGCGTAGTGGTGTACTTCCGCATTGGCGTAAAATGGCGGGTTATCTGTGTTATGCGTCTTTGCGGATTATCCGTCGGTGCTTCGTGGTGGTTTTCGAGTTTCGTGTGGTGTTTTGCGAGTGTGTTGTGGTGTTTTACGTGTTGAGAGTGCTGTAGCCTCGTTTTCGTTTTTTTCGTCGGTCATTTTTTCTCTCGCTTAGCGATTTTATTAGTGTCTAAAGTGTTTTATTTTTATTTAAATGAAGGTGTAACTTGTTTTTTTAAGGTGCTGGATGGTTCCTCTTGCTGTAGGTAAGCTTTTTATGTGTGTGTTGTGTGTATTTATTGTGTTTTTAATGTTTGTATGTTGGCGTGTTGCGTCCGATGTTTGCGAGGTCGTAATGTCTGGTAACGTGTCTCGTATGGTGTTTGCGTGTGTAGCCTCGTTTTCGTTTTGTTCGGCGGCCATTTTTTCTCTCGCTTAGCAAATTTTTTAGTGTCTAAACTCTTTTATTTTGAGTGAAATGAAGGTGTAAGTTGCATTTTTGAGGTCCTGGATGCTACCTCTTGCTGTAGGTAAGCTTTTTATGTATGTGCTGTGTGTATTGTGTTTTGAATTTTGTAATGTTCGCGAGTTGCGTCTGGGTGTTGCGAGGCCGTAATGTGTGTTAACGTGTGTCGTATGTTGTTTGCGTTGCTCGTAAAATTTAGCGAGTGTCGTAATTTGTGTATCGTGTTATTTGCGTTGCGACGTGAAGTTTGCCTTTGGCGCTCCATGCCAGCAACTGAGGCCCTTGCCCAGTGCCCTCGCTTCGCGATTTATGCAATTTATGCAATTTATAATCTTAATGGAGCAAATCTAGGGGTATCAGATATTGAAAGGGATTTGGGAGTACTAGTGGACAATCACCTAGGTAGCAGTGCTCAAACCCAAGCAGCAGCTGCAAAGGCAAATAAAATATTAGCATGTATTAAGAAGGGTATAGAAGCCAGGAAAGCAAATATAATTCTGCCACTATACAAATCTCTAGTACACCGTCATTTAGAATATAGAGTACAATTTTGGGCACCACTTCATAAAAAGAACATTTTAGAGCTGGAAAAGGTACAGAGGAGGGCAACAAAACTAATAAGGGGAATGGAGGGGCTAAGTTATGAAGAAAGCCTAACCAAATTAAATGTATTTTCTCTAGAAAAAAGGCGTCTAAGAGGAGATATGATTACCTTATATAAATACATCCAGGGTCAGTATAAAGATTTGTCAATGGAGCTTTTTGTGCCAAGAGGTTTTCAACTGACAAGAGGACATTCCTTGAGGTTAGAAGTAAAAAGATTCCACCTTAAAGAAAGAAAAGGGTTCTTCACAGTAAGGGTGGTTAATCTGTGGAATTCTCTACCAGAGGAGGTGGTGACAGCGGATTCGATAGATAACTTTAAAAGGGGACTGGATTATTTCTAATTAAAAAGGGAATTCAGGGTTATCATGGATAATTAGAGAGGCAGTATTGAGCAGGGAGAAGTCCGTTCGCCGGTGTCTGGGATCAGGAGGGAATTGATTTTTTTTTTTGATTTTTTTTTTAATACAAGTAATTAATTAATAGTTAATCCACATATTGCAGATCAGAGGAGATCTTAAAAGGTTGAACTTGATGGACTGAAAGTCTTTTTTCAACCTTAAATACTATGGGCCCTATTAAATGATCCCTCGTAGTTCTCTCGGTGCTCGCAAGGGATCCGAAAACCTCTACGCGCTGCCTCGGAACAGCCCGAGACAGCAGTGTGAGGCCCCCCCCTGCACCCTATACACATCCCCATGCTGCAGGGGTCTCTATCGGGACCCCTGCAGCACCCCCACATTAACCCCTTGCAGCGGGGGTCCCCGATCGGCACCGATCAGGCCCCCGCTACATTTAAAACTTTTAAATTCCCCGCCGCGGCTCCTTAAAGGGGCCGCGGCACACTATTACCCAATCCCGGCCGTGGCACCTAAAATTAACCCCCCTCTATGCTGGGGGTCCCCATCGGGACCCCCGAAGTGTCCCCACATAAACCCATTGCATGGGGGCCCCGATCTTCATAGATCAGGCCCCCCGCTGCATTTAAAACTTTTAAATTCCCCGCCGCGGCTCCTTAAAGGGGCCGCGGCACACTATTACCCAATCCCGGCCGCGGCACCTAAAATTAACCCCCCTCTATGCTGGGGGTCATCACATAAACCCATTGCAGCAGGGGTCCCCGATCGGCACCGATCGTGACCCTGCTGCAATTCAATTTTAAATTTCCCGCCTCGTGGGTCCTTAAAGGACCGTAAAGGTCCTGAAAGGACTTGCACTAAAAATATTAACCCCAGGCAACTATAATTACCCCATTAACTCATGGTGGTCAATACAGACCACCATAAGGCCTTAATTAACCCATTAACTCATGGTGGTCAATACAGACCACCATAAGGCGCTATTTAACCCATTAACTCATGGTGGTCAATACAGACCACCATAAGGCTCTCTTTAACCCATTAACTCATGGTGGTCAATACAGACCACCATAAGGCCTTAATTAACCCATTAACTCATGGTGGTCAATACAGACCACCATAAGGCTCTATTTAACCCATTAACTCATGGTGGTCAATACAGACCACCATAAGGCTCTATTTAACCCCATCAGTCCCATAAGGGTATATTATTATCATTATGGGCCTGTTACAACCCAACATTAACCACATAAGTGCCATGACGGTCCTCAAGGAACATCATGACACTAACTACAAACACTACACTATAACCCCCAATAAACCATTTAATCTAAACTAACCCCCCTCTACACTAATCTATTAACACTTACACTACCTACCTACACTACCTACCCCCTAATAAACCTCCCCAACACTCTAATTACAAAAAATAAAGAAACCTACCTTACAGAACACAAAAAAACCTACCTTACAGAAAACAAAAAAACCTACAGTACAGAAAACAAGAAAACCTACAGTACAGAAAACAAAGAAACCTACAGTACAGAAAACAAAAAAATACATTACAACCCCACTCCCCACTACAGAAAATTAAAAAATTACACACCTGAAAAGGAAAGACAGATAAACACAATACAATACATACATATAATACATTACATACATTACATACAATACATGACATTACATACATTACATATAATATATTACATATAATATATTACATATAATATATTACACATAATACATTACATACAATACATGACATTACATACATTACATATAATGTATTACATATAATATATTACATATAATATATTACACATAATACATTACATACAATACATGACATTACATACATTACATATAATATATTACATATAATCCAAATCAAATACCCCCTATCTATCTAACATACAATCTATCTAATATACAATAAATCCTAACTACATACACAGACCCTAATTCTAAGCTAAAATAAAATAATTACAGTCCTAACTACACAGACCCTAATTCTAAGCTAAAATAAAATAATTAAGACCACTTACCTTTAAGATGTTGCTTCAGATCACTAACCAAGGGGTAAAACAAAACAAAATAATTAGTACAAAACGTTAACATGAAATAAATAAACATTATATACATTCTAAATAATATACTCACCTTTCCATCATGTCCCGTCATTGCTTAGCTCTTCCGGCGCGGCCCTGATAAAAAAAATCACAATACATTAATACATTAATACAATATATAAACAATAAATAAAATAAACATATAAACATCTAAATATACATTTAACTTACCTCCCCGCGATGTCCCCGGCCTTCTCTCCTTCAGCCCCGGCTGGGCCGCGGAGCCATCCGCGCTCTAAAAAAAACAAAAAAAAACTAACGGAGGTCTGCACTGGCAGACCTCCCCGATGCTAATGAGCCTCCAGGAGTCCTTTCCGGGAGGAAATTGGCATTGGCGGCTTGTGATTGGCTGAAAAAGCTGTCTATCAATTTCAGCCAATCAAAAGTCGTCAATGTGTGAGCCAATCAGGATGGGATACACCCCAATATCCCACCCTGATTGGCTAAAACACTTGTCTATCTTCATGGGAACCAATCACAGGGTTTAGATGCCTTCAGCCAATCACTATGGGATACACCCCCACGGAGTGATTGGTAGAAGACATCTGCGCATCCTGATTGGCTCATACATTGACGACTTTTGATTGGCTGACAGCTTTTTCAGCCAATCACAAGCCGCCAATGCTGTAGTGACCACCATGAGTTAATGGGTTAATTAAGGCCTTATGGTGGTCTGTATTGACCACCATGAGTTAATGGGTTAAATAGAGCCTTATGGTGGTCTGTATTGACCATCATGAGTTAATGGGTTAATTAAGGCCTTATGGTGGTCTGTATTGACCACCATGAGTTAATGGGGTAATTATAGTTGCCTGGGGTTAATATTTTTAGTGTGAGTCCTTTCAGGACCTCTACGGTCCTTTAAGGACCCGCGAGGCGGGAAATTTAAAATTGAATTGCAGCAGGGTCACGATCGGTGCCGATCGGGGACCCCTGCTGCAGGGGGTTTATATGGGGACATTTCGGGGGTCCCGATGGGGACCCCCAGCTTAGAGGGGGGTTCAATTTAGGTGCTGCGGCCGGGGTTGCGTAATAGTGTGCCGCGGGCCCTTTAAGGAGCCGCGGCGGGGAATTTAAAAGTTTTAAATGCAGCGGGGGGCCTGATCTATGCAGATCGGGGACCACCCCTGCAAGGGGTTAATATGGGGACACTTCGGGGGTCTCGATGGGGACCCCCAGCATAGAGGGGGGTTAATTTTTTTGACCGCAGCCAGGATTGGCAATTAGTGTGCCGCGGGCCCTTTAAGGAGCCGCGGCAGGGAATTTAAAAGTTTTAAATGCAGCGGGGGCCTGATCGGTGCCGATCGGGGACCCCCGCTGCAAGGGGTTAATGTGTGGGGGCTGCGGGGGTTCCTATGGACCCCTGCAGCAAGGTGTTCTTGTGAGGAAACTTCGCTTTGAGGGGGGGTTAATTTTAGGTGCCGGGTGGCTATTTGGAGTACCCCCCACGGCAGGGCTTATGTGGGGGACTTCCGCGGAGGTCCCTTTTAGGACCCCCGCAGCAATTGATGAGGAGTGGGAGCCTGCGATATCATCTCGCAGGCTGTCACTCCTCATGTACATTTACGCAGTGTAGATACGTACGGCCCTGATGCGTAGCTCATACGTTGCTCGCGGCAGGGCTAATTTAATAGCATTGTAAGTTAGAGAAACTTTGCAGTACGTAGGGCTTAAGTAGAAGCCTCTTATTTACGAGGCTGGAATTTAATAGGGCCCTATGTAACTATGTAATATTCACAAACGTAGCATTTTATTCCAAAACCCCAGTCATGATACCAAAACACAGAGGCTTCTGATTTTCTACAGTTTATTGGGACACATACGTGGATCAGCAACAGAATAGCATTCAAAATGTCTGCTAATGACTGACAAATACATAAACAACGCTTTTCATAGTATTTTACAGACAGAAAATGGTACAGTCCATATTACCGTTCTAGAACAATGACATACTCCACCAACAGCCAATACACGATTATTTATATTATGAAATCTAATACAAATGAAACATGCAGTTTGCATGTCTCAGCCATGCCTGACATGTCACACCATATGCGCACAAACACCCCTATTTTGTAATCTGTACACATAGGTCAAGTATGTTGATTGGCCTTGTGGACTAATGGAATACATTATTGTTTAGACTAAATAATTGATGACTGTCTCCTTAGAAAAACTACAAATTCATGGTAAAGCAAAATTAACTGTTTCATACCTTGTGGCCTGCAATGGAAAAGTACTGCTTAGAGCTTACATCTAGCCAACTACCACAAGTGTTACAAAAGTGACAAATGCTATATATATATATATATATATATATATATATATATATATATATATATATATATACTAAATAATGTATGGATATTTGAATTTCTCCACAACACTCCTCCCATGACAATGAAAATTGTCATCAAAGGAAAATACAAATATGACAAGGTACAATCTTAAGATACATTTCACACATTCAACTAAAAAAACATAAATAAAACTATAAACATAATAGGAAGTAAAGGCATGATTTTCAGACTGGACTGTACAGATGAGTTTCCTACAACATGGAGATATTACATTCCACTGAGTCCTTTGCATCTTTTACGTTAAAACCTTCCCAACAAGAGCATTGTAAAAGAAAAACACAACAATACATAGCAAAAATCTAAAAAAATTACAAGTTGAAAAACAGTTATAATAGTCCGATATGATTCATGGAAAAATGGAAATTTCTCTCAATGATGGAATCCATAGAGCAAAAGATGCTGTTTCGTAAACCAGTTCTCGGCCGTTGAAGTTGCGTGCTCAAACGCAAACAATGAGGCAAGCAAGTAGTTATGGGTTCAGATGGAGCAGATGGAAAAGGAGATTGTTATCATTATATCACTGAAAAGGGGAGGGTAGAATTCAAAGCCCTACGTTCTTCAATTACCGTTTGAGTTCAAACCCACATTCCAGATATAGTGCAATATTAATAAAGTTGAAAATATGATGTTCTATTACATGTGAGTTACAGTATATGTATTAACAAATTGATTGCAGGGATCGATAAAATACAAAATATACACATGAAATAAATAGTTTTGGCCCGATTTGCAGAATTGAGAATTTTGTGTTATTAATTCTAAGACCTAACATCACTTTCCCTTATAATAAATGTACAGTAGAGTGTTTTTATTTGATTAACAAGTGCTACTTATTGGACTTTACCCCTCTTGCGGGTGATCTCCAGCACATGTTGGAATGTGGGCTCCATTTGCGTTTTATGTGCTTTCTTGCGAGTGACCGTGTTGTAATTTAATAGTTGAATTGAAAATGTAGCCGTTACGGGCTCGTTGGATCAAAGGACTTACGTGCACAAAGTTCAATGTTGCTCAGCACGTATCCTATTCTCGGCCGTCCTGCATGTTAACAAGCAAAGCCTGCTGCGAGCAATGCTACAGGGCTAATGTAATACCGTAACACGTAAAATCAGAGTTACGGGTTACGTTTGACCAGTTGAAAAGATGCACTAGCAACAGAAATACTTAGTAACTTAATTATTACCTTTAATTATTCCCTGTTCCTGTCAAAGTTACCTGCTGCTAATAATGCCATTACCTCTGAGGGTGGATCTTTCAGTTAATTTATACATAAGATAACTGTGACGATCTGGGGTAGCGGCTGATACTGCCCAGGGCTACCTGCTATAGACTACCCACAAGGACAGTTGGATTCTTGGAAATCTCGGTACCAGCACCCTGATACCTGGCTTCTGTATCAGTCATGGTCTCTCCATCAGGAATCAACACTTCCAGGAGTCCCAGTAACCTTTCTGTGGTAGTGACCAGGACAAGTTACTTGCAGATGGAGATATTATCAGTATACAAGCCACCAGGAGCAAATGTTTTAGCAGTGAACTGAATTATTTTTGGAAAGTCAACAATATTTATAGATGTTAGATACACGGGGGGGGGGGGGGGGCATGTATGCAACACAACAACGAGAGAGAGTGACAGACAAACGCAGGAGATTGACTCCACATGTGGTCTAATAGTCTGGCATCCTGCCTGGCAACTGTGAACAATAGTCCAACCTCCAAACACACATAATGCTGTCTCCATGTCTAGTGGTCCATACCTCAAATAGAGTACATTAACTTTGTCTGGCAAACAATGGGACAAAACAGATTACAATACAATTGAGGTGTTTATGCACATAGTCCAGTGGCTGGAGCCATGCAGTCTGTCCTGAAAAAGGGGTCCTTGACAATGAACTTTACATTTTATATCAGTTTTTTGGAACTTAAACTTTAAATTTTTAATTATAACCAATAAGTTATTTTTATGTGTACTCTTTATTTTGTCAATAAATGGCACTTTTTGGGAGGGAAGATGATGGGCCACACCCAGGAAGGAGTTAGCAGCAGTAGCTAGCAGGGCAAAGGCAATGCACCCCATGTTGTTATGCAACTATCGCAAGCAAGCTGTCTCTTGTCCTTATTGATGCTCAGAGAAACATGTTAAGAACCTGAAAATCACCCAAAAATCACTGAGGTAACCTAAAGTGAAGGCTCCTGTCTCCCCTGAATGCCTTGCTTTTTTCTGAATGCCCCATCACAGTTGCAGAAAACTCATTGCTGTACTTACTTGCTACTCACATCTCACACCTACCCACCTTTTGAGAGATCCACTAAGGTGGAAGGTGACCTCTGTGTGGGGTTGGCGGAGTGGAGCTGGAGACGCTGAGCGGGGCGGCATGCCTGAGGAGGGAGACCTGATGGCTTGATGTCGTGCGGAGGAAGCTGGGCTAAATGCTGCTGAGATGGTGTGAAGCAACGTAAGGGTACACTTCTGCTAAAGGTGGTGATGGGAAGCGTTGCAGAACGCTCAGACGAGATCGCCAGCCTGCAGGACCTACAAGATTTCCCAGCGTCTATCTGTGGAAACAATTGAGGAGACAACAGTGCCAGAAAGTGGAAGAGCACACATGTGGATTTGTCTGATCTAGCAGAGCCAGTGGAGATGGTGCACAGTGAGTACAAACGCTGAGATTAAGCAAAATAAAAAGAGCAGGGGCATGGACATTGGTGGTATATACACTAAACAGTTTCAAACTGTGTGAAAGACTGTGGAGCTGGATTGGTTAAACCAACAAATCACCCACAAAGTCTGAAGCGGATTTTAGTTTTACTTAAGACACTATTGAAGTATTTATCATAAGTATTGTTTCCATAAATAGTATACTATACTTAGGAAAAGATTAACTCTCTCTACTGAAAGCCACGATAGCTGATTCATGACTTAAATCTCAGATAATTGGTTGCTCAAAGAGCTTATATGCTAAAGTATCAGCTTTCAGTTTTAGTTGAACTGTTTGTAAAATTTAAGTGACCTTACTCTTGGCTAAAGATACTTCTGGACACAGTATTGCTATAAAATGGTTGAATAACCTTAACATTTAGTTCAAAGAGAGCTATAAAGAGTGTAATTGTAAATAACAGAATGCACATGTGTTATGGCTTGAATTGAAGATTGGCTGACCATAAAATCGATACTGAGTATATTTTATCTAGGAAGATCTTTCCTAATTGGCACTCACCAAATCTGACATGACCCATATGACATATAAAAGTTTACTTAAAAGGTTTATGAGGTTGAAAATCTAGTATATCATCTGCAGCCATAACAACTTTTATTGAGTACTACTGATTGGGATGGAAAGATATAATAACCCTCTAAAGTTTTGAAGAAAGAATTATATTTTGAGGAACTTATTTGCTTGAAATAATCTGAGGTAAAGACTTGTAATAACCTTAATTTGGTGAATTGGAGCAACTGGGCCTAATATTGAGCACATTATATCTAGGAAGATCTTTCCCATTTGGTACTCATCATATTTGACTCAGGAGTCATCACATATTATAATTGTCTAACTACGAATCGTCGTCACGCTGCGTTGCGTAGTGCATACGACTTAGCGATGAGCGCCGCGGGCGCGCATCGCCCGGCGAGCCGTTACACCGTACCACTTTGGCAATGAGCGCGTTACATCGTAGGACTTTGGCAATGAGCGCCACAGGCGCTCATTGCAGGCGAGCCTCACGTAGCGAGGCGAGCTGTTAAACCGTAGCACTTAGAAAAAAAATACGAGGTGAAAAAAATTACGAGATAAGCGGCGAAACAAAAACAGTAAAAAAACACTAAATACACACTAAAAAATAAAACAAAGGTCACTTACAGCATGGGAAACCAGGCAGGACGTCTGGAAGTGAGTTGGAACTGCAATTTAGATCGATTTAGCCGAGTTACAAAGATCGAAAATCGGCTAAGCGAGAAAAAAATGGCCGCCGAAAAAAATGAAAACGAGGCTATACTACTACGAACTGCGTAAAACACAGCCACAGACGTATGTGTTTGAAAAACAACGAGATAAAGGATGCAGATTAACCGCGCAACGAGTAAAAAGACAGTAGCGAGTACATTTTACGAAACGATATTACTGATTTACGCATTAACACAGAATTCCCGCCTCGCTCCACATAGAATTTGCCGCCGAAAACAACGCATTTGGCTCGCGCAACTGCGGATTTCCCGCCTAAAACTATGAATTTGTCTCGCGCACAAACCCTATATATAGGGCACATTTCACACATGACTGACACTTTCTCCTCAGGTGATGACAGTCTGACTGGATGTTTTTTGATGCCGGCAAATCGCAAGAGATTGTTAGCTCTTCAGCATACTGCTTCATTATTACATTAAAAAAGGTAAATATATTATTTATAATTATTAATTAATAAAATGGTACTTAATTAATAAATAATAGATAAGAAATGTAATTAATAGAAAATTAATATTGTGCTTATTATTTATAATTATTAATTAATAAATTGGTACTTACTTAATAAATAATAGATAAGAAATTTAATTAATAGAAAATTAATATAGTACTTATTATTTATAATTATTAATTAATAAATTGGTACTTACCTAATAAATAATAGATAAGAAATGTAATTAATAGAAAAGTAATATTGTGCTTATTATTTATAATTATTAATTAATAAATTGGTACTTAATTAATAAATAAGAAATAAGAAATTTAATTAATATAAAAATAATATTGTGCTTACCTGTGTGAAACAATTGTGAATATCATTCATAATGTACATTAATTAATTAATTAATTATTAATATCAAAATTAAAAATGTCAATAAAAAAAAACATATTTATTAATTAATTATTAATGTACATTAATTTAACAATTATTTTGTTATATGTCGTGATTACCTGTGTGAAACTATTGGTAATAACATTCATAATGTACATTAATTAATTAGGAATACATTGATTCATTAATTATTAATGTACAGTAATTTAATAACTATTTTGTGATATGTAGAGATTACCTGTGGGTAAGAATTGTAAATAACATTCATTACTAATCATTAATATTAAAAAAGGTTAACGTTTAAGAATGTGCATAAATAATGGAACACGTTGATTAATTAATTATTAATGTATGTACATTATTTAAATAATCCAGTTCTTATATATTTTGTATACCACTCTAAAAAAAAAAAAGGGAACATGCTTATGTGTTGATGTTATATTTAGTCAGACATTAATTTAATATTAATACACATTCATTGAATCTTATTTAAAGACTAACAGTAATATTGAGTGTATGTTTATAATCTATGCTTTCATATGTGTGTTCATGTTGATTTATTGATATATTTATTTCATGTTTCTAATCTATGCAAAATAGGTATGTTAAGCCTTATTGATTAATACAGATGAAGTAACATATTATACATTAATTTTACTATTTTGTATAATTGCAGTGAATTCTACGTGAATGACCTGAGATAGTGACGTTTGCACAAATTGAACATCATAAAGATCATTTGGACAGGTATAGAATTTTAATTATATTACTATGGCAAAATATTAAAAAAGATGATGTTTTTAATGTAGACAAATATATGTCTGTTGATGTTAATTTAATGATATTGATGAAGCACAAGTTTAAAAATATTATCTATTTCATTTTACAGTTTATTCGGATCTGCAAGGGAATAAACAGACAGTGTGACGTTTGCAGCCTTTGAATAACATCAACATCATCTTCACAGGTATAAAATGTTATTTTGTAGTGACGCATAGAAAAAGCCTATGGGCCTCATTCAATTGCGATTTGGCCAATTGAATAAGGCTCTATATAAGCACATATCATATTTTTTTACACAAGTTTTTAGTTAGTGAACTTCTATCCAAAAGCAAGCACTAACTAAAAATGTATGTAAAAAAAATATGCTCTGTTCTTATATAGAGCCCTATTCAATTGGCAAAATCGCAATTGAATGAGGCCCTATGTATTATATTTTTTGTGAAAATTTACATTGATTGAAAATGGATAGTACTTATTGAGTCATTAATTTATGATATTTAGTTAAAACTTTAAAAAAGTGGAAAAGATACTAAGTAATAATAATATTTAAAGAAAAGAAGAAGCTTTAAACACTTGCAAAAAAATAAAAGGATGGTATGCTGTGAATTCAATCAAGAAGGAATGTCATTGAAAGATTAGTAATATAAAGATGGATATGTGCAGCTATTTCCAATTTCATATATGTGAATAAAATACTTTGAAAAATGGTTTCATTTCTTTCAGACTAAAGTGCAACAATTGAAAATGTTTTATTAGTTTAAGCATCTACTTTAATCTAAAAGTACAAATCGGAAAAAAAATGTATATAAAACAAAGAACAAACAATAATTACATCTCTATTTAAAATTACAGATTAAAATGGCGGACAATGGAGAAGACAAAATTGAACGCAAAAGAAGATTGTAAAGGGAAAGGAAGCAAAGGTGGAGAGATGCTCAGACACTGTAAACTTCACAACGCTTGCGAGAAGAAGATTGACAGAGACTTTTAAATAAAAGAAAGATGAGTAAGAAAGCCGCAAGTGAGTGTGTTGGGGCTTCAAAGAAACGTAAAAGTAAACAAAAACATCTCTGTGAACCATTGTCCAATGACTCTATTTTGCAGAATGACTTAAATGTAGAAACACAAGAAAAAAATGTACATATAGATAGTGGGTCTGATATTTATGTTGAAGAAATGCATGATAATGTGTTTACTACTGCAGTAGAAGTAGATACTCATTATTGTGGGTTACTTAATGTGGTTTGTCAGTTTTGTGGGGCCTATCATTTTATAAAGGAAAGACCTACTGACGGAAATTTCATTAGTTGCTGTCAGAAAGGAAAGGTGAAACTTCCAGTAAGACACCCATTTCCATATTATTTAGAACGCATTATGAGTGATCCAACATTTCCAAATTATAATAATTTCAAACAAAACATAAGGTCTTATAACAGTGCAATTTCATTCGCTTCAATGGGTGCAACATTAGCAGAAAATGTACCAGGACATGGTCCTTACTGTTTCAGAGTTCAAGGTCAAATATACCACCGAACTTCACATTTACACCCACAAGAAGGACAGCAAAGGAAATTTGCATAGTTATATGTCTTAGATACGATGGAAGCTGTGGAACAAAGAATGACACTTCCAGAAAATAGACAGTGTTTGCGCATAGTCTTTGAACAGCTTGAAAAAATTATGGAAAAAAACCCATATAGTCAAGCATACAAACAATTAGCACAGCTTGAAAAAGAACAACAGGAACATGCTCAAAGACATCAATTGCCTACACCAAGAGTCAATATGGTGTTAAAAAGAGATCGCAACACTGATCAAAGAAGATATAATTTACCTACTGTAAACGAGGTTGCCATGGTGTTTAAAAATGAAGATGGTGAACCACCTTTTCAGCGGGATATTAGAATATATCCACGCAATGAAGAACAACCATTTATCAACATTAATATATTAAGCTGTAATTTAGATCCAATGACATATCCCATTTTCTTTCCAAAGGGGGAACCAGGATGGGAACCAAAATTACAATTGGAAAGTTATCCCAATACTAAACTTCGTATTAGATCTAATATTTCCATGCTGGAATAAAGTGGCACAAACTGCTATCCGTGATTGTTTTAATCCAATTTTACATGGAGGAAAACTCACTCAACAATGGATTATTGATTCATATTTACAAGTTGAAGCCAATAATCTAAATTTTATTAAATATCAATAAAATAAATTACGAGTAGAACAGTATTGTGGATTAATGGATTATGTGGCAGATTTAGCTTCCAACAAAGACATTCCAGCTGGAAGAGCAATTATTTTGCCATCCTCTTTCCAAGGATCTCCTCGCAATATGCGAGAAAGGTATAATGATGCCATGGCTATTGTTACAAAATTTGGAAAACCAGATTTATTTATTACATTCACGTGTAATCCACAATGGCCAGAGATCAAGGAAAATTTGAATCTGGGACAAAGTACTTCTGACCGACCAGATTTAGTGGCAAGAGTATTTAAAATCAAACTCAATTCATTAATTCATGATATCACTAAAGCAGACTTTTTTTGGACAATGTGTGGCTTATGTTTACACCATTGAATTTCAAAAAAGGGGATTGCCACATGCTCACATACTTTTAATACTGCAGGAAAAAGACAAGTTGAACACTGCAGAGAGAGTGGATTCAGTAATTTGTGCAGAATTGCCAGACCAAGAAAAATATAAAAAACTTTGGGAGATTGTTACACATAGAATGATTCATGGCCCATGTGGAGAGATGAATCCGAATTCACCATGTATGGAAAATAAAAAATGTACTAAAGAATTTCCAAAACAATTTCAACTGGAAACTTATGCAAATTGTGATGGATATCCTTTGTATAAAAGAACACAAGGACAAACAGCTATTATCCGTGGCCAAAAGGTTGATAATAGATTTGTCGTTCCATACAATCCACATTTGCTCATTAAGTACAATGCACACATCAATGTGGAAGCTTGCACTTTAATTAAATCAATTAAGTATGTGTATAAATATATATACAAAGGATACGATGCAGCTACTGTTGTTGTACAAGGTGTTGGAAATGAAAAAGAAAATCCAATTTTACATGATGAACTATCAAATTATTTAGATGCTCGGTATGTGAGTGCTCCTGAAGCAATGTGGCGCCTTTTGAAATTTGAGATGCATGATCGGTCACATGCTATCTATCGTTTAGCTGCCTCAAAGTCAGATGGTTTGCTTTACTCAAGGAAATGAAAGATCTGCATTATATAAAAATGAAGACAGAGATACTATGCTTACTGCGTGGTTTAAATTAAACTGTCAGGATACGCAGGCCAGACAATTTTTATACATAGAGATACCATATCACTATGTATTTGTAAATGGTCTATGGCGACAACGAAGAAGAGATACTCATAAAATCATACCACGCATTTATACCGTCAGTCCAAGGGATATTGAACGTTTCAGCTTAAGATTACTTCTGATACATGTTCCCGGTGCACAGAGTTTTGAGCATTTACGTACAGTGAATTACATAGTTTATGATACATTCCTATTAGCTGCAAGACATCAAAATTTCATAGCTGATGATACAGAATGGGAGAGGTGTCTGGAAGAAGCAGCACTATGTCAAATGCCTAAGCAAATGAGACAACAATTTGCATTCATTTGTATATTTTGCAATGTACCTGATGCTTTCACTTTGTGGGAAACATTTAAATTAAACATGTCAGAAGATTTCTTGAAACGTTACAGAGAACCAATAGCTCTGTTAAAAACATTGATGGAAATCCAAGAAATATTGTTGGCTCATGGATTAAATTGTGCAAGTTTTAATTTACCTGATCCAGGACTTATAGATGACATCAATTTTAATGATTATGACACTGAGCTTCAAAAACAAAAAAACCAAGAAAAACTGGCAACTTTAAATACTTTACAGTTAGAAGCATTTCATGCCATCACAAATGCTACAGATGATGAAATGGTCAAAGACCGGTATTTCTATCTAGACGGACCAGGTGGATTAGGAAAAACTTATCTGTACAATTGTTTGATGAGTTATACTCGATCACAGGGTCCGATAGCTATGCCATTTGCAACAACTGGAATTGCTGCACTTTTGTTAGATGGTGGGAGAACTGTGCATAGTGGATTTAAGCTGCCAGTTCCCATTTTGGAAACATCAGTGTCAGATATTCGACTCAATTCCATACAAGCAAAGAAATTCAAACTAACTAAACTAATTATCATAGATGAGGCAACAATGATGTCATGTCATGCACTGCAATGTATTGACAGATTTTTAAAAGAAGTAATGGATAATAAGTTGCCTTTTGGTGGAAAGGTGATGCTGTTAGGAGGCGATTTTAGGCAAACATTGCCTGTTGTGCCACACGGAAATAGAACAGAGATCATTGAAACATGTATCAAGACCAGTAAACTGTGGCAAATATTTACACATCTCAAATTAGAATTAAATATGAGATCTGAAGGCAAAAATGAATTCAATGACTGGCTCATTAAAATCAGAGATGGAAAACATCCAGAAATACAGCATTTACCAAATGATACCATTGAAATTCCATCAGAAATGGTTTGCAATGAATCACTCATATCAGCCATATTTCTAAACACTCTTAATAATGAGGATTACACAGACATTGCAAACAAAGTAATATTAACATCAAAAAATATCGATGCCTTGAATGTAAATAACGAAATTTTAAAATACATCAATGCACCACAAAATAATTATTACAGTGCAGATTCTATTCTGTCAGATGATAAAGACAGTGAATCGAATTTTAGTATCGAATTTATTAATTCGTTAACACCATCTGGAATGCCACCACATATTTTACAATTGAAAAAAGGCGCAATTCTTATGTTATTGCGAAATATGAATCCAAAAAAAGGACTTTGTAATGGGACCCGATTAATTGTGCATGAGTTAAAAGTTCATTTTATACATGCAGAAATTATAACTGGTACCCATAAAGGTGAACGAGTTTTCATACCAAGAATTGATTTAGCTCCAAGTGAGAGTGGTTTGCCCTTTGTCCTTCAACGGAGACAATTTCCAGTTATAATGGCATTTGCTATGACCATCAATAAATCCCAAGGACAAACTTTTAAGTCAGTTGGGATATTTTTAAAGGAACCAGTTTTTGCACATGGACAACTCTATGTGGCTTTTTCAAGGAACACTAATCCAAAAGAAATTAAAGTGCATGTTGAAGAAAACGAATCTCAGGGTCATTTATTGGACAATGGATGTGTTTACACCAAAAACATTGTCTACTATGAGGTGTTGGAAAGATAGAGGACAATGGTTTCATTCTAATGCCAACATTTTATGGGACTCAATATGATTGCACCAAAAAAATGTTTCACATAAAACATCCAAAGAATAAACAGTAAAATATCCTTAAACAGATTGGAATGGGTTCAAAGTTTTATAGTTACATGATTGGCCCCACAAAACAATTAACTGACTTTTTCAAGTTTATAACAGTTAAATGTTATTGTTTGATGTTAAAATTTCAGATGTTAAATATGTGTTTTTGGAATTTTGAAAAAAGTTTGGACAATATATATGTGGTATAGTCAAATATGTATTGTTAGTATAAAGTTTAAATATTTTAATAATAATTGGAAATGTATTATTTAAAGACAAAGTATTGATTCAGGGAGAAATCTGATCGCCAGTTAATGGGGTCAGGAAGGAATTAATTTTTTGCCCTCTTTGATACAATTGGACAAGTTTCAATAGAGGGTTTTTATTGTTTGCCTTCCTCTGGATTCAATGCTAATTTAGTTTATCAAGAGTTTTACAAATATGTTACAAATGATAAAAAGAATGTTATTGTTAAAACAATTTACTTACTCTAAGTTAATATAGTCCGCAGTTACTCAGTGATAAATATGTATTGAAAAGTGTTAGTATTGTTAACAAAATGTTGAACGAATGTTTCATATACAAGTTTCATGTTACAAAGTTTCATGTTTGTGAAATATAAGTTGAAAGTTAAAAAAAAGTTAAAATAAATAATGTGTTTTTATTTTTAGAAAAAACAAAGGGAACAAATGTGGGTGACTCCTTTTGTGTTGCAAACAAATTTCACAACATTTAATTTTTATTGACCGTCATTTTTTGATGGGCAAGTCGCTTGTATGATATATAAAGGTTCACTCAAAGTTTATGAAGCTGAAGAATCTGTAATATTGTCTACAGCAATAACAAATCTTTTGAATACTACGGATTGGGACTGAAAGACATAATAATCCTGTCATTTTTTGAGGAAATTATTATATTTTGAGGAACCTTTCTGTCAAAATAATCTGAGGCAAAGATTTGTAATAACCTCAACTTGGTGCATTTGAGCAACTGGGCCTAAAAATCTACACTCTCAAATTAGTTGAATAACATCCTGCAGAAAACCTGGGGTTTTACCCGAGAGATTTGATAAAAAATAAAAATCTTGAGCCAAGTTAAATTCTGCACACTTAAGTTAAAGTGTTTAGGAATTAACTTGATCTGTATACTGTAATTATCACTGAGTTGTATTTATGTTTGAAGAGTTTCTGGTCTGATAGACTAGGTGAGATTAGAGGAGAGATTAATTCAAAGGTGTAAAAAAAACGATGATGGGTAAAAAACAAACTCAAGTGGGGAGAAGTAATATCAGAGAGGGAAAAAATCAGCAAAGTAAAAAGACACTGAGTCCCCTCATTTCAGCCCGTAGTAGAATAAGTATTACAGAAGAAACATTTCCAATAGTGTACTCTGAATCCAATCCAGATATTTCACTGGCCCAATCTTTGGGTAATGAAATCTCAGGCTTGGAAGAATCTACCAGAGAATCAGAAACAGGGGAACCAAGATTGGCTCTTGAAATGATGAAAGAACTATTTCAGGAATTTAAAACTTCAATAATTTCTGAATTGACAAATAAAATAGCGCAGAATACTAAAATAATTAGTGAAGTTTCAATACAAGTAGATGAGATGGACAAAAAAATTAAAACTATGAAGGATGAAAATCAAAGTTTAACCCAGGAAATGGCCAAGATGAAATTAGAATTACATATGCTTAAAGGGCATAATTCTAAACTAGAAGATTACATAAGATGTAACAATATACGTATATGTGGTATAATGGAAGATATACCCCCCTCAGAACTAACAAAGTATGTACCTTCCTTTTTGCTTTCCTTCGTTAACCCTGAGCAGAAATCAGAAATGGTAATTGATAGTATTCATAGACTCCCGTTACCCAGAAATTTTGATAAAGGCTACACAAGCGATGTAATTATCAAATTACACTACTTGAGTTTTAAAGATCACATTATAAGGAAATCCATGGAAAAAAAGTGTTTGGCACCCCATATGAGAGATTAAAAATATTTTCAGATATCTCTACTGAGACTTCATCGAAAAGGAGAGAACTAAAAGATATCACTAATATCCTGAGAGATAATCAAATTAGATATAGGTGGGGCTATCCAACAAGATTGATTACAGTTATGGAGGATAGAACAACTGTAGTAAACAACATCAAAGAGGATGTAATGGTGTAATGTGGGTTTTTAATGTCCAGTTTGGGCCTATATGGACCTCTATAATATGGGATTTTTTTTTTAGATCTTTTCCATACTTGGTTTTATAATACTTGTCTAACTAATACAGGGCATGATACTATAGATAGACTCAATCACAGTGGGAGGGTTTAGATTGCTATTAGGTCTGAATTTTGAACGTTGGAGTTCGACTTCTCATCTCCCCAACTGGGGAGGGGCAGAATACTGCCCTTCTACAGTGGGGAGAATTGGGAAGATTCATCAAAGAGGGTGTGTATGAATGAGAGAGGGAATGGCTGCAGAAAGATGACATTATTGAAGAATTAAAAAATATATAGGGAGGAATTCTGGATCATGGTGAGGTTGCCCAGGGCTGGGGGAGTGGGGGGCGGGCAGGGGGAGGAGGATTGGGAGAAGAAGAGAGATATAGATAAAGGATATAGGATAAAGAGAGATATAAAAAGAGGAAAAGATGACTCTCAATATAGCTAGTCAAAATGTCCAGGTGCTTAATATTCCTTTTAAGAGATATTTGATGAATAAGAATTATAATAATAGCCAATATGATTTAGTGTGTTTCCAAGAAACTCATTGGGCCACAGGGAAGATCCCATATTGTAAGATGAAAAATGTTGGGGAAGGTATACATGCAACATATAAACGAAAAAAAAAGGGGAGTGTCAATATATTTTAATAAAAAACTAAAATTAAAAGAAGAACTGATAATAAAAGATCCAAATGGTAGATACATTATTTGGTTAGGATCAATAGAAGAAGAAAAATATACGATAGTGAATGCTTATGCGCCGAATGCGAACCAGATAAGTTTTCTTAATAGATTGATGAAAATGGTTAATAACTATGGAAATAATAAAGTAATAATCTGTTGAGACCTCAATCTCTGCTTAAATGCAGAAATAGATAGGAAATCAGAAAACATCTGGACCCGGACTCCCAGGATAAAGAAAATATGTAAAACATTTCAACTTTTTTTGGTAAACAATACTTTATGACTCATGGAGGACTTTCCACATGAGGGAAAGAGATTTCACTCACTATTCTAACAGACACCAAACTTTCGTAAGAATTGATTATATATTAGTTTCAGAAATAATCTTAGGAAAAATATTAAAAACAGAAATAGATCCAATAAGTTGGTCTGATCATGGACAAGTGTCCATTAAGATTCTACAGAATCAACTTCTAATGGAAAGACCTTCAGGAAAATTGAACTTAAATTTAGTAAAAGATAGACTTAAAAAAGTAGCAATTTTTTTTTCTAGCTTATATAAAGCCGCACAAGAGCAAGTGAGACTATTAAAGCTAAAGATTAAAAAAGTTGAGCAGGAGATCTATGATAAATCCAAATGGGTCACCCAAAAAAGCTATATCAATTCAGCAATAAAGCAGGCAAAATGCTGGCTAATAGATTAAGAACTAAAAAGCTAATGAATAAAAGGATAGATTTACTTAAGTATAAAGATAGGGTCGTAACTAAACCAAATGAAATTGGAGAAACTTTTGCGAACTATTGTAAACAATTATATAATCTAGAATACCCAAAAGAATTTATAGCTCCGACTAAAGACGAGATAATATAATTTCTAGACAAAGTAGATTTACCTAAGATAACTGAAGATAAATTAGCTATCAAGGAAGTCCAAGAAACTATAGCGGAATTAAAATTGGGTTCTTCACCCGGCCCGGACGGTATTATAGAGTTCTCCAGGAAGAACTAGTGGAGCCACTAAAAGATGCTCTTAATCAAATTAAAACTGAAGGTGTTATCCCTCCACAAATTGAAGGCGACAATAGTGACTATACCAAAGGAAGAATTAGAATGCCCTGAATGTAACTTTTTTCGTCCCATCTCTCTTCTCAACACGGATGTCAAAATATATGTTAAAATCTTGGCAAGGAGATTGGGCTCCGTGTTGGGGAGATTGGTGGCAATGGAACAAAAAGGCTTTGTTCCAGATAGAGTAAAGAAATTGATCAATCCAATATCTTATATTAAGAGAAAAAGGATACCATCTGTCCTGTTGGGTATGGATGCTGAGAAGGCCTTTGATAGGATCGGCTGGGGATTTATGGACTTAACATTATCCAGGTTCGGATTTGGCGAATTTGGAACTCAAGCAATACATGTTTTATATGGCTCCCCAGCCACCGCTGTCAGAGGGATAGGTTATATATCAAGTAAGTTTGGTATCCGCAATGGGACGAGACAGGGATGTCCCCTGTCCCCCTCAATATTTGCACTTACACTTGAACCATTACTCATAATTATAAAAAATTATGAAAAAATTAAAGGAATAGAAATAACATCTAAACAACATAAAGTTACTGCCTTCTCGGATGATATTATAATAACAATGGAACAGCCATCCTCTTCTCTGGTAAATTTATTCTCATGTATCACAGAATATAGTAAGATTTCCAATTTTAAACTAAACTTAGAAAAATCTGAGTTTTGTGCTCTGAATATAGGAGAACGGAAATTAAAAATGTTAAAAGATAAATTTAGAGGTAAATGGCAAGAAACAATTGAATACGTGGGAATTATTTTACATGGGGAAATAAAGGAATTAACCAATCTCAATTATAAAAGATTTATGAAAAATGTGGAAAAAATAATTAAGAAATGGAAAGATCCTAAAATCGCTTGGATGTGAAGAATGAGTGCCACCAAGATGATTCTGCTCCCAAAGATTATATATACAAAGATGTATCCCTTTTGAAATGCCATTATCGATAATGAATAGGTTACAGAGGAGAACAAATACATTTATCCATGAGGGGAAGAAAATTAAAATAAAAAAACAGACCTTAGTCGTAGCTTTGGTACAGAGGGCTTGAGAAATCCAAACATAAAGGATTACCAGGATGCAGCTCTGACTGCACATATGATTATTCTAAATGATAGAAACTCAAATATTGAATGGGTAGAAATAAAGAGGGAATTAATAAATCTAGAAAAAGAAAAATTATGGATATTTCAAGAGAAAATTCCTAAAATAAAATTTATAATAGGATCTTCTGGAATAAAAAATAATTTGAAAAGATGGTATAAATTAAATAGAAAGTACCAACTGTTACCCTTCCCTAGCCCCATTACCCTCTAGACACAAGTTAATATTGTGGCTCTCAGGGATTTATACGTTGATAATGAGATAAAAAAATTTGAAGATATAAGAAGACTGGTGGCTAAATTAAGTGGTGGATGGCTTTACTAGAAATCCATATGTGAAAACTTAAAATTTCAAACTTTCACTTGTTATAGCCAAGACGCTTCATGCCTTTCGAAGAATTGATGTTAAATCGATATAAAAACCATTTGATATCTAAATCAAACAAATTGATTAAGAAAAGAGAAATTGAGCAAACAACTAACGTTATGCTAAAATGGGAAAAGGAACTCAAAAACAAAATTTCATTAGAAATTTGGTATCGAGCATTTTTGATTACGGGACCATATATAAAATATGATAAATATAGAGAATTACATTATAAGATATACAGCAGATGGTATCTAGATCCAATGAATTTGTCACACATTACGAGGCAAGTAAGTGATGGATTCTGTTGGAGAGAATGTGGAGAAGTGGGCTCTTTCAATCATATATGGTGGGATTGCCCACTTATTCAAACATTGTGGGGAAAATTTAACAAACACATTATAGACTTAATTAAAGGGGAAATAAAAATCACGCAGGAAGTGGCCCTTCTCCACATTTTCCCCACAGACCTAACACTTGAAGTAAAAGCCATCTTGATAGAGGGCTTGCTGGCAGTAAAGTCTCTCATAGCCTCCAAATGGAGACAGAAGATAATCCCAAATTGGGCGGAAAGAACCAAAGAAGTATAAAATATCTTTAGTTGTAACTTAATGAGCCACTGGACAAAGACTGACTAAGACTTTAAATAGTTAAATTGGGATTGAATTTGTCCCGGCCTTCAACCCTGCCTTCCCTGACCGCCCCCCCTCATTGGTAACCTAGGTTCAACCGCAGTGCTCCAGACATATTTTTTTTTCGCAGTCATGTGAGTGAATGAATATGTATGGCAACTAAAATGAGAGGAAATGTATATTGTGTATCAATTTATAAGTATGAAGTTGCATGTTTTATTACTGTATTTACATTGTTTGATGTCACATTTGATCTGACTTTCTTTTTATTGTAATGTATGTGAAAAATCAATAAAATGTATTTAAATTTTTTTTTTATATATATGGTACTTTTCTGTATCACCTTAACTGTCATTAATTAACTTTCCCAGTGCAGATGATTAGCAGGAAGACCATGTTCAATTGGTTAAACCAGAATGGTCTTAACTATGCCTTCTCTTCCTCCTTATTACCTGCCACCGTGGGAGTTAATTACCTTATATAAAGGTTGTTACAGAGGAGAAGAAAATCCTTTCATATAATTTATGTTTAAAATACACAACGTTCAAGCTCAGTTACCTAACATTTCCATTTGCCATTTTTAGTTAAAATAACTGCAAATATATTTATTTACACATGTACTTTCTGTTTCAGTAGTATCCGTATAAGAAGTAAAGTTTAAAAAAAAAAGGTTAAGCAACATGTAGTAAAGCATATTTGTATTGATATAGAGGATGTATGTACGTATTTGTTTGTTTTAAAAAATATTTTTGGTCCTTTAATGAAATTTGCTTAATTTCTGTTTTTGATAATATTGCAAGGGGCTCACTGTAATTAAAAAATAAAGACCTACATGCAATGTTAAAAAAATAAAAATAAAATTGTATACACTATACTCAATCTAATAATCTAATGATAGTAACCACAAAGATTGCTCTTGGTGATATAGTTGTGTTTAAAAAAAATATTTGTCTGTACCAGTCTCTTATTGCTTCTTTCTTTCTTTATTTGTAGCACTGAAATGGTATCCACACTGCAGTCAACTTCCTGTCTTTGTTATGCCCTCATATTCTTTTCACAGACATTCGTTGCTTTCTTATTCTTTCGCAATATATCCAGATATTCAACTACAGTGCCAAAACCCCCCAAAAAACATGATCTCTCTGCAGAAAAGGAACCTAAACTGACTATCTTGCTGTGGACTTGGCCATTTGGAAAAAGCTTTCCTCTGAATCGTTGTCCTGAGAGTTTTAATGCTTTTAGATGCTTCTATACTGCCAATCGTAGCTTGTACTCTTCTTCAGATGTTGTTATTTTCCATCACAGAGATGTATGTAACTCTATGAAACTCATGCCTCAGATACCAAGACCTCCAGGACAGTACTGGGTGTGGCTCAACGTAGAGTCACCAAGTCAGAGCCAGAATCTGGGAATGATGGATAATCTCATTAATCTAACCATGTCTTATCGAGAAGACTCAGACATCTTCATTCCTTATGGTTCTCTTGAGGAGAAAAATCTCACCCAGAAGTTCATTATCCCAGAAAAGTCCCACCTTGTTGCCTGGGCAGTCAGTAACTGGAATCCACAATCCAAACGGGTTCAGTATTATCATGAACTGGAAAAATACATAAATATTGACATTTATGGGAGGCAACATATTCCTTTAGACAGGACAAGTGGGCTTGATACCTTCTCTAAATACAAGTTCTACCTGGCATTTGAGAACTCACAGCATAAAGACTACATTACAGAGAAGCTTTGGAATAATGCTCTCATGTCTGGGTCCGTGCCTGTTGTTCTAGGCCCACCTCGGGAAAACTATGAGAGATTTATACCTCGAGACTCCTTTATTCATGTAGAAGATTTTGTCAGTGCTAAAGAACTAGCTGCTTACCTTTTGAAGCTGGACAGAGACATCCAGAGATATCAACAATACTTTGAATGGAGGTCAAAATTTCAGGTTGAAGTACAGAAAGGTTTTGCTAACCGTTACTGCAAGGCATGTAAAATGTTAAAAAAGGCCCCTTCATCTAAGATCATACCCAGTCTAACCACATGGTTCACATGACACATATTAAAAGTTTATTCCTCTATCATGCAAGTCTTACATATTACAAAAGATGCTTTTTGCATAAAAAAAATACATAAAACGTATTCAATTTAATTTTAATGCAGAGAGTATTTGTGTCTCTAGACATTACTGGTAATCAGGTATGGTTCATACATCTATATGTTATAGGCAACTTATAAACATACATTATGTAGAAAAACCATTAAAAATTAGATACTTGTGCTTGTACATGTTGCCTAGCGTGCAAACAAATGATCAGTAAATCTAATTTAATCCAGTTTATAGTTTGTAGTTATTTAATACAAGTTGGCTTGATAAAATTAGATTTTGTGTGAAGTCAGTTTAAAATATTAATTAAATAAATTTAGATTAGAGTTTTGAGGGGAGCTAGTTAAAGGGTGCCCCCTATTCCAGTATTCATAACATTTGTGATGGTTACTGGTGTCAAATAAAGAATTTTTAAAATGTATTTCCAAATTTATAAAATCAAGTTACAAGTAGGGGGATGCAAAAAATATAAGTAGGTAGAGAGTAACCTAACACACTTACATAAAGAGTAACCCAACACCCAACACGCTTAATTATAGACGAGATTTACACAAGAACTATGTAAAGAACACATGCTTATTAGCAGAACTTGTACATTGTTTAGCAACCAAACGCAAATATGCTTGTTTGTAGATAACGTTTTTGTTTATACCATACAAAATGGATAGTTTATTAGTATATAGTATAGTATGTGAGCAGAAAGTAGGTGGCAATTTTCACATTTTCACATCAGAGTATTGCAGTAAATAACACCAATTTTTATTGGATGAACATTATAGTTAGAGTGATAAGTTTTCAAGAGTTATACCACTTTTTATCAAGTGAAAAGCAATACTCAAAAGCAAGTATTGCTTCTGACTTGATAAAGAGAGGCACAACTCTCGAAAGCTTGTCACTATAACTATAATGTTTGTCCAATAAGAAAAGTTGTCAATATATACTGTAATACTCTGGTTATTCATTCAGATTACTGGACACTCACAGCTAACTCACTCTTTATATATACTGTATATATATATATATATATATATATATATATATATATATATATAGTAATTTAGTAATTATTAATCCATATATATATACTGTATATACATAGATTAATAATGAGTATTGCAATATAATTTGATACCTTTTGTATTGGACAAACGTCTTATTTATAGTGACAAGCTTTCAAGAGGCTTAACCTTCCTTTATCAAGTCCCAAGCAATACGAACATGAGATGGAACCCTCAGTTTGAATAATAACAGCAGATGCAGATAGAGTCGAAACAGCATCTGACATAATCAGGTAAATACATATACTGTATGGGGAATAAACACAACATAGCAAAGGAAACATATATACACATATTATATACACATATACATCAATATATACATGAAAAAGCAGAGCACTGTAGTCCACAGTGATATCTTTCCTGCTGTACAAACACCTCACTAAGGGCCTCATTCAATTGCAATTTGGCCAATTGAACAGGGATCTAAATAAGCACATAGCATATATTTTTTAAAGAAGTTTTTAGTTAGTGAAAACCTTGCTTTTGGATAGATGTTTACTAACTAAAAACTTCTTTAAAAAATATATGTTATGTGCTTATTTAGAGCCCTATTCAATTGGCAAAATCTCAATTGAATGAGGGCCTAAGAGAGCTTAGTCTGTTATAGAATAAGAAGAATAAGAAAAAAAAAATCACATGAAATTCTGATAATGTGTTAGAAAGCCCAAGTCTATATTAAGTCCTGTGTTTTTAGAGTTGAAGAAAGTGATCATCTTTATTTCAAATGCTTTTCTCTCTTGGATGCTTTTAAATTTTCCTCGGAGTATTTTGACTTTTAAGTTATGGATGGAGCGATCATTCTGGCTAAAATGGTGTCCTACTGGGCTACAATAACTGTCTTCATTATGTTTTCTTATTGAATGCCTGTGTAAATTCATCCTTAAATGCATTTTTTGGCCGGTTTCTCCAATGTAACAGCCTGTGTCACATAAAGTGCATTGTATCATATAAACCACATTTGACGATGTACATGAATATGATCCTTTGATGTTATAGGTTTTGTTGTTATGTGTGGCTGTATCATCATTACAAATGTGTTTGCATAATTTACAGGCACGTTTGTTACAAGGTTTAGTTCCATTTTTTGTATTCAGTTGTTCATTGGCCAATTTTCTGCTGACAAGTTTTTGTTTCAGGTTTGGTGGTTGTTTAAATACAAGGATGGGAGGTTTTGGGAATATATATTTTAATTCAGTATCTTCAATTAGTAATGGTTGTAAATCTTTGATTATTTAACACATTTTCTCTAAAATTGGATGGTATGTGGTCACTAGAGTTATACGTGAAGTAGTTTCTTTTGTTTTGTAGTTTAATAGGTGTTCTCGGGGTATTTTGATGGCAGTTGTAATTTTTTGGGTAATAATACAGGGTTTGTATCCCTTTTGTTTGAAAGATTCAGACAGTGCTTTTACATTTTTATCACAGTCTCCAGTGTTTGAGCAAATCCGATGGTATCTAATAGCTTGACTATGGATGATGGCTTGTTTGGTGTGGGAGGGATGGAAACTGGAGCTGTGTATATAATTACATCTGTCTGTAGGTTTCCTACATATAGATGAGGGGAGAGTGCCATTGGTGATGGATATAGTAGTGTCTAGAAAGTTTACCTGTTCTGTAGAGAAATCCATTTTAAGTTTTATAGATGAATGGAAGGTGTTGGATGAATTATGAAAGTCTCTGAGTTTGCTTTCTCTTTCTGTCCAGATGATGAACAGATCATCTATGTAACGGTAGTATTTGTATGGTTTGTAAATGGATACAGATAGGAATGTTTCTTCTAGATTGGCCATAAATAGATTTGTGTATTGTGGAGCCATTTTGGTACCCATGGCAGTCCCCATCATCTGTAGGTAGGTATCTTGGTTACAAGTAAAATAGTTGTGGGTAAGGATATATTCTATTAGTTTAACAATAATATCAGGGCCATATTTATTGTTTTGCTTGTTTGTTGAAAGAAACCTAAAGCATTCCTCAGTGCCATCTTTGTGTGGGATATTACTGTAAAGAGACTCTACATCCATGGTAACAAGTAGTGTGTTAGCAGGTAGGTTTTTAATCTGACTGAGTGTGTTAAGAAAGTCAGTGGTGTCTTGTATACAGCTACTGGTGTTACTAACTAATAGTTTAAGGATGTTTTCAACAAATCCAGATATCTGTTCAGTCAGTGTGTCCACACCTGTAACAATTGGTCTCCCTGGGTTGCCTTGTTTGTGGATTTTTGGCAGTAGGTAGAAAGTCCCAGTTCTACCGAGGGTTCCATCTCATGTAGTATTGCTTGACTCTTCAATATATATATATATATATATATATATATATATATATATATGTGTGTGTGTGTGTGTATACTGTATATACACATAGAGAAAGCATGCAAAAAGAGAGAGGGCATTGCATATTTATATATATATATATATATATATATATATATATATATAGAGAGAGAGAGAGAGAGAGAGAGAGAGAGAGAGAGAGAGAGACACACACACATTAACTTCTAGGAAGCAGAGTTTGTGAATGACCCACATTGTGGCATTTCTATGTAGTGTAATTCAGTGGTTGTCAATATATGGCAGCCCCAAATCCATGGGTGCATTAAGGTTTTATGCTAAAATAAAATCTTTAATAGGATATTCCGGAATAAAAAATAATTTTAAAAGATGGTATAAATTAAATAAAAATTACCAACTGTTACCCTTCCCTAGCCCCATTATCGATAATGAATAGGTTACACAGTAGAATAGATACATTTATCCATGAGGGGAAGTAAATGAGAATAAAAAAAACAGACCTTAGTCGTAGATTTGGTACAGGGAGCTTGGGATATCAAAACATAAAGGATTACCAGAATGCAGCTCTTATTGAACATTTGATTAATCTAAATGATATCAACTCAAATATTGAATGGGTAGAAATAGAAAGGGAATTAATAAATCTAGGAGAAGAAAAATTATGGATATTTCAAGAGAAAATTCCTAAAATAAAATCTTTAATAGGATATTCCGGAATACAAAATAATTTTAAAAGATGATATAAATTAAATAGATAATACCAACTGTTACCCTTCCCTAGCCCCATTACCATCTAGACACTTTAGCTCACTATTTGGGATTCCCATGGCTGAAAAGACTGAGGAAAGTTAATATTGTGGCTCTCAGGGATTTATACGTTGATAATGAGATCAAAGTATGGCAAGATATAAGAAGACTGGTGGCTAAATTAAGTGGTGGATGGCTTAACAATAAATCTGTATGTGAAAACGTAAAGTGTTCAAACTTCCACTTGTTATAACCAAGAAGCTTCTTGCCTTCTCGAAGAATTGATCTTAAATCGATATACAAACCATTTGATATCTAAATCAAACAAATGGATTAAGAAAAGAGAAATTGAGCAAACAACAAACGTTATGCTAAAATGGGAAAAGGAACTCAAATACCAAGTTTCTAGTGAAATTTTGTATCAAGAGTCATGATTCCCCTGAACCCCCTTTGGGGTCAGTAAAAGTTTAGTTGTTTAATATGCTTTTATGTTAATTTGATTATCCTATATGTGTTATGTCATGTTAATTAATATGTAAAATGTTATGCTATGTTATGTTGATGACTCTATGATTAATTGTGTCCAGTGTGTAAGGAGTTAAATGGTTTAGAATGTTGTGTGGTCGGTGGTAACTCTCAGAGAGGGGAGAGAGCAGTTGGCAGTTGAGTTTTTTCTGACAGAGAGAGAGAGATGTATTGGTGTCTCTGAGGGCAGTTGAGATAATGCTGGGTTGAATGTCTTAAAGTATATATATATATATATATATATATCTGTTCCTAAGCCAAGGGAAGAAGACATATATTGAAGACAGATATGCTCCTATCTAAAAAGGGAGGTAAGAAGATAACCGCAATGACTGTATGAATTAAGTTGCTGTTATGATGCCTTATAGATGAGCCCTTGTCCACAGAAATGAAAACAGTTCTGATTTCTTATAATGCTGAGCCTGCATTCATATTCTTAAAGACTACATCTAATTTAAGAGACATCAGCTGTCTTAGTGAAGAGATCAAAAGAATCTGGTAGATCTGCTGGGTAGGTTTGGCAATAACAGCCTTATCAAGCCCGACTGAGAAGCAGTAGATCGTGACATAAAGCCTTTTTAATTACGGGAAAATATATAAAATATGATAAATATAAAGAATTACATTATAAGATATACAGCAGATGGTATCTAGATCCATTGAAGTTGTGACACATTACGAGGCAAGTAAATGATGGATTCTGTTGGAGAGAATGTGGAGAAGTGGGCTCTTTCAATCATATATGGTGGGATTGCCCACTTATTCAAACATTGTGGGGAAAATTTAACAAACACATTATAGACTTAATTAAAGGGGAAATAAAAATCACGCAGGAAGTGTCCCTTCTCCACATTTTCCCCACAGACCTAAAACTGGAAGTAAAAGCCTTCTTGATAGAGGGCTTGCTGGCAGCAAAGTCTCTCATAGCCTCAAAATGGAGACAGAAGATAATCCCAAATTGGGGAGAAGTAGCTAAAAAGATAGACAACAACTGGGAATTAGAAAAAAACTACACTGAAATGGGACTAATAAATCCCATCGAAAATGGATAATCTGGGAGACAACCAAAGACGTATAAAATATCTTTAGTTGTAATTTAGTGAGCCACTGGACAAAGACTGACTAAGACTTTAAATAGTTAAATTGGAATATAATTTGTCCCTGTCTTCGACCCTGCCTTCCCTGACCCCCCCCCCCCCCCCTCATTGGTAACCTAGGTTCAACCGCAGTGCTCCAGATGTTTAATTTTTTCGCAGTCATGTGAGTGAATGAATATGTATGGCAACTAAAATGAGAGGAAATGTATATTGTGGATCAATTTATAAGTATGAAGTTGCATGTTTTATTACTGTATTTACATTGTTTGATGTCACATTTGATCTGACTTTCTTTTTATTGTAATGTATGTGAAAAATCAATAAAATGTATTTAAAAAAAAATAAAAAAATAAATGGTACTTTTCTGTATCACCTTAACTGTCATTAATTAACTTTCCCAGTGCAGATGATTAGCAGGAAGACCCTGTTCAATTGGTTAAACCAGAATGGTCTTCTCTTCCTCCTTATTACCTGCCACCGTGGGAGTTAATCACCTTATATAAAGGTTGTTACAGAGGAGAAGAAAATCCTTTCATATAATTTATGTTTAAAATAGACAACATTCAAGCTCAGTTACCTAACACTTCCATTTGACATTTTCAATTAAAACAGCTGCAAATATATTTATTTACACATGTACTTTCTGTTTCAGTAGTATCCGTATAAGAAGTAAAGTTTAAAAATAAAGTTGTATACACTATCACATATTATAATTGTCAAACTGCGAGTTGTCGTCACGCTTTGCGTCCCTCTCAAAACGAGGGCCGCAACTGACAACAACTCGCAGTTTCACAACCCCCCCTATTGCTCCCTTTACCCCACTGATGCTCGCGATGAGTGCCATAGACGCTCATCCCGCCACATCAGCCCTGCAGCCTCTGTGCTCACGTCCTGTACATGTCCACTACCTCAGCTCACTCACCCCGTCCCATGCTTCTTGCTTCCAGCCTCCTATCTCTGTTCTGTCACTCTCTCCCTCTCTGGTTTGATCCGGGGAGCTTAGGCTCTCACGAGAATCCCCTGCGAGGATAGTCACGTGATCGAGCGTTGCGTCACCATGGATACCCGGGGCCTGCCAAGGAAGGGGCGGGGTTTGAGAAGTGTGTGAGTGGCATGTGATGGGAGGGGGGGAAACACGGGGGGAGAGGAGGGGAATAGAGAGACACGAGAGGAGGGGGAAGAGAGACACAGGGGAAGTGAGATACAGGGGAGGGGAGACACAGGGAAGGGGGGAGAGATTCACAGGGGAGGGAGAGGAGGAGGGGAAGAGAGGCACAGAGGAGGGAGAGGAGGAGGAGGGGAAGAGAGACACAGGGGAGGGAGAGGAGGAGGAGGGGAAGAGAGACACGTGAGGGAGAGGAGGGGGGAAGAGAGACACAGGGGAGGGAGAGGAGGGGGGAAGAGAGCCACAGGAGAGAGAGAGAGGAGGGGGAAGAGAGACACAGGGGAGAGAGAGGAGGGGGAAGAGAGACAGGGGAGGGAGAGGAGGGGGAAGAGAGACACATGGGAGGGAGAGGTGGAGAGGAAGAGAGGCATAGGGGAGGAGGAGGGGGAAGATAGACACAGAGGAGGTGGAAGAAAGACAGGGAAGGGGAAAGAAATTCACAGGGGAGGGAGAGGAGGGGAAGAGAGGCACAGGAAAGCGAGAGGAGGAGGAGGGGAAGAGAGACACAGGGGAGGGAGAGGAGGGGGAAAGAGAGACACAGGGTAAGGAGAGGAGGGGGGAGAGAGACACAGGGGAGAGAGAGGAGGGGGAAGAGAGCCACAGGGGAGAGGAGGGGGAAGAGAGACACATAGGAGGGGGAAGAGAGACACAGGGGAGGGGGAAGAGACACAGGGGAGGGGGGAAGAGACACAGAGGAGGGGAGGAAGAGAAACGAGGGAGAGAAGGGGAGGAAGAGAAACAGCAGAGGGGGGAAGAGTCGAGGGGCAGGGGAGAAGAGACACGGGAGGGAGGAGGGTGGGAAGAGATACAGGGGAGAGAGACGGGATGAAGAGACACAGGGGAGGTAGAGGGGGGAAGACACAGGGGAGGGAGATGGGGAAAGACACAGGGGAGGGAGAGGGGGAAGGAGAAACAAGGGAGGGAGAGGGGGGAAGGAGAAACTAGGGAGGGAGAGGGGGGAAGGAGAAACTAGGGAGGGAGAGGGGGGAAATATACATGGGAGAGGGGGAAGAGACACAGGGGAGAGAGAGGGGAAGGAGAAACAAGGGAGGGGAAGGGGGAAGAGACACAGGGGAGGGAGAGGAAGTGGAGGAGGCTCACAATGAGCGCCAAAGCCACTCATTGCAAGGCCCGAGATGAGCGCTGAAGGAGCTCATTGCAAGGCCAATAAAGTAGATTTTTATTGCCGTCATTTTTGACGGGCAAGTCGCTAGTACTCAATATAATAATGTAATGATAGTAACCACAAAGATTGCTCTTGGTGATATAGTTGTGTCTGAAAAAAAAAATGTTTGTCTGTACCAGTCTCTTATTGCTTCTTTCTTTCTTTATTTGTAGCACTGAAATGGTATCCCCACTGCAGTCAACTTCCTGTCTTTGTTATGCCCTCATATTCTTTTCACAGACATTCATTGTTTTCTTATTATTTCGCAATATATCCAGATATTAAATTAAAGTGCCAAAACCCCCAAAAAACATGATCTCTCTGCAGAAAAGGAACCTGAACTGACTATTTTGCTGTGGACTTGGCCATTTGGAAATAGCTTTCCTCTGAATCAGTGTCCTGAGAGTTTAAGTGCTTCTAGGTGCTTCTATACTGCTAATCGTAGCTTGTACTCTTCTTCAGATGTTGTTATTTTCCATCACAGAGATGTATGTAACTCTATGGAACTCATGCCTCAGATACCAAGACCTCCAGGACAGTACTGGGTGTGGTTCAACTTAGAGTCACCAAGTCACAGCCCGAATCTGGGAATGATGGATAATCTAATTAATCTGACCATGTCTCATCGAGAAGACTCAGACATCTTTATTCCTTATGGTTCTCTTGAGGAGAAAAATCTCACCTAGAAGTTCATTATCCCAGAAAAGTCCCACCTTGTTGCCTGGGCAGTCAGTAACTGGAATTTATGATCCAAACGGGTTCAGTATTATCATGAACTGCAAAAATACATAAATATTGACATTTATGGGAGGCAACATATTCCTTTAGACAGGAAAAGTGCGCTTGATACCTTCTCTAAATACAAGTTCTACCTGGCATTTGATGACTCACAGCATAAAGACTACATTAAGGAGAAGCTTTGGAATAATGCTCTCATGTCTGGGTCCGTGCCTGTTGTTCTAGGCCCACCTCGGGAAAACTATGAGATATTTATACCTCGAGACTCCTTTATTCATGTAGAAGATTTTGTCGGTGCTAAAGAACTAGCTGCTTACCTTTTGAAGCTGGACAGAGACAACCAGAGATATCAACAATACTTTGAATGGCGGTCAAAATTTCAGGTTGCAGTACAAGCAGGTTTTGTTAAACATTACTGCAAGGCATGTAAAGTGTTAAAAAAGGCCCCTTCATCTAAGATCATACCCAGTCTAACCACATGGTTCACATAACACATATTAACAGTTTATTCCTCTATCATGCAAGTCTTACATATTACAAAAGATGCTTTTTGCATAAAAAATACATAAAACTTATTCAATTTAATTTTAATGCAGAGAGTATTTGTGTCTCTAGACATTACTGGCAATCAGGTATGGTTCATACATCTATATTTTATAGGCAATTTATAAACATAAATTATGTAGAAAAAACAATAAAAATTAGATACTTGTGCTTGTACATGTTGCCTAGAGTGCAAACAGCTGATCAGTAAATCTAATTTAATCCAGTTTATAGTTTGTAGTTATTTAATACAAGTTGGCTTGATAAAATTAGATTTTGTGTGAAGTCAGTTTCAAATATTAATTAAATAAATTTAGATTAGAGTTTTGAGGGGAGCTAGTTAAAGGGTGCCCCCTATTCCAGTATTCATAACATTTGTGATGGTTACTGGTGTCAAATAAAGAATTTTTAAAATGTATTTCCAAATTTATAAAATCAAGTTACAAGTAGGGGGATGCAACAAATATATGTAGGTAGAGAGTAACCTAACACACTTACATAAAGAGTAACCCAACACCCAACACGCTTAATTATAGACCAGATTTACACAAGAACTATGTAAAGAACACATGCTCATTTGCAGAACTTGTATATTGTTTAGCAACCAAACGCAAATATGCTTGTTTGTAGATAAAGTTTTTGTTTATACCATACAAAATGGATAGTTTATTAGTATATAGTATAGTATGTGAGCAGAAAGTAGGTGGCAATTTTCACATTTTCACATCAGAGTATTGCGGTATATACCACCAATTTTTATTGGATGAACATTATAGTTAGAGTGATAAGTTTTCAAGAGTCATATCTCTTTTTATCAAGTGAGAAGCAATACTCAACAGCAAGTATTGCTTCTGACTTGATAAAGAAAGGCACAACTCTCGAAAGCTTGTCACTATAACTATAATGTTGGTCCAATAAGAAAAGGTGTCAATATATACTGTAATACTCTGGTTATTCATTCAGATTACTGGACACTCACAGCTCATTCACTCTTTATATATACTGTATATATATATATATATATATATATATATATATATATATATATATATATATACCGTATATACTCGAGTATAAGCCGAGTTTTTCAGCCCTTTTTTTAAGGCAAAATACTCGAGTCACTCTCCCCCCCGTGTCTCTCTAACCCCCCCCGTGTGTCTCTAACCCCCCCCCCTGTGTCTCTGTGTCTCTAACTCCCCTGTGTGTCTCTAACCCGCCCGTGTGTCTCTCTACACCCCGTGTCTCTTTCCCTCCCCCCCGTGTCTTTCCCTCCCCCCCATGTCTCTTTCCCTCCCCCCTCCTCACCATAAACCCCCCTCCTCCACCCGGTATATGCTAATGACGCGGCGTTCATGTGATGTCACATGCGCGCCGGCGCCGGGTCAAGGAGCGGAGGCTGGAATACAAGCAGGTAAGTGAGGGGAGAGGGGGGAGGTATTTAGGGGGGTTTAGGTGGAGGAGGGGGGTTGAGGGGGGTTTAGGTGGCGGAGGGGGGTTGAGGGAGGTTGAGGGAGGTTGAGGGTGGAGGTTGAGGGGGGAAGTTTGAAGGGGGTGTTGAGGTTGAGGGGTGTTGAGGTTGAGGAGGGGGGATGAGGGGGGTTGAGGTTGAAGAGGGAGGTTGAGGATGGGGGGTTGAGGAGGAAGGTTAAGGAGGGGGTTGAGAAGGAAGGTTGAGGAGGGGGTTGAGGAGGGGGTTGAGGATGATGAGGGAGGTTGAGGAGGGGTTTGGCGATGAGGATGAAGGTTGAGGCTGAGGAGGAGGAGGAGGGGTTAAGGAGGGGGGTTGAGGATCAGGGGTTTAGGAGAGAGGATGAGGATGGGGGGGTTGAGGATGGGGGGTTGAGGATGGAGGTTGAGGAGGAAGGGTTGGGGTTGAGGGGGTGTTGAGGTTGAGGAGGGGGTTGAGGATGAGGAGGGGGGTTTGAGGAGGAGGTTGAGGATGGAGGGTTGAGGAGGGAGGTTGAGGAACTGGTTGAGGAGGTGAGGTTGAGGATGAGGAGGGAGGTTGAGGAGGGGGGTTGAGGTTGAGGAGGGGGTTGAGGAGAGAGGATAAGGATGGAGGGGTTGAAGAGGGGGATTGTGGATGGGGGGTTAAGGAGAGAGGATGAGGATGGGGGGGGTTGGGGAGGGGGATTGAGGAGGGGGGGTTGAGGAGGGAGGTAGAGGAGGGGGTTGAGGAAGGAAAAGGGAGGTTGAGGAGGGGGTTGAGGATGAGGAGGGAGGTTTAGGATTGGGTTGAGGATGAGGAGGAGGTTAAGGATGAGGAGGGAGGTTGAGGATGAGGAAGGAGGCTGTGGATGAGGAGTGGGGTTGAGAATGAGGAGGGGGGTTGAGGAGGGTGATAAGGGAGTGGGGAAGAGACACAGGAAATGGAGAGGGGAGAAGAGACACGGGAGAGAGAGGGGGGACACAGAGGGCACAAGAGGGACACAGGGGGCAGCACATTTCCCACCCTCTGCTTATACTCGAGTCACTCATTTTACCCAGTATTTTGTGGTTAAATGGGTGCCTCGGCTTATACTCAGGTCGGCTTATACTCGAGTATATACAATATATATATATATATATATATATATATATATATATATGTGTGTATACTGTATATACACGCAGAGCAATCATGCAAAAAGTGAGAGGGTATTGCATATATATATATATATATGTAGAGAGAGAGACACACATTAACATCTAGGAAGCAGAGTTTGTGAAGGACCCAAATTGTGGCATTTCTATGTAGTGTAATTCAGTGGTTGTCAATATATGGCAGCCCCAAATCCATGGGTGTATTAAGGTTTTATGCTACCCTAAGTCATTCAGATTAGTTTGGCCCCCACATGCCCCATTTGCAGCTCCTCACTTTCTCTTTCTATATCTCATATCTTAAGTGTTTGTGGTTTATGTTTATACCTGTACATGGTATGCCATAAAGTGTCAAGTGCACGTACAGACAGAATGTTCACTGTGAATATGATTCAGTATACAGCATATGTATGTTTTTATTATACATAGAGAGGCAACATGAAGCCCATCAGAAGAAGCATCCCATGATGCCAAAGGGAAAGTCATGAGATGCCTTCAGACGGGTGGATGTCTGAGTCCAGTCATGAATCTATGGACCCCATGCAATTGGGAGTTACTCATCTGTCTGAAGCAAGAGTATGTACAGGAATACAGGGCAGTGTTTAGCCCTTCATATATGACCAATCTTAATAAAATATAAACACACCAACAGTTCAGAAACCCTCGGAAGAAATTGGAAATTAACAGATTATATCTACACAAGAGAAATATAAAGGAAGAGGAATTATTTTCTAACATCTAAGTTGAGTGGACAACTTGATTCTACAAGCTATGCCGACAGCCCAGGATTTCAATGTATTTCTGCTGTTGTATTCCGGTTCTCTCTAACGTAGCATCCAGGGGTGGCTGGTGCATGGGGCAAATGGGCAACCGCCCTCCCAAAATAAATACACTGACCTAATCCCCCAATCACTTACTTAATTGTATAATTTATATAATAAAAAAATAAACATTTTTTTTATCATGATCAATATTCTGTTTTTTTTAATAGCTGCTGCTGTCACTTTAAATCACAAACCCTCTGTGCTGCAGTTAAACAAACTGACTTATCACATCTAGCCCCTGCTGATGACTTGCCTAGTAATACAGATCAATTTACATATGAGAATTAAAATCCTCAACCCCTCATGCCCATCCCCCTTCTCAACCCCCCTCCTCAACCTCAACCCCCTTCCTCAACCCCCTCCTCATCCTCAACGCCCTCCTCATCCTCAACCCCTCCTCAACCTCCCTCCTCATCCTCAACCTCCCTCCTCAACCCCCCCATCCTCAACCCCCCTCCTCACCCCCCCATCCTCAACCCCCCATCCTCATCCTCCCTCCTCAACCCCCCATCCTTCCTTCTCAACCCCCATCATCAACCCCCCATCATCAACCCCCTCCTCAACCCGCTCCTCAAACCCCTCCTCAACCTCAACCCCCCTCCTCAACCTCAACCCCGCTCCTAAACCTCCCTCCTCATCCTCAACCTCCCTCCTCAACACCCCCATCCTCAATCCCCTCCTCAACTCACCCATCCTCAACCTCCCTCCTCAACCCCCCATCCTCATCCTCCCTCCTCAACCCCCATCCTCATCCTCCCTCCTCAACACCCACATCCTCATCCTCCCTCCTCAACCCCCACATCCTCAGCCGGCACCCGGTATATGCTAATGACGCGGCGCGCATGTGACGTCACGTCATTAGCATATACCGTCACCCGGTATATGCTAATGACGCAGCGCGCATGTGACGTCACGTCTTTAGCATATACCGGGTGCCGGCACCCGGTATATGCTAATGACGTGGCACACATGTGACGTCACGTCATTAGCATATACCGGGTGCCGGCACCCGGTACATGCTAATGACGTGGCGCGCATGTGACGTCACATGCACTCCGTGTAAAGAAGGAGCGGACGCCGGAGCAGAAGCAGGTAAGTGAGGGGAGAAGGGGAGGTATTTAGGGGGGTTTAGAGTGAGGAGGGGGGTTTAGGTTGAGGAGGGGGTTGAGGAGGGAGAATGAGGAGGAGGGTTTATAATGAGGAGGGGGGGTTGAGGATGAGGAGGGGAAAGAGACATGGGGGGTTAGAGAGAAACAGGGGGTTAGAGAGACACGGGGGGTTAGAGAGACACGGGGGGTTAGAGAGACACAGGGGGGTTAGAGAGACACAAGGGTGTTAGAGAGACACGGGGGGAGAGTGACTTGAGTATAAGCCGAGGGGGCCCTTTTTAGCCTTAAAAAAAGTGCTGAAAAACTCGACTTATACTCGAGTATATACGGCAAATGGACGTGTAACTTCACTTTTCGAGGTGCTGGATGCCCCTCCCCTTGCTGTAGGTAAGCTTTTTATATGTTTGTTGTGTTTATTTATTGTGTTTTCATGTGCACCGGTTTCGGCCATTTTTTGCGTGTTCAGAATTGGTCGTAGCGCGTCACGTATTTTTTGGAAGGGCCGCAGTTGCTGGCATGGAGGGCCTTTTTTTCTCTTACTTTCTGTCGTAGGTTGTAATTTTTATCTTACATGCATAGCACACTGAAGGTAATTACATTATAGCTTCTCCTAGATGTAGTAGGTGTATAGTGTTAATTGAAATGGATTTTTTGTTTTGTTTGTTAATTTCTTTTTTGTTGTACTTTTGGCTTATAGGCATAGCAGAGGGCAAAAATTAGTCTTAGTAATTTGTCCTGCAGGGGATTGTTGTAATAGTATTTTTCTATTTTACTTAAAGGCTTATATGTTGGGGCTGTGAAAAGGTTTGTATTGTTGTTTTTTCGGTGTTAGTAGTATTTGTTCTAGTATTCTATTTTATGTATGTGGTTAGGTTTTATGCTTAATATTGTACATTAGGGATAGCAATTGAGAATGAAAACTTTTATTTACTTTGTGTTTTGACTATTTTTTTGACTATGCTGTTTTATGTTGCTTATTTTTTTTTGCCTAGATTGAAGTTTGGGTTTACTGTTAAACATTGTTGTCCGTAAAAGACAAATAACAGGTAAATGACAAATGTGTCACTACTTTTTTGGTAAAGGTTATAATTAGTGGTTGCTATTGTTGTTGGTGATGTCTTTTTTTTGGGTTGACATGGATGCAGAGCAAACATGTACCTTGTTTGAAGTGTGATTTGAAGCAGACTATTTCTTTGTCCGCTGTCGTAAGTCTTCGTCCGATTCGAATCACTGTAATATTGTTGCGTCTGTAGCCTCGTTTTCGTTTTGTTCGGCGGACATTTTTTCTCTCGCTTAGGTAATTTTAGGCTTTTTAAACTCAGTTTTTTGGACTTAAATGGAGGTGTAACTACAATATTCGAGGTGCTGGATGCCCCCCTTGCTGTAGGTAAGCTTTTTATGTGTTTGTTGTGTTTATTTATTGTGTTTCTCATGTTTTCATGTGCTCCGGTTTCGGACGTTTTTTGTGTGTTCTGAATTGGTTGTAGCGCGTCACGTATTTTTTGTGAGGACCGCAGTTGCTGGCATGGAGCTCCTTTGGCGCTCCATGCCAGCAACTGCGGCCCTCGCAAAGCGAGGGCTGCAGGCTCGCTGCTCGAGCCCGCAACCGTTAGCAACAGCTCGCATGCTTACAACTATATAAGATATACAGCAGATGGTATCTAGATTCATTAAAGTTGTGACACATTACGAGGCAAGTAAGTGATGGATTCTGTTGGAGAGAATGTGGAGAAGTGGGCTCTTTCAATCATATATGGTGGGATTGCCCACTTATTCAAACATTGTGGGGAGAATTTAACAAACACATTATAGACTTAATTAAAGTGGAAATAAAAATCACGCATGAAGTGGCCCTAACCCGCATTTTCCCCACAGACCTAACACTGGAAGTTAAAGCCTTCTTGATAGAGGGCTTGCTGGCAGCAAAGTCTCTCATAGCCTCCAAATGGAGACAGAAGATAATCCCAAATTGGGCGGAAAGAACCAAAGAAGTATAAAATATCTTTAGTTGTAACTTAATGAGCCAGTGGACAAAGACTGACTAAGACTTAAATAGATAAATTGGAATAGAATTTGTCCCGGCCTTCGACCCTGCCTTCCCTGACCGCTCACGCTCATTGGTAACCTAGGCTCACCCGCAGTGCTATAGACATTTTTTTTTTTTGCAGTCATGTGAGTGAATGAATATGTATGGCAACTAAAATGAGAGGAAATGTATATTGTGATTCAATTTATAAGAATGAAGTTGCATGTTTTATTAATGTATTCACATTGTTTGATGTCACGTTTGATATGATCTTTTTTTATTGTAATGTATGGGAAAAATCAATAAAATGTATTTAAAAAAATTAAAAAAAAGAAATGCTACTTTTCTGTACCACCTTACAGTAGTATCCGTATAAGAAGTAAAGTTTAAAAAAAAAAGGTTAAGCAACATGTAGTAAAGCATATTGGCATTTATATAAAGGATGTATGTACCTATTTGTTTGCTTTTTAAAAATATTTTTGGTCCTTTAATGAAATTTGTTTAATTTCTGTTTTTGATAATATTGCAAGGGGCTCACTGTAATTAAAAAATAAAGACCTACATACAATGTAAAAAAAAAAAAAAAGGATGTATACACTATACTCAATATAATAAAGTAATGATAGTAACCACAAACATTGCTCTTGGTGATATAATTGTGTCTGAAAAAAAATATTTGTCTGTACCAGTCTCTTATTGCTTCTTTCTGTCTTTATTTGTAGCACTGAAATGGTATCCACACAGCAGTTAACTTCCTGTCTTTGGTTTGCCCTCATATTCTTTTCACAGACATTATTGTTTTCTTATTCTTTCGCAATATATCCAGATATTCAACTAAAGTGTCAGAACCCCCAGAAAAACATGATCTCTCTGCAGAAAAGGAACCTGAACTGACTATCTTACCGTGGACTTGGCCATTTGGAAATAGCTTTCCTCTGAATCAGTGTCCTGAGAGTTTAAGTGCTTCTAGGTGCTTCTATACTGCTAATCGTAGCTTGTACTCTTCTTCAGATGTTGTTATTTTCCATCACAGAGATGTATGTAACTCTGTGAAACTCATGCCTCAGATACCAAGACCTCCAGGACAGTACTGGGTGTGGTTCAACTTAGAGTCACCAAGTCATAGCCCAAATCTGGGAATGATGGATAATCTCATTAATCTAACCATGTCTTATCGAGAAGACTCAGACATCTTCATTCCTTATGGTTCTCTTGAGGAGAAAAATCTCACCCAGAAGTTCATTATCCCAGAAAAGTCCCACCTTGTTGCCTGGGCAGTCAGTAACTGGAATCCACAATCCAAACGGGTTCAGTATTATCATGAACTGAAAAAATACATAAATATTGACATTTATGGGAGGCAACATATTCCTTTAGACAGTAAAAGTGGGCTTTATACCTTCTCTAAATACAAGTTCTACCTGGCATTTGATGACTCACAGCATAAAGACTACATTACAGAGAAGCTTTGGAATAATGCTCTCATATCTGGGTCCGTGCCTGTTGTTCTAGGCCCACCTCGGGAAAACTATGAGAGATTTATACCTCCAGACTCCTTTATTCATGTAGAAGATTTTGTCGGTGCTAAAGAACTAGCTGCTTACCTTTTGAAGCTGGACAGAGACAACCAGAGATATCAACAATACTTTGAATGGCGGTCAAAATTTCAGGTTGCAGTACACGCAGGTTTTGCTAACCGTTACTGCAAGGCATGTAAAGTGTTAAAAAAGGCCCCTTCATGTAAGATCATACCCAGTCTAACCACATGGTTCACATAACACATATTAACAGTTTATTCCTCTATCATGCAAGTCTTACATATTACAAAAGATGCTTTTTGCATAAAAAATACATAAAACTTATTCAATTTCATTTTAATGCAGAGAGTATTTGTGTCTCTAGACATTACTGGCAATCAGGTATGGTTCATACATCTATATTTTATAGGCAATTTATAAACATAAATTATGTAGAAAAAACAATAAAAATTAGATACTTGTGCTTGTACATGTTGCCTAGAGTGCAAACAAATGATCAGTAAATCTAATTTAATCCAGTTTATAGTTTGTAGTTATTTAATACAAGTTGGCTTGATAAAATGAGATTTTGTGTGAAGTCAGTTTCAAATATTAATTAAATAAATTTAGATTAGAGTTTTGAGGGGAACTAGTTAAAGGGTGCCCTCTATTCCAGTATTCATAACATTTGTGATGGTTACTGGTGTCAAATAAAGAATTTTTAAAATGTATTTCCAAATTTATAAAATCAAGTTACAAGTAGGGGGATGCAAAAAATATAAGTAGGTAGAGAGTAACCTAACACACTTACATAAAGAGTAACCCAACACCCAACACGCTTAATTATAGACCAGATTTACACAAGCACTATGTAAAGAACACATGCTCATTTGCAGAACTTGTATATTGTTTAGCAACCAAACGCAAATATGCTTGTTTGTAGATAAAGTTTTTGGGCCTCATTCTATTATCGGCCGCAGCCGCTGCGGGGCCGCAAGGACCGGCCGCAAGCTATTCTGCTATTCTATTCCCTTACGGCCGTAGGCTCCGGCAGGCTTGCGGCCGGCGCCTTGCTATCTCTTGCGGCCGATCGCGCCGGAGGAAAGCCTTTGATCTAAAACGGCCGCAAGAGATTTGCAATTCAATTGCTCCGGGAAACCTCTCTGCAAGGCTAAAAACGAGCCGCAGTTACTTGCAGGAAAAAGGTCTCGCTAGCACCAATTAAGCACATAAAATAGCTCAAATAAAGCCATCCTGCACTTTGAGAAGACTATAAAGGGATTTTAGGTGTTAGAAAAAATAGCACATAATTATCCTGTACTCAAATCCGTAAAATATTTCATTTTTAATATCCGTAAAATATCCATGTAAAAAGTCCAGAGTGCTTGGAGCACCTCAGACACGCCCACGCCGCAGCCGGCAAATAAACAGTTAATTTGAACTCGGGTTTGGGCAGATGTGCAAGCTTGAGAGTGGGTTCCTTTTATTCCTCATGTCCCCCAATATGATCCCTAGCATTTACAGAGCTGTACAGTGCAGGCTTGAATTTATTTTTGAGTTTTTATATTTCACAGATTACGGCCGGTTCCAAGATATGCGGCCGGCCGTAAGAGGAGATCCTTGCGGGGCCGTATAATAGAATCGCGAGTTAACTGAACCCTCGCAAGGAATCGCAGCCTTACGGCCGATTTACGGCCGATAATAGAATGAGGCCCTTTGTATATACCATACAAAATGGATAGTTTATTAGTATATAGTATAGTATGTGAGCAGAAAGTAGGTGGCAATTTTCACATTTTCACATCAGAGTATTGCGGTATATACCACCAATTTTTATTGGATGAACATTATAGTTAGAGTGATAAGTTTTCAAGAGTCATATCTCTTTTTATCAAGTGAGAAGCAATACTCAACAGCAAGTATTGCTTCTGACTTGATAAAGAAAGGCAGAACTCTCGAAAGCTTGTCACTATAACTATAATGTTGGTCCAATAAGAAAAGGTGTCAATATATACTGTAATACTCTGGTTATTCATTCAGATTACTGGACACTCACAGCTCATTCACTCTTTATATATACTGTATATATATATATATATATATATATACGCCGTATATACTCGAGTATAAGCCGAGTTTTTCAGCCCTTTTTTTAAGGCAAAATGCTCGAGTCACTCTCCCCCCGTGTGTCTCTAACCCCGCCGTGTGTCTCTAATCCCCCCCCTGTGTCTCTGTGTCTCTAACTCCCCTGTGTGTCTCTGTGTCTCTAACCCCCCCGTGTGTCTCTCTACACCCCGTGTCTCTTTCCCTCCCCCCCGTGTCTTTCCCTCCCCCCCATGTCTCTTTCCCTCCCCCTCCTTACCATAAACCCCCCTCCTCCACCCGGTATATGCTAATGACGCGGCGTTCATGTGATGTCACATGCACGCCGGCGCCGGGTCAAGGAGCGGAGGCTGGAATACAAGCAGGTAAGTGAGGGGAGAGGGGGGAGGTATTTAGGGGGGTTCAGGTGGAGAGGGGGGTTGAGGGGGGTTTAGGTGGGAGGTTGAAGGGGGAAGTTTGAAGGGGGTGTTGAGGTTTAGGGGTGTTGAGGTTGAGGAGGGGGGTTGAGGGGGGTTGAGGTTGAAGAGGGAGGTTGAGGATGGGGGGTTGAGGAGGAAGGTTGAGGAGGGGGTTGAGGATGGGGGGTTGAGGAGGGGGTTGAGGATGATGAGGGAGGTTGAGGAGGGGTTTGGCGATGAGGATGGAGGTTGAGGCTGAGGAGGAGGGGTTGAGGAGGGGGGTTGAGGATAAGGGGCTGAGGAGAGAGGATGAGGATGGGGGGGTTGAGGATGGGGGGGTTGAGGATGAGGAGGGAGGTTGAGGATGAGGAGGGAGGTTGAGGATGAGGAGGAGGGGTTAAGGAGGGGGGTTGAGGATCAGGGGTTTAGGAGAGAGGATGAGGATGGGGGGTTGAGGATGGGGGGTTGAGAATGGAGGTTGAAGAGGAAGGGTTGGGGTTGAGGGGGCGTTGCGGTTGAGGAGGGGGTCGAGGATAAGGATGGGGGGTTGAGGAGTAGGTTGAGGATGGAGGGCTGAGGAGGGAGGTTGAGGAAGGGGTTGAGGAGGTGAGGTTGAGGATGAGGAGGGAGGTTGAGGAGGGGGGTTGAGGTTGAGGAGGGGGTTGAGGAGAGAGGATGAGGATGGAGGGGTTGAGGAGGAGGACTGTGGATGGGGGGTTGAGGAGAGAGGATGAGGATGGGGGGGTTGGGGAGGGGGATTGAGGAGGGGGGGTTGAGGAAGGAGGTAGAGGAGGGGGTTGAGGAAGGAAAAGGGAGGTTGAGGAGGGGGTTGAGGATGAGGAGGGGGTTGAGGAGAGAGGATGAGGATGGAGGGGTTGAGGAGGAGGATTGTGGATGGGGGGTTGAGGAGAGAGGATGAGGATGGGGGGGTAGGGGAGGGGGATTGAGGAGGGGTGGTTGAGGAAGGAGGTAGAGGAGGGGGTTGAGGAAGGAAAAGGGAGGTTGAGGAGGGGGTTGAGGATGAGGAGGGAGGTTGAGGAGGGGGTTGAGGATGAGGAGGGAGGTTAAGGATCAGGAGGGAGGTTGAGGATGAGGAAGGAGGCTGAGGATGAGGAGTGGGGTTGAGAATGAGGAGGGGTGTTGAGGAGGGTGATAAGGGAGTGGGGAAGAGACACAGGAAAGGGAGAGGGGAGAAGAGACACGGGAGAGAGAGCGGGGACACAGAGGGCACAAGAGGGACACAGGGGGCAGCACATTTCCCACCCTCGGCTTATACTCGAGTCACTAATTTTACCCAGTATTTTGTGGTTAAATGGTTGCCTCGGCTTATACTCGGGTCGGCTTATACTCGAGTATATACAGTATATATATATATATGTGTGTATACTGTATATACACGCAGAGCAATCATGCAAAAAGAGAGAGGGCATTGCATATTTATATATATATATATATATATATGTAGAGAGAGAGACACACATTAACATCTAGGAAGCAGAGTTTGTGAAGGACCCAAATTGTGGCATTTCTATGTAGTGTAATTCAGTGGTTGTCAATATATGGCAGCCCCAAATCCATGGGTGTATTAAGGTTTTATGCTACCCTAAGTCATTCAGATTAGTTTGGCCCCCACATGCCCCAATTGCAGCTCCTCACTTTCTCTTTCTATATCTCATATCAGAAGTGTTTTTGGTTTATGTTTATACCTGTACATGGTATGTCATAAAGTGTCAAGTGCACGTACAGACAGAATGTTCACTGTGAATATGATTCAGTATACAGCATATGTATGTTTTTATTATACATAGAGAGGCAACATGAAGCCCATCAGAAGAAGCATCCAATGATGCCAAATTGAAAGTTATGAGATGCCTTCAGAAGGGTGGATGTCTGAGTCCAGTCATGAATCTATGGACCCCATGCAATTGGGAGTTACTCATCTGTCTGAAGCAAGAGTATGTACAGGAATACAGGGCAGTGTTTAGCCCTTCATATATGACCAATCTTAATAAAGTTTAAACACACCAACAGTTCAGAAACCCTCGGAAGAAATTGGAAATTAACAGATTATGTCTACACAAGAGAAATATAAAGAAAGAGGAATTATTTTCTAACATCTAAGTTGAGTGGACAACTTGATTCAACAAGCTATGCCGACAGCCCAGGATTTCAATGTATTTCTGCTGTTGTATTCCGGTTCTCTCTAATGTAGCATCCAGGGGTGGCTGGTGCATGGGGCAAATGGGCAACCGCCCTCCCAAAATGAATACACTGACCTAATCCCCCAATCACTTACTTAATTGTATAATTTATATAATAAAAAAATAAACATTTTTTTTATCATGTTCAATATTCTGTTTTTTTTAATAGCTGCTGCTGTCACTTTAAATCACAAACCCTCTGTGCTGCAGTTAAACACACTGACTTATCACATCTAGCCCCTGCTGATGACTTGCCTAGTAATACAGATCAATTTACATATGAGAATTAAAATCCTCAACCCCTCATGCCCATCCCCCTTCTCAACCCCCCTCCTCAACCTCAACCCCCTTCCTCAACCCCCTCCTCATCCTCAACCCCCTCCTCATCCTCAACCCCCTCCTCAACCTCCCTCCTCATCCTCAACCTCCCTCCTCAACCTCAACCCCCCTCCTCAACCCCCCCATCCTCAACCCCCCATCCTCATCCTCCCTCCTCAACCCCCATCCTTCCTTGTCAACCCCCCATCCTCACCCCCCATCATCAACCCCCCATCATCAACCCCCTCCTCAACCCGCTCCTCAACCCCCTCCTCAAACCCCTCCTCAACCTCAACCCCCCTCCTCAACCTCAACCCCCCTTCTAAACCTCCCTCCTCATCCTCAACCTCCCTCCTCAACACCCCCATCCTCAACCCCCTCCTCAACCCACCCATCCTCATCCTCCCTCCTCAACACCCACATCCTCATCCTCCCTCCTCAACCCCCACATCCTCAGCCGGCACCCGGTATATGCTAATGACGCGGCGCGCATGTGACGTCCCGTCATTAGCATATACCGTCACCCGGTATATGCTAATGACGCAGCGCGCATGTGACGTCACGTCATTAGCATATACCGGGTACCGGGGGGAGGTATTTAGGGGGGTTTAGAGTGAGGAGGGGGGTTTAGGTTGAGGAGGGGGGTTGAGGAGGGAGAATGAGGAAGAGGGTTTATAATGAGGAGGGGGGTTGAGGATGAGGAGGGGAAAGAGACATGGGGGGTTAGAGAGACACAGGGGGTTAGAGAGACACGGGGGGTTAGAGAGACACGGGGGGTTAGAGTGACACAGGGGGGTTAGAGAGACACAAGGGGGTTAGAGAGACACGGGGGGAGAGTGACTTGAATATAAGCTGAGGGGGCCCTTTTTAGCCTTAAAAAAAGTGCTGAAAAACTCGACTTATACTCGAGGTGCTAGATGCCCCCCCCTTGCTGTAGGTAAGCTTTTTATATGTTTGTTGTGTTTATTTATTGTGTTTCTCATGTTTTCATGTGCGCCGGTTTCGGCCATTTTTTGCGTGTTCAGAATTGGTCGTAGCGCGTCACGTATTTTTTGTGAGGGCCGCAGTTGCTGGCATGGAGCTCCTTTTTTGCTCTTACTTTCTGTCGTAGGTTGTAATTTTTATCTTACATGCATAGCACACTGAAGTTAATTACATTATAGCTTCTTCTAAATGTGGTAGGTGTATCGTGTTAATTGAAATTGATTTTTTGCTTTGTTTGTTAATTTCTTTTTTTGTTGTACTTTTGGCTTATAGGCATAGCAGAGGGCAAAAATGAGTCTTAGTAATTTGTCCTGCAGGTGATTGTTGTAATAGTATTTTTCTATTTTACTTAAAGGCTTATACAGGGAGTGCAGAATTATTAGGCAAGTTGTATTTTTGAGGATTCATTTTATTATTGAACAACAACCATGTTCTCAGTGAACCCAAAAAACTCATTAATATCAAAGCTGAATATTTTTGGAAGTAGTTTTTAGTTTGTTTTTAGTTTTAGCTATTTTAGGGGGATATCTGTGTGTGCAGGTGACTATTACTGTGCATAATTATTAGGCAACTTAACAAAAAACAAATATATACCCATTTCAATTATTTATTTTTACCAGTGAAACCAATATAACATCTCAACATTCACAAATATACATTTCTGACATTCAAAAACAAAACAAAAACAAATCAGTGACCAATATAGCCACCTTTCTTTGCAAGGACACTCAAAAGCCTGCCATCCATGGATTCTGTCAGTGTTTTGATCTGTTCACCATCAACATTGCGTCCAGCAGCAACCACAGCCTCCCAGACACTGTTCAGAGAGGTGTACTGTTTTCCCTCCTTGTAAATCTCACATTTGATGATGGACCACAGGTTCTCAATGGGGTTCAGATCAGGTGAACAAGCAGGTGAACAAGGAGGCCATGTCATTAGATTTTCTTCTTTTATACCCTTTCTTGCCAGCCACGCTGTGGAGTACTTGGACGCGTGTGATGGAGCATTGTCCTGCATGAAAATCATGTTTTTCTTGAAGGATGCAGACTTCTTCCTGTACCACTGCTTGAAGAAGGTGTCTTCCAGGAACTGGCAGTAGGACTGGGAGTTGAGCTTGACTCCATCCTCAACCCGAAAAGGCCCCACAAGCTCATCTTTGATGATACCAGCCCAAACCAGTACTCCACCTCCACCTTGCTGGCGTCTGAGTCGGACTGGAGCTCTCTGCCCTTTACCAATCCAGCCACGGGCCCATCCATCTGGCCCATCAAGACTCACTCTCATTTCATCAGTCCATAAAACCTTAGAAAAATCAGTCTTGAGATATTTCTTGGCCCAGTCTTGACGTTTCAGCTTGTGTGTCTTGTTCAGTGGTGGTCGTCTTTCAGCCTTTCTTACCTTGGCCATGTCTCTGAGTATTGCACACCTTGTGCTTTTGGGCACTCCAGTGATGTTGCAGCTCTGAAATATGGCCAAACTGGTGGCAAGTGGCATCGTGGCAGCTGCACGCTTGACTTTTCTAAGTTCATGGGCAGTTATTTTGCGCCTTGGTTTTTCCACACGCTTCTGTTGACTATTTTGAATGAAACGCTTGATTGTTCGATGATCACTCTTCAGAAGCTTTGCAATTTTAAGAGTGCTGCATCCCTCTGCAAGATATCTCACTATTTTTGACTTTTCTGAGCCTGTCAAGTCCTTCTTTTGACCCATTTTGCCAAAGGAAAGGAAGTTGCCTAATAATTATGCACACCTGATATAGGGTGTTGATGTCATTAGACCACACCCCTTCTCATTACAGAGATGCACATCACCTAATATGCTTAATTGGTAGTAGGCTTTCGAGACTATGCATGTTGTCTTACTCCAAGCTGTATAAAGAGGATGATGTGGTCAAAATACTAATTTGCCTAATAATTCTGCACTCCCTGTATGTTGGGGCTGTGAAAAGGTTTGTATTGTTGTTTTTTCTGTGTTAGTAGTATTTGTTCTAGTATTCTATTTTATGTATGTGGTTAGGGTTTATGCTTAATATTGTACATTAGGGATAGCAATTGAGAATTAAAATTTTTATTTACTTTGTGTTTTGACTATTTTTCTGACTATGCTGTTTTATGTTGCTTATTTTTTTTGCCTAGATTAAAGTTTGGGTTTACTGTTAAACATTGTTGTCCGTAAAAGACAAATAACAGGTAAATGACAAATGTGTCACTACTATTTTGGTAAAGGTTATAATTAGTGGTTGCTATTGTTGTTGGTGATGTCTTTTTTTTGGGTTGACATGGATGCAGAGCAAACATGTACCTTGTTTGAAGTGTGATTTGAAGCAGACTATTTCTTTGTCCACTGTCGTAAGTCTTCGTCCGATTCGAATCACTGTAGTATTGTTGCGTCTGTAGCCTCGTTTTCGTTTTGTTCGGCGGACATTTTTTCTCTCACAGGTAATTTTAGGCTTTTTAAACTCAGTTTTTTGGACTTAAATGGACGTGTAACTACAATTTTCGAGGTGCTGGATGCCCCCCTTGCTGTAGGTAAGCTTTTTATGTGTTTGTTGTGTTTATTTATTGTGTTTCTCATGTTTTCATGTGCGCCGGTTTCGGCGGTTTTTTGTGTGTTCTGAATTGGTTGTAGCGCGTCACGTATTTTTTGTGAGGGCCGCAGTTGCTGGCATGGAGCTCCTTTGGCGCTCCATGCCAGCAACTGCGGCCCTCGCAAAGCGAGGGCTGCAGGCTCGCTGCGCGAGCCCGCAACCGTTAGCAACAGCTCGCATGCTTACAACTATATAAGATATACAGCAGATGGTATCTAGATTCATTAAAGTTGTGACACATTACGAGGCAAGTAAGTGATGGATTCTGTTGGAGAGAATGTGGAGAAGTGGGCTCTTTCAATCATATATGGTGGGATTGCCCACTTATTCAAACATTGTGGGGAGAATTTAACAAACACATTATAGACTTAATTAAAGTGGAAATAAAAATCACGCATGAAGTGGCCCTAACCCGCATTTTCCCCACAGACCTAACACTGGAAGTTAAAGCCTTCTTGATAGAGGGCTTGCTGGCAGCAAAGTCTCTCATAGCCTCCAAATGGAGACAGAAGATAATCCCAAATTGGGCGGAAAGAACCAAAGAAGTATAAAATATCTTTAGTTGTAACTTAATGAGCCAGTGGACAAAGACTGACTAAGACTTAAATAGTTAAATTGGAATAGAATTTGTCCCGGCCTTCGACCCTGCCTTCCCTGACCGCCCCCGCTCATTGGTAACCTAGGCTCACCCGCAGTGCTATAGACATTTTTTTTTTTGCAGTCATGTGAGTGAATGAATATGTATGGCAACTAAAATGAGAGGAAATGTATATTGTGATTCAATTTATAAGAATGAAGTTGCATGTTTTATTAATGTATTTACATTGTTTGATGTCACGTTTGATATGATCTTTTTTTATTGTAATGTATGGGAAAAATCAATAAAATGTATTTAAAAAAAATAAAAAAAAAGAAATGCTACTTTTCTGTACCACCTTAACTGTCATTAATTAACTTTCCCATTGCAGATGATTAGCAGGAAGAACAGGTTCAATTGGTTAAACCAGAATGGTCTTAACTATGCCTTCTCTTCCTCCTTATTACCTGCCACCGTGGGAGTTAATTACCTTATATAAAGGTTGTTACAGAAGAGAAGAAAATCCTTTCATGTAATTTATGTTTAAAATAGACAACGTTCAAGCTCAGTTACCTAACATTTCCATTTGCCATTTTCAATTAAAACAACTGCAAATATATTTCTTTACACACGTACTTTCTGTTTCAGTAGTATCCGTATAAGAAGTAAAGTTTAAAAAAAAAAGGTTAAGCAACATGTAGTAAAGCATATTTACATTTATATAAAGGATGTATGTACCTATTTGTTTGCTTTTTAAAAATATTTTTGGTCCTTTAATGAAATTTGCTTAATTTCTGTTTTTGATAATATTGCAAGGGGCTCACTGTAATTAAAAAATAAAGACCTACATACAATGTTAAAAAAAAAAAAAGGATATATACACTATACTCAATATAATAATGTAATGATAGTAACCACAAAGATTGCTCTTGGTGATATAATTGTGTCTGAAAAAAAATATTTGTCTGTACCAGTCTCTTATTGCTTCTTTCTTTCTTTATTTGTAGCACTGAAATGGTATCCACACAGCAGTCAACTTCCTGTCTTTGGTTCGCCCTCATATTCTTTTCACAGACATTCATTGTTTTCTTATTCTTTTGCAATATATCCAGATATTCAACTAAAGTGTCAGAACCCCCAGAAAAACATGATCTCTCTGCAGAAAAGGAACCTGAACTGACTATCTTGCTGTGGACTTGGCCATTTGGAAATAGCTTTCCTCTGAATCAGTGTCCTGAGAGTTTAAGTGCTTCTAGATGCTTCTATACTGCTAATCGTAGCTTGTACTCTTCTTCAGATGTTGTTATTTTCCATCACAGAGATGTATGTAACTCTGTGAAACTCATGCCTCAGATACCAAGACCTCCAGGACAGTACTGGGTGTGGCTCAACTTAGAGTCACCAAGTCAGAGCCCGAATCTGGGAATGATGGATAATCTCATTAATCTAACCATGTCTTATCGAGAAGACTCAGACATCTTCATTCATTATGGTTCTGTTGAGGAGAAAATCTCACCCAGAAGTTCATTATCCCAGAAAAGTCCCACCTTGTTGCCTGGGCAGTCAGTAACTGGAATCCCCGATCCAAACGGGTTCAGTATTATCATGAACTGCAAAAATACATAAATATTGACATTTATGGGAGGCAACATATTCCTTTAGCCAGTAAAAGTGGGCTTTATACCTTCTCTAAATACAAGTTCTATCTGGCATTTGAGAACTCACAGCATAAAGACTACATTACAGAGAAGCTTTGGAATAATGCTCTCATGTCTGGGTCCGTGCCTGTTGTTCTAGGCCCACCTCGGGAAAACTATGAGAGATTTATACCTCGAGACTCCTTTATTCATGTAGAAGATTTTGTCAGTGCTAAAGAACTAGCTGCTTACCTTTTGAAGCTGGACAGAGACATCCAGAGATATCAACAATACTTTGAATGGAGGTCAAAATTTCAGGTTGAAGTACAGAAAGGTTTTGCTAACCGTTACTGCAAGGCATGTAAAGTGTTAAAAAAGGCCCCTTCATCTAAGATCATACCCAGTCTAACCACATGGTTCACATGACACATATTAACAGTTTATTCCTCTATCATGCAAGTCTTACATATTACAAAAGATGCTTTTTGCATAAAAAATACATAAAACTTATTCAATTTAATTTTAATGCAGAGAGTATTTGTGTCTCTAGACATTACTGGCAATCAGGTATGGTTCATACATCTATATTTTATAGGCAATTTATAAACATAAATTATGTAGAAAAAACAATAAAAAGTAGATACTTGTGCTTGTACATGTTGCCTAGAGTGCAAACAAATGATCAGTAAATCTAATTTAATCCAGTTTATAGTTTGTAGTTATTTAATACAAGTTGGCTTGATAAAATGAGATTTTGTGTGAAGTCAGTTTCAAATATTAATTAAATAAATTTAGATTAGAGTTTTGAGGGGAGCTAGTTAAAGGGTGCCCCCTATTCCAGTATTCATAACATTTGTGATGGTTACTGGTGTCAAATAAAGAATTTTTAAAATGTATTTCCAAATTTATAAAATCAAGTTACAAGTAGGGGGATGCAAAAAATATAAGTAGGTAGAGAGTAACCTAACACACTTACATAAAGAGTAACCCAACACCCAACACGCTTAATTATAGACCAGATTTACACAAGAACTATGTAAAGAACACATGCTCATTTGCAGAACTTGTATATTGTTTAGCAACCAAACGCAAATATGCTTGTTTGTAGATAAAGTTTTTGTTTATACCATACAAAATGGATAGTTTATTAGTATATAGCATAGTATGTGAGCAGAAAGTAGGTGGCAATTTTCACATTTTCACATCAGAGTATTGTGGTAGATACCACCAATTTTTATTGGATGAACATTATAGTTAGAGTGATAAGTTTTCAAGAGTCATATCTCTTTGTATCAAGTGAGAAGCAATACTCAACAGCAAGTATTGCTTCTGACTTGATAAAGAAAGGCACAACTCTCGAAAGTTTGTCACTATAACTATAATGTTTGTCCAATAAGAAAAGGTGTCAATATATACTGTAATACTCTGGTTATTCATTCAGATTACTGGACACTCACAGCTCATTCACTCTTTATATATACTGTATTTATATATATATATATACGCCGTATATACTCGAGTATAAGCCGAGTTTTTCAGCCCTTTTTTTAAGGCAAAATGCTCGAGTCACTCTCCCCCCGTGTGTCTCTAACCCCGCCGTGTGTCTCTAACCCCCCCCCTGTGTCTCTGTGTCTCTAACTCCCCTGTGTGTCTCTGTGTCTCTAACCCCCCCGTGTGTCTCTCTACACCCTGTGTCTCTTTCCCTCCCCCCCGTGTCTTTCCCTCCCCCCCATGTCTCTTTCCCTCCCCCCTCCTCACCATAAACCCCCCTCCTCCACCCGGTATATGCTAATGGCGCGGAGTTCATGTGATGTCACATGCGCGCCGGCGCAGGGTCAAGGAGCGGAGGCTGGAATACAAGCAGGTAAGTGAGGGGAGAGTGGGAAGGTATTTAGGGGGGTTCAGGTGGAAGAGGGGGGTTGAGGGGGGTTTAGGTGGCGGAGGTGTGTTTAGGGAGGTTGAGGGGGGAAGTTTGAAGGGGGGGTTGAGGTTGAGGGGTGTTGAGGTTGAGGAGGGGGTTTGAGGGGGGTTGAGGTTGAAGAGGGAGGTTGAGGATGAGGATGGGGGGTTGAGGAGGAAGGTTGAGGAGGGGGTTGAGGAGGAAGGTTGAGGAGGGGGTTGAGGATGGGGGGGTTGAGGAGGGGGTTGAGGATGACGAGGGAGGTTGAGGAGGGGTTTGGCGATGAGGATGGAGGTTGAGGCTGAGGAGGAGGGGTTGAGGAGGGGGGTTGAGGATAAGGGGCTGAGGAGAGAGGATGAGGATGGGGGGGTTGAGGATGGGGGGGTTGAGGATGAGGAGGGAGGTTGAGGATGAGGAGGGAGGTTGAGGATGAGGAGGAGGGGTTAAGGAGGGGGGTTGAGGATCAGTGGTTTAGGTGAGAGGATGAGGATGGGGGGGTTGAGGATGGGGGGTTGAGGATGGAGGTTGAGGAGGAAGGGTTAAGGTTGAGGGGGCGTTGAGGTTGAGGAGGGGGTTGAGGATGAGGATGGGGGGTTGAGGAGGAGGTTGAGGATGGAGGGTTGAGGAGGGAGGTTGAGGAAGGGGTTTAGGAGGTGAGATTGAGGATGAGGAGGGAGGTTGAGGAGGGGGGTTAAGGTTGAGGAGGGGGTTGAGGAGAGAGGATGAGGATGGAGGGGTTGAGGAGGGGGATTGTGGATGGGGGGTTGATGAGAGAGGATGAGGAGGGGGGGGTTGGGGAGGGGGATTGAGGAGGGGGGGTTGAGGAGGGAGGTAGAGGAGGGGGTTGAGGAAGGAAAAGGGAGGTTGAGGAGGGGGTTGAGGATGAGGAGGGAGGTTGAGGAGGGGGTTGAGGATGAGGAGGGAGGTTAAGGATGAGGAGGGAGGTTGAGGATGAGGAAGGAGGCTGAGAATGAGGAGTGGGGTTGAGAATGAGGAGGGGGGTTGAGGAGGGTGATAAGGGAGTGGGGAAGAGACACAGGAAAGGGAGAGGGGAGAAGAGACACGGGAGAGAGAGCGGGGACACAGAGGGCACAAGAGGGACACAGGGGGCAGCACATTTCCCACCCTCGGCTTATACTCAAGTCACTAATTTTACCCAGTATTTTGTGGTTAAATGGGTGCCTCGGCTTATACTCGGGTCGGCTTATACTCGGGTATATACAGTATATATATATATATATATATATATATATATATATATGTGTGTATACTGTATATACACGCAGAGCAATCATGCAAAAAGAGAGAGTGCATTGCATATATATATATATATATATATATATATATATATATATAAATGTAGAGAGAGAGACACACATTAACATCTAGGAAGCAGAGTTTGTGAAGGACCCAAATTGTGGCATTTCTATGTAGTGTAATTCAGTGGTTGTCAATATATGGCAGCCCCAAATCCATAGGTGTATTAAGGTTTTATGCTACCCTAAGTCATTCAGATTAGTTTGGCCCCCACATGCCCCAATTGCAGCTCCTCACTTTCTCTTTCTATATCTCATATCATAAGTGTTTGTGGTTTATGTTTATACCTGTACATGGTATGTCATAAAGTGTCAAGTGCACGTACAGACAGAATGTTCATTGTGAATATGATTCAGTATACAGCATATGTATGTTTTTATTATACATAGAGAGGCAACATGAAGCCCATCAGAAGAAGCATCCCATGATGCCAAAGGGAAAGTCATGAGATGCCTTCAGAAGGGTGGATGTCTGAGTCCAGTCATGAATCTATGGACCCCATGCAATTGGGAGTTACTCATCTGTCTGAAGCAAGAGTATGTACAGGAATACAGGGCAGTGTTTAGCCCTTCATATATGACCAATCTTAATAAAATATAAACACACCAACAGTTCAGAAACCCTCGGAAGAAATTGGAAATTAACAGATTATGTCTACACAAGAGAAATATAAAGGAAGAGGAATTATTTTCTAATATCTAAGTTGAGTGGACAACTTGATTCTACAAGCTATGCCGACAGCCCAGGATTTCAATGTATTTCTGCTGTTGTATTCCAGTTCTCTCTAATGTAGCATCCAGGGGTGGCTGGTGCATGGGGCAAATGGGCAACCGCCCTCCCAAAATGAATACACTGACCTAATCCCCCAATCACTTACTTAATTGTATAATTTATATAATAAAAAAATAAACATTTTTTTTATCATGTTCAATATTCTGTTTTTTTTAATAGCTGCTGCTGTCACTTTAAATCACAAACCCTCTGTGCTGCAGTTAAACACACTGACTTATCACATCTAGCCCCTGCTGATGACTTGCCTAGTAATACAGATCAATTTACATATGAGAATTAAAATCCTCAACCCCTCATGCCCATCCCCCTTCTCAACCCCCCTCCTCATCCTCAACCTCCTTCCTCAACCCTCTCCTCATCCTCAACCCCCTCCTCATCCTCAACCCCCTCCTCAACCTCCCTCCTCATCCTCAACCTCCCTCCTCAACCCCCCCATCCTCAACCACCCTCCTCAACCCCCCCCATCCTCAACCACCCTCCTCAACCCCCCCCATCCTCAACCACCCTCCTCAACCCCCCCATCCTCAACCCCCCATCCTCATCCTCCCTCCTAAACCCCCCATCCTTCCTTCTCAACCCCCCATCCTCACCCCCCATCATCAACCCCCCATCATCAACCCCCTACTCAACCCGCTCCTCAACCCCCTCCTCAAACCCCTCCTCAACCTCAACCCCCCTCCTCAACCTCAACCCCCCTCCTAATCCTCCCTCCTCATCCTCAACCTCCTTCCTCAACACCCCCATCCTCAACCTCCTCCTCAACCAACCCATCCTCAACCTCCCTCCTCAACCCCCCATCCTCATCCTCCCTCCTCAACACCCACATCCTCATCCTCCCTCCTCAACCCCCACATCCTAAGCCGGCACCAGGTATATGCTAATGACGCGGCGCGCATGTGACGTCCCGTCATTAGCATATACCGTCACCCGGTATATGCTAATGACGCAGCGCGCATGTGACGTCACGTCATTAGCATATACCGGGTGCCGGCACCCGGTATATGCTAATGACGTGGCACACATGTGACGTCACGTCATTAGCATATACCGGGTGCCGGCACCCGGTACATGCTAATGACGTGGCGCCCATGTGACGTCACATGCACTCCGGGTCAAGAAGGAGCGGACGCCGGAGCAGAAGCAGGTAAGTGAGGGGAGATGGGGAGGTATTTAGGGGGGTTTAGAGTGAGGAGGGGGGTTTAGGTTGAGGAGGGTGGTTGAGGAGGGAGAATGAGGAGGAGGGTTTATAATGAGGAGGGGGGTTGAGGATGAGGAGGGTAAAGAGACATGGGGGGTTAGAGAGACACAGGGGGTTAGAGAGACACGGGGGGTTAGAGAGACACCGGGGGTTAAAGTGACACAGGGGGGTTAGAGAGACACAAGGGGGTTAGAGAGACACGGGGGGAGAGTGACTTGAGTATAAGCCGAGGGGGCCCTTTTTAGCCTTAAAAAAAGTGCTGAAAAACTCGACTTATACTCGAGTATATACGGCAAATGGACGTGTAACTTCACTTTTCGAGGTGCTAGATGCCCCCCCCCCCCCCTTGCTGTAGGTAAGCTTTTTATATGTTTGTTGTGTTTATTTATTGTGTTTCTCATGTTTTCATGTGCGCCGGTTTCTGCCATTTTTTGCGTGTTCAGAATTGGTCGTAGCGCGTCACGTATTTTTTGTGAGGGCCGCAGTTGCTGGCATGGAGCGCCTTTTTTGCTCTTACTTTCTGTCGTAGGTTGTAATTTTTATCTTACATGCATAGCACACTGAAGTTAATTACATTATAGCTTCTTCTAGATGTGGTAGGTGTATAGTGTTAATTGAAATGGATTTTTTGCTTTGTTTGTTAATGTATTTTTTTGTTGTACTTTTGGCTTATAGGCATAGCAGAGGGCAAAAATTAGTCTTAGTAATTTGTCCTGCAGGTGATTGTTGTAATAGTATTTTTCTATTTTACTTAAAGGCTTATATGTTGGGGCTGTGAAAAGGTTTGTATTGTTGTTTTTTCTGTGTTAGTAGTATTTGTTCTAGTATTCTATTTTATGTATGTGGTTAGGTTTTATGCTTAATATTGTACATTAGGGATAGCAATTGAGAATGAAAAATGTTATTTACTTTGTGTTTTGACTATTTTTTTGACTATGCTGTTTTATGTTGCTTATTTTTTTTGCCTAGATTAAAGTTTGGGTTTACTGTTAAACATTGTTGTCCGTAAAAGACAAATAACAGGTAAATGACAAATGTGTCACTACTATTTTGGTAAAGGTTATAATTAGTGGCTGTTATTGTTGTTGGTGATGTCTTTTTTTTGGGTTGACATGGATGCAGAGCAAACATGTACCTTGTTTGAAGTGTGATTTGAAGCAGACTATTTCTTTTTACCGCTGTCGTAAGTCTTCGTTCGATTCAAATCACTGTAGTATTGTTGCGTCTGTAGCCTCGTTTTCGTTTTGTTCGGCGGACATTTTTTCTCTCGCTTAGGTAATTTTAGACTTTTTAAACTCCGTTTTTTGGACTTAAATGGACGTGTAACTACAATTTTCGAGATGCTGGATGCCCCCCTTGCTGTAGGTAAGCTTTTTATGTGTTTGTTGTGTTTATTTATTGTGTTTCTCATGTTTTCATGTGCGCCGGTTTCGGACGTTTTTTGTGTGTTCTGAATTGGTTGTAGCGCGTCACGTATTTTTTGTGAGGGCCGCAGTTGCTGGCATGGAGCTCCTTTGGCGCTCCATGCCAGCAACTTCAGCACTCGCAAAGCGAGGGCTGCAGGCTCGCTGCGCGAGCCCGCAACCGTTAGCAACAGCTCGCATGCTTGGGATTCTGTTGGAGAGAATGTGGAGAAGTGGGCTCTTTCAATCATATATGGTGGGATTGCCCACTTATTCAAACATTGTGGGGAGAATTTAACAAACACATTATAGACTTAATTAAAGTGGAAATAAAAATCACGCATGAAGTGGCCCTAACCCGCATTTTCCCCACAGACCTAACACTGGAAGTTAAAGCCTTCTTGATAGAGGGCTTGCTGGCAGCAAAGTCTCTCATAGCCTCCAAATGGAGACAGAAGATAATCCCAAATTGGGCGGAAAGAACCAAAGAAGTATAAAATATCTTTAGTTGTAACTTAATGAGCCAGTGGACAAAGACTGACTAAGACTTAAATAGTTAAATTGGAATAGAATTTGTCCCGGCCTTCGATCCTGCCTTCCCTGACCGCCCCCGCTCATTGGTAACCTAGGCTTACCCGCAGTGCTATAGACATTTTTTTTTTGCAGTCATGTGAGTGAATGAATATGTATGGCAACTAAAATGAGAGGAAATGTATATTGTGATTCAATTTATAAGAATGAAGTTGCATGTTTTATTAATGTATTTACATTGTTTGATGTCACGTTTGATATGATCTTTTTTTATTGTAATGTATAGGAAAAATCAATAAAATGTATTTAAAAAAAATAAAAAAAAGAAATGCTACTTTTCTGTACCACCTTAACTGTCATTAATTAACTTTCCCATTGCAGATGATTAGCAGGAAAAACAGGTTCAATTGGTTAAACCAGAATGGTCTTAACTATGCCTTCTCTTCCTCCTTATTACCTGCCACCGTGGGAGTTAATTACCTTATATAAAGGTTGTTACAGAAGAGAAGAAAATCCTTTCATGTAATTTATGTTTAAAATAGACAACGTTCAAGCTCAGTTACCTAACATTTCCATTTGCCATTTTCAATTAAAACAACTGCAAATATATTTCTTTACACACGTACTTTCTGTTTCAGTAGTATCCGTATAAGAAGTAAAGTTTAAAAAAAAAAGGTTAAGCAACATGTAGTAAAGCATATTTGCATTTATATAAAGGATGTATGTACCTATTTGTTTGCTTTTTAAAAATATTTTTGGTCCTTTAATGAAATTTGCTTATTTTCTGTTTTTGATAATATTGCAAGGGGCTCACTGTAATTAAAAAATAAAGACCTACCCCGGGAGGGAAAGGGAACATCTCCATAATATACAACCATTTAAGCGAGTTAGTCACGCCCCCTAAATTACACTATGAGTCAGCATGGGAAACTGACCTCAACATACAATTAGACAGAGACCAATGGAACAGCATTCGGAAACAAGCAAAAATCACATCACTTAACGTAATTATGAAGGAAAACGCCTATAAAGTTATCATGAGGTGGTACTTAACTCCAGTAAGAATGCACATATGAAACCAGACGATTAGCGACACCTACGAAAGGGGCTGCAACCAGAAAGGGACTCTAATCCATAAACTATGGGAATGCCCTATGATTAGACATACCTGGGTGGACACTTACAAAACCCTGGAGAATTTATGGGGTCAAAACTATCCCATGAGACCAGAAGAGGCCATTCTGGGTTTACCGGTAGAAGGGATGTCCAACTCAGAACAATTCCTAACCAACCAAATTTTCTTAGCAGTTAGGATAGTAGTAGCCGCCCATTGGAAATCACCCACCCCATTGTTTGAAGTAGTCTTAAACAAAATTGAGTTCGTTCGGTCCATGAGCATTTTGTCCGCTGAGGTTGACCATAACTACAAACGCTGGGCCTCCTGCTGGGCCGCCTGGGAGACAAGACGAGGCAGATGAATAGGGTGAGTGACACTTTTTCCCTCCAAAGGAGCTATTAAGGGAACCATATCAGGAGTTGTCTTAACTTACCCAACACCATTAGCCTCATACAGTAACCTAAACACAGAGTTTGCAACATATTAGTGGAAACCAACCAAGCTCAAGACAACAGATGGTCAGGAATCCAAGTTCATAATTTTTTTTTCCCATACTTATGGGACTTTATTACATATAGTTTTTTTTTTTTTAATTAGTATTAAGTTAATTGAAAGCTAATACCAGCTATTATATTTCCAGAAAAACGGAAAAAGAGAGGAGTTTTGGACAGGCAGATGACATACTAGAAACCAGTTATGTGAAACACGTTTATTGTTAATTTCTACTTACCATCACAAATGTTTTTGCTGGACTATGTTTTATGTCTGACCTGTCTAATAAAAATCAATTTAAAAAAATAAATACCTACATACAATGTTAAAAAAAAAAAAAGGATGTATACACTATACTCAATATAATAATGTAATGATAGTAACCACAAAGATTGCTCTTGGTGATATAATTGTGTCTGAAAAAATATATTTGTCTGTACCAGTCTCTTATTGCTTCTTTCTTTATTTGTAGCACTGAAATGGTATCCACACAGCAGTCAACTTCCTGTCTTTGGTTTGCCCTCATATTCTTTTCACAGACATTCATTGTTTTCTTATTCTTTCGCAATATATCCAGATATTCATCTAAAGTGTCAGAACCCCCAGAAAAACATGATCTCTCTGCAGAAAAGGAACCTGAACTGACTATCTTGCTGTGGACTTGGCCATTTGGAAATAGCTTTCCTCTGAATCAGTGTCCTGAGAGTTTAAGTGCTTCTAGATGCTTCTATACTGCTAATCGTAGCTTGTACTCTTCTTCAGATGTTGTTATTTTCCATCACAGAGATGTATGTAACTCTATGAAACTCATGCCTCAGATACCAAGACCTCCAGGACAGTACTGGGTGTGGTTCAACTTAGAGTCACCAAGTCAGAGCCCGAATCTGGGAATGATGGATAATCTCATTAATCTAACCATGTCTTATCGAGAAGACTCAGACATCTTCATTCCTTATGGTTCTCTTGAGGAGAAAAATCTCACCCAGAAGTTCATTATCCCAGAAAAGTCCCACCTTGTTGCCTGGGCAGTCAGTAACTGGAATCCACAATCCAAACGGGTTCAGTATTATCATGAACTGAAAAAATACATAAATATTGACATTTATGGGAGGCAACATATTCCTTTAGACATGAAAAGTGCGCTTGATACCTTCTCTAAATACAAGTTCTACCTGGCATTTGAGAACTCACAGCATAAAGACTACATTACAGAGAAGCTTTGGAATAATGCTCTCATGTCTGGGTCCGTGCCTGTTGTTCTAGGCCCACCTCGGGAAAACTATGAGAGATTTATACCTCGAGACTCCTTTATTCATGTAGAAGATTTTGTCAGTGCTAAAGAACTAGCTGCTTACCTTTTGAAGCTGGACAGAGACAACCAGAGATATCAACAATACTTTGAATGGCGGTCAAAATTTCAGGTTGCAGTACACGCAGGTTTTGTTAAACATTACTGCAAGGCATGTAAAGTGTTAAAAAAGGCCCCTTCATCTAAGATCATACCCAGTCTAACCACATGGTTCACATGACACATATTAACAGTTTATTCCTCTATCATGCAAGTCTTACATATTACAAAAGATGCTTTTTGCATAAAAAATACATAAAACTTATTCAATTTAATTTTAATGCAGAGAGTATTTGTGTCTCTAGACATTACTGGCAATCAGGTATGGTTCATACATCTATATTTTATAGGCAATTTATAAACATAAATTATGTAGAAAAAACAATAAAAATTAGATACTTGTGCTTGTACATGTTGCCTAGCGTGCAAACAAATGATCAGTAAATCTAATTTAATCCAGTTTATAGTTTGTAGTTATTTAATACAAGTTGGCTTGATAAAATGAGATTTTGTGTGAAGTCAGTTTCAAATATTAATTAAATAAATTTAGTTTAGAGTTTTGAGGGGAGCTAGTTAAAGGGTGCCCCCTATTCCAGTATTCATAACATTTGTGATGGTTACTGGTGTCAAATAAAGAATTTTTAAAATGTATTTCCAAATTTATAAAATCAAGTTACAAGTAGGGGGATGCAAAAAATATAAGTAGGTAGAGAGTAACCTAACACACTTACATAAAGAGTTACCCAACACCCAACTCGCTTAATTATAGACTAGATTTACACAAGAACTATGTAAAGAACACATGCTCATTTGCAGAACTTGTATATTGTTTAGCAACCAAACGCAAATATGCTTGTTTGTAGATAAAGTTTTTGTTTATACCATACAAAATGGATAGTTTATTAGTATATAGCATAGTATGTGAGCATAAAGTAGGTGGCAATTTTCACATTTTTACATCAGAGTATTGCGGTATATACCACCAATTTTTATTGGATGAACATTATAGTTAGAGTGATAAGTTTTGAAGAGTCATATCTCTTTTTATCAAGTGAGAAGCAATACTCAACAGCAAGTATTGCTTCTGACTTGATAAAGAAAGGCACAACTCTCGAAAGCTTGTCACTATAACTATAATGTTTGTCCAATAAGAAAAGGTGTCAATATATACTGTAATACTCTGGTTATTCTTTCAGATTACTGGACACTCACAGCTCATTCACTCTTTATATATACTGTATATATATATATATATATATATATATATATATATATATATATATATATACACACGCCGTATATACTCGAGTATAAGCCGAGTTTTTCAGCCCTTTTTTTAAGGCAAAATGCTCGAGTCACTCTCCCCCCGTGTGTCTCTAACCCCGCCGTGTGTCTCTAACCCCCCCCTGTGTCTCTGTGTCTCTAACTCCCCTGTGTGTCTCTGTGTCTCTAACCCCCCCCGTGTGTCTCTCTACACCCCGTGTCTCTTTCCCTCCCCCCCGTGTCTTTCCCTCCCCCCATGTCTCTTTCCCTCCCCCCTCCTCACCATAAACCCCCCTCCTCCACCCGGTATATGCTAATGACGCGGCGTTCATGTGATGTCACATGCGCGCCGGCGCCGGGTCAAGGAGCGGAGGCTGGAATACAAGCAGGTAAGTGAGGGGAGAGGGGGGAGGTATTTAGGGGGGTTCAGGTGGAGGAGGGGGGTTGAGGGGGGTTTAGGTGGCGGAGGTGTGTTTAGGGAGGTTGAGGGGGGAAGTTTGAAGGGGGGGTTGAGGTTGAGGGGTGTTGAGGTTGAAGAGGGAGGTTGAGGATGAGGATGGGGGGTTGAGGAGGAAGGTTGAGGAGGGGGTTGAGGAGGAAGGTTGAGGAGGGGGTTGAGGATGGGGGGTTGAGGAGGGGGTTGAGGATGACGAGGGAGGTTGAGGAGGGGTTTGGCGATGAGGATAGAGGTTGAAGCTGAGGAGGAGGGGTTGAGGAGGGGGGTTGAGGATAAGGGGCTGAGGAGAGAGGATGAGGATGGGGGGGTTGAGGATGGGGGGTTGAGGATAAGGAGGGAGGTTGAGGATGAGGAGGAAAGTTGAGGATGAGGAGGAGGGGTTAAGGAGGGGGGTTGAGGATCAGGGGTTTAGGAGAGAGGATGAGGATGGGGGGGTTGAGGATGGGGGGTTGAGGATGGAGGTTGAGGAGGAAGGGTTGGGGTTGAGGGGGCGTTGAGGTTGAGGAGGGGGTTGAGGATGAGGATGGGGGGTTGAGGAGGAGGTTGAGGATGGAGGGTTGAGGAGGGAGGTTGAGGAAGGGGTTGAGGAGGTGAGGTTGAGGATGAGGAGGGAGGTTGAGGAGGGGGGTTGAGGTTGAGGAGGGGGTTGAGGAGAGAGGATGAGGATGGAAGGGTTGAGGAGGGGGATTGTGGATGGGGGGTTGAGGAGAGAGGATGAGGATGGGGGGGTTGGGGAGGGGGATTGAGGAGGGGGGGTTGAGGAGGGAGGTAGAGGAGGGGGTTGAGGAAGGAAAAGGGAGGTTGAGGAGGGGGTTGAGGATGAGGAGGGAGGTTGAGGAGGGGGTCGAGGATGAGGAGGGAGGTTAAGGATGAGGAGGGAGGTTGAGGATGAGGAAGGAGGCTGAGGATGAGGAGTGGGGTTGAGAATGAGGAGGGGTGTTGAGGAGGGTGATAAGGGAGTGGGGAAGAGACACAGGAAAGGGAGAGGGGAGAAGAGACACGGGAGAGAGAGCGGGGACACATAGGGCACAAGAGGGACACAGGGGGCAGCACATTTCCCACCCTCGGCTTATACTCGAGTCACTAATTTTACCCAGTATTTTGTGGTTAAATGGTTGCCTCGGCTTATACTCAGGTCGGCTTATACTCGAGTATATACAGTATATATATATATGTGTGTATACTGTATATACACACAGAGCAATCATGCAAAAAGAGAGAGGGCATTGCATATATATATATATATATATATATATGTAGAGAGAGAGACACACATTAACATCTAGGAAGCAGAGTTTGTGAAGGACCCAAATTGTGGCATTTCTATGTAGTGTAATTCAGTGGTTGTCAATATATGGCAGCCCCAAATCCATGGGTGTATTAAGGTTTTATGCTACCCTAAGTCATTCAGATTAGTTTGGCCCCCACATGCCCCAATTGCAGCTCCTCACTTTCTCTTTCTATATCTCATATCATAAGTGTTTGTGGTTTATGTTTATACCTGTACATGGTATGTCATAAAGTGTCAAGTGCACGTACAGACAGAATGTTCACTGTGAATATGATTCAGTATACAGCATATGTATGTTTTTATTATACATAGAGAGGCAACATGAAGCCCATCAGAAGAAGCATCCCATGATGCCAAAGGGAAAGTCATGAGATGCCTTCAGAAGGGTGGATGTCTGAGTCCAGTCATGAATCTATGGACCCCATGCAATTGGGAGTTACTCATCTGTCTGAAGCAAGAGTAAGTACAGGAATACATGGCAGTGTTTAGCCCTTCATATATGACCAATCTTAATAAAATATAAACACACCAACAGTTCAGAAACCCTCGGAAGAAATTGGAAATTAACAGATTATGTCTACACAAGAGAAATATAAAGGAAGAGGAATTATTTTCTAACATCTAAGTTGAGTGGACAACTTGATTCTACAAGCTATGCCGACAGCCCAGGATTTCAATGTATTTCTGCTGTTGTATTCCGGTTCTCTCTAATGTAGCATCCAGGGGTGGCTGGTGCATGGGGCAAATGGGCAACCGCCCTCCCAAAATGAATACACTGACCTAATCCCCCAATCACTTACTTAATTGTATAATTTATATATTAAAAAAATAAACATTTTTTTTATCATGTTCAATATTCTGTTTTTTTTAATAGCTGCTGCTGTCACTTTAAATCACAAACCCTCTGTGCTGCAGTTAAACACACTGACTTATCACATCTAGCCCCTGCTGATGACTTGCCTAGTAATACAGATCAATTTACATATGAGAATTAAAATCCTCAACCCATCATGCCCATCCCCCTTCTCAACCCCCCTCCTCAACCTCAACCCCCTTCCTCAACCCCCTCCTCATCCTCAACCCCCTCCTCATCCTCAACCCCCTCCTCAACCTCCCTCCTCATCCTCAACCTCCCTCCTCAACCCCCCCATCCTCAACCCCCCTCATCAACCCCCCCATCCTCAACCCCCCATCCTCATCCTCCCTCCTCAACCCCCCATCCTTCCTTCTCAACCCCCCATCCTCACCCCCCATCATCAACCCCCCATCATCAACCCCCTCCTCAACCCGCTCCTCAACCCCCTCCTCAAACCCCTCCTCAACCTCAACCCCCCTCCTCAACCTCAACCCCCCTCCTAAACCTCCCTCCTCATCCTCAACCTCCCTCCTCAACACCCCCATCCTCAACCCCCTCCTCAACCCACCCATCCTCAACCTCCCTCCTCAACCCCCCATCTTCATCCTCCCTCCTCCACCCCCATCCTCATCCTCCCTCCTCAACACCCACATCCTCATCCTCCCTCCTCAACCCCCACATCCTCAGCCGGCACCCGGTATATGCTAATGACGCGGCGCGCATGTGACGTCCCGTCATTAGCATATACCGTCACCCGGTATATGCTAATGACGCAGCGCGCATGTGACGTCACGTCATTAGCATATACCGGGTACCGGGGGGAGGTATTTAGGGGGGTTTAGAGTGAGGAGGGGGGTTTAGGTTGAGGAGGGGGGTTGAGGAGGGAGAATGAGGAGGAGGGTTTATAATGAGGAGGGGGGTTGAGGATGAGGAGGGGAAAGAGACATGGGGGGTTAGAGAGACACAGGGGGTTAGAGAGACACGGGGGGTTAGAGAGACACGGGGGTTAGAGTGACACATGGGGGTTAGAGAGACACAAGGGGGTTAGAGAGACACGGGGGGAGAGTGACTTGAATATAAGCCGAGGGGGCCCTTTTTAGCCTTAAAAAAAGTGCTGAAAAACTCGACTTATACTCGAGTATATATGGCAAATGGACGTGTAACTTCACTTTTCGAGGTGCTAGATGCCCCCCCCCCCCTTGCTGTAGGTAAGCTTTTTATATGTTTGTTGTGTTTATTTATTGTGTTTCTCATGTTTTCATGTGCGCCGGTTTCGGCCATTTTTTGCGTGCTCAGAATTGGTCGTAGCGCGTCACGTATTTTTTGTGAGGGCCGCAGTTGCTGGCATGGAGCGCCTTTTTTGCTCTTACTTTCTGTCGTAGGTTGTAATTTTTATCTTACATGCATAGCACACTGAAGTTAATTACATTATAGCTTCTTCTAGATGTGGTAGGTGTATCGTGTTAATTGAAATGGATTTTTTGCTTTGTTTGTTAATTTCTTTTTTTGTTGTACTTTTGGCTTATAGGCATAGCAGAGGGCAAAAATTAGTCTTAGTAATTTGTCCTGCAGGTGATTGTTGTAATAGTATTTTTCTATTTTACTTAAAGGCTTATACAGGGAGTGCAGAATTATTAGGCAAGTTGTATTTTTGAGGATTAATTTTATTATTGAACAACAACCATGTTCTCAATGAACCCAAAAAACTCATTAATATCAAAGCTGAATATTTTGGAAGTAGTTTTTAGTTTGTTTTTAGTTTTAGCTATTTTAGGGGGATATCTGTGTGTGCAGGTGACTATTACTGTGCATAATTATTAGGCAACTTAACAAAAAACAAATATATACCCATTTCAATTATTTATTTTTACCAGTGAAACCAATATAACATCTCAACATTCACAAATATACATTTCTGACATTCAAAAACAAAACAAAAACAAATCAGTGACCAATATAGCCACCTTTCTTTGCAAGGACGCTCAAAAGCCTGCCATCCATGGATTCTGTCAGTGTTTTGATCTGTTCGCCATCAACATTGCGTCCAGCAGCAACCACAGCCTCCCAGACACTGTTCAGAGAGGTGTACTGTTTTCCCTCCTTGTAAATCTCACATTTGATGATGGACCACAGGTTCTCAATGGGGTTCAGATCAGGTGAACAAGGAGGCCATGTCATTAGATTTTCTTCTTTTATACCCTTTCTTGCCAGCCACGCTTTGGAGTACTTGGACGCGTGTGATGGAGCATTGTCCTGCATGAAAATCATGTTTTTCTTGAAGGATGCAGACTTCTTCCTGTACCACTGCTTGAAGAAGGTGTCTTCCAGGAACTGGCAGTAGGACTGGGAGTTGAGCTTGACTCCATCCTCAACCCGAAAAGGCCCCACAAGCTCATCTTTGATGATACCAGCCCAAACCAGTACTCCACCTCCACCTTGCTGGCGTCTGAGTCGGACTGGAGCTCTCTGCCCTTTACCAATCCAGCCACGGGCCCATCCATCTGGCCCATCAAGACTCACTCTCATTTCATCAGTCCATCAAACCTTAGAAAAATCAGTCTTGAGATATTTATTGGCCCAGTCTTGACGTTTCAGCTTGTGTGTCTTGTTCAGTGGTGGTCGTCTTTCAGCCTTTCTTACCTTGGCCATGTCTCTGAGTATTGCACACCTTGTGCTTTTGGGCACTCCAGTGATGTTGCAGCTCTAAAATATGGCCAAACTGGTGGCAAGTGGCATCGTGGCAGCTGCACGCTTGACTTTTCTCAGTTCATGGGCAGTTATTTTGCGCCTTGGTTTTTCCAAACGCTTCTTGCGACCCTGTTGACTATTTTGAATGAAACGCTTGATTGTTCGATGATCACTCTTCAGAAGCTTTGCAATTTTAAGAGTGCTGCATCCCTCTGCAAGATATCTCACTATTTTTGACTTTTCTGAGCCTGTCAAGTCCTTCTTTTGACCCATTTTGCCAAAGGAAAGGAAGTTGCCTAATAATTATGCACACCTGATATAGGGTGTTGATGTCATTAGACCACACCCCTTCTCATTACAGAGATGCACATCACCTAATATGCTTAATTGGTAGTAGGCTTTCGAGACTATGCATGTTGTCTTACTCCAAGCTGTATAAAGAGGATGATGTGGACAAAATACTAATTTGCCTAATAATTCTGCACTCCCTGTATGTTGGGGCTGTGAAAAGGTTTGTATTGTTGTTTTTTCTGTGTTAGTAGTATTTGTTCTAGTATTCTATTTTATGTATGTGGTTAGGTTTTATGCTTAATATTGTACATTAGGGATAGCAATTGAGAATGAAAAATTTTATTTACTTTGTGTTTTGACTATTTTTCTGACTATGCTGTTTTATGTTGCTTATTTTTTTTGTCTAGATTAAAGTTTGGGTTTACTGTTAAACATTGTTGTCCGTAAAAGACAAATAACAGGTAAATGACAAATGTGTCACTACTATTTTGGTAAAGGTTATAATTAGTGGTTGCTATTGTTGTTGGTGATGTCTTTTTTTTGGGTTGACATGGATGCAGAGCAAACATGTACCTTGTTTGAAGTGTGATTTGAAGCAGACTATTTCTTTGTCCACTGTCGTAAGTCTTCGTCCGATTCGAATCACTGTAGTATTGTTGCGTCTGTAGCCTCGTTTTCGTTTTGTTCGGCGGACATTTTTTCTCTCACAGGTAATTTTAGGCTTTTTAAACTCAGTTTTTTGGACTTAAATGGACGTGTAACTACAATTTTCGAGGTGCTGGATGCCCTCCTTGCTGTAGGTAAGCTTTTTATGTGTTTGTTGTGTTTATTTATTGTGTTTCTCATGTTTTCATGTGCGCCGGTTTCCGCCGTTTTTTGTGTGTTCTGAATTGGTTGTAGCGCGTCACGTATTTTTTGTGAGGGCCGCAGTTGCTGGCATGGAGCTCCTTTGGCGCTCCATGCCAGCAACTGCGGCCCTCGCAAAGCGAGGGCTGCAGGCTCGCTGCGCGAGCCCGCAACCGTTAGCAACAGCTCGCATGCTTACAACTATATAAGATATACAGCAGATGGTATCTAGATTCATTAAAGTTGTGACACATTACGAGGCAAGTAAGTGATGGATTCTGTTGGAGAGAATGTGGAGAAGTGGGCTCTTTCAATCATATATGGTGGGATTGCCCACTTATTCAAACATTGTGGGGAGAATTTAACAAACACATTATAGACTTAATTAAAGTGGAAATAAAAATCACGCATGAAGTGGCCCTAACCCGCATTTTCCCCACAGACCTAACACTGGAAGTTAAAGCCTTCTTGATAGAGGGCTTGCTGGCAGCAAAGTCTCTCATAGCCTCCAAATGGAGACAGAAGATAATCCCAAATTGGGCGGAAAGAACCAAAGAAGTATAAAATATCTTTAGTTGTAACTTAATGAGCCAGTGGACAAAGACTGACTAAGACTTAAATAGTTAAATTGGAATAGAATTTGTCCCGGCCTTCGACCCTGCCTTCCCTGACCGCCCCCGCTCATTGGTAACCTAGGCTCACCCGCAGTGCTATAGACATTTTTTTTTTTGCAGTCATGTGAGTGAATGAATATGTATGGCAACTAAAATGAGAGGAAATGTATATTGTGATTCAATTTATAAGAATGAAGTTGCATGTTTTATTAATGTATTTACATTGTTTGATGTCACGTTTGATATGAACTTTTTTTATTGTAATGTATGGGAAAAATCAATAAAATGTATTTAAAAAAAATAAAAAAAAGAAATGCTACTTTTCTGTACCACCTTAACTGTCATTAATTAACTTTCCCATTGCAGATGATTAGCAGGAAGAACAGGTTCAATTGGTTAAACCAGAATGGTCTTAACTATGCCTTCTCTTCCTCCTTATTACCTGCCACCGTGGGAGTTAATTACCTTATATAAAGGTTGTTACAGAAGAGAAGAAAATCCATTCATGTCATTTATGTTTAAAATAGACAACGTTCAAGCTCAGTTACCTAACATTTCCATTTGCCATTTTTAATTAAAACAACTGCAAATATATTTCTTTACACACGTACTTTCTGTTTCAGTAGTATCCGTATAAGAAGTAAAGTTTAAAAAAAAAGGTTGAGGATGAGGAAGGAGGCTGAGGATGAGGAGTGGGGTTGAGAATGAGGAGGGGGGTTGAGGAGGGTGATAAGGGAGTGGGGAAGAGACACAGGAAAGGGAGAGGGGAGAAGAGACACGGGAGAGAGAGCGGGGACACAGAGGGCACAAGAGGGACACAGGGGGCAGCACATTTCCCACCCTCGGCTTATACTCGAGTCACTAATTTTACCCAGTATTTTGTGGTTAAATGGGTGCCTCGGCTTATACTCGGGTCGGCTTATACTCGAGTATATGCAGTATATATATATATATATATGTGTGTATACTGTATATACACGCAGAGCAATCATGCAAAAAGAGAGAGGGCATTGCATATATATATATATATATGTAGAGAGAGAGACACACACATTAACATCTAGGAAGCAGAGTTTGTGAAGGACCCAAATTGTGGCATTTCTATGTAGTGTAATTCAGTGGTTGTCAATATATGGCAGCCCCAAATCCATGGGTGTATTAAGGTTTTATGCTACCCTAAGTCATTCAGATTAGTTTGGCCCCCACATGCCCCAATTGCAGCTCCTCACTTTCTCTTTCTATATCTCATATCATAAGTGTTTGTGGTTTATGTTTATACCTGTACATGGTATGTCATAAAGTGTCAAGTGCACATACAGACAGAATGTTCACTGTGAATATGATTCAGTATACAGCATATGTATGTTTTTATTATACATAGAGAGGCAACATGAAGCCCATCAGAAGAAGCATCCCATGATGCCAAAGGGAAAGTCATGAGATGCCTTCAGAAGGGTGGATGTCTGAGTCCAGTCATGAATCTATGGACCCCATGCAATTGGGAGTTACTCATCTGTCTGAAGCAAGAGTAAGTACAGGAATACATGGCAATGTTTAGCCCTTCATATATGACCAATCTTAATAAAATATAAACACACCAACAGTTCAGAAACCCTCGGAAGAAATTGGAAATTAACAGATTATGTCTACACAAGAGAAATATAAAGGAAGAGGAATTATTTTCTAACATCTAAGTTGAGTGGACAACTTGATTCTACAAGCTATGCCGACAGCCCAGGATTTCAATGTATTTCTGCTGTTGTATTCCGGTTCTCTCTAATGTAGCATCCAGGGGTGGCTGGTGCATGGGGCAAATGGGCAACCGCCCTCCCAAAATGAATACACTGACCTAATCCGCCAAACACTTACTTAATTGTATAATTTATATAATAAAAAAATAAACATTTTTTTTATCATGTTCAATATTCTGTTTTTTTAATAGCTGCTGCTGTCACTTTAAATCACAAACCCTCTGTGCTACAGTTAAACACACTGACTTATCACATCTAGCCCCTGCTGATGACTTGCCTAGTAATACAGATCAATTTACAAATGAGAATTAAAATCCTCAACCCCTCATGCCCATCCCCCTTCTCAACCCCCCTCCTCAACCTCAACCCCCTTCCTCAACCCCCTCCTCATCCTCAACCCCCTCCTCATCCTCAACCCCCTCCTCAACCTCCCTCCTCATCCTCAACCTCCCTCCTCAACCCCCCCATCCTCAACCCCCCTCCTCAACCCCCCCATCCTCAACCCCCCATCCTCATCCTCCCTCCTCAACCCCCCATCCTTCCTTCTCAACCCCCCATCCTCACCCCCCATCATCAACCCCCTCCTCAACCCGCTCCTCAACCCCCTCCTCAAACCCCTCCTCAACCTCAACCCCCCTCCTCAACCTCAACCCCCCTCCTAAACCTACCTCCTCATCCTCAACCTCCCTCCTCAACACCCCCATCCTCAACCCCCTCCTCAACCCACCCATCCTCAACCTCCCTACTCAACCACCCATCCTCATCCTCCCTCCTCAACACCCACATCCTCATCCTCCCTCCTCAACCCCCACGTCCTCAGCCGGCACCAGGTATATGCTAATGACGCGGCGCGCATGTGACGTCCCGTCATTAGCATATACCGTTACCCGGTATATGCTAATGACGCAGCGCGCATGTGACGTCACGTCATTAGCATATACCGGGTGCCGGCACCCGGTACATGCTAATGATGTGGCGCGCATGTGACGTCACATGCACTCCGGGTCAAGAAGAAGCGGACGCCGGAGCAGAAGCAGGTAAGTGAGGGGAGATGGGGAGGTATTTAGGGGGGTTTAGAGTGAGGAGGGGGGTTTAGTTTGAGGAGGGGGGTTGAGGAGGGAGAATGAGGAGGAGGGTTTATAATGAGGAGGGGGGTTGAGGATGAGGAGGGGAAAGAGACATGGGGGGTTAGAGAGACACAGGGGGTTAGAGAGACACGGGGGGTTAGAGAGACACGGGGGGTTAGAGTGACACAGGGGGGTTAGAGAGACACAAGGGGGTTAGAGAGACACGGGGGGAGAGTGACTTGAGTATAAGCCGAGGGGGCCCTTTTTAGCCTTAAAAAAAGTGCTGAAAAACTCGACTTATACTCGAGTATATACGGCAAATGGACGTGTAACTTCACTTTTCGAGGTGCTAGATGCCCCCCCCCCCCCTTGCTGTAGGTAAGCTTTTTATATGTTTGTTGTGTTTATTTATTGTGTTTCTTATGTTTTCATGTGCGCTGGTTTCGGCCATTTTTTGCGTGTTCAGAATTGGTCGTAGCGCGTCACGTATTTTTTGTGAGGGCCGCAGTTGCTGGCATGGAGCGCCTTTTTTGCTCTTACTTTCTGTCGTAGGTTGTAATTTTTATCTTACATGCATAGCACACTGAAGTTAATTACATTATAGCTTCTTCTAGATGTGGTAGGTGTATAGTGTTAATTGAAATGGATTTTTTGCTTTGTTTGTTAATTTATTTTTTTGTTGTACTTTTGGCTTATAGGCATAGCAGAGGGCAAAAATTAGTCTTAGTAATTTGTCCTGCAGGTGATTGTTGTAATAGTATTTTTCTATTTTACTTAAAGGCTTATATGTTGGGGCTGTGAAAAGGTTTGTATTGTTGTTTTTTCTGTGTTAGTAGTATTTGTTCTAGTATTCTATTTTATGTATGTGGTTAGGTTTTATGCTTAATATTGTACATTAGGGATAGCAATTGAGAATGAAAAATGTTATTTACTTTGTGTTTTGACTATTTTTTTGACTATGCTGTTTTATGTTGCTTATTTTTTTTGCCTAGATTAAAGTTTGGGTTTACTGTTAAACATTGTTGTCCGTAAAAGACAAATAACAGGTAAATGACAAATGTGTCACTACTATTTTGGTAAAGGTTATAATTAGTGGTTGTTATTGTTGTTGGTGATGTCTTTTTTTTGGGTTGACATGGATGCAGAGCAAACATGTACCTTGTTTGAAGTGTGATTTGAAGCAGACTATTTCTTTTTACCGCTGTCGTAAGTCTTCGTTCGATTCAAATCACTGTAGTATTGTTGCGTCTGTAGCCTCGTTTTCGTTTTGTTCGGCGGACATTTTTTCTCTCGCTTAGGTAATTTTAGACTTTTTAAACTCCGTTTTTTGGACTTAAATGGACGTGTAACTACAATTTTCGAGATGCTGGATGCCCCCCTTGCTGTAGGTAAGCTTTTTATGTGTTTGTTGTGTTTATTTATTGTGTTTCTCATGTTTTCATGTGCGCCGGTTTCGGACGTTTTTTGTGTGTTCTGAATTGGTTGTAGCGCGTCACGTATTTTTTGTGAGGGCCGCAGTTGCTGGCATGGAGCTCCTTTGGCGCCAGCAACTGCGGCCCTCGCAAAGCGAGGGCTGCAGGCTCGCTGCGCGAGCCCGCAACCGTTAGCAACAGCTCGCATGCTTACAACTATATAAGATATACAGCAGATGGTATCTAGATTCATTAAAGTTGTGACACATTACGAGGCAAGTAAGTGATGGATTCTGTTGGAGAGAATGTGGAGAAGTGGGCTCTTTCAATCATATATGGTGGGATTGCCCACTTATTCAAACATTGTGGGGAGAATTTAACAAACACATTATAGACTTAATTAAAGTGGAAATAAAAATCACGCATGAAGTGGCCCTGACCCGCATTTTCCCCACAGACCTAACACTGGAAGTTAAAGCCTTCTTGATAGAGGGCTTGCTGGCAGCAAAGTCTCTCATGGCCTCCAAATGGAGACAGAAGATAATCCCAAATTGGGCGGAAAGAACCAAAGAAGTATAAAATATCTTTAGTTGTAACTTAATGAGCCAGTGGACAAAGACTGACTAAGACTTAAATAGTTAAATTGGAATAGAATTTGTCCCGGCCTTCGACCCTGCCTTCCCTGACCGCCCCCGCTCATTGGTAACCTAGGCTCACCCGCAGTGCTATAGACATTTTTTTTTTTGCAGTCATGTGAGTGAATGAATATGTATGGCAACTAAAATGAGAGGAAATGTATATTGTGATTCAATTTATAAGAATGAAGTTGCATGTTTTATTAATGTATTTACATTGTTTGATGTCACGTTTGATATGATCTTTTTTTATTGTAATGTATGGGAAAAATCAATAAAATGTATTTAAAAAAATAAAAAAAAGAAATGCTACTTTTCTGTACCACCTTAACTGTCATTAATTAACTTTCCATTTGCAGATGATTAGCAGGAAGAACAGGTTCAATTGGTTAAACCAGAATGGTCTTAACTATGCCTTCTCTTCCTCCTTATTACCTGCCACCGTGGGAGTTAATTACCTTATATAAAGGTTGTTACAGAAGAGAAGAAAATCCTTTCATGTAATTTATGTTTAAAATAGACAACGTTCAAGCTCAGTTACCTAACATTTCCATTTGCCATTTTCAATTAAAACAACTGCAAATATATTTCTTTACACACGTACTTTCTGTTTCAGTAGTATCCGTATAAGAAGTAAAGTTTAAAAAAAAAAGGTTAAGCAACGTGTAGTAAAGCATATTGGCATTTATATAAAGGATGTATGTACATATTTGTTTGCTTTTTAAAAATATTTTTGGTCCTTTAATGAAATTTGCTTAATTTCTGCTTTTGATAATATTGCAAGGGGCTCACTGTAATTAAAAAATAAAGACCTACATACAATGTTAAAAAAAAAAAAGGATATATACACTATACTCAATATAATAATGTAATGATAGTAACCACAAAGATTGCTCTTGGTGATATAATTGTGTCTGAAAAAAAATATTTGTCTGTACCAGTCTCTTATTGCTTCTTTCTTTCTTTATTTGTAGCACTGAAATGGTATCTACACTGCAGTCAACTTCCTGTCTTTGGTTTGCCCTCATATTCTTTTCTCAGACATTATTGTTTTCTTATTCTTTCGCAATATATCCAGATATTCAACTAAAGTGTCAGAACCCCCAGAAAAACATGATCTCTCTGCAGAAAAGGAACCTGAACTGACTATCTTGCTGTGGACTTGGCCATTTGGAAATAGCTTTCCTCTGAATCAGTGTCCTGAGAGTTTTAATGCTTCTAGGTGCTTCTATACTGCTAATCGTAGCTTGTACTCTTCTACAGATGTTGTTATTTTCCATCACAGAGATGTATGTAACTCTATGAAACTCATGCCTCAGATACCAAGACCTCCAGGACAGTACTGGGTGTGGTTCAACTTAGAGTCACCAAGTCAGAGCCCGAATCTGGGAATGATGGATAATCTCATTAATCTAACCATGTCTTATCGAGAAGACTCAGACATCTTCATTCCTTATGGTTCTCTTGAGGAGAAAAATCTCACCCAGAAGTTCATTATCCCAGAAAAGTCCCACCTTGTTGCCTGGGCAGTCAGTAACTGGAATCCACAATCCAAACGGGTTCAGTATTATCATGAACTGAAAAAATACATAAATATTGACATTTATGGGAGGCAACATATTCCTTTAGACATGAAAAGTGCGCTTGATACCTTCTCTAAATACAAGTTCTACCTGGCATTTGAGAACTCACAGCATAAAGACTACATTACAGAGAAGCTTTGGAATAATGCTCTCATGTCTGGGTCCGTGCCTGTTGTTCTAGGCCCACCTCGGGAAAACTATGAGAGATTTATACCTCGAGACTCCTTTATTCATGTATAAGATTTTGTCAGTGCTAAAGAACTAGCTGCTTACCTTTTGAAGCTGGACAGAGACAACCAGAGATATCAACAATACTTTGAATGGCGGTCAAAATTTCAGGTTGCAGTACACGCAGGTTTTGTTAAACATTACTGCAAGGCATGTAAAGTGTTAAAAAAGGCCCCTTCATCTAAGATCATACCCAGTCTAACCACATGGTTCACATGACACATATTAACAGTTTATTCCTCTATCATGCAAGTCTTACATATTACAAAAGATGCTTTTTGCATAAAAAATACATAAAACTTATTCAATTTAATTTTAATGCAGAGAGTATTTGTGTCTCTAGACATTACTGGCAATCAGGTATGGTTCATACATCTATATTTTATAGGCAATTTATAAACATAAATTATGTAGAAAAAACAATACAAATTAGATACTTGTGCTTGTACATGTTGCCTAGAGTGCAAACAAATGATCAGTAAATCTAATTTAATCCAGTTTATAGTTTGTAGTTATTTAATACAAGTTGGCTTGATAAAATGAGATTTTGTGAGAAGTCAGTTTCAAATATTAATTAAATAGATTTAGATTAGAGTTTTGAGGGGAGCTAGTTAAAGGGTGCCCCCTATTCCAGTATTCATAACATTTGTGATGGTTACTGGTGTCAAATAAAGAATTTTTAAAATGTATTTCCAAATTTATAAAATCAAGTTATAAGTAGGGGTCTGCAAAAAATATAAGTAGGTAGAGAGTAACCTAACACACTTACATAAAGAGTTACCCAACACCCAACTCGCTTAATTATAGACTAGATTTACACAAGAACTATGTAAAGAACACATGCTCATTTGCAGAACTTGTACATTGTTTAGCAACCAAACGCAAATATGCTTGTTTGTAGATAAAGTTTTTGTTTATACCATACAAAATGGATAGTTTATTAGTATATAGTATAGTATGTGAGCAGAAAGTAGGTGGCAATTTTCACATTTTCACATCAGAGTATTGCGGTATATACCACCAATTTTTATTGGATGAACATTATAGTTAGAGTGATAAGTTTTCAAGAGTCATATCTCTTTTTATCAAGTGAGAAGCAATACTCAACAGCAAGTATTGCTTCTGACTTGATAAAGAAAGGCACAACTCTCGAAAGCTTGTCACTATAACTATAATGTTTGTCCAATAAGAAAAGGTGTCAATATATACTGTAATACTCTGGTTATTCATTCAGATTACTGGACACTCACAGCTCATTCACTCTTTATATATACTGTATATATATATATATATATATATATATATATACGCCGTATATACTCGAGTATAAGCCGAGTTTTTCAGCCCTTTTTTAAAGGCAAAATGCTCGAGTCACTCTCCCCCCGTGTGTCTCTGTGTCTCTAACCCTCCCCCGTGTGTCTCTCTACACCCCGTGTCTCTTTCCCTCCCCCCCGTGTCTTTCCCTCCACCATGTCTCTTTCCCTCCCCCCTCCTCACCATAAACCCCCCTCCTCCACCCGGTATATGCTAATGACGCGGCGTTCATGTGATGTCACATGCGCGCCGGCGCCGGGTCAAGGAGCGGAGGCTGGAATACAAGCAGGTAAGTGAGGGGAGAGGGGGGAGGTATTTAGGGGGGTTCAGGTGGAGGAGGGGGGTTGAGGGGGGTTTAGGTGGCGGAGGTGTGTTTAGGGAGGTTGAGGGGGAAGTTTGAAGGGGGGGTTGAGGTTGAGGGGTGTTGAGGTTGAAGAGGGAGGTTGAGGATGGGGGGTTGAGGAGGAAGGTTGAGGAGGGGGTTGAGGAGGAAGGTTGAGGAGGGGGTTGAGGATGGGGGGTTGAGGAGGGGGTTGAGGATGACGAGGGAGGTTGAGGAGGGGTTTGGCGATGAGGATGGAGGTTGAGGCTGAGGAGGAGGGGTTGAGGAGGAAGGTTGAGGAGGGGGTTGAGGATGGGTGGTTGAGGAGGGGGTTGAGGATGACGAGGGAGGTTGAGGAGGGGTTTGGAGATGAGGATGGAGGTTGAGGCTGAGGAGGAGAGGTTGAGGAGGGGGATTGAGGATAAGGGGCTGAGGAGAGAGGATGAGGATGGGGGGGTTGAGGATGGGGGGGTTGAGGATGAGGAGGGAGGTTGAGGATGAGGAGGGAGGTTGAGGATGAGGAGGAGGGGTTAAGGAGGGGGGTTGAGGATCAGGGGTTTAGGAGAGAGGATGAGGATGGGGGGGTTGAGGATGGGGGGTTGAGGATGGAGGTTGAGGAGGAAGGGTTGGGGTTGAGGGGGCGTTGAGGTTGAGGAGGGGGTTGAGGAGGAGGATGGGGGGTTGAGGAGGAGGTTGAGGATGGAGGGTTGAGGAGGGAGGTTGAGGAAGGGGTTGAGGAGGTGAGGTTGAGGATGAGAAGGGAGGTTGAGGAGGGGGGTTGAGGTTGAGGAGGGGGTTGAGGAGAGAGGATGAGGATGGAGGGGTTGAGGAGGGGGATTGTGGATGGGGGGTTGAGGAGAGAGGATGAGGATGGGGGGGTTGGGGAGGGGGATTGAGGAGGGGGGGTTGAGGAGGGAGGTAGAGGAGGGGGTTGAGGAGGGAGGTAGAGGAGGGGGTTGAGGAAGGAAAAGGGAGGTTGAGGAGGGGGTTGAGGATGAGGAGGGAGGTTGAGGAGGGGGTTGAGGATGAGGAGGGAGGTTAAGGATGAGGAGGGAGGTTGAGGATGAGAAAGGAGGCTGAGGATGAGGAGTGGGGTTGAGAATGAGGAGGGGTGTTGAGGAGGGTGATAAGGGAGTGGGGAAGAGACACAGGAAAGGGAGAGGGGAGAAGAGACACGGGAGAGAGAGCGGGGACACAGAGGGCACAAGAGGGACACAGGGGGCAGCACATTTCCCACCCTCGGCTTATACTCGAGTCACTAATTTTACCCAGTATTTTGTGGTTAAATGGGTGCCTCGGCTTATACTCGGGTCGGCTTATACTCGAGTATATACAGTATATATATATATATATATATATATATATATATGTATACTGTATATACACGCAGAGCAATCATGCAAAAAGAGAGAGGGCATTGCATATATATATATATATATATATATATATATATATATATATATATATATATATGTAGAGAGAGAGACACACATTAACATCTAGGAAGCAGAGTTTGTGAAGGACCCAAATTGTGGCATTTCTATGTAGTGTAATTCAGTGGTTGTCAATATATGGCAGCCCCAAATCCATGGGTGTATTAAGGTTTTATGCTACCCTAAGTCATTCAGATTAGTTTGGCCCCCACATGCCCCAATTGCAGCTCCTCACTTTCTCTTTCTATATCTCATATCATAAGTGTTTGTGGTTTATGTTTATACCTGTACATGGTATGTCATAAAGTGTCAAGTGCACGTACAGACAGAATGTTCACTGTGAATATGATTCAGTATACAGCATATGTATGTTTTTATTGTACATAGAGAGGCAACATGAAGCCCATCAGAAGAAGCATCCCATGATGCCAAAGGGAAAGTCATGAGATGCCTTCAGAAGGGTGGATGTCTGAGTCCAGTCATGAATCTATAGACCCCATGCAATTGGGAGTTACTCATCTGTCTGAAGCAAGAGTATGTACAGGAATACAGGGCAGTGTTTAGCCCTTCATATATGACCAATCTTAATAAAATATAAACACACCAACAGTTCAGAAACCCTCGGAAGAAATTGGAAATTAACAGATTATGTCTACACAAGAGAAATATAAAGGAAGAGGAATTATTTTCTAACATCTAAGTTGAGTGGACAACTTGATTCTACAAGCTATGCCGACAGCCCAAGATTTCAATGTATTTCTGCTGTTGTATTCCGGTTCTCTCTAATGTAGCATCCAGGGGTGGCTGGTGCATGGGGCAAATGGGCAACCGCCCTCCCAAAATGAATACACTGACCTAATCCCCCAATCACTTACTTAATTGTATAATTTATATAATAAAAAAATAAACATTTTTTTTATCATGTTCAATATTCTGTTTTTTTTAATAGCTGCTGCTGTCACTTTAAATCACAAACCCTCTGTGCTGCAGTTAAACACACTGACTTATCACATCTAGCCCCTGCTGATGACTTGCCTAGTAATACAGATCAATTTACATATGAGAATTAAAATCCTCAACCCCTCATGCCCATCCCCCTTCTCAACCCCCCTCCTCAACCTCAACCCCCTTCCTGAGCCCCCTCCTCATCCTCAACCCCCTCCTCATTCTCAACCCCCCTCCTCAACCCCCCCATCCTCAACCCCCCATCCTCATCCTCCCTCCTCAACCCCCCATCCTTCCTTCTCAACCCCCCATCCTCACCCCCCATCATCAACCCCCCATCATCAACCCCCTCCTCAACCCGCTCCTCAACCCCCTCCTCAAACCCCTCCTCAACCTCAACCCCCCTCCTCAACCTCAACCCCCCTCCTAAACCTCCCTCCTCATCCTCAACCTCCCACCTAACACCCCCATCCTCAACCCCCTCCTCAACCCACCCATCCTCAACCTCCCTCCTCAACCCCCCATCCTCATCCTCCCTTCTCAACCCCCCATCCTCATCCTCCCTCCTCAACACTCACATCCTCATCCTCCCTCCTCAACCCCCACATCCTCAGCCGGCACCCGTTATATGCTAATCACGCGCCGCGCATGTGACGTCACGTTATTAGCATATACTGTCACCCGGTATATGCTAATGACGTGGCACACATGTGAAGTCACGTCATTAGCATATACCGGGTGCCGGCACCCGGTACATGCTAATGATGTGGCGTGCATGTGACGTCACATGCACTCCGGGTCAAGAAGGAGCGGACGCCGGAGCAGAAGCAGGTAAGTGAGGGGAGAGGGGGAGGTATTTAGGGGGGTTTAGAGTGAGGAGGGGGGTTTAGGTTGAGGAGGGGGGTTGAGGAGAGAGGATGAGGATGGAGGGGTTGAGGAGGGGGATTGTGGATGGGGGGTTGAGGAGAGAGGATGAGGATGGGGGGGTTGGGGAGGGGGATTGAGGAGGGGGGGTTGAGGAGGGAGGTAGAGGAGGGGGTTGAGGAAGGAAAAGGGAGGTTGAGGAGGGGGTTGAGGATGAGGAGGGGGGTGGAGGAGGGGGTTGAGGATGAGGAGGGAGGTAAAGGATGAGGAGGGAGGTTAAGGATGAGGAAGGAGGCTGAGGATGAGGAGTGGGGTTGAGAATGAGGAGGGGGGTTGAGGAGGGTGATAAGGGAGTGGGTAAGAGACACAGGAAAGGGAGAGGGGAGAAGAGACACGGGAGAGAGAGCGGGGACACAGAGGGCACAAGAGGGACACAGGGGGCAGCACATTTCCCACCCTCGGCTTATACTCGAGTCACTAATTTTACCCAGTATTTTGTGGTTAAATGGGTGCCTCGGCTTATACTCGGGTCGGCTTATACTCGAGTATATACAGTATATATATATATATATATATATATATATATATATATATATGTGTGTATACTGTATATACACGCAGAGCAATCATGCAAAAAGAGAGAGGGCATTGCATATATATATATATATATATATATATATATATATGTAGAGAGAGAGACACACATTAACATCTAGGAAGCAGAGTTTGTGAAGGACCCAAATTGTGGCATTTCTATGTAGTGTAATTCAGTGGTTGTCAATATATGGCAGCCCCAAATCCATGGGTGTATTAAGGTTTTATGCTACCCTAAATCATTCAGATTAGTTTGGCCCCCACATGCCCCAATTGCAGCTCCTCACTTTCTCTTTCTATATCTCATATCATAAGTGTTTGTGGTTTATGTTTATACCTGTACATGGTATGTCATAAAGTGTCAAGTGCACGTACAGACAGAATGTTCACTGTGAATATGATTCAGTATACAGCATATGTATGTTTTTATTATACATAGAGAGGCAACATGAAGCCCATCAGAAGAAGCATCCCATGATGCCAAAGGGAAAGTCATGAGATGCCTTCAGAAGGGTGGATGTCTGAGTCCAGTCATGAATCTATGGACCCCATGCAATTGGGAGTTACTCATCTGTCTGAAGCAAGAGTATGTACAGGAATACAGGGCAGTGTTTAGCCCTTCATATATGACCAATCTTAATAAAATATAAACACACCAACAGTTCAGAAACCCTCGGAAGAAATTGGAAATTAACAGATTATGTCTACACAAGAGAAATATAAAGGAAGAGGAATTATTTTCTAACATCTAAGTTGAGTGGACAACTTGATTCTACAAGCTATGCCGACAGCCCAAGATTTCAATGTATTTCTGCTGTTGTATTCCGGTTCTCTCTAATGTAGCATCCAGGGGTGGCTGGTGCATGGGGCAAATGGGCAACCGCCCTCCCAAAATGAATACACTGACCTAATCCCCCAATCACTTACTTAATTGTATAATTTATATAATAAAAAAATAAACATTTTTTTTATCATGTTCAATATTCTGTTTTTTTTAATAGCTGCTGCTGTCACTTTAAATCACAAACCCTCTGTGCTGCAGTTAAACACACTGACTTATCACATCTAGCCCCTGCTGATGACTTGCCTAGTAATACAGATCAATTTACATATGAGAATTAAAATCCTCAACCCCTCATGCCCATCCGCCTTCTCAACCCCCCTCCTCAACCTCAACCCCCTTCCTCAGCCCCCTCCTCATCCTCAACCCCCTCCTCATCCTCAACCCCCTCCTCAACCTCCCTCCTCATCCTCAACCTCCCTCCTCAACCCCCCCATTCTCAACCCCCCTCCTCAACCCCCCCATCCTCAACCCCCCATCCTCATCCTCCCTCCTCAACCCCCCATCCTTCCTTCTCAACCCCCCATCCTCACCCCCCATCCTCAACCCCCCATCATCAACCCCCTCCTCAACCCGCTCCTCAACCCCCTCCTCAAACCCCTCCTCAACCTCAACCCCCCTCCTCAACCTCAACCCCCCTCCTAAACCTCCCTCCTCATCCTCAACCTCCCACCTAACACCCCCATCCTCAACCCCCTCCTCAACCCTCCATCCTCAACCTCCCTCCTCAACCCCCCATCCTCATCCTCCCTTCTCAACCCCCCATCCTCATCCTCCCTCCTCAACACTCACATCCTCATCCTCCCTCCTCAACCCCCACATCCTCAGCCGGCACCCGTTATATGCTAATCACGCGCCGCGCATGTGACGTCACGTTATTAGCATATACTGTCACCCGGTATATGCTAATGACGCAGCGCGCATGTGACGTCACGTCATTAGCATATACCGGGTGCCGGCACCCGGTATATGCTAATGACGTGGCACACATGTGAAGTCACGTCATTAGCATATACCGGGTGCCGGCACCCGGTACATGCTAATGATGTGGCGTGCATGTGACGTCACATGCACTCCGGGTCAAGAAGGAGCGGACGCCGGAGCAGAAGCAGGTAAGTGAGGGGAGAGGGGGAGGTATTTAGGGGGGTTTAGAGTGAGGAGGGGGGTTTAGGTTGAGGAGGGGGGTTGAGGAGAGAGGATGAGGATGGAGGGGTTGAGGAGGGGGATTGTGGATGGGGGGTTGAGGAGAGAGGATGAGGATGGGGGGGTTGGGGAGGGGGATTGAGGAGGGGGGGTTGAGGAGGGAGGTAGAGGAGGGGGTTGAGGAAGGAAAAGGGAGGTTGAGGAGGGGGTTGAGGATGAGGAGGGGGGTGGAGGAGGGGGTTGAGGATGAGGAGGGAGGTAAAGGATGAGGAGGGAGGTTAAGGATGAGGAAGGAGGCTGAGGATGAGGAGTGGGGTTGAGAATGAGGAGGGGGGTTGAGGAGGGTGATAAGGGAGTGGGTAAGAGACACAGGAAAGGGAGAGGGGAGAAGAGACACGGGAGAGAGAGCGGGGACACAGAGGGCACAAGAGGGACACAGGGGGCAGCACATTTCCCACCCTCGGCTTATACTCGAGTCACTAATTTTACCCAGTATTTTGTGGTTAAATGGGTGCCTCGGCTTATACTCGGGTCGGCTTATACTCGAGTATATACAGTATATATATATATATATATATATATGTGTGTATACTGTATATACACGCAGAGCAATCATGCAAAAAGAGAGAGGGCATTGCATATATATATATATATATATATATATATATATATATGTAGAGAGAGAGACACACATTAACATCTAGGAAGCAGAGTTTGTGAAGGACCCAAATTGTGGCATTTCTATGTAGTGTAATTCAGTGGTTGTCAATATATGGCAGCCCCAAATCCATGGGTGTATTAAGGTTTTATGCTACCCTAAATCATTCAGATTAGTTTGGCCCCCACATGCCCCAATTGCAGCTCCTCACTTTCTCTTTCTATATCTCATATCATAAGTGTTTGTGGTTTATGTTTATACCTGTACATGGTATGTCATAAAGTGTCAAGTGCACGTACAGACAGAATGTTCACTGTGAATATGATTCAGTATACAGCATATGTATGTTTTTATTATACATAGAGAGGCAACATGAAGCCCATCAGAAGAAGCATCCCATGATGCCAAAGGGAAAGTCATGAGATGCCTTCAGAAGGGTGGATGTCTGAGTCCAGTCATGAATCTATGGACCCCATGCAATTGGGAGTTACTCATCTGTCTGAAGCAAGAGTATGTACAGGAATACAGGGCAATGTTTAGCCCTTCATATATGACCAATCTTAATAAAATATAAACACACCAACAGTTCAGAAACCCTCGGAAGAAATTGGAAATTAACAGATTATGTCTACACAAGAGAAATATAAAGGAAGAGGAATTATTTTCTAACATCTAAGTTGAGTGGACAACTTGATTCTACAAGCTATGCCGACAGCCCAGGATTTCAATGTATTTCTGCTGTTGTATTCCGGTTCTCTCTAATGTAGCATCCAGGGGTGGCTGGTGCATGGGGCAAATGGGCAACCGCCCTCCCAAAGTGAATACACTGACCTAATCCCCCAATCACTTACTTAATTGTATAATTTATATAATAAAAAAATAAACATTTTTTTTATCATGTTCAATATTCTGTTTTTTTTATTAGCTGCTGCTGTCACTTTAAATCACAAACCCTCTGTGCTGCAGTTAAACACACTGACTTATCACATCTAGCCCCTGCTGATGACTTGCCTAGTAATACAGATCAATTTACATATGAGAATTAAAATCCTCAACCCCTCATGCCCATCCCCCTTCTCAACCCCCCTCCTCAACCACAACCCCCTTCCTCAAACTCCTCCTCATCCTCAACCCCCTCCTCATCCTCAACCCCCTCCTCAACCTCCCTCCTCATCCTCAACCTCCCGCCTCAACCCCCCCATCCTCAACCCCCCTCCTCAACCCCCCCATCCTCAACCCCCCATCCTCATCCTCCCTCCTCAACCCCCCATCCTTCCTTCTCAACCCCCCATTCTCACCCCCCATCCTCAACCCCCCATCATCAACCCCCTCCTCAACCCGCTCCTCAACCCCCTCCTCAAACCCCTCCTCAACCTCAACCCCCCTCCTAAACCTCCCTCCTCATCCTCAACCTCCCTCCTCAACACCCCCGTCCTCAACCCCCTCCTCAAACCACCCATCCTCAACCTCCCTCCTCAACCCCCCATCCTCATCCTCCCTCCTCAACCCCCCATCCTCATCCTCCCTCCTCAACACCCACATCCTCATCCTCCCTCCTCAACCCCCACATCCTCAGCCGGCACCCGGTATATGCTAATGACGCGGCGCGCATGTGACGTCCCGTCATTAGCATATACCGTCACCCGGTATATGCTAATGACGCAGCGCGCATGTGACGTCACGTCATTAGCATATACCGGGTGCCGGCACCCGGTATATGCTAATGACGTGGCACACATGTGACGTCACGTCATTAGCATATACCGGGTGCCGGCACCCGGTACATGCTAATGACGTGGCGCGCATGTGACGTCACATGCACTCCGGGTCAAGAAGGAGCGGACGCCGGAGAAGAAGCAGGTAAGTGAGGGGAGAGGGGGAGGTATTTAGGGGGGTTTAGAGTGAGGAGGGGGGTTTAGGTTGAGGAGGGGGTTGAGGAGGGAGAATGAGGAGGAGGGTTTATAATGAGGAGGGGGGTTGAGGATGAGGAGGGGAAAGAGACATGGGGGGTTAGAGAGACACAGGGGGTTAGAGAGACACGGGGGGTTAGAGAGACACGGGGGGGTTAGAGTGACACAGGGGGGCTAGAGAGACACAAGGGGGTTAGAGAGACACGGGGGGAGAGTGACTTGAGTATAAGCCGAGGGGGCCCTTTTTAGCCTTAAAAAAAGTGCTGAAAAACTCGACTTATTCTCGAGTATATACGACAAATGGACGTGTAACTTCACTTTTCGAGGTGCTAGATGCCCCCCCCCCCCTTGCTGTAGGTAAGCTTTTTAGATGTTTGTTGTGTTTATTTATTGTGTTTCTCATGTTTTCATGTGCGCCGGTTTCGTCCATTTTTTGCGTGTTGAAAATTGGTCGAAGCGCGTCACGTATTTTTTGTGAGGGCCGCAGTTGCTGGCATGGAGCGCCTTTTTTGCTCTTACTTTCTGTCGTAGGTTGTAATTTTTATCTTACATGCATAGCACACCGAAGTTAATTATATTATAGCTTCTTCTAGATGTGGTAGGTATATAGTGTTAATTGAAATGGATTTTTTGCTTTGTTTGTTAATTTCTTTTTTTGTTGTACTTTTGGCTTATAGGCATAGCAGAGGGCAAAAATTAGTCTTAGTAATTTGTCCTGCAGGTGATTATTGTAATAGTATTTTTCTATTTTACTTAAAGGCTTATATGTTGGGGCTGTGAAAAGGTTTGTATTGTTGTTTTTTCTGTGTTAGTAGTATTTGTTCTAGTATTCTATTTTATGTATGTGGTTAGGTTGTATGCTTAATATTGTACATTAGGGATAGCAATTGAGAATGAAAAATGTTATTTACTTTGTGTTTTGACTATTTTTTTGACTATGCTGTTTTATGTTGCTTATTTTTTTTGCCTAGATTAAAGTTTGGGTTTACTGTTAAACATTGTTGTCCGTAAAAGACAAATAACAGGTAAATGACAAATGTGTCACTACTATTTTGGTAAAGGTTATAATTAGTGGTTGTTATTGTTGTTGGTGATGTCTTTTTTTTGGGTTGACATGGATACAGAGCAAACATGTACCTTGTTTGAAGTTTTCTGTACCACCTTAACTGTCATTAATTAACTTTCCCATTGCAGATGATTAGCAGGAAGAACAGGTTCAATTGGTTAAACCAGAATGGTCTTAACTATGCCTTCTCTTCCTCCTTATTACCTGCCACCGTGGGAGTTAATTACCTTATATAAAGGTTGTTACAGAAGAGAAGAAAATCCTTTCATGTAATTTATGTTTAAAATAGACAACGTTCAAGCTCAGTTACCTAACATTTCCATTTGCCATTTTCAATTAAAACAACTGCAAATATATTTCTTTACACACGTACTTTCTGTTTCAGTAGTATCCGTATAAGAAGTAAAGTTTAAAAAAAAAAGGTTAAGCAACATGTAGTAAAGCATATTGGCATTTATATAAAGGATGTATGTACCTATTTGTTTGCTTTTTAAAAATATTTTTGGTCCTTTAATGAAATTTGCTAAATTTCTGTTTTTGATAATATTGCAAGGGGCTCACTGTAATTAAAAAATAAAGACCTACATACAATGTTAAAAAAAAAAGGATGTATACACTATACTCAATATAATAATGTAATGATAGTAACCACAAAGATTGCTCTTGGTGATATAATTGTGTCTGAAAAAAAATATTTGTCTGTACCAATCTCTTATTGCTTCTTTCTTTCTTTATTTGTAGCACTAAAATGGTATCCACACAGCAGTCAACTTCCTGTCTTTGGTTTGCCCTCATATTCTTTTCACAGACATTCATTGTTTTCTTATTCTTTCGCAATATATCCAGATATTCAACTAAAGTGTCAGAACTCCCAGAAAAACATGATCTCTCTGCAGAAAAGGAACCTGAACTGACTATCTTGCTGTGGACTTGGCCATTTGGAAATAGCTTTCCTCTGAATCAGTGTCCTGAGAGTTTAAGTGCTTCTAGGTGCTTCTATACTGCTAATCGTAGCTTGTACTCTTCTTCAGATGTTGTTATTTTCCATCACAGAGATGTATGTAACTCTATGAAACTCATGCCTCAGATACCAAGACCTCCAGGACAGTACTGGGTGTGGTTCAACTTAGAGTCACCAAGTCAGAGCCCGAATCTGGGAATGATGGATAATCTCATTAATCTAACCATGTCTTATCGAGAAGACTCAGACATCTTCATTCCTTATGGTTCTCTTGAGGAGAAAAATCTCACCCAGAAGTTCATTATCCCAGAAAAGTCCCACCTTGTTGCCTGGGCAGTCAGTAACTGGAATCCACAATCCAAACGGGTTCAGTATTATCATGAACTGAAAAGATACATAAATATTGACATTTATGGGAGGCAACATATTCCTTTAGACATGAAAAGTGCGCTTGATACCTTCTCTAAATACAAGTTCTACCTGGCATTTGATGACTCACAGCATAAAGACTACATTACAGAGAAGCTTTGGAATAATGCTCTCATGTCTGGGTCCGTGCCTGTTGTTCTAGGCCCACCTCGGGAAAACTATGAGAGATTTATACCTCGAGACTCCTTTATTCATGTAGAAGATTTTGTCAGTGCTAAAGAACTAGCTGCTTACCTTTTGAAGCTGGACAGAGACAACCAGAGATATCAACAATACTTTGAATGGCGGTCAAAATTTCAGGTTGCAGTACACGCAGGTTTTGTTAAACATTACTGCAAGGCATGTAAAGTGTTAAAAAAAGCCCCTTCATCTAAGATCATACCCACTCTAACCACATGGTTCACATAACACATATTAACAGTTTATTCCTCTATCATGCAAGTCTTACATATTACAAAAGATGCTTTTTGCATAAAAAATACATAAAACTTATTCAATTTAATTTTAATGCATAGAGTATTTGTGTCTCTAGACATTACTGGCAATCAGGTATGGTTCATACATCTATATTTTATAGGCAATTTATAAACATAAATTATGTAGAAAAAACAATAAAAATTAGATACTTGTGCTTGTACATGTTGCCTAGAGTGCAAACAAATGATCAGTAAATCTAATTTAATCCAGTTTATAGTTTGTAGTTATTTAATACAAGTTGGCTTGATAAAATGAGATTTTGTGTGAAGTTAGTTTCAAATATTAATTAAATAAATTTAGATTAGAGTTTTGAGGGGAGCTAATTAAAGGGTGCCCCCTATTCCAGTATTCATAACATTTGTGATGGTTACTGGTGTCAAATAAAGAATTTTTAAAATGTATTTCCAAATTTATAAAATCAAGTTACAAGTAGGGGGATGCAAAAAATATAAGTAGGTAGAGAGTAACCTAACACACTTACATAAAGAGTAACCCAACACCCAACACGCTTAATTATAGACTAGATTTACACAAGAACTATGTAAACAACACATGCTCATTTGCAGAACTTGTACATTGTTTAGCAACCAAACGCAAATATGCTTGTTTGTAGATAAAGTTTTTGTTTATACCATACAAAATGGATAGTTTATTAGTATATAGCATAGTATGTGAGCAGAAAGTAGGTGGCAAGTTTCACATTTTCACATCAGAGTATTGCGGTATATACCACCAATTTTTATTGGATGAACATTATAGTTAGAGTGATAAGTTTTCAAGAGTCATATCTCTTTTTATCAAGTGAGAAGCAATACTCAACAGCAAGTATTGCTTCTGACTTGATAAAGAAAGGCACAACTCTCGAAAGCTTGTCACTATAACTATAATGTTTGTCCAATAAGAAAAGGTGTCAATATATACTGTAATACTCTGGGTTTTCATTCAGATTACTGGACACTCACAGCTCATTCACTCTTTATATATACTGTATATATATATATATATATATATATATATATATATATATATATACGCCGTATATACTCGAGTATAAGCCGAGTTTTTCAGCCCTTTTTTTAAGGCAAAATGCTCGAATCACTCTCCCCCTGTGTGTCTCTAACCCCGCCGTGTGTCTCTAACCCCCCCTGTGTCTCTGTGTCTCTAACTCCCCTGTGTGTCTCTGTGTATAATAAAAACATACATATGCTGTAAGTATACAGCATATGTATGTTTTTATTATACATAGAGAGGCAACATGAAGCCCATCAGAAGAAGCATCCAATGATGCCAAAGGGAAAGTCATGAGATGCCTTCAGAAGGGTGGATGTCTGAGTCCAGTCATGAATCTATGGACCCCATGCAATTGGGAGTTACTCATCTGTCTGAAGCAAGAGTATGTACAGGAATACAGGGCAGTGTTTAGCCCTTCATATATGACCAATCTTAATAAAATATAAACACACCAACAGTTCAGAAACCCTCGGAAGAAATTGGAAATTAACAGATTATGTCTACACAAGAGAAATATAAAGGAAGAGGAATTATTTTCTAACATCTAAGTTGAGTGGACAACTTGATTCTACAAGCTATGCCGACAGCCCAGGATTTCAATGTATTTCTGCTGTTGTATTCCGGTTCTCTCTAATGTAGCATCCAGGGGTGGCTGGTGCATGGGGCAAATGGGCAACCGCCCTCCCAAAATGAATACACTGACCTAATCCCCCAATTACTTTCTTAATTGTATAATTTATATAATAAAAAAATAAACATTTTTTTTATCATGTTCAATATTCTGTTTTTTTTTTTTTTTTTTTTATAAATTTTTTATTCATTTTCTTTTTTCATATAAATATGTCTTTGAACAAATGATACGTTTACAACATATAGAAAGAAAACAATTAACGAACAATACAAAGATATGACAGAACAAGATCTTATTATCAAAACTTCCTTGTTGTCCATCAAGTTACAGTTACGTTGTTAAGATCTACAAAAGCAAAAGAAGAAACAACGAAGAAAAGCAAAAAAAGAGAGAAGAAAAAAAAAAAAAAACAGAAAAAAAAAAAAAAAAAAAAAAAAAAAAAAAAAAAAAAAAAAAAAAAAAAAAAAAAAGAAAAAAAAAAAGGGAGACCGTCAAAGAGACACTGCTAAAGGAACTTCATCTCAACCTACTCTCTGGCTTAATGCCAGATGTTGGTCCCAGAGCTGCCATTTTATTAGACGGGTAGCCTTAGGAATATTATCTCATGCATTATCGGACATTCTAGTTCTCATCATTTCCCTGTTGTATGTGATGGTGTTCTCTAGTTCTTTCCAAGAGGGGACCTGAGGTTGTTTCCAATATTTCAAGAGTAACCATTTGGCGACTAGGCATATGTGTGATATTAAATATATTTCCCCCACAGAAAAAGTTTCCATTTGAGAATGTAAAATAAATATTAGAGGGTTAGAGGAAATGTGTTTGCCAATAAGAGCCGATATTTCTTTGCTTACCCTCAACCAAAATATTTTAATTTTTTTACAGTCCCACCACATGTGGAAAGTTGTACCTGGTAGTCCACATTGTTTCCAACATAGACCATCTAAATTACTATATATTTTTTTTAATTTGTTGGGAACATAGTACCATCTGTGAATTAATTTTACTATCATTTCATTATATGAGGAGTTGATTGATGAGTTCTTAACTGTACTAAAAATTTTAGTCCAGTCTTCTTCTGATAATGTAATTTTCAGGTCAGCTTCCCAGGCTAATATTCCCAAACTTTTATCAAAGGGAGTATTTTCGTCGATAATATTACTGAATTTGGAAATTATATGTAGCGATTCACCTTTGATTAGGTATTCTTCCATTTTCCACATTTTATTCATGTTAATAGTCTTATATCCCAATATACTAAGGTTCCTTTGTAATCCTTCATACTCTAACCACGTTATATTATGTAATTTAAATTTCTCTTTAATTCTTTTCAGTTCCAATAGATTTCCTTTTTCGTATAGATCCCCCACTCTTCTAATATTATATGATTTTAGTAAGGATATAAATAATCTATTCGAGTTATTGTTAAGAAACTCTATTGGAGCTGCCAAAGAAGGGAGCTGAACCAGAGAAAGTTCAGTTTTATTTTTGTGCCATACTTTAATAATATACTTAATGTTAGGAGGTAATTCTGAACTCCACTTCTGTTTGTACCTAGCACTCCATAGTAAATTTTTTATGGGTGATCTGCCCAATAAGGATTCCTCTATTGTTAACCATCTTGGAATGTTTTGTGTGTAATTATATCCTGCTGCTTGTGTAAGTATAATTTTTTTACTTAACTCCTTAACAGAAGGGGAGCTTAATCCCCCTTTCTCAAGTTTCTTATATATTATAGATTTTTTAACCCTTGGTTTTTTCCCCTGATATATAAAATCATCTAGTGTTTCTTGAATTATTTTTATATTATAAGCCGGTATTTTACCTGGAAGACATCTCATTATATAAGTGATTTTAGGGATTACGCTCATATTAACTGCATTTATCCTGGATAACCATGATAACTGTAAAGGTCTCCAGTCATTCAACAGTTTTCTGATTTTTTTCAATATTTCATTATAATTATCTTTAAAGATATTTTTTGTATGACCTGGGAACCTTACCCCCAGGTGTACTATATGGAAAGAGTTCCAACAATAAGAGTATGAATTCACTAGCCTATTTTTTTCTTCTAATGGTATGTTACAGGTCAGTACTTCCGGTTTCTGTTGGTTAATTTTGAAATAAGAGAATTTGCCATATTCCTCAAGAACAGTCTGCAGAGCTCTACAAGAGTGTTCAGGGTTTGTTATCGTTATTATAATATCGTCTGCATAAGCCATTATCTTATATTCTTCCTGTCCTATCTCAATACCTTTAATTTCTGATGATTCTCTGATAGTTATCAGTAAGGGTTCAAGAAATAAGATAAAAAGCAAGGGAGATAATGGGCAGCCCTGACGAGTACCATTAGTTATTAGAAATTTGCCCGAACTGAATTGTGAGGATGAGATATGTGCTATGGTATTTAAATAGAGGGCTTTTACTGCTGATGATGCAAAGCTTTCCAGACCAAATCTCTCCAGAACGCCTTCCAAGAAGTCCCACCTGACTCTGTCAAAAGCTTTCTCTGCATCTAATGACAGGGTCAGGGAGGGGATCTTCTTTTTCTTCGTGTAAGTCAAGATGTCCAACAAACGTCTGGTGTTATCTGACGCTTGTCTGTTTGGAATAAATCCTGTTTGATCTGGTTTTATTAAGCTGGATATAATCTTGCTTAATCTATTTGCCAGCACTTTAGAGTAAATTTTAATATCAACGTTGATTAGAGAAATTGGGCGGTAATTTTTATACTCTTCAGGGTTTTTTCCTTGTTTCAATATATTGACTATTTTTATTTCTGTTAGTTCTGCTGGTATCACTCCTTCCCGTTTTATCTCGTTAAAGAGATTACATAAGGTACTATTCAGTTCTTTGCTAAGGAATCGATAAAATAAATTATTAAACCCGTCTACCCCGGGTGTTTTATTCTTTTTACTTTTGGATACAATTTCAGTTATCTCTATACTTTCTATTTGTTTATTCAGAAAGCTAAGCTGTTCTTCCGATACTTTAGGGAATTTTATCTTATCTAGGTATTGTTTAATCTCTTCTATTCCCGGTTTAGCTACTTGATGGTCTTTCTCTAAATTATATAGATTACTATAATAATCCTGGAATATATTTCCTATCTTATCTGGGTGAGATTGAAGGATGTTGTTTTGATCTAAAATTTTTTCAATATTATTTTTAATATGCTGTTTCTTCAATTTGTTAGCCAAAAATTTACCTGATTTGCCCCCTTCGAAAAATTGTGTCTGTTGAAATTTCCATAATATTTTATCTGATTGAAGCTGAAGAATTTTTTGTATTTGGGTGTTTATGTCTTTTATTGCTTTACTATTTTCATTATTTGGTGTCTCCCTAAAGATATCCTTCCTCCTATTTAATTCCAGATATAGGGTCCTTAAGGACTTACCTCTTAGCCTTTGCACTTTGGCTGCTTTTGCAATAAATATACCCCTCATGTATGCTTTATACGTACACCATAGGGTTATATCTGAATTAACAGATGGCTTATTGATTTTAAGAAATTCCAAAGTTTCTTTTTTCAGATATGTAACAAATTCTTCATCTTTTAAGAGCCAGGAGTCCATCTTCCAACTCCTCTTTTTCCTTTGGTTATTTGTGTTTAGGTCTTGTATACTTAATTCATTTAGGGAGTGGTCTGACCACGGGGTAGGTCGGATATTTATCTTTTTAATTATTTTTAGGGTTGGGAGATCGGTCAATATATAATCGATTCTAGAGAATGAATTATGTCGGTAAGAGAAGTGGGTGTATTCACGTACTCCAGGGTGTAAGATCCTCCATGGATCAATCAAGTTATTATCCTCTTTGATTTTGCGAAATGCTTTTGAGGTACAATTTGTTTGGGCTGCTACTTTGTTAACTCCAACTGATTGTTTATCTAAATTGTCATCCAATATCATATTAAAATCGCCACAGAATATTAACCCACCTCCTTTAATTCTGTTAATCTCCTTAAGAAGGTTTTTAAGGAACCCTATTTGACCTTTATTTGGCAAATAAGCATTAACAAGTGTTGTTAAAAACCCATCAATCCGTCCAGTCCATATTATATATCTACCCTCTGGGTCGATCTTACTGCCTTCTTCTAATATTTTCAGGCTATTTTTAAATAAGATGGAAACCCCTTTTGATTTTTTCCTAAAGGTAGAATCTATTCTAGTTGTAAATTTTGTGTTTTTCATATATTTTAGATTTTCTTGTTTTAAGTGAGTTTCTTGTAAACATAAAATTTCAGCATTTAATTTGTTGTACTCTAGAAAGGCAGTTTTTCTTTTTGTTGGAGAATTAAGACCATTAACATTATGTGAAATTATTTTTATTTGCATTTTACTTTAACAAGAGAAGAAAATATCAAAATAGCTGTATAAGGTATTCCCTGATTGTCTCCAAGACTCGAGAGAAGGAAGGAAAAAAAAAAAAAAAAAAAAAAAAAAAAAAAAAAAAAGAAACACATATATTAAAGAATAGACCCACAAAACCTGTCAGAATAATTTTAAAAACCAGCTGCAAATTAAGAGAAAATGTCAGCTGATATTTTACAAGACGCATAGATATTAGGAAGTGAAATATGTCGCTCTATTTCTGAGCGAGGGGGTCAGGTCTAGGGTACATATATGTAAATAAGGTTTTCAGGAACATATAACAAACAATATGTGGAAATATGGTACATTCGCTGCATACCACCCTTAAAATGGATGTCTTTGTTCCTCGGGCAGTCAAGAAGGGAGATCTCCTCAGCTGTAAGCTTTAAATTTGCCGATTTGTATTTGAGCATAGCTCCCCTTTTATATAATCATATCTAACTGATTCAAAATATTGACCTTTCGGCTAATGGCAGGTCTGTCTTTATTGCCTTCCAACTGTCCGAGGAAGATAGCATCCAGCGGGTGATATGTTTTATAGATACCGCTAAGATTTTCCACATATAACTCTATTTTTCACCTTGTTTATCTTTTCTGGTAAGTATAGTGTTAATTATAATTTCCGTTCTAGAAGCGATTACTTACGGGGGTTCTAACCTAGTGAGTGTGTCTAACTCTAATCATATTCCTACGCTCTACTACTTCAATTGTTTTACTTATATGACGGTAAAAAGTGAGCTTGTTTACCCTGTCTATCTATTATATTTTGGGTGATATACTAATATTTCTAATTTTAATCTTAAACTCACAAAGTAGTTATACTTTACGTTTGAATAAAAAAAAAAAAAAAAAAAAAAAAAAAAAAAAAAAAATTCCTTGTGTAATTACGACCATTTAACTATATTCATCTTTATAATCTGTTTTGTATTAATAATTATATACCTGTCACCTTTCACCTTATTGCTAAATTAAAGTTCTATTCTTCATATAGAATGTGCTAAAGTTTCTAATTTTGTCTTACACCACCTAATCGTAATTCTTCACAGGGGAAAGTAAAAACAAAATACTTGTGCAAAACATACTTCTATTATCATTGTGACCATCTAATTATAATCATCTTATGAAAATCTTTGTGTTGGTGAGTATTTACCTATCCCCCTTCATCTTGCTACTGAACTAGGAGTAACATACTTTTCTCTATACATTTCATTTTACCTCAATGTTCCCACATTTATCGCGTACCCTTATCCCTATTCTACAGTTTCCAGAGATTATTTCTTATATTTTTTCCAGTCTAAATTTCCTGCTATCAGTTCCAATTTTTTTTCAACGGCTATATTACTCTCTATCTGTATATCCCATTCTTTTAGTGTTTCTATAGCCTCTTGAACTGAATTTATTTTTACCCATTTTAGGTCTTTATAGATTGATAAGCCTGCAGGCTGAGCCCATTTGTATCTAATTTCTTTTTGCCTAAGTGTTCTAGTTATTTGTATAAATTCCCTTCTTTTCCCCAGCGTATATGCTGATAAGTCTTGAAATATCTTAATGTTTTCATATGGATGTACTAGCTGTTTCTTTAAGAAAGCATTTTTTAAAACCATTTCTTTTGATGATAAGTAATGTAATCTTATTATAATGTCTCTAGGGGTGGATTTGTCCATTGCTTTAGCCAGAGGAAGTCTGTGTAATTCGTCCATTTTCCAATGGTCTTTCTGCATCTCTGGTACCAGATAGTTAAACAGTCCTTCGACATATGACTCCAGGTCTTCTCCTTGGATTACCTCCGGTATCCCCCTCAGACGCAAATTATTCTTTCTGGATCGATTTTCAAGGTTGTTAATTTTAATGGAAAGCTCCTCATTTTTATTTTCAAGAGCAGTTAAATAATTGAAAAGAGCATTATTGTCCGTTATAATTTTATCACAAACATTTTCATTAGCTTCAATTCTTTGAGTTATGTTGTTAATAGATTCGGTAATTTCGGACATTTGTTTTGATAGGTCTTTTGTCAAATTAACTTGAAATTCTTTTAAAATGGACTTTAACATAGAGCATGTAAGTGCTTCCTCTACTTGAATGGGATTCTCTTCCAGATTTCCCTGAGGAGACCTTTCCGGGGTCTGGTTTTCTGTGCAGTCTAGACTGATGTCTACATTTGAGGAATCTGCACTAGTACCTTTATTTCTTGGAGAGAAAAAGTTTGTTTGTTTTGTTGAGTCTTTTATTTTCTCCTTTGGTCTTGTTTTATTAACTGTATTACTTTTTTTATTTGACATGGTTAGACCTTTTATATTCTTCCTTATTTATCCTTTACGACTTTCTTGTGACACCCCTTTCTTATTTTCTCCCCTCTCTTTTTTTCCTTTTTTTTTTTTTTTTTTTTCCCCTTTATCTTCGCCTTTATCTTCTCTTGTGGTTGTATATTTTCAGGCAGGGGTAAAGAGTTTTTTTCTTATGTACTATTATGTACTAATGTTCTAGAGGTATGTCTTTAAGGAGAGTAGGGGTTTCTTACTTATTTTCAGAGAGTATTGCACTTATATGTTAGCTGGTATTTCTATCTGTTGCTTTGATATTATATTTGTGAAATTTCAGAGATAGTTATTTCACTGTTCCTTAAGGTTAGTAAGCCAGTTCTAATTCTCCAGAGACTCCACGTATGTTATCTGTGTACCATCATGTAAGGGAAGAGAAAGCTGTATCAGCCACAGCTAAGCCACTTACCCTTCCTCCAGGACAGGACAGACCCAGCGCACCGCACTCCACACACCTCTCTCGGCTCCACTCCACCGCACCTGCAGCACTGACTCCCAGGGACACTCACGATGTGAAGTGGAAGGTGAGTATAGATTTTAACCAGCAGTGCTAGCTGTTCTAGTTTAGTGTAACCTTGCCGGGTAGCTGTTTCTAAGCCTCACTGTATCGGGCTGGGCATAGGCGGTTTTCCCAGTATCTCTGCTCCAGCATCTCTGTTCCAGCTGACGCTGTCAATTTCGCGGGGTTTTCCCACCGCGATGCTGTACCGCAGCAATCTTTATTCCGACTCACCCGGAATTAGTTGCCACTTTACTTCTTTTCTATAAGTCCAGGGGGGTCTGTCCTGGGAGGGGGTAACCTGGGCCTCTTACTTGGATGGTTGTTCGCATATCAAGCTATTCCGGGGCTCCCTGGCTGCCAGGCATTACTCAGTCACTGGCATGATTTCTCCTAGCAGGAGATAAGCACGTCTCTCTGGAAACTGCTCCCCTGCAAACTGACACGGCAGTCTCACTCTGGCGTGTGCATCACTTCCGGCGCCCAATATTCTGTTTTTTTTAATAGCTGCTGCTGTCACTTTAAATCACAAACCCTCTGTGCTGCAGTTAAACACACTGACTTATCACATCTAGCCCATGCTGATGACTTGCCTAGTAATACAGATCAATTTACATATGAGAATTAAAATCCTCAACCCCTCATGCCCATCCCCCTTCTCAACCCCCCTCCTCAACCTCAACCCCCTTCCTCAACCCCCTCCTCATCCTCAACCCCCTCCTCATCCTCAACCCCCTCCTCAACCTCCCTCCTCATCCTCAACCTACCTCCTCAACCCCCCCATCCTCATCCTCCCTCCTCAACCCCCCATCCTTCCTTCTCAACCCCCCATCCTCACCCCCCATCATCAACCCCCCTCCTCAACCTCAACCCCCCTCCTAAACCTCCCTCCTCATCCTCAACCTCCCTCCTCAACACCCCCATCCTCAACCCCCTCCTCAACCCACCCATCCTCAACCTCCCTCCTCAACCCCCCATCCTCATCCTCCCTCCTCAACCCCCACATCCTCAGCCGGCACCAGGTATATGCTAATGACGCGGCGCGCATGTGACGTCACGTCATTAGCATATAGCGGGTGCCGGCACCCGGTATATGCTAATGACGTGGCACACATGTGACGTCACCTCATTAGCATATACCGGGTGCCGGCACCCGGTACATGCTAATGACGTGGCGCACATGTGACGTCACATGCACTCCGGGTCAAGAAGGAGCGGACGCCGGAGCAGAAGCAGGTAAGTGAGGGGAGAGGGGGAGGTATTTAGGGGGGTTTAGAGTGAGGAGGGGGGTTTAGGTTGAGGAGGGGGGTTGAGGAGGGAGAATGAGGAGGAGGGTTTATAATGAGGAGGGGGGTTGAGGATGAGGAGGGGAAAGAGACATGGGGGGTTAGAGAGACACAGGGGGGTTAGAGAGACACAGGGGGTTAGAGAGACACGGGGGGGTTAGAGTGACACAGGGGGGTTAGAGAGACACAAGGGGGTTAGAGAGACACGGGGGGAGAGTGACTTGAGTATAAGCCGAGGATGCCCTTTTTAGCCTTAAAAAAAGTGCTGAAAAACTCGACTTATACTCGAGTATATACGGCAAATGAACGTGTAACTTCACTTTTCGAGGTGCTAGATGCCCCCCCCCCTTGCTGTAGGTAAGCTTTTTATATGTTTGTTGTGTTTATTTATTGTGTTTCTCATGTTTTCAAGTGCGCCGGTTTCGGACATTTTTTGCGTGTTCAGAATTGGTCGTAGCGCGTCACGTATTTTTTGTGAGGGCCGCAGTTGCTGGCATGGAGCGCCGTTTTTGCTCTTACTTTCTGTCGTAGGTTGTAATTTTTATCTTACATGCATAGCACACTGAAGTTAATTACATTATAGCTTCTTCTAGATGTGGTAGGTGTATAGTGTTAATTGAAATGGATTTTTTGCTTTGTTTGTTAATTTCTTTTTTTGTTGTACTTTTGGCTTATAGGCATAGCAGAGGGCAAAAATTAGTCTTAGTAATTTGTCCTGCAGGTGATTGTTGTAATAGTATTTTTCTATTTTACTTAAAGGCTTATATGTTGGGGCTGTGAAAAGGTTTGTATTGTTGTTTTTTCTGTGTTAGTAGTATTTGTTCTAGTATTCTATTTTATGTATGTGGTTAGGTTTTATGCTTTATATTGTACATTAGGGATAGCAATTGAGAATGAAAAATGTTATTTACTTTGTGTTTTGACTTTTTTTTTTTGACTATGCTGTTTTATGTTGCCTTTTTTTTTTGCCTAGATTAAAGTTTGGGTTTACTGTTAAACATTGTTGTCCGTAAAAGACAAATAACAGGTAAATGACAAATGTGTCACTACTATTTTGGTAAAGGTTATAATTAGTGGTTGTTATTGTTGTTGGTGATGTCTTTTTTTTGGGTTGACATGGATGCAGAGCAAACATGTACCTTGTTTGAAGTGTGATTTGAAGCAGACTATTTCTTTGTCCGCTGTCGTAAGTCTTCTTCGTCCGATTCGAATCACTGTAGTATTGTTGCGTCTGTAGCCTCGTTTTCGTTTTGTTCGGCGGACATTTTTTCTCTCGCTTAGGTAATTTTAGGCTTTTTAAACTCAGTTTTTTGGACTTAAATGGACGTGTAACTACAATTTTCGAGGTGCTGGATGCCCCCTTGCTGTAGGTAAGCTTTTTATGTGTTTGTTGTGTTTATTTATTGTGTTTCTCATGTTTTCATGTGCGCCAGTTTCAGACGTTTTTTGTGTGTTCTGAATTGGTTGTAGCGCCTCACGTATTTTTTGTGAGGGCCGCAGTTGCTGGCATGGAGCTCCTTTGGCGCTCCATGCCAGCAACTGCGGCCCTCGCAAAGCGAGGGCTGCAAGCTCGCTGCGCGAGCCCGCAACCGTTAGCAACAGCTCACATGCTTACAACTATATAAGATATACAGCAGATGGTATCTAGATTCATTAAAGTTGTGACACATTACGAGGCAAGTAAGTGATGGATTCTGTTGGAGAGAATGTGGAGAAGTGGGCTCTTTCAATCATGTATGGTGGGATTGCCCACTTATTCAAACATTGTGGGGAGAATTTAACAAACACATTATAGACTTAATTAAAGTGGAAATAAAAATCACGCATGAAGTGTCCCTAACCCGCATTTTCCCCACAGACCTAACAATGGAAGTTAAAGCCTTCTTGATAGAGGGTTTGCTGGCAGCAAAGTCTCTCATAGCCTCCAAATGGAGACAGAAGATAATCCCAAATTGGGCGGAAAGAACCAAAGAAGTATAAAATATCTTTAGTTGTAACTTAATGAGCCAGTGGACAAAGACTGACTAAGACTTAAATAGTTAAATTGGAATAGAATTTGTCCCGGCCTTCGACCCTGCCTTCCCTGACCGCCCCCGCTCATTGGTAACCTAGGCTCACCCGCAGTGCTATAGACATTTTTTTTTTGCAGTCATGTGAGTGAATGAATATGTATGGCAACTAAAATGAGAGGAAATGTATATTGTGATTCAATTTATAAGAATGAAGTTGCATGTTTTATTAATGTATTTACATTGTTTGATGTCACGTTTGATATGATCTTTTTTTATTGTAATGTATGGGAAAAATCAATAAAATGTATTTAAAAAAAATAAAAAAAAGAAATGCTACTTTTCTGTACCACCTTAACTGTCATTAATTAACTTTCCCATTGCAGATGATTAGCAGGAAAAACAGGTTCAATTGGTTAAACCAGAATGGTCTTAACTATGCCTTCTCTTCCTCCTTATTACCTGCCACCGTGGGAGTTAATTACCTTATATAAAGGTTGTTACAGAAGAGAAGAAAATCCTTTCATATAATTTATGTTTAAAATAGACAACGTTCAAGCTCAGTTACCTAACATTTCCATTTGCCATTTTCAATTAAAACAACTGCAAATATATTTCTTTACACACGTACTTTCTGTTTCAGTAGTATCCGTATAAGAAGTAAAGTTTAAAAAAAAAAGGTTAAGCAACATGTAGTAAAGCATATTTGCATTTATATAAAGGATGTATGTACCTATTTGTTTGCTTTTTAAAAATATTTTTGGTCCTTTAATGAAATTTGCTTAATTTCTGTTTTTGATAATATTGCAAGGGGCTCACTGTAATTAAAAAATAAAGACCTACCCCGGGAGGGAAAGGGAACACCCCTATAATATACAACCATTTAAGCGAGTTAGTCACGCCCCCTAAATTACACTATGAGTCAGCATGGGAAACTGACCTCAACATACAATTAGACAGAGACCAATGGAACAGCATTCGGAAACAAGCAAAAATCACATCACTTAACGTAATTATGAAGGAAAACGCCTATAAAGTTATCATGAGGTGGTACTTAACTCCAGTAAGAATGCACATAGGAAACTAGACGATTAGCGACACCTGCGAAAGGGGCTGCAACCAGAAAGGGACTCTAATCCATAAACTATGGGAATGCCCTATGATTAGACATACCTGGGTGGACACTTACAAAACCCTGGAGAATTTATGGGGTCAAAACTATCCCATGAGACCAGAAGAGGCCATTCTGGGTTTACCGGTAGAAGGGATGTCCAACTCAGAACAATTCCTAACCAACCAAATTTTCTTAGCAGTTAGGATAGTAGTAGCCGCCCATTGGAAATCACCCACCCCATTGTTTGAAGTAGTCTTAAACAAAATTGAGTTTGTTCGGTCCATGAGCATTTTGTCCGCTGAGGTTGACCATAACTACAAACGCTGGGCCTCCTGCTGGGCCGCCTGGGAGACAAGACGAGGCAGATGAATAGGGTGAGTGACACTTTTTCCCTCCAAAGGAGCTATTAAGGGAACCATATCAGGAGTTGTCATAACTTACCCAACACCATTAGCCTCATACAGTAACCTAAACACAGAGTTCGCAACATATTAGTGGAAACCAACCAAGCTCAAGACAACAGATGGTCAGGAATCCAAGTTCATAAATTTTTTTTTCCCATAGTTATGGGACTTTATTACATATAGTTTTTTTTATTTTATTAGTATTAAGTTAATTGAAAGCTAATACCAGCTATTATATTTCCAGAAAAACGGAAAAAGAGAGGAGTTTTGGACAGGCAGATGACATACTACAAACCAGTTATGTGAAACACGTTTATTGTTAATTTCTACTTACCATCACAAATGTTTTTGCTGGACTATGTTTTATGTCTGACCTGTCTAATAAAAATCATTTAAAAAAAAATAAAGACCTACATACAATGTAAAAAAAAACAAAGGATGTATACACTATACTCAATATAATAATGTAATGATAGTAACCACAAAGATTGCTCTTGGTGATATAATTGTGTCTGAAAAAAAATATTTGTCTGTACCAGTCTCTTATTGCTTCTTTCTTTCTTTATTTGTAGCACTGAAATGGTATCCACACAGCAGTCAACTTCCTGTCTTTGGTTTGCCCTCATATTCTTTTCACAGACATTCATTGTTTTCTTATTCTTTCGCAATATATCCAGATATTCATCTAAAGTGTCAGAACCCCCAGAAAAACATGATCTCTCTGCAGAAAAGGAACCTGAACTGACTATCTTGCTGTGGACTTGGCCATTTGGAAATAGCTTTCCTCTGAATCAGTGTCCTGAGAGTTTAAGTGCTTCTAGGTGCTTCTATACTGCTAATCGTAGCTTGTACTCTTCTTCAGATGTTGTTATTTTCCATCACAGAGATGTATGTAACTCTATGAAACTCATGCCTCAGATACCAAGACCTCCAGGACAGTACTGGGTGTGGTTCAACTTAGAGTCACCAAGTCAGAGCCCGAATCTGGGAATGATGGATAATCTCATTAATCTAACCATGTCTTATCGAGAAGACTCAGACATCTTCATTCCTTATGGTTCTCTTGAGGAGAAAAATCTCACCCAGAAGTTCATTATCCCAGAAAAGTCCCACCTTGTTGCCTGGGCAGTCAGTAACTGGAATCCACAATCCAAACGGGTTCAGTATTACCATGAACTGCAAAAATACATAAATATTGACATTTATGGGAGGCAACATATTCCTTTAGACATGAAAAGTGCGCTTGATACCTTCTCTAAATACAAGTTCTACCTGGCATTTGAGAACTCACAGCATAAAGACTACATTACAGAGAAGCTTTGGAATAATGCTCTCATGTCTGGGTCCGTGCCTGTTGTTCTAGGCCCACCTCGGGAAAACTATGAGAGATTTATACCTCGAGACTCCTTTATTCATGTAGAAGATTTTGTCAGTGCTAAAGAACTAGCTGCTTACCTTTTGAAGCTGGACAGAGACAACCAGAGATATCAACAATACTTTGAATGGCGGTCAAAATTTCAGGTTGCAGTACACGCAGGTTTTGTTAAACATTACTGCAAGGCATGTAAAGTGTTAAAAATGGCCCCTTCATCTAAGATCATACCCACTCTAACCACATGGTTCACATGACACATATTAACAGTTTATTCCTCTATCATGCAAGTCTTACATATTACAAAAGATGCTTTTTGCATAAAAAATACATAAAACTTATTCAATTTAATTTTAATGCAGAGAGTATTTGTGTCTCTAGACATTACTGGCAATCAGGTATGGTTCATACATCTATATGTTATAGGCAACTTATAAACATACATTATGTAGAAAAAACAATAAAAATTAGATACTTGTGCTTGTACATGTTGCCTAGAGTGCAAACAAATGATCAGTAAATCTAATTTAATCCAGTTTATAGTTTGTAGTTATTTAATACAAGTTGGCTTGATAAAATGAGATTTTGTGAGAAGTGAGTTTCAAATATTAATTAAATAGATTTAGATTAGAGTTTTGAGGGGAGCTAGTTAAAGGGTGCCCCCTATTCCAGTATTCATAACATTTGTGATGGTTACTGGTGTCAAATAAAGAATTTTTAAAATGTATTTCCAAATTTATAAAATCAAGTTATAAGTAGGGGTCTGCAAAAAATATAAGTAGGTAGAGAGTAACCTAACACACTTACATAAAGAGTTACCCAACACCCAACTCGCTTAATTATAGACCAGATTTACACAAGAACTATGTAAAGAACACATGCTCATTTGCAGAACTTGTACATTGTTTAGCAACCAAACGCAAATATGCTTGTTTGTAGATAAAGTTTTTGTTTATACCATACAAAATGGATAGTTTATTAGTATATAGTATAGTATGTGAGCAGAAAGTAGGTGGCAATTTTCACATTTTCACATCAGAGTATTGCGGTATATACCACCAATTTTTATTGGATGAACATTATAGTTAGAGTGATAAGTTTTCAAGAGTCATATCTCTTTTTATCAAGTGAGAAGCAATACTCAACAGCAAGTATTGCTTCTGACTTGATAAAGAAAGGCACAACTCTCGAAAGCTTGTCACTATAACTATAATGTTTGTCCAATAAGAAAAGGTGTCAATATATACTGTAATACTCTGGTTATTCATTCAGATTACTGGACACTCACAGCTCATTCACTCTTTATATATACTGTATATATATATATATATATATATATATATATATACGCCGTATATACTCGAGTATAAGCCGAGTTTTTCAGCCCTTTTTTAAAGGCAAAATGCTCGAGTCACTCTCCCCCCGTGTGTCTCTGTGTCTCTAACCCTCCCCTGTGTGTTTCTCTACACCCCGTGTCTCTTTCCCTCCCCCCCGTGTCTTTCCCTCCACCATGTCTCTTTCCCTCCCCCCTCCTCACCATAAACCCCCCTCCTCCACCCGGTATATGCTAATGACGCGGCGTTCATGTGATGTCACATGCGCGCCGGCGCCGGGTCAAGGAGCGGAGGCTGGAATACAAGCAGGTAAGTGAGGGGAGAGGGGGGAGATATTTAGGGGGGTTCAGGTGGAGGAGGGGGGTTGAGGGGGGTTTAGGTGGCGGAGGTGTGTTTAGGGAGGTTGAGGGGGGAAGTTTGAAGGGGGGGTTGAGGTTGAGGGGTGTTGAGGTTGAAGAGGGAGGTTGAGGATGGGGGGTTGAGGAGGAAGGTTGAGGAGGGGGTTGAGGAGGAAGGTTGAGGAGGGGGTTGAGGATGGGGGGTTGAGGAGGGGGTTGAGGATGACGAGGGAGGTTGAGGAGGGGTTTGGCGATGAGGATGGAGGTTGAGGCTGAGGAGGATGGGTTGAGGAGGAAGGTTGAGGAGGGGGTTGAGGATGGGTGGTTAAGGGGGGGGTTGAGGATGACGAGGGAGGTTGAGGAGGGGTTTGGCGATGAGGATGGAGGTTGAGGCTGAGGAGGAGAGGTTGAGGAGGGGGATTGAGGATAAGGGGCTGAGGAGAGAGGATGAGGATGGGGGGGTTGAGGATGGGGGGGTTGAGGATGAGGAGGGAGGTTGAGGATGAGGAGGGAGGTTGAGGATGAGGAGGAGGGGTTAAGGAGGGGGGTTGAGGATCAGGGGTTTAGGAGAGAGGATGAGGATGGGGGGGTTGAGGATGGGGGGTTGAGGATGGAGGTTGAGGAGGAAGGGTTGGGGTTGAGGGGGCGTTGAGGTTGAGGAGGGGGTTGAGGAGGAGGATGGGGGGTTGAGGAGGAGGTTGAGGATGGAGGGTTGAGGAGGGAGGTTGAGGAAGGGGTTGAGGAGGTGAGGTTGAGGATGAGAAGGGAGGTTGAGGAGGGGGGTTGAGGTTGAGGAGGGGGTTGAGGAGAGAGGATGAGGATGGAGGGGTTGAGGAGGGGGATTGTGGATGGGGGGTTGAGGAGAGAGGATGAGGATGGGGGGGTTGGGGAGGGGGATTGAGGAGGGGGGGTTGAGGAGGGAGGTAGAGGAGGGGGTTGAGGAAGGAAAAGGGAGGTTGAGGAGGGGGTTGAGGATGAGGAGGGAGGTTGAGGAGGGGGTTGAGGATGAGGAGGGAGGTTAAGGATGAGGAGTGAGGTTGAGGATGAGGAAGGAGGCTGAGGATGAGGAGTGGGGTTGAGAATGAGGAGGGGGGTTGAGGAGGGTGATAAGGGAGTGGGGAAGAGACACAGGAAAGGGAGAGGGGAGAAGAGACACGGGAGAGAGAGCGGGGACACAGAGGGCACAAGAGGGACACAGGGGGCAGCACATTTCCCACCCTCGGCTTATACTCGAGTCACTAATTTTACCCAGTATTTTGTGGTTAAATGGGTGCCTCGGCTTATACTCGGGTCGGCTTATACTCGAGTATATACAGTATATATATATATATATGTGTGTATACTGTATATACACGCAGAGCAATCATGCAAAAAGAGAGAGGGCATTGCATATATATATATATATATATATATATATATATGTAGAGAGAGAGACACACACATTAACATCTAGGAAGCAGAGTTTGTGAAGGACCCAAATTGTGGCATTTCTATGTAGTGTAATTCAGTGGTTGTCAATATATGGCAGCCCCAAATCCATGGGTGTATTAAGGTTTTATGCTACCCTAAGTCATTCAGATTAGTTTGGCCCCCACATGCCCCAATTGCAGCTCCTCACTTTCTCTTTCTATATCTCATATCATAAGTGTTTGTGGTTTATGTTTATACCTGTACATGGTATGTCATAAAGTGTCAAGTGCACGTACAGACAGAATGTTCACTGTGAATATGATTCAGTATACAGCATATGTATGTTTTTATTATACATAGAGAGGCAACATGAAGCCCATCAGAAGAAGCATCCCATGATGCCAAAGGGAAAGTCATGAGATGCCTTCAGAAGGGTGGATGTCTGAGTCCAGTCATGAATCTATGGACCCCATGCAATTGGGAGTTACTCATCTGTCTGAAGCAAGAGTATGTACAGGAATACAGGGCAGTGTTTAGCCCTTTATATATGACCAATCTTAATAAAATATAAACACACCAACAGTTCAGAAACCCTCGGAAGAAATTGGAAATTAACAGATTATGTCTACACAAGAGAAATATAAAGGAAGAGGAATTATTTTCTAACATCTAAGTTGAGTGGACAACTTGATTCTACAAGCTATGCCGACAGCCCAGGATTTCAATGTATTTCTGCTGTTGTATTCCGGTTCTCTCTAATGTAGCATCCAGGGGTGGCTGGTGCATGGGGCAAATGGGCAACCGCCCTCCCAAAATGAATACACTGACCTAATCCGCCAAACACTTACTTAATTGTATAATTTATATAATAAAAAAATAAACATTTTTTTTATCATGTTCAATATTCTGTTTTTTTTAATAGCTGCTGCTGTCACTTTAAATCACAAACCCTCTGTGCTACAGTTAAACACACTGACTTATCACATCTAGCCCCTGCTGATGACTTGCCTAGTAATACAGATTAATTTACATATGAGAATTAAAATCCTCAACCCCTCATGCCCATCCCCCTTCTCAACCCCCCTCCTCAACCTCAACCCCCTTCCTCAACCCCCTCCTCATCCTCAACCCCCTCCTCATCCTCAACCCCCTCCTCAACCTCCCTCCTCATCCTCAACCTCCCTCCTCAACCCCCCCATCCTCAACCCCCCTCCTCAACCCCCCCATCCTCAACCCCCCATCCTCATCCTCCCTCCTCAACCCCCCATCCTTCCTTCTCAACCCCCCATCCTCACCCCCCATCATCAACCCCCCATCATCAACCCCCTCCTCAACCCGCTCCTCAACCCCCTCCTCAAACCCCTCCTAAACCTCAACCCCCCTCCTCAACCTCAACCCCCCTCCTAAACCTACCTCCTCATCCTCAACCTCCCTCCTCAACACCCCCATCCTCAACCCCCTCCTCAACCCACCCATCCTCAACCTCCCTCCTCAACCCCCCATCCTCATCCTCCCTCCTCAACACCACATCCTCATCCTCCCTCCTCAACCCCCACGTCCTCAGCCGGCACCAGGTATATGCTAATGACGCGGCGCGCATGTGACGTCCCGTCATTAGCATATACCGTTACCCGGTATATGCTAATGACGCAGCGCGCATGTGACGTCACGTCATTAGCATATACCGGGTGCCGGCACCCGGTACATGCTAATGATGTGGCGCGCATGTGACGTCACATGCACTCCGGGTCAAGAAGGAGCGGACGCCGGAGCAGAAGCAGGTAAGTGAGGGGAGATGGGGAGGTATTTAGGGGGGTTTAGAGTGAGGAGGGGGGTTTAGGTTGAGGAGGGTGGTTGAGGAGGGAGAATGAGGAGGAGGGTTTATAATGAGGAGGGGGGTTGAGGATGAGGAGGGTAAAGAGACATGGGGGGTTAGAGAGACTCAGGGGGTTAGAGAGACTAGGGGGGTTAGAGAGACACCGGGGGTTAGAGTGACACAGGGGGGTTAGAGAGACACAAGGGGGTTAGAGAGACACGGGGGGAGAGTGACTTGAGTATAAGCCGAGGGGGCCCTTTTTAGCCTTAAAAAAAGTGCTGGAAAACTCGACTTATACTCGAGTATATACGGCAAATGGACGTGTAACTTCACTTTTCGAGGTGCTAGATGCCCCCCCCCCCTTGCTGTAGGTAAGCTTTTTATATGTTTGTTGTGTTTATTTATTGTGTTTCTCATGTTTTCATGTGCGCCGGTTTCTGCCATTTTTTGCGTGTTCAGAATTGGTCGTAGCGCGTCACATATTTTTTGTGAGGGCCGCAGTTGCTGGCATGGAGCGCCTTTTTTGCTCTTACTTTCTGTCGTAGGTTGTAATTTTTATCTTACATGCATAGCACACTGAAGTTAATTACATTATAGCTTCTTCTAGATGTGGTAGGTGTATCGTGTTAATTGAAATGGATTTTTTGCTTTGTTTGTTAATTTCTTTTTTTGTTGTACTTTTGGCTTATAGGCATAGCAGAGGGCAAAAATTAGTCTTAGTAATTTGTCCTGCAGGTGATTGTTGTAATAGTATTTTTCTATTTTACTTAAAGGCTTATATGTTGGGGCTGTGAAAAGGTTTGTATTGTTGTTTTTTCTGTGTTAGTAGTATTTGTTCTAGTATTCTATTTTAAGTATGTGGTTAGGTTTTATGCTTAATATTGTACATTAGGGATAGCAATTGAGAATGAAAAATGTTATTTACTTTGTGTTTTGACTATTTTTTTGACTATGCTGTTTTATGTTGCTTATTTTTTTTGCCTAGATTAAAGTTTGGGTTTACTGTTAAACATTGTTGTCCGTAAAAGACAAATAACAGGTAAATGACAAATGTGTCACTACTATTTTGGTAAAGGTTATAATTAGTGGTTGTTATTGTTGTTGGTGATGTCTTTTTTTTGGGTTGACATGGATGCAGAGCAAACATGTACCTTGTTTGAAGTGTGATTTGAAGCAGACTATTTCTTTTTACCGCTGTCGTAAGTCTTCGTTCGATTCAAATCACTGTAGTATTGTTGCGTCTGTAGCCTCGTTTTCGTTTTGTTCGGCGGACATTTTTTCTCTCGCTTAGGTAATTTTAGACTTTTTAAACTCCGTTTTTTGGACTTAAATGGACGTGTAACTACAATTTTCGAGATGCTGGATGCCCCTCTTGCTGTAGGTAAGCTTTTTATGTGTTTGTTGTGTTTATTTATTGTGTTTCTCATGTTTTCATGTGCGCCGGTTTCGGACGTTTTTTGTGTGTTCTGAATTGGTTGTAGCGCGTCACGTATTTTTTGTGAGGGCCGCAGTTGCTGGCATGGAGCTCCTTTGGCGCTCCATGCCAGCAACTTCAGCACTCGCAAAGCGAGGGCTGCAGGCTCGCTGCGCGAGCCCGCAACCGTTAGCAACAGCTCGCATGCTTGGGATTCTGTTGGATAGAATGTGGAGAAGTGGGCTCTTTCAATCATATATGGTGGGATTGCCCACTTATTCAAACATTGTGGGGAGAATTTAACAAACACATTATAGACTTAATTAAAGTGGAAATAAAAATCACGCATGAAGTGGCCCTAACCCGCATTTTCCCCACAGACCTAACACTGGAAGTTAAAGCCTTCTTGATAGAGGGCTTGCTGGCAGCAAAGTCTCTCATAGCCTCCAAATGGAGACAGAAGATAATCCCAAATTGGGCGGAAAGAACCAAAGAAGTATAAAATATCTTTAGTTGTAACTTAATGAGCCAGTGGACAAAGACTGACTAAGACTTAAATAGTTAAATTGGAATAGAATTTGTCCCGGCCTTCGACCCTGCCTTCCCTGACCGCCCCCGCTCATTGGTAACCTAGGCTTACCCGCAGTGCTATAGACATTTTTTTTTTTGCAGTCATGTGAGTGAATGAATATGTATGGCAACTAAAATGAGAGGAAATGTATATTGTGATTCAATTTATAAGAATGAAGTTGCATGTTTTATTAATGTATTTACATTGTTTGATGTCACGTTTGATATGATCTTTTTTTATTGTAATGTATAGGAAAAATCAATAAAATGTATTTAAAAAAAATAAAAAAAAGAAATGCTACTTTTCTGTACCACCTTAACTGTCATTAATTAACTTTCCCATTGCAGATGATTAGCAGGAAAAACAGGTTCAATTGGTTAAACCAGAATGGTCTTAACTATGCCTTCTCTTCCTCCTTATTACCTGCCACCGTGGGAGTTAATTACCTTATATAAAGGTTGTTACAGAAGAGAAGAAAATCCTTTCATGTAATTTATGTTTAAAATAGACAACGTTCAAGCTCAGTTACCTAACATTTCCATTTGCCATTTTCAATTAAAACAACTGCAAATATATTTCTTTACACACGTACTTTCTGTTTCAGTAGTATCCGTATAAGAAGTAAAGTTTAAAAAAAAAAGGTTAAGCAACATGTAGTAAAGCATATTTGCATTTATATAAAGGATGTATGTACCTATTTGTTTGCTTTTTAAAAATATTTTTGGTCCTTTAATGAAATTTGCTTATTTTCTGTTTTTGATAATATTGCAAGGGGCTCACTGTAATTAAAAAATAAAGACCTACCCCGGGAGGGAAAGGGAACATCTCCATAATATACAACCATTTAAGCGAGTTAGTCACGCCCCCTAAATTACACTATGAGTCAGCATGGGAAACTGACCTCAACATACAATTAGACAGAGACCAATGGAACAGCATTCGGAAACAAGCAAAAATCACATCACTTAACGTAATTATGAAGGAAAACGCCTATAAAGTTATCATGAGGTGGTACTTAACTCCAGTAAGAATGCACATAGGAAACTAGACGATTAGCGACACCTGCGAAAGGGGCTGCAACCAGAAAGGGACTCTAATCCATAAACTATGGGAATGCCCTATGATTAGACATACCTGGGTGGACACTTACAAAACCCTGGAGAATTTATGGGGTCAAAACTATCCCATGAGACCAGAAGAGGCCATTCTGGGTTTACCGGTAGAAGGGATGTCCAACTCAGAACAATTCCTAACCAACCAAATTTTCTTAGCAGTTAGGATAGTAGTAGCCGCCCATTGGAAATCACCCACCCCATTGTTTGAAGTAGTCTTAAACAAAATTGAGTTCGTTCGGTCCATGAGCATTTTGTCCGCTGAGGTTGACCATAACTACAAACGCTGGGCCTCCTGCTGGGCCGCCTGGGAGACAAGACGAGGCAGATGAATAGGGTGAGTGACACTTTTTCCCTCCAAAGGAGCTATTAAGGGAACCATATCAGGAGTTGTCTTAACTTACCCAACACCATTAGCCTCATACAGTAACCTAAACACAGAGTTTGCAACATATTAGTGGAAACCAACCAAGCTCAAGACAACAGATGGTCAGGAATCCAAGTTCATAATTTTTTTTCCCATACTTATGGGACTTTATTACATATAGTTTTTTTTTTTTTATTAGTATTAAGTTAATTGAAAGCTAATACCAGCTATTATATTTCCAGAAAAACGGAAAAAGAGAGGAGTTTTGGACAGGCAGATGACATACTAGAAACCAGTTATGTGAAACACGTTTATTGTTAATTTCTACTTACCATCACAAATGTTTTTGCTGGACTATGTTTTTTGTCTGACCTGTCTAATAAAAATCAATTTAAAAAAATAAATACCTACATACAATGTTAAAAAAAAAAAAAGGATGTATACACTATACTCAATATAATAATGTAATGATAGTAACCACAAAGATTGCTCTTGGTGATATAATTGTGTCTGAAAAAAAATATTTGTCTGTACCAGTCTCTTATTGCTTCTTTCTTTATTTGTAGCACTGAAATGGTATCCACACAGCAGTCAACTTCCTGTCTTTGGTTTGCCCTCATATTCTTTTCACAGACATTCATTGTTTTCTTATTCTTTCGCAATATATCCAGATATTCATCTAAAGTGTCAGAACCCCCAGAAAAACATGATCTCTCTGCAGAAAAGGAACCTGAACTGACTATCTTGCTGTGGACTTGGCCATTTGGAAATAGCTTTCCTCTGAATCAGTGTCCTGAGAGTTTAAGTGCTTCTAGATGCTTCTATACTGCTAATCGTAGCTTGTACTCTTCTTCAGATGTTGTTATTTTCCATCACAGAGATGTATGTAACTCTATGAAACTCATGCCTCAGATACCAAGACCTCCAGGACAGTACTGGGTGTGGTTCAACTTAGAGTCACCAAGTCAGAGCCCGAATCTGGGAATGATGGATAATCTCATTAATCTAACCATGTCTTATCGAGAAGACTCAGACATCTTCATTCCTTATGGTTCTCTTGAGGAGAAAAATCTCACCCAGAAGTTCATTATCCCAGAAAAGTCCCACCTTGTTGCCTGGGCAGTCAGTAACTGGAATCCACAATCCAAACGGGTTCAGTATTATCATGAACTGAAAAAATACATAAATATTGACATTTATGGGAGGCAACATATTCCTTTAGACATGAAAAGTGCGCTTGATACCTTCTCTAAATACAAGTTCTACCTGGCATTTGAGAACTCACAGCATAAAGACTACATTACAGAGAAGCTTTGGAATAATGCTCTCATGTCTGGGTCCGTGCCTGTTGTTCTAGGCCCACCTCGGGAAAACTATGAGAGATTTATACCTCGAGACTCCTTTATTCATGTAGAAGATTTTGTCAGTGCTAAAGAACTAGCTGCTTACCTTTTGAAGCTGGACAGAGACAACCAGAGATATCAACAATACTTTGAATGGCGGTCAAAATTTCAGGTTGCAGTACACGCAGGTTTTGTTAAACATTACTGCAAGGCATGTAAAGTGTTAAAAAAGCCCCCTTCATCTAAGATCATACCCAGTCTAACCACATGGTTCACATGACACATATTAACAGTTTATTCCTCTATCATGCAAGTCTTACATATTACAAAAGATGCTTTTTGCATAAAAAATACATAAAACTTATTCAATTTAATTTTAATGCAGAGAGTATTTGTGTCTCTAGACATTACTGGCAATCAGGTATGGTTCATACATCTATATTTTATAGGCAATTTATTAACATAAATTATGTAGAAAAAACAATAAAAATTAGATACTTGTGCTTGTACATGTTGCCTAGAGTGCAAACAAATGATCAGTAAATCTAATTTAATCCAGTTTATAGTTTGTAGTTATTTAATACAAGTTGGCTTGATAAAATGAGATTTTGTGTGAAGTCAGTTTCAAATATTAATTAAATAAATTTAGTTTAGAGTTTTGAGGGGAGCTAGTTAAAGGGTGCCCCCTATTCCAGTATTCATAACATTTGTGATGGTTACTGGTGTCAAATAAATAATTTTTAAAATGTATTTCCAAATTTATAAAATCAAGTTACAAGTAGGGGGATGCAAAAAATATAAGTAGGTAGAGAGTAACCTAACACACTTACATAAAGAGTAACCCAACACCCAACACGCTTAATTATAGACCAGATTTACACAAGAACTATGTAAAGAACACATGCTCATTTGCAGAACTTGTACATTGTTTAGCAACCAAACGCAAATATGCTTGTTTGTAGATAAAGTTTTTGTATATACCATACAAAATGGATAGTTTATTAGTATATAGCATAGTATGTGAGCAGAAAGTAGGTGGCAATTTTCACATTTTCACATCAGAGTATTGCGGTAGATACCACCAATTTTTATTGGATGAACATTATAGTTAGAGTGATAAGTTTTCAAGAGTCATATCTCTTTGTATCAAGTGAGAAGCAATACTCAACAGCAAGTATTGCTTCTGACTTGATAAAGAAAGGCACAACTCTCGAAAGTTTGTCACTATAACTATAATGTTTGTCCAATAAGAAAAGGTGTCAATATATACTGTAATACTCTGGTTATTCATTCAGATTACTGGACACTCACAGCTCATTCACTCTTTATATATACTGTATATATATATATATATATATACGCCGTATATACTCGAGTATAAGCCGAGTTTTTCAGCCCTTTTTTTAAGGCAAAATGCTCGAGTCACTCTCCCCCCGTGTGTCTCTAACCCCGCCGTGTGTCTCTAACCCCCCCCCCTGTGTCTCTGTGTCTCTAACTCCCCTGTGTGTCTCTGTGTCTCTAACCCCCCCGTGTGTCTCTCTACACCCTGTGTCTCTTTCCCTCCCCCCCGTGTCTTTCCCTCCCCCCCATGTCTCTTTCCCTCCCCCCTCCTCACCATAAACCCCCCTCCTCCACCCGGTATATGCTAATGGCGCGGAGTTCATGTGATGTCACATGCGCGCCGGCGCAGGGTCAAGGAGCGGAGGCTGGAATACAAGCAGGTAAGTGAGGGGAGAGTGGGAAGGTATTTAGGGGGGTTCAGGTGGAGGAGGGGGGTTGAGGGGGGTTTAGGTGGCGGAGGTGTATTTAGGGAGGTTGAGGGGGGAAGTTTGAAGGGGGGGTTGAGGTTGAGGGGTGTTGAGGTTGAGGAGGGGGTTTGAGGGGGGTTGAGGTTGAAGAGGGAGGTTGAGGATGAGGATGGGGGGTTGAGGAGGAAGGTTGAGGAGGGGGTTGAGGAGGAAGGTTGAGGAGGGGGTTGAGGATGGGGGGTTGAGGAGGGGGTTGAGGATGACGAGGGAGGTTGAGGAGGGGTTTGGCGATGAGGATGGAGGTTGAGGCTGAGGAGGAGGGGTTGAGGAGGGGGGTTGAGGATAAGGGGCTGAGGAGAGAGGATGAGGATGGGGGGGTTGAGGATGGGGGGGTTGAGGAGGAGGAGGGAGGTTGAGGATGAGGAGGGAGGTTGAGGATGAGGAGGAGGGGTTAAGGAGGGGGGTTGAGGATCAGGGGTTTAGGAGAGAGGATGAGGATGGGGGGGTTGAGGATGGGGGGTTGAGGATGGAGGTTGAGGAGGAAGGGTTAAGGTTGAGGGGGCGTTGAGGTTGAGGAGGGGGTTGAGGATGAGGATGGGGGGTTGAGGAGGAGGTTGAGGATGGAGGGTTGAGGAGGGAGGTTGAGGAAGGGGTTTAGGAGGTGAGATTGAGGATGAGGAGGGAGGTTGAGGAGGGGGGTTAAGGTTGAGGAGGGGGTTGAGGAGAGAGGATGAGGATGGAGGGGTTGAGGAGGGGGATTGTGGATGGGGGGTTGAGGAGAGAGGATGAGGAGGGGGGGGTTGGGGAGGGGGATTGAGGAGGGGGGGTTGAGGAGGGAGGTAGAGGAGGGGGTTGAGGAAGGAAAAGGGAGGTTGAGGAGGGGGTTGAGGATGAGGAGGGAGGTTGAGGAGGGGGTTGAGGATGAGGAGGGAGGTTAAGGATGAGGAGGGAGGTTGAGGATGAGGAAGGAGGCTGAGAATGAGGAGTGGGGTTGAGAATGAGGAGGGGGGTTGAGGAGGGTGATAAGGGAGTGGGGAAGAGACACAGGAAAGGGAGAGGGGAGAAGAGACACGGGAGAGAGAGCGGGGACACAGAGGGCACAAGAGGGACACAGGGGGCAGCACATTTCCCACCCTCGGCTTATACTCAAGTCACTAATTTTACCCAGTATTTTGTGGTTAAATGGGTGCCTCGGCTTATACTCGGGTCGGCTTATACTCGGGTATATACAGTATATATATATATATATATATATATATATATATATATATATATGTGTGTGTATACTGTATATACACGCAGAGCAATCATGCAAAAAGAGAGAGTGCATTGCATATATATATATATATATATATATATATATATATATATATATATATATATATATATATATAAATGTAGAGAGAGAGACACACATTAACATCTAGGAAGCAGAGTTTGTGAAGGACCCAAATTGTGGCATTTCTATGTAGTGTAATTCAGTGGTTGTCAATATATGGCAGCCCCAAATCCATAGGTGTATTAAGGTTTTATGCTACCCTAAGTCATTCAGATTAGTTTGGCCCCCACATGCCCCAATTGCAGCTCCTCACTTTCTCTTTCTATATCTCATATAATAAGTGTTTGTGGTTTATGTTTATACCTGTACATGGTATGTCATAAAGTGTCAAGTGCACGTACAGACAGAATGTTCATTGTGAATATGATTCAGTATACAGCATATGTATGTTTTTATTATACATAGAGAGGCAACATGAAGCCCATCAGAAGAAGCATCCCATGATACCAAAGGGAAAGTCATGAGATGCCTTCAGAAGGGTGGATGTCTGAGTCCAGTCATGAATCTATGGACCCCATGCAATTGGGAGTTACTCATCTGTCTGAAGCAAGAGTATGTACAGGAATACAGGGCAGTGTTTAGCCCTTCATATATGACCAATCTTAATAAAATATAAACACACCAACAGTTCAGAAACCCTCGGAAGAAATTGGAAATTAACAGATTATGTCTACACAAGAGAAATATAAAGGAAGAGGAATTATTTTCTAATATCTAAGTTGAGTGGACAACTTGATTCTACAAGCTATGCCGACAGCCCAGGATTTCAATGTATTTCTGCTGTTGTATTCCAGTTCTCTCTAATGTAGCATCCAGGGGTGGCTGGTGCATGGGGCAAATGGGCAACCGCCCTCCCAAAATGAATACACTGACCTAATCCCCCAATCACTTACTTAATTGTATAATTTATATAATAAAAAAATAAACATTTTTTTTATCATGTTCAATATTCTGTTTTTTTTAATAGCTGCTGCTGTCACTTTAAATCACAAACCCTCTGTGCTGCAGTTAAACACACTGACTTATCACATCTAGCCCCTGCTGATGACTTGCCTAGTAATACAGATCAATTTACATATGAGAATTAAAATCCTCAACCCCTCATGCCCATCCCCCTTCTCAACCCCCCTCCTCAACCTCAACCCCCTTCCTCAACCCTCTCCTCATCCTCAACCCCCTCCTCATCCTCAACCCCCTCCTCAACCTCCCTCCTCATCCTCAACCTCCCTCCTCAACCCCCCCATCCTCAACCACCCTCCTCAACCCCCCCATCCTCAACCACCCTCCTCAACCCCCCCATCCTCAACCACCCTCCTCAACCCCCCCATCCTCAACCCCCCATCCTCATCCTCCCTCCTAAACCCCCCATCCTTCCTTCTCAACCCCCCATCCTCACCCCCCATCATCAACCCCCCATCATCAACCCCCTACTCAACCCGCTCCTCAACCCCCTCCTCAAACCCCTCCTCAACCTCAACCCCCCTCCTTAACCTCAACCCCCCTCCTAATCCTCCCTCCTCATCCTCAACCTCCTTCCTCAACACCCCCATCCTCAACCCCCTCCTCAACCAACCCATCCTCAACCTCCCTCCTCAACCCCCCATCCTCATCCTCCCTCCTCAACACCCACATCCTCATCCTCCCTCCTCAACCCCCACATCCTAAGCCGGCACCAGGTATATGCTAATGACGCGGCGCGCATGTGACGTCCCGTCATTAGCATATACCGTCACCCGGTATATGCTAATGACGCAGCGCGCATGTGACGTCACGTCATTAGCATATACCGGGTGCCGGCACCCGGTATATGCTAATGACGTGGCACACATGTGACGTCACGTCATTAGCATATACCGGGTGCCGGCACCCGGTACATGCTAATGACGTGGCGCCCATGTGACGTCACATGCACTCCGGGTCAAGAAGGAGCGGACGCCGGAGCAGAAGCAGGTAAGTGAGGGGAGAGGGGGAGGTATTTAGGGGGGTTTAGAGTGAGGAGGGGGGTTTAGGTTGAGGAGGGGGGTTGAGGAGGGAGAATGAGGAGGAGGGTTTATAATGAGGAGGGGGGTGAGGATGAGGAGGGGAAAGAGACATGGGGGTTAGAGAGACACAGGGGGTTAGTAAGACACGGGGGGTTAGAGAGACACGGGGGGGTTAGAGTGACACAGGGGGGTTAGAGAGACACAAGGGTGTTAGAGAGACACGGGGGGAGAGTGACTTGAGTATAAGCCGAGGGGGCCCTTTTTAGCCTTAAAAAAAGTGCTGAAAAACTCGACTTATACTCGAGTATATACGGCAAATGGACGTGTAACTTCACTTTTCGAGGTGCTGGATGCCCCCCCCCCCCCCCTTGCTGTAGGTAAGCTTTTTATATGTTTGTTGTGTTTATTTATTGTGTTTTCATGTGCACCGGTTTCGGCCATTTTTTGCGTGTTCAGAATTGGTCGTAGCGCGTCACGTATTTTTTGTGAGGGCCGCAGTTGCTGGCATGGAGGGCCTTTTTTTCTCTTACTTTCTGTCGTAGGTTGTAATTTTTATCTTACATGCATAGCACACTGAAGGTAATTACATTATAGTTTCTCCTAGATGTAGTAGGTGTATAGTGTTAATTGAAATGGATTTTTTGCTTTGTTTGTTAATTTCTTTTTTGTTGTACTTTTGGCTTATAGGCATAGCGGAGGGCAAAAATTAGTCTTAGTAATTTGTCCTGCAGGGGATTGTTGTAATAGTATTTTTCTATTTTACTTAAAGGCTTATATGTTGGGGCTGTGAAAAGGTTTGTATTGTTGTTTTTTCGGTGTTAGTAGTATTTGTTCTAGTATTCTATTTTATGTATGTGGTTAGGTTTTATGCTTAATATTGTACATTAGGGATAGCAATTGAGAATGAAAACTTTTATTTACTTTGTGTTTTGACTATTTTTTTGACTATGCTGTTTTATGTTGCTTATTTTTTTTTGCCTAGATTGAAGTTTGGGTTTACTGTTAAACATTGTTGTCCGTAAAAGACAAATAACAGGTAAATGACAAATGTGTCACTACTTTTTTGGTAAAGGTTATAATTAGTGGTTGCTATTGTTGTTGGTGATGTCTTTTTTTTGGGTTGACATGGATGCAGAGCAAACATGTACCTTGTTTGAAGTGTGATTTGAAGCAGACTATTTCTTTGTCCGCTGTCGTAAGTCTTCGTCCGATTCGAATCACTGTAATATTGTTGCGTCTGTAGCATTGTTTTCGTTTTGTTCGGCGGACATTTTTTCTCTCGCTTAGGTAATTTTAGGCTTTTTAAACTCAGTTTTTTGGACTTAAATGGAGGTGTAACTACAATATTCGAGGTGCTGGATGCCCCCTTGCTGTAGGTAAGCTTTTTATGTGTTTGTTGTGTTTATTTATTGTGTTTCTCATGTTTTCATGTGCTCCGGTTTCGGCCGTTTTTTGTGTGTTCTGAATTGGTTGTAGAGCGTCACGTATTTTTTGTGAGGGCCGCAGTTGCTGGCATGGAGCGCCAAAGGAGCTCCATGCCAGCAACTGCGGCCCTCGCAAAGCGAGGGCTGCAGGCTCGCTGCTCGAGCCCGCAACCGTTAGCAACAGCTCGCATGCTTACAACTATATAAGATATACAGCAGATGGTATCTAGATTCATTAAAGTTGTGACACATTACGAGGCAAGTAAGTGATGGATTCTGTTGGAGAGAATGTGGAGAAGTGGGCTCATTCAATCATATATGGTGGGATTGCCCACTTATTCAAACATTGTGGGGAGAATTTAACAAACACATTATAGACTTAATTAAAGTGGAAATAAAAATCACGCATGAAGTGGCCCTAACCCGCATTTTCCCCACAGACCTAACACTGGAAGTTAAAGCCTTCTTGATAGGGGGCTTGCTGGCAGCAAAGTCTCTCATAGCCTCCAAATGGAGACAGAAGATAATCCCAAATTGGGCGGAAAGAACCAAAGAAGTATAAAATATCTTTAGTTGTAACTTAATGAGCCAGTGGACAAAGACTGACTAAGACTTAAATAGATAAATTGGAATAGAATTTGTCCCGGCCTTCGACCCTGCCTTCCCTGACCGCCCCCGCTCATTGGTAACCTAGGCTCACCCGCAGTGCTATAGACATTTTTTTTTTTGCAGTCATGTGAGTGAATGAATATGTATGGCAACTAAAATGAGAGGAAATGTATATTGTGATTCAATTTATAAGAATGAAGTTGCATGTTTTATTAATGTATTTACATTGTTTGATGTCACGTTTATTATGATCTTTTTTTATTGTAATGTATGGGAAAAATCAATAAAATGTATTTAAAAAAATTAAAAAAAGAAATGCTACTTTTCTGTACCACCTTAACTGTCATTAATTAACTTTCCCATTGCAGATGATTAGCAGGAAGAACAGGTTCAATTGGTTAAACCAGAATGGTCTTAACTATGCCTTCTCTTCCTCCTTATTACCTGCCACCGTGGGAGTTAATTACCTTATATAAAGGTTGTTACAGAAGAGAAGAAAATCCTTTCATGTAATTTATGTTTAAAATAGACAACGTTCAAGCTCAGTTACCTAACATTTCCATTTGCCATTTTCAATTAAAACAACTGCAAATATATTTCTTTACACACGTACTTTCTGTTTCAGTAGTATCCGTATAAGAAGTAAAGTTTAAAAAAAAAAGGTTAAGCAACATGTAGTAAAGCATATTTGCATTTATATAAAGGATGTATGTACCTATTTGTTTGCTTTTTAAAAATATTTTTGGTCCTTTAATGAAATTTACTTAATTTCTGTTTTTGATAATATTGCAAGCGGCTCACTGTAATTAAAAAATAAAGACCTACATACAATGTAAAAAAAAAGAAAAGGATGTATACACTATACTCAATATAATAATGTAATGATAGTAACCACAAAGATTGCTCTTGGTGATATAATTGTGTCTGAAAAAAAATATTTGTCTGTACCAGTCTCTTATTGCTTCTTTCTTTCTTTATTTGTAGCACTGAAATGGTATCCACACTGCAGTCAACTTCCTGTCTTTGGTTTGCCCTCATATTCTTTTCACAGACATTCATTGTTTTCTTATTCTTTCGCAATATATACAGATATTCAACTAACGTGTCAGAACCCCCAGAAAAACATGATCTCTCTGCAGAAAAGGAACCTGAACTGACTATCTTGCTGTGGACTTGGCCATTTGGAAATAGCTTTCCTCTGAATCAGTGTCCTGAGAGTTTAAGTGCTTCTAGGTGCTTCTATACTGCTAATCGTAGCTTGTACTCTTCTACAGATGTTGTTATTTTCCATCACAGAGATGTATGTAACTCTATGAAACTCATGCCTCAGATACCAAGACCTCCAGGACAGTACTGGGTGTGGTTCAACTTAGAGTCACCAAGTCAGAGCCCGAATCTGGGAATGATGGATAATCTCATTAATCTAACCATGTCTTATCGAGAAGACTCAGACATCTTCATTCCTTATGGTTCTCTTGAGGAGAAAAATCTCACCCAGAAGTTCATTATCCCAGAAAAGTCCCACCTTGTTGCCTGGGCAGTCAGTAACTGGAATCCACAATCCAAACGGGTTCAGTATTATCATGAACTGAAAAAATACATAAATATTGACATTTATGGGAGGCAACATATTCCTTTAGACATGAAAAGTGCGCTTGATACCTTCTCTAAATACAAGTTCTACCTGGCATTTGAGAACTCACAGCATAAAGACTACATTACAGAGAAGCTTTGGAATAATGCTCTCATGTCTGGGTCCGTGCCTGTTGTTCTAGGCCCACCTCGGGAAAACTATGAGAGATTTATACCTCGAGACTCCTTTATTCATGTAGAAGATTTTGTCAGTGCTAAAGAACTAGCTGCTTACCTTTTGAAGCTGGACAGAGACAACCAGAGATATCAACAATACTTTGAATGGCGGTCAAAATTTCAGGTTGCAGTACACGCAGGTTTTGTTAAACATTACTGCAAGGCATGTGAAGAGTTAAAAAAGGCCCCTTCATCTAAGATCATACCCAGTCTAACCACATGGTTCACATGACACATATTAACAGTTTATTCCTCTATCATGCAAGTCTTACATATTACAAAAGATGCTTTTTGCATAAAAAATACATAAAACTTATTCAATTTCATTTTAATGCAGAGAGTATTTGTGTCTCTAGACATTACTGGCAATCAGGTATGGTTCATAAATCTATATTTTATAGGCAATTTATAAACATAAACTATGTAGAAAAAACTATAAAAATTAGATACTTGTGCTTGTACATGTTGCCTAGAGTGCAAACAAATGATCAGTAAATCTAATTTAATCCAGTTTATAGTTTGTAGTTATTTAATACAAGTTGGCTTGATAAAATGAGATTTTGTGTGAAGTCAGTTTCAAATATTAATTAAATAAATTTAGATTAGAGTTTTGAGGGGAGCTAGTTAAAGGGTGGCCCCTATTCCAGTATTCATAACATTTGTGATGGTTACTGGTGTCAAATAAAGAATTTTTAAAATGTATTTCCAAATTTATAAAATCAAGTTACAAGTAGGGGGATGCAAAAAATATAAGTAGGTAGAGAGTAACCTAACACACTTACATAAAGAGTAACCCAACACCCAACACGCTTAATTATAGACTAGATTTACACAAGAACTATGTAAAGAACACATGCTCATTTGCAGAACTTGTTTAGCATCAAAACGCAAATATGCTTGTTTGTAGATAAAGTTTTTGTTTATACCATACAAAATGGATAGTTTATTAGTATATAGCATAGTATGTGAGCAGAAAGTAGGTGGCAATTTTCACATTTTCACATCAGAGTATTGCGGTATATACCACCAATTTTTATTGGATGAACATTATAGTTAGAGTGATAAGTTTTCAAGAGTCATATCTCTTTTTATCAAGTGAGAAGCAATACTCAACAGCAAGTATTGCTTCTGACTTGATAAAGAAAGGCACAACTCTCGAAAGCTTGTCACTATAACTATAATGTTTGTCCAATAAGAAAAGGTGTCAATATATACTGTAATACTCTGGTTATTCATTCAGATTACTGGACACTCACAGCTCCCCCCTGTGTCTCTGTGTCTCTAACTCCCCTGTGTGTCTCTGTGTCTCTAACCCCCCCGTGTGTCTCTCTACACCCCGTGTCTCTTTCCCTCCCCCCCGTGTCTTTCCCTCACCCCCATGTCTCTTTCCCTACCCCCTCCTCACCATAAACAACCCTCCTCCACCCGGTATATGCTAATGACGCGGCGTTCATGTGATGTCACATGCGCGCCGGCGCCGGGTCAAGGAGCGGAGGCTGGAATACAAGCAGGTAAGTGAGGGGAGAGGGGGGAGGAATTTAGGGGGGTTCAGGTGGAGGAGGGGGGATGAGGGGGGTTTAGGTGGCGGAGGTGTGTTTAGGGAGGTTGAGCGGGGAAGTTTGAAGGGGGGGTTGAGGTTGAGGGGTGTTGAGGTTGAGGAGGGGGGTTGAGGTTGAAGAGGGAGGTTGAGGATGAGGATGGGGGGTTGAGGAGGAAGGTTGAGGAGGGTGGTTGAGGAGGAAGGTTGAGGAGGGGGTTGAGGATGGGGGGTTGAGGAGGCGGTTGAGTATGACGAGGGAGGTTGAGGAGGGGTTTGGCGATGAGGATGGAGGTTGAGGCTGAGGAGGAGGGGTTGAGGACGGGGGTTGAGGATAAGGGGCTGAGGAGAGAGGATGAGGATGGGGGGGTTGAGGATGCGGGGGTTGAGGATGAGGAGGGAGGTTGAGGATGAGGAGGAGGGGTTAAGGAGGGGGGTTGAGGATCAGGGGTTTAGGAGAGAGGATGAGGATGGGGGTGTTGAGGATGTGGGTTGAGGATGGAGGTTGAGGAGGAAGGGTTGGGGTTGAGGGGGCGTTGAGGTTGAGGAGGGGGTTGAGGATGAGGATGGGGGGTTGAGGAGGAGGTTGAGGATGGAGGGTTGAGGAGGGAGGTTGAGGAAGGGGTTGAGGAGGTGAGGTTGAGGATGAGGAGGGAGGTTGAGAATGAGGAGGGGGGTTGAGGAGGGTGATAAGGGAGTGGGGAAGAGACACAGGAAAGGGAGAGGGGAGAAGAGACACGGGAGACAGAGCGGGGACACAGAGGGCACAAGAGGGACACAGGGGGCAGCACATTTCCCACCCTCGGCTTATACTCGAGTCACTAATTTTACCCAGTATTTTGTGGTTAAATGGGTGCCTCGGCTTATACTCGGGTCGGCTTATACTCGAGTATATACAGTATATATATATATATATATATATATATATATACCGTATATATATATATATATATATGTGTGTATACTGTATATACACGCAGAGCAATCATGCAAAAAGAGAGAGGGCATTGCATATATATATATATATATATATGTAGAGAGAGAGACACACATTAACATCTAGGAAGCAGAGTTTGTGAAGGACCCAAATTGTGGCATTTCTATGTAGTGTAATTCAGTGGTTGTCAATATATGGCAGCCCCAAATCCATAGGTGTATTAAGGTTTTATGCTACCCTAAGTCATTCAGATTAGTTTGGCCCCCACATGCCCCAATTGCAGCTCCTCACTTTCTCTTTCTATATCTCATATCATAAGTGTTTGTGGTTTATGTTTATACCTGTACATGGTATGTCATAAAGTGTCAAGTGCACGGACAGACAGAATGTTCACTGTGAATATGATTCAGTATACAGCATATGTATGTTTTTATTATACATAGAGAGGCAACATGAAGCCCATCAGAAGAAGCATCCAATGATGCCAAAGGGAAAGTCATGAGATGCCTTCAGAAGGGTGGATGTCTGAGTCCAGTCATGAATCTATGGACCCCATGCAATTGGGAGTTACTCATCTGTCTGAAGCAAGAGTATGTACAGGAATACAGGGCAGTGTTTAGCCCTTCATATATGACCAATCTTAATAAAATATAAACACACCAACAGTTCAGAAACCCTCGGAAGAAATTGGAAATTAACAGATTATGTCTACACAAGAGAAATATAAAGGAAGAGGAATTATTTTCTAACATCTAAGTTGAGTGGACAACTTGATTCTACAAGCTATGCCGACAGCCCAGGATTTCAATGTATTTCTGCTGTTGTATTCCGGTTTTCTCTAATGTGGCTGGTGCATGGGGCAAATGGGCAACCGCCCTCCCAAAATGAATACACTGACCTAATCCCCCAATCACTTACTTAATTGTATAATTTATATAATAAAAAAATAAACATTTTTTTTATCATGTTCAATATTCTGTTTTTTTTAATAGCTGCTGCTGTCACTTTAAATCACAAACCCTCTGTGCTGCAGTTAAACACACTGACTTATCACATCTAGCCCCTGCTGATGACTTGCCTAGTAATACAGATCAATTTACACATGAGAATTAAAATCCTCAACCCCTCATGCCCATCCCCCTACTCAACCCCCCTCCTCAACCTCAACCCCCTTCCTCAACCCCCTCCTCATCCTCAACCCCCTCCTCATCCTCAACCCCCTCCTTAACCTCCCTCCTCATCCTCAACCTCCCTCCTTAACCCCCCCATCCTCAACCCCCCTCCTCAACCCCCCCATCCTCAACCCCCCATCCTCATCCTCCCTCCTCAACCCCCCATCCTTCCTTCTCAACCCCCCATCCTCACCCCCCATCATCAACCCCCCATCATCAACCCCCTCCTCAACCCGCTCCTCAACCCCCTCCTCAACCTCAACCCCCCTCCTCAACCTCAACCCCCCTCCTAAACCTCCCTCCTCATCCTCAACCTCCCTCCTCAACACCCCCATCCTCAACCCCCTCCTCAACCCACCCATCCTCAACCTCCCTCCTCAACCCCCCATCCTCATCCTCCCTCCTCAACCCCCCATCCTCATCCTCCCTCCTCAACACCCACATCCTCATCCTCCCTCCTCAACCCCCACATCCACAACCGGCGCCCGGTATATGCTAATGACGCGGCGCGCATGTGACGTCACGTCATTAGCATATACCGTCACCCGGTATATGCTAATGACGCAGCGCGCATGTGACGTCACGTCATTAGCATATACCGGGTGCCGGCACCCGGTATATGCTAATGACGTGGCACACATGTGACGTCACGTCATTAGCATATACCGGGTGCCGGAACCCGGTACATGCTAATGACGTGGCGCGCATGTGACGTCACATGCACTCCGGGTCAAGAAGGAGCGGACCCCGGAGCAGAAGCAGGTAAGTGAGGGGAGAGGGGGAGGTATTTAGGGGGGTTTAGAGTGAGGAGGGGGGTTTAGGTTGAGGAGGGGGGTTGAGGAGGGAGAAAGAGGAGGAGGGTTTATAATGAGGAGGGGGGTTGAGGATGAGGAGGGGAAAGAGACATGGGGGGTTAGAGAGACACAGGGGGTTAGAGAGACACAGGGGGTTAGAGAGACACGGGGGGTTAGAGAGACACGGGGGGGGGTAGAGTAACACAGGGGGGTTAGAGAGACACAAGGGGGTTAGAGAGACACGGGGGAAGAGTGACTTGAGTATAAGCGGAGGGGGCCCCTTTTAGCCTTAAAAAAAGTGCTGAAAAACTCGACTTATACTCGAGTATATACGGCAAATGGACGTGTAACTTACCTTTTCGAGGTGCTAGATGCCCCCCCCCCCCTGCTGTAGGTAAGCTTTTTATATGTTTGTTGTGTTTATTTATTGTGTTTCTCATGTTTTCATGTGCGCCGGTTTCGGCCATTTTTTGCGTGTTCAGAATTGGTCGTAGCGCGTCACGTATTTTTTGTGAGGGCCGCAGTTGCTGGCATGGAGCGCCTTTTTTGCTCTTACTTTCTGTCGTAGGTTGTAATTTTTATCTTACATGCATATTGTTGTTTTTTCTGTGTTAGTAGTATTTGTTCTAGTATTCTATTTTATGTATGTGGTTAGGTTTTATGCTTAATATTGTACATTAGGGATAGCAACTGAGAATGAAAAATGTTATTTACTTTGTGTTTTGACTATTTTTTTGACTATGCTGTTTTATGTTGCTTATTTTTTTGCCTAGATTAAAGTTTGGGTTTACTGTTAAACATTGTTGTCCGTAAAAGACAAATAACAGGTAAATGACAAATGTGTCACTACTATTTTGGTAAAGGTTATAATTAGTGGTTGTTATTGTTGTTGGTGATGTCTTTTTTTTGGGTTGACATGGATGCAGAGCAAACATGTACCTTGTTTGAATTGTGATTTGAAGCAGACTATTTCTTTGTCCGCTGTCGTAAGTCTTCGTCCGATTCGAATCACTGTAGTATTGTTGTGTCTGTAGCCTCGTTTTCGTTTTGTTCGGCGGACATTTTTTCTCTCGCTTAGGTAATTTTAGGCTTTTTAAACTCAGTTTTTGGGACTTAAATGGACGTGTAACTACAATTTTCGAGGTGCTGGATGCCCCCCTTGCTGTAGGTAAGCTTTTTATGTGTTTGTTGTGTTTATTTATTGTGTTTCTCATGTTTTCATGTGCAACGTTTTTTGTGTGTTCTGAATTGGTTGCAGCGCGTCACGTATTTTTTGGGAGGGCCGCAGTTGCTGGCATGGAGCTCCTTTGGCGCTCCATGCAAGCAACTGCGGCCCTCGCAAAGCGAGGGCTGCAGGCTCGCTGCGCGAGCCCGCAACCGTTAGCAACAGCTCGCATGCTTACAACTATATAAGACAGGGGTCACCAAACTTGGTCCTGGAGGGCCGACCCAGGCCTGGATTTGTGGATATCCTTGCTGCAAACAGGTGAGTCAATCAGGATGGCTGAAGAAACAAGATTCTCACCTGTTTGCAGCAAGGATATCCACAAATCCAGGCCTGGGTCGGCTTTCCAGGACCGAGTTTGGTGACCCCTGATATAAGATATACAGCAGATGGTATCTAGATTCATTAAAGTTGTGACACATTACGAGGCAAGTAAGTGATGGATTCTGTTGGAGAGAATGTGGAGAAGTGGGCTCTTTCAATCATATATGGTGGGATTGCCCACTTATTCATACATTGTGGGGAGAATTTAACAAACACATTATAGACTTAATTAAAGTGGAAATAAAAATCACGCATGAAGTGGCCCTAACCCGCATTTTCCCCACAGACCTAACACTGGAAGTTAAAGCCTTCTTGATAGAGGGTTTGCTGGCAGCAAAGTCTCTCATAGCCTCCAAATGGAGACAGAAGATAATCCCAAATTGGGCGGAAAGAACCAAAGAAGTATAAAATATCTTTAGTTGTAACTTAATGAGCCAGTGGACAAAGACTGACTAAGACTTAAATAGTTAAATTGGAATAGAATTTGTCCCGGCCTTCGACCCTGCCTTCCCTGACCGCCCCCGCTCATTGGTAACCTAGGCTCACCCGCAGTGCTATAGACATTTTTTTTTTTGCAGTCATGTGAGTGAATGAATATGTATGGCAACTAAAATGAGAGGAAATGTATATTGTGATTCAATGTATAAGAATGAAGTTGCATGTTTTATTAATGTATTTACATTGTTTGATGTCACGTTTGATATGATCTTTTTTTATTGTAATGTATGGGAAAAATCAATAAAATGTATTTAAAAAAATTAAAAAAAGAAATGCTACTTTTCTGTACCACCTTAACTGTCATTAATTAACTTTCCCATTGCAGATGATTAGCAGGAAGAACAGGTTCAATTGGTTAAACCAGAATGGTCTTAACTATGCCTTCTCTTCCTCCTTATTACCTGCCACCGTGGGAGTTAATTACCTTATATAAAGGTTGTTACAGAAGAGAAGAAAATCCTTTCATGTAATTTATGTTTAAAATAGACAACGTTCAAGCTCAGTTACCTAACATTTCCATTTGCCATTTTCAATTAAAACAACTGCAAATATATTTCTTTACACACGTACTTTCTGTTTCAGTAGTATCCGTATAAGAAGTAAAGTTTAAAAAAAAAAGGTTAAGCAACATGTAGTAAAGCATATTTGCATTTATATAAAGGATGTATGTACCTATTTGTTTGCTTTTTAAAAATATTTTTGGTCCTTTAATGAAATTTGCTAAATTTCTGTTTTTGATAATATTGCAAGGGGCTCACTGTAATTAAAAAATAAAGACCTACATACAATGTTAAAAAAAAAAAGGATGTATACACTATACTCAATATAATAATGTAATGATAGTAACCACAAAGATTGCTCTTGGTGATATAATTGTGTCTGAAAAAAAAATATTTGTCTGTACCAGTCTCTTATTGCTTCTTTCTTTCTTTATTTGTAGCACTGAAATGGTATCCACACTGCAGTCAACTTCCTGTCTTTGGTTCGCCCTCATATTCTTTTCACAGACATTCATTGTTTTCTTATTCTTTCGCAATATATCCAGATATTCAACTAAAGTGTCAGAACCCCCAGAAAAACATGATCTCTCTGCAGAAAAGGAACCTGAACTGACTATCTTGCTGTGGACTTGGCCATTTGGAAATAGCTTTCCTCTGAATCAGTGTCCTGAGAGTTTAAGTGCTTCTAGGTGCTTCTATACTGCTAATCGTAGTTTGTACTCTTCTTCAGATGTTGTTATTTTCCATCACAGAGATGTATGTAACTCTATGAAACTCATGCCTCAGATACCAAGACCTCCAGGACAGTACTGGGTGTGGTTCAACTTAGAGTCACCAAGTCAGAGCCCGAATCTGGGAATGATGGATAATCTCATTAATCTAACCATGTCTTATCGAGAAGACTCAGACATCTTCATTCCTTATGGTTCTCTTGAGGAGAAAAATCTCACCCAGAAGTTCATTTTCCCAGAAAAGTCCCACCTTGTTGCCTGGGCAGTCAGTAACTGGAATCCCTGATCCAAACGGGTTCAGTATTATCATGAACTGAAAAAATACATAAATATTGACATTTATGGGAGGCAACATATTCCTTTAGACAGGACAAGTGGGCTTTATACCTTCTCTAAATACAAGTTCTACCTGGCATTTGAGAACTCACAGCATAAAGACTACATTACAGAGAAGCTTTGGAATAATGCTCTCATGTCTGGGTCCGTGCCTGTTGTTCTAGGCCCACCTCGGGAAAACTATGAGAGATTTATACCTCGAGACTCCTTTATTCATGTAGAAGATTTTGTCAGTGCTAAAGAACTAGCTGCTTACCTTTTGAAGCTGGACAGAGACAACCAGAGATATCAACAATACTTTGAATGGCGGTCAAAATTTCAGGTTGCAGTACACACAGGTTTTGTTAAACATTACTGCAAGGCATGTAAAGTGTTAAAAAAAGCCCCTTCATCTAAGATCATACCCAGTCTTACCACATGGTTCACATGACACATATTAACAGTTTATTCCTCTATCATGCAAGTCTTACATATTACAAAAGATGCTTTTTGCATAAAAAATACATAAAACTTATTCAATTTAATTTTAATGCAGAGAGTATTTGTGTCTCTAGACATTACTGGCAATCAGGTATGGTTCATACATCTATATGTTATAGGCAACTTATAAACATACATTATGTAGAAAAAACAGTAAAAATTAGATACTTGTGCTTGTACATGTTGCCTAGAGTGCAAACAAATGATCATGACCCGTGAAAGGCCCAGTGGGTATGTACGTATGACCCTTTGGGATAACTTCTCCTAGAAATAATTTGTTAGGCACAAACACTTCCTAAACCCTCTAATTAAATAATTAGACACAACCACTTTTTTGGGGAGATCCTGGCCACAGCGTTTATTGGTAAACCCAAATTCACATAATAACAATACCATTTGTTTAAATATACATAAAGAGAGGGGAGGAGCCTGACGACCGAGACAGTACACTCTGCGCCCTGACCCTCGTCTAGGGCCTACCTTGATGGAGCATCCGTACCCCCGTAGGGTAGGATCACCCCCACTTTACCACTGTCCCGGCGACTCCCCTCACCACCGCCACGGAGAAGGCCGCAGACTACCTTTGCGGACTACGACTCCCCCCACAAAACGCCTAGGCCAGCCTCTTATCTACCCAGACCCTAGCCTTAAAACTCCACCTAATCCTGACTACTACCGGCTAAATCTTGAACAATTAGACCGAAAAACCTTTAGCTTATCCTTATTACAGCAAACTGCTTCTAGGCTAGTCTATTACTTTCCGTACGGGTCTTCCTCGGCCTTTGCCCACAGACCCTCTAAGCTAGCCCATTTGGCAGCTGTTACCAAGCCTGCTCCTTTCCTACCCTTGATAAAACCCGCGGTTGTCCGGGTGTATTACTAGGGATTATAACATCACATGGAGCACTTCCCGGGTAGGCGGCACTAGAGCCACTCGCCACCTGTTCATCCCACTGATGAAATTACCATCCTTCTAACCAATGAAAACGTACTTCCATTTTTCCTGGGCCACGCGCCCTAGCTGGGGCCCTAGATCGGCACCTGAGGCAAAGCGCCTGTTGGGTCCGATGTTCGAATGCCCATCCATTACTTTGACTTTCCCTTCTCCAAGCCCCAGGGCACACCGGCCCGTCGGCTGTTACCGTTTCTACTCATACACAAAGCCTGTGGGTAACCTGTTCCCCCACGAGATATACCCAGCTCTGAATCATGTGTCGCTCAGTTGCAGAAACCTCTTCATCGAGAACCACCATTTTCTCGTGAGGAACAAACACCAACCAACTCACACGCGAGGTCCAAGAACCGTATTGCCACAAAAAAGGAGAGCTTTCAGTGCATCTCGGACATTGTAGCTACCTCCATTTTTTACCTGGTTCCCCTCGGACCAACGCGGCCACCTGATCACCTTAGGATCCCACGACCAAAACACCTGAGGTCACCAGCGCCTTGTCTGTTTAGGTCAACCTCTCACCGCCAGCTTACCTGCTGAAAGGAGAGATACCTGTACAGAACCACAAAGCCTCGTGCTTTCCACAGACCTCTTTTTCCACAGTGGTATCTCTGGCCCTTGGGAAAGGCTACCACATGCCTTACATCCCTTTGCCATACCCCCTGTGACACCTTCTTCCACTTGTAATACCGATACCTCCGACGACAGGTCCTTTTGGCCCGGCCTGTTTTGAAAGGCTCCAGGTCCTACCAGACATCCTGCCTTCTGGGAGGCCTCCTCCCAGCCTTCACTGAAAAAACCCCAACGTTGCCCGTTCCACTCGCGGACCACCGTGCCATAAATGTTTTTATTTAATTTTTTTTATTTGTGCAACTTGGCACCCTGGGCGGGCCTTCGAGCCTCCCTTACGTGAGACGCCGACACGTTAGGAAAGAAAAAATAAAATATTTACTACCCCCTTTCATGCCATGCTTTTTAGGGATACCTGCCCAAACCGGCAAACAAAAAACCGCCTGCCAAATAGGGTCCGCACGTCCTGACCCCCCACCGGCCGGGTCCAAAGCGAATACCTTACCAGGTGACTCCCACCGCCATGAACCGAAAATAACACCGATGCCAAACGTACTATACCTTAATGGCACCATGAATTAGTAATATGGAGAAAAGACCCTTGAATGGGAAACCGCTTTTACCACTGAGCTCTGCCTTATACTTGATTGACCCTCCCAGAACATGATGGAGACCGAAAACGTAACGACGACGGATCGGCCAGCGACCCCGCCGCTGGATATAAAGGGATCGGTCCAACGCAAACCGTTAACCAGCCCGACTAAAGCTAGCCAGGTCGCACCCTGTACTTACACCCATAAACTTGGAATCATAGGCCGCCCCCGCTTAGGCTACTGGCTTTCTATTCACCTCGTAACTGCAGCTACACAATCTTGTACTTGTTTTCTTTGAAAAACACAGTAACTCAGCCCCTTTTCTGAGCCTGAAGCCGTTGCCTACTGACTTCCAGTGCCTAACTATTTACGGGACTGATGTGCACTTCATGAAGGAACATGTGCCCACGAATACCTCACTTTTCTAACCTCAGCCCCATCTTAAATTTGGCTCGTTGTTACTTCCTTCGGTTGTAACCGACTCACTGTGACCATATGGACACAGCATGCTGGGCACGACTGTCTTTGTTCCTAGCCCTGCCTACACATATGGTCTCCATGACCAAGCTACTGAAGTGAGTTCCAGCTACTTACCAGGGGAACCGAAACTGTCTGACCTACTAGTGATTGTCAATCTATTTCATATGGGCCAAAAGCCATTACAAGTGCCACACCATACATTTAAGCCTTTTGCTGTATATGTAGAAAACATGTTAAAAGTAATATGGGAAACATGCAGAGGTAGATATGCTCTACTATGACCTGTACCTCTCTGATGACCCTACGCGGAAAATCTCATAGCCATCAAGGCACTCAAACCCCTTCACCACGCAAGGTAGCAATCCAGAAGGGAAATGACAAGTACTAAATGCTGATAAACGTATCTTTAAAACAGTAAAATTACATTGAAATTGTTGCTAATAATACCCGGCAGGCACATATAATATAATATTGTTGTAGGAATCTGGGAGTTTCCAGAGCCCAAGAATAGTTACTACCTAGGGAGTAGAAAAATTGTTTTATGAGACTCCTATCACATGACCGAAAAATACACCTTTTTTCTTATGTCTGCTGCAATGCACGGCATCCTGCAAGACAACCTAGATAAACTCCAGGTAGAGGAAACTATCCCGCTACACCGAAACTAACCCTGACCGCGCTTATTAACGTGGCCCGCGCCAGGTTTATTCCTGAGCATAATGCGGATGACTAGACTAAACCAGAAATAAGGGCCTAACCCCAATAATACATATCCGAAATTCTTGGATTGGGATACTTAGTGAGCCGTAAGGCGCTATAATTCTAATACTATTACGCAACCCTCCACCCAAGCAAGGGCCGGATATGGAAATTAAGAACGGCATACCGCCCTGACGGCCAAATACCTATGAAATGCAGGGGATTACCCCGCTCCTAGGTGTAGAACTGATATATAAACCCTCCCTCAGGGTGACTAACCCAGCAGACTAAGCAGGACAGAAACATAAACCAAACAATAGACCTAACTTCCTGATGCCATACCAGGGCCCATGGCAGAAAATGCTAGGCGAAAGGAAAAAAGATAAACTCCCCTCACAGGGGAACTAAAAAACCATCAGACAAAAACAGGCAATGTAACCTAACAAATTAATTGCACTCACCTCCTGACACTATACCACCTAGCGATATATAAGATGCTCTGGCAGTGATATAAACAAAACAAATATATACCGGCATATAGCCTGAAACCACAACTACGGATCCAAGATAAGATCCGGAACTGTTGCTAAAACAGGTGATATAACCGGCTATGAAGCATAACGAGAAAACTAACTTAACATGGCTTCCTTTTAGCTTATGCCTGCTGTATTACACAGCTTTAATCCAAACCAAGGTTGAATTTACACAAGCTGGGAATCCTATGAGCGGGATCTCCCTTAATACCCTACCAGGCCAATCTAATAACACATAAGCTGCTTTAGAAAATGGCCTAATTACCCAATCCCATACTGGGTCCCTAATAATACATAAGATACTCTGGAATAGGTGGGCCAGATCTACTTGCCCTACTCACAACTAACTACCATGCTGAACTTGTGAACAGAGTAATAGGGGGGGGGGGGGGGGGGCCCCCTTGCCCTAGGCTTAGCGCTCACCCCCAACTTAATAACCCCCAACTTAAACCATTAATGCCCTGGGGGAGGTGAGATAATAAACCCACCACTGGCTAACCAAAGGCTACAGAAACATTCCCCTTGAAACTGCCTACCCAGCAAGGGATAATAAAGGCAGGTGCAGGGTTCAAACCCATATCACTGAGCACTAGATTTCAGTGCATGAACCCACTGAGCCATCGGGGCTCTGGCAACTCTATTATGATCTTTATTAGTAATAGGAGGAGGATTGATTCTGATACTGGGAAAAACCTGCCTGTGACAAGGCAGCCATGCGTGGAGCCGACGGCACCGCCAGCTGTCCACCCCTACTACTCACAGGCTGTCCCGGCGTGCTTGCAAACCCACGTGGGGGGCGCACGCATGGGACCCCTGGAGAACCCTCTAAGCCATGGACCGTGCTTCGAGTAGGATGTCTCCCGCATCGGCACAGCCCACCCCCATGGGTACATACCCTGCCGCCGAGCTGCGCGGGCCCCGTCCACCGGGACCGCCCGCGCTGACGGCGCACACTTCCAGCAAGCCCTCAGGCCGGTCCTCCAAGGCAGTCCCGAGACTGCACCGCACAGGAGGGAGCGGAGGGACAGCCGTAACCCCCGGAACCGCCACGACTGCGCTCTCCCCATGGGAGAGCAAGGGCAGACATCTAACTTCTTGGCTAGCTGGGGGCATAATTGCCAAATTGGCACCAATCCCCTAAGTGGCTCTGCCCCCAGCTAGCCCCTCCTACTCTCCCATACTCCCGGGCCTGCACAGGTCACGTGGCCCTCTGACCGAACCCAGTGCATGGGTAGGTCTCCAGCCCGTCAGTAAATCTAATTTAATCCAGTTTATAGTTTGTAGTTATTTAATACAAGTTGGCTTAATAAAATGAGATTTTGTGTGAAGTCAGTTTCAAATATTAATTAAATAAATTTAGATTAGAGTTTTGAGGGGAGCTAGTTAAAGGGTGCCCCCTATTCCAGTATTCATAACATTTGTGATGGTTACTGGTGTCAAATAAAGAATTTTTAAAATGTATTTCCAAATTGATAAAATCAAGTTACAAGTAGGGTGATGCAAAACATATAAGTAGGTAGAGAGTAACCTAACACACTTACATAAAGAGTAACCCAACACCCAACACGCTTAATTATAGACTAGATTTACACAAGAACTATGTAAAGAACACATGCTCATTTGCAGAACTTGTACATTGTATAGCAACCAAACACAAATATGCTTGTTTGTAGATAAAGTTTTTGTTTATACCATACAAAATGGATAGTTTATTAGTATATAGTATAGTATGTGATCAGAAAGTAGGTGGCAATTTTCACATTTTCACATCAGAGTATTGCGGTATATACCACCAATTTTTATTGGATAACCATTATAGTTAGAGTGATAAGTTTTCAAGAGTTATACCTCTTTTTACCAAGTGAGAAGCAATACTCAACAGCAAGTATTGCTTCTGACTTGATAAAGAGAGGCACAACTCTGGAAAGCTTGTCACTTTAACTATAATGTTTGTCCAATAAGAAAATGTGTCAATATATATTCTAATACTCTGGTTATTCATTCAGATTACTGGACACTCACAGCTAACTCACTCTTTATATATACTGTATATATATATATATATATATATATATATATATATATATATGTGTGTGTGTATACTGTATATACATGCAGAGCAAGCATGCAAAAAGAGAGAGGGCATTGCATATATATATATAGAGAGAGAGAGACCTTTATATATTAGTTGGTTCTACAGCATTAACCTTATATTTAAGGTTCACTTAATAAACAGCAATATAGATATACTAAGACCTATCATGGATTAATTCACCTTAGAGATATTAACAACATTTCATGATCCAGTTAACAGATGTTAGAGCACTTTGGCGTTTTAAAACCAGACCAAAATGGCGCTGGTTGGCAAAATAACGCATGATTGGCATTCATGCATAGAAAGGACCTGAAAAAACGTGGTCACGTTTGTATCCTGATTACGTCATCACGCAGCGACATAAATGATTAAAAACAATTTGAAAAAAACAAAATGGAGTGGGTGGTTGGCAAATTACGTGTGATTGGCAAGCCACCATGTACATAAATGAAAGGAAAGAACGTGGTGACGTTTATATGTCCTCCACTTAACTTTTCAAAAACGGAAATGACCTTAATAGCGTTGCACAACCGGAAATGGATGAAAAAGGGCTATAAAAGCCCCACCAGACCTCCAATTCAGTAGCCCATGAGTAAGCCCCAGAAGGGGCGAAACGGGACCGTCGGGACTATCATCTAAGCGCAAGTACTCTGGTTATTGGTTTATTGATTACAAAAGGGAGGTTTATATATGTTTGAGCTATTTTTGCTTGTGTTACTTCACTCCTTGTGACTACTGTGAATTGCCAGTCAGCATTAATGACATATAGTAGTCTCAGGCAAACAGGAGTTGCATCACTATGTACTATTCTGTGCTATAATATATCATTTGTACATATTTTTTATAAACCCCCTTTTACCATTATTCCCCTTTAACCTTTTTTCATAACCAGTACAGTACTTCTATGCGCTTTTTTCTACATTGGTTTTAACCACACTTTTTTGAGCTAAACACTATTTATATATTTACATACTTCTGTCCTCCCAAGGATTAGCAAATTTATTTTGCCATATGAGGGAAGACTGTATGTACTCAATAAAATACCAGCTAGTAGCTCATCTAGATGAATCATCCATTCCAAACCCTATAGTTCCTATATATTTTTTCTACTATTATTACCATTGTTGAGGTGTTAGGCACCAAGGAACTTTTTCACAGTGATATACTTAATCATATAGAGAGAGACACACACATTAACTTCTAGGAAGCAGAGTTTGTGAGTGACCCACATTGTGGCATTTCTATGTAGTGTAATTCAGTGGTTGTTAATATATGGCAGCCCCAAATCCATGGGTGTATTAAGATTTTATGCTAAAATAAAATCTTTAATAGGATCTTCCGGAATAAAAAAATATTTTAAAAGATGGTATAAATTAAATAGAAAGTGCCAACTATTACCCTTCCCTAGCCCCATTATCAATAATGAATACGTTACAGAGGAGAATAGATAAATTTATCCATGAGGGGAAGTAAATGAGAATTAAAAAAAACAGACCTTAGTCGTAGCTTTGGTACAGGGAGCTTGGGATATCAAAACATAAAGGATTACCAGAATGCAGCTCTGATTGCACATATGATTAATCTAAATGATAGCAACTCAAATATTGAATGGGTAGAAATAGAAAGGGAATTAATAAATCTAGAAGAAGAAAAATTATGGAAATTTCAAGAGAAAATTCCTAAAATAAAATCTTTAATAGCATATTCCGGAATAAAAAATAATTTTAAAAGATGGTATAAATTAAATAGAAAGTACCAACTGTTACCCTTCCCTAGCCCCATTACCCTCTAGACACTTTAGCTGACTATTTGAGATTCCCATAGCTGAAAAGACTGAGGAAAGTTAATATTGTGGCTCTCAGGGATTTATAAGTTGATAATGAGATCAAAAAATGTGAAGATATAAGAAGACTGGTGGCTAAAGTAAGTGGTGGATGGCTTAACTATAAATTCGTATGTGAAAACTTAAAATGTTCAAACTTCCACTTGTTATAACCAAGAAGCTTCATGCCTTCTTGAAGAATCGATCTTAAATCGATATAAAAACCATTTGTTATCTAAATCAAACAAATTGATTAAGAAAAGAGAAATTGAGCAAACAACAAACGTTATGCTAACATGGGAAAAGGAACTCAAAAACAACATTTCACTAGAAACTTGGTATCGAGCCTTTTTGATTACGGGAAAATATATACAGTAAAAACCTTCCTTAAAACCCAATTGTATCAGAGAGGGGAAAATATTAATTCCTTCCTGACCCCATTAACTGGCGATCAGATTACTCCCTGGATTAATGTTTAACATAAAAGACAACATTTACATTGTGCCTTAAAACGTGGTTGTCCTCTTAACATGAACTTTGTAATATGTCTAAGTAAGGAACTTGAGAGTATATTTTTTTTAAGCTTGTAACATTAGAAACAGTAACATAGTTACCGTATATACTTGAGTATAAGCCAACCAAAGTATAAGCCGAGGCACCTATTTTACCACAAAATACTGGGTAAAATGAGTGACTCGAGTATAAGCCGAGGGTGGGAAATGTGCTGCCCCCTGTGTCCCTCTTGTGCCCTCTGTGTCCCCCTCTCTGTGTTCTCCCTTCCCTGTGTCTCTTCCCCCTCCTCATTCTCAACCTCCCTCCTCATCCCCACTCCTCATCCTCAACCTCCCTCCTCAACCCCACTCCTCATCCTCAACCTCCCTCCTCATCATCCCTCCTGATCCTCAACCCCCCCCCATCCTCAACCCCCCATCCTCAACCCTCTCTTCCTCAACCCCCTCCTCAACCTCCCTCCTCAACCCCCCATCCTCATCCTCAACCCCCCCCATCCTCAACCCCCTCCTCAACCTCAACCTTCCTCCTCATCCTCAACCCCCTCTACAACCTCCCTCCTCAACCTCCCTCCTCATCCTCAGCCTTCCTCCTCATCCTCAAACCCCTCCTCATCCTCAACCCCCTCCTCAACCTCCTTCCTCAACCTCAACACCCCCATCCTCATCCCCCCTCCTCATCCTCCCTCCTCAACCTCAACCCCCCATCCTCAACCCCCTCCTCAACCTCCCTCCTCAACATCAACCCCCCATCTTCAACTCCCTCCTCAACCTCAACCCCCCATCCTCAAACCCCCTCCTCATCCTCAACCTCCCTCCTCATCCTCAACCTCTCTCCTCAACCTCCATCATCATCCTCAACCCTCCGGCACCCGGTATATGCTAATGTTGTGACGTCACATGCGCGCCACGTCCCGGAAGGAGCGGAGGCTGGAGCAGGAGCTTCAGATGCAGGTGAGTGAGGGGAAAGGGAGAGGGGGGTGTATTTAGAGGGGTAGAATGAGGGGGGAGGGTAGAATGAGAGGGGGTTTAGAATGAGGGGTGGGGAGAGTGACTCGAGTATAAGCCGAGGGGGCCCTTTTTAGCCTTAAAAAAAGGGCTGAAAAATTCGGCTTATACTCGAGTATATACAGTAATTAACATTTGAACAGAATTTGTCAAAATAATGCAAGGCAAGTGTTTTGTGAGGCTAATCATGCATAAACAGTACTTCCATGAATTATGACTGAATTGTTTATTGATTTGTAGTTTTCAATGGTTGACCTTTGTTTGTTGGTATAGTAATTGTTTTAAATCCCACATAGAGTTTCGTCTGTGGAAAAGTGGTTCTCTAAAAAGAGAACGCAAGAACTTAAACTAGTTGCACGATGTGTAAGCACTGTTCTGTATGTGTTTGAGAATTTAATGTAGTTTAACAGGAAAAGCTTGTTTTTGTAAATCTAATTTCTGTTGCGACCTTTTGAAGGATACGGACATTTATGTGTATTTGTTTTCAAAATTTGGTGGTTATATTGTGTTTTTTTAGCTTTTTGCATTTGCTTTTAAATTGCTTTTGCATGGCTTTTGTTTGTTTAATGAAAAGTTAGAGTACTTCATAATAGACAATGTTTTTAGTAAAAATGCGTCCATCTTCTAATAAATCACCTTGACTTTCATTCTTTTCAACGTAAACTTTAATAGGCTGTGGATTTTTGCACCGTGATAAGGCAACGTACAATTGGCCATGTGCAAATACTAGTTGTTCTAAGAAAATACCCACAGATTTGAAAGTTTGTCCTTGTGATTTATTAATGCTCATGGCAAATGCCATAATGATGGGAAATTGGCTTCTTTGAAGTATAAAAGGGAGACTACTTTCACTTGGTGCTAAATCTATTCTTGGTATGAAAACTCTCTCTCCTTTATGGGTACCAGTTAAAATTTCAGCATCTATAAAATGTTCCTTTAATTGTTGAACAATTAATCTTGTACCATTGCATAGGCCTTTTTTGGGGTTAATATTTCACAGTAACATGACAATTGCACCTTTCTTTAGCTGCAAAATATGTGGTGGCATTCCAGAAGGAGTTAATGAGTTTATGAATTCAGTGGAAAATTTTGCCTGACTTTCTTTGTCATCAGCAAGTACAGAATCAGCACTGTGATAATTTATTTGGGGTGCATTAATTTTTTTAAAGATTTCCTTATTGAGGATTAATGCATACTTATTTTTACAGGTTAGGATGACTTGGTTGGCAAGCTCTGAATATTCCTGGTTATTTATGGTACCTTCAAATATAGCCGATATAAGATCTTGGTGACAAATCATATTAGGTGGGATGTGCACAGTGTCGTCAGGTAAATTTGGTATTTTTTCTGTTCTGCCTTCTCCAATTTTAATAAGCTAATCATTGAAATCAGTTTGGCCTTCTGATCTCATATTTTGTTGCAGTTGAAGATGGGTAAAATGTTTCCATAGTATGCTTGACTTTATACAGGTTTCGATAATGTCAGTTCGATTTCCATGTACAACGACAGGTAATGTTTGTCTAAAATCGCCACCTAACAACATTACCTTTCCACCAAATGGAAAAATATTATGCATGACTTCACGAAGCAAACGTTCAATACATTGGAGGGCATAGCATGACATCATTGTGGCCTCATCTATTATAATTAGGATGTCATGCGAATATCTGACACAGAGGTTTCTAAAATAGGCACTGGCAGTTTAAAGCCACTATGTACAGTTCTTCACCTTCTAACAAAAGTGCAGCAATTCCAGTAGTGGCAAACAGCAGTGCTATTTGACCTTGTGCTCGTACAAAACTCATTAATAAATTATATAGATATGTTTTTCCTGATCCGCCAGGTCCATCAAGATAGAAATAATGCTCTTTTCATCATCTATTGCATTTTGATCGGCATTAAATGCTTGCAATTGTAACTCTGTTCTTTGTACGTGTAGTTGAATGTCATAGTCTTCAAAGTTTATGTCATCTATAAGACCCGGATCAGGCAAATTAAAACTTGCACAACTTAATCCATGAGTTAAAAATACTTCTTGGATTTCCATTAATGCTATTAAGTGTGCAATAGGTTCATTGTATCGTTGCATAAAGTCTTCAGCCATATTTTAAATGTGTCCCACAAAGCTAATGCATTTGGAGCATTTGAGAAGATACAAATAAATGCAAATTGTTCCCTCATCTGCCGTGGCATTTGACATAGTGCTGCTTCTTCTAGACATCTTTCCCATTCTGTATCATCAGCTAGTAAGTTTCTATGTCTTGCAGCTAAATGGAAGGATTCATATACTATGTCATTAACAGTTCTTAAGTGTTCAAAACTTTGTGCTCCAGGAACATTTAAAAGTAATAGTCGTAAGCAGAAACGTTCAAGATCTCTTGGACTGACTGTGTAAATTCTTGGGATTATTTTATTTCCTCTGCTTTTTCTAGGTCTCCATAATCCATTCAAAAAACATAGTGATATGGAATTTCAATATATAGGAATTGTGTTGTTTGTGAATCTGTAGAATTTAATTCAAACCATGCAGTTAGTGTAGTGTGACGATGCTCACTTTGGGCCAATGCATTACTTTCATTTCCAGCATTTTCAGCATACACTAAATGTCTTTGTGGCAAATGTACTGATAATCTGTATACTGCATGGGATCTATCATGCATTTCAAATTTTAAAAGGCGCCACATAGCTTCTGGTGCACTTACATAGCGAGCATCTAAATGAGATGCAAGTTCATCATGTACTAACTCAGTGCTTTTGGAGTTGTCTGCACTTTTGATGACTACAGTATAGCTGCATCATAGCCATTGTAAATATATTTGTACACATATTTAATGGATTTGATGGAAGTGCAGGCTTCTACATTAATGTGTGCATTATACTTCATGAGTAAATGTGGATTGTAGGGTACTACATATCTATTGTCAACTTTTTTCCCACGAATAATGGCACTATCTCCTTCTCTTCTTTTATAAAGTGGATAGCCATCACAATTGGCATAAGTTTTGTCTCTATAATCTTTTGGAAAATGATTGGAACATTTATTATTTTCCATACATGGTGATTGTGGATTAAGCTCGCTACAGGGTCCATGAATCATGCGATGAGTAACAATCTCATATAGTCTACCATATAGTTCTGGATCTGGTAGTTCAGCAACAATGACTGAATCCACTTTCTCACCAGTTTCTAATTTATCTTTTTTTTTAAGTATTATGAGAAGATGTGCATGTGGAAGGCCTCTTTATTAAAATTCAATTGTATATACATAAACAAGACATTTGCCAAATAAGTGACTTATAGTGATGTCACGTATTAATTGATTTAATTTAATTTTAAAAACTCTGGCTACTAAATCTGGTCTATCGGAAGGACTTTAGGCAAGAAGTACATTTTGTGTAATTTCTGGCCATTGGGGATTACATGTAAATGTAATAAATAAATCAGGTTTCCCAAATTTGGTGACAATAGCCATAGCATCATTATATCTTTCTCTCATATTTCGATCCTTGAAAAGAAGATGGTAAAATGATGACTTTGACAGCTGTCATGTCTCTGCTTGTAGCCACCTCAGCAACATAGTCCATTAGTCCAGAATATTGTTCTACACGTAGTTTATCTTGTTGATATTTTATGAACTTTAAATTATTGGCCTCAACTTGCAAATAGGAATCAATAATCCATTGTTGTGTTAGTTTTCCACCACATAAAATTGGATTAAATGTATTTCAATGGCAATTTGAGCTACTTTAAATTCAAGCATAGAAACATTATTTCCTTTTCTGGCTTTAGCATTTGGGTAACTGGGAAGGGTTAATTTTGGTTGCCAACCTGCTTCTCCATGTGGGAAAAAAAATGGGATATGTCATTGGATCTAAATGTGGACTTAAGATACTGATATTAATGAATGGTTGCTCCTCATTTCTGGGATATATTCTAATGTCTCTTTGAAATGGTGGTTCGCCTTTATCATTTTGAAACACCATTGCAACCTCATTTGATGTTGGCAAGTTATAACAGCGTTTATCAGTATGTCTATCTCTTTTAAGCACCATATTGACCTTTGGGATTGGTAATTGATGTCTTTCTGCATGAAGTTGTTGTTCATTTTCTACTTCTGACAATTTTTTTATAAGCTTTAGTGTATGGGTTATTGGCCATAATGTTATCTAGCTCTATAAAAACACTGGGTAAGCATTTTTTATTTTCTTGCAAGCTGCATACGTTGGTCAACAGCTTCCATTGTATCTAGGACATATAGTTGAGCAAATTTTCTTTGCTCTCCTTCCTCTGGATGTAAATGGGAAGTCCGATGGTAAACTTGGCCTTGGACTTTAAAACAGTAAGGACCATGTTCTGGTACATTAGCAGCTAATATTGCCCCCATAGATGCAAAGGATATGGCATTATTGTAGGATCTTATGTTTGTCTTAAAATGTTTGTAGTTTGTAAAAGTAGTTTCAGTCATAATGTTTTGTAAATAGATTGGAAATTGTTTTCTTTCTGGAAGTTTGACCTTGCCTTTTTGACAGCAACTAATAAATTGGCCATCTCTGGGTCTCTCCTGTTTAAAATGATAAGCCTCACAAAACTGACATTGAGTATTTATGTCCCCACAATAATAAACCTCTACTGCTAAAGACTTGAGTAAAGGACAATTTGCAAAGCATATATTAGTTTCAGTTTCAAATTCATCAGTTGAAATGTTATGTGATGTTTCACAAACAGGTTGTAAATGCTTTGTTTTTTTGGTGGCTTTTTTGGTATATCTTTTATTTTTTCAGGTAAAATGTCATTAGTTTGTTGTAGGGCCTATACACATAAATGTGCGTGTCAGATGTCACTATACATGAATCACACATACATGAATCACATTTTTATAGTTAAAGTTTGCATTTTTTTTTTTTTTTTGCTATCTTTGTAAGAAAATGTAATATATTATAGTTTACCTCTCAGTTGTAATTTGCACAGTGTAAAGTAGAAAATTAGGAAATAATTATCTTCTCAAGTAACAGCAGCAGTTAACTATCCAGTCACTCCGTTCATCACCTGAGGAGAAATGGAGAATTTTCTGGAAAGTAGGCAGTATTTATAAACTTTGAGGTGCCTGAGACCGTTAGAACGCAATACACATGCGCTATTTGCATTCCAGCGTACAATTTGCGTTCCAGCCGCAACAGCTTGCATGCTCACAACTATATATGTGATATATATATATATATATATATATATATATATATATATATATATACCGTATGGGTCCAAAGCCGCACCTTTTTTCCATTTTTTGACCGTAAAAAAAATTACTGCCGATTTGCGAGCTTGCACGTTACGTGTGCGGCTTATATTCGCGAACGTAAAATTACTGCCTATTTGTGCGATTTCGAGTTAAGGGTGCCGATTTGCGTGCTTGAGACTGCGGTATTGAATAGCGATTTACGGTTTTAGTGCTTATAACATCCTGTAAAGCCTGTAACCTGCAAAAAAAAAAGCTACAGTGCTAATTAGAAAGCCTGTTTCTTGCAATGGCTGATCACTTGGCTGAGAGTCTTTTTCTCTCCAATTTTACAGGTGCGGCCTATATGCGGGTGCTGCCTTTATTCGGACCAATACGGTATATATGTGTGTGTATATTAGCCTAAGACGCTAATCAGTAATTACTAGCAATGAACTCTCATTAACAAAAGATTAGAATCTCTGTTAATGAGTGGATCAGAAAGGCTTACTGACAGCTCAAAATGTCAGACTTCCATGTTATTTTACAGTAGGGAAATTATATGTTTTAATAACAATGAATGAATAGATAAAGTACTTGTTATAACTTATAGATTTAAATGATACATTATTTAAAGGACTTTAGGACATTATAGTTAATGATGATTACATTTTTTTTGTTCCCTTTTTTTCCTGTTTATTAAAGTTTGCTCTGAATTTATGATTGCAAGCTGGTAATTGTATTATTTTCTTTGTTCTTGTATATACTTTACATACCAGTTTCCTACACTAGCAAATGAAATTGACACGGTTTATGTTTGAAACCAGCAATATATAACTGGCATACCTTGCGTCACTGTTTTATATAACTGAGATAATTAAGATTACATGACGCATGGTGTTTACATTTTTATGGGATTATAAAACTATAGTTATTTATTTCCCAGCTCAATAAAACATCTTTCCATAGCTTCTTTATGTACATATCAACTATAGTTATCAAGGCATTTGCTAAGTGCCAGCTCCCATTCCTAACATAATGACTGCCCTAACAATAAAAACTAGCTCACCCGGTCCTGTGGCATATAAATATTTTTGGGCAAATTGGAGTCCAACATAATGAAATTTAATTGTACTAGGATTACACTGGTGGTTCCATTTGGAGTTTTGTTTGTTGGTAAGTAGCTAATTTTATGTTATTATTGTTGTTGTTTAGTTGTGTCCAACTCTCCATGACCCTATGGACCTCTGCACGTCAGGCACATCCATCATCATGTCTCTGCTTGTTCTGAGCCATAAGATTTTCTTGGCAAGGATACTGTAGTGTGTTGCCAGTCCCTTCTCCAGTGGACCGCAATTTCACCACTCTGCCTATCTTGGGTGAGCCTACATGGTATAACTCACACATTTATTGTACCCAAGCCCCTTCACCACCACAAGAAGGGGGTTAAATTTAGCTCTGATTTATCCCCACTGGTAGCACTCTCCATCTCCAAACATTTTTGTCAAAGCATCACTCCTAAACCGCTGAGAGCCCCTGTGGACCACCTAAATATTTTCTATCTCTAACCCAGGGATTCTTAACCTGTGGTCCATGATGAATGATGAATTAGTTGGGCATTTATATTTACATTTCTTTTAAATGTATGTCTTCTTGTACATCCCATGCATTATAAAAAAAAGTATCTATCTATCTATCTATCTTTCTCTCTCTCTCTCTCTCTCTCTCTCTCTCTCTCTCTATATATATATATATATATATATATATATATATATATATATATAAAATCAGAGTAATGCAGGATATAGTGATACCTTTATTATTGGACACACATATTCATAGTTTTCATGACTAGCTTTCGCGAGCGGACCTCTCTTTGTCAAGTCCGGAGCAATCCTGATATATTCCCATTGAAATGCACAAAAAAACAAACAATATGTTCAATGGGCTGTGCACAGGTCTGTATTAGTGTAGGTCAAAGTAAATAAACACGGTAAAAAATATTTGTACATCTTGAGAGTTTGAGGTATCATAAAACTGTAAGGAGACACAGGGAAAGCAAGATGTACAAATATTTACGATTGCACTGCAGTGGGTAGACCCATACAGGGACTATTTGTTTGCTTTTAGATGACCAAAACAGAGCTTATAAGCATTTCTTAATAATATAAAATACATACAAGTAAATGGATACACAAATATTTTATATATCGAGTAAAATCCAGAAACCTTCCAGATTCCTTAAAAGTTGCAGTTTCTGGTCTCCACAGACATGAAATGGTAATTGGCAAAACAGGCATAGGAAGTTAATCTTCTCTAAAACTGCTCTTTAATGTAACATAAACATAATTTTAGGTGGAACTTGTTCATTAAACATTTTATTTTCAACCATAGCTGCTCTGCATGCGTGTTATTAGACACAGGGAAGGGAGAGGGGGGGGAGAGACACAAGGGAGGGAGAGAGGGGGAGACACAGGGAAGGGAAAGGGGGAAGAGACACGGGTAGGAGAGGGGGGAAGAGACACAGGGAAGGGAGAGGGGGAAGAGACACGGGGGGAGAGGAGAGGAGAGACACAGGGGAGGGAGATGGGGAAGAGACAAAGGGGAGGGAGATGGGAGGGAAGAGACTCAGGGGAGGGAGACAGAGAAGAGACAAAGAGGAGGGAGAGAGGGAAGAGACACAAGGGAGGGAGAGGGGGGAAGAGACAAAAAGGGAGGGAGAGGGGGGTAAAGAGACACAGGGGAGGGGGCTGGCCGAAGAGACACAGGGGATTGAGAGGGGGGAAAGAGACACAAGGGAGGGAGAGGGGGGAAAGAGATACAAGGGAGGAAGAGAGTATTTTAAAAAACTATAACTTTATGGTAACGTTACAAACACCCAGCGCAGGGGTAGGCAAGTTCAGTCCTGGAGAGCTACACACAGGCCAGAATTTGAGGATATCCCTGCTACGTACAGGTAATGCTGTTGCTTCTTTAGTTATCCTGATTGACTCACCTGTGCACAGAAGTTTTCATGCATATAATTTTTCTTTAAACAAGATTTCAAGATTTTTTTTAAATTTAAGGTAAAGTGAAGCCCACCAATATTATGATATCTTGCCCCCACTTAATCAGTTTATAAATATATTTGTATAGAATCTACAAGTCATATAACTTTTTTTTTAATGTATTTTTAGCAATATCTTGATACAATTTCTTTGTACCAGCTCACAATTTACTATTAGTGTTTTGTAAATGGCAGAAAGCTTTCCTTTTGTCCCCGCCAGCAGTAGCATGCAGCGCCCACTAGATGGTGCAACGGTGGTATGCCGAGACCTTTTTTCAATTTGTTCTTATAGTGAGTGCTAGAATTAGGATTTAGGGGCAGGGGTTAGGTACTACTTTACTATGTAAAGCTTATTATCTACCACTACTCTAGCCCTAAACCCTAACCTTAACCCTAACAACAAACTGAACAAAGGCCTGGTGCACCACTGGTGCGTCACCTAGTGACCTCTGCACACCACTGCTGGCAGGGATGAAACAGGAAAAGTCCCAGATTAGTACACTAGTGAAAAGAAAGATCTATCCAGAGGACTAGGAAGGAGTAGATATAATAACTGATCTATAGAACAGGGACAAACTCTCCATAGCCACCAAAGAAGATACCAACGTGAAAAGGCGCCCAGAAACTGACCAGTAAATGTTTGTATTATATAAGTAGTTCATGTAATTTTAAATCCTGACAAGTATTGTTCCTTAAGAAAATCAATGTTATTATCTAAGATGTCATGCTGACACAGCATCTGAGAATAATATATGTTGTCAGTTAAAGTGACACAGCCAAGGTCCGTGAAATAGAAAGTACATATGGTTGTTATTACGAATTATTAATTACTAATTGTTGTTATTATTATTATTATTATTATTATTAAGAATGTGGAATGTAAGATAACTGAGCTTGAAATCTAACACTAAATGACATGAAAATGTCCTTTGTCTCAATGGCTTTATCTAATACTAGTAAAGCGATATGGAAGGTTTCTGGATTTTACTAGATCATTAATATAGTCGTCGCACTGCAAGTTTGTGTTTAATGCTTGCAAAGTTGCGCATCCGGAGGCCCACAATGGGATCGCTGAAGGTGCTCAATGCGAGGCTTGCAGAGGAGAGGGAAGGAGGGAGGGGAGGAGAGAGAGATTGCATGCTGGGGAAGACACAGGGGGAGAGGGATGGAGAGAAGAGTGGGAGAGACACAGGGGTGGGAGAGATACAGGGAGGAAGAGGGGGAGGGAGAGGAAGAATGAGACACAGGAGAGGGAGAGGGTGGAAGAGACACAGGGGAGGGAGAGGGGGGAAGAGAGATATTGCATGCTGAGGGGGAGACACAGGGGAGAGGGTAGGGGAGAGAAACAGGAGAGGGAGCGGCATGGAAAGAGACACAGGAGAGGGGGGAAAAGACACAGGGGAGGGAGAGGGGGGTAAGAGACACAGGGGAGGGGAGGGAGACATGGGGGGAGACACACATCAAATATCTCACCAGTCCGATGGTCAATATAACTGTAACGATAATCCATAAATAGTAGGTTACCTGATTAGTAATTTAAGCTGTCATGACCAGCTAATGCATGCTTACAGCAGGTTAGTGTAATAGTGGAGTCTAGTTTCAGGAACCACACTAGCAGAGGCTTATTACAGTATGTTTTTGTCTGCTTCAGTTGTCTTAGAAGTTTGTAACAAGGTTATGTATGTATAAGGACAATTGGCTTAGATGGTAGCTCTCTGTAATTAGCAACAGCAAAAATAGAGGTACTCAATAAGAAAATAAACTAACCTTAATAGGCTGGATTTATGGATAACCCAGTCTGAGAGCGGCCTCTTTTAGCTCATGTGTGCCCTCCACAGAGTGAAATATTGTGTAGTATATCTGTCTGGTCTTACTCAATAGAGTGATCCAGCCCCGAAATACAGGGCAACTCACTCTGAACAGGAGAAACTCCAGACATATTTTTCAGCCTTAGTTGGGCCTTGTCTGGTGAGGTGTATCTGAACTACCTAAGGCACAGTGATCAAGAAGTCCACGTCTGGAGCCCCCTATCAACCTTAGAGAGACTAAGCCCTAAGGGTCATTTGCATAGGAAAACAACAAAAGTAGAGGTGCTCAATCAGAGAACAAACTTACCTTAATAGACATGGGCATGATAACCCAGTCAGAGAGCAGCATCATTTAGCCACTTGTGCCCTTCTCAGAGAGAAATATCCTGTGGTGTATCAGTCTGGTCATACTCACTAGAGTGACCCAGCACCAGGCAATTCTTTAATGGTCATTTTACCGTGATCCCATACGAGGCCGGAGATAGTAAAAGTATTTCTTATCCAGAACAAACACTGAGAGTGCAGATAGAAGAGCTTATTCCTAGTTGATTATGTTCTAATTGGTCTATAGATAACTAGAACTGGGGCTAGATATTTAGTGGATATTTGTCAAAGGCTCACAGACTGCCTTATCCTCACAGCCTCATAAGATGGCTGATCCCAACCTTTATAACATTTAATGATTTTTTTGGATTTTGCAAAGGCTTTTGATACAGTGCCACATGGGAGACTATTGTGCAAACTAAGAGATACAGGAGTTGCTGTAAATATCTGCTCATGGATTGAGAGCTGGCTAAAAGACAGGAAGCAAAGGGTTGTTGTAAATGGAACATACTCTGATTGGACTAATGTGGTAAGGGGGGTTCCTCAGGGTTCAGTATTAGGTCCTCTCCTTTTTAACATATTTATTAATGACTTAGAGGTAGGATTGGAGTGGGGTGTCTCCATTTTCGCTGATGACATGAAGTTGTGCAAGGTAATTAAATCAGGTAGTGATCCGCTTTCCCTACATAAATTTACATAAAATTGAGGAATGGGCATCTAAATGGCAGATGAGATTTAATACGAATAAATGTAAAGTTATGCATCTGGGAAGGAAAAATAGCCATGCAATTTATAATCTTAATGGAGCAAATCTAGGTGTATCGGATATTGGAAGGCATTTGGGAGTGCTTGTGGACAACCACCTAGGTAACAGTGCTCAAAGCCAAGCAGCAGCTGCAAAGGCAAATACAATATTAGCATGTATTAAGAAGGGTATAGAAGCCAGGGCAGCAAATATAATTCTGCCACTATACAAATCTCTAGTACGCCCTCATTTGGAATATGGAGTACAATTTTGGTCACCACTTCATAAAAAGGACATTTTAGAGCTGGAAAAGGTACAGAGGAGGGCGACAAAACTAATAAGCGGAATGGAGTGGCTAAGTTATGAAGAAAGACTAACCAAATTAAACTTGTTTTCTCTAGAAAAAAGGCGTCTAAGAGGAGATATGATTACCTTATATAAATACATCCAGGGTCAGTATAGAGATTTGTCAAGGGAGCTTTTTGTGCCAAGAGGTTTTCAACTGACAAGAGGACATCCCTTGAGGTTAGAAGTAAAAAGATTCCACCTTAAAGAAAGAAAAGGGTTCTTCACAGTAAGGGTGGTTAATCTCAACCCCCTCCTCACTTTACCCCTCAAATTACCTGCGTCGGGACCCGGCATATGCTAATGACGTGATGTCACATGCGCGTCATGTCATTAGCATTGGCCGGGTCCCGATTCAGACGGAAAGAGCGTGGAGGAGCAGCTGCTGATGGAAGGTAAAGTGAGGAAGTGGGTTGAGGATGAGGAGGGGGGGTTGAGGATGAAGAGAGGGGTTGAGGAGGGGTTTGAGGAGGGGGTTGAGGAGGGGAGGTGAGGAGGGGGAGGGGGGTTGAGGAGGAAGGTTGAGGACGAGGAGGGAGGTTGAGGATGAGGAGGGAGGTTGAGAAGGGGCGTTGAGGATGAGGAGGGAGGTTGAGGATGAGGAGGGGGGTTGATGATTAGGATGGGGGATGAGGAGGGGGTTTGAGGAAGGCAGTTAAGGAGGGGGAGGGGGTTTGAGGAGGGGGGTTGAGGAAGTAGGTTTAGTAGGGGGGTTGAGGATTAGGAGGGAGGTTGAGGATGAGGAGGGGGTTGAGGTTGAGGAGGGGGGTTGAGGATGAGGATGGTGGTTGAGGAGGGAGGTTGAGGATGGGGTTGAGGATGAGGAGGGGGTTGAGGAGGGGGTTGAGGAGGGGAGTTGAGGAGGGAGGATGAGGAGGGAGGATGAGGAGGGAGGATGTGGAGGGGGGTTGAGGAGGGGGGTTGAGGAGGAGGGATGAGGAGGGGGATGAGGAGGGAGGATGAGGAGGGTGGTTGAGGAGAGAGGATGAGGAGGGGGATTAAGGATGAGAACGGGGGTTAAGGAGAGAGGATGAAGAGGGAGGATGAGGAGGGGGGTTGTGGATAGAGGATCAGGAGGGTGATGATGAGAGAGGATGAGGTGGGTGGATGAGGGGGGTTGAGGAGGGGTGTTGAGGAGTGTGATAAATGATGGGGAGGGAAAGAGACACAAGGGAGAGGGGGGAAAGAGACACAGGAAAGGGAGGGGGAAGAGACACAGGGAAGGGAGAGGGGGGAGATACAGGGAAGGGAGAGGGGGGAAGAGACACAGGGGAGAGAGAGGAGGGACATAAGAGGGGGGACACAGCACATTTCCCACCCTCATCTTATACTTGAGTCACTACGTTTTCAGAGTATTTTGTGGTAAAATAGGTGCCTCGGCTTATACTCGGTCGGCTTATACTCGAGTATATACGCTAATTGTGGTATGACACTAAAGGTATAAATCTGTTATGGCTAAAAACTGTTTTCATAATGATAGAGTAATGAATTCCTATTTAATATGCTGCATGTTATTATTGTATTATGTTAATGGCACAACTCTTTTATCCGTATTTGAAAACGTTGGATTGTGACTGACAATTGTATTTGTATATACTGGAATGTGTTATGTTACCTGACTGATCATTGTATTTACAAAGTTTAGTGATATAATAATGAATTCTTATTTAACCACCATCACTACACTATGTATAACTATCTGTGCTTGATAATTCTACTGATCACATATATAGTTGTGAGCATACGAGCCGTTGCTCACACTTGCGGGCTGTGAAGCGAGGGGCCGCATTTGCGGTGGTGGAGCATCCCAACGTCCCCGCAAATGCGGATCCTCGCGAAGCGAGGGGCCGCATTTGCGGTGGTGGAGCATCCCAACGTCCCCACAAATTAGGATCCTTGCGAAGCGAGGGGCCGCATTTGCAGTGGTGGAGTATCCCACCTCGGCTGTGTTTGTCCGCAAATGCGGACCCTCTCGAAGCGAGGGGCCACATTTGCGGTGGTGGAAGGTCCAACGTCGGCAACACACACACACGCAAGACTTAAAAAAAAAAAAAAAATCAAAGGCGCCTCACACGTGGTTACACACACACACGCAAGACTAGGAGCCTTGCACGACTTAGAAAAAAAACAACTGCATCGTACACGTAAAAAACAACTGCGTCCCTCACAAAAAAAATACGGCCGCCGCGAAACAAGCCATTTCCAACACGCAAAACCGTCCGAAAACGGCGCGAATGAAAACATCAGAAACACAAGAAATAAACACAACGAACACATAAAAAGCTTACTTACAGCAAGGGGGGCATCCGGCACCTCGAAAAGTTAATTTACACGTCCATTTAAGAACAAAAAAACGAGTTTAAAGTGCCGAAAATCCCCTAAGCGAGAGAAAAAATGGCGGCCGAACAAAACGAAAACGAGGCTTCAGACGTAACTATACTACAGTGACTCGCAAAACTGAAACACATACTATTCGGAACGTACCACACTGATATTAACCACCATTTTGAAAACTACTACACACAAAATGGTGGATGGAACGCAAATTGTAAGCTGGAACGCAAATAGCGCATGCGTATTGCGTTCTAACGGTCTGAGGCACTTGAAAGTTTATAAATACTGCCGACTTTCCAGAAAATTCTACATTTCTACTCAGGTGATGAACGGAGTGACTGGATAGTTAACTGCTGCTGTTACTTGAGAAGAGAATTGTTTCCTAATTAGCTACTTTACATTGTGCAAATTAGAACTGAGAGGTAAGGTAAAATATATTACATTTTATTATCAACACAGGACAAAAAAACAACAACTGTAAGTATAAAAATGTCATTCATGTATAGTGACATGTGGCACGCACATTTATGTGTATAGCCACTACAACAAACTAATCATAACCCAAACTAATTAAACAACTATATTTAAATGACATTTAAAAAAAAAAAATAACTATTAAAAAAAGATTTAAGTAGAGCGACACGCTCATATATGTGTATCCTGTATAGTCACATGTCACACACACATTTATGTGTGTAGGCCCGAAAACAAACTGATGTTAATTGAAACTAATGAAAGAAGTTTTTTTTACTATTCAAACAGACTCTGCATCAACAGCGTCACTCAAGAATTTGCACCGTGCATTGTGAACCACAATCCCTTTTAAAGAACACCAACAAAGAAGAAGAGGTAAGATAGAAAAATACATTACATGCTGAAAAAGACCATGCTTTGCTAAATCAAAAAGAAGAAATATACAATTAATCATTTCACTTTCTTTTTCAAACAGACACTACAAGAAGACCGGCGGATTAAGATTGCCAGGAGGGGACCCTCTGTCATTCGACACTTCAATCAAGGTAAAGTATAACAAGTACAAAAAATAAAGGAACTATATATGTTTAATGGCCGCCAATATAACAAATGCACCAACCAAAAAGTAGTGAACACAAAATAGGATAATGCTAAAACATTGCCATAATATCCAAAATAGAAAAAAACATTCATTTGCACTGTAGAAAAACATTAAAGCTTCATAAAAAACACTAATTAAGCAAATCAAGTATGCAACATATGGTAGACACAAAATAGGATTGTACAAAAAATCACACAAACAAATAGCAAAATAAATTAATATTCTTTTTTAATGTTTAAGAACCTATAAGCCTTACAATGAAGCCTAAATAAGCATACCAAAAGTGGTAGACACAAAACAGGATTGTACCAAAAATCACACAAACACATAGCAAACTAAATTAATATTCTTCTTTAATGTTTAGGAACCTATAAGCCATACAAAGAAGCCGAAATAAGCATACCAAAAGTGGTAGACACAAAACAGAATTGTACCAAAAATCACACAAACACATAGCAAACTAAATTAATATTCTTCTTTAATGTTTAAGAACCTATAAGCCTTACAAAGAAGCCTAAATAAGCATACCAAAAGTGGTAGACACAAATAGGATTGTACCAAAAATCACACAAACACATAGCAAACTAAATTAATATTCTTCTTTAATGTTTAAGAACCTATAAGCCTTACAAAGAAGCCTAAATAGGCATACCAAAAGTGGTAGACACAAAACAGGATTGTACCAAAAATCACACAAACACATAGCAAACTAAATTAATATTCTTCTTTAATGTTTAAGAACCTATAAGCCATACAAAGAAGCCGAAATAAGCATACCAAAAGTGGTAGACACAAAACAGAATTGTACCAAAAATCACACAAACACATAGCAAACTAAATTAATATTCTTCTTTAATGTTTAAGAACCTATAAGCCTTACAAAGAAGCCTAAATAAGCATACCAAAAGTGGTGGACACAAAATAGGGTAGTGCTAAAAACATTGCCATCAGATACAAAATAGTAAAAACATTCATTTTCACTGTAGAAAAACATTTAACCTTCATAAAAAAGACTAATTAAGCAAATAAAGTATGCAACATATGGTGGACACAAAACAGGATTGTACCAAAAATCACACAAACACATAGAAAAGTTAAATAATATTCTTCTTTACTGTTTAAGAACCTATAAGCCTTACAAAGAAGACTTAATAAGCATACCAAAAGTGGTGGACACAAAACAGGATAATGCTAAAAACATTGCCATCATATCCAAAATAGCAAAAAAAATCAATTTCAATGTACAAAAACATTTAACCTTCATAAAAAAGACTTATTAATCAAATAAAGTATGCAACATATGGTAGACACAAAATAGGATTATACCAAAAATCACACAAACACATACCAAAGTAAATTAATATTCTACTTTACTGTTTAAGAAGCTATAAGGCTTACAAAGAAGCCTAAATTAGCATAGCAAAAGTGGGAGACACAAAACAGGATAATGCTAAAACCATTGTGATCATATCCAAAATAAGAAAAACAGTTATTTAGCAATACAAAGAAAGTACCGCTACGATGAACTACAAGCACATATAAACAAACTGTTGATAATAAAAAATTTAAAAAACAAACTTAACATCTCAAACTAAAATAATTATACGTTATTTTCTTTAAAAGATTAACATGGCTACTAACGAGAGCAAACAAGATAAGATAAGACGGCAAGCTAGAGAACGACAACAGAGATGGGCCACACCAGAGGAGAAAGAAATTCGACGAGAAAAAGAACGCAAAAGAATTGCAAGCAAAAGACTATCAGCTGCAAAAATTAAAGATACACCAACACACACATATCAGTTGTCCGGGGGGACAATGCGCTGCGGGTTGACGCTCTTAACTCCTCCCCCATCGCTCTCAACTCCTCCCCTGTCGCTCTCGACTCCTCCCCCGGCTGCTCTCAACTCCTCCCTGGGGAGGGACCGGTGGACATGCTGGGGGCTGAGGTGAGAGAGACAGCCTGGAGGGAAAGAGAGACAAGAGGGACAGATAGACAGGAGGGACACAGATAGAGAGACACAGGAGGGACACAGATGGAGAGAGACAGGAGGAAGAGAGACAGAGAGAGACATGAGGGACACAGAGAGAGACAGGAGGGACACAGAGAGAGAGAGAGAGAGACATGAGGGACACAGAGAGAGAGAGACAGGAGGGACACAGAGAGAGACATGAGGGACACAGAGAGAGAGACAGGAGGGACTCAGAGAGAGAGAGAGAGAGACAGGAGGCACAGAGACAGAGAGAGACAGGAGGGACACAGGCAGAGAGACAGGAGGGACACAGACATAGAAAGACAGGAGGGACACACAGAGAGAGACAGGAGGAAAACACAGAGAGAGACAGGGGGCACAGAGAGAGACAGGAGGGACACAGAGAGAGACAGGAGGAACACAGAGAGAGGCAGGAGGGACACAGAGAGGGGCAAGAGGAACAAAGAGAGAGAGAGAGACAGCAGGGACAGAGCAAGGGACAGAGAGAGAGATGAGGGACAGAGAGAGACAGCAGGGACAGAGAGAGAGACAGGAGGGACAGAAGGGACAGAGAGAGAGACAGGAGGGACAGAGAGAGACTGGAGGGATAGAGAGAGAGACAGGAGGGACAGAGACAGGAGGGACAGAGAGAGACAGGTGGGACACAGAGAGAGAGAGAGAGAGAGAGAGAGAGGAGGGACAGAGAGAGACACAGGAGGGACAGAGAGAGAGACAGACAGGAAGGAGGGACAGAGAGAAAGACAGACAGGAAGGAGAGACAGAGAGACAGGAGGGATTGAAAGAGAGAGAGAGACAGGGAGGAGGGACAGAGAGACAGACAGGAATGAGGGACAGACAGAGAGAGACAGACAGGAAGGAGGGACAGAGAACAGGAGGGAGGGACAGAGAGATAGACAGGAAGGATGGACAGGGCGAAAGATACACAGGAAGGAGCGACAGAGAGAGATACTGACAGGAAGAAGGGACAGAGAGACAGACAGGAAGGAGTGACAGACAGAGATGTGAAAAGTGAAGTGGAAGAGACGGGAGGGAAAGTGGGGTGGAAGAGACAAGGGAATGGAGAGCAGGGTGGAAGAGACAAGGGAAGGGAGAGGGGGGAAGAGAAACAGGGGAGGGAGAGGGGGAAGAGAAACGAGAGGGAGAGGGGTGGAAGAGACACAGGAAAGGGAGATGGGGGAAGAGGAGGGAAAAGAAACGGGAGGGAGAGGGAGGGGAAAGAAACTGGAGGGAGAGGGAGGGAAAAGAAACGGGGGGAAGAGACACAGGGGAGGGAGAGAGGGGAAAGGGGACCGTGGAGTGAGAGAGGGGAGGGAGAGAGGGAAAAGGGGACACATGGGAGGGAGAGGGGGGAAGAGACACAGGGGAGGGAATGAGGGGATGAGACACAGAGGAGGGAGAGGGGGGAAGAGACACATGGGGGGAAGATGCTCGCAATAAGCACCTTTGCCGCTCATTCCGAGGCCCATGATGATCGTCAAGGGTGCTTAATGCAAGGACAGTAAAGTAGAGGGGGAAGAGGCTCTCATTGAGAGCCTACCGTCAAGTAGAGGGGGGAGAGGTAAAGGGGGGAGAGGCTTGCAATGAGCGCCAAAGGCGCTCATCGCAAGGCCAGTTAAGTAGAGGGGGAGAGGCTTGCAATGTGTGGCAAACACCATTGCCAGACTTCAAATTTTATTGCCGTCATTTTTGACGAGCAAGTCGCTAGTATATAATAATAACAAGATAATTCTCTACTTCCCACCCGCAGAAGTAGATCACCAGAAACAATGACAGCGTCCACTGCAGCATAATTGCATGTTAGCAGAGAATATATTAAAGGCTGAATATATATCAACGGCTTTTAATTTCTAAAAACATTCTGTACTTTACCAAATCTAATCTTCAAAAGAGCTTATTGTTAATATGGGACAACATTACTCATTTCATATTATATTATAAAGTAGCATAGTAAATTGCAAGCTCTACTTATGGGCAAACTAAAGCACTAGAAGCTACCTAACTACAGTCAGTATAAGCATCCCGGTTAGTATTATAATTTATGTGTAACACATCAGTATGTACAAAGAAGACATCATAAGAGTATACAGTCTAGATTAGTGGTTCTTAATTATTTTGATCTGGTTCCTTACTTTCCAATGTTCAAAAGAACCTATTTTGAGATCCAGAACATTCTTGATCAGGGTGGTACCAACTGTAACACACTACATTTTAATCTAATTTTACACTGCTACAATAGAGTAAAAATTACCAGCAGGTATGTTCATCATTAAATGATAGTTTCTCCTCATCCCTCTGTCCTTGAGCGAATAAGGTCCAGGGCCCAGAACTGGTCCTACGACCAGATGTTGAGAACCACTGGTCTAAATGGTTTAAGCACACAGACAGAATTTACATGATATGTATTTAGGTTAAGTATGTGGTTTACACAAAGGGTTTGAAAGACCCGGCAAATAAAATCACATATATAGTTGTGAGCGTACGGGCCGTTGCTCACGCTTGCGGGCTCGCAACGGCCCGTACGCTCACAACTATATATGTGATGTGATGATGTCTTCATGCCAACTGACGCCCTTTGCGCGAGCCGCGGCAGCGCGAGCCCGCGGCCCTCGCATAGCGAGGGCCTCAGTTGCTGGCATGGAGCGCCTTCGCCAGCAACTGAGGCCCTCGCAAAGTTCTGTGAGTGTGCTTCCGTTACCTGTCTATGTGTCTGTCCCTCCATCCCTGGTGTGTGAGTGTGCCTCACTCTGAGCCTGGCTCCTCCCCCAGGGGTCCTGTTTGCACTGTGGAAGACAGGCAGCAGGCAGGACGCCCTCAGGATGGGGGAGGAGGTCAGGGGACCGAGAGCTGTCGGGATATGGCCTGGGGGGAGGCTGAGACTGGGGCCCCCAGGAGATAAAGGGCTGCACCGGCGATAGCCCTGCCTGTGTCTCTCACCCTATATCTTGGCCCACTCTCCTCACACTACCCTCTCCCTTTCTGACTTTTACTCCTCTTACCTCTTCTCTTTTTACCTTAAATCCTCCTAACCCAACTCATATCTCCCCTATCTTCTCCCCCTCCTCTATCCCATCTATCTCCCCCCACACTCCTTCTACCAGCCTTAAAACTCCTTCTCCCCCTCTCTGCTCCTTCTCTCCCCCCTCTCTTCCCTTCTCTCTTCCCCTTCTCTCCTCCCCATCTCCCCCCCTTTTCTTCTCCTCTCCTTCTCTCTCCCTCCCCTCACTCCCCCTCCCTCTTCTTCTCTCCCCCCTCTCCTCCCCTTCTCTCCCCCCTCTCCTCCCCTTCTCTCCCCTCTCCTCCCTTTCTCTGCCCCCTCTCCTCCCCTTCTCTCCCCCTTTGTTCCCCCTATCCCCCCTCCCTCCCCTTCTCATTCCCCCTCCCTCCCCTTCTCATTCTCCCTCCCTCCCTCCCCTTCTCATTCCCCCTCCCTCCCTCCCCTTCTCATTCCCCCTCCCTCCCTCCCCTTCCCCCTCCCTCCCTCCCCTTCTCATTCCCCCTCCCCTTCTCATTCCCCCTCCCTCCCTTCTCATTCCCCCTCCCTCCCCTTCTCTGCCCCCTCTCCTCCCCTTCTCTCCCCCTTTGTTCCCCCTATCCCCCTCCCTCCCCTTCTCATTCCCCCTCCCTCCCCTTCTCATTCCCCCTCCCTCCCCTTCTCATTCCCCCTACCTCCCCTTCTCATTCCCCCTACCTCCCCTTCTCTCTTCTCCTCTCCCTCCCACTCCCCCCTCCCCTTCTCTCCTCCCCCCTCTCCTCCCCTTCTCTGCCCCTTCTCTCCCCCTCTCTTCCCCTTCTCTCCCCCCCTTTTCTTCTCCTCTCCTTCTCTCTCACTCCCCCTCCCTCTTCTTCTCTCCCCACTCTCCTCCCATTCTCTCCCACCCTCTCCTCCCCTTCTCTCCCACCCTCTCCTCCCCTTCTCTGCCCCCTCTCCTCCCCTTCTCTGCCCCCTCTCCTCCCCTTCTCTGCCCCCTCTCCTCCCCTTCTCTCCCACCCTCTCCTCCCCTTCTCTCCCCCTCTCCTCCCCTTCTCTCCCCCCTCTCCTCCCCTTCTCATTCCCTCTCCCTCCCCTTCTCTCTTCCCCTCTCCCTCCCACTCCCCCCTCCCCTTCTCTCCTTCCCTTCTCTCCCCCCCTCTCCTCCCCTTCTTTGCCCCCTCTCCTCAACTTCTCTGCCCCTTCTCCTCCCCTTCTCTCCCCCCTTCTCCCCTCTCCTTCTCGCTCTCCCTCCCCTCTCCTTCTCGCTCTCCCTCCCCTCTCCTTCTCGCTCTCCCTCCCCTCTCCTTCTCGCTCCCCCCATCCCCTTCTCGCTCTCTCTCCCCCTCCCCCGCTACCTCCACTCTCCTTCCCCTTCCCTCCGACCTCCACCTTCTCTCCTCTCCCTCCTCTCTCCTCTCCCTCCCCCTCCTCTCTCCTTCTCTCCCCCACCCCTCTCCTTCTCTCCCCCTCCCCTCTCCTTCTCTCCCCCTCCCCTCTCCTTCTCTCCCCTCCCATTCTCATTCTCCTTCTCCCCCCCCTCCTTCTCTCCCCCTCTCATTCTCATCCCCCTCCCCTCACATTCTCATCCTCTCCCCCTTTCTCTGCCCCCTCTCCTCCACTTCTCTGCCCCTTCTCCTCCCCTTCTCTCCCCCCTTTTCCTCCCCTTCTCTCCCCCCTTTTCCTCCCCTTCTCTCCCCCCTTTTCCTCCCCTCTCCTTCTCGCTCTCCTTCCCCTTTTCTTCTCGCTCTCCCTCCCCTCTCCTTCTCGCTCTCCCTCCCCTCTCCTTCTCGCTCCCCCATCCCCTTCTCGCTCTCTCTCTCCCCCTCCCCCGCTACCTCCACTCTCCTTCCCCTTCCCTCCCCCTCCACCTTCTCCCCTTTCCCCCTCCCCTCTCCTTCTCTCCCCTTCCCCTCTCCTTCTCTCCCCCTCCCCTCTCCCCCTCCCCTCTCCCCCCTCCCCTCTCCTTCTCTCCCCCTCCCCTCTCCTTCTCTCCCCCTCTCATTCTCCTCCCCTCTCATTCTCCTTCTCTCCTCTCTCCCCCCTTCTCTCCCCCTCTCATTCTCATCCCCCTCACCGCTCATTCTCCTTCTCTCCCCCCCCCTCCCCTCTCCTCTCCCCCCCCCCCCTCCTCTCTCCCCCCCCCCCCCCCTCTCCTCTTTTCTTTTTACAGATATATGATTTTCTATGAAAACACTGCATTGATACAAATACACACTCTTTGTATAATAAAACTATCACATATATAGTCGTGAGCAGGCGAGCCTGCCAGAGCCGTTGCTCACAATTGCGGGCTTGCGTAGCGAGCCCGCGGCCCTTGCAGCGAGCCTACGGCACTCGCGTACTGAGGGCTGCGGGTGAGGGCCTCAGTTGCTGGCATGGAGCGCCAAAGGCGCTCCTTGCCAGCAACTGCACCCCTCGCAAACTTTATGTCGCAACGCAAACAACACGCCACACCAACTACGACCCTCGCAAACTTTACCTTGCAACGCAAACAACATACGAGACAGTTTGAACACTACAAAATTCGCTAAGCAAGAGAAAAAATGGCCGCAGAACAAAATGAAAACGAGGCTACAGCACTCTAAACACGCAAAACACCACAAGAAACACGCAAAACACCACAAACGACCTACGGATATTCCGCTAAGACGCATACCACTCATTACCCGCCATTACACATTACCCACAAGTACACCACTACGCTAACGGTTTGGTCTCGCGCACGCACAGTATTACACTGCACACATTCATCACGCTTACACAGCACCTCCACACCACTAATGCTGCAGCAACATCAAAACAGATTGCCAGCTCTTCAACACAATGCTTCAAAATAGGTCAAGTATATTCATTTATTAATGTATTATATATTTCATTATTATACACAAAACAGAATTAGCTACCTTACAATTTCATTGCCGTCATTTTTTGACAGGCAATTCGCTAGTAGTTAATATATATGAGAGAGAGAGAGTAGGAGAACAGCTTATAGATATCTTCAAAGAGATACAAATCCAAACTTAGTAAAAGAAACTAACAGGAACAGCTTCATATTTAAAATTAGGCCAGGGGACGAACTACCACCAAAGGTTGTTGCAATGCACTGGTGCCCGGCTCTGAGGGGCCCTAGGGCTGCCTATTTTTTTCCCCTACATTTCATTTGCAAAACAAACAAACATTTCTTTCTGCAGTGTTGTGGGCCAGGCCCCCCGCAACCTTTGCGCCCCCCTCAGCTGCACCAGCCCCCCTACTTTAATGTGATTCTTAGTGGTTCAGCTGTACTGCTATCCCTCCCCTGACGGCGCTTCTTGGCAGGGTAGGGAATCCTGAATGACATCACAGACACATGACTTCATTCTGCATTCCCTGCCCTGGAGAAAAGACGAGCTGGCAGGGAAGGGATAGCAGTACCCCTGAACCACCAAAAAATCCCACCTGGATCCTCCCTAAGAAGTTTACATTAAGGTAGGGGGAGGGGGTGATGCTGCCATGGGGCCACAGAGGGCCGGATGGGGTTGCAGGGGCCAGGTGGAACCTACTACACTACAGGATTAAAAACATAAAAATGTAATACATATGTGAATATTATATATATATATATATATATATATATATATATATATATATATATATACAAATATATATTATTTATTAATATTAATATTGTATTTTCCATGTTATTATTCCCTTTACAGAAATACAGGATATGTTGGCACATTACAAATAAAAGTTAAGAATAATAATATTATATATATGTATGTATGTGCATATATATATATATATATATATATATATATATATATATATATGTATATATATATATACACACACACAGGGTCGAGTCACTTTATTATGACCACTTTTGCCATCAGCAGCACATAGCCAATAAAATAAGGCACGTGTCATGAGCTGGATTGATGGGTATATAAGGTGGCAGTTAGGCATTCTGCAAACAAATCAACAATCGCTGTCAAGGGTAAAACGTGTGATTTTTTTTACTTTGAATAGGGGATGGTCATTGGCTTTCGGGCAAGGGTGGCTGTATTTCTGAAACATTGCGGTTTGTTTATTGTTCGCGTGCTACTGAAAAAATGCCACCATTGCGAATAAGCAGCGTCAACACTCCAGAGCACCACATGCCATTGTTATCTGAGGTGAAAGTCAGCTGCAAATGTGTGTGAGGGCCAACCAACACTATACAGTTGAGAAACTCACTGTCCAAATAAACCAGGGGGCTACCAGACGTGTGTCTAAAACGAAAGTACAGCAAACCCTGATCCTTAAGGGGCTACGAAGCAAACGGCCGGTCGCTACACCCATGCTGACAAGAGTTCATCATCAGAAATGGCTTAAATTTGCATTACAGTACCAACATTGGACCTCTTCTGATTGACAAAGGGTTGCCTTCTCTGATTACTTACATTTTCTGTTCCATCGACTAGACAGATGTTGGCGTATCAGGAGCGAAACATCAGAGAACAAACACTCTGCAACCATTGTTGGAAGAACACAAGCTGGTGGTGGCAGTGTTATGGTCTAGGGAATGTGTTCCTGGCATTGTCTGGGTCCACTCCTACCTCTGGAAGGCACTCTCAACCAATTGGGTTATCTATCCATCCTTGCAGATGAAGTACACCCATACATGTTGACTGTCTTCCCCCTTACTTTTGGAGCTCATGCAACTCGTAATATTCCTGATGTGTGAAAATCATTGGGGATGACGGTGTAATATTGCAAGTAGGGGTTAGTCACAGGGATTGGGAGAAGCACAAACACAATCATGCTGAGAGGGGTGGGGGGTATAGAATAGTTAGGAAATATTACTGGGCTCCTTTTGTCTGTGTAACTTTGCAATATAGGCAATTGAATGGGGCCCTATGTCCTCTTTATCTTCCCCCGATCATAGTTCCAGTCCCTGATAATTCGATCAGAAGGGAACTTTTAATGTGTTTAAGTTTGTGAAGTAATTACAGACTCACCCTGTGATGGGATTAACTTCTCATCCCAATGATTGTCTAGGGAGGTACTACAGATGGTTGATTGAGGTAACTAGTTAAGAGCAGGAAAATTAATCCTGTTTGTGGGTTGAACCAAAGTTGTATTGTTCTGTTTGCCTAAAAATGTTTCAACAACTTCAAATAAAGACACACTTTTATAGGGAATATAATTATGGTGTTCTGACTTTTATTCAGAGGTTATAACTTCTGTTTATTTTTGTAACCCCTTGATGCCTGTTCTTCATCCTGATGGTCCTGGAATAGAAGCCAGTCACTGAGAAGACCATCCACTCCATGGTCCAAGGGAGGTTTCCTGTAGCCAAGGCATGAGCATTCTGGAGCTAAGTTGGACTCCATCTCCTGGGTTGTGACAAGTTGGTGGCAGCGATGGGATCAGTGGAGAGAGGTGGGGGAGGATCAATTAGGAGAAAGGTCACAAGGTTTTGTTAGATAATAAGATTTGATTAATATTGATACCACGCCACTTCCCCCTAATAGGCCCAGAAGCAGACTGCTTACATGAGGGAATGCAAGCATTACTCTCCAGAAATGTAAATGCCACTCTGTCACACACATATAATCCACCAATGTATCATGGATGCTGTATAAAAAAAAATTCTGATTGAAATCTAGTTTATCTCTTGCTCTATACCAAATTATTCTCTTAAACTCAAACATATATTATTTTCATGGTATATATTTTTTTCATTGAAATATTTAACTCCCCTTGTTATCCCCACTTTAAAACCCCTGTGATAAATATACCTCTAGGGAGAACCTTTTTGAAGTCAATTTCTTTGTCACACAATGCAGAACTTCAACTCCAAAAAGTAATTAAACAGTGGTGCCATTAAACAATACCACTTAGTAACATAATTAAGATCATTAGACCAGAAGGTCAGGGTAACCTAATTACTGTTGCATAATATATGACTGGTTAGTAACTGGTGGTTGCATCTCCCCATATGTGGCCTTCAATGATAAATTGTCCTATTTCTAAAAAAGTAGTTGAGACATTGTGTCTACAAAGGACCTCTTAGATCTGCGTTTGCAGACAATAAATAGATAGCACCTAAATAGACCAGGTCACACAATATACCTTAAATTATCACAAAACTATTTATAAAACAATACATACTATTTATAAAATAATATATCATGTTTAACATGAACACAAACACTATCGATAGCTGTTACACATAAATATGATGCACCCAGTATTACAGAAGAATATAACAACCCCTTCTATAGTACAGTAAATACACCCAGTGTTGAACATGGTACCACCAGTACAGTGAATCCCCCAGCTCAGAGGACCAGTGCAAAGAGAACACTTCACACAGCCCTGACTGGCACATGCTGGATATGGACGCTGCTCTGAGGCGCCATATTGTGCATCATGTAGATGCCACTTACACTATCTTAACATTTTAAGCTCTTCACATTGTGCTCTCATTCCAATCTATGAATGCATAACTTGTATTGTATTTAATATCAAAACAAAACCAATAGAATTATACAATAACACAATGTATGTATTGTTTCGTCACCTTACAATGCCAAGGGACTTGCCATCTTGCACAATAAGGTACAAAATATAAGTTAAACTATTATCGCGATTCCCAATTAGAATAACATTAAACATACTCCTCCTCCTTTGAGTTCCTGTTTTCCTTTAATGATTTCATGTAGACCTGTCAGATGTTCTTACCTCTCCTTCAGCACCAGTCTGCCGAGCTGCAAGACGCACAGGTAAAATGACCCTGCATATTTAAGACATATTTGTAGGTATTGTAGATGCCAAACTTGTATTGCTACTTTTATTTCACAGTACTTACTATTTTAGAGCTTTGGCTAGCAAGAAATATTAATGTCAAGAATGTGTATCTTATTAATACTAATTTAATAAATAATATCCCTTCCTGGCACAACCTATCACCATAAGGTTACTAGCTAATACTTAGTAGACATATCAGTGTTGGCACCCACTGACCACCCCCAAACTTACCTTATCATAAAAGAGCTTGCAATCTGATAGTTATTGAAATATATTTATGTTTTATTGACTCAACAATATTTTTCATTTAGAAACTTATAACTTTTAAAACGTTAAAGATGGAATCTGAATGATGAATCATAAAGAATGTTTTGTTAACAAATGTATTTTGGTCTCCAAAAGTTTTTAAGAATTGATCTGAATAGGTAAGAGTTGGGATTGTCTGAATATGTACAGAATATAGTAAATAAGACAGATCCACTAATCTGAATAACGACCTGCTTCAGAATGTACATTCGAGAAACTTTCTGGAGCAAATGAGGGAATACAGTATTCAGTATGTTGTTTAAATAAACTTCTTTCCAATATGTACATTTTAATAGAATAAAAAATGAAAATACCCATATGTTAAATATGGTCATATATGTTATTTTATTAAGCTTCTCACCAGTAATATGTTCACTCTCTTGATAATGTTATAGAGTTATATGTTCAGTGTTTAAAGGAGTTATTTTTTTTACAGTTTAAGCTATAGTGTCCTTATCAGCCTTATTAAATTGCAATTCGGCCAATTGAATAGGGCTCTACATAAGCACATAGCATATGTTTTTTACAGAGGTTTTTAGTTAGTGAAGACCTTACTTTTGGATAGAAGTTCATTAACTAAATAAAATATGTGATGTTCTTATATAGAGCCCTATTCAATTGGCCGAATTGCAAATTTAATAAGGCTGATTATCTTTAATAGCTACTACTGATAGATTTGAATGCATGATCATTTTAACTCATTAATGGGAGGCCATGTATACACTGTAATGTAATTACATACAATTTATATCTAAATGTTTTGTTTTTTGGTAAAAATAATGTAAACACATCCTTTATTTTATATATATATATATATATATATATATATATATATATATATATATATATACATATATATATATATATATATACATATATATATATTTATATATATATATATATATATATATAAAATAGTAAATAAACAGTACATTTGTGTTCACATTTGAATGTCTAAAACAAGTTAAAAAACAGTTTCCAGCTCAGAATTCTGAGAAATACAGTTATAACACTGTATTCTGCCCATAAATGCCTCGCTCTTCAATCCATACACCATTTCAAACATGGCTTGCTTTAAGCATGTCCCTGCTCAGCTTCCCAGAATGCAGTGCTATAACTGTATTTCTTGGAATTCTGAGCAGGGAACAAGTTTTAACTTGCTTTAGACATTCAAATGTGAACACAGATGTACTATTTATTTACTGTACTACCTTACAGTGGAGGCTTCTATCGCTCATTTGCCCACAATATATTACATGATTGTTGTGGTGAACTATCTACTTATAAGGTCCACTACATAAGCTAGGATCCCGCCCAACACTGATGATAGGCAGTAACCTTGAAACTGCTGTCCGTGGGTAGGATTCCCACCTTGGCTTTGCATAAAAGCTGTGTAATGCAGCGAGCATAAGCTTGAAGGAAGCCATGTTTGAAATGTTTTATGGACTGAAGAATGAGGCATTTGTAAGCACATTTGCATGTCCCTGCTCAGCTTCCCAGAATGCAGTGCTATAACTGTATTTCTCGGAATTCTGAACTGGAAATGTAATATTTATCTACTGTACTACTTTTACGGTGGAGGCTTCTATCGCTCTTTTGCCCACCATATATTAATGGATTGTTGTGGTGAAAAAATAATTAAATAAATAAATATATATATATATAGCGGAGGGCCCAGGAGCAAAAAAAAAAAATTTGGACCCCCTCCCAAGGAGGTTGTAAAGAATATTTTTGCTCTGGGCCCCACTGGTACCAACTCATTCAGTGCCAGTGTCCCTCCCCAAGACCCCTTCCCATAACAGCACCCTCTACAAGACCCTTTCCCATAGCTGCTCCCCAAGACTCCATTCCATAGCTGGGCCCCCTCTATTTGTGCATATACAAACATCTTCCAGTGTACTGCACTCCATCTCCAGGCAGCCTGCAGCCTCCTGAGAACGTGCTGCCATAGGCGTCATGGTCCTAGGCGGAAAGACACTCCTCTGAATTATATTTCTTGATTAATTATGCTCTTACTCACTGACTCTTGAAAAAGATTAATTTGAAACATGTTGAGTATTAGGCAGTTCCCCATGTAGGGATTACCCTATATAGTTTGCTCTAGCTCCTATAGTTGAGATTTATACCCAGAAGAGACCTTAGAGAATCCCAAAGATATCAGAACAAACACAGAGAAATATCTATATATAGGAGCACAAGTAGATACTACTCTAACTATAATCACATATAATAGTTGTGGTAATTGCGAGTTGTTGTCACCCAATGTTAATAGTTACGGGCTTGCACATGCGCAATGAGCGTCAAAGGCGCTCATCGCAAGGCCCGAAAGCTAGATGGGGGCTGCAATGAGCGTCAAAGGCCCTGATTGCGGGGCTCACAATGAGTGCCGAAGGAGCTCATCACGAGGCCCTAAAGTTACAGGTTTGAGAAGTATGCAATGAGCACCCAAGGCCCATAAAGTAGAGGGAGGGGAGAGAAGCTCACAATGAGCCAAAGGCACTCATCGTTAGGCCCGAAAATTACGGATTTGGAGCGGGGGCTGCAATGAGCGCCAAAGGGGCTCATCGCAAGGCTCTAAAGTTTAGGGTTTAGAGAGGTAAGCAATGAGCACCTCACACACAGAACAGAGGGAGAGGCAGGGTGCCTGTAAGTGAGGTTGCAAGCTAATTTGCTATTTAATGGTGTTTTGTGGGAGGTCTCACAGTGGCTATGCGAGGAAAAAGACGGCGGCTGTAAAGACGTAAATTTATTTCAAGCCCGTAACTCGGAAGGCCATTTCGGGCCATAAAGTAGAGGGGTAAGAGGCCCGTGATGAGCGCCAAAGGCATTGTGTGGCAAACAGCATTGCCAGGCTTCAAATTTTATTGCTGTCATTTTTGACGGGCAAGTCACTAGTAATATCATATTGGGAGAAGAAATATACTCAATACTATAATTGGATGTTAATATCCAGTTCACTATACGAATAGTTACTTATGTTACTCTAAATAACTCAATACAACAATATATAAGGATGTTTCGCTAGAGCAAATATCCCAAAGCAAAAAAGCTAGGCAAAGTTATCCAAATCAAACAAACTTTGAATGGAACTTGTACATTATATTTTTTAACTCATGAGGTACTAGGGTAAGGTGGATGTAAACATTTTAAAGGGTTTTCCAGTGCCCTGGTTATTTAACCTCAAGTATATTTTTTAATATTAATATCCATGTGAGTTGTCTTATGTGCTATAAAATATTTTAGTGATACCAATTAAAGTTACATTTTAGTAAAAGATAAAAGTGTAAGATAAACTGTGATTTTTGTAAAAGTTCTTGTTCTTTTTTGTGTTTACACATTGTTAAAAATCACAGATCTTCAGTATGAATATTCAGATAACTATTTAAATTGATAGAAGGATTTTCCCTCTAAAATAATTATATACCGTATGTACTCGAGTATAAGCCGACCCGAGTGTAAGCCAAGGCACCCATTTTACCTCAAAATACTGGGAACACTTAGTGACTTGAGTATAAGCTGAGAGTGGGAAATGCGCTGCCCCCTGTGTCCCTCTTGTGCCCTCTGTGTCCCCCTCTTGTGTGCCCTCTTGTGGCCCCCCGTTTCCTCCCCTCTGTGCCCCTTTCTTGTGTCTCCCCTCTCCCTCCCCTGTGTCTCATTTCCTCCCTCTCCCTCCCCTGTGTTTCATTTCCTCCCTCTCCCTCCCCTGTGTCTCTTCCCCCCCTCTCCTCCCTCCCCTGTGTCTCATTCCCTTCCTCTCCCTCCCCTGTGTCTCATTCCCTCCCTCTCCCTCCCCTGTGTCTCATTCCCTCCCTCCCATGTCTCTTTCCCTCCTGCTGGGTTATCATCCTCCTCATCCTCCCTCCTCATGCCGGGTCCCGACACAGCCGGAAGACGGGCAGAGGAGCAGCTTATGGAAGGTAAGAGAGGGGAAAGGGAGGGGGGTCAATTGGAGAGGGGGGAAGTGAGGTGGAGGGGGGATGAGGAGGATGATAAGGGGGGGAGGGAATGAGACACAAGGGAGAGGTAGGGAAAGAGACATGAGGGAGAGGGAGGGAAGGAGACACAGGGGAGGGAGGGGGAGGGAAAGTGACACAGGGGAGAGAGAGGGGGGAAGAGACACGGGGGGGGGAGACACGGGAGGGAGGGAGCAGCAGGAGTAGGGTGACTCGAGTATAAGCCGAGGGGGGCTTTTTCAGCCTTAAAAAAAGGGCTGGAAAACTCAGCTTATACAAACTTATCTTACTTAACATCTTTTTTTTCCATTGTGCAGTGGTCCTTAAAGGGATATGGAAGGTTTCTGGGTTTTATTAGGTATATAATATACGTATGTTTAATTTTATTTACTTAATTTTATTAAGAAGTGCGTATAAGCTCTGTATTTACTGCCTAAAATCAAACTAATAGTCCTTGTATGGATCTGTCCTCCGCAGTGAATGCAGACACAGACTCTGTAGGGCTGGATGTGCAGTGTAGTGTCCTAGCCTATCAGGGACCACAACTCAGCAGCATGTTGCAGAATGTTCCTGAGAGATGATCGCTGTTTGGTTAGTATGAGACAATGTACAGCAGAGTCTGTGTCTGCATACTCTGCAGTGGGCAGAACCATACAGTGACTTTTTGTTTTATTTTAGGCAGTAAAATAGACCTTATAAGTACTTCTTAATAAAATAAAGTACATAAAAGTAAATGTATACACTGGGATATTATATACCTAGTAAAATCCAGAAACCTTTCTATATCCCTTTAATGCAGTTGAAAAATAAGTTGTTATTTATTGCGGTATATAACATACATCTCAACATTTCATATGGTCAGTTATATTCTTGAAATATCAAACACTATGATGACTATGATGAGTAAACTGAGTTTTAAAGATGTACACATAAATATGTACACAATGCTCCAAATATACATATATATATACTGTATATAGTTGTCGGAATTGCGAGTTTGTGTGTAATGCTCACAATTTTGCATGTGTGCATTGCACTTTAGGTGCCGTGCCTGCGCATTGCGCTGTGGGTGCCGTGCATGCGCAACAGTGAGGGAGAGGGGGAAAGGTGACACAGGGTAGGAAGAGCAAGAGGGGGGAAGGGAGAAGGGAGAGGAAGAAAGGAGGCACATGAGAGGGAGAGGGGGTAAGGGACAAAGGGAAGGAGGGGGGAGACACAGGGGAGGGAGGGGGAGAGGCACAGAGGGGAGAGGGAAGGGGAAGAGATATATAGGAGGGAGAGGGGGAAGAGACACAGGGGAGGGAGGGGGGAGACACATGGGAGGGAAAGGGGGGAGAGGCACAGGGGAGGAAGAAGAGACACAGAGGAGGGAAAGGGGAGGGAATAGACACAGGAGAAGGGAGAGGAGGGGAGAGACACAGGGGAGGGAAAGGGGGGGGAAGAGACACAGTGGGGGAAATATACACAGGAGAAGGGGGAGATACTTGGGGAAGGGGAGGGAAGAGACACAGGGGAGGGAGAGGGGGAAGAAATAAATATTTAATATTTTTGAAAAAGTATGAAAAGATACAGGTGGTGTACAAAGAGACATGCAGGGTACACAGAGAGATAGTACATAAACAAACAGAAAACACAATGTATAACACTATATCATGCCGTAATTTTTACTGGGCAAGTCGCTAGTAAATATATATTCTGTAAAAGTGCAAGAGAAAGTGTGGCATAGGCAGGACTGGAAATCCAGGTTTAGATTTTAAATGTGGGTCTTTTCTACAAAAGGAGATTAAGAGGGACAGTGTGGTTCCCCTAAAAATAGAATACATAACTATGATAATATGCGATATATAATTGTACAATTGCCAAATGTCTTAAAGGAAGTTCCAATATTTACAGTCTGTGAAGATCCCAGATAGGGGCGCTATTCATCTCAAACCCTCCCTGCCTTGCGCTACAGGAATCCCCCTCTTACAGCTGGCAATCTTCTCAGAAAGAATGGGCCTCTCAGTGACGGCAATCATATCAATATCAATAGCATATAACGAACACAGGCTCATCATAGTAAAGGGATTTCCAGCATAGCACAATAAGAAATGCCTTCCCTCTTAAAAGAAATTACACTATTCCCTATGTATTCCAGAAAGCATGGTTTAATATGGACTCTCTCACAGCATTTTTAAAACAGCAACTACCCAAAAGGATTTTTTCTATAGTTACAGATTATCATCACCAATAATAGTTGTCCCTCCTGGGGTATACGTGCCTGATGAGGGGCCAGTCAGGGGACAGGAAAACTATGGGCTTGGCTTGGGGGGTGGATCAATGAGCCTCACCCACAGAGAAACAGAGCGGCAAATAGAACAAAGGGCCTGTAATTACCCCAACGTCCTGCAGTGACATCTTGTGGACAATAATTGGAATTATGTGTCCTTTTCTACAACTATCCTATAAAACATGATAGTATATTAGTGAAGGGCAAACCAATCTTCACAAAACCAGTCAAACCCGTCTTTTCCTGGAATAGTTCCATCTTTCTTACTTTGTTTCCTCCAAGTGAATGAATTTAGCCAGGAGTCTGTCTATTCTGCAGTATATGTATAAACAATCAGAGATTCACTAGAAAAATGATCATATGAGTGGTACATTTTGAACTCTATAAACATAATTGCATTTATGTTTATTTTTGCATGCTTTTTTGGCAATTTCTATGTAATAAGAGAAACAAGTGGGATGTTGTGCTATGTGAATCCTGGGTTTTTGCCAACAAAGCCCAAATGATACAACCAAACCTGCTCCCTTTTTCTCTCTCCCTGCCTCTCCATCCATGGAAAGACAAGATAAGTACATCCACTCAACTCCAAGCTATCAGGAACTATTGCAATTAGGCAGAATTGAATATTCTATTCTATGTTCATTGCTTACACAGTACTACAATATACATGCACTGTGATTCTTATCAGTATAACAAGATACATTTATCATGCTGCAGAGGTTTTATCTTTGCATGTGATTAGTTTGAACAGGTACATGTTGTACCAAATAACTATTGTTCAATAAACAATCAATGAAAGAAATAAAAAAAAGAGATAACAACAGAAAGTATGTGAAGGGTCACTGCTGGGCCTAAAGAAGCTTTGGAAAGCACATTAAACATAATTTCAGGCACAATTTGTTTTGTACACTATATATATATATATATGTATATATGGGTCTGTGTGGGTCTCTCTCTCTCTATATATATATATATGTATTATATATATATATATATATATATATATATATTTATATATATATATATATATATACAGGACTGTATGCTATGTGTTTAGAAACATTTTTTAAACAGTATACATCCCCTAGTTCAATTTATTTAATTAAAATGTAATATATTTTATTAATTAAATCTTAAAACCAATTTGAAAGAACATTATTACGATGAAAAAATTATAAATATTGAGAAAAATAAATCAAAAAAACTTTTTATATATGAAAAAAATATATTATGTATTTTTAAAAGCTCATATACTGCATAAGTGCTGCCGGTATGAAGAGATGCTATCAATTTAATACAAGCACAAGCACTTTAGTTTGCAACAATTGCACAAATAAGTTATTTAGCACCTTTAAAGCACAAAAGCATTATTACACATCAAATAACTACTATAAAACCCATTGGCTTGAGATTGAAAAAGGGAAAGATCTAAATACATAGTTAAGTTTAGGAAGGAGAGACATCTTGATTGATGCAATTCTACCAGAGAAGGATATTTGATTGACCGGCCAGTTCTCAATAAGCTCTTTAGATGATTTACATAAATTGTTCAAATTGGAGGTTTGAATACTTCTTATATCATCACTAAAGTTAATGCCCAGGTGTGTAAATCCCTTTGTGTGGGCCAGCTGATACCTACTAGTCAGGCGCTCTTTGTCTTCCTCTGGAATATTAACACTTAGTGCTTCAGATTTCTCTATGTTTAATTTATAATTCGACACCTTACTGTAGTTTGCAATGATTTCCATCAGCGCCTTCATAGATATATGAGGATGCTCCATATATACTACTACATCATCCGCGAAGAGGGAGATCTTGTATTCCCTTTTGCCTACTTTAATCCCCTTAAAGTCCGACGAAGCCCTAATAGCTATAGCGAATAAAATGGGAGACAGCGGACAACCCTGACGGGTTCCATTTGTTACCATAAAATAATCTGATTGTACCCCTTTCCCCAAAACCGATGCCGAGGGGGCCTTATATAGGGCAGCTATAGCTTCCGATGCAAATGAGTCAAACCCATATCTATGGAGGGTCTGCATCATAAAATCCCACCCTACCCTATCAAAAGCTTTTTCAGCATCCATGGATAGGAATAGGGTGGGGGTGTCTTTTTTCTTCGCATAAGTTATTAAATGAATCAGTTTATGGGAATTATCGGCGCCCTGCCTCCCTGGGACAAATCCTGTTTGGTCGGACGCTATTAATGATTTAGATATTTCTGTAAGTCTTAGAGCCAAAACTTTCGCATATATTTTGGTATCTATATTCATAACCGAAATTGGTCTAAATTCTTTGCAAGAGTGTGCTTCCTTATCTGATTTTGGTATAGTGATTATATTGGCTCTAAGCATCTCTGGTGGGAATGTACCTGTGGTTTTAATTTCATTAAATGTAGCTACTAAGATTTGCATTAACTCTTCCTCAAATATTTTATAGTATGTTGTAGAAAATCCATCTGGGCCTGGTGCCGTGTAGTTTTTTAGGTTTTTAATAACTCGTCTAATTTCTAGTTCCGTTATCTGACTTTTTAAAGCCTCCTTTTCCTCATTTGAGATAACTGGAAAGTCAATCTGTTTTAAAAATGATGATATGTCTTCACTTTTGGGTGTTATAAAGTTTTCTTCCGAGTTTAGATTATACAAAGCTTGATAAAATTTCGCAAATTGATCCGTGATTTCTTTAGGCTTAAAAATTTTTATTCCCTGTTTTACAAGATAAGGAATATTACAATCTTGATATTTTTGTTTTTTAATCTTATTCGCGAGATCTTTTCCTATTCGATTATTGAAATGAAATGATTTTTGTTGTAGTTGCCAAAGACTCATGTCTGAGCGTTTTTGGTTAATGTTTTTAATTTTGTTCCGAATTGTTATTATCTCTTGTGTAAGGGTATCATTTATTTTTATTTTGTTTTCTTGTTCCAATTTATACAATTTTATATGTAAAAGTCGTAAGGACAATCCTCTCTGTTTAACCCAGATGCTTTTCAACTTGATTAATATACCTCTTGTATATGCTTTTAGTGAGTTCCATATTGTTGTATTTAATGGAACCGACCCCATATTAATTTCCAAATTTTTTTTAATTTCCATTCTAATAGTATTTAGACTTTCCTTATTTTCTAAGATTTTATCATCCATTCTCCATGCCCTGCTAGATTTTATCTCCCCCTTTTCCTGTATTTGGAGGGTGACTGGAGCATGGTCCGAGATTGTTATTAAACCAATTTTAACTGATTGAATTGCGTTTAACAAAGACTCATTCACTATTATATTATCAATTCTTGAATACATTTTATGAGATGCAGAATAATAGGTATAGTCTCTTTCATTTATATTTATAAGGCGCCATGCATCATATAAGTGGTTTTCCACCAATAATTTGGAGAAGTCCTGAGCTGTTTTTTCTATACCTTTATAGTTTTTGGGAACTTTTTTGTAGCTTCTGTCCATCTTAGCATCAGGCGTCATATTAAAGTCACCACCTACTATGCGTCCTCCTATAGCTATCTTATCCAGTTTCTTTAATACTCCCTTCAAAAATATATTTTGTTTATTATTAGGGGCATATACATTTACTATTGTCATATGTTCGCCATTTATTTCTCCTACCGAGATAATATAACGGCCTTTACTATCCAAGACCACTAATTCTTCTTTTAATTTAAATTTTTTATTAAACATCTTAAAAACTCCTCCTGAGTTTTTTTTATGGCAAGCATTAAATACTTGAGGGAATCTATGTTTGGCCATATGAAATATTCTTCCCTTATCCCAATGGGATTCCTGAATTAATACAATATCTGGATTTGTTTTGATCAGCATTCTCAAAATGGAGGCTCTCTTTGACGGAGAATTTAATCCCCTAACGTTGTAACTCACTATCTTCAAACCCGGCATTATCTTCCCTCCACTAGGCCCTCCCCCCCGCCTCACATCCCGCAGCCCCTGGCTACATCCATACTTCCAAACATACCACACTCTCTCTTGGAGTCATACCTATCCAGTCTAACCATTCGCTCCCTTCCCCTTCCAAGGGGATTACAACTTCAACCACCCAGTTGTACCTTATGGGCGTGAACGATGAAGGGATATGTTAAGTCCTCCATGGAGGTTTCCCCACGCCTGTATATCTTGTATTCCTAATTTACCTTCTGGTTCCCTACAGTCCCCCTACCCCCCTCCCCCCCCCAATTATGTTACTTTACCCCTGCTCTCTCCAAGCCTTTTTAATCCTGGATATGCTCTCTTTGCCTGTTGATTTCTATTAATTAATAATTTACCTAATCACAATTCCTGTTGTAAATATACCCCTCTCCTCCCTTCCTGTCATTTTATATTTCTATTTTTATTCGCTTTTGTAATTTTCTTAATTGTCATATTCTTCGTAAATTTCCTTGAACATTCCACAAATTATAATATTATATTTATGTTCTATTGTTACATTTTGTGCAGATGCTATTCCTTAAAATGAGTTCTAAATCGTAATTATACAACATTTTTACCATGATCAAGTTGTCTTCACCCCTTTTTCATTTACTTACTCTATCACTCTTGATTTCCAAGCGTAATCTAAATTAAGCTGCATATCCCCCTTAATCTTGTAATGCAATCATGTGCTACAAATCCTTCTTAATCATAATATCAATTATTATATACAATTTACATGTGCAAATTAGCATAATTTTACATGTAGAATCATTCCATTTCATTTCATATACTGGTTCAATCTATTACATTAAAATTTGTGCATCCAAAAATTCCTTCCTTTTTCCTTTCTCTTCCATTCCTTTCCTTTAAAATCACCCTATAGTTGATTCAATCATAAGCTGGTGAACCTCTTATTAAAATTACGTGGCTTCAATATATTTAGATAAGAAAAAAAAAAGTAAAAGAAAACCATCATTAATACCCAAAATTCAAAATAAGGTTAAAGTGCATTCAATCCAAATAAAGTGCTGTGCAATTTCTTATGAGGAAAGTCAATATGCAATCTTAGACCCTTTAAATATTGCATCTAATCATAATTGCATGACTACAAAAAAAAAAAGGGGGAAGAGAAAAAAAAAACCCTATCTAAACCACCTATTTCCTTCCTTAATACTCCTAATACATAATAAAGTTTAAAGTGCATTCATTACAAAAAAGTGCTGGAGGAACGCAATATATAATCACAAACCCTTTAAACATTGTAATCTATCATTTTTGTGAGGAAATGGTAATATATCCTAAAAATAAAAGGGATAGTAGCGAGGAATTAGTAAATTATTCCTCCCTTTTTTTTGGAAATCTAGCAATCCCACCAAATGACAATGAGGCAAAGACTCTCAAATATCCCATTTACTAAATAAATCTTCTCCCTCTTTAAGTGATGTGATTTTATACCATCTAGAGTCTCTTAAAAATGAAAGTCCTATGGGAAAAGTCCACTTGTATGGTATTTCTTTTTCCCTCAGTTTCTGGGTAATAGGAAAAAATTGTCTTCTTTTATTTCTCGTGGAAGTAGAAATGTCCGAAAATATTTTAATATTTGAATAGGGAGGGTCAAAGGATGTTATTCCATAGCTAGCTTTTAATAGTTGATTTTTCAGTGGCAAATGATGGATTTTTACCATTACATCTCTAGGAAACTCTACCTCAATGTTTTTCGGCTTAGAGAGTCTATAGGCTGCATCGAACTCGAACTTTATATCCGCAAAATCAGGCACTAAATATGAAAAAAACTTGGTAAGATATAATCCCAGGTCCTCTTTGGGTATGTTTTCATCAATCCCTCGTATTTTTAAGTTATTAATTCTTGATCTATCTTCAAGGAAGTCCACCTTATTTTCCAATGCCTTTAATTTCCCCTCCATTGCTTTGATGTTTTCTTTGGAATAAGTTTGTTCCTTTTTAATTGTTTCACAAGTGTTCCCCAATTCTGCAATTTTGACTGTGTTTCCTTGTGTTGCCTTGATATTTAGAAGAATTTGATTTTTAAATTCATCCAAGAATTTGTTTTGAAACTTCTCTAGGATATTTTCCAGTTTTCCAACCGTGAGGATTTCCTCCTCTAAATTAAATGTATTTGTTTCCGAAGAGGTATCTACCATATTATCTACATATGCCTCTGTAGATTTATCCCCTATTGGAGAAGCCAAAAGAGATAACTCCATAGTTTTTTGCGCCATTTTAGGCGAAAAAAATTGTTTGGATTTAGGAGGAGATCTTATTTTATCTTTGTTTTTATTTTTCGGAGGCATTGTATGAAATTTACCTAGAATCAAGTTCCTAGAATATAATAAAAGAGAAAAAAAGATATACCAAAAAAACAAACACAAAAAAAAACATGCAAAAGCAGAGGTAGTCCCAAATCCGCTTTACAGTAGATGTGGTCCTGATCACAAACTTTTATTTGGGGATATATATTTCTCTTTCTCTCTTCCCCCTCAGTGGTCCTGATCCAATTCTTTAATTGGGGATATTTTGTATTTTAAGTATATATGGTTTTATTTCACAATTATAGGTAATATAAAGGTTTGGAGCCAGGTCCCCTATTTTTAGGGATTCATTCCTTTAGTATTCCTTTAGTCGATTGTTGAAGTCCATTCCAGACCTTTATTCCTTAATTACTTTTAACCATATTAGTATTAACTCCTTTGAGATATGGGTCCGTAAGATTTTTCCCATTAATGTATAGCTTTTGCATAAGGTCTGTCAGGGAGCAATTAGATTGTATTATTACTCTCACTTTTCCCAGACCAAAGCCCCAATAATGGTTTTCATTCTTGAAGAGATTATAGACCCCACAAAATTATACTTCAGGTCCTTACTTGCTGAACTGGACCTTATATCCTTTATAGGACCTGTGTATATATTATGCCCGTTAATATCTTAGGGCCTTACAGAAAAGAGTCAGTGTTTATGTATAAAGAGTGCTCTATTAGAGCCTTACCAGACCTCATGGACTCCAGGTGATATCAGCTAATAGCTGCACGAACTGCTGTGAGAGGCCTGGAATATCCAATACTCTAGGTAGTCAAAGCTCCTTTCTGCGGGCCCGCAGTCTGGCATTCCCCTGCCAGAGTTCTCCAAATCACTGCTATGCTTAGCTTAGCCCCCTCCAGTCTCTTTGCACAGCTTGTGCGCTCTCACCGCTCGCGGGACATTGAGACCGGGGGCAAATGCTGGGGCTATATCTAGCTAAATTCCAGAAGATGATCGATAGATATATTAATAAGAACGGTCAGATCAGAGTTAAAAAAGCAATAATGAGTCGAAAATTTATAAATGGTGGCATTGCATACCCAATGGTTTTTCACTACCAGGAAGCAATTAAATTGGCGCAATATATAAAGTGGAGTCAACCTCTTTCCACTCACCCGGAGAACCAGATTTTAAGTGATATGCTACACAATATCGACCTTAATGCTCTATTGTTCACTCCAAAACTAGCATTAGCATACATTGACCCGAGAGCAACTATTGTGACTATAATGGTAAAAGAGTGGATAAAAATGAACAAAAAAATTAAATTCATAGAGCAATATAGTGAACTTACTCCTTTGACAACATTAGCACGCATGAATTATATCTACTTAGAACCAGAATGGAAAGACAAAGGAATATATCTACTGGGGCACATTATAGATAAAGAAAAAGGAAAAATTTTAGATTATAACATGCTAAAGTTGAAATATAATATATCAACTAAACTTTGGTTCACTTCACATCAAATTTCACGAGTTTTGAAGAATATAAATATATATATATATATATATATATATATATATATATATATATATATATATAAATTATATTATATGAATATAAATAAAAACATTACTCGGCAAAGCTTAAACAACGTTGAAATTTTAATAAAGTCCCAAAATACTAGACACTTGATTTCTAAGTGTAGTGAGATCATTTATAAGCAAATACAGACGGATACAACTAGACCTATGGACCTCTGGGCTATGCAGCTAAGGATACCTAAAGAGTCATGGCAACAAGCCTTAAAATCTCTAAATAGGTTTGTTAAAAATACAAACCAGAGGGAAATTCAATTTAAATTACTTAATAGATGGTACTGGGTTCCCTCCAAAATCTACTTTATAACATTTAAACCAGAAATTAAATTATGCTGGAGGAACTGTGGGAAATCTGCAGATATGTTCCATATATGGTGGGAATACCCTATAACCCTTCATCTTTGGAAGGAATGTTCTGAATACTTATCTATTATATTTAAGACAGAAATGATAGTAAAACCGCAGATGGCCTTGTTTAATATTTTTCCCCCTAAGATGGAAATAAAAAATAAAGCGTTTATGACTCAAATTTTTCAGGTAGTAAAAACTGCAATTGCACGAAATTGGAAGAAAGAGGATCTTCCAAAACTAACTGAAATATTGGCCATGATGGGATACAATAGGGAACTAGAGAGGGATTTTAATATGGCATTTCAGCTAAAACAAGACCCTGTAAAATGGGTAGTTTGGGACTCAATTTTTAAGTAACCTCTACGGGGTAATCTCACGAAGACACCATATCTTCCCTGGCAGATCGATCCCTCCCTGGCTCTTCCTCCCTACCTTCACCAAGCTGGCTAGAATATGAGTGGAATGAAAGGGTGTGATAGGATATGTAAGTAATTTAAGAGAGAAGTTTAACTGGTTAATCTCTCCATTAGGTTGAAAAATATTCAACCAAATATTAAAGTTTGGATTTCATTCATAGCCATATGTAAGTTTAATACAATGATACACTTAAAGTCTATTAATAGCAATAAACATGAAAGAACAGTTACACTCTTATGATTATTGTTATAATGTCAGGGCACAAATGTATGCCTTCCGTATTTTTGTCTGGCTGTGTATATAATATGTAAGGTATTATTTATGTAAATGGAGATTTTAAATTTGAAAATAAAAATAATAATAAAAAAAAAAACCTGCCTAAAAATAAAGGCCATTGCTAATATATGAAAGATAGAGAAATGATTCCTAACTAACAATTGGGAAAGTTGAGACGTCATCACAATTGAGTTAAAAACTCACTTTTGAACGTCTGAATTTTAAAAGAAAATAGTTTTTAAAGAAGTTATAATAAAAGTTAAATTTTAAACAAATTAGTTGTGGTATATAACAAATATGATAACCACAAAAGGTGTTCTACTAATTTTTTAGAGTTGACTGTATCAACTCAGAATTTATATAAAAAATTAACACCTTAAGGTTAAAAGACAATAAACCTAAAAAAGTAAAAATGTGGTCACTAGAAAAAGATAATTTTAATAGTTTGGCTATTTCAGAACCCAGTTCCCTCAGTACCCGTGGATGTATTCCATCCAGACCTGGGGCTTTATTAACATTTATTTTTTCCAATATCTTTTGGATTTCTTCCTGGTTTAACCAGTTATTTGTGTAGTTAGTGTAGCCCCATTATGTTGCGGTGTCCCAACCACTGGTACTTCCCTTGTATACCGAAGAAAAGAACCAATTTAGGTCATCTGCCTTTTCCTGGTCACTAATAGAGATGTCGCGAATAGTTCGCCGGCAAACTGTTCCCGGTGAACATAGCATGTTCGCGTTCGCGGCGAACTGCGAACATATGCAATGTTCGATCTGCCCCCTATATTTTATCATTGAGCTAACTTTGACCCTGCACCTCACAGTCAGCAGACACATTCCAGCCATTTAGCATCATACCCTGCCTTCCAGACCCTTCTACCTCATGGACAGCAGCCATTTTGGAACATAACTAACTTGCAGTCTTACTGAGAGGAGGGAGAGTGTAGGTGATGCTGATTGAATAGGGAAATCAATAGCTAGGCAAGTTTATTCAGTGTCCAGCGCAGTGCTGAAGGATTCATCAGATCTCTGCTGTAAACACAGCACCCCAAAAAGGCCTTTTTATTGCTATAACATCATTTTTTTTTTTTTTTTTTTCTGTCTAATCTAACTTCATTTGCCTGTCTCCCTGCTAGCCCCTGCTAGCAAGTGTGTGTTAGGCTCACAGCTTATACTGTGTGTGCACAGTGCAACCAATACAATCTTGTTTACTAGTTATCTACTTTTAAAAAAACAAAACTTTTATTTTGTTAAATCTTAGTTCAATTGCCTGACCGCCAATCTAAGTTCATTTGCCTGACCGCTAGCCAGTGTGTGTGTCAGGCTTACAAGTATTGTGCCAAGTTCAACCAATCCAATCTAGTGGTGTACCTGCAGTCTACATTTAAAAAAACAATAATTGTATTTTCTTAAATCTAAGTTCATTTGCCTGACCGCCAATCTAAGTTCATTTGCCTGACGGCTAGCCAGTGTGTGTGTCAGGCTTACAAGTACTGTGCCAAGTTCAACCAATCCGATCTAGTTGGGGTACCAGCAGTCTACATTTAAAAAACCAATAATTGTATTTTCTTAAATCTAAGTTCATTTGCCTGACCGCCAATCTAAGTTCATTTGCCTGACCGCTAGCCAGTGTGTGTGTCAGGCTTACAAGTACTGTGCCAAGTTCAACCAATCCAATCTAGTGGTGTACCAGCACTCTACATTTAAAAAAAACAACACTTTTTTTCTGTGTAATCTAATTTAATTTGCCTGCCTGCCAGCGTGTGTGTCTTAGGCTCACATTGTATACTGTGCCCACTTGCCCAGTCAGTGCCACCACTCATATCTGGTGTAACAGTCAGTAGTGCACACTTAAACAAAGAATACAATTTTGACTGTAATACATTGAATAGCAGTTACTTGTCTGCAAGCGTCTGTGTCAGGCCTACAGCGTCTACTCTGCCAACTTCTGCAAGTGCACAGTGCCACTCATATCTGTTGTCACAGTAGCTTGCACGCATAGTACCAATCTGTCAAAACCTGTAATGATGAATGAGGTCTAGAGTAGCCTGGTTCCCTTATCCTCTACAGGTTGAGACCTAATGTTTGGGTGACTCCAGACCAACACGAGTACAAGCAGCACACAAACTCAAAGCCGCCATCCTCCTCCTGGTCCAGCATCATCAGCCACATCAACCACTGCTGTCCTCCTTGCCCCTCTCAACCATCCGCCACTCCGCCTCTCGCCTTGAGCAGTTCCTGCTCATCTGCCCATAGTCAGGTGCCTAATGTCACAAAGTGCCCCAAATTTGAAGTGATACGACCAACCAAGCATCTTTTTCCATCTCCCGGTCCCAAAAATCCAGGCCTTATACACGTGCCCTGATAGGTGACGTAACAAGTATTAAACTGATAAGAGTAGTACTTACAAACACGCCACTCCTATATGGTGACACCTTTGATTGCACGCGCCGTGCCCCAAATTTGAAGTGATACGACCAAGCAAGTATCTTTTTCCATCTCCCGGTTCCAAAAATCCAGGCCTTATACATGCCCCCTGATAGGTGCTGTAACAGGTATTAAACTGATAAGAGTAGTACTACTTAACACACCTTATAATAATGCAGAGAGAGGCAATGCAGTGAGAGGAGTCTGAAGAAGAGGAGTCAGAAGAGGAAGGTGGCTTTGAGGAGGTTAAAGACCAAACACAGCAGGCATCCCAGGGGGCTTGTTGTCACCTTTCGGGGACCCTTGGTGGCTGGGTGGAGGAAGAGACCTTCAATGACATCAGTGAGGACAAGGAACGGGACATGGCTAGCTTGGTATCCAACCTTGTGCAAATGGGGAGTTTGCGGTTGTGCAAATGGACTGTTTGCGGTGCGTTAAACTGGGGGTTTGGTCTGTCACTGTGAAGCGGGCCTAACCCTTACACTACCTGATCGATACAACATCATACCTGATGTTTTAAAGCACGTTATTACAAACAATTTAGGAATGTTAGGTAATTTATGCCCTTTATGGCTTAAAACCAGACTGTGCATCAACTATGTAATTTTCTGTGGGAGTTTTGCCATGGATCCCCCTCCGGCATGCCACAGTCCAGGTGTTAGTCCCGTTGAAACAACTTTCCCATCACTATTGTGGCCAGAAAGAGTCCCTGTGGGTTTTAAAATCCGCCTGCTCATTGAAGTCTTTGGCCCTTCGCCGGGTTCGCCAGTTCACAAACATTTGCGGCGGTTCGCGTTTGTTGTTCCGCGAACCGAAAATTTTATGTTCGTGACATCACTAGTCACTAATTATCAGACGGCCCTTGTCACATTGTAATGTTCCTATAGCTTCCTTCCTTTTTTTTTACCATTAACTTTTTATTAGACAGAACTTCTTTGCATATATATTGAGACAATACACAATATCTAAACAAAAATGTAAATCGTCCAGAATTATTATGTTACAACAATACTATAATTGTTTTCAATAAAGAAACTATACATATATTTTTGTTGTTGTCTGTATATGTATGAGTTTGTAATCAATTTCCATCAACAATTTTATATAAAACAGTATCAACAAAATAAAAATAATATTGTACCGGTCACATCCTGCAGTTTCAAGAATTTTAAGTACGGTAACTTGCCTGTCCACAATCCATTCCCGCGTCCATACTTATAATCGTATCCAGTCTCCATCCGAGTCTCCAAGTCTCCCCCTTACTCCAGGTGCTTTACATTTTTCTCATTGTTAAGTGAGTATAGATGTAGCCTATCTAGGCAAGCCCTCCTCATATTCTAACCAAGGACCCATACCTCAAGGTAGCGGGCATTGCGTTCTCAATGGAATGTGTCATTTTTTCATTGATGACAATATATTCTATTTTATTTTTGATCAATTGAAAGTCTAACTTTTCCTGCTTCCAATTTCTAGCGATGGGATTTTTTTGTCACTAGACACATAAACTGCCAATGTTTGTTATGGGGGTATGATATAGTGTATATTGGGATCCCTAATAAACAAGATTCTAGCTCCCCCATTATCGGAGTATGAAAGAGATCCGTAGCTAATTGAGATATTGCTGTCCAAATTAGATTATCTTTGGGGCATTCCCACCAAATGTGAAAAAAGGAGCCTTTAGAATTGCATTCCCTGAAGCAATTTGGGTTTGCTGTATGTTTCCATTTGGCTATTCTCTCTGGGGTTAAATAAGTATGATGACGTACTTTAATTGACATTCCTAATAAACTCTGATTTAGGGAGCCCCTTTAGATATTCCTCCAGGCTATATCCCACTCTTCCCGTTCCCAGCACTGTTTCATATCTGACTCCCAGTCCTTTATGTATTTTTCTTTCTCTAATGTGTCTTTAGAGTTATAGATATCGTAGATGGCACTGATTATACCTTTAGATGTTGGGAACGTAAGGCAAATTTGTGATAGCCAGGTCTTCTTGGGGGGAGCCCTGTTTTTTAATTATGGGATCCACAAAATGTTTAAATCTAACTAGGTTATAATATTTGTGGAGTGGGGGATTAAATTTTTCACAGATAGACTTAATGATCATGGGCTTGTCATCCGCCACCCACACCTCTAGTCTGTCTAATCAACCACTGTTTTCCACGAGTGTAGTGATACCCTACTGACGTCTTTGAGAGCTTATGGATTTGTAGTTACTGTATGTATAGGGTTTATGAAGGGTTTAAGAATAGGGTTGTATGTTTCCCGGCCCAGTACCCCTATTTTAACATTTGATATTATATCAATATTACTTGTGATGACTAAATCTAATATAGCCTTGTTTCTAGTACTTGTATAACCTGGGCCAGATAATGATCTCCGAGTGTACTCAAGAACCTGCTCACTTTAGCTGAAGTGTTGGTCTCATTTCTAAAGTTTATTTCAGGGTAGTTAAATTCTCCCATTATTAGACCTTGCCCATGCTTAGCTGCATTTCCAATCTGTAGTAATAATTGCAAGTCATCACCCTCAACTATATTTGGCGGTTTATAGCATATTCCAACCAATATTCATTTAGAACTAGCTACTCCGCTATTTAACGCTACCCGCAAAGATTCAATGTTGTTGCTAGTTCCACTATAAATATCTTCTCTGACTACAGGTTTAAAACCCGGCTTAACATACAGACAAATCCCTTTTCCTCTTCTACCATTACCCCTATCTTTCCTAAATACGTTATAACCATCCAAATTAACAGTCCAGCCATGAGATTCATCCTACTATGTTTCAGTAATGCCTATTAAATCCCATTTTTCTTGTAACGCTAATAATTCTAGCTCGCCTATTTTCCCAGGCAAACTTCTTGCATTAGCAAGCATACACTTCATGTTGCTATGGCTCTGCCGTTGTGAAGTGCTTGCCACTGTATTTGTGTCACCTAGTAATACCTCCCTTCTGTCTATTGTATCCCTCCCCCCTTCTCCTCCCCCATTGGTAGATAATTCATCCCTTCCCCCCTCTACCCTTTCTACTCCAATACTTGATAGTTCCTCCCCCACCTACTAGGTTAAAAACTATATGCACCTTTATAAATACTTTCTTACCTGCTCAATGCTGCACTCCACTTCCTGGGGTGAGGAGGTGCCACGGCAGGCCAGAGGGCCGAGGGGGGACACAGAGGTCCAAGGGGGCCACAGAGGTCCATGTGAGACCACAGGGACCAGCAAGGGGGGGGCAATGGGATACCAGGTGGGCCACAGAAGACCTGGGGGGCCACAGAGGCCATGTGGGGCCACAGAAAATCCACATTGGCCACCGGGGCATGGGGGCCACAGAAGACCCACGGAGGCCACCAAGGACGCGCTGCACCGTTCCCACCAGTGGTAGTTACGCATCTGATATATATATATAATAAAGGTTGTGTTTATATTATTATATTATATAACCTTTATTATTTTATATATATATATATATATGAGACAAAGATAAATCATTTCAGAACTTTTTCCACTTTTAATGTGACCTATAAACTGTACAACTCAATTGAAAAACAAACTGAAATCTTTTAGGTGGAGGGAAAAAATGAAAAGAAAAATAATGTGGTTGCATAAGTCTGCACACCCTCTTATAACTGGGGATGTAGCTGTGTTCAGAATTAAGCAATCACATTCCCAATTGTGTTAAATAGGAGTCAGCATACACCTGCCATCATTTAAAGTACCTCTGATTAACCCCAAATAAAGTTAAGCTGCTCTATTTGGTCATTCCTGAAATTTTCTTAGTCGCATCCCACAGCAAAAGCCATGGTCCACAGAGAGTTCCAAAGCATCAGAGGGATCTCATTGTTAAAAGGTATCAGTCAGGAGAAGGGTACAAAAGAATTTCCAAGGCATTAGATATAAAATGGAACACAGTGAAGACAGTCATCATCAAGTGGAGAAAATATAACTGGAGCTCCCTCCAAAATTGATGAAAAGACAGGAAGAAAACTGGTCTGGGAGGCTACCAAGAGGCCTACAGCAACATTAAAGGAGCTGCAGGAATTTCTGACAAGTACTGGCTGTGACATGTGACAACAATGTCCCGTATTCTTCATATGTCTGGGCTATGGGGTAGAGTGGCAAGACGAAAGACATTTCTTATGAAGAAAAACATCCAAGCCAGGCTACATTTTGCAAAAACACATCTGAAGTCTCCCAAAAGCATGTGGGAAAAGGTGGTACGGTCTGATGAAACCAAGGTTAACATTTTTGGCCATAATTCCAAAAGATATGTTTGGACATCACCAAAAGAACACCATACCCACAGTGAAGCATGGTGGTGGCAGCATCATGCTTTGGGTCTGTTTTTCTTCAGCTGGAACTGGGACCTTAGTTAAGATAGAGGGAATTATGAAAAGTTCCAAATACCAGTCAATATTGGCACAAAACCTTCAGGCTTCTGCTAGAAAGCTGAACATGAAGAGGAACTTCATCTTTCAGCACGACAACGACCCAAAGCATACATCCAAATCAACAAAGGAATGGCTCCACCAGAAGAAGATTAAAGTTTTGGAATGGCCCAACCATAGCCCAGACCTGAATCCGATTGAAAAATTGTGGGTTGATCTGAAGAGGGCTGTGCACAGGGGATGCCCTCGCAATCTGACAGATTTGGAGTGTTTTTGCAAAGAAGAGTGGGCAAATCTTGCCAAGTCAAAATTTGCCATTCTGATAGACTCATACCCAAAAAGACTGAGTGCTGTAATAAAATCAAAAGGTGCTTCAACAAAGTATTAGTTTAAGGGTGTGCATACTTATGCAACCATATTATTTTATTTTTATATTTTTTCTTCCCTCTACCTAATAGATTTCAGTTTGTTTTTCAATAGAGTTGTACAGTTTATAGGTCACATTAAAGGTGGAAAAAGTTCTGAAATGATTTATCTTTGTCTAATTTCTTTACAGCACAGAAACCTGACATTTTAACAGGGGTGTGTAGACTTTTTATATCCACTGGATATATATATAAATATATGTATATATATATATATATATAGTATCAAAAAAAGGAAAAAAGGATGCAAAAAATGGTGCATAACACCTCGGTATGAAGTAGTAATAAAGGGTTAAAAAAAAAAAAAAATAAATAAATAAATAAATAAATAAATATGCCTGATGGAATAAAAGAACACAGAAAAAGATAAAGAAGGGAACAAGTAGAAATTATAGGAAGAGAAGAGAGTATAAGCCAATCCTAGCTAAAAATTGCTAGATGACTAAATAACTCAGAACTCTTGAATAGTAAGTCCTCATATCACTGTAAAAGTCAATCATAGGACTTATATATCATAAGTGTAGATAAGGGGAAGAACAAAATATAAGTAGACCAAGTGTGAAAAGGGGGATAAAAAGGAGTAACAAAAAACGGATGTCTCCTAAGAGATAAATGGATAGACTAGGTATAAGAGAGTCTATGTAATGGTGTACAGTTCACCATATAACAGCGCACAATGCGCTTACAGAATCATAGAAGGAGTAATATCCCACTCTGTAGGCTCTTACCTTAGCTGTAGAGTATATCACATAAAGGTCGGAGAATGGATAGGAGACATCCATGTAGCAAAATGAAAAAAAGGGGTATAAAAACACGTAGCCGACCGGTTTCGATAGACACATTACTATCTTTCTCAAGGCTGTGTTGTTTGCAGGCTCCAATTCCGTTTTCGCAGGTCTTTTTATGATTTCATTCAGCCAATAGGTGTGTTTGGCTTTTACTCTCAGTTACTTCCGGGTTTGGCGTTGATAGAGCGTGATAACGTTATGTCGTTACTCGCGTATAGCGTTTCAGGGACGTAATGACGTCATTGGCGTGTTATGTAGTTCCTGGCAAAGACGCCCGACCTGGTAGTGGCGGAAGTAGTTGAGGAGTACAATTGTCGTAGTATTATTTCTCCCCTCTCACTTCTTGTTAGTGTCCTTATTACTTTATAGTATATTAATTGATAAATCTTAATAAGTATAAGAAAATAAAGGCATCTGTGTTCTATGGAAGTGCACGGAATTAGACTAATATTGTAGTATTTAGATGTGCATCTACAGATCATCAGGCTTATTATTATCCACTTCTAGAGAAGGCTGTATGATTCAGTAGATACGTATATGTTTTATTGTTGCTCAGTATGTCCAGTAGTAGTACTTTAGACCTTTTAAGGATATCCTTAAAAGGTCTAAAGTACTACTACTGGACATACTGAGCAACAATAAAACATATTCGTATCTACTGAATGATACTATAATAATTCAATCTAACTGGATGATAAACTGATCAACATTAACATTAGTTACAATAAACTAACACAGTTCTCTGCTCCATATATATGCAAATTCTAACAAATATTATTAACCACTTAACATAAAGCCTTCTCAATCTCATACAGCCTTCTCTAGAAGTGGATAATAATAAGCCTGATGATCTGTAGATGCACATCTAAATACTACAATATTAGTCTAATTCCGTGCACTTCCATAGAACACAGATGCCTTTATTTTCTTATACTTATTAAGATTTATCAATTAATATACTATAAAGTAATAAGGACACTAACAAGAAGTGAGAGGGGAGAAATAATACTACGACAATTGTACTCCTCAACTACTTCCGCCACTACCAGGTCGGGCGTCTTTGCCAGGAACTACATAACACGCCAATGACGTCATTACGTCCCTGAAACGCTATACGCGAGTAACGACATAACGTTATCACGCTCTATCAACGCCAAACCCGGAAGTAACTGAGAGTAAAAGCCAAACACACCTATTGGCTGAATGAAATCATAAAAAGACCCGCGAAAACGAAATTTGAGCCTGCAAACAACACAGCCTTGAGAAAGATAGTAATGTGTCTATCGAAACCGGTCGGCTACGTGTTTTTATACCCCTTTTTTTCATTTTGCTACGTGGATGTCTCCTATCCATTCTCCGACCTTTATGTGATATACTCTACAGCTAAGGTAAGAGCCTACAGAGTGGGATATTACTCCTTCTATGATTCTGTAAGCGCATTGTGCGCTGTTATATGGTGAACTGTACACCATTACATAGACTCTCTTATACCTAGTCTATCCATTTATCTCTTAGGAGACATCCGTTTTTTGTCACTCCTTTTTATCCCCCTTTTCACACTTGGTCTACTTATATTTGGTTCTTCCCATTATCTACACTTATGATATATAAGTCCTATGATTGACTTTTACAGTGATATGAGGACTTACTATTCAAGAGTTCTGAGTTATTTAGTCATCTAGCAATTTTTAGCTAGGATTGGCTTATACTCTCTTTTCTTCCTATAATTTCTACTTGTTCCCTTCTTTATCTTTTTCTGTGTTCTTTTATTCCATCAGGCATATTTATTTATTTTTTTTTATTTATTTTTTTACCCTTTATTACTATATATATATATATATATATATATATATATATATATATATATACAGTATATATATATACATATATATATATATACATACATATATATTTACACGTACATAAATATATATTTATATATATGTACACATTTTTTTCTTATATTTCTTATTTTTAATTTGCATGAACAATTATTATTTGTCCTTGTCAATACCGCAGAATCTTGCAGAAAACTGTAGAAAAATATGATGTTTCAATCCATAGAAGATGCTTCTTTGATAGAATACGCACAATTTCCTCTGTTGCATCCTCTTCTTGTTCCAACAGCCTCCTTTTATCCTGTGATTACCAATACCAGAAAGCGAATATATAAATATGTAAATATGAAGGAATGACCGTCACGCTGATTCAGTTTAATAATTATGCATTTACTTGTTAAATTGGAAGGTGTGTATATTTGCTTAAATGAGCATGAGACATAATGGGAGGCTCAGGACAGACATTAAGGAAGTAAATGGGAACTACTGAGATGCTTCTAATTCTTCCAAACTGAGATATTATTTTTGTCTAAATATGCATAAACCAGTTTTTTGTGCAATATCCCATCCCTCCTTCTGTGCAGAATTCTAGACCTCCTCCCTTAACATTTATCCTTTTACCTGTACATATGCCAGACACTGCAGGGAATCACAAAGCAGGTAGTGATGTCACGAACATAAAATTTTCGTTTCGCGAACAGCGGACGCGAATTTCATCAAATGTTCGCGAACGGGCGAACCAGGACTTCAATGGGCAGGCAAATTTCAAAACCCACAGGGACTCTTTCTGGCCACAATAGTGATGGGAAAGTTGTTTCAAGGGGACTAACACCTGGACTGTGGCATGCCGGAGGGGGATCCATGGCAAAACTCCCACGGAAAATTACATAGTTGATGCAGAGTCTGGTTTCAAGCCATAAAGGGCATAAATCACCTAACATTCCTACATTGTTTGGAATAACATGCTTTAAAACATCAGGTATGATGTTGTATCGATCAGGTAGTGTAAGGGTTACACCCGCTTCACAGTAACAGACCAATCTCCCCGTTTAATGCACCGCAAACAACCGCAAACAGTCCCTTTGTACAACCTCAAACTCCCCATTTGCACAAGGTTGGATACCAAGCTAGCCATGTCCCGTTCCTTGTCCTCACTGATGTCATTGAAGGTCTCTTCCTCCACCCAGCCACCAAGGGTCCCCGAAAGGTGACAACAAGCCCCCTGAGACGCCTGCTGTGTTTGGTCTTCCACCTCCTCAAAGCCACCTTCCTCCTCTGACTCCTCTTCTTCAGACTCCTCTCTCTGCATTGCCTCTGTCTGCGTTATTATAAGGTGTGTACTGTTAAGTAGTACTATTCCTATCAGTTTAATCCCTGTTACGTCCACTATTAGGGGACGTGTATATGGCATTGACTTTTGGAACAGGGAGATGGAAAAAGATGCTTGGTCGGACCTCCTACTTCGAATTCCGGCACTGCACGTGCAATGTAATGTGCCACCAGATAGGAGTTGTCTATTAAGTTGAACTATTTATTCCTATCAGTTTGATACCTGTTACGTCACCTATCAGAGGACGTGTATATGGCATGGATTTTTGGAAGCGGGAGATGGAAAAAGATGCTTGGTCGGTCCTCCCACTTCAAATTTGGGGCACTGCGCGTGCAATCTAAGGTGCCACTAGATAGGAGTGGTGTGTTCAGTTGTACTATTTATTCCTATCGGATTCAATAAAGCCAATAAACCTGGCCCGTTACTAGCCAGGAAACTACAAACCAAAACAACACAAAATAGGATACTTCAAATTAAGACCTTGAAGGGAGAAAAAACAACGAACCCAAATAAGATCCAGAAGATTTTTACAAAATTATACAATACCCTTTATACGGCAACAAAACACATAGATCTACACAAAATGAGGGGATTTCTTAATTCCTGTGATCTCCCCTTAATAGAAGAAAATGACTTAGAGACTTTAAATGCCAAAGTGACCCTAGAGGAAGTGAGAAAAGCAGTCCAGAACCTCAAACCTGGTAAGTCACCAGGCCCAGACGGGTACACCAATTTATATTATAAAAAATTTATAGACATATTAGGCCTGCACTTGGTCACTCTAACAGAGTTCTAGAAGGCAAGCAAACACCAGCAGAGCTGAACAGGGCAGATATCGCTCTATTCCCTAAGGAGGGTCGAGATGCTCTAGAACCAAAAAACTACAGGCCAATGTCATTACTAAACTGTGATACAAAGATCCTGTCAAAAATAATAGCGGATAGAATGTCATCCTTCTTGCCTATGTTAATACATAATGACCAAGTAGGCTTTGTCTCCCACAGGCAAGCGGGAGACAACATTAGAAAAGTCATGAACCTACTGTACCACACCAAAGCCTCTAAAATTCAAGCCTGTCTTATGGCCTTTGACATTGAAAAGGCGTTTGATTCCCTGGATTGGACTTACCTATACGCCATGCTTGAAAAATTTGGTATTAAAGGCAATTTCATAAATCTCATACACTCATTATACAAATCATCCAGGGCAAGGTTACAGATTCCGGGAGATGAGAGATCCTTAATTAAAATAGAAAGAGGAAGAAGACAGGGGTGCCCCCTTTCTCCCCTTCTATTCGCAATAGCTCTCAAACCCTACCCAAACGGTCCCAGAGTTGATTCGAACTATGGAGGAGTTTGGTCAGTTTTCTGGCCTTAAACTCAACTTAGAGAAGACAGAAGCACTAGCGATTGACTTAGAGAAGCAGGGTCTCCAAGAGAAGTTTAATATTAAGTGGGATAAGAACCACATAAACTACCTGGGAATCCGACTAACCCCTAAGCTAGAGGACTTGTACAAAGCCAACCACTCCAAACTTTATAAAACAATAATTAATGACCTGAGTAAATGGACAAAGTATAGGTTATCATGGCTAGGGAGAATAAATACGATAAAAATGACCTTCCTAGGTTGCTCTACATATTTTGAACACTCCCGATCCCGATTAAATAAAAAGAATTAGAAAATATTCAAAGGAAAATATTTAAGTTTATCTGGAACCACTCTCCCTCACGCATCACAAAGAAAATGATGTACCTTCATAAGTCAGAGGGGAGACTATCGTGTCCAAACTTAAAATATTACCACAAGGCAGTCAGTTATCTTTCCTCCCAATAGCACATTCTATAGGGCATATACCAGACTGGGTGTATTTAGAGAACCAAACTTTAAGGCCCTTAACCTGGGACAAGGTGGCTTGGCTATCAGAATTGCCTCAGAGCCTTAAAAACTCGCCAAACCCCCTAATCAGACACTCACTATCATACTGGAAATGGGCCAAGAAAGACACGGGTTTGTTCCCTGGGTCCACCCAAATGACCCCAATTCTTGACCACCCTCAGGCCCTGAAACACATGAGCACAACATCACAACACTGGTGGAGGTCAAGGAAACTTGATAGACTGGGAGACTGGTTAGTAAAGGGCCAGATGCTCACCTATGAGGAACTGAGGGACAAGCATGAGCAACCGCTGTCAGAACATTACAATTACTGTAGGCTGAGGCATTTCACACACTCACTGACCCAGAAACAGGGGATACCGGTCTTAAATTGGTTCTCCAAAATTTGTAAAGATAATCCTCTATCAAGGGGGATCATTGGGTCGCTTTACAAATATAAAACATTTGTTACTGGTTGAAGCGACACTGGGGGAAGGACCGGAGTGGGGGAGCCCTGGAGACCCTTCAGAAGCAACCGGCGGCAAAATCATCCCAGGAAAGGAGAGGTCGCTTACTAAAGCCTGCCCTAGGGTAACCCAAGGGTGATTGCCCAGGTTAGATATTGTAAATAATAAGCTAATACTGCTGGAGAGATGATAGCTAATAGGACTTTGGTGTTTCCTGCAGATATACTCTTTACTATTGCCTGTTTTACCATGTTTTAGGTATCTGTTAAATTGCAATCACAGTAAAAAATAAGAAAAATGATTAACCTAAAAAGTAAAAATAAGAAGGACTAGCCAGCTAACCTTCACAAAATGTCTTTATTGTAAATATGTATTTTTGCACAACTGTTATGCAAGACTGTTCAAAAATGCTTTATTTTTCATTACATGGTGTACGCCTTCTGACAATAAAAGAATTGAAATGCAAAAATTAGGTATTGTTGCAGCGACCAGAAAAATTGATGTTAGTTTGCCAGGCAGAAAGTGCACTAAAACATTGCGTCTTGAACCCTAGTTGGTGGCGGATAAGTCACGCAAGTCATCCGGCATTCAGGGATAAAATACAGCAGCGTGAGGACCATTATTAGCTCAAGGCAGCTCATCTATCAGGCCTTTTTTAATCGAATGTATCGCCCACTGTCAGTCCCTTCGGGATCCATCCCTCATTCATCTTAATAAAGGTGAGGTAATCTAGACTTTTTTGACCTAGGCGACTTCTCTTCTCAGTGACAAAACCTCCTGCTGCACTGAAGGTCCTTTCTGACAGGACACTTGAAGCGGGGCAGGACAGAAGTTCTATGGCAAATTGGGATAGCTCAGGTCACAGGGCAAGCGTGCACACCCAGTAGTCAAGGGGTTCATCACTCCTCATAGTGTCGATATCTGCAGTTAAGGCGAGGTAGTCTGTTACATGACGGTCCAGTCGTTCTCTGAGGGTGGACCCCAAAGGGCTGTGGCGATGCATAGGACTTAAAAAGCTCTGCATGTCCTCCATCAACAACACGTCAGTAAAGCGTCCTCTTCTTGCCGGCGTGGTCGTGGGAGGAGGAGGATTATGTTCACCTCTTCCGCTGTTAGCTTGCCGTTGTGCTGTGACATCACCCTTAAACGCTGTGTAAAGCATACTTTTTTATTTATTTTGGAAGTGCTGCATCCTTTCCGACTTGTGGTAATTCTGTAACATTTCAGGCACTTTCTGCTTATACCGGGGGTCTAGTAGCGTGGACACCCAGTACAGGTCGTTCTCCTTCATCCTTTTTATATGAGTGTCCCTCAACAGGCACGACAGCATGAAAGACCCCATTTGCACAAGGTTGGATGCCGAGCTAGTCATGTCCCGTTCCTCGTCCTCAGTGATCTCACTGAAGGTATGTTCTTCCCCCCAGCCACATACAACACCACGGGTACCAGATAGGTGACAACGAGCACCCTGGGATGCCTGTTGTGGTTGGTCTTCCTCCTCCTCCTCAAAGCCACATTCCTCCTCTGACTCCTCTTCCTCACAATTCTCTTCCAGCGTTGCCGCAGGTCCAGCAAGCGATGCTGATAAGGCTGTTTCTGGTGGTGATGGTGACCACAACTCTTCCTCTTCACGCTCATCTACGGCCTGATCCAGCACTCTTCGCAGGGCACGCTCCAGGAAGAAAACAAATGGTAAGATGTCGCTGATGGTGCCCTCGGTGCGACTGACCAGGTTTGTCACCTCCTCAAAAGGACGCATATGCCTACAGGCATTGGGCATGAGCGTCCAGTAACATGGCAAAAAAATCCCCAGCTCCGCAGAGGCTGTCCTAGCACCCCGTTCATACAAATACTCGTTAATGGTCTTTTCTTGTTGGAGCAGGCGGTCGAACATTAGGAGTGTTGAATTCCAACGTGTCGGGCTGTCTAAAATCAAGCGCCTCACTGGCATGTTGTTTTGCCGCTGGATATCTGTAAAGTGCGCCATGGCCATGTAGGAACGCCTGAAATGGCCACACACCTTCCTGGCCTGCTTCAGGACGTCCTGTAAGCCTGGGTGCTTATGCACAAAGCGTTGTAGAATCAGATTACACACATGTGCCATGCACGGCATATGTGTCAACTTGCCCAAATTCAATGCCGCCAACAAATTTCTTCCATTGTCACAAACCACTTTGCCGATCTCTAGTTGGTGCGGAGTCAGCCACTGATCCACCTGTGCGTTCAGGGCAGACAGGAGTGCTGGACTCTCTGCTTTCAGGGAAGTCAACCCCAGTGACAGTGCCATATCCGAGATGTGAAATAGTACCTGTGGAGCTGCGGGGGTGCCGTTGATGTGGAGCAAGACATAGCAGCAGCAGAAGAGGACTCAGCCGAGGAGGTTATGGAAGAGGATGGAGTAGGAGGAGTAGAGGAGGTGGCAGCAGGCCTGCCTGCAAGTCGTGGCGGTGTCACCAACTCCTCTGCAGAGCCACGTATTCCATGCTTGGCAGCCGTCACCAGGTTTACCCAATGCGCAGTGTAGGTGATATACCTGCCCTGACCATGCTTTGCAGACCAGGTATCAGTGGTCAGATGGACCCTTGCCCCAACACTGTGTGCCAGAGATGCCATTACTTCCTTTTGCACAATCGAGTACAGGTTGGGGATTGCCTTTTGTGCAAATAAATTTCGGCCGGGTACCTTCCACTGCGGTGTCCCAATAGCTACAAATTTTTTAAACGCCTCAGACTCCACCAGCTTGTATGGTAAAAGCTGGCGGGCTAAGAGTTCAGACAAGCCAGCTGTCAGTTGCCGGGCAAGGGAGTGACTTTGTGACATTGGCTTCTTACGCTCAAACATGTCCTTGACAGACACCTGACTGTGGGCAGATGAGCAGGGACTGCTCAGGGCGAGACACGGAGTGGCGCGATGGTTGAAGGGGGGCAAGCAGGGCAGCAGTGGTTGACGTGGCTGTAGATGCTGGACCAGGAGGAGGATGGCGGCTTTGACTTTGTGTGCTGCTTGTACTCATGTGTTGATCCCATAGGCGTTTGTGATGTGACATCATGTGCCTTCGCAAAGAAGTTGTACCTAGGTGGGTGTTGGACTTCCCACGACTGTTCGCACAGGTTGCAAATGGCATCGCTGTTGTCACAGGCAGACACACCAAAAAATTGCCACACTGCTGAGCTCTGCAATGACGGCATTCTGGTGGTGGCAACAGCATGCGTTGACTGGCGTGCTGTCTGGCTGACCCCGGGTGCCGATGCATGCTGTCTGACTGTGCCACTAGCTACCTGCGACGACCTCCCCCTGCTTCCAACTCGTCTCCTCCTCCTCTCTGTCTCCCCATCTGAACTTTCCTCCTGTTCTTCTTCTCTTATAGCGGGCACCCACGTGACATCCACGGACGCATTGTCATCATCAACCGCTTCAATTGTATCTGACAACTTAACAAAGGAAGCAGCACCGGGTACAACATCATCATCATCAGACCGTACGTCCATGTGTGTAATGCTGCCTGACTGGGACATATCCCTGTTATCTACATCCTCTGGCACTAATGTTTGCGCATCACTCATTTCTTCCAATGGATGTGTAAATAACTCTGCTGACGGATCAAGTGAAGCATCTGTGGTGCTAGTTTTGGTGATGGAGGCAGGTGGGCGAGTGGTAACTGGAGAGGTGCCCGAAGCTAAGCTGGAGGAGGATGGTGCGTCTAGGTTCCGAGCGGAAGCTGTAGAAGATTGGGTGTCCTGTGTTAGCCAGTCAACCATGTCCTCAGAACTTTTCAAATTCAGTGTACGTTGCCTCTGAAAACTGGGCATTATTCTAGGGCCAAAGGGAATCACAGCACCACGACAGCCCCTGCGGGGTGGCCTGCCTCTGCCTGTTTTTTTTTCGATTAGTGGTACTATGCGTGCAAGCTACTGTGACACCAGATATGAGTGTCACTGTGCACTGGCAAAAGTTGGCAGAGTAGGCGCTGTAGGCCTCACACACACACCTGTAGGCAGGCAACTGATATTCAATCGATTACAGTAAAAAAAGGGTTATTTTATTTCACTGTACACTAGGTTGCACCAGATATGAGTGTCACTGTGCACTGGCAAAAGTTGGCAGAGTAGGCGCTGTAGGCCTCACACACACGCCTGTAGGCAGGCAACTGATATTCAATCGATTACAGTAAAAAGAGGGTTCTTTTATTTCACTGTACACTAGGTTGCACCAGATATGAGTGTCACTGTGCACTGGCAAAAGTTGGCAGAGTTGGCGCTGTAGGCCTCACACACACGCCTGTAGGCAGGCAACTGATATTCAATCGATTACAGTCAAAAAAGTGTTGTTTTATGTCACTGTACACTACGGTTGCACCAGATATGACGTATCACTGTGCAATGGCAAAAGTTGGCAGAGTAGATGCAATAGGCTTCACACACACGCCTGTAGGCAGGCAATTGCTATTCAATCTATTACAGTCAAAAAAGTGTTGTTTTATTTCACTGAGCACAATATAAGCTGTGAGCCTGACACAGGCAGGCAACTGAAATTAGATTAAAGGAAAAAAGGGTTGTTTTTTTTCAATGTATGGTACACCAACTATGACTGGTGAAACAGAGCAGAATATTAGCTGTGAGCCTGACACAGGCAGGCAACTGAAATTAGAATACAGAAAAAAATGGTTGTTTTCAATGTATGGTACACCACCAGGTATGAGTAGTGAAAATAAGCACAATATAAGCTGTTAGGTGTTAGCCTGTCACACACACACGCTGTCAGGCAGGCATATGCAATTAGATTACACAGAAAAAAAATATAAAATAAAATAAATGATGTTCTAGCCCTAAAAAGGGCTTTTTGGGTTGCTGTCCTTGCAGCAGATATCAGATGAGTCCTTCAGGTCTGTAGTGGAAGCTAAATACACAGCCTGGCTATCTATTTCCCTATTAAATCTCCAGCAGCTACACTATCTGTCCTCTCACAACGAATGCAGCTTCAGAATGATTCTAAAATGTATGCTGTCCTTCAGATGGAAGGCTCTGGAAGAGAGTGTATGCTGCTGATTGGCTGGAATGTGTCTGCTGACTGTGAGGTGCAGGGTCAAAGTTTCCTCAATGATAAAGAATAGGGGGCAGACCGAAAAGAGCATGTGTCCGCCGCCGGATACGAGCGCGAAAGAGCCAAAATCGCTGCGAATAGTCCGCGGGCGAACTGTCCGCGACATCTCTAAAAGCAGGTAAGTTCTACGTTAGAAATAACTCTACATGATTTATTACTGAAAGTGATGGAATATAATTAATAATGTGAGTACTGGGCATTGAGCAAAATTTCAATAAAATTTGATTTTAATAAATATGAGTACTTTTTATGCTTACTTTGGACATCAGAAATGTGGCAAAATCTAAATTGCTTTAGTTTGTAGTAGGAACTTAAACTCTATTGCATTCTTTATAATTTTGTTTTACTTTGTTGTTTGCATTTATTTTATCCATTGTACCCTTGTAAAGAGCACATTAATATATTGGTACTTTATAAGATATACTTTTCGCTAATCCCTGTCAGTTGTCTATGGTATTAGAGAGGATATGCCCAGGAGGCTGTCCTTATAGAAGTATGAATTGATCACTGACAGAAGTGGTCACTGTAGGCAAACCTAGAATGGTCAGAAAATATTTAGAACAGTCTCCTTGGCAGGTTCTGTCATACACCCTGAAGACTTAATAGGGATGGTGAGAAGGAACTATCATATAGCCCTATTAAATTTGAGCTACATGTTAAAATGTAGCCCGTAACTCTCATCCAGCTGCGAAAAAATGCTACGGGTTGAGCAACGTTGAACTTTGCGTCTGTAAATCCTTTGATCCATCAAGCCCGTAACCGCTACGTCTTCAATTTAGCTATTAAATTGCAACAAGTCACTCGCCAGCAAGCCCGTAACACGCAAATGGAGCCCAAAGCACAATGTGTGCTCGAGAGGACCCGCAGGGGGGGTAAAGTCCAATATATAGCACTTGTAAGGTAAATTAAAACACACTACTGTACTCATATTAAAATGCAAAGTGATGTTAGGTCTTAGAATTAATAGCACAACATTCTCAAGCCCGCAAATCGGCTCAGAAAAATAATTGATTTCATGTGTATTTTTTATGTTATATCGATCCCGGCAATCAATGCGTTAATACATATACTGTAACTTGCATGTGATAGAATATCATATTTGCGGCTTTATTAATATTGCTACTAGAATGTGGGTTTGCTCGTAGCTCATAATTGAACCCCGTAAGACTTTGAAATCCATCCTCCATTTTCTTGTGACGCAATGCTGACGATCTCTGTTTTCATTGGCTCCATCTAAACCAGTAACTACGGGCTTGCTAAATTATTTGCGTTCTAGCCTGCAACTCCGACAGCCGACAACTGGTTTACAATTTTGCTTCTCCAGCTCGTAGCTCGTAGCTATTGCGTGCTTCACATTGGAGTTACTGGCTTGGGATTTAATAGGGCTGTTAGTCAGTCAAACACTAAAGTTCAAATTTGAATTGTAAAAGCTGCATTGGATTTATTTTCTTCAAATAGCGTTTTATTGCTAATCAGGTACCAAATAAACAAATATAGCATATGCCTCATACAAAAATGTTTTAAGAGGGCAGATGTTAAAATTATTTCTGGAACAAAAGATGAAACATAATGTGTCTTCATTGTCATGTCCCCATCTGTTTTCCCAAAATGCAGTGGAAAAATTGTATTTATTTGGATTTTGAGCTGAAAATAGGTTTGACTTGTTTTAGACATACAAATGTACATAAACTTGCTGTTTTGTTTATTGTACTTTGTACAGTTAAGGACTGCCCATGCAAAGTAAATAGGGCAGTACATTGTTGTTTTGTTTTTTAAGATATACAAGATATACACTGATTTCCTTTGGAGGTCTTCTATATTTTGTCCTTCAGCACTATGGCTCATAGTGAGGGTTTTTGCTATTTGTTATGTTATCTTTAGATACACTGCAGCCCATGCCAAAGTACTTGATCAATGTTATTACCATAAGCAACCTATTTGGCAGCAGTGCATCTCTTGCTGTTCTCTGCAACATTGATTAAACTATGTGTGAATAATGTTTTTAGACCGATAAAGTAATTGTTACATTTATAATTAAGATCAAAATAAATCGCTTTATCTAAAAGTAAACAAACATTTGCCTAAGTAGTTTATCTTGCTGCTGTAGAGCCCTGACTATCTCTGGAACAGCTAATCTACTCTCGGGTAAAAAAACAAGCATACTGCAAGTAAACAGTCCAATTTCACAGTTTTTGTATCCTTATATAGTCCTTAACAGGACAATACTGGTTTTATTTAACTCTATGGTTTTGTAGATACAGCTCTGTAATTAGTAACCCCCAACAAGCAAGTGAGTGGAGCACTGGCCCACCCTTTTCTCTAGAATGCTCCACACCCGATACCCTTAGCAAGCTATTTGATGCCTTCTTTCTCTCTGAAATATAGAAACAGACTCACGCTAGGTTTATATAGTACAGTCTCTTGAAACAGTACCTTGTTCTCTTGGAGTATTAACGACTCCCTCTCTTTGGTTTAAAACACATTTCTTCTCCCAATATAGACTTCACCAGTCTCAACTGTGCTTGTGTGGCTTTCACCAAGGAAAGCTCCCCCCCCCACCCTACACTTTCATCATGACTACAGGCTTTTATAGCTCCTCCTGACTGATTCCACGTTCACTTAGTGATTGTGCTGGACAGTTCTGGACTGGACATAAAGTTTTGCTCACCTATACTAATTTTAACAAATATATTATTACACTGGTCCTTAAAGTCTGTCATCTCGAAATCAAATTGTTTTTAGGTTATTCTTTTTTTAGCTTTTTTCTTTTTATTGTTTTTATTAAAGCACACCAGATTGTCACAGTGTTGAATATACATTACAAGGAACACATATCAAGTGCATTTGTAACACCTGGCAAGTTAAAAGAAGACTTATTTCCATTTAACTGCATTTTTAGTTTTTTTTTAGCATTTGTCAAATTTATATACGTCTTTTTGGGGCATTACCACCCAATGCGTAGTTCCCAGGCACCCCTGTGGGAATGGGAATTATCTAGGTCGGCTGAGATAATGCTCATTGAGTGTATGAATTTGATTGTTTTCATGATTATGCTATATTAGGAATAGCTAATTTCCAAGTTTTAGAGATGGTAGTCCTGACTGCTAAAAACAATTGACTTGACAGGAGTTGAACTTCTTTGTAGAGATCATTGATAGTAACGCTTCTTCCAGTTTTTGGAGGATCCTTTGTCCCATATCTTCTCTAAAATGTTGCACATTTCTGACCATATTTGGGTGATCTTAGGGCAGTCCCAAAGTACATGTCTAAATTTACCTGGGGAGTCGCAGCCTCTGAAGCAACCGTCATCCCAGGATGGATTTGAGAGACTCAGTCTGGTTGGAGTCAAGTACCACCTCATAATGGTTTTGTATGAGTTTTCTCTCAGAATTGTGTTAAGGGAGGAACTTGTCACATGCTTATGTATTTTATTCCATTGCAAATCGGTTAGAGGAAGTCAAGTTTAGATTCCCCTGAATTCTGATGGTGGATCTTAGATGGCGTGACCTGGTCTAACAGGTAACAATTATAGATGATAGAAATATCTTTATTGCCAGTTGAGTTATCTATGCAGCATTTTTTTAAAGGGGTTTTCCTAGCTGATTTATTCATTTGAAGTACACTAGAGATGTTAGCATTGACTTGTGATAGATTGAGCCATTCCTTTAAAGGATATGTTTATCAATCTCTACCCTTATCGGCATCTGCTCCTTACCAAAGCACTTGGTTAATTTTGCCAGTCTAGTAGCTTTCTAGTATTTTAGTAAGTCTGGGAGGGCAAGGCCATCCTTGTTTTTGGATGCCATCATGGTAGTTTTATTTATTCTTGTTTTCTTGCGACCCCAGACAAAGACAAAGCAGGAGGTTGCCCTCTGAAGAACCAAAATGTCCTTTGTGTTAACCGCTGTAGGAATGAGATTTTATAGGAAGACCACGTATTTATGTAATTAAGTAGCATTTTTATAAGCATGGGATAGTTTGCATTATAAGTTAGGCCAGATTGCCTAGGGATAAAGATTCCCAAGTATTTAATAGATTTCTGGACCCATATAAAAGAGAAATTCGCTGATAAAAGAGATTCCAAATGCTTCGGTAAAGAGACATTTAGAGCCTCCCTTTTGCAAGAGTTTATTTTGAAAACTGTGATGCTCCAAAAAAGCTCAAAAGTATTAAACAGGTTAGGGAGGCTCAGTTGTTCTGTAATGGTAAGCATGATGTTGTCTGCAAAATGGCTCAGTTTATATTCGTTCTATGCTATATGTATTCCCTTTATGTTTTGATTTTCTCTCAACGCTATGGCTAATGGTTCAATGCACAAAGCAAAGAGAAGAGGGGAAAGGGGACATCCCTGTCTTGCCCCTCTTGCTATTTTAAAAGGTTGAGATTTAAAGCCCTGAGACGCAAAATGTGCTTTTGGGGCTGAATAAAGTGCTAATATTCCTTTCACTAGTCTGTCACTCAGGCCAATCTCAGACATGTAAGCCCAATCAATCAAAGGTGTTTTCTGCGTCTAGTGGGAGCAACAGCAGGGGAATTTTTTTTGCCGGGGCAATATCTAGCAGATCTAGGAGTTGTCTAGTATTATCCAGAGCTTCTCGGTCCTCAATAAACCCTACCTGGTCTGAATGGATCAGTCACGGTAATACTTGAGATAGCCTGTTCGCTATGATTTTGGAAAATATTTTAATGTCACTATTGATCAAGGATATACTGTAGGTCTGTAGCTCTTACATTGGGAAGGATCTTTGCCTTCTTTAAGTAAGGCAATTACTTTGGCTTCTAGAAATTCTGCTTTCATAGGGTTTTTTAGGTTACCCTTGACAAACAGTTAACAAACTGGCTTTACATTGTATTAGTCATTTTTTCTAAGGTAGGTAATTCCTGAAAAATGTTGTATTGTTGGTGCTGCATTTTTATACCCTCTGATTTTATTTCTAATTTGTAACTAAGTAAGCAAATTAAACAGTATTGTATGACTAGGACACTGGCCGTTTAACTTCTATTTAGTGACCTGTGCGCCAACTAGTTACCAGATGAAGATCGAGGAATAACAGCAACTAATAAAGCAACAGAAAGAAACATTAACAGAAAATTAAATGAAGGTAAAGAACTGTACCACTTTGCTTAAAATGTAAGTATAATTACAGTAGATTATATTTGATGCTGTCTGACTGTGCATACTATACACCTACAGGTTCAATGTTAAAAAACATTTGTTGAAAATTCCAATGCACCTAGTGTTTTCACTCCATGATCAGGTCAGACTGCAGAGTGTCTAGATCTCTAAGCAAAATACCATTAATGACTTGGCCCATTTCTGTTTTATGGAAAACAATATTCAGATCTTCCTCTAGTTTCATTGAATATAAAAAAATGTTGTATAGTCCTATAATCAATAAAAAATGGAAAAATAAAAAATGAAGAAAACATATATGAAACTACTATTACCATCTATCATCACATATATAGTTGTGAGCGTACGAGTTGTTGCTAACGCTGCGGGCTCGCCGAAGGTGCTCCATGCCAGCAACTGCGACCCTCGCAAAATTCACGGCGCAACCCAAACTCCACGAAAAACACATTACAACACTCGCAAACAACATACGACACACGTTCACACACATTACGGCCTCGCATCGCTCGGACGCAACTCGCAAACATTACAAAATTAAAAACACAATACATACACACAGCACATACATACAAAACTTACCTACAGCAAGAGGTAGCATCCAGGACGTCAAAAATGCAACTCACACCTTCATTTCACTACAAATAAAAGAGTTTAGACACAAAAATATTTGCAAAGCGAGAGAAACAATGGCCGCCGAACAAAACGACAACGAGGCTCCACACGCAAACACCATACGAGACACGTTACAACACATTACGACCTTGCAAACATCGGACGCAACACGCCGACATACAAACATTTAAAACACAATAAATACACACACCACATACATAAAAAGCTTACCTACAGCAAGACGAACCATCCAGCACCTCAAAAAACAAGTTACACCTTCATTTAAATACAAATAAAACACTTTACACACTAATAAAATCGCTAAGCGAGAAAAAAAATGGCCGACAGACAAAACGAAAACGAGGCTACAGCACTCTCCACACGTAAAACACCACAACACACTCGCAAAACACCACACGAAACTCGAAAACCACTACGAGACACCAACGGACAATCCGCTAAGACGGACAACACAGAGAAACCGCCATTTTACGCAAATGCGGAAGTACACCACTACGCTAACGCTTTAGCCTCGCGCACCCACAGCATTACACTGCACACATTCACCTCGCTTATAGAGCAGCTCAACAACACTAATGCTGCACCAACATCTAACAAGGTTCACAGATCTTAAACACAATGCTTCAAAATACGTAAAGTACATTAATTTATTAATTTATTACATGTTTACTATTATACACAAAACAACAGTAGCTCAGTTACAATAACATTGCCGTCATTTTTTGACGGGCAATTCGCTAGTCATATATGTTTCAGAGTAATTGCCTCCATTCTATGATTCCCGTAAGAATTATCCAAGGCTGACTTGCTGCTATGGTAGTTTTGAAAGTCTAATTTCCTGGAGCTAGGAAAGTCTTTAGAGTAAACTTCAGCGAGATTGGATATTGTTACGGGAGGAATGTGATTTTATAACTTCTGAGAACATGCAATCTGAGTGCTTAAAAATGCCTGCCTTTGTAAATTGTCCTAATTCAATAAAACCATTTTAAGGAAAACTAAATACTGGGAAAACATTTTACCCAAACATATCATATTACTGCTTTTGAAAAAAAAGAGGAGTCTCAAAACTCATACACAACAGACAACATTTCCAACATATATCTACCCATGGGAGATATATTCTGATACATGGTACTGTTAATGAAAGAAGGGTATCATTATTAAACGTATAAGCTCTAAATTTTGGGCAAGCAGCCTTCCATAGAATTACAGACCTGATGTCCGATTGGCAAAACTCAGCTTGGATCCTAGGTGGTGATGTGAACTCAGTACAAGAACCCACAAAATATAGATCAGGTGTGTCATCCTTTCCCCTGATCCCCACTGCCACCAATCTTTTAAATTAATACTCAAAAATCAGAGTATGCTCGATACATGGAGAGTGCTACACCCAAATGAAAGGGATTATACTCACTACCCAGCTAGACACAATTCATACTCCCATATTGATTACATCTTAATTCCACAGCACTTAGCTTCATATTTATCGGATGCAGTCATCCAGCCCATCTCCTGGTCAGACCACAAGTTGGTCAGCATTTCTTTAAGTGATCTACTATCCAAAGGACGTTCCCAAACATGGGCCATAAAGCCAGATCTCCTTAAAGATGCCCCGTCAAAGGAAAAAGATCACAGAGAACTAGTAGATTACTTTAATCTGAACAGTGGAGGGGAAGTAGATCATGCAGGAGTATGGGCAGGACATATAGCAGTAATGGAAGGTACATGCATTCAAAGGTTCTCAATCCAAAAAACTTGCGTTATCCCAAATTAAAGAGCTTAATGCTAAGATGTCAGCCCTCCAAAAGCCCTCGTTATCTTTGAGACCATCTAGGGTCTAAGTATAAATAAATAAACTTAATAAATAAAAGTAAACAGGACTTGAAAGAAATTTTGCGGAGGAAGGTTGTAACCATCCTGCAGCGAACTCAGTCTAAGTATTTCACGTTTGCTAACAAGCGTGACAAAATGTTAGCCAAAGAACTTAACCAACAAAGAGCAAATTCGTTTATGCCCAAACTTAAACTGGAAAACGGTAAGATTATCTATCAACCAAGTGACATCACACATTCGAAAAATGTTATGCCCAATTATATTCGGCGTCCCCCTAGTCAGGATCGTCTAGCCATGCAGAACAAATTAATAATTTTCTATCCACAAGCAATCTCCCTAAAATAGACAGGGATGAACTTGATTTCCTCGATATCCCTATATCCTCAGACGAAAGTAAAAATGCCATTAAAGAAACCAAACCACATAAAGGTCCTGGTCCAAATGTATTCACCAATTATTAATATAAGCAATTCACAGAAACTCTACTTCCTCACCTTCAATCCCTGCTTAATGATTTTCTATCAGGAAAATCTATGAGGGCTGAATTTCTAGAAGCTAAAGTAATTGTCTTAATTAAAGAAGGTAAAGATCAAGCTCAATGTCAGAGCTACAGACCCATGTCTTTAATCAATAGTGACATTAAAACCTAACGTATATACTAGAGTATAAGCCGAGTTTTTCAGCCCTTTTTTTAAGGCAAAAAAGGGCCCCCTCAGCTTATACTCGAGTCACTCTCCCCCCGTGTCTCTCTAACCCCCCCGTGTGTCTCTAACCCCCCCCGTGTGTCTCTAACCCCCAGTGTGTCTCTAACCCCCCGTGTGTCTCTAACCCTCCTCGTGTGACTCTAACCCTCCCCGTGTGTCTCTACCCCCCCGTGTGTCTCTCTACCCCCCGTGTGTCTCTCTACCCCCCGTGTCTCTTTCCCTCCCCCCTCCTCAACCTAAACCCCCCTCAACCCACTCATCCCACATAAACCCCCCTAAATACCTCTCCCCTCACTTACCTGCTTGTGCTCCGACCTCCGCTCCTTGACCCGGCGGCGGCGTGCATGTGATGTCACATGTGCACCGCGTCTTTGGCATATACCGGGTGCCGGCACCCGGTATATGCTAATGATGCGGCGCGCATGTGACGTCACATGCGCGCTGGGTCAAGGAGCGGAGGCTGGAGCACAAGCAGGTAAGTGAGGGGAGAGGGGGGAGGTATTTAGGGGGGTTTAGGTGGAGGAGGGGGGTTGAGGGGGGTTTAGGTTGAGGAAGGGGGTTGAGGAGAGGGTTTGTGGTTGAGGGGTGTTGAGGTTGAGGGGGGTTGAGGTTGAGGAGGTGGGTTGGGGTTGAGGTTGAGGAGGGGGGTTGAGGCGGGTTGAGGTTGAGGAGGGAGGTTGAGGATGGGGGGTTGAGGATGAGGATGGGGGGTGTAGGAGGGGGTTTAGGATGGGGGGTTGAGGAGGGGGTTGAGGATGGTGGGGTTGAGGAGGGGGTTGAGGAGAGGGGTTGAGGAGGGAGGTTGAGGATGAGGAGGGGGGATGAGGAGGGAGGATGAGGAGGGAGGATGAGGAGGGAGGATGAGGTGGAGGAGGGAGAAGGAGGATGAGGAGGGAGGATAAGGAGGGAGGTTGAGGATGAGGAGGGAGGATGAGGAGGAGGGGTTGAGGAGGGGGGTTGAGGATGGGGGTTGAGGAGAGAGGATGAGGATGGGGGGTTGAGGAGGGAGGTTGAGGAGGGGGGTTGAGGAGGGAGGATGAGGAGGGAGGTTGAGGAGGGGGTTGAGGATGAGGAGGGACGTTGAGGAGGGAGGTTGAGGTAGGAGGTTGAGGAGGGAGGTTGAGGATGAGGAGGGAGGTTGAGGATGAGGAGGGAGGTTGAGGATGAGGAAGGAGGTTGAGGAGTGGGCTTGAGGAGGGTGATAAGGGAGGGGGGAAGAGTCACAGGGAAGGGAGAGGGGAGAAGAGACACAGGGAAGGGAGAGGGGAGAAGAGACACGGAGAGAGAGGGGAACACAGAGGGCAAAAGAGGGACACAGTGGGCAGCACATTTCCCACCCTCGGCTTATACTCGAGTCACTCATTTTACCCAGTATATTGTGTGTAAAATGGGTGCCTCGGCTTATACTCGGGTCGGCTTATACTCAAGTATATACGGTATTCCAAAATTATAGCGAACAGATTATCTCAAGTGCTACCGCCGGCTGATCCATCCAGACCAGGTGGGGTTTATTCGGGGCTGAGAAGCCCTGGACAACACCAGAAAAATCCTAGACCTACTAGACATTGCGTCAGCGAAAAAGATCCCTATGATGCTACTCTCCCTAGACGCAGAAAAAGCCTTTGACCGTGAAGACTGTGTTTACATGTCCGTGATCCTACATACAGTACATTTGGCTTAAGTGACAGATTCGTGAAAGGCAAATTAGCGCTCTACTCGGCCCTGAAAGCATATGTTACCTATCAGGGCTTTAGATTCGAACCTTTTAAAATATTGAGAGGGACTAGACAAGGGTGCCCCCTTTCTCCCCTCCTCTTCACTCTGTGTATTGAACCCTTAGCTATAGCCCTGAAAGAAATCCAAATTGTAAAGGGAATATGCTTAGAGGAGGCCGAGTGTAAACTGAGCCTCTTCGCAGATGACATTATGCTTACCAAGCCTCCCTAATCTATTTCATATTCTAGAACACTTTGGAAGCATCTCAGGTTTTAAAATAAACCCTAGCAAAAGTGAAGCCGTAAATGTCTCTTTACAGAAATTAATAGAATCCTTATTATCAGCATTTGATTTTCTTTTAAATGGGTTCAACAATATATTAAATACCTGGGCGTCGGTATTCCCAGGCAATCAAGTTTAATATGCAACGCAAACTATCCCATACTCTTAAAAAACCTTCTCAATGGCATTAATACATGGTCCTCCTAAAAAATCTCCTGGTTAGGAAAGATCCACTCTTTCAAAAAGAATGCATTACCCAAGCTCTTATACCTCTTTCGTATAATACCAACAGCAGTTAATACGAAAGATATTGTAATCCTCCAGTGGGCAATCTCCTGCTTTATCTGGGAAAGCAAAAAAACAAGAATAAATAAGACAACCATGACAGCATCTAAAGATTAATATATGTCAAAGCTGCAAGACTGGCACAATTATGCAAGTGGTTCATTAAAGAACACTTACCAGTTTGGGTGAACCAAGAAAACAACATCGTTAAGGAACATAATCTCCTCATTAACCAGGTGCTTTGGTAAATTCTACACACAAATTGAACCGATCCCAGCTTTCCAACAACATGGCCCAGTCTCTGTCCTTGTGGACCCAAATGAATATGAGGGCACCCTTGGTGGAGCCAGGCTCGTGGCTTACTCCTCTGTGGATTCCTCATAGAGAGGTATCAATCAACAGACTCTCTCAATTTAAATGGTAGGTATCGCCTTCCACCCTAACACACTTATCACCTTTCTCTCCCTCTTTTACCACTCACTATACCTTAGATTGTAAGTCTGCAAGTTTCTATCCTAAGTACTTTGGGAATTCACCATGGACATTGGATTCCTAGCTCAAAGACAGGGCCGTCCTTCCTTTGCTAAATGTTAATCTGTATTTATTAGTGATGTCACGAACATAACATTTTCGGTTCGCGAACCGCGAACTCGAACCGCCACAAATGTTCGCGAACCGGCGAACCCGGCGAACCGCCATAAACTTCAATGGGCAGGTGGATTTTAAAACCCACAGGGACTCTTTCTGGCCACAATAGTGATGGAAAAGTTGTTTTAAGGGGACTAACACCTGGACTGTGGCATGCCGGAGGGGGATCCATGTCAAAACTCCCACGGAAAATTACATAGTTGATGCAGAGACTGGTTTTAATCCATAAAGGGCATAAATAACCTAACATCCCCCTCCATCATCATCCTCCCCTGTATCTCTTTACCCCCTCCCTCATCATCCTCCCCTGTGTCTCTTTCCCCCCTTCCTCATCACCCTCCCCTGTGTCTCATCCCCCCTCCCTCATCATCCTCCCACCTCCCTCCTCATCCTCCCCTGTATCTCTTTACCCCCTCCCTCATCATCCTCCCCTGTGTCTCTTCCCCCCTCCATCATCATCCTCCCATGTGTCTCTTCCCCCCTCCCTCATCATCCTCCCCTGTGTCTCTTTTCCCCCTCCCTCATCATCTTCCCCTGTGTCTCTTCCCCCCTCCCTCATCATCCTCCCGTGTCTCTTTCCAACCTTCCTCATCACCCTCCCCTGAATCTCTTTACCCCCTCCCTCATCATCCTCCCCTGTGTCTCTTCCCCCCTCCATCATCATCCTCCCCTGTGTCTCTTCCCCCCTCCCTCATCATCCTCCCCTGTGTCTCTTTTCCCCCTCCCTCATCATCTTCCCCTGTGTCTCTTCCCCCCTCCCTCATCATCCTCCCGTGTCTCTTTCCAACCTTCCTCATCACCCTCCCCTGAATCTCTTTACCCCCTCCCTCATCATCCTCCCCTGTGTCTGTTTCCCCCCTCCCTCATCATCCTCCCCTGTGTCTCTTCCCCCTTCCCTCATCATTTTCCCCCCTTCCTTGATGATAAGGGGGGGGAAGAGACACAGGGATAAGTGTGAGGGGTGTTAGGGTAAGGGGTGATAGGGCTAAGTTTTAGGGGTGTTAGGGTGAGGGGTGTTAGAGCTAAGTTTTAGGGGTGTTAGGGTGAGGGGTGTTAGGGATAAGTGTAAGGGGTGTTAGGGTGAGGCATGTTAGGAATAAGTGTGAGGGGTGTTAGGTCTTAGGAATAAGTGTGAGAATGTTAGGGTTAGGTGTTAGGTTGATGGGTGTTATGGATAAGTGTGAGGGGTGTTAGGGTTAGGGTAAGGGGTGTTAGGGATAAGTGTGATTGGTGTTAGGGTAAGGGATGTTAGGGTTAGGTGTTAGGGTAAGGGCTGTTAGGGATAAGTGTAAGGGGGTATTAGGGTAAGGTGTTAGGGTGAGGGGTGTTAGGGATAAGTGTGGGGGGTGTTAGGTCTTAGTGATAAGTGTGAGAATGTTAGGGTTAGGTTGATGGGTGTTATGGATAAGTGTGAGGGGTGTTAGGGTTAGGGTAAGGGGTGTTAGGGATAAGTGTGATGGGTGTTAGGGTAAGGGATGTTAGGGTTAGGTGTTAGGGTAAGGGCTGTTAGGGATAAGTGTAAGGGGGTATTAGGGTTAGGTGTTAGGGTGAGGCATGTTAGGAATAAGTGTGAGGGGTGTTAGGTCTTAGGGATAAGTGTGAGAATGTTAGGGTTAGATGTTAGGTTGATGGGTGTTATGGATAAGTGTGAGGGGTGTTAGGGTTAGGGTAAGTGGTGTTAGGGATAAGTGTGATGGGTGTTAGGGTAAGGGATGTTAGGGTTAGGTGTTAGGGTAAGGGCTGTTAGGGATAAGTGTAAGGGGGTATTAGGGTTAGGTGTTAGGGTGAGGGGTGTTAGGGATAAGCGTGAGGGGTGTTAGTGTAAGGGGTGTTAGGGATAAGTGTGAGGGGTGTTAGGGTTAGGTGTTAGGGTGAGGGATGTTAGGGTTAGGTGTTAGGGATAAGTGTGAGGGGTGTTAGGGTTAGGGTAAGGGGTGTTAGGGATAAGTGTGAGGGGTGTTAGGGTTAGGTGTTAGGATGAGGGGTGTTAGGGATAAGTGTGAGGGGTGTTAGTGTAAGGGGTGTTAGGGATAAGTGTGAGGGGTGTTAGGGTTAGGTGTTAGGGTGAGGGGTGTTAGGGATAAGTGTAAGGGGTGTTAGGGTTAGGTGTTAGGGTGAGGGATGTTAGGGTTAGGTGTTAGGGATAAGTGTGAGAGGTGTTAGGGTTAGGGTAAGGGGTGTTAGGGATAAGTGTGAGGGGTGTTAGGGTTAGGGTGAGGGGTGTTAGGGATAAGTGTGAGGGGTGTTAGGGTTAGGTGTTAGGGTGAGGGGTGTTAGGGATGTGTAAGGGGTGTTAGGGTTAGGTGTTAGGGATAAGTGTGAGGGGTGTTAGGGTTGGGTGCTAAGGTGAGGGGAGGATGATGATAAGGGGGGAAGAGACACAGGGGTGTCCTTGCAGCAGAGATCAAAAGAGTCCTTCAGGACTGTATTGCACACTGTGTACAGTAGCCTAGCTATGGTGTTCCCTATTGATGCAGTATCACCTACACTCAGCCTCCTCTCAGTAAGACTGCAAGTTAGTTATGATTCCAAAATGGCTGCTGTCCATGAGTTAGAAGGGTCTGGAAGGCAGGGTATGATGCTGATTGGCTGGAATGTGTCTGCTGACTGTGAGTTGCAGGGTCAAAGTTTGCTCAACGATAAAGTATAGGGGGCGGATCGAACATCGCATATGTTCGCAGTTCGCCGCGAACGCAAACATGCTATGTTCGCCGGGAACAGTCCGCCAGCAAAGTATTCGCGACATCTCTAGTATTTATCATTGTCTAAACCTAATTTATGTACAGCGCTACGGAATATGTTGTCGCGTTATAAATAAACTATAATAATAATAACAATAATAATAGATAATAAATTAACTAAAGGCACTGACCTATTGAGTGTAAATCAGCATTGGTTCTCTTCAACCTTTAAAGATCAGAATCGGCTACCACTTAAGGAATGGCTTAATTTAGCTCAAATTAACGCTAATATAAGCAAAGTACTTAAACTAAATTAGCTAGAAAGCCCCCCTTTGAAAAATGCGGTATTGATAATTTAGACAGTAATACAAATATATCCATCATCTATAATTATCTGCCTGATCAAGCCACACCACCTAAACTTTATCACCAAAATTCATGGGAAAATGAACTTAATATCAGCTTCGATTAATATCATAAACAAGCGACAAGCTCCTTCCTTAACATAATCCTGAGGGAGAACTCTTACAAAACCATCCTGAGATGGTATATGACCCCAGCCAGATTTCAGCTATTAAACCCATACCTAGATGGCAATTGATTCAGAGGATGTAATTCTTCTGGTACATTAAGACATATCCTTTGGGACTGCTCCTAGAGAAGCTTTGGGGACACAGAGTGCCCCAAAAGCCAGAAGAAGCACTATTAGGTCTACTGATCAATGGCCTCTCTAAAGAAGCTCAACTTCTTTCAAGCCAAGTTTTTCTCGCAGTTAGGAATATTAGGGAGATGAGAAAAAATAATGAAATGTATACACTCAATGAGCGCTATATATGCTGAACTAGACAATTCCTATAGAAAGTGGGCCTCTGGGAGCTACTAATAGGATGGTAATGTTTAAAACAAAGAGTAGCAAAATAAGCACAATATCCAGAGGTGACATAATACCAAGGTTCACCTTCCCCTCCCCCCCCCCCCACCCCTGCTTCTCTTGTTCTTTTCTCTTCTTTCTTCTTTTCTTTTCTTTCCTCAATTTGTAATGACATTTTATATCGAAAGTAGTTATGACATAAGAAACAAAATAACTAAAAACAATAGGGAAATTGGAATTGAGCCTTTCCTGGTGTTACGTGTGTATTATTTTTGTGTTTCTTATAATGTATTTTCAACACTGTCACAACTTTGCTCCCCTTTTTCACTTTCTCTAATAAACTTGATTCACGCTAGCCTGTAAACTTAGACAACAAAAAGATAATTTTATCACATACAATAGTTGTCAAAGCAAGCTTGTAAGAACTGCATCCCTCGCAAAGCGAGGAACGCAGTTTGGTCCGCAAATGCGGACCCTTGCAAAGCGAGGGGCCACATTTGCGAAAGGTGGAGGCTTTACAGCACATGAAACAACACCACCCCACACACCTCTAAACTCGCAGCACTTAGTCCTATGGCGCCCCAAACCACCCCACACAACCGTTAACTCACAGCACTTAGCCCTCTCCTTCCCCTCCTCCTCTCCCTCCCCTGTGTCTTGCAAAACAGCGCACTAACCCCCTGAACCTTGCAAGCACAAAAACACTAAAAACACACTAATAAACCCAATAATGACAAAAAACACTTACCCATAGAATGGGGGGGACAGCCAGGACATCTGGAAGTGAGGTTAAACGCTAATTTAACCCCATAAAAATGGCTGCCGGAAAAAAAAATGAGGCTCCACGACCCCAGACAGCACCAGTCACTCATGGGGGTCAATACAGACCCCTATAAGCCCTTCATTAACCCTGTCACTCATGGAGGTCAATACAGACACCCATAAGCACTTAATTAACCGCCTCACTCATGGGGGTCAATCCAGACCCCCATAAACCTATAATTAACCCTGTCACTCATGGCAGTCAATACAGACCCCCATAAGCACTCAATTAACCCGGTCACTCATGGGGGTCAATACAGACCCCATAAACCCATAATTAACCCTGTCACTAATGGGGGTCAATACAGACCCCCCATAAGCACTTAAATAAGCCCGTCACTCTTGAGGATCAAGACAGACACCCATAAACCCATAATTAACCCTGTCACTCATGGGGGGCAATACAGATCCCATAAGCCCTTAATTAACCCTGTCACTCATGAGGATCAATACAGACCACCATAAGCCCTTCATTAACCCTGTCACTCATGGGGGTCAATACAGACCACCATAAGCACTTAATTAATCCCATCACTCATGGGGGTCAATACAGACCCACATAATACATTAATTAACTCTGTCACTCATAAGGGTCAATACAGACCCCCATAAGCCAATAAATAACCCTGGCACTCAGGGGGGTCAATACAGACCCCCATAAACCCTTAATTAACCCTGTCACTCATGGGGCTTAATACAGACTGCCATAAGCACTTAATTAACCCTGTCACTCATGAGGGTCAATACAGACACCCATAAACCCATAATTAACCCTGTCACTCATGGAGGTCAATACAGACCCCTGTAAGCCAATAAATAACCCTGTCACTCATGAGGGTCAATAGAGACCCCCATAAACCTATGATTAACCCTGTCACTCGTGGGGGTCAATACAGACACCCATAAACCCATAATTAACCCTGTCACTCATGGGGGTCAATACAGAACCCCATAAACCCTTAATTAACCCTGTCACTCATGGGGGTCAATACAGACCCCCATAAGCCAATAAATAACCCTGTCACTCATGGGGGTCAATACAGACCCTCATAAGCCTAACACCATCAGTCCTATAAGGGTATATTATGACCCTTATGGGGCTGTTACAACCCTAACATTAACCACATAAGTGCCATGACAGTCCTCAAGGACCATCATGACACTAAGTACAAACACTACACTGCACTATACCCCCCAATAAGCCATTAAATCTAAACTAACCCCCTCTACACTAACCTATTAACACCTACACTACCTACCTACACTACCTACCTACCACCTAACAAACCCCGCCACCACTCTAATTACAGAAAATAAAAAAAACTAAAGTCACAAAAAATAAAAAATCCACATTACAGAAAATTAAAAAAACTAACTCACAAATATTAAAAAAACTACATTACAGAAAATAAAAAAACCTGTCACAAAAAATAAAAAAGTACATTACAGAAAATAAAAAGATTAATTACACCCTGCCCCCCCACTACAGAAAAAAACTACACACCTGAAAAGGAAATACATAGAATACATACAATACAAATAAAATACAATACCCCCTATCTAACATACAATCAATACTATCTATCTAAAATACATCCCCCAATCTATCTAATATACAGTAAATCCTATCTATCTAAAATACATCCCCCAATCTAATATACAATGAATCCTAACTATCTAAAATACATACCCCTATCTAACATACAATACTATATAATATACAATAAATCCTAACTATCTAAAATACATACCCCTAACATACAGTAAATCCTAACTATCTAAAATATATACCCCTATCTAACATACAATAAATGCTATCTTTTTTCCCTAATTCTAAGCTAAAATAAAATAATTAAGACCACTTACCTTTGCAGATGTCCCTTCAGATCAGCAACCTAGGGGAAAAAATAGTACAACACATAAAATAAAATAAATAAACATTCTAAATATTCGTAATATTCTACTCACCTTTCCAGCATGTCCCCGTCCTTCTTCTTTTCTTCGGCCCCTGTTAAAAAAAAACATTACATTAGTACAACATACATAAACATAAAAAAATAAAAAATAAACATAATATGCATACTTACCTCCCCGCGATGTCCCCGGCCTCTTCCTCTTCTGCCCCACCCTGGAACAATCTGTGCTCAAAAAAAAAAAACTTACAGACCTCCCCGACGCTAATGAGCCTCCTAGAGCCTTCTGATTGGCTGAAAACGCTGTCTATCAAATTCAGCCAATCAGAAGGCGCCAATGTGTGAGCCAATCAAAAAGGGATACACCCCAAAATCCCACTCTGATTGGATAATGCAACTGTCAATCTTTATTTAAACCAATCACAAGGAGCAGATGCCTTCAGCCAATCACAATGGGATACACCCCCACAGGGTGATTGGCTGGAGGCATCTGCGTATTCTGATTGGTTGCAGTGACAATAGCCAATCACAATGGGATACACCCCCATGTAGTGATTGGCTGAAGGCATTTGCGCCTTCTGATTGGCTGTTGTCAATGTCAATAAGTATTACAGACAATGAGAAGGCGCAGATGTCTTCAGCCAATCACCCCATGGCTGATGGCAATAAAGCCTTCTGATTGGTTTAAATCAAATCAGAGTGGGATTTTGGGGTGTATCCCTTTCTGATTGGCTCACACATTTGACGTTCTGATTGGCTGAATTTGATAGGCAGCGTTTTCAGCCAATCAGAAGGTGCTATTGCCTATTTTCTTCCGGGAAAACTCTGTAGGAGGCTCATTAGCGTCAGGGAGGTCCGCGAGTGCAGATCTCCGTTAGTTTGTTTTTTTTAGAGTGTTGATTGTTCCAGGACGGGGCAGAAGAGGAGGAGGCCGGGGACATTGCGTGGAGGTAGGTACAATGTATATTGTGTTTATTTTATTTTTTAATGTTTATGTATGTTGTAGAAATGTAATGTTTTTTTTTAACAGGGGCTAGCGTCTTGCCCGTCAAAAATTACAGCAATAAAAATGTAAGCCAGGCAATGCTGTTTGCCACACAATGTAAGGCTTTTGGTTCTCTGAGTACCTTCGGTGCTCATTGCGAGCCTCTTCCCTGGTGTAGCTTTGGTGATGTGAGCTGGTTCGGTGCTCATTGCAAGCCACTAGCTGAGCGCCTTTGGTTATCATTGCGAGGCTTTCCCCTGGTGTACTTTTGGTTGTGTGAACACCCTCTGCGCTCATTGTGAGCCCAGCAACTTCTCATTACTAGCCTCTCCTCTTGTATTTTTATTTTTTATATATATATTTTTGTTAATAATAATTAATTAATGAATGAAATAATAAATTAATATACTTTACCTATTTGTAATTAATATATCCAGCAATCAATATCCTGAAGAGCTAACAATCACTTTTGATTTTGCTGCAGCATACAATGTACATTTGGACTGTTGCTGACCTGAGGAGAAAGTGTCAGCAATGTGGCAAGTGTGCAGTGTAAATAGGCTACGTGCGCGAGGGCAAACCGTTGGTTTCGTTGTGTAAAGCGGCATTTTAGATTGGTAATGCTATTAGTTTCAAGTTAGTGTTGTAAAATGGCGGCGATTGTGTATGCGTTAGCATAGTTTGTAATAGTGTATTTTGTACCTCGTACGTCCCTGGATAAAAGTCTTATGTGCCTGGCGGTGTATTGCGTTGTTATGGTTCGTGTAGCCTCATTTTCGTTTTTTTCTGCCGCCACTTTTTTTTTCTCGCCTAGGCGATTTTCGAGTGCTGAAACTGTGAAAATGCGACCTAAAATCACGTGCAACCTCAATGGCCTATTTGTTTTTTGTGTTTGTATATATGTGATAGTATGTTAAGCACACCTATAAAAACAAAATTAACAGCTAAAATCATAGTTATACATAAAAAAGGAAAAGATCCGAACAATTGTCAAAGTTATAGACCAATGTCACTAATAAATAGTGACCTTAAAATGTACTCAAAGAAATTAGTTAATGGAGTAGCATCACTTCTTCAGATCAAGTAGGCTTTATACCAGGTAGAGAAGTCTCTTATAATACCAGAAACATTATAGATATACAGCCTTATTAAATTGCGATTTAGTAAATTTAAAAGAGCTCTATTTAAGCACACAGCATATTTTATTTACAGAAGTTTTTAGTTAGGGAAGACCTTGCTTTTGGATAGAAGTTCACTAATTAAAAACTTCTGTTAATAGAGCCCTATTACATTTTCCAAATCGCAATTTAATAAGGCTGCTAGCATCCAGAGATAAAATTATTTTAATGTTCTTATCCTTAGATGCTGAAAAGCTTTTGATATGGTAGATCGGATTTATACTGTATGTATGAAACTTTACATAATGTTGACCTTAAAAAAAAACATTGACCCCTTATTCTTTCCCTAGAGCATATATATATATCTTATGAAGGCTATTGTTCAATATTATTTAACATTACAAGTGGGGCTAGATGAAGATTTCCAATTTCCCCTTTAACTTTTGCATTATGTATTGAACTATTTGCCATGGCAATATGAACATATCCAAATATTACAGGTGTAAAAATTATGCTAAAAAATACAAATTGAGTCTCTTTGCAGATGATATATTATTAACAATTAGAAAATCATTAATCAGCCTCCCTAACCTCTCAGATTTATTTAAGAAATTCAGAAACATTTCAGGATTTAAAGTAAATACAAATAAAAGTGAAGCATTAAATATCATACTCCTAGATACACCCATAATAGAAGTGATAAAAAAAGTTCAATATATACACACAATGTACATGATGTCAACAGTTACAAATCAAAAATTAAAAAATTTATATCCTATTGAAACCTTTGCACATTGAAAATAGATGGAAATAAATAAATGAATGACATAAGAACCTAAATTACTTTGAAGAGCGTAATTTCTTAAATTATCCCACTATACCTCCTTCCCCATTTTTTTTGACTCATTACTGTTAATGTTATGAAAAATGATATAAAAGAATAAATACATTTATGTATTTATATATATCTACAACATAATTGATAATTATATGTATTTAAAAATAATTGAACAAAAAAGAAAATATGAAGCATTCCGTTGAACGCAAAAAATAAAATAATTGGGTTCAATTTACCTAAATTAAAAATCAAATCCATGATTCCATGTATACTTATTATTGACATACAGTATAATTGACTGTCTAAAATAATATGTGCATGGGACAGCAAATTATATCATTATCTGTACATATTTTGACATTAGACCAGGAGCATAAATCTGGCCACTCCAAGCTTAAAGATAGGAAGTAGCAGAGCTAGTAAGTGGGGGACCTGGTGTAAAATAATTTGGGGGTCATAACAATTACTGGCAAAGGCAAATGGTGCATTCAGCAGGTTCTGTAAAAGGGTTTGGAACAACAAGCATCTGAATAAATGCACCAAGGTCAATGTGTACAGAGCTGTTGTGTTGACCATCCTACTGTACATCTCTGAGTAGTGGGTTATCTCCCGCCATCACCTATGACTTCTTGAGCGCTTTCAACAAGGCTGTCATCCTCAACATCCACTGGAATGACGACGTCACCAACATTGAAGTCTTAGAATAGGCAGGAGTCACCGACATTGAGGCCAGGCCAGGCTGTTGAAAACACAGGTGTGCTAGGCAGGATGGACTGTGATCGTCTTCCAAAGATTGTGCTATATGGTGAGCTCACTGGTAATCATGACAGAGAAGAGCCGAAAAAGAGGTACAAGGACTCGCTGAAACATTCCCTTAGCTTCAGACTGCAAGGCATGGAGAAGTATCCTTCACCAGGTTTCGAGAGCACACACAGAGCTAGTCTTAAGGACAAAAGGAGACAGAGGAAAAATTATGTCACTGCAGCACCCAAACCAGAGCAAGCCTTCGCGTGCAACTACTGCGATCGAGTCTTCCTTTCACGCATTGCCCTTCTCTGCCACCAGAGAGACCGCAGATGTGGAAAACATCCATGTTAAATCATCGCTTGCAAAGCCAAGCCAAACACATATGTATAGGTATGGTAGGTGATTGTGGGGTAAATAAAAGAGCCAACACATAAAAAAAAATGACTGCCCTCCCATTCCTTCATAAGAGTCCTCCTGTAGTGGGCCCTGGTGATTTGTACCTGCTGCACTTGTAGCGGGTTCACTCCTGAAGATAACATCCTGTCTCTTCTTCAACTTCCATTGTGTGTGGCATACAGAGTAGGCTATATTGGTATACTTTCACTTTTTGTTAAAATGTGTCTAGAACAAGAAATATAAACTGTCAACATATAGAAATACTACCAACTGCCACCCCCCCCCCCCCCCCAGAAACCTCAATGCACACAAAAAAACTCTTATTCTTTACACACTGTGTGTGCTTCACAGTGCCGCTATTGAGCCCCACTTACCTGAAAACCCATGGTTTCCTTTGAGTTTGCCTATATCTCAATATTCAAAATACCTCCCTTTATAATGGGAAATCCTTAACGGGCCACTTAATTCAGCATAATTTGGACCACATAACAGTAAATATCTCCTTAAAGCATGTTGAAATGCTGAGAATTATATAAGTAGAAGACTGTGTTTAAAAGAGTCACTGACATACCCACTCCCAGACATGCAGCTTCTGATCCGTGTAGTGAGCAAAATAAAATATAGAGTTAACCCTCAACAAAGTACACAGAAAAGCTGCCAACAATCAGTGTCCTCTCTGTGTGCCTTGATGGTCTGTTACTAGTCACAGACTGAAACATTTTTTTAGCTGTTATTAGTGTAATAAACAAAAGACCATTTTAACATACAATCTTATGCTCTTTCACACCATGAAGAACACTTAAACTGAGGTAAATGGCCCTTTAAACACTAGGTGGAAAAGTGAGGGCTTAGTAGGCAGAAAGAGTGCTCAGTGCATGTGCTAGTTACATAAGACACCTTGATATCCATTGATCAAGCTGGTTTCATTCCTGGAAGACAGGTTTCAGACGGTGTCAGAAAGCTCATGAACTTAATATCTATTTCCAAAAACTTGTGTGCTCCCACCCTATTCATCTCTTTAGATGCTGAAAAAGCTTTTGACAGGGTGGGGTGGGAGTATATGAAACTGACACTGTCCAAAATGGGTCTTGGAAATTTTGGCTCCCACGCAGTCGGGGCTCTTTACCCTTTGGCTTCAGTAGCTGGCATAAACTTTGCTTCCCAGAGATTTTAAATCACGAATGGCACGAGGCAGGGGTGTCCTCTCTCTCTCTCCCATCCTCTTTACCCTTCTGATTTAAGCATTTGTGTTAGCGATTAGAACAACATCTAGTTTAGGGGGTGAGGGGGGGAGAGAGAGACCACCTTATTTGTTGATGATATTATTTTGTCTCTTACTTCCCCCAGTCAATCCTTAAGTCAATTAGATCAAATTTTTCCTCGATTCGGCTTCATTTCCAATTACAAACTAAATGCTTTAAAATCAGAAATGTTGACGATTAACGTCCATAATAAAATTAAGGAAGAACTAGAGATACAATTTCTATATAAGTGGCATTCAAACTCATTTAATCATCTCGGAATTACATTTTGTGAAGACATCTATTAACTTTGGTAAAGTGTTTCTTAAATGTGGCAAATCCATAAAAGCTTGGAGTGGTCTTTGTTTGTCCTTCTCAAGTAGAGTGGCCAGTATTAAAATGGTCATTCTGACGAGATTTAATTATATTCTACAATCTATTCCTATTTGCTTTCCAACGGCTTTGATCACACGTTTTTATTGTCTAATTGATAAATTTATACATGCTGGTAAACACATAAGGCTGAATAGATCAATTATGGTTAGAAAATGTAGTAATGGTAGTATTGGTTATCCAGTAATCAAACTTTACTACAACGCCATTAGGTTATCACATATACTGAAATGGCTTGATCATAGTAACAAGTATCCTTGGCAACAAATTGAAAGTTCGCTTATTATGAAACATGATTTGAACTTGTTGGGGTTTTATAAAAATATCCTGTCAAAAATGTAACGAAAGATTCAGATATAGTTAAGATCAATTTACTTTATTGTCAACGTATTAATAAAAAACAAGGATATATCCCCATTCCTAGTTTACTAACTACAATGTCTACTATTCACAATATAGTTCAAACTAGTTTAAATACTAGCTGCTTAATTAACACTTCACAGACACTTCTTGAATTATTTTCAAATGGAGAGCTTCTCCCCTTTTCCAAATTTAAAAGCAAACCTAGTATGTCCTCTTGTTGGCTAACATATGAACAAATAAAATAATGGGCAGATAATCAATCAGTCAATAAAGGTTTTGGCAAACAGTTGAACTTAGTCAAACTACTCATTAAAAAAATGGATTACTCCCATCTTGTATCCAAGCGTTTCGATATTATACGATCTAACATTGAAAAAACAAAGTCTGCCCCTTTGATGGAATGGGAGCAAGATATCTCTAACTCATTTCCTTTATGCAGTTAGGAAAAAGCATTTAGAGCCACTAACACATACATAAAAAATGCTTTGCAAAGGGAGGTATATTTAAAAAATGTAAACAGATGGTATATAGCTTCACTCAAAGTATATCAAATCTCCCATTACGTCAAAGACAGACTTTGTTGGAGAAATTGTGGTGGCATTGGAAATCCACTTCATATATGGTGGGAGTGTCCTTTTATTAAATCTTTATGGGTTGAGTGCTTCAAATTTATTTCTACTACTCTGAAAAAGACTTCTTCTTACTCCACATGGCTGTCTATTTCATATTTTTTTTTATGAAAATAAAAGAAACAGTGTTTATCATTCAGATCTTTGCTACCGTCATAACATTTCAACACATGATAGACCAATTTATTCATTCATCTAAACATGTTAGACTTAAGAAATCTATTTTGTCGAGAAGCTTTGTTAAAGGGGGCATAGCTTACACTTTTTTGCAAGTATATCATGATGCAAATATGGTGGCCCATGAATTAAAATGGGTTGAACCAATAAACTCTTCTCTATAAGAACAACTTGTGTTTATGTGTTTGTTTTAAATGACACAAACTGACTATTATGCATTAAAAAGATCCCATTTGCCTGACATTATTATTAATATTATCATTATCCTTTTTTTGTAATGTGCCAACATGTTCCATAGCACTATACAGGAGTTAAGTACAAGTCAAAAATAATTTCTAACACATTGCAAAATAATGGGTCCTGTTATTGAGCTTAATATCAAACGTACATAGAGCTTTTACGGAAGCCCCTTACAAATTGAAAACTTGCAAACTTGTAGTCTAAAGGGATAGGATGGTAGATGTGTTGTGTATTTTAAGACTGTAGGTGATAGGCTTCTTTAAACAAATGCATTTTTTGTGAGGTTTTGAAGGATTTTAGGCAGGAGGATAGTCTAATGAAACGAGGGAAGAAGAAAAGTCCTGAAGGTGGGAATGAGAGGAGGTGATAAGAGAGTTGTATAGAAGGAGGTCATTTGAAGAGTAAAGGGGGCAGTTTGGCGAGTATTTTGAGACAAAAACAGAGATATACCAGGGTGCATTATTGCTGAGAGCTTGATTTGTTAGGGTTATGTGTTTAAATGTTATTCTTGAGACTACAGGAAGCCAGTGGAGTGACTGATTGAGAGGCTCTGCAGACACTGATATAAGGTATTTGAGACTAAAGGTATTTGATTCTAGCGCATACGTTCAATATGGATTGGAGGAAGACAGACTGGTGATGGGGAGGCCATCAGCGAGAGTGTTGCAGTAATTGAGACATGATGAGAGAATGGATTCAAATTTTAGTTGTTGTGGTATTGATAAAATTAAGGATTTAATCAGAAATGAGGGCTTTATTAAATTTGAGGAACTGAGGAGAGTGAAAGAGGTCCCACTATCAATGTGGCTTCAATTTCTGACCCTTAAGAAGATATTAACAAAAGAAGGTTTTGATGTAAGATCAGTCAGGGATTTGACACCTCTCGAAAAATTCTTGTCATTAAGAAAAAGTAATAAGAGTTCAGTGTCGAAATGCTTAAAAAATGTTGACGAGTACAGAAGTTCTGGAAAATCTGTAGCCATGGAAAGCTGGGAAACTGATTTTAGAATTAAGAAAAATCTGGAGGATTGGGGAAAAGCGTATCAGCTAACAAAAGATACCTTGATTTGTACAACTTACAGAGAAATCCACTTTAACATTACACAAAAATGGTACATAGTTCCAGAGCTTCTGTCTAAAATAGATCCAAGCAAATATAGTAAGCTGTGTTGGAGAGGGTGCTCGGAAATAGGCACCCAAAGCCACATGTGGTGGAAATGTGCTAAGATCAAAGGGCTTTGGGAAAGGTGTGTCACCAAGTTGGTGGGTATGGGATGCAAGGAAGTTACCTTAAACCCAGAAGCTTTTCTATTACATATTTTTCCAAGGGAATGGTCTAGAGAAACAATAGGGATAGTGGTGCAGGTTCCTTGGGTTACATCAACAGATAAAGGGTGGGGTGAAGAATAGGAGCCAGAGAAATAGACACTAAATGTTAAATTTTCTAGACAAGATATGAACCATGAGAGAGCAATGTCACAGATTCCAAGAGAACAGAGAACTAGGATAAGAAGAGGGTGCTCAACAGTGTCAAAGGCAGCAGAGAGGTACAGGAGAATTAGAATAGAGAAGTGACCCTTTAACTTGGCAGTGAGCAAGTCATTAGTGAGAGCTGTCTCTATGGAGTTTTGGGTCCGGAAGCCGGATTGGAGGCGGTCCAGGAGGGAGTTGGAGAAAATAAAGTGGGAAAGGCGATTGTAAACGATACACTTATTGGGGAAGGTGAATGAAGGGTGATACAGGAAAGAGAGTGGAAAGGAACTTTATGGGATGTCTGAACTGCAACAATGTTTAGCATTTTTTATGTCTGGGGCAAGGTATTGAGACTAGGGAGATGGAAGAGATGGTTTCTTAAAATGCACCTGCTATTGTTCTATTCACTTAAAATATAATGCATATTATGTTTATATATTTATTATCTAACATGTAATAATCTAGCATGTGGCCCATTTAATGTTTAAAGGGCCACTGTAGTGCTCATACATAATAGTTTAAATTGTTTATTTAATAAAAAATTATTAGTAAAATAGTAATAGTAATAAAACAGATTTTGAAGAAAAAAATAGTGTAGCTTTTAAATCTTTTACTTGAAGATTAGTATTTTAGAGCTCAGTAGATATGCTGCTCCCACCCTCTGGTGTCCAGGGGTGGGAGAGGGACTGACTGATAGAGGCCTATCAAGAGGAGGGACCAACTAGACCAGCCAGTGAATGTATCCCATTGGTTAGATCCTCTGCTCTGCTGGTTGATGTGGTATTGATGCTACAGATTCCTTGGAAGGATGCTTGCTTTATAACTTCAAATGAGAAGCAATAGTGCAGCTTTGCAGCTACTCAACTCCTGTTCATATTCCTCTGGTAGTCTAACAATGACCATTCAAAACGTCTTTCATCATGCACCCTCCTGACTCTTCTGCACTCCCAGGTTCCTGAGCTCACATTTGATCTCAGCTCAATCAGTACAAGTCTCCTGCAGACGGAAAAAGTTCTCTTTGCAACTGTTACTGTTGGACAGGACAACTTGCAACACTACAACCCCACACCTCAAGATTCTCTCACATCAAAGTCACTAAGCGATACAAGGCCCCAAATGGGTCATGATCGAGAGGAGATCTGAGGTGTCCAATTGCCTGGAGAGACCATCAGCATTCCAGTTAGCTCAACCCTGCCTGTATTGGATAGTAAAGTTAGGGACTAGGCTCCATCTCAACCATTTTCCCCAGCCTCATTACTGAGCCAGCTCGATGGGTTGGGGTCTGTGACAACCACAAACTCTTGCCCAAAAAGGTAGGGTTGTAGTTTAAGGTCCCAGATGAATACCAGGTACTCCTTCACAGTAGTTTCATAGCTTATGCATAAAATATGCAATGGGGTGCTCCTCCCACTGGGCATCCACTTGACTCAAAACAGCCTCAATGTCATAGGTGGAGGCATTCTCTGAACAAAAACATTGTGAGAGTAATCCTGGGCAACTAGGACCGGGGGGATGTTGTGGCAGCCTTCAGGTCCTGGAAGGCTTTCTAACATTTTGGGGTCCACTGTACCAGCCAAGGCTTCCTTTTTGGCGTGGTCCATCAGTGGCTTTGCCAGGGTATTGTAATGTGGAAAAAACTGAGGTAATAACCTGTGGTGTCAGGAAATGTCAACTCCTGCCTCTCTCATTGGGGTGGGCCACTGCTCTATCGAGGCTACCTTTGCCAGATCTCCCTACTCTAGCCAACCTAGGCCAGTGGCTAGGTGATCCAAATGTGGGTGGTCTATTTGTTTTGCCAAGTATGACAATCTTATCCAAGTACGCATGGGTGAACTCCTGGCATGCATGTAGGAGGTGGTCAGCAAACCGTTGGAAAAAGGAAGGGCCATTCATTATCACAAAAGGCATAACTGTAAACTCATACAGCCAAAATGGGGTTGTGAATTCAACGTCAGCAAGTGGGATCAGCCATTAGCCCCTAGACAAGTCCAGAATAGTTACATAGGTTGCACATCCTAACTTATCTAGCAGTATATTCATCTTGTTATTTCGCAGTCTACAGTCCACACAAAGCTGGTGGCTTCTTAGGGATTAACATCACAGGGGATACCCAAGGACTATAGGATGGCTTGATGACCTCTAGCGCTAGCATCTCACCCGGCTCCCTTCTTATATTGCCCTTCACAGATTTTTAGGCTTACCATGACCTGACGTACATCTGGACTCCCTTTGCTCTGGACTATGGGGCATTTTTAGGCTGAGAGAACAGTTTCTGCCCCCCCCCCCTGCATAGGGATTGGGTCAGTAGAATGTTCATATATACCTTTAGGCTTCTTTAATGTCTGTGTGGTGTGTATTGTGTCACCTGGGGGTTACTAATGTTTATTGGGTGTATATCTCTTTAAAGACTGGCCTCAATTACCTCTTCCTAGTTCACATAACCTGATAAGTGTTAATCAGACGGGCTACACATGTAATGACACCTAGGTAGCTGTCTAATAGGATTAACATGACTAATGACTTATCCCATCAGGAAGAGGGGAGGTCAGACATCAGATTGAGAGACACCTCCTTATCAGTTAACCCCCATGAGACATCACACCCACAGGGCTATTATTTCCTCATGATTAACAGGTCGCTACAACACAATACTGCTATTGTATGAGTGACCCCCTGCTGTTGTATTGTATTTTGGGTATACAATTGTGGTTGTGAAACAGTAAAGCATGCATATGTTTGAAGCACATGGTGTGTCTTCATTCTTATGAGTACTTCTCTGTTATACTGAGCTCCTATTTACAATCCAGCTGTTCCTGCAACTTGGTCCAACTACAACTGGTAACTTGTCCCCCCACCAGGGAGTGTTTAGCCAAGGCCTGCTGTCCTTACAGAAGGGATTTTCTAAAAGAATCAAACAAATCTGTGGGGGTAGGTTGGTTTCTAGTTTGCCTTATTAAGCCCCATAAGAAGAGCAGATCGTTACAATCATCATACATAGCAACTATCACCATCCATTGCACAAATGCTTCCTGAAGCGCTAATGTGCATATTGTTAACAAGCTAGAGACATTGGGCCCCGTTTCTATTGCCCAATTCATAAATTTATACACACTAAAATCACTCTTAATATTGCCACATATTCTATCAGCTACTCACAATCCAATTACGGGTTACCCACCCATAATCACTATGGGCCAGCAAAAGACACGCATTTGGCCATAGAACCCAATGGTTTTAGCACAGCTCAAATATTACAAGCTCTAAATAATTAAAGTTTATTCTATTAGACCCGTAGCTCTAGCTTGCAAATAAAGTATTCAATTTCTGTCCAAAATATTACGAGTGCTAATAAGGACTTTCTCAAACACTTCTTATAGATGAGGCATCAATTAACACATAATACTGTATTTTAAAAGCATGGGAAGGCATGGAAACACATTAGAATTAATTGCAGAACACTCTAAAACCCACAAATATGCAAGAAAAAATATAATTTTTAACTGTTATTTCTGAGTAATATCGATCCCGGGACTCATAGGGTTAATACATATCATGAAACCCACATGGACTAAAACAGATGATCTAATGCATTTTTTAGAGTGCTAGATTGTGAACCTGATCACTAAATATTACTTATTGGCACTATTTTATTTGTAGCCTCCGATTGCCGATTAGGTGTAACTTCCATGTTTTGCTGACATCATGATGACGGACCCATTTACTATTGGCTGTGTCTAAGAAGCAAATTACAGGCTTGCTTAAATATTATCAGATCATGTGATCACTCCCCCTAAAAGCCTACCTAAAAAGGCAGTTTTTACGAGTTTAGGCTTAAGGAGGTAAATTGTGAGCTTAAGTCAATAGAATAGGTTGTAGAAAAACATATACACAAACGCTGCATTTTATTCCAAAACCCAGTCATGATACCAAAACACAGAGGCTTCTGATTTTCTACAGTTTATTGGGACACCTATGTGGATCAGCAACAGAAAAGCATTCAAAATGTTTGCTAATGACTGACAAATACATAAACAACGCTTTTTATAGTATTTTACAGACAGAAAATGGTACAGTCCATATTACCATTTTAGAACAATGACACATTCCACCAACAGCCAATACACGATTATTTATATTATGAAATCCAATAAAAATGAAACATGCAGTTTGCATGTTTCGGCCATGCCTGTCATGTCACACCATATGCGCACAAACACCCCTATTTTGTAATCTGTACAACATAGGTCAAGTATGTTGATCAGCCTTGTGGACTAATGGAATAAATTATTGTTTAGACTAAATAATTGTTGACTGTCTCCTTAAAAAAACTGCAAATTTATGGAAAAGCAAAATTAACAGTTTCATACCTTATGGCCTGCAATGGAAAAGTACTGCTTAGAGCTTACATCTAGCCAACTACCACAAGTGCTACAAAAGTGACGAATGCTATATATACAGTATATACTAAATAATGTATGGATATTTGAATTTCTTCACAACACTCCTCCCATGACAACGAAAATTGTCATCAAAGGAAAATACAAATATGACAAGGTACAATCTTAAGATACATTTCACACATTCAACTAAAAAAACATAATTAAAACGATACACATAATAGGAAGTAAAGGCATGATTTTCAGACTGGCTCCTAAAGAGACTCACGGCCCCTAAAGGATCCAGTACAGATGAGTTTCCTACAACATGGAGATATTACATTTCAGTTTCCTGAGTCCTTTGCACCTTTAACCTTAAAACCTTCCCACACAACAATACATAGCAAAAATCAAAAAACATTACAAGTTGAAAAACAGTTATAATAGTCCGATATGATTCTTGGAAAAATGGAAATTTCTCTCAATGATGAAATCCATAGAGCGAAAGATGCTGTTTCGTAAACCAGTTCGCGGCCGTTGAAGTTGCGTGCTCAAACGCAAACAATAAGGCAAGCACATAGTTATGGGTTCAGATGGAGCCGATGGAAAAGGAGATCGATATCATTATGTCACTGAAAAGGGGAGGGTAGAATTCAAAGTCCTACGTGCTTCAATTACCGTTTCAGTTCGAACCCATATTCCAGATATAGTGCAATCATTATAAAGCTGAAAATATGATGTTCTATTACATGCGAGTTACAGTATATGTATTAACACATTGATTGCAGGGATCGATAAAATACAAAATATACACATGAAATAAATATTTTGGGCCCGATTTGCAGGCTTGAGAATATTGTGCTATTAATTCTAAGACCTAACATCACTTTCCCTTATAATAAATGTACAGTAGAGTGTTTTTATTTCATTAACAAGTTCTACTTATTGGACTTTACCCCTCTTGCGGGTGATCTCGAGCACACGTTGGAATGTGGGCTCCATTTGCGTGTTACGTGCTTGCTCGCGAGTGACCGCATTGTAATTTAATAGCTGAATTGAAAATGTAGCCGTTACGGGCTCGTTGGATCAAATAACTTATGTGCACGAAGTTCAGTGTTGCTCAGCACGTATCCTATTCTCTGCCGTCCTACATGTTAAAAAGCAAAGCCTGCTGCGAGCAATGCTACAGCGCTATTTTAATACCCGTAACATGTAAAATCAGAGATACAGGCTACGTTTGATCAGTTGAAAAGCTGTAATAAAAACAGAAATACTTAATAATTTAATTATTACATTTAATTATTACCTGTTCCTTTCACGGTTACCTGCTGCTAATAATGCCATTACCTCTGCAGGTGGATCTTACAGTTAATTTATACATAAGATAACTGTGACAATCCGGGGTAGGGGTTGATACTGCCCAGGGCCACCTGCTATAGACTACCCACAAGGACCGTTGGATTCTTGGAAATCTCGGTACCAGCACCCTGAAACCTGGCTTCTGTATCAGTCATGGTCTCTCCATCAGAAATCAGCACTTCCAGGAGTCTCAGTAACCTTTCTGTGGTAGTGACCATGACAAGTTACTTGCAGATGGAGATATGATCAGTATAGCAGCCACCAGGAGCAAATGTTTCAGCAGTGAACTGATTTATTTTTGGAAAGTCAACAATATTTATAGATGTTAGATACACGGTGGGGGGGTGTATACAACACAACAATGAGAGAGTGACAGACAAACGTAGGAGATTGACTCCACATGGGGTCTAATAGTCTGGCATCCTGCCTGGCAACTGTGAACAATTGTCCAACCTCCAAACACACATAATGCTGTCTCCATGTCTAGTGGTCCAGACCTCAAATAGAGTACATTAACTTTATCTGGCAAACAATGGGGCAAAACAGATTACAATACAATTGAGGTGTTTATGCACATAGTCCAGTGGCTGGAGCCATGCAGTCTGTCCTTTATGGTGGCTCAATGGGATGAGATCCAGGAACTGGAACAGGGGTCCTTGACAATGAACTTTACATTTTATATCAGTTTTATGGAACTTCCACTTCAAATTTTTAATTATAACCAATAAGTTATTTTTATGTGTACTCTTTATTTTGTCAATAAATGGTACTTTTTGGGAGGGATGATGATGGGCCACGCCCAGGAAGGAGTTAGCAGCAGTAGCTAGCAGGCCAAAGGCAATGCACCCCACGTTGTTATGCAACTATCGCAAGCAAGCTGTCTCTTGTCCTTATTGATGTTCAGAGAAACATGTTAAGAACCTGAAAATCACCCAAAAATCACTGAGGTAACCCAAAGTGAAGGCTCCTGTCTCCCCTGAATGCCTTGTTTTTTTTCTGAATGTACCCAGCACAGTTGCAGAAAATTCATTGCTGTACTTATTTGCTACTCACATCTCACACCTACCCACCGTTTAATAGGCCCACTAAGGTGGGAGGTGACCTCTGTGTGGGGTTGGCGGAGTAGAGCTGGAGATGCTGAGCAGGGCGGCATGCCTGAGGAGGGAGACCTGATGGCTGGATGTCGAGCGGAGGAAGCTGGGCTAAATGCTGCTAAGATGGTGTGAAGCAGCGTAAAGGCACAGTTGTGCTAAAGGTGGTGATGGGAAGCGTTGCAGAACGCTCAGACGAGATCGCAGGCCTGCAGGACCTGCAAGATTTCCCAGCGTCTATCCGTGGAAACAATTGAGGAGACAACAGTGCCAGAAAGTGGAGGGCACCTTTGAAGAGCACGCGTGTGGATTTGTCTGATCTAGCAGAGCCAGTGGAGATGGTGCACAGTGAGTACAAACGCTGAGATTAAGCAAAATAAAAAGAGCAGGGGCATGGACATTGGTGGTATATCCACTAAACAGTTTCAAACTGTGGGAAAGACTGTGGAGCTGGATTGGTTAAACCAACAAATCACCCACAAAGTCTAAAGCGGATTTTAGTTTTACTAAAGTCACTATTGAAGTATTTATTATAGGTATTGTTTCCATAAAGAGTATACTATACTCAGGAAAAGATTAACTCTCTCTACTGAAAGCCACTATAGCTGATTCATGATTTAAATCTCAGATAATTGGTTGCTCAAAGAGTTTATATGCTAAAGTATCATCTTTCAGTATTAGTTGAACTGTTTGTAAAATGTAAGTGACCTTACTCTTGGATTAATTTACTTCTGTACACTGTATTGCTTTACAATGGTTGAATAACCTTAAAATACAGTTCAAAGAGAGCTATAAAGAGTGTAATTGTAAATAACAGAATGCACGTGTTATGGCTTGAATTGAAGATTGGTTAACCATAAAATCGATACTGAGTATATTTTATCTAGGAAGATCTTCTCTGATTGGCACTCACCATATCTGACATGAATCATACGACATATAAAAGTTTATTTAAAAGGTTTATGAAGTTGAAGATCTAGTATATCATCTGCAGCCATAGCAACTTTTTTTGAGTATTACGAATTGGGATGGAAAGATATAATAACCCTCTCAAGTTTTGAAGAAAGGATTATATTTTGAGGAACTTATTTGCTTGAAATAATTTGAGGTAAAAACTTGTAATAACCTTAATTTGGTGAATTGGAGCAATTGGGCCTAATATTGAGCACATTATATCTAGGAAGATCTTTCCCATTTGGTACTCATCATATTTGACTCAGGAGTCATATGATATATAAAGGTTCACTCAAAGTTTATGAAGCTGAAGAATCTGTAATATTGTCTACAGCAATAAAAAATCTTTTGAGTACTACGGATTGGGACTGAAAGACATAATAATCCTGTCATTTTTTGAGGAAATTATTATATTTTGAGGAACCTTTCTGTCAAAATAATCTGAGGCAAAGATTTGTAATAACCTCAACTTGGTGCATTTGAGCAACAGGGCCTAAAAATCTACACTATCAAATTAGTTGAATAACATCCTGCAGAAAACCTGGGGTTTTACCCGAGAGATTTGAAAAAAAATAAAAATCTTGAGCCAAGTTAAATACTGCACACTTAAGTTAAAGTGTTTAGGAATTAACTTGATCTGTATACTGTAATTATCACTGATTTGTATTTATCTTTGAAGAGTTTCTGGTCTGATAGACTAGGTGAGATTAGAGGAGAGATTAATTCAAAGGTGTAAGAAAAACGAAGATGGGTAAAAAACAAACTCAAGGGGGGAGAAGTAAGATCAGAGAGGGAAAAAATCAGCACAGTAAAAAGATACTGTCCCTCGTTCCCTCATTCAATTGCGATTTGGCTTTTGGATAGATGCTTACTAATTAAAAACTTATTTTAAAAAAATATGTTATGTGCTTATTTAGAGCCCTATTCAATTTGCCAAATTGCAATTGAATGAGGGCCACTGAGTCCCCTCATTTCAGCCCGTAGTAGAATAAGTATTACAGAAGAAACATTTCCAATAGTGTACTCTGAATCCAATCCAGATATTTCAATGAATCAGAAACAGGGGAACCAAGATTGACTCTTGAAATGATGAAAGAACTATTTCAGGAACTTAAAACTTCAATAATTTCTGAATTGACAAATAAAATAGTGCAGAATACTAAAATAATTAGTGAAGTTTCAATACAAGTAGATGAGATGGACAAAAAAATAAAACCTATGAAGAATGAAAATCAAAGTTTAAGCCAGGAAATTTCCAAGATGAAATTAGAATTACATATGCTTAAAGGGCATAATTCTAAACTAGAAGATTACATAAAATGTAACAATATACGTATATGTGGTTTAATGGAAGATATTCCCCACCTCAGAACTAACAAAGTATGTATCTTCCTTTTTGCTTTTCTTGGTTAACCCTGAGCAGAAATCAGAAATGGTAATTGATAGTATTCATAGACTCCCGTTACCCAGAAATTTTGATAAAGGCTATACAAGCGATGTAATTATTAAATTAGACTACTTGAGTTTTAAAGATCAAATTATAAGGAAATCCATGGAAAAAAAGTGTTTGTCAGCCCTTCCAAAGTGGGGAGAATTGGGAAGATTCATCAAAGTGTGTATGAATGAGAGAGGGAATGGCTGTGGAAAGTTGACATTATTGAAGTATTTAAAAATATACAGGGAGGAATTTTGGATCATGGTGAGGTTGCCCAGGGCTGGGGGAGTGGGGGGCGGGTGGGGGGAGGAGGATTAGGAGAAGAAGAAGGATAAAGAGAGATATAAAAAGAGGAAAAGATGAGTCTCAATATAGCTACTCAAAATGTCCAGGGGCTTAATATTGCTTTTAAGAGATATTTGATGAATAAGAATTATAATAATAGCCAATATGATTTAGTGTGTTTCCAAGAAACTCATTGGGCCACAGGGAAGATCCCATATTGTAAGATAAAAAATTTCGGGGAAGGTATACATGCAACATATAAACAAAAAAAAAGGGGAGTGTCAACATATTTTAATAAAAAACTAAAATTAAAAGAAGAATTGTTAATAAAAGATTAAAATGGTAGATACATTATTTGGTTAGGATCAATAGAAGAAGAAAAATATACGATAGTGAATGCTTATGCGCCGAATGCGAGCCAGATAAGTTTTCGTAATAGATTGATGAAAATTGTTAATAACTATGGAAATAATAAACTAATAATCTGTTGAGACCTCAATCTCTGCTTAAATGCAGAAATAGATAGGAAATCAGAAAAACATCTGGACACGGACTCCCAGGTTAAAGAAAATTGTAAAACATTTAAAAAAAATTTGGTAAACAATACTTTATGACTCATGGAGGACATGAGGGAAAGAGATTTCACTCACTATTCTAACAGACACCAAACTTTCGTAAGAATTGATTATATATTAGTTTCAGAAATAATCTTAGGAAAAATATTAAAAACAGAAATAGATCCAATAAGTTGGTCTGATCATGGACAAGTGTCCATTAAGATTCTACAGAATCAACTTCAAATGGAAAGACCTTCATGAAAATTGAACTTAAATTTAGTACAATATTTAAAGATAAAAGATAGACTTAAAAAATTTAGCAATTTTTTTTCTAGCTTAGATAAAACCGCACAAGAGCAAGTGAGACTATTAAAGCTAAAGATTAAAAAGGTTGAGCAGGAGATCTATGATAAATCCAAATGGGTCACCCAAAAAAAGCTATATCAATTCAGCAATGAACAGGCAAAATGCTAGCTAATAGATTAGGAACTAAAAAGCTAATGAATAAAAGAATAGATTTACTTAAGTATAAAGACAGGGTAGTAACTAAACCCAAGGAAATTGGAGAAACTTTTGCGAACTATTGTAAACAATTATATAATCTAGAATCAAAAAAAGAATTTATAGCTCCAACTAAAGACGAGATAATACAATTTCTAGACAAAGTAGATTTACCTAAGATAACTGAAGATGAATTAGCTTTTTTGAACAAAGAAATCTCAATCAAGGAAGTCCAAGAAACTATAGCGGAATTAAAATTGGGTTCTTCACCTGGCCCGGACGGTATTATAGAGTTCTCCAGGAAGAACTAGGGGAGCCACTAAAAGATGCTCTTAATCAAATTAAAACTGAAGGCGTTATCCCTCCAGAAATGTTGAAGGCGACAATAGTGACTATCCCAATGGAAGAATTAGAATGCCCTGAATGTAACATTTTTTTTCGTCCCATCTCTCTTCTCAACACGGATGTCAAAATATATGTTAAAATCTTGGCAAGGAGATTGGGCTCCGTGTTGGGGAGATTGGTGGCAATGGAACAAAAAGGCTTTGTTCCAGATAGATAAAGAAATTCATCAATCTAATACAGTATCTTAAATTAAGAGAAAAAGGATACCATCTGTCCTGTTGGGTATGGATGCTGAGAAGGCCTTTGATAGGGTCGGCTGGGGATTTATGGACTTAACATTATCCAGGTTCGGATTTGGCGAATTTGGAACTCAAGCCATACATGCTTTATATGGCTCCCCAGCCACCTCTGTCAGAGGTATAGGTTATATATCAAGTGAGTTTGGTATCCGCAATGGGACGAGACAGGGATGTCCCCTGTCCCCCTCAATATTTGCACTTACACTTGAACCATTACTCATAATTATCAAAAATTATGAAAAAATTGAAGGAATAGAAATAAGATCTAAACAACATAAAGTTACTGCCTTCTTGAATGATATTATAATAACAATGGAACAGCCATCCTCTTCTCTGGTAAATCTATTCTCATGTATCACAGAATATAGTAAGATTTCCAATTTTAAACTAAACTTAGAAAAATCTGAGTTTTGTGCTCTGAGTATAGAAGAACGGAAATTAAAAATGTTAAAAGATAAATTTAGAGGTAAATGGCAAGAAACAATTGAATATTTGGGAATTATTTTACATGGGGAAATAAAGGAATTAACCAATATCAATTATAAAAGATTTATGAAAAATGTGGAAAAAATAATTAAGAGATGGAAAGATCCTAAAATCTCTTCGATGTGAAGAATGTGTGCCACCAAGATGATTCTGCTCCCAAAGATAGGTTATATACAAAGATGTATCCCTTTTGAGATGCCATTATCGATAATGAATAGGTTACAGAGGAGAGTAGATACATTTATCCATGAGGAGAAGAAAATTAAAATAAAAAAAAGGACCTTAGTCGTAGCTTTGGTACAGGGGGCTTGATAAATCCAAACATAAAGGATTACCAGGATGCAGCTCTGATTGCACATATGATTATTCTAAATGATAGAAACTCAAATATTGAATGGGTAGAAATAAAGAGGGAATTAATAAATCTAGAAAAAGAAAAATTATGGATATTTCAAGAGAAAATTCCTAAAATAAAATTTATAATAGGATCTTCGGGAATAAAAAATAATTTTAAAAGATGGTATAAATTAAATAGAAAGTACCAACTGTTACCCTTCCCTAGCCCCATTACCCTCTAGACACTTTAGCTGACTATTTGGGATTCCCATGGTTGAAAAGACTGAGGAAAGTTAATACTGTGTCTCTCAGGGATTTATACGTTGATAATGAGATCAAAAAATTGAAGATATAAGAAGACTGGTGGCTAAATTAAGTGGTGGATGGCTTTACTATAAATCCGTATGTGAAAACTTAAAATGTCAAACTTCCACTTGTTATAGCCAAGACGCTTCATGCCTTTCGAAGAATTGATCTTTAATCGATATAAAAACCATTTGATATCTAAATCAAACAAATTGATTAAGAAAAGAGAAATTGAGTAAACAACAAACGTTATGCTAAAATGGGAAAAGGAACTCAAAAACAACATTTCACTAGAAATTTGGTATCGAGCCTTTTTGATTACGGGACAATATATAAAATATGATAAATATAGAGAATTACATTATAAGATATACAGCAGATAGTATCTCGATCCATTGAAGTTGTCACACATTACGAGGCAAGTAAGTGATGGATTCTGTTGGAGAGAATGTGGAGAAGTGGGCTCTTTCAATCATATATGGTGGGATTGCCCACTTATTCAAACATTGTGGGGAGAATTTAACAAACACATTATAGACTTAATTAAAGGGGAAATAAAATTCACGCAGGAAGTGGCCCTAACCCGCATTTTCCCCACAGACCTAACACTGGAAGTAAAAGCCTTCTTGATTTAGGGCTTGCTGGCAGCAAAGTCTCTCATAGCCTCCAAATGGAGACAGAAGATAATCCCAAATTGGGCGGAAAGAACTAAAGAAGTATAAAATATCTTTAGTTGTAACTTAATGAGCCACTGGACAAAGACTGACTAAGACTTTAAATAGTTAAATTGAAATAGAATTTGTCCCTGCCTTCGACCCTGCCTTCCCTGACCCCACCCCCCTCCCCCCCCTCATCGGTAACCTAGGTTCAATCGCAGTGCTCCAAACATATTTTTTTTTTCGCAGTCATGTGAGTGAATGATTATGTATGGCAACTAAAATGAGAGGAAATGTACATTGTGATTCAATTTATAAGTATGAAGTTGCATGTTTTATTAATGTATTTACATTGTTTGATGTCACGTTTGATCTGACTTTTTTATTGTAATGTATGTGAAAAATCAATAAAACGTATTTAAAAAAAAAAAATGGTACTTTTCTGTATCACCTTAACTGTCATTAATTAAGATTCCCAGTGCAGATGATTAGCAGGAAGACCATGTTCAATTGGTTAAACCAGAATGGTCTTCTCTTCCTCCTTACTACCTGCCACCATTGGAGTTAATTACCTTATATAAAGGTTGTTACAGAGGAGAAGAAAATCCTTTCATACAATTTATGTTTAAAATAGACAACGTTCAAGCTCAGTTACCTAAAATTTCCATTCAACATTTTCAATTAAAACAACTGCAAATATATTTCTTTACACACATACTTTCTGTTTCAGTAGTATCCGTATAAGAAGTAAAGTTTAAAAAAAAAGGTTAAGCAACATGTAGTAAAGCATATTTGCATTTATATAAAGGATGTATGTATCTATTTGTTTGCTTTTTAAAAATACTTTTGGTCCTTTAATGAAATTTGCTTAATTTCTGTTTTTGATAATATTGCAAGGGGCTCACTGTAATTAAAAAATAAAGACCTACATACAATGTTAAAAAAAAAAAAAAAGGTTTTATACACTATACACAATCTAATAATCTAATGATAGTAACCACAAAGATTGCTCTTGGTGATATAGTTGTGTCTGAAAAAAAATGTTTGTCTGTACCAGTCTCTTATTGCTTCTTTCTTTCTTTATTTGTAGCACTGAAATGGTATCCACACTGCAGTCAACTTCCTGTCTTTGTTATGCCCTCATATTCTTTTCACAGACATTCGTTTCTTTCTTATTCTTTCGCAATGTATCCAGATATTCAACTAAAGTGCCAGAACCCCCCAAAAAACATGATCTCTCTGCAGAAAAGGATCCTGAACTGACTATCTTGCTGTGGACTTGGCCATATGGAAATAGCTTTCCTCTGAATCAGTGTCCTGAGAGCTTAAGTGCGTCTAGATGCTTCTATAATTCTAATCGAAGCTTGTACTCTTCTTCAGATGTTGTTATTTTCCATCACAGAGATGTATGTAACTCTGTGAAACTCATGCTTCAGATACCAAGACCTCCAGGACAGTACTGGGTGTGGTTCAACGCAGAGTCACCAAGTCAGAGCCCGAATCTGGGAATGATGGATAATCTCATTAATCTGACTATTTCTTATTGAGAAGACTCAGACATCTTCCTTCCTTATTGTTCTCTTGAGGAGAAAAATCTCACCCAGAAGTTCATTATCAAGTCCGTGCCTGTTGTTCTAGGCCCACCTCGGGAAAACTATGAGAGATTTATACCTCGAGACTCCTTTATTCATGTAGAAGATTTTGTCAGTGCTAAAGAACTAGCTGCTTACCTTTTGAAGCTGGACAGAGACAACCAGACATATCAACAATACTTTGAATGGAGGTCAAAATTTCAGGTTGCAGTACACGCAGGTTTTGCTAACCGTTACTGCAAGGCATGTAAAGTGTTAAAAAAGGCCCCTTCATGTAAGATCATACCCAGTCTAACCACATGGTTCACATGACACATATTAAAAGTTTATTCCTCTATCATGCAAGTCTTACATATTACAAAAGATGCTTTTTGCATAAAAAAAATACATAAAACGTATTCAATTTAATTTTAATGCAGAGAGTATTTGTGTCTCTAGACATTACTGGTAATCAGGTATGGTTCATACATCTATATGTTATAGGCAACTTATAAACATACATTATGTAGAAAAAACAATACAAATTAGATACTTGTGCTTGTACATGTTGCCTAGCGTGCAAACAAATGATCAGTAAATCTAATTTAATTCAGTTTATAGTTTGTAGTTATTTAATACAAGTTGGCTTGATAAAATTAGATTTTGTGTGAAGTCAGTTTCAAATATTAATTAAATAAATTTAGTTTAGAGTTTTGAGGGGAGCTAGTTAAAAGTTGCCCCCTATTCCAGTATTCATATCATTTGTGATGGTTACTGGTGTCAAATAAAGAATTTTTAAATTGTATTTCCAAATTTATAAACTCAAGTTAAAAGTAGGGGGATTCAAAAAATATAAGTAGGTAGAGAGTAACATAACACACTTACATAAAGAGTAACCCAACACCCAACACGCTTAATTATAGACTAGATTTACACAAGAACTATGTAAAGAACACATGCTCATTTGCAGAACTTGCACATTGTTTAGCAGCAAAACGCAAATATGCTTGTTTGTAGATAAAGTTTTTGTTTTTTAATTTTTAATATTTTTAGATTATATAGCTCCTAAAAAATTTGGTGATGGATCATATATTATAAAAAAGAGAACTTAGAAGCCTGGAGACGCATTATTAAAAAATATAATTTAATTCCTACGTTTAGCCCCTTAACGCCTTTGAATCGTTGTTAATTCGGAATTTAACACCATCAATAAAAGAATGGAACAATAAAGGTATCTTAAGGATTAAAGACACATTTATAGAGGGGAAGCTTGCCTCGTTTAATCAACTAAAAGAGAAATTTAACATTTCACTTAGTGGTTGGCTGACTTACAATCAGTTTACAGCATCCTTATTCACCTACAAAAAAACTAAGTCAGAGGTGCTCATAAGAGAATGAACCAACCTTAATAGGTTAGTTCTATGGCCATGAAAAGCCACTCTGAGAGCAGCCTATTTTAGCTCATTGTGCCCTTCACAGGGAGAAATATCCTGTAGTATATCAGTCTGGTCCCACTCAAAAGAGTGACCCAGCCCCGAAATACCAGGCAATTCTACCCTGAACAGGAGAAACAGCAAACCCCAGACCCGTTTTGGCCTTTATGGGCCTCGTCAGTGAGGTGTAGCTGAACTCCCTAAGGCACAGTGAGCAAGGGGTCCACGTCTGGAGTCCGCTATTACCCTTAGGGAGACTAAACCCTAAAGGTAATTTGCATATACAAAACAACTAAGTCAGAGGTGCTCATTATATTCACCTATAATAAAGCCATGCCACTTAGAAGTCAACTGACCCTAACTGAAAAATGTATACAGGCATTAGAAAAACAACATACTGTTTCTAAGTGCTTTTCCTTTATCAAAGCAAATATATAAAAAGGAAAAACAAACTGCATGAAACAGTGGGAACAAGACCTGAGAGTCAAGATTGGGAAAGACTCTTGGTATAGAGCCTTCAAACTAACAAACCAATTTATTAAACAAACTACACTTAGAGAAGTATACTTTAAAACTATCTATAATTGGTATATGATGCCTGAAAAAATATTTCATATCTCCCATAATATCTCTGATAAACTTTGTTGGAGAGATTGTGGCATATCAAGGAACTTAAGCCATATTATGTGGAACTGCCCACTCATTAATGTATTTTGGAAAGATTGTTACAACCTTCTATCAGTAATGTTAGAAGTTGATTTACCCTTCACCAAACAATGTAGCTTGCTACACATATTTCCTTAAGAAATTTGCTTTGGAAAAAAAGCACTTATGATAACATTTAATTGGAACTGGAAAATCATACCCTCTTGTTACTAGATTATTAGCAAAATAGAATGTTTCCGAGAGCTGGAAAGAAACTATATATTTGAAGGGGTAATTAGTAAAGACCCTTTAAAATGGAAAATATGGGACACCAAATATTAAGTCCAATCTTTTTATCTCCTTTTTGTTCTTTTTTAAAGGTCGTACAATATTCTATTATTAAACTTAGTTAATTTGATTTGAATGAATGCAGTATCTTATTGAATGCCTGTGTAAATTCATCCTTAAATGCATTTTTTGGCCGGTTTCTCCAATGTAACTGCCTGTGTCACATAAAGTACATTGTATCATATAAACCACATTTGACGATGTACATGAATATGATCCTTTGATGTTATAGGTTTTGTTGTTATGTGTGGCTGTATCATTACAAATGTGTTGGCATAATTTACAAGCACGTTTGTTACAAGGTTTAGTTCCATTTTTTGTATTCAGTTGTTCATTGGCCAATTTTCTGCTGACAAGTTTTTGTTTCAGGTTTGGTGGTTGTTTAAATGCAAGGATGGGAGGTTTTGGGAATATATATTTTAATTCAGTATCTTCAATTAGTAATGGTTGTAAATCTTTGATTATTTTCCGAATTTTCTCTAAAATTAAATGGTATGTGGTCATTAGAGGTATACGTGAAGTAGTTTCTTTTGTTTTGTAGTTTTATAGGTGTTCTCTGGGTATTTTGATGGCAGTGGTTATTTTTTGGGTAATAATACGGGGTTTGTATCCCTTTTGTTTGAAAGATTCAGACAGTGTTTTTAAATTTTTATCACGGTCTCCAGTGTTTGAGCAAATTTCGATGGTATCTAATAGCTTGACTATGGATGATGGCTTGTTTGGTGTGGGAGGGATGGAAACTGGAGCTGTGTAGGTAATTACATCTGTCTGTAGGTTTCCTATATATAGATGAGTGGAGAGTGCCATTGGTGATGGATATAGTAGTGTCTAGAAAGTTTACCTGTTCTGTGGTGAAATCCATTTTAAGTTTTATAGATGAATGGAAGGTATTGGATGAATTATGAAAGTCTCTGAGTTTGCTTTCTCCTTCTGTCCAGATGATGAACAGAGCATCTATGTAACGGTAGTATTTGTATGGTTTGTAAATGGATACAGATAAGAATGTTTCTTCTAGATTGGCCATAAATAGATTTGCGTATTGTGGAGCCATTTTTGTGCCCATGGCAGTCCCCATCATCTGTAGGTAGGTATCTTGGTTAAAAGTAAAATAGTTGTGGGTAAGGATATATTCTATTAGTTTAACAATAATATCAGGGCCATATTTATTGTTTTGCTTGTTTGTTGAAAGAAACCTAAAGCATGCCTCAGTGCCATCTTTGTGTGGGATATTACTGTAAAGAGACTCTACATCCATGGTAACAAGTAGTGTGTTAGCAGGTAGGTTTTTAATCTGACTGAGTTTGTTGAGAAAGTCAGTGGTGTCTTGTATATAGCTACTGGTGTTACTAACTAATGGTTTAATGATGTTTTCAACAAATCCAGATATCTGTTCAGTCAGTGTGTCCATACCTGTAACAATTGGTCTCCCTGGGTTGCCTGGTTTATGGATTTTTGGCAGTAGGTAGAAAATCCCAGTTCTACTGAGGGTTCCATCTCATGTTAGTATTGCTTGAGACTTGATAAAGGGAGGTTAAGCCTTTCGAAGCTCGTCATTATAAATAAGAGGTTTGTCCAATACAAAAGGTATTAAATTATATTGCAATACTCATTATCAATCTATGTATATATATATATATGGATTAAGAATTACTAAATTACTAAATTACTGGACATTCACGGCTGCTTCACTCTTCAATATATATATATATATATATATATATATATATATATATATATGTATACTGTATATACACGTAGAGAAAGCATGCAAAAAGACAGAGGGAGTTGAATATATATATATATAGAGAGAGACACACATTAACTTCTAGGAAGCAGAGTTTGTGAATGACCCACATTGTGGCATTTCTATGTAGTGTAATTCAGTGGTTGTCAATATATGGCAGCCCCAAATCCATGGGTGCATTAAGGTTTTATGCTAAAATAAAATCTTTAATGGGATATTCCGGAATAAAAAATAATTTTTAAAGATGGTATAAATAAAATAAAAAAGTACCAACTGTTACCCTTCCCTAGCCCCATTATCAATAATGAATAGGTTACAGAGGAGAATAGATACATTTATCCATGAGGGGAAGTAAATGAGAATAAAAAAACAGACCTTAGTCGTAGATTTGGTACAGGGAGCTTGGGATATCAAAACATAAAGGATTACCAGAATGCAGCTCTGATTGCACATTTGATTAATCTAAATGATAGAAACTCAAATATTGAATAGGTAGAAATTGAAAGGGAAATAATAAATCTAGAAAAAGAAACATTATGGATATTTCAAGAGAAAATTCCTAAAATAAAATCTTTAATAGGATATTCCAGAAAAAAAAAATATTTTAAAAGATGGTATAAATTAAATAGATAATACCAACTGTTACACTTCCCTAGCCCCACTACCATCTAGACACTTTAGCTGACTATTTGGGATTCCCATGGCTGAAAAGACTGAGGAACGTTAATATTGTGGCTCTCAGGGACTTATACGTTGATAATGAGATCAAAAAATGGGAAGATATAAGAAGACTGGTGGCTAAATTAAGTGGTGGATGGCTTTACTATAAATCTGTATGTGAAAACGTAAAGTGTTCAAACTTCCACTTGTTATAACCAAGAAGCTTCATGCCTTCTCGAAGAATTGATCTTAAATCGATATAAAAACCATTTGATATCTAAATCAAACAAATTGATTAAGAAAAGAAAAATTGAGCAAACAACAAACGTTATGCTAATATGGGAAAAGGAACTCAAAAACAACATTTCACTAGAAACTTGGTATCAAGCCTTTTTGATTACGGGAAAATATATAAAATATGATAAATATAGAGAATTACATTATAAGATATACAGCAGATGGTATCTAGATTCATTGAAGTTGTCACACATTACGAGGCAAGTAAGTGATGGATTCTGTTGGAGAAAATGTGGAGAAGTGGGCTCTTTCAATCATATATGGTGGGATTGCCCACTTATTCAAACATTGTGGGGGAAATTTAACAAACACATTATAGACTTAATTAAAGGGGAATTAAAAATGAAGTGGCCCTTCTCCACATTTTCCCCACAGACCTAACACTGGAAGTAAAAGCCTTCTTGATTTAGGGCTTGCTGGCAGCAAAGTCTCTCATAGCCTCCAAATGGAGACAGAAGATAATCCCAAATTGGGTGGAAGTAGCTAAAAAGATAGACAACAACTGGGAATTAGAAAAAAACTACACTGAAATGGGACTAATAAACAAATCTCATTGAATATCGATAATCTGGGAAACAACCAAAGACCTATAAAATATCTTTAGTTGTAACTTAATGAGCCACTGGACAAATACTGACTAAGACTTTCAATAGTTAAATTGGAATAGAATTTGTCCCTGCCTTCGACCCTGCCTTCCCTGACCGCCCCCTTCATTGGTAACCTAGGTTCAACCGCAGTGCTCCAGACATTTAATTTTTTTTGCAGTCATGTGAGTGTATGAATATGTATGGCAACTAAAATGAGAGGAAATGTATATTGTGGATTAATTTATAAGTATGAAGTTGCATGTTTTATTACTGTATTTACATTGTTTGATGTCACGTTTGATCTGACTTTTTTTTATTGTAATGTATGTGAACAATCAATAAAATGTATTTAAAAAAATAAAAATAAAAAAATGGTACTTTTCTGTATCACCTTAACTGTCATTAATTAACTTTCCCATTGCAGCTGATTAGCAGGAAGACCATGTTCAATTGGTTAAACCAGAATGGTCTTCTCTTCCTCCTTATTACCTGCCACCGTGGGAGTTAATCACCTTATATAAAGGTTGTTACAGAGGAGAAGAAAATCCTTTCATATAATTTATGTTTAAAATAGACAATGTTCAAGCTCAGTTACCTAACATTTCCATTTGACATTTTCAATTAAAACAGCTGCAAATATATTTATTTACACATGTACTTTCTGTTTCAGTAGTATCCGTATAAGAAGTAAAGTGTAAAAAAAAAAAAAGGATGCATACACTATACTCAATCTAATAATCTAATGATAGTAACCACAAAGATTGCTCTTGGTGATATAGTTGTGTCTGAAAAAAAAATATTTGTCTGTACCAGTCTCTTATTGCTTCTTTCTTTCTTTCTTTATTTGTAGCACTGAAATGGTATCCACACAGCAGTCAACTTCCTGTCTTTGGTTCGCCCTCATATTCTTTTCACAGACATTCTTTGTTTTCTTATTATTTCTCAATATATCCAGATATTCAACTAAAGTGCCAGAACCCCCCAAAAAACATGATCTCTCTGCAGAAAAGGAACCTGAACTGACTATCTTGCTGTGGACTTGGCCATTTGGAAATAGCTTTCCTCTGAATCAGTGTCCTGAGAGTTTAAGTGCTTCTAGATGCTTCTATACTGCTAATCGTAGCTTGTACTCTTCTTCAGATGTTGTTATTTTTCATCACAGAGATGTATGTAACTCTATAAAACTCATGCCTCAGATACCAAGACCTCCAGGACAGTACTGGGTGTGGTTCAACTTAGAGCCACCAAGTCAGAGCCCGAATCTGGGAATGATGGATAATCTCATTAATCTGACCATGTCTTATCGAGAAGACTCAGACATCTTCATTCCTTATGGTTCTCTTGAGGAGAAAAATCTCACCCAGAAGTTCATTATCCCAGAAAAGTCCCACCTTGTTGCCTGGGCAGTCAGTAACTGGAATCCACAATCCAAACGGGTTCAGTATTATCATGAACTGGAAAAATACATAAATATTGACATTTATGGGAGGCAACATATTCCTTTAGACAGGAAAAGTGGGCTTGATACCTTCTCTAAATACAAGTTCTACCTGGCATTTGAGAACTCACAGCATAAAGACTACATTACAGAGAAGCTTTGGGAAAATGCTCTCATGTCTGGGTCCGTGCCTGTTGTTCTAGGCCCACCTCGGGAAAACTATGAGAGATTTATACCTCGAGACTCCTTTATTCATGTAGAAGATTTTGTCAGTGCTAAAGAACTAGCTGCTTACCTTTTGAAGCTGGACAGAGACAACCAGACATATCAACAATACTTTGAATGGAGGTCAAAATTTCAGGTTGCAGTACACGCAGGTTTTGCTAACCGTTACTGCAAGGCATGTAAAGTGTTAAAAAAGGCCCCTTCATGTAAGATCATACCCAGTCTAACCACATGGTTCACATGACACATATTAAAAGTTTATTCCTCTATCATGCAAGTCTTACATATTACAAAAGATGCTTTTTGCATAAAAAAAATACATAAAACGTATTCAATTTAATTTTAATGCAGAGAGTATTTGTGTCTCTAGACATTACTGGTAATCAGGTATGGTTCATACATCTATATGTTATAGGCAACTTATAAACATACATTATGTAGAAAAAACAATACAAATTAGATACTTGTGCTTGTACATGTTGCCTAGCGTGCAAACAAATGATCAGTAAATCTAATTTAATTCAGTTTATAGTTTGTAGTTATTTAATACAAGTTGGCTTGATAAAATTAGATTTTGTGTGAAGTCAGTTTCAAATATTAATTAAATAAATTTAGTTTAGAGTTTTGAGGGGAGCTAGTTAAAAGTTGCCCCCTATTCCAGTATTCATATCATTTGTGATGGTTACTGGTGTCAAATAAAGAATTTTTAAATTGTATTTCCAAATTTATAAACTCAAGTTAAAAGTAGGGGGATTCAAAAAATATAAGTAGGTAGAGAGTAACATAACACACTTACATAAAGAGTAACCCAACACCCAATACGCTTAATTATAGACTAGATTTACACAAGAACTATGTAAAGAACACATGCTCATTTGCAGAACTTGCACATTGTTTAGCAGCAAAACGCAAATATGCTTGTTTGTAGATAAAGTTTTTGTTTTTTAATTTTTAATATTTTTAGATTATATAGCTCCTAAAAAATTTGGTGATGGATCATATATTATAAAAAAGAGAACTTAGAAGCCTGGAGACGCATTATTAAAAAATATAATTTAATTCCTACGTTTAGCCCCTTAACGCCTTTGAAATCGTTGTTAATTCGGAATTTAACACCATCAATAAAAGAATGGAACAATAAAGGTATCTTAAGGATTAAAGACACATTTATAGAGGGGAAGCTTGCCTCGTTTAATCAACTAAAAGAGAAATTTAACATTTCACTTAGTGGTTGGCTGACTTACAATCAGTTTACAGCATCCTTATTCACCTACAAAAAAACTAAGTCAGAGGTGCTCATAAGAGAATGAACCAACCTTAATAGGTTAGTTCTATGGCCATGAAAAGCCACTCTGAGAGCAGCCTATTTTAGCTCACTTGTGCCCTTCACAGGGAGAAATATCCTGTAGTATATCAGTCTGGTCCCACTCAAAAGAGTGACCCAGCCCCGAAATACCAGGCAATTCTACCCTGAACAGGAGAAACAGCAAACCCCAGACCCGTTTTGGCCTTTATGGGCCTCGTCAGTGAGGTGTAGCTGAACTCCCTAAGGCACAGTGAGCAAGGGGTCCACGTCTGGAGTCCGCTATTACCCTTAGGGAGACTAAACCCTAAAGGTAATTTGCATATACAAAACAACTAAGTCAGAGGTGCTCATTATATTCACCTATAATAAAGCCATGCCACTTAGAAGTCAACTGACCCTAACTGAAAATGTATACAGGCATTAGAAAAACAACATACTGTTTCTAAGTGCTTTTCCTTTATCAAAGCAAATATAGAAAAAGGAAAAACAAACTGCATGAAACAGTGGGAACAAGACCTGAGAGTCAAGATTGGGAAAGACTCTTGGTATAGAGCCTTCAAACTAACAAACCAATTTATTAAACAAACTACACTTAGAGAAGTATACTTTAAAACTATCTATAATTGGTATATGATGCCTGAAAAAATATTTCATATCTCCCATAATATCTCTGATAAACTTTGTTGGAGAGATTGTGGCATATCAAGGAACTTAAGCCATATTATGTGGAACTGCCCACTCATTAATGTTTTTTGGAAAGATTGTTACAACCTTCTATCAGTAATGTTAGAAGTTGATTTACCCTTCACCAAACAATGTAGCTTGCTACACATATTTCCTTAAGAAATTTGCTTTGGGAAAAAAAGCACTTATGATAACATTTAATTGGAACTGGAAAATCATACCCTCTTGTTACTAGATTATTAGCAAAATAGAATGTTTCAGAGAGCTGGAAAGAAACTATATATTTGAAGGGGTAATTAGTAAAGACCCTTTAAAATGGAAAATATGGGACACCAAATATTAAGTCCAATCTTTTTATCTCCTTTTTTTTCTTTTTTAAAGGTCGTACAATATTCTATTATTAAACTTAGTTAATTTGATTTGAATTAATGCAGTATCTTATTGAATGCCTGTGTAAATTCATTCTTAAATGCATTTTTTGGCCGGTTTCTCCAATGTAACAGCCTGTGTCACATAAATTACATTGTATCATATAAACCACATTTGACGATGTACATGAATATGATCCTTTGATGTTATAGGTTTTGTTGTTATGTGTGGCTGTATCATTACAAATGTGTTGGCATAATTTACAAGCATGTTTGTTACAAGGTTTAGTTCCATTTTTTGTATTCAGTTGTTCATTGGCCAATTTTCTGCTGACAAGTTTTTGTTTCAGGTTTGGTGGTTGTTTAAATGCAAGGATGGGAGGTTTTGGGAATATATATTTTAATTCAGTATCTTCAATTAGTAATGGTTGTAAATCTTTGATTATTTTCCGAATTTTCTCTAAAATTAAATGGTATGTGGTCATTAGAGGTATACGTGAAGTAGTTTCTTTTGTTTTGTAGTTTAATAGGTGTTCTCTGGGTATTTGATGGCAGTGGTTATTTTTTGGGTAATAATACGGGGTTTGTATCCCTTTTGTTTGAAAGATTCAGACAGTGTTTTTAAATTTTTATCACGGTCTCCAGTGTTTGAGCAAATCCGATGGTATCTAATAGCTTGACTATGGATGATGGCTTGTTTGGTGTGGGAGGGATGGAAACTGGAGCTGTGTAGGTAATTACATCTGTCTGTAGGTTTCCTATATATAGATGAGTGGAGAGTGCCATTGGTGATGGATATAGTAGTGTCTAGAAAGTTTACCTGTTCTGTGGTGAAATCCATTTTAAGTTTTATAGATGAATGGAAGGTATTGGATGAATTATGAAAGTCTCTGAGTTTGCTTTATCCTTCTGTCCAGATGATGAACAGAGCATCTATGTAACGGTAGTATTTGTATGGTTTGTAAATGGATACAGATAAGAATGTTTCTTCTAGATTGGCCATAAATAGATTTGCGTATTGTGGAGCCATTTTTGTGCCCATGGCAGTCCCCATCATCTGTAGGTAGGTATCTTGGTTAAAAGTAAAATAGTTGTGGGTAAGGATATATTCTATTAGTTTAACAATAATATCAGGGCCATATTTATTGTTTTGCTTGTTTGTTGAAAGAAACCTAAAGCATGCCTCAGTGCCATCTTTGTGTGGGATATTACTGTAAAGAGACTCTACATCCATGGTAACAAGTAGTGTGTTAGCAGGTAGGTTTTTAATCTGACTGAGTTTGTTGAGAAAGTCAGTGGTGTCTTGTATACAGCTACTGGTGTTACTAACTAATGGTTTAATGATGTTTTCAACAAATCCAGATATCTGTTCAGTCAGTGTGTCCATACCTGTAACAATTGGTCTCCCTGGGTTGCCTGGTTTATGGATTTTTGGCAGTAGAAAATCCCAGTTCTACTGAGGGTTCCATCTCATGTTAGTATTGCTTGAGACTTGATAAAGGGAGGTTAAGCCTTTCGAAGCTCGTCATTATAAATAAGAGGTTTGTCCAATACAAAAGGTATCAAATTATATTGCAATACTCATTATCAATCTATGTATATATATATATGGATTAAGAATTACTAAATTACTAAATTACTGGACATTCACGGCTGCTTCACTCTTCAATATATATATATATATATATATATATATATATATATATATATATATGTGTGTATACTGTATATACACGTAGAGAAAGCATGCAAAAAGACAGAGGGAGTTGCATATATATATATAGAGAGAGACACACATTAACTTCTAGGAAGCAGAGTTTGTGAATGACCCACATTGTGGCATTTCTATGTAGTGTAATTCAGTGGTTGTCAATATATGGCAGCCCCAAATCCATGGGTGCATTAAGGTTTTATGCTAAAATAAAATCTTTAATGGGATATTCCGGAATAAAAAATAATTTTTAAAGATGGTATAAATAAAATAAAAAAGTACCAACTGTTACCCTTCCCTAGCCCCATTATCAATAATGAATAGGTTACAGAGGAGAATAGATACATTTATCCATGAGGGGAAGTAAATGAGAATAAAAAAACAGACCTTAGTCGTAGATTTGGTACAGGGAGCTTGGGATATCAAAACATAAAGGATTACCAGAATGCAGCTCTGATTGCACATTTGATTAATCTAAATGATAGAAACTCAAATATTGAATAGGTAGAAATTGAAAGGGAAATAATAAATCTAGAAAAAGAAACATTATGGATATTTCAAGAGAAAATTCCTAAAATAAAATCTTTAATAGGATATTCCAGAAAAAAAAAATATTTTAAAAGATGGTATAAATTAAATAGATAATACCAACTGTTACACTTCCCTAGCCCCACTACCATCTAGACACTTTAGCTGACTATTTGGGATTCCCATGGCTGAAAAGACTGAGGAACGTTAATATTGTGGCTCTCAGGGATTTATACGTTGATAATGAGATCAAAAAATGGGAAGATATAAGAAGACTGGTGGCTAAATTAAGTGGTGGATGGCTTTACTATAAATCTGTATGTGAAAACGTAAAGTGTTCAAACTTCCACTTGTTATAACCAAGAAGCTTCATGCCTTCTCGAAGAATTGATCTTAAATCGATATAAAAACCATTTGATATCTAAATCAAACAAATTGATTAAGAAAAGAAAAATTGAGCAAACAACAAACGTTATGCTAATATGGGAAAAGGAACTCAAAAACAACATTTCACTAGAAACTTGGTATCAAGCCTTTTTGATTACGGGAAAATATATAAAATATGATAAATATAGAGAATTACATTATAAGATATACAGCAGATGGTATCTAGATTCATTGAAGTTGTCACACATTACGAGGCAAGTAAGTGATGGATTCTGTTGGAGAAAATGTGGAGAAGTGGGCTCTTTAAATCATATATGGTGGGATTGCCCACTTATTCAAACATTGTGGGGGAAATTTAACAAACACATTATAGACTTAATTAAAGGGGAATTAAAAATGAAGTGGTCCTTCTCCACATTTTCCCCACAGACCTAACACTGGAAGTAAAAGCCTTCTTGATTTAGGGCTTGCTGGCAGCAAAGTCTCTCATAGCCTCCAAATGGAGACAGAAGATAATCCCAAATTGGGTGGAAGTAGCTAAAAAGATAGACAACCACTGGGAATTAGAAAAAAACTACTCTGAAATGGAACTAATGAACAAATCCCATCGAAAATGGATAATCTGGGAAATAACCAAAGACGTATAAAATATCTTTAGTTGTAACTTAATGAGCCACTGGACAAAGACTGACTAAGGGCCTCATTCTATTATCGGCCGTAAACCGGCCGTAAGGCTGCGATTCCTTGCGGGGGTCCCGTTACCTCGCAATTCAATTAAACGGCCCCGCAAGGATCTCCTTCTACGGCCGGCCGTAAATCTTGCAACAGGCCGTAAGCTCTGAAATCTAAAAAGTCAAAAATAAATTCAAGACAGTACTGTAAAGCTCTGTAAATGCTAGGGATCATATTGGGGGACATGAGGATTAAAAGTAACCCACTCTCAAGCTTGCACATCAGCCCAAACCCGAGTTTAAATTAACTGTTTATTTTCCAGCTGCGGCGTGGGCGGGTCTGAAGTGCTCCAAGCCCTATGGACTTTTTACATGGATATTTGACGTATATTAAAAAAAAAAAAATTTACGCATTTGAGTATAGGGGAATTTTGTGCTATTTTTGCTAACACCGAAAATCACTTTATAGTCTTCTCAAAGTGCAGGATGGCTTTATTTGGGCTATATTTCGTGCTTAATTGGTGCTAGCGGGACCTCTTTCCTGCAAGTAAGCTGCGGCTCGGTTTTAGCCTTGCAGAGAGGGTTCCCGGAGCAATTGAATTGCAAATAAGATTTTCTTACGGCCGATTTCCTTGCGGCCGCAAGGGATAGCAAGGCGCCGGACGCAAGCCTGCCGGAATCCCCGGCCGGAGGGGAATAGAATAGCAGAATAGCTTGCGGCCGGTCCTTGCGGCCCCGCAACGGCTGCGGCCGATAATAGAATGATAATAAAATGGTACTTTTCTGTATCACCTTAACTTTCATTAATTAACTTTCCCAGTGCAGATGATTAGCAGTAAGAACAGGTTTAATTGGTTAAACCAGAATGGTCTTCTCTTCCTCCTTATTACCTGCCACCGTGGGAGTTAATCACCTTATATAAAGGTAGTTACAGAGGAGAAGAAAATCCTTTCATATAATTTATGTTTAAAATAGACAACGTTCAAGCACAGTTACCTAACATTTCCATTTGACATTTTCAATTAAAACAACTGCAAATATATTTATTTACACATGTACTTTCTGTTTCAGTATTATCCGTATCAGAAGTAAAGTGTAAAAAAAAAAGGATGTATACACTATACTCAATCTAATAATCTAATGATAGTAACCACAAAGATTGCTCTTGGTGATATAGTTGTGTCTGAAAAAAAAATATTTGCCTGTACCAGTCTCTTATTGCTTCTTTCTTTCTTTCTTTATTTGTAGCACTGAAATGGTATCCACACAGCAGTCAACTTCCTGTCTTTGGTTTGCCCTCATATTCTTTTCACAGACATTCTTTGTTTTCTTATTATTTCTCAATATATCCAGATATTCAACTAAAGTGCCAGAACCCCCCAAAAAACATGATCTCTCTGCAGAAAAGGAACCTGAACTGACTATCTTGCTGTGGACTTGGCCATTTGGAAATAGCTTTCCTCTGAATCAGTGTCCTGAGAGTTTAAGTGCTTCTAGGTGCTTCTATACTGCTAATCGTAGCTTGTACTCTTCTTCAGATGTTGTTATTTTCCATCACAGAGATGTATGTAACTCTATGAAACTCATGCCTCAGATACCAAGACCTCCAGGACAGTACTGGGTGTGGCTCAACGTAGAGTCACCAAGTCAGAGCCCGAATCTGGGAATGATGGATAATCTCATTAATCTGACCATGTCTTATCGAGAAGACTCAGACATCTTCATTCCTTATGGTTCTCTTGAGGAGAAAAATCTCACCCAGAAGTTAATTATCCCAGAAAAGTCCCACCTTGTTGCCTGGGCAGTCAGTAACTGGAATCCACAATCCAAACGGGTTCAGTATTATCATGAACTGGAAAAATACATAAATATTGACATTTATGGGAGGCAACATATTCCTTTAGACATGAAAAGTGCGCTTGATACCTTCTCTAAAAACAAGTTCTATCTGGCATTTGAGAACTCACAGCATAAAGACTACATTACAGAGAAGCTTTGGAATAATGCTCTCATGTCTGGGTCCGTGCCTGTTGTTCTAGGCCCACCTCGGGAAAACTATGAGAGATTTATACCTCGAGACTCCTTTATTCATGTAGAAGATTTTGTCACTGCTAAAGAACTAGCTGCTTACCTTTTGAAGCTGGACAGAGACAACCAGAGATATCAACAATACTTTGAATGGATGTCAAAATTTCAGGTTGCAGTACAAGCAGATTTTGGTAACAGTTACTGCAAGGCATGTAAAGTGTTAAAAAAGGCCCCTTCATGTAAGATCATACCCAGTCTAACCACATGGTTCACATGACACTTATTAGAAGTTTATTCCTCTATCATGCAAGTCTTACATATTACAAAAGCTGCTTTTTGCATTAAAAAAAATACATAAAACTTATTCAATTTAATTTTAATGCAGAGAGTATTTGTGTCTCTAGACATTACTCATGTTAGTATTGCTTGAGACTTGATAAAGGGAGGTTAAGCCTTTCGAAAGCTCGTCATTATAAATAAGAGGTTTGTCCAATACAAAAGGTATCAAATTATATTGCAATACTCATTATCAATCTATGTATATATATATATGGATCAAGAATTACTAAATTACTAAATTACTGGACATTCACGGCTGCTTCACTCTTCAAAAAAAAATAATATATATATATATATATATATATATATAGATAGATATATGTGTGTGTGTGTATACTGTATATACACGTAGAGAAAGCATGCAAAAAGAGAGAGGGCATGGCATATATATATAGAGAGAGAGACACACATTAACTTCTAGGAAGCAGAGTTTGTGAATGACCCACATTGTGGCATTTCTATGTAGTGTAATTCAGTGGTTGTCAATATATGGCAGCCCCAAATCCATGGGTGCATTAAGGTTTTATGCTAAAATAAAATCTTTAATGGGATATTCTGGAATAAAAAATAATTTTAAAAGATGGTATAAATTAAATAGAAAGTACCAACTGTTACCCTTCCCTAGCCCCATTATCGATAATGAATAGGTTACACAGTAGAATAGATACATTTATCCATGAGGGGAAGTAAATGAGAATAAAAAAAACAGACCTTAGTCGTAGATTTGATACAGGGAGCTTGGGATATCAAAACATAAAGGATTACCAGAATGCAGCTCTGATTGCACATTTGATTAATCTAAATGATAGAAACTCAAATATTGAATAGGTAGAAATAGAAAGGGAATTAAAAAATCTAGAAAAAGAAACATTATGGATTTTTTAAGAGAAAATTTCTAAAATAAAATCTTTAATAGGATATTCCGGCAAAAAAATATATTTTAAAAGATGGTATAAATTAAATAGATAATACCAACTGTTACACTTCCCTAGCCCCACTACCATCTAGACACTTTAGCTGACTATTTGGGATTCCCATGGCTGAAAAGACTGAGGAAAGTTAATATTGTGGCTCTCAGGGATTTATAAGTTGATAATGAGATCAAAAAATGGGAAGATATAAGAAGGCTGGTGGCTAAATTAAGTGGTGGATGGCTTTACTATAAATCCGTATGTGAAAACGTAAAGTATTCAAACTTCCACTTGTTATAACCAAGAAGCTTCATGCCTTCTCGAAGAATTGATCTAAAAACCATTTGATATCTAAATCAAACAAATTGATTAAGAAAAGAAAAATTGAGCAAACAAACGTTATGCTAAAATGGGAAAAGGAACTCAAAAACAACATTTCACTAGAAACTTGGTATCAAGCCTTTTTGATTACGGGAAAATATATAAAATATGATAAATATAGAGAATTAAGTTATAAGATATACAGCAGATGGTATCTAGATCCATTGAAGTTGTCACACATTACGAGGCAAGTAAGTGATGGATTCTGTTGGAGAAAATGTGGAGAAGTGGGCTCTTTCAATCATATATGGTGGGATTGCCCACTTATTCAAACATTGTTCGGAAAATTTAACAAACACATTATAGACTTAATTAAAGGGGAATTAAAAATGAAGTGGCCCTTCTCCACATTTTCCCCACAGACCTAACACTGGAAGTAAAAGCCTTCTTGATTTAGGGCTTGCTGGCAGCAAAGTCTCTCATAGCCTCCAAATGGAGACAGAAGATAATCCCAAATTGGGTGGAAGTAGCTAAAAAGATAGACAACCACTGGGAATTAGAAAAAAACTACTCTGAAATGGGACTAATGAACAAATCCCATCGAAAATGGATAATCTGGGAAATAACCAAAGACGTATAAAATATCTTTAGTTGTAACTTAATGAGCCACTGGACAAAGACTGACTAAGGGCCTCATTCTATTATCGGCCGTAAACCGGCCGTAAGGCTGCGATTCCTTGCGGGGGTCCCGTTACCTCGCAATTCAATTAAACGGCCCCGCAAGGATCTCCTTCTACGGCTGGCCGTAAATCTTGCAACCGGCCGTAAACTCTGAAATCTAAAAAGTCAAAAATAAATTCAAGACAGCACTGTAAAGCTCTGTAAATGCTAGGGATCATATTGGGGGACATGAGGATTAAAAGTAACCCACTCTCAAGCTTGCACATCAGCCCAAACCCGAGTTTAAATTAACTGTGGTTGTTTAAATGCAAGGATGGGAGGTTTTGGGAATATATATTTTAATTCAGTATCTTCAATTAGTAATGGTTGTAAAGCTTTGATTATTTTCCAAATTTTCTTTAAAATTGGATGGTATGTGGTCACTAGAGGTATACGTGAAGTAGTTTCTTTTGTTTTGTAGTTTAATAGGTGTTCTCGGGGTATTTTGATGGCAGTGGTTATTTTTTGGGTAATAATACAGGGTTTGTATCCCTTTTGTTTGAAAGATTCCGACAGTGTTTTTAAATTTTTATCACGGTCTCCAGTGTTTGAGCAAATCCAATGGTATCTAATAGCTTGACTATGGATGATGGCTTGTTTGGTGTGGGAGGGATGGAAACTGGAGCTGTGTAGGTAATTACATCTGTCTGTAGGTTTCCTATATATAGATGAGTGGAGAGTGCCATTGGTGTTGGATATAGTAGTGTCTAGAAAGTTTACCTGTGCTGTGGAGAAATCCATTTGATCTAATTGATCTAAAAACCATTTGATATCTAAATCAAACAAATTGATTAAGAAAAGAAAAATTGAGCAAACAAACGTTATGCTAAAATGGGAAAAGGAACTCAAAAACAACATTTCACTAGAAACTTGGTATCAAGCCTTTTTGATTACGGGAAAATATATAAAATATGATAAATATAGAGAATTAAGTTATAAGATATACAGCAGATGGTATCTAGATCCATTGAAGTTGTCACACATTACGAGGCAAGTAAGTGATGGATTCTGTTGGAGAAAATGTGGAGAAGTGGGCTCTTTCAATCATATATGGTGGGATTGCCCACTTATTCAAACATTGTTCGGAAAATTTAACAAACACATTATAGACTTAATTAAAGGGGAATTAAAAATGAAGTAGCCCTTCTCCACATTTTCCCCACAGACCTAACACTGGAAGTAAAAGCCTTCTTGATTTAGGGCTTGCTGGCAGCAAAGTCTCTCATAGCCTCCAAATGGAGACAGAAGATAATCCCAAATTGGGTGGAAGTAGCTAAAAAGATAGACAACCACTGGGAATTAGAAAAAAACTACTCTGAAATGGGACTAATGAACAAATCCCATCGAAAATGGATAATCTGGGAAATAACCAAAGACGTATAAAATATCTTTAGTTGTAACTTAATGAGCCACTGGACAAAGACTGACTAAGACTTTCAATAGTTAAATTGGAATAGAATTTGTCCCTGCCTTCGACCCTGCCTTCCCTGACCGCCCCCTTCATTGGTAACCTAGGTTCAACCGCAGTGCTCCAGACATTTAATTTTTTTGCAGTCATGTGAGTGTATGAATATGTATGGCAACTAAAATGAGAGGAAATGTATATTGTGGATTAATTTATAAGTATGAAGTTGCATGTTTTATTACTGTATTTACATTGTTTGATGTCACGTTTGATCTGACTTTTTTTTTATTGTAATGTATGTGAACAATCAATAAAATGTATTTAAAAAAATAAAAATAAAAAAATGGTACTTTTCTGTATCACCTTAACTGTCATTAATTAACTTTCCCATTGCAGATGATTAGCAGGAAGACCATGTTCAATTGGTTAAACCAGAATGGTCCTCTCTTCCTCCTTATTACCTGCCACCGTGGGAGTTAATCACCTTATATAAAGGTTGTTACAGAGGAGAAGAAAATCCTTTCATATAATTTATGTTTAAAATAGACAATGTTCAAGCTCAGTTACCTAACATTTCCATTTGACATTTTCAATTAAAACAGCTGCAAATATATTTATTTACACATGTACTTTCTGTTTCAGTAGTATCCGTATAAGAAGTAAAGTGTAAAAAAAAAAAAAAGGATGTATACACTATACTCAATCTAATAATCTAAGGATAGTAACCACAAAGATTGCTCTTGGTGATATAGTTGTGTCTGAAAAAAAAATATTTGTCTGTACCAGTCTCTTATTGCTTCTTTCTTTCTTTCTTTATTTGTAATGTATGTGAAAAATTAATAAAATGTATTTTAAAAAATAAAAATAAAAAAATGGTACTTTTCTGTATCACCTTAACTTTCATTAATTAACTTTCCCAGTGCAGATGATTAGCAGGAAGACCATGTTCAATTGGTTAAACCAGAATGGTCTTCTCTTCCTCCTTATTACCTGCCACGTGGGAGTTAATCACCTTATATAAAGGTAGCTACAGAGGAGAAGAAAATCCTTTCATATAATTTATGTTTAAAATAGACAACGTTCAAGCACAGTTACCTAACATTTCCATTTGACATTTTCAATTAAAACAACTGCAAATATATTTATTTACACATGTACTTTCTGTTTCAGTAGTATCCGTATAAGAAGTAAAGTGTAAAAAAAAAAGGATGTATACACTATACTCAATCTAATAATCTAATGATAGTAACCACAAAGATTGCTCTTGGTGATATAGTTGTGTCTGAAAAAAAATGTTTGTCTGTACCAGTCTCTTATTGCTTCTTTCTTTGTTTATTTGTAGCACTGAAATGGTATCCACACTGCAGTCAACTTCCTGTCTTTGGTTTGCCCTCATATTCTTTTCACAGACATTCTTTGTTTTCTTATTATTTCTCAATATATCCAGATATTCAACTAAAGTGCCAGAACCCCCCAAAAAACATGATCTCTCTGCAGAAAAGGAACCTGAACTGACTATCTTGCTGTGGACTTGGCCATTTGGAAATAGCTTTCCTCTGAATCAGTGTCCTGAGAGTTTAAGTGCTTCTAGATGCTTCTATACTGCTAATCGTAGCTTGTACTCTTCTTCAGATGTTGTTATTTTTCATCACAGAGATGTATGTAACTCTATGAAACTCATGCCTCAGATACCAAGACCTCCAGGACAGTACTGGGTGTGGTTCAACTTAGAGCCACCAAGTCAGAGCCCGAATCTGGGAATGATGGATAATCTCATTAATCTGACCATGTCTTATCGAGAAGACTCAGACATCTTCATTCCTTATGGTTCTCTTGAGGAGAAAAATCTCACCCAGAAGTTCATTATCCCAGAAAAGTCCCACCTTGTTGCCTGGGCAGTCAGTAACTGGAATCCACAATCCAAACGGGTTCAGTATTATCATGAACTGGAAAAATACATAAATATTGACATTTATGGGAGGCAACATATTCCTTTAGACAGGAAAAGTGGGCTTGATACCTTCTCTAAATACAAGTTCTACCTGGCATTTGAGAACTCACAGCATAAAGACTACATTACAGAGAAGCTTTGGGAAAATGCTCTCATGTCTGGGTCCGTGCCTGTTGTTCTAGGCCCACCTCGGGAAAACTATGAGAGATTTATACCTCGAGACTCCTTTATTCATGTAGAAGATTTTGTCAGTGCTAAAGAACTAGCTGCTTACCTTTTGAAGCTGGACAGAGACAACCAGAGATATCAACAATACTTTGAATGGAGGTCAAAATTTCAGGTTGCAGTACACGCAGGTTTTGCTAACCGTTACTGCAAGGCATGTAAAGTGTTAAAAAAGGCCCCTTCATCTAAGATCATACCCAGTCTAACCACATGGTTCACATGACACATATTAAAAGTTTATTCCTCTATCATGCAAGTCTTACATATTACAAAAGCTGCTTTTTGCATAAAAAAAATACATAAAACTTATTCAATTTAATTTTAATGCAGAGAGTATTTGTGTCTCTAGACATTACTGGCAATCAGGTATGGTTCATACATCTATATGTTATAGGCAACTTATAAACATACATTATGTAGAAAAAACAATACAAATTAGATACTTGTGCTTGTACATGTTGCCTAGCGTGCAAACAAATGATCAGTAAATCTAATTTAATTCAGTTTATAGTTTGTAGTTATTTAATACAAGTTGGCTTGATAAAATGAGATTTTGTGTGAAGTCAGTTTCAAATATTAATTAAATAGATTTAGATTAGAGTTTTGAGGGGAGCTAGTTAAAAGTTGCCCCCTATTCCAGTATTCATAACATTTGTGATGGTTACTGGTGTCAAATAAAGAATTTTTCAATTGTATTTCCAAATTTATAAACTCAAGTTAAAAGTAGGGGGATTCAAAAAATATAAGTAGGTAGAGAGTAACATAACACACTTACATAAAGAGTAACCCAACACCCAACACGCTTAATTATAGACTAGATTTACACAAGAACTATGTAAAGAACACATGCTCATTTGCAGAACTTGCACATTGTTTAGCAGCAAAACGCAAATATGCTTGTTTGTAGATAAAGTTTTTGTTTTTTAATTTTTAATATTTTTAGATTATATAGCTCCTAAAAAATTTGGTGATGGATCATATATTATAAAAAAGAGAACTTAGAAGCCTGGAGACGCATTATTAAAAAATATAATTTAATTCCTACGTTTAGCCCCTTAACACCTTTGAAATCGTTGTTAATTCGGAATTTAACACCATCAATAAAAGAATGGAACAATAAAGGTATCTTAAGGATTAAAGACACATTTATAGAGGGGAAGCTTGCCTCGTTTAATCAACTAAAAGCGAAATTTAACATTTCACTTAGTGGTTGGCTGACTTACAATCAGTTTACAGCATCCTTATTCACCTACAAAAAAACTAAGTCAGAGGTGCTCATAAGAGAATGAACCAACCTTAATAGGTTAGTTCTATGGCCATGAAAAGCCACTCTGAGAGCAGCCTATTTTAGCTCACTTGTGCCCTTCACAGGGAGAAATATCCTGTAGTATATCAGTCTGGTCCCACTCAAAAGAGTGACCCAGCCCCGAAATACCAGGCAATTTTACCCTGAACAGGAGAAACAGCAAACCCCAGACCCGTTTTGGCCTTTATGGGCCTCGTCAGTGAGGTGTAGCTGAACTCCCTAAGGCACAGTGAGCAAGGGGTCCACGTCTGGAGTCCGCTATTACCCTTAGGGAGACTAAACCCTAAAGGTAATTTGCATATACAAAACAACTAAGTCAGAGGTGCTCATTATATTCACCTATAATAAAGCCATGCCACTTAGAAGTCAACTGACCCTAACTGAAAAATGTATACAGGCATTAGAAAAACAACATACTGTTTCTAAGTGCTTTTCCTTTATCAAAGCAAATATAGAAAAAGGAAAAACAAACTGCATGAAACAGTGGGAACAAGACCTGAGAGTCAAGATTGGGAAAGACTCTTGGTATAGAGCCTTCAAACTAACAAACCAATTTATTAAACAAACTACACTTAGAGAAGTATACTTTAAAACTATCTATAATTGGTATATGATGCCTGAAAAAATATTTCATATCTCCCATAATATCTCTGATAAACTTTGTTGGAGAGATTGTGGCATATCAAGGAACTTAAGCCATATTATGTGGAACTGCCCACTCATTAATGTTTTTTGGAAAGATTGTTACAACCTTCTATCAGTAATGTTAGAAGTTGATTTACCCTTCACCAAACAATGTAGCTTGCTACACATATTTCCTTAAGAAATTTGCTTTGGAAAAAAAGCACTTATGATAACATTTAATTGAAACTGGAAAATCATACCCTCTTGTTACTAGATTATTAGCAAAATAGAATGTTTCCGAGAGCTGGAAAGAAACTATATATTTGAAGGGGTAATTAGTAAAGACCCTTTAAAATGGAAAATATGGGACACCAAATATTAAGTCCAATCTTTTTATCTCCTTTTTTTTCTTTTTTAAAGGTCGTACAATATTCTATTATTAAACTTAGTTAATTTGATTTGAATGAATGCAGTATCTTATTGAATGCCTGTGTAAATTCATCCTTAAATGCATTTTTTGGCCGGTTTCTCCAATGTAACAGCCTGTGTCACATAAAGTACATTGTATCATATAAACCACATTTGACGATGTACATGAATATGATCCTTTGATGTTATAGGTTTTGTTGTTATGTGTGGCTGTATCATTACAAATGTGTTGGCATAATTTACAGGCACGTTTGTTACAAGGTTTAGTTCCATTTTTTGTATTCAGTTGTTCATTGGCCAATTTTCTGCTGACAAGTTTTTGTTTCAGGTTTGGTGGTTGTTTAAATGCAAGGATGGGAGGTTTTGGGAATATATATTTTAATTCAGTATCTTCAATTAGTAATGGTTGTAAATCTTTGATTATTTTCCGAATTTTCTCTAAAATTAAATGGTATGTGGTCATTAGAGGTATACGTGAAGTAGTTTCTTTTGTTTTGTAGTTTAATAGGTGTTCTCTGGGTATTTTGATGGCAGTGGTTATTTTTTGGGTAATAATACGGGGTTTGTATCCCTTTTGTTTGAAAGATTCAGACAGTGTTTTTAAATTTTTATCACGGGCTCCAGTGTTTGAGCAAATTTCGATGGTATCTAATAGCTTGACTATGGATGATGGCTTGTTTGGTGTGGGAGGGATGGAAACTGGAGCTGTGTAGGTAATTACATCTGTCTGTAGGTTTCCTATATATAGATGAGTGGAGAGTGCCATTGGTGATGGATATAGTAGTGTCTAGAAAGTTTACCTGTTCTGTGGTGAAATCCATTTTAAGTTTTATAGATGAATGGAAGGTATTGGATGAATTATGAAAGTCTCTGAGTTTGCTTTCTCCTTCTGTCCAGATGATGAACAGAGCATCTATGTAACGGTAGTATTTGTATGGTTTGTAAATGGATACAGATAAGAATGTTTCTTCTAGATTGGCCATAAATAGATTTGCGTATTGTGGAGCCATTTTTGTGCCCATGGCAGTCCCCATCATCTGTAGGTAGGTATCTTGGTTAAAAGTAAAATAGTTGTGGGTAAGGATATATTCTATTAGTTTAACAATAATATCAGGGCCATATTTATTGTTTTGCTTGTTTGTTGAAAGAAACCTAAAGCATGCCTCAGTGCCATCTTTGTGTGGGATATTACTGTAAAGAGACTCTACATCCATGGTAACAAGTAGTGTGTTAGCAGGTAGGTTTTTAATCTGACTGAGTTTGTTGAGAAAGTCAGTGGTGTCTTGTATATAGCTACTGGTGTTACTAACTAATGGTTTAATGATGTTTTCAACAAATCCAGATATCTGTTCAGTCAGTGTGTCCATACCTGTAACAATTGGTCTCCCTGGGTGGCCTGTTTTATGGATTTTTGGCAGTAGGTAGAAAATCCCGGTTCTACTGAGGGTTCCATCTCATGTTAGTATTGCTTGAGACTTGATAAAGGGAGGTTAAGCCTTTCGAAGCTCGTCATTATAAATAAGAGGTTTGTCCAATACAAAAGGTATCAAATTATATTGCAATACTCATTATCAATCTATGTATATATATATATGGATTAAGAATTACTAAATTACTAAATTACTGGACATTCACGGCTGCTTCACTCTTCAATATATATATATATATATATATATATATATATATATATATATGTATACTGTATATACACGTAGAGAAAGCATGCAAAAAGACAGAGGGAGTTGAATATATATATATAGAGAGAGACACACATTAACTTCTAGGAAGCAGAGTTTGTGAATGACCCACATTGTGGCATTTCTATGTAGTGTAATTCAGTGGTTGTCAATATATGGCAGCCCCAAATCCATGGGTGCATTAAGGTTTTATGCTAAAATAAAATCTTTAATGGGATATTCCGGAATAAAAAATAATTTTTAAAGATGGTATAAATAAAATAAAAAAGTACCAACTGTTACCCTTCCCTAGCCCCATTATCAATAATGAATAGGTTACAGAGGAGAATAGATACATTTATCCATGAGGGGAAGTAAATGAGAATAAAAAAACAGACCTTAGTCGTAGATTTGGTACAGGGAGCTTGGGATATCAAAACATAAAGGATTACCAGAATGCAGCTCTGATTGCACATTTGATTAATCTAAATGATAGAAACTCAAATATTGAATAGGTAGAAATTGAAAGGGAAATAATAAATCTAGAAAAAGAAACATTATGGATATTTCAAGAGAAAATTCCTAAAATAAAATCTTTAATAGGATATTCCAGAAAAAAAAAATATTTTAAAAGATGGTATAAATTAAATAGATAATACCAACTGTTACACTTCCCTAGCCCCACTACCATCTAGACACTTTAGCTGACTATTTGGGATTCCCATGGCTGAAAAGACTGAGGAACGTTAATATTGTGGCTCTCAGGGATTTATACATTGATAATGAGATCAAAAAATGGGAAGATAAAAGAAGACTGGTGGCTAAATTAAGTGGTGGATGGCTTTACTATAAATCTGTATGTGAAAACGTAAAGTGTTCAAAATTCCACTTGTTATAACCAAGAAGCTTCATGCCTTCTCGAAGAATTGATCTTAAATCGATATAAAAACCATTTGATATCTAAATCAAACAAATTGATTAAGAAAAGAAAAATTGAGCAAACAACAAACGTTATGCTAATATGGGAAAAGGAACTCAAAAACAACATTTCACTAGAAACTTGGTATCAAGCCTTTTTGATTACGGGAAAATATATAAAATATGATAAATATAGAGAATTACATTATAAGATATACAGCAGATGGTATCTAGATTCATTGAAGTTGTCACACATTACGAGGCAAGTAAGTGATGGATTCTGTTGGAGAAAATGTGGAGAAGTGGGCTCTTTCAATCATATATGGTGGGATTGCCCACTTATTCAAACATTGTGGGGGAAATTTAACAAACACATTATAGACTTAATTAAAGGGGAATTAAAAATAAAGTGGCCCTTCTCCACATTTTCCCCACAGAACCTAACACTGGAAGTAAAAGCCTTCTTGATTTAGGGCTTGCTGGCAGCAAAGTCTCTCATAGCCTCCAAATGGAGACAGAAGATAATCCCAAATTGGGTGGAAGTAGCTAAAAAGATAGACAACAACTGGGAATTAGAAAAAAACTACACTGAAATGGGACTAATAAACAAATCCCATTGAATATCGATAATCTGGGAAACAACCAAAGACGTATAAAATATCTTTAGTTGTAACTTAATGAGCCACTGGACAAAGACTGACTAAGACTTTCAATAGTTAAATTGGAATAGAATTTGTCCCTGCCTTCGACCCTGCCTTCCCTGACCGCCCCCTTCATTGGTAACCTAGGTTCAACCGCAGTGCTCCAGACATTTAATTTTTTTGCAGTCATGTGAGTGTATGAATATGTATGGCAACTAAAATGAGAGGAAATGTATATTGTGGATTAATTTATAAGTATGAAGTTGCATGTTTTATTACTGTATTTACATTGTTTGATGTCACGTTTGATCTGACTTTTTTTTTATTGTAATGTATGTGAACAATCAATAAAATGTATTTAAAAAAATAAAAATAAAAAAATGGTACTTTTCTGTATCACCTTAACTGTCATTAATTAACTTTCCCATTGCAGCTGATTAGCAGGAAGACCATGTTCAATTGGTTAAACCAGAATGGTCCTCTCTTCCTCCTTATTACCTGCCACCGTGGGAGTTAATCACCTTATATAAAGGTTGTTACAGAGGAGAAGAAAATCCTTTCATATAATTTATGTTTAAAATAGACAATGTTCAAGCTCAGTTACCTAACATTTCCATTTGACATTTTCAATTAAAACAGCTGCAAATATATTTATTTACACATGTACTTTCTGTTTCAGTAGTATCCGTATAAGAAGTAAAGTGTAAAAAAAAAAAAGGATGTATACACTATACTCAATCTAATAATCTAATGATAGTAACCACAAAGATTGCTCTTGGTGATATAGTTGTGTCTGAAAAAAAATATTTGTCTGTACCAGTCTCTTATTGCTTCTTTCTTTCTTTCTTTATTTGTAGCACTGAAATGGTATCCACACAGCAGTCAACTTCCTGTCTTTGGTTCGCCCTCATATTCTTTTCACAGACATTCTTTGTTTTCTTATTATTTCTCAATATATCCAGATATTCAACTAAAGTGCCAGAACCCCCCAAAAAACATGATCTCTCTGCAGAAAAGGAACCTGAACTGACTATCTTGCTGTGGACTTGGCCATTTGGAAATAGCTTTCCTCTGAATCAGTGTCCTGAGAGTTTAAGTGCTTCTAGATGCTTCTATACTGCTAATCGTAGCTTGTACTCTTCTTCAGATGTTGTTATTTTTCATCACAGAGATGTATGTAACTCTATGAAACTCATGCCTCAGATACCAAGACCTCCAGGACAGTACTGGGTGTGGTTCAACTTAGAGCCACCAAGTCAGAGCCCGAATCTGGGAATGATGGATAATCTCATTAATCTGACCATGTCTTATCTAGAAGACTCAGACATCTTCATTCCTTATGGTTCTCTTGAGGAGAAAAATCTCACCCAGAAGTTCATTATCCCAGAAAAGTCCCACCTTGTTGCCTGGGCAGTCAGTAACTGGAATCCACAATCCAAACGGGTTCAGTATTATCATGAACTGGAAAAATACATAAATATTGACATTTATGGGAGGCAACATATTCCTTTAGACAGGAAAAGTGGGCTTGATACCTTCTCTAAATACAAGTTCTACCTGGCATTTGAGAACTCACAGCATAAAGACTACATTACAGAGAAGCTTTGGAATAATGCTCTCATGTCTGGGTCCGTGCCTGTTGTTCTAGGCCCACCTCGGGAAAACTATGAGAGATTTATACCTCGAGACTCCTTTATTCATGTAGAAGATTTTGTCAGTGCTAAAGAACTAGCTGCTTACCTTTTGAAGCTGGACAGAGACAACCAGAGATATCAACAATACTTTGAATGGAGGTCAAAATTTCAGGTTGCAGTACACGCAGGTTTTGCTAACCGTTACTGCAAGGCATGTAAAGTGTTAAAAAAGGCCCCTTCATCTAAGATCATACCCAGTCTAACCACATGGTTCACATGACACATATTAAAAGTTTATTCCTCTATCATGCAAGTCTTACATATTACAAAAGCTGCTTTTTGCATAAAAAAAATACATAAAACTTATTCAATTTAATTTTAATGCAGAGAGTATTTGTGTCTCTAGACATTACTGGCAATCAGGTATGGTTCATACATCTATATGTTATAGGCAACTTATAAACATACATTATGTAGAAAAAACAATACAAATTAGATACTTGTGCTTGTACATGTTGCCTAGCGTGCAAACAAATGATCAGTAAATCTAATTTAATTCAGTTTATAGTTTGTAGTTATTTAATACAAGTTGGCTTGATAAAATGAGATTTTGTGTGAAGTCAGTTTCAAATATTAATTAAATAGATTTAGATTAGAGTTTTGAGGGGAGCTAGTTAAAAGTTGCCCCCTATTCCAGTATTCATAACATTTGTGATGGTTACTGGTGTCAAATAAAGAATTTTTCAATTGTATTTCCAAATTTATAAACTCAAGTTAAAAGTAGGGGGATTCAAAAAATATAAGTAGGTAGAGAGTAACATAACACACTTACATAAAGAGTAACCCAACACCCAACACGCTTAATTATAGACTAGATTTACACAAGAACTATGTAAAGAACACATGCTCATTTGCAGAACTTGCACATTGTTTAGCAGCAAAACGCAAATATGCTTGTTTGTAGATAAAGTTTTTGTTTTTTAATTTTTAATATTTTTAGATTATATAGCTCCTAAAAAATTTGGTGATGGATCATATATTATAAAAAAGAGAACTTAGAAGCCTGGAGACGCATTATTAAAAAATATAATTTAATTCCTACGTTTAGCCCCTTAACACCTTTGAAATCGTTGTTAATTCGGAATTTAACACCATCAATAAAAGAATGGAACAATAAAGGTATCTTAAGGATTAAAGACACATTTATAGAGGGGAAGCTTGCCTCGTTTAATCAACTAAAAGCGAAATTTAACATTTCACTTAGTGGTTGGCTGACTTACAATCAGTTTACAGCATCCTTATTCACCTACAAAAAAACTAAGTCAGAGGTGCTCATAAGAGAATGAACCAACCTTAATAGGTTAGTTCTATGGCCATGAAAAGCCACTCTGAGAGCAGCCTATTTTAGCTCACTTGTGCCCTTCACAGGGAGAAATATCCTGTAGTATATCAGTCTGGTCCCACTCAAAAGAGTGACCCAGCCCCGAAATACCAGGCAATTCTACCCTGAACAGGAGAAACAGCAAACCCCAGACCCGTTTTGGCCTTTATGGGCCTCGTCAGTGAGGTGTAGCTGAACTCCCTAAGGCACAGTGAGCAAGGGGTCCACGTCTGGAGTCCGCTATTACCCTTAGGGAGACTAAACCCTAAAGGTAATTTGCATATACAAAACAACTAAGTCAGAGGTGCTCATTATATTCACCTATAATAAAGCCATGCCACTTAGAAGTCAACTGACCCTAACTGAAAAATGTATACAGGCATTAGAAAAACAACATACTGTTTCTAAGTGCTTTTCCTTTATCAAAGCAAATATAGAAAAAGGAAAAACAAACTGCATGAAACAGTGGGAACAAGACCTGAGAGTCAAGATTGGGAAAGACTCTTGGTATAGAGCCTTCAAACTAACAAACCAATTTATTAAACAAACTACACTTAGAGAAGTATACTTTAAAACTATCTATAATTGGTATATGATGCCTGAAAAAATATTTCATATCTCCCATAATATCTCTGATAAACTTTGTTGGAGAGATTGTGGCATATCAAGGAACTTAAGCCATATTATGTGGAACTGCCCACTCATTAATGTTTTTTGGAAAGATTGTTACAACCTTCTATCAGTAATGTTAGAAGTTGATTTACCCTTCACCAAACAATGTAGCTTGCTACACATATTTCCTTAAGAAATTTGCTTTGGAAAAAAAGCACTTATGATAACATTTAATTGAAACTGGAAAATCATACCCTCTTGTTACTAGATTATTAGCAAAATAGAATGTTTCCGAGAGCTGGAAAGAAACTATATATTTGAAGGGGTAATTAGTAAAGACCCTTTAAAATGGAAAATATGGGACACCAAATATTAAGTCCAATCTTTTTATCTCCTTTTTTTTCTTTTTTAAAGGTCGTACAATATTCTATTATTAAACTTAGTTAATTTGATTTGAATGAATGCAGTATCTTATTGAATGCCTGTGTAAATTCATCCTTAAATGCATTTTTTGGCCGGTTTCTCCAATGTAACAGCCTGTGTCACATAAAGTACATTGTATCATATAAACCACATTTGACGATGTACATGAATATGATCCTTTGATGTTATAGGTTTTGTTGTTATGTGTGGCTGTATCATTACAAATGTGTTGGCATAATTTACAGGCACGTTTGTTACAAGGTTTAGTTCCATTTTTTGTATTCAGTTGTTCATTGGCCAATTTTCTGCTGACAAGTTTTTGTTTCAGGTTTGGTGGTTGTTTAAATGCAAGGATGGGAGGTTTTGGGAATATATATTTTAATTCAGTATCTTCAATTAGTAATGGTTGTAAATCTTTGATTATTTTCCGAATTTTCTCTAAAATTAAATGGTATGTGGTCATTAGAGGTATACGTGAAGTAGTTTCTTTTGTTTTGTAGTTTAATAGGTGTTCTCTGGGTATTTTGATGGCAGTGGTTATTTTTTGGGTAATAATACGGGGTTTGTATCCCTTTTGTTTGAAAGATTCAGACAGTGTTTTTAAATTTTTATCACGGGCTCCAGTGTTTGAGCAAATTTCGATGGTATCTAATAGCTTGACTATGGATGATGGCTTGTTTGGTGTGGGAGGGATGGAAACTGGAGCTGTGTAGGTAATTACATCTGTCTGTAGGTTTCCTATATATAGATGAGTGGAGAGTGCCATTGGTGATGGATATAGTAGTGTCTAGAAAGTTTACCTGTTCTGTGGTGAAATCCATTTTAAGTTTTATAGATGAATGGAAGGTATTGGATGAATTATGAAAGTCTCTGAGTTTGCTTTCTCCTTCTGTCCAGATGATGAACAGAGCATCTATGTAACGGTAGTATTTGTATGGTTTGTAAATGGATACAGATAAGAATGTTTCTTCTAGATTGGCCATAAATAGATTTGCGTATTGTGGAGCCATTTTTGTGCCCATGGCAGTCCCCATCATCTGTAGGTAGGTATCTTGGTTAAAAGTAAAATAGTTGTGGGTAAGGATATATTCTATTAGTTTAACAATAATATCAGGGCCATATTTATTGTTTTGCTTGTTTGTTGAAAGAAACCTAAAGCATGCCTCAGTGCCATCTTTGTGTGGGATATTACTGTAAAGAGACTCTACATCCATGGTAACAAGTAGTGTGTTAGCAGGTAGGTTTTTAATCTGACTGAGTTTGTTGAGAAAGTCAGTGGTGTCTTGTATATAGCTACTGGTGTTACTAACTAATGGTTTAATGATGTTTTCAACAAATCCAGATATCTGTTCAGTCAGTGTGTCCATACCTGTAACAATTGGTCTCCCTGGGTGGCCTGTTTTATGGATTTTTGGCAGTAGGTAGAAAATCCCAGTTCTACTGAGGGTTCCATCTCATGTTAGTATTGCTTGAGACTTGATAAAGGGAGGTTAAGCCTTTCGAAGCTCGTCATTATAAATAAGAGGTTTGTCCAATACAAAAGGTATCAAATTATATTGCAATACTCATTATCAATCTATGTATATATATATATGGATTAAGAATTACTAAATTACTAAATTACTGGACATTCACGGCTGCTTCACTCTTCAATATATATATATATATATATATATATATATATATATATATATATATATATATACTGTATATACACGTAGAGAAAGCATGCAAAAAGACAGAGGGAGTTGAATATATATATATAGAGAGAGACACACATTAACTTCTAGGAAGCAGAGTTTGTGAATGACCCACATTGTGGCATTTCTATGTAGTGTAATTCAGTGGTTGTCAATATATGGCAGCCCCAAATCCATGGGTGCATTAAGGTTTTATGCTAAAATAAAATCTTTAATGGGATATTCCGGAATAAAAAATAATTTTTAAAGATGGTATAAATAAAATAAAAAAGTACCAACTGTTACCCTTCCCTAGCCCCATTATCAATAATGAATAGGTTACAGAGGAGAATAGATACATTTATCCATGAGGGGAAGTAAATGAGAATAAAAAAACAGACCTTAGTCGTAGATTTGGTACAGGGAGCTTGGGATATCAAAACATAAAGGATTACCAGAATGCAGCTCTGATTGCACATTTGATTAATCTAAATGATAGAAACTCAAATATTGAATAGGTAGAAATTGAAAGGGAAATAATAAATCTAGAAAAAGAAACATTATGGATATTTCAAGAGAAAATTCCTAAAATAAAATCTTTAATAGGATATTCCAGAAAAAAAAAATATTTTAAAAGATGGTATAAATTAAATAGATAATACCAACTGTTACACTTCCCTAGCCCCACTACCATCTAGACACTTTAGCTGACTATTTGGGATTCCCATGGCTGAAAAGACTGAGGAACGTTAATATTGTGGCTCTCAGGGATTTATACATTGATAATGAGATCAAAAAATGGGAAGATAAAAGAAGACTGGTGGCTAAATTAAGTGGTGGATGGCTTTACTATAAATCTGTATGTGAAAACGTAAAGTGTTCAAAATTCCACTTGTTATAACCAAGAAGCTTCATGCCTTCTCGAAGAATTGATCTTAAATCGATATAAAAACCATTTGATATCTAAATCAAACAAATTGATTAAGAAAAGAAAAATTGAGCAAACAACAAACGTTATGCTAATATGGGAAAAGGAACTCAAAAACAACATTTCACTAGAAACTTGGTATCAAGCCTTTTTGATTACGGGAAAATATATAAAATATGATAAATATAGAGAATTACATTATAAGATATACAGCAGATGGTATCTAGATTCATTGAAGTTGTCACACATTACGAGGCAAGTAAGTGATGGATTCTGTTGGAGAAAATGTGGAGAAGTGGGCTCTTTCAATCATATATGGTGGGATTGCCCACTTATTCAAACATTGTGGGGGAAATTTAACAAACACATTATAGACTTAATTAAAGGGGAATTAAAAATAAAGTGGCCCTTCTCCACATTTTCCCCACAGAACCTAACACTGGAAGTAAAAGCCTTCTTGATTTAGGGCTTGCTGGCAGCAAAGTCTCTCATAGCCTCCAAATGGAGACAGAAGATAATCCCAAATTGGGTGGAAGTAGCTAAAAAGATAGACAACAACTGGGAATTAGAAAAAAACTACACTGAAATGGGACTAATAAACAAATCCCATTGAATATCGATAATCTGGGAAACAACCAAAGACGTATAAAATATCTTTAGTTGTAACTTAATGAGCCACTGGACAAAGACTGACTAAGACTTTCAATAGTTAAATTGGAATAGAATTTGTCCCTGCCTTCGACCCTGCCTTCCCTGACCGCCCCCTTCATTGGTAACCTAGGTTCAACCGCAGTGCTCCAGACATTTAATTTTTTTGCAGTCATGTGAGTGTATGAATATGTATGGCAACTAAAATGAGAGGAAATGTATATTGTGGATTAATTTATAAGTATGAAGTTGCATGTTTTATTACTGTATTTACATTGTTTGATGTCACGTTTGATCTGACTTTTTTTTTATTGTAATGTATGTGAACAATCAATAAAATGTATTTAAAAAAATAAAAATAAAAAAATGGTACTTTTCTGTATCACCTTAACTGTCATTAATTAACTTTCCCATTGCAGCTGATTAGCAGGAAGACCATGTTCAATTGGTTAAACCAGAATGGTCCTCTCTTCCTCCTTATTACCTGCCACCGTGGGAGTTAATCACCTTATATAAAGGTTGTTACAGAGGAGAAGAAAATCCTTTCATATAATTTATGTTTAAAATAGACAATGTTCAAGCTCAGTTACCTAACATTTCCATTTGACATTTTCAATTAAAACAGCTGCAAATATATTTATTTACACATGTACTTTCTGTTTCAGTAGTATCCGTATAAGAAGTAAAGTGTAAAAAAAAAAAAGGATGTATACACTATACTCAATCTAATAATCTAATGATAGTAACCACAAAGATTGCTCTTGGTGATATAGTTGTGTCTGAAAAAAAATATTTGTCTGTACCAGTCTCTTATTGCTTCTTTCTTTCTTTCTTTATTTGTAGCACTGAAATGGTATCCACACAGCAGTCAACTTCCTGTCTTTGGTTCGCCCTCATATTCTTTTCACAGACATTCTTTGTTTTCTTATTATTTCTCAATATATCCAGATATTCAACTAAAGTGCCAGAACCCCCCAAAAAACATGATCTCTCTGCAGAAAAGGAACCTGAACTGACTATCTTGCTGTGGACTTGGCCATTTGGAAATAGCTTTCCTCTGAATCAGTGTCCTGAGAGTTTAAGTGCTTCTAGATGCTTCTATACTGCTAATCGTAGCTTGTACTCTTCTTCAGATGTTGTTATTTTTCATCACAGAGATGTATGTAACTCTATGAAACTCATGCCTCAGATACCAAGACCTCCAGGACAGTACTGGGTGTGGTTCAACTTAGAGCCACCAAGTCAGAGCCCGAATCTGGGAATGATGGATAATCTCATTAATCTGACCATGTCTTATCTAGAAGACTCAGACATCTTCATTCCTTATGGTTCTCTTGAGGAGAAAAATCTCACCCAGAAGTTCATTATCCCAGAAAAGTCCCACCTTGTTGCCTGGGCAGTCAGTAACTGGAATCCACAATCCAAACGGGTTCAGTATTATCATGAACTGGAAAAATACATAAATATTGACATTTATGGGAGGCAACATATTCCTTTAGACAGGAAAAGTGGGCTTGATACCTTCTCTAAATACAAGTTCTACCTGGCATTTGAGAACTCACAGCATAAAGACTACATTACAGAGAAGCTTTGGAATAATGCTCTCATGTCTGGGACCGTGCCTGTTGTTCTAGGCCCACCTCGGGAAAACTATGAGAGATTTATACCTCGAGACTCCTTTATTCATGTAGAAGATTTTGTCAGTGCTAAAGAACTAGCTGCTTACCTTTTGAAGCTGGACAGAGACAACCAGAGATATCAACAATACTTTGAATGGAGGTCAAAATTTCAGGTTGCAGTACACGCAGGTTTTGCTAACCGTTACTGCAAGGCATGTAAAGTGTTAAAAAAGGCCCCTTCATGTAAGATCATACCCAGTCTAACCACATGGTTCACATGACACATATTAAACTTTTATTCCTCTATCATGCAAGTCTTACATATTACAAAAGATGCTTTTTGCATAAAAAAAATACATAAAACTTATTCAATTTAATTTTAATGCAGAGAGTATTTGTGTCTCTAGACATTACTGGCAATCAGGTATGGTTCATACATCTATATGTTATAGGCAACTTATAAACATACATTATGTAGAAAAAACAATACAAATTAGATACTTGTGCTTGTACATGTTGCCTAGCGTGCAAACAAATGATCAGTAAATCTAATTTAATTCAGTTTATAGTTTGTAGTTATTTAATACAAGTTGGCTTGATAAAATTAGATTTTGTGTGAAGTCAGTTTCAAATATTAATTAAATAAATTTAGTTTAGAGTTTTGAGGGGAGCTAGTTAAAAGTTGCCCCCTATTCCAGTATTCATAACATTTGTGATGGTTACTGGTGTCAAATAAAGAATTTTTAAATTGTATTTCCAAATTTATAAACTCAAGTTAAAAGTAGGGGGATTCAAAAAATATAAGTAGGTAGAGAGTAACATAACACACTTACATAAAGAGTAACCCAACACCCAACACGCTTAATTATAGACTAGATTTACACAAGAACTATGTAAAGAACACATGCTCATTTGCAGAACTTGCACATTGTTTAGCAGCAAAACGCAAATATGCTTGTTTGTAGATAAAGTTTTTGTTTTTTAATTTTTAATATTTTTAGATTATATAGCTCCTAAAAAATTTGGTGATGGATCATATATTATAAAAAAGAGAACTTAGAAGCCTGGAGACGCATTATTAAAAAATATAATTTAATTCCTACGTTTAGCCCCTTAACGCCTTTGAAATCGTTGTTAATTCGGAATTTAACACCATCAATAAAAGAATGGATCAATAAAGGTATCTTAAGGATTAAAGACACATTTATAGAGGGGAAGCTTGCCTCGTTTAATCAACTAAAAGAGAAATTTAACATTTCACTTAGTGGTTGGCTGACTTACAATCAGTTTACAGCATCCTTATTCACCTACAAAAAAAACTAAGTCAGAGGTGCTCATAAGAGAATGAACCAACCTTAATAGGTTAGTTCTATGGCCATGAAAAGCCACTCTGAGAGCAGCCTATTTTAGCTCACTTGTGCCCTTCACAGGGAGAAATATCCTGTAGTATATCAGTCTGGTCCCACTCAAAAGAGTGACCCAGCCCCGAAATACCAGGCAATTCTACCCTGAACAGGAGAAACAGCAAACCCCAGACCCGTTTTGGCCTTTATGGGCCTCGTCAGTGAGGTGTAGCTGAACTCCCTAAGGCACAGTGAGCAAGGGGTCCACGTCTGGAGTCCGCTATTACCCTTAGGGAGACTAAACCCTAAAGGTAATTTGCATATACAAAACAACTAAGTCAGAGGTGCTCATTATATTCACCTATAATAAAGCCATGCCACTTAGAAGTCAACTGACCCTAACTGAAAATGTATACAGGCATTAGAAAAACAACATACTGTTTCTAAGTGCTTTTCCTTTATCAAAGCAAATATATAAAAAGGAAAAACAAACTGCATGAAACAGTGGGAACAAGACCTGAGAGTCAAGATTGGGAAAGACTCTTGGTATAGAGCCTTCAAACTAACAAACCAATTTATTAAACAAACTACACTTAGAGAAGTATACTTTAAAACTATCTATAATTGGTATATGATGCCTGAAAAAATATTTCATATCTCCCATAATATCTCTGATAAACTTTGTTGGAGAGATTGTGGCATATCAAGGAACTTAAGCCATATTATGTGGAACTGCCCACTCATTAATGTTTTTTGGAAAGATTGTTACAACCTTCTATCAGTAATGTTAGAAGTTGATTTACCCTTCACCAAACAATGTAGCTTGCTACACATATTTCCTTAAGAAATTTGCTTTGGGAAAAAAAGCACTTATGAAAACATTTAATTGGAACTGGAAAATCATACCCTCTTGTTACTAGATTATTAGCAAAATAGAATGTTTCAGAGAGCTGGAAAGAAACTATATATTTGAAGGGGTAATTAGTAAAGACCCTTTAAAATGGAAAATATGGGACACCAAATATTAAGTCCAATCTTTTTATCTCCTTTTTTTTCTTTTTTAAAGGTCGTACAATATTCTATTATTAAACTTAGTTAATTTGATTTGAATGAATGCAGTATCTTATTGAATGCCTGTGTAAATTCATCCTTAAATGCATTTTTTGGCCGGTTTCTCCAATGTAACAGCCTGTGTCACATAAATTACATTGTATCATATAAACCACATTTGACGATGTACATGAATATGATCCTTTGATGTTATAGGTTTTGTTGTTATGTGTGGCTGTATCATTACAAATGTGTTGGCATAATTTACAAGCATGTTTGTTACAAGGTTTAGTTCCATTTTTTGTATTCAGTTGTTCATTGGCCAATTTTCTGCTGACAAGTTTTTGTTTCAGGTTTGGTGGTTGTTTAAATGCAAGGATGGGAGGTTTTGGGAATATATATTTTAATTCAGTATCTTCAATTAGTAATGGTTGTAAATCTTTGATTATTTTCCGAATTTTCTCTAAAATTAAATGGTATGTGGTCATTAGAGGTATACGTGAAGTAGTTTCTTTTGTTTTGTAGTTTAATAGGTGTTCTCTGGGTATTTGATGGCAGTGGTTATTTTTTGGGTAATAATACGGGGTGTGTATCCCTTTTGTTTGAAAGATTCAGACAGTGTTTTTAAATTTTTATCACGGTCTCCAGTGTTTGAGCAAATCCGATGGTATCTAATAGCTTGACTATGGATGATGGCTTGTTTGGTGTGGGAGGGATGGAAACTGGAGCTGTGTAGGTAATTACATCTGTCTGTAGGTTTCCTATATATAGATGAGTGGAGAGTGCCATTGGTGATGGATATAGTAGTGTCTAGAAAGTTTACCTGTTCTGTGGTGAAATCCATTTTAAGTTTTATAGATGAATGGAAGGTATTGGATGAATTATGAAAGTCTCTGAGTTTGCTTTATCCTTCTGTCCAGATGATGAACAGAGCATCTATGTAACGGTAGTATTTGTATGGTTTGTAAATGGATACAGATAAGAATGTTTCTTCTAGATTGGCCATAAATAGATTTGCGTATTGTGGAGCCATTTTTGTGCCCATGGCAGTCCCCATCATCTGTAGGTAGGTATCTTGGTTAAAAGTAAAATAGTTGTGGGTAAGGATATATTCTATTAGTTTAACAATAATATCAGGGCCATATTTATTGTTTTGCTTGTTTGTTGAAAGAAACCTAAAGCATGCCTCAGTGCCATCTTTGTGTGGGATATTACTGTAAAGAGACTCTACATCCATGGTAACAAGTAGTGTGTTAGCAGGTAGGTTTTTAATCTGACTGAGTTTGTTGAGAAAGTCAGTGGTGTCTTGTATACAGCTACTGGTGTTACTAACTAATGGTTTAATGATGTTTTCAACAAATCCAGATATCTGTTCAGTCAGTGTGTCCATACCTGTAACAATTGGTCTCCCTGGGTTGCCTGGTTTATGGATTTTTGGCAGTAGGTAGAAAATCCCAGTTCTACTGAGGGTTCCATCTCATGTTAGTATTGCTTGAGACTTGATAAAGGGAGGTTAAGCCTTTCGAAGCTCGTCATTATAAATAAGAGGTTTGTCCAATACAAAAGGTATTAAATTATATTGCAATACTCATTATCAATCTATGTATATATATATATATGGATTAAGAATTACTAAATTACTAAATTACTGGACATTCACGGCTGCTTCACTCTTCAATATATATATATATATATATATATATATATATATATATATATATATATATATATGTGTGTATACTGTATATACACGTAGAGAAAGCATGCAAAAAGACAGAGGGAGTTGCATATATATATATAGAGAGAGACACACATTAACTTCTAGGAAGCAGAGTTTGTGAATGACCCACATTGTGGCATTTCTATGTAGTGTAATTCAGTGGTTGTCAATATATGGCAGCCCCAAATCCATGGGTGCATTAAGGTTTTATGCTAAAATAAAATCTTTAATGGGATATTCCGGAATAAAAAATAATTTTTAAAGATGGTATAAATAAAATAAAAAAGTACCAACTGTTACCCTTCCCTAGCCCCATTATCAATAATGAATAGGTTACAGAGGAGAATATATACATTTATCCATGAGGGGAAGTAAATGAGAATAAAAAAACAGACCTTAGTCGTAGATTTGGTACAGGGAGCTTGGGATATCAAAACATAAAGGATTACCAGAATGCAGCTCTGATTGCACATTTGATTAATCTAAATGATAGAAACTCAAATATTGAATAGGTAGAAATTGAAAGGGAAATAATAAATCTAGAAAAAGAAACATTATGGATATTTCAAGAGAAAATTCCTAAAATAAAATCTTTAATAGGATATTCCAGAAAAAAAAAATATTTTAAAAGATGGTATAAATTAAATAGATAATACCAACTGTTACACTTCCCTAGCCCCACTACCATCTAGACACTTTAGCTGACTATTTGGGATTCCCATGGCTGAAAAGACTGAGGAACGTTAATATTGTGGCTCTCAGGGATTTATACGTTGATAATGAGATCAAAAAATGGGAAGATATAAGAAGACTGGTGGCTAAATTAAGTGGTGGATGGCTTTACTATAAATCTGTATGTGAAAACGTAAAGTGTTCAAACTTCCACTTGTTATAACCAAGAAGCTTCATGCCTTCTCGAAGAATTGATCTTAAATCGATATAAAAACCATTTGATATCTAAATCAAACAAATTGATTAAGAAAAGAAAAATTGAGCAAACAACAAACGTTATGCTAATATGGGAAAAGGAACTCAAAAACAACATTTCACTAGAAACTTGGTATCAAGCCTTTTTGATTACGGGAAAATATATAAAATATGATAAATATAGAGAATTACATTATAAGATATACAGCAGATGGTATCTAGATTCATTGAAGTTGTCACACATTACGAGGCAAGTAAGTGATGGATTCTGTTGGAGAAAATGTGGAGAAGTGGGCTCTTTCAATCATATATGGTGGGATTGCCCACTTATTCAAACATTGTTCGGAAAATTTAACAAACACATTATAGACTTAATTAAAGGGGAATTAAAAATGAAGTGGCCCTTCTCCACATTTTCCCCACAGACCTAACACTGGAAGTAAAAGCCTTCTTGATTTAGGGCTTGCTGGCAGCAAAGTCTCTCATAGCCTCCAAATGGAGACAGAAGATAATCCCAAATTGGGTGGAAGTAGCTAAAAAGATAGACAACCACTGGGAATTAGAAAAAAACTACTCTGAAATGGGACTAATGAACAAATCCCATCGAAAATGGATAATCTGGGAAATAACCAAAGACGTATAAAATATCTTTAGTTGTAACTTAATGAGCCACTGGACAAAGACTGACTAAGGGCCTCATTCTATTATCGGCCGTAAACCGGCCGTAAGGCTGCGATTCCTTGCGGGGGTCCCGTTACCTCGCAATTCAATTAAACGGCCCCGCAAGGATCTCCTTCTACGGCTGGCCGTAAATCTTGCAACCGGCCGTAAACTCTGAAATCTAAAAAGTCAAAAATAAATTCAAGACAGCACTGTAAAGCTCTGTAAATGCTAGGGATCATATTGGGGGACATGAGGATTAAAAGTAACCCACTCTCAAGCTTGCACATCAGCCCAAACCCGAGTTTAAATTAACTGTTTATTTTCCAGCTGCGGCGTGGGCGGGTCTGAAGTGCTCCAAGCCCTATGGACTTTTTACATGGATATTTGACGTATATTAAAAAAAAAATTTTTTACGCATTTGAGTATAGGGGAATTTTGTGCTATTTTTGCTAACACCGAAAATCACTTTATAGTCTTCTCAAAGTGCAGGATGGCTTTATTTGGGCTATATTTCGTGCTTAATTGGTGCTAGCGGGACCTCTTTCCTGCAAGTAAGCTGCGGCTCGGTTTTAGCCTTGCAGAGAGGGTTCCCGGAGCAATTGAATTGCAAATAAGATTTTCTTACGGCCGATTTCCTTGCGGCCGCAAGGGATAGCAAGGCGCCGGCCGCAAGCCTGCCGGAATCCCCGGCCGGAGGGGAATAGAATAGCAGAAAAGCTTGCGGCCGGTCCTTGCGGCCCCGCAACGGCTGCGGCCGATAATAGAATGATAATAAAATGGTACTTTTCTGTATCACCTTAACTTTCATTAATTAACTTTCCCAGTGCAGATGATTAGCAGTAAGAACAGGTTTAATTGGTTAAACCAGAATGGTCTTCTCTTCCTCCTTATTACCTGCCACCGTGGGAGTTAATCACCTTATATAAAGGTAGTTACAGAGGAGAAGAAAATCCTTTCATATAATTTATGTTTAAAATAGACAACGTTCAAGCACAGTTACCTAACATTTCCATTTGACATTTTCAATTAAAACAACTGCAAATATATTTATTTACACATGTACTTTCTGTTTCAGTATTATCCGTATCAGAAGTAAAGTGTAAAAAAAAAAGGATATATACACTATACTCAATCTAATAATCTAATGATAGTAACCACAAAGATTGCTCTTGGTGATATAGTTGTGTCTGAAAAAAAAATATTTGCCTGTACCAGTCTCTTATTGCTTCTTTCTTTCTTTCTTTATTTGTAGCACTGAAATGGTATCCACACAGCAGTCAACTTCCTGTCTTTGGTTTGCCCTCATATTCTTTTCACAGACATTCTTTGTTTTCTTATTATTTCTCAATATATCCAGATATACAACTAAAGTGCCAGAACCCCCCAAAAAACATGATCTCTCTGCAGAAAAGGAACCTGAACTGACTATCTTGCTGTGGACTTGGCCATTTGGAAATAGCTTTCCTCTGAATCAGTGTCCTGAGAGTTTAAGTGCTTCTAGGTGCTTCTATACTGCTAATCGTAGCTTGTACTCTTCTTCAGATGTTGTTATTTTCCATCACAGAGATGTATGTAACTCTATGAAACTCATGCCTCAGATACCAAGACCTCCAGGACAGTACTGGGTGTGGCTCAACGTAGAGTCACCAAGTCAGAGCCCGAATCTGGGAATGATGGATAATCTCATTAATCTGACCATGTCTTATCGAGAAGACTCAGACATCTTCATTCCTTATGGTTCTCTTGAGGAGAAAAATCTCACCCAGAAGTTAATTATCCCAGAAAAGTCCCACCTTGTTGCCTGGGCAGTCAGTAACTGGAATCCACAATCCAAACGGGTTCAGTATTATCATGAACTTGAAAAATACATAAATATTGACATTTATGGGAGGCAACATATTCCTTTAGACATGAAAAGTGCGCTTGATACCTTCTCTAAAAACAAGTTCTATCTGGCATTTGAGAACTCACAGCATAAAGACTACATTACAGAGAAGCTTTGGAATAATGCTCTCATGTCTGGGTCCGTGCCTGTTGTTCTAGGCCCACCTCGGGAAAACTATGAGAGATTTATACCTCGAGACTCCTTTATTCATGTAGAAGATTTTGTCACTGCTAAAGAACTAGCTGCTTACCTTTTGAAGCTGGACAGAGACAACCAGAGATATCAACAATACTTTGAATGGAGGTCAAAATTTCAGGTTGCAGTACAAGCAGATTTTGGTAACAGTTACTGCAAGGCATGTAAAGTGTTAAAAAAGGCCCCTTCATGTAAGATCATACCCAGTCTAACCACATGGTTCACATGACACTTATTAGAAGTTTATTCCTCTATCATGCAAGTCTTACATATTACAAAAGATGCTTTTTGCATAAAAAAATACATAAAACGTATTCAATTTAATTTTAATGCAGAGAGTATTTGTGTCTCTAGACATTACTCATGTTAGTATTGCTTGAGACTTGATAAAGGGAGGTTAAGCCTTTCGAAAGCTCGTCATTATAAATAAGAGGTTTGTCCAATACAAAAGGTATCAAATTATATTGCAATACTCATTATCAATCTATGTATATATATATATGGATCAAGAATTACTAAATTACTAAATTACTGGACATTCACGGCTGCTTCACTCTTCAAAAAAAAATTATATATATATATATATATATATATATATATATATATATATAGATAGATATATGTGTGTGTGTGTATACTGTATATACACGTAGAGAAAGCATGCAAAAAGAGAGAGGGCATTGCATATATATATAGAGAGAGACACACATTAACTTCTAGGAAGCAGAGTTTGTAAATGACCGACATTGTGGCATTTCTATGTAGTGTAATTCAGTGGTTGTCAATATATGGCAGCCCCAAATCCATGGGTGCATTAAGGTTTTATGCTAAAATAAAATCTTTAATGGGATATTCTGGAATAAAAAATAATTTTAAAAGATGGTATAAATTAAATAGAAAGTACCAACTGTTACCCTTCCCTAGCCCCATTATCGATAATGAATAGGTTACAGAGGAGAATAGATACATTTATCCATGAGGGGAAGTAAATGAGAATAAAAAAAACAGACCTTAGTCGTAGATTTGGTACAGGGAGCTTGGGATATCAAAACATAAAGGATTACCAGAATGCAGCTCTGATTGCACATTTGATTAATCTAAATGATAGAAACTCAAATATTGAATAGGTAGAAATAGAAAGGGAATTAATAAATCTAGAAAAAGAAACATTATGGATTTTTCAAGAGAAAATTTCTAAAATAAAATCTTTAATAGCATATTCCAGAAAAAAAATATATTTTAAAAGATGGTATAAATTAAATAGATAATACCAACTGTTACACTTCCCTAGCCCCACTACCATCTAGACACTTTAGCTGACTATTTGGGATTCCCATGGCTGAAAAGACTGAGGAAAGTTAATATTGTGGCTCTCAGGGATTTATACGTTGATAATGAGATCAAAAAATGGGAAGATATAAGAAGGCTGGTGGCTAAATTAAGTGGTGGATGGCTTTACTATAAATCCGTATGTGAAAACGTAAAGTATTCAAACTTCCACTTGTTATAACCAAGAAGCTTCATGCCTTCTCGAAGAATTGATCTAAAAACCATTTGATATCTAAATCAAACAAATTGATTAAGAAAAGAAAAATTGAGCAAACAAACGTTATGCTAAAATGGGAAAAGGAACTCAAAAACAACATTTCACTAGAAACTTGGTATCAAGCCTTTTTGATTACGGGAAAATATATAAAATATGATAAATATAGAGAATTAAGTTATAAGATATACAGCAGATGGTATCTAGATCCATTGAAGTTGTCACACATTACGAGGCAAGTAAGTGATGGATTCTGTTGGAGAAAATGTGGAGAAGTGGGCTCTTTCAACCATATATGGTGGGATTGCCCACTTATTCAAACATTGTTCGGAAAATTTAACAAACACATTATAGACTTAATTAAAGGGGAATTAAAAATGAAGTGGCCCTTCTCCACATTTTCCCCACAGACCTAACACTGGAAGTAAAAGCCTTCTTGATTTAGGGCTTGCTGGCAGCAAAGTCTCTCATAGCCTCCAAATGGAGACAGAAGATAATCCCAAATTGGGTGGAAGTAGCTAAAAAGATAGACAACTACTGGGAATTAGAAAAAAACTACTCTGAAATGGGACTAATGAACAAATCCCATCGAAAATGGATAATCTGGGAAATAACCAAAGACGTATAAAATATCTTTAGTTGTAACTTAATGAGCCACTGGACAAAGACTGACTAAGGGCCTCATTCTATTATCGGCCGTAAACCGGCCGTAAGGCTGCGATTCCTTGCGGGGGTCCCGTTACCTCGCAATTCAATTAAACGGCCCCGCAAGGATCTCCTTCTACGGCTGGCCGTAAATCTTGCAACCGGCCGTAAACTCTGAAATCTAAAAAGTCAAAAATAAATTCAAGACAGCACTGTAAAGCTCTGTAAATGCTAGGGATCATATTGGGGGACATGAGGATTAAAAGTAACCCACTCTCAAGCTTGCACATCAGCCCAAACCCGAGTTTAAATTAACTGTTTATTTTCCAGCTGCGGCGTGGGCGGGTCTGAAGTGCTCCAAGCCCTATGGACTTTTTACATGGATATTTGACGTATATTAAAAAAAAAATTTTTTACGCATTTGAGTATAGGGGAATTTTGTGCTATTTTTGCTAACACCGAAAATCACTTTATAGTCTTCTCAAAGTGCAGGATGGCTTTATTTGGGCTATATTTCGTGCTTAATTGGTGCTAGCGGGACCTCTTTCCTGCAAGTAAGCTGCGGCTCGGTTTTAGCCTTGCAGAGAGGGTTCCCGGAGCAATTGAATTGCAAATAAGATTTTCTTACGGCCGATTTCCTTGCGGCCGCAAGGGATAGCAAGGCGCCGGCCGCAAGCCTGCCGGAATCCCCGGCCGGAGGGGAATAGAATAGCAGAATAGCTTGCGGCCGGTCCTTGCGGCCCCGCAACGGCTGCGGCCGATAATAGAATGATAATAAAATGGTACTTTTCTGTATCACCTTAACTTTCATTAATTAACTTTCCCAGTGCAGATGATTAGCAGTAAGAACAGGTTCAATTGGTTAAACCAGAATGGTCTTCTCTTCCTCCTTATTACCTGCCACCGTGGGAGTTAATCACCTTATATAAAGGTAGTTACAGAGGAGAAGAAAATCCTTTCATATAATTTATGTTTAAAATAGACAACGTTCAAGCACAGTTACCTAACATTTCCATTTGACATTTTCAATTAAAACAACTGCAAATATATTTATTTACACATGTACTTTCTGTTTCAGTATTATCCGTATCAGAAGTAAAGTGTAAAAAAAAAAGGATGTATACACTATACTCAATCTAATAATCTAATGATAGTAACCACAAAGATTGCTCTTGGTGATATAGTTGTGTCTGAAAAAAAAATATTTCCCTGTACCAGTCTCTTATTGCTTCTTTCTTTCTTTCTTTATTTGTAGCACTGAAATGGTATCCACACAGCAGTCAACTTCCTGTCTTTGGTTTGCCCTCATATTCTTTTCACAGACATTCTTTGTTTTCTTATTATTTCTCAATATATCCAGATATTCAACTAAAGTGCCAGAACCCCCCAAAAAACATGATCTCTCTGCAGAAAAGGAACCTGAACTGACTATCTTGCTGTGGACTTGGCCATTTGGAAATAGCTTTCCTCTGAATCAGTGTCCTGAGAGTTTAAGTGCTTCTAGATGCTTCTATACTGCTAATCGTAGCTTGTACTCTTCTTCAGATGTTGTTATTTTCCATCACAGAGATGTATGTAACTCTGTGAAACTCATGCCTCAGATACCAAGACCTCCAGGACAGTACTGGGTGTGGCTCAACGTAGAGTCACCAAGTCAGAGCCCGAATCTGGGAATGATGGATAATCTCATTAATCTGACCATGTCTTATCGAGAAGACTCAGACATCTTCATTCCTTATGGTTCTCTTGAGGAGAAAAATCTCACCCAGAAGTTAATTATCCCAGAAAAGTCCCACCTTGTTGCCTGGGCAGTCAGTAACTGGAATCCACAATCCAAACGGGTTCAGTATTATCATGAACTGGAAAAATACATAAATATTGACATTTATGGGAGGCAACATATTCCTTTAGACAGGAAAAGTGCGCTTGATACCTTCTCTAAATACAAGTTCTACCTGGCATTTGAGAACTCACAGCATAAAGACTACATTACAGAGAAGCTTTGGAATAATGCTATCATGTCTGGGTCCGTGCCTGTTGTTCTAGGCCCACCTCGGGAAAACTATGAGAGATTTATACCTCCAGACTCCTTTATTCATGTAGAAGATTTTGTCAGTGCTAAAGAACTAGCTGCTTACCTTTTGAAGCTGGACAGAGACAACCAGAGATATCAACAATACTTTGAATGGATGTCAAAATTTCAGGTTGCAGTACAAGCAGATTTTGGTAACAGTTACTGCAAGGCATGTAAAGTGTTAAAAAAGGCCCCTTCATGTAAGATCATACCCAGTCTAACCACATGGTTCACATGACACATATTAACAGTTTATTCCTCTATCATGCAAGTCTTACATATTACAAAAGCTGCTTTTTGCATTAAAAAAAAATACATAAAACTTATTCAATTTAATTTTAATGCAGAGAGTATTTGTGTCTCTAGACATTACTCATGTTAGTATTGCTTGAGACTTGATAAAGGGAGGTTAAGCCTTTCGAAAGCTCGTCATTATAAATAAGAGGTTTGTCCAATACAAAAGGTATCAAATTATATTGCAATACTCATTATCAATCTATGTATATATATATATGGATCAAGAATTACTAAATTACTAAATTACTGGACATTCACGGCTGCTTCACTCTTCAAAAAAAAATAATATATATATATATATATATATATATATAGATAGATATATGTGTGTGTGTGTGTATACTGTATATACACGTAGAGAAAGCATGCAAAAAGAGAGAGGGCATTGCATATATATATAGAGAGAGACACACATTAACTTCTAGGAAGCAGAGTTTGTGAATGACCCACATTGTGGCATTTCTATGTAGTGTAATTCAGTGGTTGTCAATATATGGCAGCCCCAAATCCATGGGTGCATTAAGGTTTTATGCTAAAAAAAAATCTTTAATGGGATATTCTGGAATAAAAAATAATTTTAAAAGATGGTATAAATTAAATAGAAAGTACTAACTGTAACCCTTCCCTAGCCCCATTATCGATAATGAATAGGTTACAGAGGAGAATAGATACATTTATCCATGAGGGGAAGTAAATGAGAATAAAAAAAACAGACCTTAGTCGTAGATTTGGTACAGGGAGCTTGGGATATCAAAACATAAAGGATTACCAGAATGCAGCTCTGATTGCACATTTGATTAATCTAAATGATAGAAACTCAAATATTGAATAGGTAGAAATAGAAAGGGAATTAATAAATCTAGAAAAAGAAACATTATGGATATTTCAAGAGAAAAATTCCTAAAATAAAATCTTTAATAGGATATTCCGGAAAAAAAATATATTTTAAAAGATGGTATAAATTAAATAGATAATACCAACTGTTACACTTCCATAGCCCCACTACCATCTAGACACTTTAGCTGACTATTTGGGATTCCCATGGCTGAAAAGACTGAGGAAAGTTAATATTGTGGCTCTCATGGATTTATACGTTGATAATGAGATCAAAAAATGGGAAGATATAAGAAGGCTGGTGGCTAAATTAAGTGGTGGATGGCTTTACTATAAATCCGTATGTGAAAACGTAAAGTATTCAAACTTCCACTTGTTATAACCAAGAAGCTTCATGCCTTCTCGAAGAATTGATCTAAAAAACATTTGATATCTAAATCAAACAAATTGATTAAGAAAAGAAAAATTGAGCAAACAAACGTTATGCTAAAATGGGAAAAGGAACTCAAAAACAACATTTCACTAGAAACTTGGTATCAAGCCTTTTTGATTACGGGAAAATATATAAAATATGATAAATATAGAGAATTAAGTTATAAGATATACAGCAGATGGTATCTAGATCCATTGAAGTTGTCACACATTACGAGGCAAGTAAGTGATGGATTCTGTTGGAGAAAATGTGGAGAAGTGGGCTCTTTCAATCATATATGGTGGGATTGCCCACTTATTCAAACATTGTTCGGAAAATTTAACAAACACATTATAGACTTAATTAAAGGGGAATTAAAAATGAAGTAGCCCTTCTCCACATTTTCCCCACAGACCTAACACTGGAAGTAAAAGCCTTCTTGATTTAGGGCTTGCTGGCAGCAAAGTCTCTCATAGCCTCCAAATGGAGACAGAAGATAATCCCAAATTGGGTGGAAGTAGCTAAAAAGATAGACAACCACTGGGAATTAGAAAAAAACTACTCTGAAATGGGACTAATGAACAAATCCCATCGAAAATGGATAATCTGGGAAATAACCAAAGACGTATAAAATATCTTTAGTTGTAACTTAATGAGCCACTGGACAAAGACTGACTAAGACTTTCAATAGTTAAATTGGAATAGAATTTGTCCCTGCCTTCGACCCTGCCTTCCCTGACCGCCCCCTTCATTGGTAACCTAGGTTCAACCGCAGTGCTCCAGACATTTAATTTTTTTGCAGTCATGTGAGTGTATGAATATGTATGGCAACTAAAATGAGAGGAAATGTATATTGTGGATTAATTTATAAGTATGAAGTTGCATGTTTTATTACTGTATTTACATTGTTTGATGTCACGTTTGATCTGACTTTTTTTTTATTGTAATGTATGTGAACAATCAATAAAATGTATTTAAAAAAATAAAAATAAAAAAATGGTACTTTTCTGTATCACCTTAACTGTCATTAATTAACTTTCCCATTGCAGATGATTAGCAGGAAGACCATGTTCAATTGGTTAAACCAGAATGGTCCTCTCTTCCTCCTTATTACCTGCCACCGTGGGAGTTAATCACCTTATATAAAGGTTGTTACAGAGGAGAAGAAAATCCTTTCATATAATTTATGTTTAAAATAGACAATGTTCAAGCACAGTTACCTAACATTTCCATTTGACATTTTCAATTAAAACAACTGCAAATATATTTATTTACACATGTACTTTCTGTTTCAGTATTATCCGTATCAGAAGTAAAGTGTAAAAAAAAAAGGATGTATACACTATACTCAATCTAATAATCTAATGATAGTAACCACAAAGATTGCTCTTGGTGATATAGTTGTGTCTGAAAAAAAAATATTTGCCTGTACCAGTCTCTTATTGCTTCTTTCTTTCTTTCTTTATTTGTAGCACTGAAATGGTATCCACACAGCAGTCAACTTCCTGTCTTTGGTTTGCCCTCATATTCTTTTCACAGACATTCTTTGTTTTCTTATTATTTCTCAATATATCCAGATATTCAACTAAAGTGCCAGAACCCCCCAAAAAACATGATCTCTCTGCAGAAAAGGAACCTGAACTGACTGTCTTGCTGTGGACTTGGCCATTTGGAAATAGCTTTCCTCTGAATCAGTGTCCTGAGAGTTTAAGTGCTTCTAGATGCTTCTATACTGCTAATCGTAGCTTGTACTCTTCTTCAGATGTTGTTATTTTCCATCACAGAGATGTATGTAACTCTGTGAAACTCATGCCTCAGATACCAAGACCTCCAGGACAGTACTGGGTGTGGCTCAACGTAGAGTCACCAAGTCAGAGCCCGAATCTGGGAATGATGGATAATCTCATTAATCTGACCATGTCTTATCGAGAAGACTCAGACATCTTCATTCCTTATGGTTCTCTTGAGGAGAAAAATCTCACCCAGAAGTTCATTATCCCAGAAAAGTCCCACCTTGTTGCCTGGGCAGTCAGTAACTGGAATCCACAATCCAAACGGGTTCAGTATTATCATGAACTGGAAAAATACATAAATATTGACATTTATGGGAGGCAACATATTCCTTTAGACATGAAAAGTGCGCTTGATACCTTCTCTAAAAACAAGTTCTATCTGGCATTTGAGAACTCACAGCATAAAGACTACATTACAGAGAAGCTTTGGAATAATGCTCTCATGTCTGGGTCCGTGCCTGTTGTTCTAGGCCCACCTCGGGAAAACTATGAGAGATTTATACCTCCAGACTCCTTTATTCATGTAGAAGATTTTGTCACTGCTAAAGAACTAGCTGCTTACCTTTTGAAGCTGGACAGAGACAACCAGAGATATCAACAATACTTTGAATGGAGGTCAAAATTTCAGGTTGCAGTACAAGCAGATTTTGGTAACAGTTACTGCAAGGCATGTAAAGTGTTAAAAAAGGCCCCTTCATGTAAGATCATACCCAGTCTAACCACATGGTTCACATGACACATATTAACAGTTTATTCCTCTATCATGCAAGTCTTACATATTACAAAAGCTGCTTTTTGCATTAAAAAAAAATACATAAAACTTATTCAATTTAATTTTAATGCAGAGAGTATTTGTGTCTCTAGACATTACTCATGTTAGTATTGCTTGAGACTTGATAAAGGGAGGTTAAGCCTTTCGAAAGCTCGTCATTATAAATAAGAGGTTTGTCCAATACAAAAGGTATCAAATTATATTGCAATACTCATTATCAATCTATGTATATATATATATGGATCAAGAATTACTAAATTACTAAATTACTGGACATTCACGGCTGCTTCACTCTTCAAAAAAAAATAATATCTATCTATATATATATATATATATATATATATATATATATAGATAGATATATGTGTGTGTGTGTATACTGTATATACACGTAGAGAAAGCATGCAAAAAGACAGAGGGAGTTGCATATATATATATAGAGAGAGACACACATTAACTTCTAGGAAGCAGAGTTTGTGAATGACCCACATTGTGGCATTTCTATGTAGTGTAATTCAGTGGTTGTCAATATATGGCAGCCCCAAATCCATGGGTGCATTAAGGTTTTATGCTAAAAAAAAATCTTTAATGGGATATTCTGGAATAAAAAATAATTTTAAAAGATGGTATAAATTAAATAGAAAGTACCAACTGTAACCCTTCCCTAGCCCCATTATCGATAATGAATAGGTTACAGAGGAGAATAGATACATTTATCCATGAGGGGAAGTAAATGAGAATAAAAAAAACAGACCTTAGTCGTAGATTTGGTACAGGGAGCTTGGGATATCAAAACATAAAGGATTACCAGAATGCAGCTCTGATTGCACATTTGATTAATCTAAATGATAGAAACTCAAATATTGAATAGGTAGAAATAGAAAGGGAATTAATAAATCTAGAAAAAGAAACATTATGGATATTTCAAGAGAAAATTCCTAAAATAAAATCTTTAATAGGATATTCCGGAAAAAAAATATATTTTAAAAGATGGTATAAATTAAATAGATAATACCAACTGTTACACTTCCATAGCCCCACTACCATCTAGACACTTTAGCTGACTATTTGGGATTCCCATGGCTGAAAAGACTGAGGAAAGTTAATATTGTGGCTCTCATGGATTTATACGTTGATAATGAGATCAAAAAATGGGAAGATATAAGAAGGCTGGTGGCTAAATTAAGTGGTGGATGGCTTTACTATAAATCCGTATGTGAAAACGTAAAGTATTCAAACTTCCACTTGTTATAACCAAGAAGCTTCATGCCTTCTCGAAGAATTGATCTAAAAAACATTTGATATCTAAATCAAACAAATTGATTAAGAAAAGAAAAATTGAGCAAACAAACGTTATGCTAAAATGGGAAAAGGAACTCAAAAACAACATTTCACTAGAAACTTGGTATCAAGCCTTTTTGATTACGGGAAAATATATAAAATATGATAAATATAGAGAATTAAGTTATAAGATATACAGCAGATGGTATCTAGATCCATTGAAGTTGTCACACATTACGAGGCAAGTAAGTGATGGATTCTGTTGGAGAAAATGTGGAGAAGTGGGCTCTTTCAATCATATATGGTGGGATTGCCCACTTATTCAAACATTGTTCGGAAAATTTAACAAACACATTATAGACTTAATTAAAGGGGAATTAAAAATGAAGTGGCCCTTCTCCACATTTTCCCCACAGACCTAACACTGGAAGTAAAAGCCTTCTTGATTTAGGGCTTGCTGGCAGCAAAGTCTCTCATAGCCTCCAAATGGAGACAGAAGATAATCCCAAATTGGGTGGAAGTAGCTAAAAAGATAGACAACCACTGGGAATTAGAAAAAAACTACTCTGAAATGGAACTAATGAACAAATCCCATCGAAAATGGATAATCTGGGAAATAACCAAAGACGTATAAAATATCTTTAGTTGTAACTTAATGAGCCACTGGACAAAGACTGACTAAGGGCCTCATTCTATTATCGGCCGTAAACCGGCCGTAAGGCTGCGATTCCTTGCGGGGGTCCCGTTACCTCGCAATTCAATTAAACGGCCCCGCAAGGATCTCCTTCTACGGCCGGCCGTAAATCTTGCAACAGGCCGTAAGCTCTGAAATCTAAAAAGTCAAAAATAAATTCAAGACAGCACTGTAAAGCTCTGTAAATGCTAGGGATCATATTGGGGGACATGAGGATTAAAAGTAACCCACTCTCAAGCTTGCACATCAGCCCAAACCCGAGTTTAAATTAACTGTGGTTGTTTAAATGCAAGGATGGGAGGTTTTGGGAATATATATTTTAATTCAGTATCTTCAATTAGTAATGGTTGTAAATCTTTGATTATTTTCCAAATTTTCTTTAAAATTGGATGGTATGTGGTCACTAGAGGTATACGTGAAGTAGTTTCTTTTGTTTTGTAGTTTAATAGGTGTTCTCGGGGTATTTTGATGGCAGTGGTTATTTTTTGGGTAATAATACAGGGTTTGTATCCCTTTTGTTTGAAAGATTCCGACAGTGTTTTTAAATTTTTATCACGGTCTCCAGTGTTTGAGCAAATCCAATGGTATCTAATAGCTTGACTATGGATGATGGCTTGTTTGGTGTGGGAGGGATGGAAACTGGAGCTGTGTAGGTAATTACATCTGTCTGTAGGTTTCCTATATATAGATGAGTGGAGAGTGCCATTGGTGTTGGATATAGTAGTGTCTAGAAAGTTTACCTGTGCTGTGGAGAAATCCATTTGATCTAATTGATCTAAAAACCATTTGATATCTAAATCAAACAAATTGATTAAGAAAAGAAAAATTGAGCAAACAAACGTTATGCTAAAATGGGAAAAGGAACTCAAAAACAACATTTCACTAGAAACTTGGTATCAAGCCTTTTTGATTACGGGAAAATATATAAAATATGATAAATATAGAGAATTAAGTTATAAGATATACAGCAGATGGTATCTAGATCCATTGAAGTTGTCACACATTACGAGGCAAGTAAGTGATGGATTCTGTTGGAGAAAATGTGGAGAAGTGGGCTCTTTCAATCATATATGGTGGGATTGCCCACTTATTCAAACATTGTTCGGAAAATTTAACAAACACATTATAGACTTAATTAAAGGGGAATTAAAAATGAAGTAGCCCTTCTCCACATTTTCCCCACAGACCTAACACTGGAAGTAAAAGCCTTCTTGATTTAGGGCTTGCTGGCAGCAAAGTCTCTCATAGCCTCCAAATGGAGACAGAAGATAATCCCACATTGGGTGGAAGTAGCTAAAAAGATAGACAACCACTGGGAATTAGAAAAAAACTACTCTGAAATGGGACTAATGAACAAATCCCATCGAAAATGGATAATCTGGGAAATAACCAAAGACGTATAAAATATCTTTAGTTGTAACTTAATGAGCCACTGGACAAAGACTGACTAAGACTTTCAATAGTTAAATTGGAATAGAATTTGTCCCTGCCTTCGACCCTGCCTTCCCTGACCGCCCCCTTCATTGGTAACCTAGGTTCAACCGCAGTGCTCCAGACATTTAATTTTTTTGCAGTCATGTGAGTGTATGAATATGTATGGCAACTAAAATGAGAGGAAATGTATATTGTGGATTAATTTATAAGTATGAAGTTGCATGTTTTATTACTGTATTTACATTGTTTGATGTCACGTTTGATCTGACTTTTTTTTTATTGTAATGTATGTGAACAATCAATAAAATGTATTTAAAAAAATAAAAATAAAAAAATGGTACTTTTCTGTATCACCTTAACTGTCATTAATTAACTTTCCCATTGCAGATGATTAGCAGGAAGACCATGTTCAATTGGTTAAACCAGAATGGTCCTCTCTTCCTCCTTATTACCTGCCACCGTGGGAGTTAATCACCTTATATAAAGGTTGTTACAGAGGAGAAGAAAATCCTTTCATATAATTTATGTTTAAAATAGACAATGTTCAAGCTCAGTTACCTAACATTTCCATTTGACATTTTTAATTAAAACAGCTGCAAATATATTTATTTACACATGTACTTTCTGTTTCAGTAGTATCCGTATAAGAAGTAAAGTGTAAAAAAAAAAAAAGGATGTATACACTATACTCAATCTAATAATCTAAGGATAGTAACCACAAAGATTGCTCTTGGTGATATAGTTGTGTCTGAAAAAAAAATATTTGTCTGTACCAGTCTCTTATTGCTTCTTTCTTTCTTTCTTTATTTGTAATGTATGTGAAAAATCAATAAAATGTATTTTAAAAAATAAAAATAAAAAAATGGTACTTTTCTGTATCACCTTAACTTTCAGTAATTAACTTTCCCAGTGCAGATGATTAGCAGGAAGACCATGTTCAATTGGTTAAACCAGAATGGTCTTCTCTTCCTCCTTATTACCTGCCACGTGGGAGTTAATCACCTTATATAAAGGTAGCTACAGAGGAGAAGAAAATCCTTTCATATAATTTATGTTTAAAATAGACAACGTTCAAGCACAGTTACCTAACATTTCCATTTGACATTTTCAATTAAAACAACTGCAAATATATTTATTTACACATGTACTTTCTGTTTCAGTAGTATCCGTATAAGAAGTAAAGTGTAAAAAAAAAAGGATGTATACACTATACTCAATCTAATAATCTAATGATAGTAACCACAAAGATTGCTCTTGGTGATATAGTTGTGTCTGAAAAAAAATGTTTGTCTGTACCAGTCTCTTATTGCTTCTTTCTTTGTTTATTTGTAGCACTGAAATGGTATCCACACTGCAGTCAACTTCCTGTCTTTGGTTTGCCCTCATATTCTTTTCACAGACATTCTTTGTTTTCTTATTATTTCTCAATATATCCAGATATTCAACTAAAGTGCCAGAACCCCCCAAAAAACATGATCTCTCTGCAGAAAAGGAACCTGAACTGACTATCTTGCTGTGGACTTGGCCATTTGGAAATAGCTTTCCTCTGAATCAGTGTCCTGAGAGTTTAAGTGCTTCTAGATGCTTCTATACTGCTAATCGTAGCTTGTACTCTTCTTCAGATGTTGTTATTTTTCATCACAGAGATGTATGTAACTCTATGAAACTCATGCCTCAGATACCAAGACCTCCAGGACAGTACTGGGTGTGGTTCAACTTAGAGCCACCAAGTCAGAGCCCGAATCTGGGAATGATGGATAATCTCATTAATCTGACCATGTCTTTTCGAGAAGACTCAGACATCTTCATTCCTTATGGTTCTCTTGAGGAGAAAAATCTCACCCAGAAGTTCATTATCCCAGAAAAGTCCCACCTTGTTGCCTGGGCAGTCAGTAACTGGAATCCACAATCCAAACGGGTTCAGTATTATCATGAACTGGAAAAATACATAAATATTGACATTTATGGGAGGCAACATATTCCTTTAGACAGGAAAAGTGGGCTTGATACCTTCTCTAAATACAAGTTCTACCTGGCATTTGAGAACTCACAGCATAAAGACTACATTACAGAGAAGCTTTGGGAAAATGCTCTCATGTCTGGGTCCGTGCCTGTTGTTCTAGGCCCACCTCGGGAAAACTATGAGAGATTTATACCTCGAGACTCCTTTATTCATGTAGAAGATTTTGTCAGTGCTAAAGAACTAGCTGCTTACCTTTTGAAGCTGGACAGAGACAACCAGAGATATCAACAATACTTTGAATGGAGGTCAAAATTTCAGGTTGCAGTACACGCACGTTTTGCTAACCGTTACTGCAAGGCATGTAAAGTGTTAAAAAAGGCCCCTTCATCTAAGATCATACCCAGTCTAACCACATGGTTCACATGACACATATTAAAAGTTTATTCCTCTATCATGCAAGTCTTACATATTACAAAAGCTGCTTTTTGCATAAAAAAAATACATAAAACTTATTCAATTTAATTTTAATGCAGAGAGTATTTGTGTCTCTAGACATTACTGGCAATCAGGTATGGTTCATACATCTATATGTTATAGGCAACTTATAAACATACATTATGTAGAAAAAACAATACAAATTAGATACTTGTGCTTGTACATGTTGCCTAGCGTGCAAACAAATGATCAGTAAATCTAATTTAATTCAGTTTATAGTTTGTAGTTATTTAATACAAGTTGGCTTGATAAAATTAGATTTTGTGTGAAGTCAGTTTCAAATATTAATTAAATGAATTTAGTTTAGAGTTTTGAGGGGAGCTAGTTAAAAGTTGCCCCCTATTCCAGTATTCATAACATTTGTGATGGTTACTGGTGTCAAATAAAGAATTTTTAAATTGTATTTCCAAATTTATAAACTCAAGTTAAAAGTAGGGGGATTCAAAAAATATAAGTAGGTAGAGAGTAACATAACACACTTACATAAAGAGTAACCCAACACCCAACACGCTTAATTATAGACTAGATTTACACAAGAACTATGTAAAGAACACATGCTCATTTGCAGAACTTGCACATTGTTTAGCAGCAAAACGCAAATATGCTTGTTTGTAGATAACGTTTTTGTTTTTTAATTTTTAATATTTTTAGATTATATAGCTCCTAAAAAATTTGGTGATGGATCATATATTATAAAAAAGAGAACTTAGAAGCCTGGAGACGCATTATTAAAAAATATAATTTAATTCCTACGTTTAGCCCCTTAACGCCTTTGAAATCGTTGTTAATTCGGAATTTAACACCATCAATAAAAGAATGGAACAATAAAGGTATCTTAAGGATTAAAGACACATTTATAGAGGGGAAGCTTGCCTCATTTAATCAACTAAAAGAGAAATGTAACATTTCACTTAGTGGTTGGCTGACTTACAATCAGTTTACAGCATCATTATTCACCTACAAAAAAACTAAGTCAGAGGTGCTCATAAGAGAATGAACCAACCTTAATAGGTTAGTTCTATGGCCATGAAAAGCCACTCTGAGAGCAGCCTATTTTAGCTCACTTGTGCCCTTCACAGGGAGAAATATCCTGTAGTATATCAGTCTGGTCCCACTCAAAAGAATGACCCAGCCCCGAAATACCAGGCAATTCTACCCTGAACAGGAGAAACAGCAAACCCCAGACCCGTTTTGGCCTTTATGGGCCTCGTCAGTGAGGTGTAGCTGAACTCCCTAAGGCACAGTGAGCAAGGGGTCCACGTCTGGAGTCCGCTATTACCCTTAGGGAGACTAAACCCTAAAGGTAATTTGCATATACAAAACAACTAAGTCAGAGGTGCTCATTATATTCACCTATAATAAAGCCATGCCACTTAGAAGTCAACTGACCCTAACTGAAAAATGTATACAGGCATTAGAAAAACAACATACTGTTTCTAAGTGCTTTTCCTTTATCAAAGCAAATATAGAAAAAGGAAAAACAAACTGCATGAAACAGTGGGAACAAGACCTGAGAGTCAAGATTGGGAAAGACTCTTGGTATAGAGCCTTCAAACTAACAAACCAATTTAATAAACAAACTACACTTAGAGAAGTATACTTTAAAACTATCTATAATTGGTATATGATGCCTGAAAAAATATTTCATATCTCCCATAATATCTCTGATAAACTTTGTTGGAGAGATTGTGGCATATCAAGGAACTTAAGCCATATTATGTGGAACTGCCCACTCATTAATGTTTTTTGGAAAGATTGTTACAACCTTCTATCAGTAATGTTAGAAGTTGATTTACCCTTCACCAAACAATGTAGCTTGCTACACATATTTCCTTAAGAAATTTGCTTTGGAAAAAAAGCACTTATGATAACATTTAATTGGAACTGGAAAATCATACCCTCTTGTTACTAGATTATTAGCAAAATAGAATGTTTCCGAGAGCTGGAAAGAAACTATATATTTGAAGGGGTAATTAGTAAAGACCCTTTAAAATGGAAAATATGGGACACCAAATATTAAGTCCAATCTTTTTATCTCCTTTTTTTTCTTTTTTAAAGGTCGTACAATATTCTATTATTAAACTTAGTTAATTTGATTTGAATGAATGCAGTATGAATGCTTGTCTTTGTCTTTTATTCATTTTTTTTTGTTATGAAGCTATCTTGTACTAAATTGTATATGTCAATGTATTAAATATTTCAATAATAAAAAAAAATAAAAAAAGGGAGGTATATTTAAAAAATTTAAACAGATGGTATATAGTTCCACTCAAAGTATATCAAATCTCCCATGATTTCAAAGACAGACTTTGTTGGAGAAATTGTGGTGGCATTGGAAATCAACCTTATATATGGTGGGAGTGTTCTTTTATTAAATCTTTATGGGTTGAGTGCTTCAAATGTATTTCTACTACTCCACATGACTGTCTATTTCATTTTTTTTATAATCTTAACATAAGAGAAATGTTGTTTATCATTCAGATCTGTACTATGGTCAAATCTGCCAACATCAGTAGATGAAAACAACCCAACCCTCCCAGCTGGTTTGAAATTTCACAAAAAATGTATTAGAATTCTTAATCAAGACAAATCTAAATGGTTGGTCTGGAATTCTATTGTGGAACTTTGAACGCTTAAAATGTTTACATATGACGGGACATCTTTTTTTTAGTCCTTATAAAGCCACTGGTCAACATTTGGACCTTTATTTTAAAATGATTTAGTTTAAATTATTAAACGGTATGAATGGGGTATTAATAACTATCAGGCATAGCTCTGTCTGTTTGTTTTTTGCTCTATAAAGAAAAAGAAAAAAAAAAAGGTTCACTAACAAAGAAGAAGTTGGGTCCATTTTAAAGAACATTAACAGCTGCCAATGATTTGTACTAGAAGTTGGTTCCCTACAATAAATAATTTCTAAGATGATCAACATTGATGGTGCAGCTTCTTTATGGTAATATGAAGATTCAAATAATAATTTGCGACCTATTGTGCTTAATAAGGGAAGGGGGGGTATAACTACATAATGGCAATGTTTTGCCACCACAGAGGCAGACAAGCAAGCTGTAACAGTATTCTGGAGCTGCTCGTTTGCATAAAAATACAGCAAAAATAAACTGTTTATCTCAGGAATTATTCACTTTAGAAACTGTTAGTAACAATAGATATCTCCTTTATAATGCTCTAATTTTAAAGGTAACTTGATTTTGTGGTAATAGAGTACCTTTTTCCTAGTTTCCTAGTTACTCCCGCCACATTAATGGAGAGTGAAAGCTGCCATTTTAAAATCCATTTGTGTCACTGACACTCAGAATGTTGAGCTATTTGGGTCAAACTAATATACAGAAGACTTGCTGCAATAAAATGCAAGTGCTAACATTTTTACACATGTATTGGAACTTCGCTAAGTGAACTCTTCTTTATAAGAACAACTTGTGTTTATGTGTTTGTTTTAAATGACACAAAATTGACTATTATGCATTTAAAAGATCCCATTTGCCTAACATTATTATTATTATTATTATTATTATTATTATTATCATTATCCTTTTTTTGTTGCAGTAATTGAGACATGAAGAGGGAATGGATTCAAATTTTAGTTTTGTCTGCTGTAAAACAGTGATGTATTTTCTATGTGAAAATGATTAGATTTAGTGATAGATTGTATGTGAGGAATGAAAGAGAGGGCAGGATCCTTTATAACCTCAAAACAATATGCCTGGGGAGTGGGAGTGGTGATGTAATTTCCAACAATGAGAGAAATTCGAGGAGTGGGAGCTGAGGAAGAGAGAGGGAAGATCAGTCTTAGACAAGTTGAGTTTAAGTTGATGGGTGGACATCCAGGAGGATTTGTTAGAGAGGCGTTTGGCAACTTGAGCAAGAAGAGAGGGAGATAATTCTGGTGCTGAGAGGTAGATTTGAGTGTCATCTACACATTGATGATATGAAATCCAAAAAATGTCATTAGGGAGAAAAGGAGGGGGCATAGGACAGAACCTTGGGTTACATCAACCGATAAAGGGTGGGGTGAGAAATAGGAGCCAGAGAAATAGACACTAAATGTTCCATTTTCTAGGCAAGATATGAACCATGAGAGAGCAATGTCACAGATTCCAAGAGAACGGAGAATTAGGATAAGAAGAGGGTGCTCAACAGTGTCAAAGGCAGCAGAGAGGTACAGGAGAATTAGAATAGAGAAGTGACCCTTTAACTTGGCAGTGAGCAAGTCATTAGTGAGAGCTGTCTCTATGGAGTTTTGGGTCCGGAAGCCGGATTAGAGGCGGTCAAGGAGGGAGTTGGAGAAAATAAAGTGGGTAAGGCGATTGTAAACGATACACTTATTGGGGAAGGTGAATGAAGGGTGATACAAGAAAGAGAGTGGAAAGGAACTTTATGGGATGTCTGAACTGCAACAATATTGTGCATTTATTATGCCTGGGGCAAGGTATTGAGATTAGGGAGATGGAAGAGATGGTTTCTTAAAATGCACCTGCTATTGTTCTATTCACTTAAAATATAATGCATATTATGTTTATATATTTATTATCTAACATGTCATAATCTAGCATGTGGCCCATTTAATGTTTAAAGGGCCACTGTGGTGCTCATACATAATAGTTTAATTTGTTCATTTAGTAAAAAATAATTAGTAGAAAAATCAGATTTTGAAGAAAAAACTAATGTAGCTTTCAAATCTTTTACTTGAAGATTAGTATTTTAGAGCTCAGTAGATATGCTGCTCTCCACCCTCTGGTGTCCAGGGGTGGGAGAGGGACTGACTGATAGAGGCCTATCAAGAGGAGGGACCAACTAGACCAGCCAGTGAATGTATCCCATTGGTTAGATCCTCTGCTCTGCTGGTTGATGTGGTATTGATGCTATGGATTCCTTGGAAGGATGCTTGCTTTATAACTTCAAATGAGAAGCAATAGTGCAGCTTTGCAGCTACTCAACTCCTGTTCATATTCCTCTGGTAGTCTAACAATGACCATTCAAAACGTCTTTCATCATGCACCCTCCTGACTCTTCCGCACTCCCAGGTTCCTGAGCTCACAGTTGATCTCAGCTCAATCAGTACAAGTCTCCTGCAGACAGCAAAAGTTCTCTTTGCAACTGTTACTGTTGGACAGGACAACTTGCAACACTACAACCCCACACCTCAAGATTCTCTCACATCAAAGTCACTAAGCGATACAAGGCCCCAAATGGATCATGATCGAGAGGAGATCTGAGGTGTCCAATTGCCTGGAGAGACCATCAGCATTCCAGTTAGCTCAACCCTGTCTTTATTGGATAGTAAAGTTAGGGACTAGATTCCATCTCAACCATTTTTCCCAGCCTCCTTATTGAGTCAGCTCAATGGGTTGGGGTCTGTGACAACCACAAACACTTGCCCAAAAAGGTAGGGTTGTAGTGTAAGGTACCAGATGTCTACAAGGTATTCCTTCACAGTAGTTTCATCGCTTATGCATAAAATATGCAATGGGGTGCTCCTCCCACTGGGCATCCACCTGACTCAAAACAGCCTCAATGTCATAGGTGGAGGCATTCTCTGGACAAAAACATTGTGAGAGTAATCCTGGGCAACTAGGACCGGGGGTATGTTGTGGCAGCCTTCAGGTCCTGGAAGGCTTTCTTACATTTTGGGGTCCACTGTACCAGCCAAGGCATCCTTTTTGGTTTGGTCCATCAGTGGCTTTGCCAGGGTATTGTAATGTGGAAAAAACTGAGGTAATAACCTGTGGTGTCCGGAAATGTCAACTCCTGCCTCTCTCATTGGGGTGGGCCACTGCTCTATCGAGACTACCTTTGCCAGATCTCACTACTCTATCCAACCTAGGCCAGTGGCTAGTTGATCCACATGTGGGTGGTCTATTTGTTCTGCCAAGTATGACAATCTTATCCAAGTACGCATGGGTGAACTCCTGGCATGCATGTAGTAGGTGGTCAGCAAACCGTTTTGAAAAAGGAAGGGCCATTCATTATCGCATGTGATTCTGTGAATGCAACGTCAGCAAGTGGGATCAGCCATTAGCCCTTAGACAGTCCAGAATGGTTACATAGGTTGCACATCCTAACTTATCTAGCAGTATAGTCTTCTTGTTATTTCGCAGTCTACAGTCCACACAACGCCGGGTGGTCCCATCCTTCTTAGGGATTAATATCACAGGGGATACCCAAGGACTATATAATGGCTTGATGACCTCTAGCGCTAGCAACTTACCTGGCTCCCTTCTTAAATTGCCCTTCACAGATTTTTAGGCTTACCATGACCTGACGTACATCTGGACTCCCTTTGCTCTGGACTATGAGGCATTTTTAGGCTGAGAGAACAGTTTCTAGGCTATGGCTTTCGATGCAAATAAATCAAACCCATATCTGTGGAGGGTCTGCATCATAAAATCCCACCCTACCCTGTCGACAGCTTTTTCGGCATCCATTGATAGGAATAGGGTGGGGATGTCTTTTTTCTTCGCATAAGTTATTAAGTGAATCAGTTTATGGGAATTATCGGAACCCTGCCTCCCTGGGACAAATCCAGTTTGGTCGGACACTATTAATGATTTAGATATTTCTGTAAGTCTTAGAGCCAAAACCTTAGCATATATTTTGGTATCTATATTCATAACCGAAATTGGTCTAAAGTCTTTACAAGAGTATGCTTCTTTATTTTGTTTTGGTATAGTAATTATGTTGGCTCTAAGCATCTCTGGTGGAAATGTACCTGTGGTTTTAATTTCATTAAATGAGGCTACTATGGTTTGCATTAACTCTTCTTCAAATATTTTATAGTATGTTGTAGAAAAGCTATCTGGGCCTGGTGCCGTGTAATTTTTTTGATTTTTAATAACACGTCTAATTTCTACTTCCGTTATCGGGCTATTTAGTGCTTCCTTTTCCTCATTTGAGATAACTGGAAAGTCAATCTGATCTAGAAATGATGATATGTCTTTACTTTTTGGTGTTATAAAGTTTTCTTCCGAGCTTAGATTGTACAAAGCTTGATAATATTTCACAAATTGATCCGTAATTTATTTAGGCTTAAAAAATGTTGTTCCCTGTTTTACCAGGTAGTGGATATTACAATTTTGATAATTTTGTTTTTTAATTTTGTTCGCAAGATCTTTTCCTATTCGATTATTGAAATGAAATGATTTTTGTTGTAATCGCCATAGACTCATATCTGAGCGTTTTTGGTTAATGTTATTAATTTTATTCTGAATTGTTTTTATCTCTTGGGTAAGGGTGTCATTTATTTTTATTTTGTTTTCTTGTTCCAATTGATACAATTTTATATGTCAAAGTCGTAGGGACTGTCCTCTCTGTTTAACCCAGATGCTTTTCATCTTAATTAATATACCTCTAATATATGCTTTTAATGTGTTCCAAATTGTTGTGTTTGATGGAACTGACCCCAAGTTGATTTCCAAAAATGTTTTAATTTCTATTCTAATATCATTTAGTCTTTCCTTATTTTCTAAATTTTTATCATCCATTCTCCATACCCTACTAGATTTTGCCTCACTCTTTTCCTGTATTTGAAGGGTAACTGGAGCATGGTCTGAGATGGTTATTAGACCAATTTTAACTGATTGAATTGCATTTAACATAGTCTCATTCAGTATTATATTATCGATTCGTGAATACATTTTATGAGATGCAGAGTAGTAGGTATAATCTCTCTCATTTGTATTTATAAGGCGCCATGCATCATATAAATGGTTTTTCGCCAATAATTTGGAAAAATCCTGAGCTGTTTTTTATAACTTCTTTCCATCTTAGGTTCAGGCGTCATATTGAAGTCCCCACCCAAAATGCGCCCTCCTTTAGCAATCTTGTCCAGTTTCTTTAATACGCCCTACAAAAATATATTTTGTTTATTTTTAGGGGCATATACGTTTACTATTGTCATATGTTCGCCATTTATTTCTCCAACCCAAATAATGTAAGGCCATTACCATCCAGGACCACTAATTTTTTTTAATTTTAATTTTTTATTAAACATCATTAAAACTCCTCCTGAGTTTTTTTTGTGGCAGGCATTAAATACTTGTGGGAATCTATGTTTGGCCATATGAAATGTTCTTCCCTTGTCCCAATGGGATTCCTGAATTAACACAATGTCTGGGTTTGTTTTAATCAGCATTCTAGAGATGGAGGCTCTCTTTGATGGAGAATTTAATCCCCTGACGTTGTAACTCACTATCTTCAAACCCAGCATTTCCCTCCCTCCTCTGAGCCCTCCCCCCTGCCCTCCATCCCCCAACCCCTGGCTACATCCATACTTCCAAACATACCACACTCTCTCATGAGACCATAATGGTCCAGTCTGACCATTCAATCCCTTCCCCTTCGGAGGGGATTACAACTGCAACCACCTAGTTGTACCCTATGGGCGTAAACGATGAAGGGATATGTTAAGTCCTCCATAGAGGTTTCCCCACGCCTGTAAATCTTTATATTCCTAAATTTCCTTCTGGTTCCCAACCATCTCCCTACCCCCCCAATTATATTGCTTTTCCCCTACTCTCTCCAAGCCTTTTAATCCGGGGTAAGCTCTCTTTGCCTGATCATTTCCATTGATTTGTAATTTACCTAAACAAAGTTTCCTATTGTAAATGTACCCCTCTCCTCTCTCCTCCCTTTCCTCCCCCCTCTCTACGACCTTTCCAATAACCTTTTACTTTTATATTTCTATTTTTATTCACTTTTATAATTTCCCTAATTTTCATAATCTTCATACATTTCCTTGAACATTCTACAATTTGTAATGTTGTGTTTATATTCTGTTATTACATTTTTTATCTACAGATAATTAAGTGATATATCGTAATTGTACAAAAATTTACCATAAAAGAATTGGCTTCACACATCTTTTCATTTCCTTACTCTATCTCTCTTCATAATTCATACGTAAACTAAATTGGTTCTACTCGTCCCCCTTATTCATATATTGTAATCTTGTGCTACACAACCAACTTAATCATATCATCAATTAATATATACAATTTACATGTGCAAATTAGCATAAATTTACGTGTATAATTATTCAATTTCTTAACATATATTGGTTTAATCTATTGTTTTAAATTTGTGCTTCTAAAAACTTTTAGTAATCACCCTGTAATTTTAATACAATCGTATACTGGTGAACATCGAATAAATGTTGCATGACTTCAATAAAAAAATAAAAACCCCTGTCTAAACAGCCTATTTCCTTGATTAATACCCATAATAAATAGTGAGGTTAAAGTGCATTCGTTACGAAAAAGTGCTTGTGCAATTTCTTAAGAGAAAAGCCAATATACAATCTCAAACCCTTTAAATATAGCAATCCATCATTTTTAGGGGCAGAGTAGCAAATATATCCTAAAAAAAAGGGGAGGTAGAGAAGATAAGGAATGAAAGAAAAAATAAGAAGAAGAAGAAGAAAAAAAAAAAAAGGGGGGGAGTGATTTGAATGAATGAAATAACCATCCCATTTATGGAAATCTAGCAATCCCACCAGATACCATTAAGACAAAAACTCTCAAAAGTCCCATTTACTAAACAGATCTTCTCCTTCTTTAAGTGATGTGATTTTATACCATCTAGAGTCTCTTAAAAATGAAAGTCCTATGGGAAAAACCCACTTGTATGGAATTTCTTTTTCTCTCAGTTTCTGCGTGATGGGAAAAAATTGTCTTCTTTTATTTCTCGTAGAAATAGAAATGTCCGAAAATATTTTTATATTTGAATATGGTGGGTCAAAAGTTGTTGTTCCATAGCTAGCTTTTAGTAGTTGATTTTTCAGTGGCAGGTGGTGGATTTTTACCATTACATCTCTTGGGAACTCTGCCTCAATATTTTTCGGCTTAGAGAGTCTATGGGCTGCATCCAACTTGAACTTTATATCCGCAAAGTCCGGCACTAAATATGAAAAAAACTTAGTGAGATATAAGCCCAATTCCTCTTTGAATATTTTTTCATCAATCCCTCGTATTTTTAAGTTGTTAATTCTTGATCTATCTTCAAGGGAGTCCACCTTATTTTCTAATGCCTTTAATTTCCCCTCCATTATTTTAATGATTTCTTTGGAATAAGTTTGCTCTTTTTTAATTGTTTCACAAGTGTTTTCCAATTCTGCAATTTTGTCTGTGTTTTCTTGTGTTGCCTTGATATTTAAGAGAATTTGATTTTTAAATTCATCCAAGAATTTATTTTGGAACTTCTCCAGGATATTTTCCAATTTTCCAACCGTGAGGATTTCATCCTTCAAATTACCTGTATTTATATCCGAAGAGGTGTCTATCGTATTATCTACACATGCCTCTGTAGATTTATCCCCTATTGGGGAAGCCAAAAGGGATATCTCCATAGATTTTTGCGCCATTTTAGGCGAGAAAAATAGTTTGGATTTAGGAGGAGATCTTATTTTATCTTTGTTTTTGTTTTTCGGAGGCATTGTGTAAAGTTTTACCTAAAATCGAATTCCTGCGATGTAGCTGAGAAAAGGTGATTAAAGGAAGAAAAGGAAACGAGAGTAAAAAAAAAAAAAAAAAAAAAAAGGAGGTAGTTCCAGATCCACTTTTCAGTAGGTGTGGTCCTGATCGAATACTTTTAATTAGGGATATATACTTCTTTTATGTATCTTCTTTTCTCCTTTTTTTTCTTCCTTTCTTAACCCCCCCCCCCCCCCCCTGCTCTTATTTGTCAATTGTTGGTAATAGAAGGATTTGAAAACCAGGTCGCCATGTTTTTAGAGATTGGGTCCTTTAGTACTCCTCTGGTTGATTAATGGAGCCCCTTCCAGGCCTTTTTTCTTTATTACTTTTGACCTTATTTATATTTCAACTTTGAAGCTTTGAAATATTGGTCAGTGCGATTTTCCCCATTAGAATATGTCTAATGCATGAGGACTGTCAGGGAGCAATTAGATTGTCTTATTGCCTTCACTAATCCCAGACCTAGCACCAATAATGCATATCTTGTTTTAAGAGATTATAGACCCCGTTAAATTATAATTGGGGATCCTGACTTAATGAACAGGACCTTATATCCTTTATAGGACCTGTATATATATTTTGCCCGTTGATGTCTTGGGGCCTTGCAAATAAGAGTCAATGTTTATATGTAAAAAGGTGCTCTATTAGAGCCTTACCGGACCTCTGGCCTTCATGCTGTTTGCGGCTGATAGCTGCAACCGCTGCTATGGGAGGCCTGGAAATGTCAAATGCTTTAAGTAGAGAGAGGTCCTTTCGGCGGCCTGCCTCGAGGCTTTCTCCTGCCGGTGTTCCCCAATTCCCTGCTGTACTTGGCTTTGTTCCCTCCAGTCACTTAGCACAGCTTGTGCACTCTCATTGCACACGGGGCTTCAAGACAAGGGCAAACGCTGGGACTATATCTCCCATGATTTAACGGCTCTGCCGGTCCCGTGCTGCTGGTCCCGTATCGGGCTTGGAGGGTTTGTGCCTTGGGAAGGGCTAAGGCAGAAGGTTTAGAGAGAACCAAACTCCAGCGTGGAAAGACAAAGGAATATATCTACTGGGGCATATACTAGACAAAGAAAAAGGTAAAATATTAGACTATAACATGCTAAAGAAGAAATATAATATTTCAACTAAACTTTGGTTTACTTCATACCAAATCTCACGAGCTTTGAAGGATACAAATAAAGACATTAACCGGCAAAGCTTAAACAACGTTGAAACTTTAATAAAGTCTCAAAATACTAGACACTTGATTTCAAAGTGTAGTGAGATCATTTACAAGCAAACACAGACGGATACAACTAAACCTATGGACCTCTGGGCTAAAGACATGCAGTTAAGGATATCTAAAGAGTCATGGCAACAAGCCCTAAAATCTTTAAATAGGTTTGTTAAAAATATAAACCAGAGAGAAATCCAATTTAAACTACTTAATAGATGGTACTGGGTTCCCTCCAAAATTTACTTTATAACATTTAACCCAGAAATTAAATTATCCTGGAGGAACTGTGGGAAATCAGCAGATATGTTCCATATATGGTGGAAATGCCCTATATCCCTTCAACTCTGGGAGGAGTGCTTTGAATATTTATCTAATATAATCAAGACAGATTTAATAGCAAATCCGCAGATGGCCTTGTTTAATATCTTTCCTCCTAAATTGGAAATAAAAAATAAAGCGTTTATGACTCAAATTTTCCAGGTAGTTAAAACTGCAATTGCACGCAATTGGAGGAAAGAAGATCTTCCAAAACTATCTGAAATATTGGTCATGATGGGTTATAATAGGGAGTTAGAGAGAGACTGCAACATCGCATTCCAGCTAAAACAAGACCCTGTAAAATGGGCCATTTGGGATTCCATCTCTAAGTAACCCCTACGTTGGTACCTCACGAATCCATTATGTTTTCGCTGGCGGCTCGTTCCCTTCCTGGCTCTTCCCCCTTTCCCGTCCCAAGCTGGCTAGAATGTTTGCGTAATGAAAGGGTGAGATAGGATATGAAAGGAATTTAAGAGAGAAGTTTAATTGGTTGATCTCTCCACTAGGGTGAAGATTATTCAACCAAATATAAAAGTTTGAAATCAATTTACAGCCATATGTAAGTTTAAAACATTGACACACTTAAGGTCCATTATTAGCAATAAATAAAACAGATCGGAAAGCAAAGGGAACTCTCCCACTTTTCCCCAGAAGTGAAAAAAGGAGAAGGGAAGGAAGAGAAAGGGGAAAAAGGGAGATAAAAGGAAAAAGAGAGAAAGGGCACTAAAAGTTGTGTTTGTGGCTGTGTATATAATGTGCAATGTAATGTATATGTAAAAATGTAGATTTTATACTTGTAAAACAATAAAAATTAAAAAATTTAAAAAAAGGATTAACATGTCTAATGGCTTATCCCATCAGGAAGAGGGGAGGTCAGACATCAGATTGAGAGACACCTCCTTATCAGTTAACACCCATGAGACATCACACCCACAGATCTATTATTTCCTCATGATTAACAGGTGGCTACAACACAATACTGCTATTGTATGAGTGACCCCCTGCTGTTGTATTGTATTTTGGGTATACAATTGTGGTTGTGAAACAGTAAAGCATGCATATGTTTGAAGCACATGGTGTGTCTTCATTCTTATGAGTACTTCTCTGTTATACTGAGCTCCAATTTATAGTCCAGCTGTTCCTGCAACTTGGTCCAACAACAACTGGTAACTTGTCCCCACCAGGGAGTGTTTAGCCAAGGCCTGCTGTCCTTACAGAAGGGATTTTCTAAAAGAATCAAACAAACATGTGGGGGTAGGTTTGTCTCTAGTTTGCCTTATTAAGCCCCATAAGAAGAGCAGATAGTTACAATCATCATACATCGCAACTATCACCAACCATTGCACAAATGCTTCCTGAAGCGCTAATATGTATATTGTTAACAACTTAGAGACGTTGGGCCCTATTCTATTGCCCAATCCAATTACGGGTTACCCACCCATAATCACTATGGGCCAGCCAAAGACACACATTTGGCCATAGAACCCAAAGGTTTTAGGACAGCTCAAATATTACAAGCTCTAAATAACTAAAAGTTTATTCTATTAGACCCGTAGCTCTAGCTTGCAATTAAAGTATTCCATTTCTGTCCAAAATATTACGAGTGCTAATAAGGACTCACAAAGGCTTTCTCAAACACTACTTATAGATGGAGCTTCAATTAACATATATTACTGTATTTTAAAAGCATGGGAAGGCATGGAAACACATTAGAATTACTCTAAAACCCACAAATATGCAAGTAAAAAATATTATTTGTAACTGTTATTTCTGAGTAACATCGATCCCGGGACTGATCACTAAATATTTTCTTATTGGTACTATTTTATTTGTAGCCTCCGATTGCAGATTAGGTGTAACTTCCATGTTTTGCTGACATCATGATGACGGACCCATTTACTATTGGCTGTGTCTAAGTAGCAAATTACAGGTTTGCTTAAATAAAGTCTGATCATGTGATCACTCCCCCTGAAAGCCTACCTAAAAAGGCAGTTTTTACAAGTTTAGGCTTAAGGAGGTAAATTGTGAGCTTAAGTCAATAGAATAGGTTGTAGAAAAACATATCCACAAATGCAGCATTTTATTCCAAAATCCAGTCATGATACCAAAACACAGAGGCTTCTGATTTTCTACAGTTTATTGGGACACATATGTGGATCAGCAACAGAATAGCATTCAAAATGTCTGCTAATGAATGAGAAATACATAAACAACGCTTTTTATAGTATTTTACAGACAGAAAATGTTAAAGTCCATATTACCGTTCTAGAACAATGACACATTCCACCAACAGTGAATACACGATTATTTATATTATGAAATCCAATAAAAATGAAACATGCAATTTGCATGTTCCAGCCATGCCTGACATGTCACACCATATGCGCACAAACACCCCTATTTTGTAATCTGTATACAGGTCAAGTATTTTGATCGGCCTTGTGGACTATTGGAATACATTATTGTTTAGACTAAATAATTGTTGACTGTCTCCTTAGAAAAACTGCAAATTCATGGAAAAGCAAAATTAACTGTTTCATACCTTATGGCCTGCAATGGAAAAGTACTGCTTAGAGCTTACATCTAGCCAACTACCACAAGTGCTACAAAAGTGACGAATGCTATATATATATACTAAATAATGTATGGATATTTGAATTTCTCCACAACACTCCTCCCATGACAATGAAAATTGTCATCAAAGGAAAATACAAATATGACAAGGTACAATCTTAAGATACATTTCACACATTCAACTAAAAAAACATAAATAAAATGATAAACATAATAGGAAGTAAAGGCATGATTTTCAGACTGGCTCCTAAAGAGACTGAAGGCCCCTAAAGGATCCAGTACAGATGAGTTTCCTACAACATGGAGATATTACATTTCACTGAGTCCTTTGCACCTTTTACCTTAAAACCTTCCCAACAAGAGCATTGCAAAAGAAAAACACAACAATACATAGCAAAAATCAAAAAACATTACAAGTTGAAAAACAGTTATAATAGTCCGATATGATTCATGGAAAAATGGAAATTTCTCTCAATTATGTAATCCATAGAGCGAAAGATGCTGTTTCGTAAACCAGTTCTCGGCCGTTGAAGTTGCTCAAACGCAAACAATAAGGCGAGCACGTAGTTATGAGTTCAGATGGAGCCGATGGAAAATGAGATTGTTATCATTATGTCACTGAAAAGGGGAGGGTAGAATTCAAAGTCCTACGTGCTACAAATTATGGCTTGAGTTCGAACCCGCATTCCAGATATAGTGCAATATTAATAAAGCTGAAAATATGATGTTCTATTATGTGCGAGTTACAGTATACGTATTAACACATTGATTCTTGGGGGATCGATAAAATACAAAATATTCACATGAAATAAATATTTTGGGCCCGATTTGCAGGCTTGAGAATGTTGTGCTATGAATTCTAAGACCTAACATCACTTTCCCTTATAATAAATGTACAGTAGAGTGTTTTTATTTGATTAACAAGTGCTACTTATTGGACTTTACCCCTCTTACGGGTGATCTCTAGCACACATTGGAATGTGGGCTCCATTTGCGTGTTACGTGCTTGCCCGCGAGTGACCACATTGTAATTTAATAGCTGAATTGAAATTGTAGCGGTTACGGGCTCGTTGGATCAAAGGACTTACGTGCACGAAGTTCAATGTTGCTTAGCACGTATCCTATTCTCGGCGGTCCTGCATGTTAACAACCAAAGCCTGCTGCAAGCAATGCTACAGGGCTAATTTAATACCCGTAACACGTAAAATCAGAGTTACGGGCTATGTTTGACCAGTTGAAAAGCTGTAATAGCAACAGAAATACTTAGTAATTTAATTATTACATTTAATTATTACCTGTTCCTGTCACTGTTACCTTCTGCTAATAATGCCATTACCTCTGAGGGTGGATCTTTCAGCTAATTTATACATAAGATAACTGTGACGATCCGGGGTAGGGGCTGTCACTGCCCAAGGCCACCTGATATAGACTACCCACAAGGACCGTTGGATTCTTGGAAATCTCGGTACCAGCACCCTGATACCTGGCTTCTGTATCAGTCATGGTCTCTCCATCAGGAATCAGCGCTTCCAGGAGTCTCAGTAACCTTTCTATGGTAGTGACCAGGACAAGTTACTTGCAGATGGAGATATGATCAGTATAGCAGCCTCCATGAGCAAATGTCTCAGCAGTGAACTGATTTATTTTTGGAAAGTCAACAATATTTATAAAGGTTAGATACACAGGGGGGGTGTATACAACACAACAATGAGAAAGAGTGACAGACAAATGCAGGAGATTGACACCACATGGGGTATAAGAGTCTGGCATCCTGCCTGGCAACTGTGAACAATAGTCTAACCACCAAACACACATAATGCTGTCTCCATGTCTAGTGGTCCAGACCTCAAATAGAGTACATTAACTTTATCTGGCAAACAATGGGACAAAACAGATTACAATACAATTGAGGTGTTTATGCACATAGTCCAGTGGCTGGAGCCAAGCAGTCTGTCCTTTATGGTGGCTTAATGGGCTAAGATCCAGGAACTGGAAAAGGGATCCTTGACAATGAACTTTACATTTTATATCAGTTTTATGGACCTTCCACTTCAAATTTTTAATTATAACCAGTAAGTTATTTTTATGTGTACTCTTTATTTTGTTAATAAATGGTACTTTTTGTGAGGGATGGTGATGGGCCACGCACAGGAAGGAGTTAGCAGCAGTAGCTAGCAGGGCAAAGGCAATGCACCCCATGTTGTTATGCAACTATCGCAAGCAAGCTGTCTCTTGTCCTTATTGATGTTCAGAGAAACATGTTAAGAACCTGAAAATCACCCAAAAATCACTGAGGTAACCCAAAGTGAAGGCTCCTGTTTCCCCTGAATGCCTTGTTTTTTTTCTGAATGCCCCAGCACAATTGCAGAAAACTCATTGCTGTACTTACTTGCTATTCACATCTCACACCTACCCACCGTTTGAGAGGCCCACTAAGGTGAGAGGTGACCTCTGTGTGGGGTTGGCGGAGTGGAGCTGGAGATGCTGAGCTAGACTAGATTCACACAAGAACTATGTAAAGAACACATGCCCATTTGCAGAACTTGTACATTGTATAGCAACAAAACGCAAATATGCTTGTTTGTAGATAAAGTTTTTGTTTATACCATACAAAATGCATAGTTTATTAGTATTTAGTAAAGTATGTGAGCAGAAAGTAGGTGGCAATTTTCACATTTTGGTATAAATTTATTTTCTGGAAACTCCTGATTTTTCCAGTATAACTACTAAAATGATAGACAGATGCTAAAACTAAATTATTACATATATATATATATATATATATATATATATATATACTAGAGAATTGCCCGTCAAATAATGACGGCAATGAAATTGTAAGTGAGCTAATGCTGTTTGGTGTATAATAATGAAATAAATAATACATTAATAAATTAATATACTTTACCTATTTTGAAGCATTCTGTTGAAGAGCTGACAATCTGTTTTGATGTTGCTGCAGCATTAGTGGTGTTGAGCTGCTGTGTAAGCGTGATGAATGTGTGCAGTGTAAAAGTGTGCGTGCGCGAGATCAAACCGTTAGCGTAGCTGTGTACTTCTGCATTGTTGTAAAATGGCGGCAAATGTGTGGTATGCGTCTTTTGCGGAATATCCGTAGGTGTTTTGTGGTGTTTTGCGTGTTTCTTGTGGTGCTTTGCGTATTTAGAGTGCTGTAGCCTCGTTTTCGTTTTGTTCGTCGGCCATTTTTTCTCTCGCTGAGAATTTTTTTTTCATGTCTAAACTCTTTTATTTTGAGTTAAATGAAGGTGTAACTTCATTTTTTGAGGTCCTGGATGCTCCCTCTTGCTGTAGGTAAGATTTTTATGTATGTGTTGTGTGTATTTATTGTGTTTTTCATTTTTTCATGTCCGCGTGTTGCGGACGATTTTTGCGAGGTCGTAATGTGTGGTAACCTGTCACGTATGTTGTAATACTCTGGTTATTCATTCGGATTACTGGACACTCACAGCTAACTCACTCTTTATATATACTGTATATATTTCTATATATATCACATATATAGTTGTGAGACTACGGGCCGTTGCTCACGCTTGCGGGCTCGCGTAGCGAGGGCCTACACGAGCCGCAGCCCTCGCATAACGAGCTGCACGGCTCCCCCTGCCGCACTGATGCTCCCCAGCGGCCCACAGCACCCTGGGAGCCTGCACGGCTCCCCCTGCCGCACTGATGCTCCCCAGCGGCCCACAGCAGGAGGGAGACAGGATGGGGGAAGGAAGGGACAGGATGGGGGAAGGGAGTCAGGAGAGGGGGGTGAGAGAGGGGCGTAACAAGGGCAGCGGCTGAAGCAGCGAGCCCGCGGCCCGAGGCTCACCGCACCCCGGGAGCCTGCACGGCTCCCCCTGCCGCACTAATGCTCCCCAGTGGCCCACAGCACCCCGGGAGCCTGCACGGCTCCCCCTGCCGCACTGATGCTCCCCAGCGGCCCACAGAAGGAGGGAGACAGGATGGGGGAAGGGAGCCAGGAGAGGTGGGTGAGACACGGGGGGGAGGGGGCATAGATTCCCCGGTGGAGGAAGAAGGGGGGCAAAGAGAGACAGAGGGGGGAGAGACACAGGGGAGGTAGAGGGGGAAGAGACACAGGGCAGGGAGATGAGGGGAATGAGAGACAGGGGATGGTGAGAGGAGGGAATGAGACAGGGGAGTGATTGAGGGGGCAAAGAGAGACAGGGGAGGGATAGAGGGGGCAAAGAGTGTCAGGGGAGGGATAGAGGGGGCAAAGAGAGACAGGTGAGGGATAGAGGGGGCAAAGAGTGACAGGGGAGGGATGGAGGGGGCAAAGAGTGACAGGGGAGGGATAGAGGGGGCAAAGAGTGACAGGGGAGGGATAGAGGGGCAAAGAGAGATGGGGATGGATAGAGGGGGCAAAGAGAGACAGGGGAGATATAGAGGGGGCAATGAGAGACAGGGAAGGGAGAGAGAGGGCAAAGAGAGACAGGGAAGGGAGAGATGGGGCAAAGAGAGACAGGGGAGGGAGAGAGGGGGCAAAGAGAGACGGGGAGTGAGAGGAGGCAAAGAGAGACGGGGAGGGAGAGGAGGCAAAGAGAGACGGGGAGGGAGAGGGGGCAAAGAGAGACAGGGGAGGGAGAGAGGGAGCAAAGAGAGACAGGGGAAGGAGAGAGGGGGAAAATAGAGACAAGGGAGGGAGAGAGGGGGCAAATAAAGACAAGGGAGGGAGAGAGAGGGCAAAGAGAGACAGGAGGGGGGAGGGAAAGAGACATGGGAGAGAGAAATGTTTGGGAAAAAACTTGATCTTGCCGTCATTTTTTGACGGGCAAATCGCTAGTATATATATATACTAGTGACTTGCCCGTCAAAAAATGACGGTCAATAAAAATTAAATGTTGTGAAATGTGTTTGCAACACAAAATGAGTCAGCTACATTTGTCCCTTTTTTTTTCCTAAAATAAATACACATATTTTTTTTTTACTTTTTTTTTTTTTAACTTTCAACTTATATTTCACCAACATATTTTTTTTCCAATCTTCAGTCTTTTAATTGTGATATATATAATAACAATATAATAATGTCTCACTTTTTAATGCATACATATTGTAAAGTCTAACATGAAACTTTGTAACATGCAACTTGTATATTAAACATTCGTTCAACATTTTTTTAACAATACTAACACTTTTCAATACATATTTATCACTGAGTAACTACGGACTATATTAACTTAGAGTAAGTAATTTTTTTTAACAATAACATGCTTTTTATCATTTGTAACTTTTTTGTTAAACTCTTTTTAAACTAAATTCGCATTGAATAAAGAGGAAGGCAAACAATAAAACACCCCTATTGAAACTTGGCCAATTGTATCAAAGAGGGAAAAAAATTAATTCCTTCCTGACCCCATTAACTGGTGATCGGATTACTCCCTGAATCAATACTTTGTCGTTAAATAATACATTTCCAATTATGATGAAATGCTTCAACTTTATAGTAACAATACATGTTTGACTATACCACATATATATTTAACAATATTTTTTAAAAATTGAAAATACACATATTTAACATCTGAAATTGTAACATCAAACAATAACATTTAACCCAATCATGTTAATATGAAACTTTGAACCCATTCCAATCTGTTTAAGGATATTTTACTGTTGTTTTTGGTGTAATTTTTTTTTATTTTTCTGTTTGTCCTTTCTGCAAATATCACATCGGTTTTCATAAGTGAAATAGTGGTCCCCTATTTAAAGAGTCCCAGAGTACTTTAATTTTGTACTGGAAGTCAAACCACTGTTCTCTATGTTTTTTGTCTATTCTTTAGATGTTTTACTTGAAATATTGTTTTTGTGCAATCATATTGAGTACCATAAAATGTTGGCATTAAAATGAAACCATTGTCCTCTATCTTTCCAACACCTCATAGTAGACAATGTTTTTGGTGTAAACACATCCATCGTCCAATAAATTACCCTGAGTTTCGTTTTCTTCAACATGCACTTTAATTTCTTTTGGATTAGTGTTCCTTGAAAAAGCCACATAGAGTTGTCCATGTGCAAAAACTGGTTCCATTAAAAAAATCACAACCGACTTAAAAGTTTGTCCTTGGGATTTATTGATGGTGATGGCAAATGCCATGATAACTGGAAATTGTCTCCTTTGAAGGACAAAAAGCAAACCACTCTCACTTGGAGCTAAATCAATTCTTGGTATAAAAACTCGTTCACCTTTATGGGTCCCAGTTATAATTTCTGCATGTTTAAAATGATCTTTTAACTCATGCACAATTAATCTGGTCCCATTACAAAGTCCTTTTTTTAGATTCATATTTCACAATAACATGACAATTGTGCCTTTTTTCAATTGTAAAATATGTGGTGGCATTCCAGATGGTGTTAACGAATTAATAAATTCGATACTAAAATTCGATTCACTGTCTTTATCATCAGACAGAATCGAATCTGCACTGTAATAATTCTTTTGTGGTGCATTGATGTATTTTAAAATGTCATTATTTACATTCAAGGCATCGATATTTTTTGATGTTAATATCACTTTGTTTGCAATGTCTGAGTAATCCTCATTATTAAGAGTGTTTAAAAATAGGGCTGATACGAGTGATTCATTGCAAACCATTTCTGATGGAATTTCAATGGTATCATTTGGTAAATGCTGTATTTCTGGATGTTTTCCTTCTCCGATTTTAATGAGCCAGTCATTGAATTCATTTTGGCCTTCAGATCTCATATTTAATTCTAATTTGAGATGTGTAAATATTTGCCACAGTTTACTAGTCTTGATACATGTTTCAATGATCTCCGTTCTATTTCCGTGTGGCACAACAGGTAATGTTTGCCTAAAATCTCCTCCTAACAGCATCACCTTTCCACCACATGGCAACTTATTATCCATCACTTCTTTTAAAAATCTGTCAATACATTGCAATGCATGACATGACATCATTGTTGCCTCGTCTATGATAATTAGTTTAGTTAGTTTAAATTTTTTTGCTTGTAAGGAATTTAATCGAATATCTGACACTGATGTTTCCAAAATGGGAACTGGCAGCTTAAATCCACTATGCACAGTTCTCCCACCATCTAACAAAAGTGCAGCAATTCCAGTTTTTGCAAATGGCATAGCTATCTGACCCTGTGATTGAATATAACTCATCCAACAGTTGTACAGATAAGTTTTAACTGATCCACCTGGGCCGTCTAGATAGAAATACCGGTCTTTGACCATTTCATCATCTGTAGCATTTGTTATGGCATGAAATGCTTCTAACTGTAAAGTATTTAAAGTTGCCAGTTTTTCTTGGGTTTTTTGTTTTTGTAGCTCAGTGTCATAATTATCAAAATTGATGTCATCTATAAGTCCTGGATCTGGTAAATTAAAACTTGCACAATTTAATCCATGAGCCAACAATATTTCTTGTATTTCCATCAATGTTTTTAACAAAGCTATTGGTTCTCTGTAACGTTTTAAGAAATCTTCTGACATGTTTAATTTAAATGTTTCCCACAAAGTGAAAGCATCAGGTACATTGCAAAATATGTAAATGAATGCAAATTGTTGTCTCATTTGCTTAGGAATTTGACATAGTGCTGCTTCTTCCAGACACCTCTCCCATTCTGTATCATCAGCTATGAAATTTTGATGTCTTGCAGGTAAAAGGAATGTATTATAAACTATGTCATTCACTGTACGTAAATGCTCAAAACTCTGTGCACCGGGAACATGTAGCAGAAGTAATCTTAAGCTGAAACGTTCAATGTCCCTTGGACTGACGGTATAAATGCGTGGTATAATTTTATGTGCATCTCTTCTTCGTTGTCGCCATAGACCATTTACAAATACATAGTGATATGGTATCTCTATGTATAAAAATTGTCTGGCCTGCGTATCCTGACAGTTTAATTTAAACCATGCAGTAAGTGTGGTATCTCTGTCTTCACTTTGATATAATGCAGTTCTTTCATTTCCTGCAGTAAAGCAAACCAAATGTACAGCTAAACGATAGATAGCATGTAACCGATCATGCATCTCAAATTTCAAAAGGCGCCACATTGCTTCAGGAGCACTCACATACCGAGCATCTAAATAATTTGATAGTTCATCATGTAAAATTGGATTTTCGTTTTCATTTGCAGCACCTTGTTTAACAACAGTAGCTGCGTCATATCCTTTGTATATATATTTATACACATACTTAATTGATTTAATCGAAGTGCAAGCTTCCACATTGATGTGTGCATTGTACTTGATGAGCAAATGTCGATTGTATGGAACGACAAATCTATTATCAACCTTTTGGCCACGGATAATAGCTGTTTGTCCTTGTGTTCTTTTATACAAAGGATATCCATCACAATTTGCATAAGTTTGCATTTGAAATTGTTTTGGAAACTCTTTAGTACATTTTTTTTCCCCATACATGGTGAATTAGGATTCATCTCTCCACATGGGCCATGAATCATTCTATGTGTAACAATCTCCCAAAGTTTTGCATATTTTTCTCGGTCTGGCAATTGTGCGGAAATTACTGAATCCACTCTTTCTGCAGTGTTCAACTTATCTTTTTCCTGCAGTATTAAAAGTATGTGAGCATGTGGCAATCCTCTTTTTTGAAATTCAATGGTGTAAACAAAAGCCACACATTGTCCAAATAAGTGTGCTTTAGTGTTATCATGTATTAATGAATTGAGTTTGATTTTGAATACTCTTGCCACTAAATCTGGTCAGTCCGAAGTAGTTTGTCCCAGATTCAAATTTTCCTTGATCTCTGGCCATTGTGGATTACATGTGAATGTAATAAATAAATCTGGTTTTCCAAATTTGGTGACAATAGCCATGGCATCATTATACCTTTCTCGCATATTGCGAGGAGATCCTTGGAAAGTGGATGGCAAAATAATTGCTCTTCCAGCTGGAATGTCTCTGTTGGAAGCTAAATCTGCCACATAATCCATTAATCCACAATACTGTTCTACTCGTAATTTTATTTTGTTGATATTTAATGAAATTTAGATGATTGGCTTTAACTTGTAAATATGAATCAATAATCCATTGTTGAGTGAGTTTGCCTCCATGTAAAATTGGATTAAAACAATCCCGGATAGCAGTTTGTGCCACTTTATATTCCAGCATGGAAATATTAGATCTAATACGAAGTTTAGTATTGGCATAACTTTCCAATTGTAATTTTGGTTCCCATCCAGGTTCCCCATTTGGAAAGAAAATGGGATATGTCATTGGATCTAAATTACAGCTTAATATATTGATGTTGATAAATGGTTGTTCTTCATTGCGTGGATATATTTTAATATCCCGCTGAAAAGGTGGTTCACCATCTTCATTTTTAATTACCATGGCAACCTCATTTCCTGTAGGTAAATTATATCTTCTTTGATCAGTGTTGCGATCTCTTTTTAACACCATATTTACTCTTGGTGTAGGCAATTGATGTCTTTCCGCATGTTCCTGTTGTTCTTTTTCAAGCTGTGCTAATTGTTTGTATGCTTGACTATATGGGTTTTTTTGCATAATTTTATCCAGCTGTTCAAAGACTATGCGCAAACACTGTTTATTTTCTGGAAGTGTCATTCTTTGTTCCACAGCTTCCATTGTATCTAAGACATATAACTGTGCAAATTTCCTTTGCTCTCCTTCTTGTGGGTGTAAATGTAAAGTTCGGTGGTAAATTTGACCTTGAACTCTAAAACAGTAAGGACCATGTCCTGGTACATTTTCGGCTAATGTTGCACCCATTGAAGCAAATGAAATTGCACTGTTATAAGACCTTATGTTTTGTTTGAAATTATTACTAAATTTCCGTCAGTAGGTCTTTCCTTTATAAAATGATAGGCCCCACAAAACTGACAAACCACATTAAGTAACCCACAATAATGAGTATCTACTTGTACTGAAGTAGTAAACACATTGTCATGCATTTCTTCAACATAGATATCAGACCCACTTTCTATATGTACATTGTTTTCTTGTGTGTCTACATTTAAGTCATTCTGCAAAATAGAATCATTGGACAATGGTTCACAGAGATGTTTTTGTTTACTTTTACTTTTCTTGGAAGCCCCAACACACTCACTTGCGGCTTTCTTACTCATCTTTCTTTTATTTAAAAGTCTCTGTCGATCTTCTTCTCGCAAGCGTTGTGAAGTTTCCGGTGTCTGAGCATCTCTCCACCTTTGCTTCCTTTCCCTTGCCAATCTTCTTTTGCGTTCAATTTTGTCTTCTCCATTCTCCGCCATTTTAATTTGTAATTGTAAATAGAGATGTAATTATTCTTTGTTCTTTGTTTTGTATACATTTTTTTTTCCTTTTTGTACTGTTCCATTAAAGTAGATGAATAAACTAATAAAGCATTTTAAAATGTTGTACTTTAGAATGAAAGAAATGAAACCATTTTTCAAAGTATTTTATTGACATATATTAAATAGGAAATAGCTGCACATATCTATATTTATATTATTATCCTTCAATTCCATTCATTCTTGATTGAATTCACTGCATACCATCAATTTCTTTTTTTCGCAAATGTTGTAAGCTTCTTATTTTTTTTAAATATTATTATTAATTAGTATTGTCTTTTCAACTTTACATAAGTGCATGTTAAAAAATTTTGCAAAGTTATGACTAAATATCATACGTTAATGACTCAATAAGTACTCTCCATTTTCACCAAATATAATATAGCCTTTTTCTATGCATCACTACAAAATTAAATGTTATACCTGTGAAGATGATGTTGATGTTGTTCAAAGTCTGCAAACGTCACGCTGTGTGTTGATTCCCTTGCAGATCCAAAAAAACTGTTAAATCAAATTAAGAATATTTTTAATCTTTTGCTTCATCGATATCATTAAATGAACATCAACAGACATATATTTGGCTACATTAAAAACCTAAAAGCATATTTTTTAATATCTTGCTGTAGTAATATAATTCAAATTCTGTACCTGTCTAAATTACATTTATGATGTTCAATGTGTCCAAACGTCACTATCTCTGTTCATTCAGCTACAGTTCACTGCAATTATACAAAATAGTAAAATTAATGTATAATATGTTGCTTCATCTGTATCAATCTATGAGGCTTAACATACATATTTTTGCATAGATTAAAAACATGAAATAAATATATCAATCAATCAGCATGAACACACATATGTAAGCATAGATTAAAAACATACAATCAATATTACTGTTAGTCTTTAAATAAGACTCAATTAATGTGTATTAATCTTAAATTAATGTCTGACTAAATATAACGTCAAGACGTAAGCATGAGTCTATTCCCTTTTTTTTTTGTTTGAGGGGTCTTTTAAAATGAGTATGTTACAACTGAATTATTAAAATAATGTACATTACTAATGAAATAAGAATCAATTAATGTTCATTAATATTAAAGTAATGTGTGACTAAATCTAACATCAAGATGTAAGCATGAGTATATAGCCTTTTTTTTGTTTTTGTTTATTTTATAGTAAATATATAAGAACGTAATTATTAAAATAATGTACATTAATAATTAATTAATCAACGTGTTCCTTTTTTTATACACATTCTTAAACGTTAACCTTTTTTGATATTAATGATTAGTAATGATTAATTAATTAATTAAATAAATTACATTATGAATGTTATTTACAATTCTTTCACACAGGTAATCACGATATATAACAAATTAATTATTAAATTAATGTACATTAATAATTAATGAATCAATGTGCTGCTTTTTTATTCACATTCTTAAACGTTAACTAATTTTGATATTAATGATTAATTAATTAATTAATTGTTTCACACAGGTAAGCACGATATTATTTTTCTATTAATTAAATTTACTATTTTTTATTTATTAAGTAAGTACCAATTTACTAATTAATAATTATAAATGATATTTACCTTTTTTAATGTAATATTGCTGAAGCAGTATCCTTAAGAGCTAACAATCTCTTGAGATTTTCCGGCATCAGAAAAGGTCCAGTCAGACTGTCATCACCTGAAGAGAAAGTGTGTTACGTGTCAAGTGTGCCCTATATATAGGCTTTGTGCGCGAGACAATTGCATTGTTTTAGGCGGGAAATCCGCTGCTCCGCGAGGCAAATGCGTTGTTTTATGCGGGAAATCCGATGTGGCGCGAGACAAAGGCGGGAAATCTGTGTTAATGCGTAAATCTGTAATTGCGTTTCGTAAAATGTCTCGTTGTTTTTCGAGCACATACGTCTGTGGCTGTGTTTTACGCAGTTCGTAGTAGTATAGCCTTGTTTTTATTTTTTTCGGCGGCCATTTTTTTCTCGCTTAGCCGATTTTTGATCTTTGTAACTCGTCTAAATCAATGTAAATTGGAGTTCCACCTCACTCCCAGACGTCCTGCCTGGTTCCCCATGCTGTAAGTGCCCTTTTTTTAATTTTTTTGTGTGTATTTAGTGTTTTTTTAATTGTTTTGGTTCCGCCGCTTATCTCGTATTTTTTTTCCTCTCGTATTTTTTTTCTAAGTGCTGCGTCTTGTGTAAAAAAGTGCTACGGTTTAAAGGCTCGCCTCAATACGCGAGGCTCGCCTGCAATGAGCGCCTATGGAGCTCATTGCCAAAGTGCTACGGGTTAACGTAACGGCTCGCCTCGCTACGCGAGGCTCGCCTGCAATGAGCGCCTGCGACGCTCATTGCCAAAGTGCTACGGTTTAATAGAAGAGGAGGCATATAATCTATCTCTCTAACTTTCTATCTCCCTCTCTCTATCCATTCCTCTCTCTATCCCTTCCTCTCTATATATATATATATTATATATATATATATATATATATATATATATATATATATATATATATATATCCCTCTCTCTCTATCCCTCTCTATCCACCTCTCTCACTATTCCCCCCTCTCTATCTCTATCCCTGTCTTTCTCTATGGGATCACTTTTGTGGGTGGAGACTGTGTCACTAGGCAGAGTCTATACATGTTGTGGTAACATTTTGTGAAGAGGAGGGGTTTATACTGTTGGGTGGAGTCAATGTAAGGGGAGGGGCCAGATCTCTGTTTTCTACCCCACCAAGTTGGAAAGTCACCAACCGCCACTGGTAGCATCAGTTACTGTAAATTCATTGTGTATGCCTGTGTTGAAGCAGTGAGAGATTGAAATCCTGACCTATTGGAGGCCTTCATAGAATTGAGCTGCCCATCACTTACTGGATGTTACACTATCTATAATATATCAGTTATGCTTTAACACCGCAAATTGTAAAAGTGCATACAAAGTTCAAAGGGATCTCATTTAGTCTCACACTGAAAATTATTACAGTATTTGAACTATTTCCTATACAGATGGGAGTAAATTGATACACACAAAGCAGATAATACATATAAGTATACAGTGTATATATATATATATATATATATATATATATATATATATATATATATACATAATATATATATATATATATATATATATATATATATATATATATATAATTGTGGTAGTTTGACTTCTACCTTCTAGATTAACAGCAAGAAGTGAATGTATTCTTTTAATCTTTTTATTAAAAGTCCAAAAAGTACACCACATTACGGCTTACATCAGCCAAAGGTATAGCAATACACACAGTTCTCTTGTATATATCTTCCTCAGTAGATAAAGGGGAGCATTCGGTCCGCCCGTCTCTTCGAAATGCTCCAACCGCCAGAGACCCTTAAACAGTCTTTTGAGGGACTCTGTCCAGTTTGCAGTTAGACTACTGCCTTCTGCCTGGGGTTGCTTTAAACAGATTCTTGTAAGGAAAAATCTAATCCTTGACTCACAATCTCTGGGACACAGCTCCCTCTGGGACACAGCTTCCTCTGGGACTCTGGGACACAGCTTCCTCTGGGACACAGCTTCCTCTGGGACACAGCTCCCTCTGGGACACAGCTCCCTCTGGGACACAGCTCCCTCTGGGACACAACAGTCTTCTTACTGCAATCAGGAACAGACAGCAAACTACTTCTTTCTGTAGCTTGCTCTTTGCTGCTAACAGCAGCTCACCAACAGGAGCAGATTTCACACACAGCTCATACTGCTTAGGCCCAAGCCTAAGTGAGAGAGACTCCACGGATCTCTCTGCTGTGGTCTTAAAGGCAATCCACAGCTGGGCATCAATTAGCCTATGATCACTGCCCAGAGTTAACTCTTTCCTTCTGCAGAGAAATCTTCCAGCCTCTTTAATTAAACCCATCTCTAGGGGCATTCTTTGTTTCACTCCGTTACATATCTCCCCCCTTAGCTCAACACCATATGGTTGAGCTACATGAGCCGAGAGGCGGTAAACGCTCCCTTGTAGCTTTATCTTCTCCTTGTCCTCTTGTATAAGGGGCTCCCCTTCATAGTGCATTACAGTATCTGGAGCAACTATGCAGTATGGGCTTGGGTCTTTCTCTACCCTCTTGAGCTCAACAGCACGCATACTTCCATGAACCAGGAGAACTTCCCCTTTTTCGATTGATCCATCAGCTTTGATGAAGTAAGGCTTGAGATACCCCTCAAATCGACTACCAGGGATTTCATCCACAGCATCATCTATGGGGAACATACAGTTTTATTCGCCATATGTCACCCCTGGACCTGGTTGGATTCCGATAGTATCTCCAAACCACACCCTTAGGTTGTTACACACAACTCTGTTCCTCTTGATCTTCTTACCTGGGCAGGTGTCATCTGCAAGAACAATGCACACAGTTTTCTGTCTCTTCTTTCTTTTCTGAAGAACAGGTTCTCCTTGGTACAATAGAAGATCATCTATCTGGGCCGGAGTCATCGACATCACTTTGTTCTCTTCACTGATGCCTTCATCTACAATTAACCGATTGGGACAGTTTTTCGGTTTCAAATTTGTGGTGGATAGATCATCTGCTTCAGAATCTGCCCCCAAGGACATGGTCCTGACCCGGCCAGTCTCTCTCAGTATCTGTCTGTCACTTGCTGGTGCCTCCGTGCTCCCCAGGACGTATAGACTCTCTATTTCTATCTGTCCCAGATCCATCTCACAAACCATCTTGGGGAAACCCCAGGAACACTGATTCTGTATGAAGCTTGTGACTAAAGCATTTTGGTCTGAAGGATTCTTCTGCAGCTCTCGTTTTGCTACAGTATTTTTCATAGACTGTAAAGGTACGTCCTCTCTCAGGGCTGCTTCTTGGGCTTGGATCTGCACCTCATCTTTCTTCCTGCTTACTGCAGGTATACTCTGTACCATGCAAAGTCTGCAAGTACCTTACCTATCTCTGCCAGGACAGACCTCTCAGACTTTTGGCCTATCTGGAATGTATCCAACTGTTCCGCAACTTCAGGCTTAGGCTCAACCCTTAGGCCAGTACACATCTTAGAAGCCTTTATAATTTTCTGTTTCTTAAGAAAGCTTGTGTTTTCAGCATCCTCAGCTTTCACCCTAATGCATCTTCTTTTAACTGCTTCTCTTCATCTTTGCTCTGTTTTCCTGCTTGCCTTGCCTCCAAGGTTTCCAGCTTTTCATCTTTCTTTACTCCCTTCAGCTGTATTTTTTCTCCTTTAACTTGTAAATCCAGTTCTCTCTGCTGACACTGAATTTCTGGCTGTATATCCAGCGGAAAAACTTCCTCACTATTTTTCTTCAGGTCCTCCCTGGATCTCTCTGGCAGCTCCACCACCCTTTCTTCATCTTTCTGTTTCTCGTGTACAAGCTCCTTCACTATGCCATGCATATGAACTTTCTTTGGACATAGCTCTGTGTTCAACACAGCATCTGGTGTATATCGGTCCTGAAGATCATGGTTGGTTTCGTCTGGACACGCATCACCCTGTTCCAACCGTATCTCCACATCAAACGGATCGTTCATCCTCTGCTCTTGTGGACTATGCATCAGCAACTTCTTTGCTATGAGAGCGGTTTTACGCTCTGCCTCTTGTAGCTGAAAGCGTAGATCTTTTACTTGGCTGTGCCAAGTTTGTTTATTCGGCTCCCAATTGAGACGCTCCTCTGCCTTCTCTTGTGCCTCCCTATTAGAGCGATCGATCATATTCTGAGCTGCACGGATAGTGAGGAGTTCTTGCTTCTCCTGTATGTCCTTTTGCGGCAGCTTCTGCATATATTCCTCTTTCAGTTTATGCATGGTAGGACTCTTCCACTGCTCCCAACTAGATACCTGTGTCTTCTTCCTATAGGACACTCTGTTGTCCTCAAGTGCGGTCTTCCTTCTCCATTCAGGAATATAATCTGGCATCATCCTGACACCCCTCATATTAGTAACAATTTGCCTGTCTTCCATTTCAGGCTTTTTCAGTCCTACTGGAAGAGACCTCATCTTTTCCTCTTGCTGGACTGGTTTCCTTTCTTGCCTCTCCTTGTCCATATCATATTGTTTTATTGGCACCTGAGACAGAGAGCTCTCTGGATACTTTATAATTTTGGTAGGACCAATCTCCAGGCTCTGCTTCATATGTCCTGTCCGGGACAGTGGTTCCTTCTTCACCAACTCAGTCTCCAGATTCTTATTTTTCACAACTTTCCCTTTAGTAAGGATTCCAGTTTCATCCTCAAAATTAGGACATTCTTCTTTAATAAGAATACTGGGTGCAATCATCTGTTTGATCTCCACTTTCTCTTGGTCAGAGATCTTTATCAAGCATTTGCTTTCTCTGATTTCATTCTCCACCTCATGAGTATTCACCAGGGCCAGGTGTTTGTTTCTGTCCAGGTTTCTCATCGAGGTCTCTTCATTGCTTTTGCCCATAAGGTCTCTGCCTTGCTTCGGGTTCAAATCTTTTCCAGTGACTTGATCAGCATGCTTCACATCAGTCACTTTTAGATCATCATCTTTACTTCTGGAGCCAAAGTTCTTTATCTGCACCAGTAGCCTCTTTTGCTTTCTCAGCAGACTTACTTGTTCTCTCTGAAGTCTCTTTGGCCGTACCAGCAGTCTCTTTTGCTGTACCAGCAGTCTCTCTAGCCGCTCCTGCGTTCTCTCTCACCATCTCTGCAGTCTCTCTCACCATTTCTGCAGTCTCTCTCACCATCTCTGCTGTCTCTCTCGCCTGCTCTGCAGTTTAACAGCTCCTGCGGTCTCTCTCGCCGTCTCTGCGGTCTCTCTTTTATCATGATCAGTTTGCCATCCCTTAACAGGGAAACAGCTTTTGAAACTTGGGTATATAAGCATATCCCTTGGATAGCGATAAGCAGGTTCATGAAAAAAATCCCAGGAGTGCAATCTCTGTACCCTTTTCACTCCCATTCGGTTAAGGATCTCTTCCTTCAGGGTACAATAAGTAGTTGCCTTTTCTTCCGGCAAAACCACATATGCTTTCTGAGCTTCTCCATACAGATAGGGACCCAGGACTGTGGCCCAGTGCTGTTGAGGCCAACCTTCCCTATTGGCAATTTTCTCGAAATTAAGGAGGTATGTTTCTACATCATCCTGCGCTGTCATTTTCTTTAGGAAGTAATTTGGATTCATAATCCCGCTTGATTTTTAAACCACAATGTTCTCTGCAAATCTCAATTGCTGCAGCTGCACTTTCTGTGCTTCTAAAATGTCTCTCAGGTGGACTCTGTCCACTTCCGCTTGTCTATTCATTTCCTGCTGTGCCGCTGTAGACAGCATTAGGGCTTTTACTGCCTCCTCCATTTTGACACGTGGGTTGTCCTTTGGTACAAGGACCGGGATCCCACTTCTGCCACCAGTTGTGGTAGTTTGACCTGCTACATTCTAGATTAACAGCAAGAAGTGAATGTATTTTTTTAATCTTTTTATTAAAAGTCCAATAAGTACACCACATTATGGCTTACATCAGCCAAAGGTATAGCAATACACACAGTTCTCTTGTATATATCTTCCTCAGTAGAAAAAGGGGAGCATTCGGCCCGCCCGTCTCTCCAAAAATGCTCCAACCCCCAGGGACCCTTAAACAGTCTTTTGAGGGACTCTGTCCAGTTTGCAGTTAGACTACTGCCTTCTCCCTGGGGTTACTTTACACAGATTCTTGTAAGGAAAAATCTAATCCTTGACTCACAATCTCTGGGACACAGCTTCCTCTGGGACACAGCTTCCTCTGGGACACAGCTTCCTCTGGGACACAGCTCCCTCTGGTACACAACAGTCTTCTTACTGCAATCAGGAACAGACAGCAAACTACTTATTTCTGTAGCTTGCTCTTTGCTGCTAACAGCAGCTCAGCAACAGGAGCAGATTTCACACACTGCTCATACTGCTTAGGCCCAAGCCTAAGTGAGAGAGACTCCACCTATCTCTCTGCTGTGGTCTTAAAGGCAATCCACAGCTGGGCATCTATTAGCCTCTGATCACTGCTCGGAGTTAACTCTTTCCTTCTGCAGAGAAATCTTCCAGCCTCTTTAATTAAACCCATCTCTAGGGGCACTCTTTGATTCACTCCGTTACAATATATATATATATATATATATATATATACTGTATATACTTTATATATATATATATACTGTATATATATATATATATATATATATATATATATATATATATATATCGTATATATATATATATATATATATGTATATATATCAACTATAATAGTTGTGGTAGTTACAAATTGTCTACCACACCATGTTAAAAGTTACAGGCTTGCTCATGCTTGCGCTCATCGCAAGATACGCAACACTTTGACATAACGTAGGCTGCAATGAGCTCCTTTGGTGCTCATTGTAGGACTCACGATGAGCGCCACAGGAGTTCATCGCAAAGCCAGCAAGACTGTGCAAGACATTTTGGCCTTTCAGGGTCCCTCTGAGAGTCATCTGTCCCGTCATGGTTGTTATTTGCCCGAGGATGGTCCACTGATGAAGGATGGAAAAGGATTGAAGGCGCTCATGGCGATGCCGGCGATCAGCGCCGAAGGATGTAGGACTTTGGCGCTGACCACGAGGCACGCAACATTTTAAAAAAATAATGGGTTTAATGGCCAATCATTTTTTAAAGCATGTAACTTGGAAACATTTTTTGAAGATCAAAATTGGCTAAGCGAGGAAAAAAATGGGGCCTGTAAAAACTTAAAAGGCTCAAAACGAGGCTGGAGCCCATAACACTTAGCCGATCAACGCCAGGCCCGCAATATTTTTTTTTCAAGCACGGAACTCGGAAGCCGTCGGAAGACCACTAAAAGACACCAATTAATTAAAATAATTAACTTACAACGTCACACACAGCACAGGGTGAGAGGTAGGGAGCCTGTGAATGAGGTGCAAGCAAATTTGAGGCTTAATTGGCGTTTTTCTGAGATTGAAAATCGGCTAAGCGAGGAAAAAAATGGGGCCATAAAGACGTTAATGTTTTCAAAAAGGTTTAAAATGAAGGAGGGCAACTGAAGTTGTGGGGGGGGAGGCCCGCAAGACTTAACTGCAATGAGCGCCAAAGGCGCTTACTGCAGGTGTGGAGATGAGCACCAGAAGGCGCTTATTGCAGGGGTGGAGATGAGCACCACAGGCGCTCTCATCGCGAGGTCTTTGGGACTTAGCTGCAATGAGTGCCAAAGGTGCTCATTGCAGTGCTCACGATTATCGCTGCTGGAGCTGACCGAGAGTCAGCGGGACTCAGCACATAGCAGTTTGGAGCTGATTGCGAGACACACAATACTTTACGGCACGCAATACTTTACAACTTTAACGGCCGAACCACTAAACTCAAAAGACCACCAAAAAATGTCAAATACTTAATAAAATACATTACACACTCACACACAGCACAGGGGGAGAGCCAGGGAGCCTGCAAGTTAATTTGAGCCATATTTGGCGTTTTTCGGTGAACGAAAATCTTGTAAGTGAGAAAAAAAATGTCGGACCAAAAAACGTAAAAGGATGAAAACGAGGCCGAAGGCAGTAACATATAGCGCAAGAAAGTAAACACGATAACAAAGCCAGTAACACTTAGCCAAACAACGCAACCAACTGCACTCATTGCGAGCCACGCAAAACTGCAGCACAGGCACAGAGGAGAAAGACACAGGGGAGAGAGAGGGGCGAGAGGGTGGAAAGAGACACAGGGATGAGAGACAGATGAAAAGAGACACGGGGGGGGGAATAAGGAACAGACACAGGGGTCAGAGACTGGGGTGAGGATCGCGATGAGTGCAGAAGGTGAACATTGAGAACCACGAAAGTTATGGGTTGCCAAAGCCTGCAATGAGTGACTAAAGCCGTTCATTGCAGGGCTAGTGATGAAAGCCAAAGGTGCTCATTGCGAGGCTTGTACAGTAGCTGGAGGGAGAGGATCACAATGAGCGCCAAAGGAGCTCATTGCGAGCCCCGCGATGATCCATAAAGGCTCTCTCATGGGGAGCATTCCCAGCCTTAAAATTTTATTGCACTCAATTTTGATGGGCAAGTCACTAGTATATATATACAGTAGACACAGGGATTGGTGGATGCCGCATAAATGTAGTTTACAGTAAAAGATGCCTAGATTAGCTGCACATAGGATGCTCTGCTAAGTAAATTTGTCAGTGAGGGCTGTTCTAGCAGCAGCAGCTTTCACTCCTCACTTACACAGAGGTACATTCCGCTGGAGGGTGCGGTGCTGAACCCGGGGAATGTAACACCAACACTGCCCTGGCTCAGGTACTCATGTCTGTCTGCTCCCAGGTAACACTGAATTGCAGTCACGTACAGTGGGTGTAATCTAGGTGCCTGTAAGCATTTTGTGGCATGACAACCTGGCTCCTGGCATTTGTTGAGCCCTGTAAAATTTTATATTTATAAGTACACTATTCAATTTTTTTTCGGGCTGCTTGAGAGTTCTGGTTGCTTGAGTTCTTGTTATCTGAGAGTCTACTGTAGATATATATATATATATATATATATATATATATATATATATATATATATATATATATATATATAATTTGCTTGTATTGGTGTATATGTATGTAGATATGTGAGTTGCATGTAAGTGTATACTTTCTCCCCAACTGTAACCTTCCTTGTATACAGAATGTTTTGCTCTTTTAAAAGATAGGATCTTGTATTCATCCACTTAATAACTCAGCCATGAAATTCACTGATCCAAATAGTTAATACAAGTATATAGTACATCACTGCAAGATCAATCAGATTGATATGTTTTGTTTAACCTTTCAATCATGCCATTTTGAACACCTGCATTTCAATACTCAAACATAATAATAGCATCATGTTTCAGGCCTGATCAACTGACAGTATGTCATACCAGAAGGAATAGGTTTGTGTTAGATCTCAGTCAAACAAATCTGTTTTCTGTCATGTATACTACATGTTGTTGCAGATTGGCATGTTTGGAATCTCCAAGGAGGTGGATAGATTATCTTAAAATACAGTGGCGGCTGGTGACTTTTCATTGGTATACAATATAGATTGAAAAAACTCATGTGACAAGACAACAGCAATATCATAATTGCACCTATACGCATTAACAGAAAAATTAAAGGAGTGACACCTACCATTAGTCGGGTCTTCTTCTCAGGGTATTCACGTTCAGTAAGTTGACCAACGAGTAGAAACAAATCTGCAGCCACATAGGGTTTGCACCTGGGGTTGAAAGAAAACAAGCAAATCAATCAGACCATTCAAGAACAAAACCATACTTAAAAAACATTAAACGACCAAGTGGAACCATATAGGCCCCAAACATACCTTAGAATACCTAGTGGAACCATATAGGCCTCAAACATACCTTAGAAGACCAAGTGTGACCATAGGCCCCAAACATACCTTAGAAGACCAAGTGGAACTATATAGGCCCCAAACATACCTTAGAAGACCAAGTGGAACCATATAGGCCTCAAACATACCTTAGAAGACCAAGTGGAACCATAGGCCCCAAACATACCTTAGAAGACCAAGTGTGACCATAGGCCCCAAACATACCTTAGAAGACCAAGTGGAACTATATAGGCCCCAAACATACCTTAGAAGACCAAGTGGAACCATATAGGCCTCAAACATACCTTAGAAGACCAAGTGGAACCATATAGGCCTCAAACATACCTTAGAAGACCAAGTGTGACCATAGGCCCCAAACATACCTTAGAAGACCAAGTGGAACTATATAGGCCCCAAACATACCTTAGAAGACCAAGTGTGACCATATAGGCCTCAAACATACCTTAGAAGACCAAGTGTGACCATAGGCCCCAAACATACATTAGAAGACCAAGTGGAACTATATAGGCCCCAAACATACCTTAGAAGACCAAGTGTGACCATAGGCCCCAAACATACATTAGAAGACCAAGTGGAACTATATAGGCCCCAAACATACCTTAGAAGACCAAGTGTGACCATAGGCCCCAAACATACCTCAAAAGACCAATCAGCACTGTATAGGCCCAAACCAGTGGATCTTGGGATTCAAGAAAACAACAACATTTCACTTCTGTTTAGACAACACAATAATCAATGTCAAACAAACACGTTGAATTAGCATATGGATAACCATATGAGCAGTAACGCCACGCCAAGGCTTCAACAATTGTTACTGACCATTCACACACCTTTCATATCTCCTTATTGACCATTCACACACCTTTCATATCTCCTTACTGAACATTCACACACCTTTCATATCTCCTTCCATATGCACACCCACACACCATTCATACTTTACTTACCACTAGTTATTTTTTGTAGTTCGGTGGTGCCATTTCTGAGAACTTTACGTACCCTTGAAGGTGCCTCCAATTCCTTCAAACCAATGCATTCAACCGCTCCAGGGCCATGGTGCTTCTTAAATACCTTTTTATCCTCTTCAATGTGGAGAAGCATCTTTCTGATTCTGCAGTAGTCTTCGTTGTTGTAAGCAGGATTCCTTATAGCTTCACTGTCTCTGTGAAATCATTATGCAGATTAAATTGATGGTAAAGTTGGTGCAGAGCAACAGCACTCGTACAGACATGAAATTCTGACTTCTCGTACAGAAGTGACAGCTACCCTTGGAAGTGCCTCCAATTCCTTCAAACCAATGCATTCAACCGATCCAGGGCCATGGTGCTTCTTAAATACCTTTTTATCCTCTTCAATGTGGAGAAGCATCTTTCTGATTCTGCAGTCGTCTTCGATGTTGTAAGGAGGATTCCTTATAGCTTCACTGTCTCTGTGAAATCATTATGCACATTAAATTGATGGTAAAGTTGGTGCAGAGCAACAGCACTCGTACAGACATGAAATTCTGGCTTCTCGTACAGAAATGACAGCTACCCTTGGAAGTGCCTCCAATTCCTTCAAACCACGCCAAGGCTTCAACAATTGTTACTGACCATGCACACACCTTTCATAGCTCCTTCCATATGCACACCCACACACCGTTCATACTTTACTTACCACTAGTTATGTATGGTAGTGAGGTGGTGCTGCTTAACGCAGTTTCTCTTTGCACACCCTGGGGGTATGCATTCTTCTTTGCTTCAATTACTTGTATTTAAATTTTGCACAGCGATCTTTCAAAGAACAAAACTTCTCAATGGTCTTTTCATTGAAGTCTGGGATCTCGGAAATCAGTTGCTTTTCCATTTAGAGCATCGCCAATGCATTCAACCGCTCCAGGGACATGGTGCTTCTTAAAAAGGTTTTGATCCTCTTCAATGGGGAGAAGCATCTTTCTGATTCTGCAGTGGTCATCAGTGTTGTAATCAGGATTCGTAATAATTTCACTGTCTCTGTGAAATCATTCTGCAGATTAAATTGATGTAAAAGTTTGTGCAGAGCAACAGCACTTGTACAAGCATGAAAATCTGTCTTCCCATATAGAAGTGACAGCTCAGTGCGTAATTGTTCCTTCTTCAGTATTGGATATGCTTGCACGGTGTCTTCCACAGCTTGGGTTGGAAAGCAAGTGTCATGGGTTTTATACAAGTCACTTTGAACAAGTTTGGCACTGACTAGGTGATTTGAAAATGAAAAACGTTATTTTGCATGAACCACCACTATGTCACATACCTCTCTTGAAAGTTGTCTCAAGGTTGAGATCTCCGCACTCCGTCTGTTGACTGTTACATCGCTCGGCAAACTTGCTTCTATCTCTTCAACAGAATTACGGATTTTCTGGATGCTGGCGACAAAGTCTTCTGTGACTTTTTTTGATATAAACAGTATCCGTGTCTCGCTTCTGAAGCTGACTATAGAGGATGTCAACATGTGGCATTATTAAATTAAATAATTTAAGGAAGTAAAGGAACTCCCTGTCTTCCAGCATTCCAATGAAACCTGCGGCTTCACGTATAGATGTTGGATCAAAGTTTAGACATGCTTCTATTGTCTGGAAACACTCAAGTAGCGCATCTCTATTCTCGTAGATCACGTTCACGGTCCTAACGTTGAAGTTCCATCGTGTCGGTGCACCTCTTGGAAGTCTTCTACCAACTACCTCATCCAGAACTCCAGTCCTTTTTGGAGAGCGTGAAAAAAAAGATGGTATGCCGCCTATGTTGGAAAAAAAATACTCGAACTCTTCCAATCCTTGAAACTGCTTTCTCCATTATTAGGTTCAGTTGGTGAGCATAGCAATGGACGTAGTGTGCGTTCGGGTACACGTCTTTTATTTTTCTTTGAACTCCTCCTTGATCTCCACGCATCACACTGGCACCATCGTAGCTTTGAGCTATGAGTTTCTTCTGGTCTTCTGGCTCTGGGAGAACAGTATTCAGTGTTTCCAGCACAACAGCAGCAATCGAGTCTGCATCCGTTGATTTCATTTCCGTGAAGCCATCAAATCTTTCCACCACTTGATGCTTCTTGTCAATGTAGCGATAGACTACAACGCACTGTGTCCTAGCGGAAATATCGGTTGTTTCATCCGCTTGGATTGCCACAAACTGGGCTTCCTTAAGCTCTTGGTGAATCACTTCCTTAATAACTTCATGCATGCAGTCCAGTAGCTCATTCTGCACGGTTTTGGACGTGCCCTTAAACACAGTTGCAGTCTTCAAATGCTGTTGCATTGCACTATCGATACTGCCAACTAAATCCACCAGGCCTCTAAACACTCCTGGATTTAGCGATGTTTCACTGTCGTGTCCTCTTAATGCCAGTTCAAAAGCGCCACAAAAGCGAACACAATCAATTATCTTGGAAAGGATGTACCGGTTCTTAGCCACTTCTTCGTTGTGTTTTTGAATGCTGACTTGGTATCCTTGGTCCAGTTGAACAGCAATGTTCGCCTGTCCGAACATCTCAAACTTGATCCTGTTATCCAAGTATGTTTCGCCAATTTATCAGCTAGATGTTTGACGTCAGTCACTCCAGTTTTGGTCCAAGCAGCGTCACCACCAAATAGGATGCATGGGAAACAATATAAGGACTTCCTAGAAACGCTTCCACAAAGCCAGTCGTTCTTCTTGTACCATTCAGTATTGAAAGTACGGATATATTGCTTCCCTGTATCTCTTGCGATTTGCTGTAGATTTATCTCTGGTTGGTCAGCTCCTAACCGTTTTACTTCCACCTTCTCCTCATAGGTTAGGGTGCCGAAAGGCTTCACAAGTAGAGAGTCAATAGTAATAATTTCTGATACCAATAGAAGAAAGAGATCACGGTATATTAATTTATATTATGTCACAAAATTACTTTAAAATAACAGTGTGTTGAATTCATTGGTATACATTACAGATTGCAAACCCTCATGTGACAAGAGTACATCAACATCAAATTTGCACCTATACGCATGGACAGAAAATTAAAGGCAATGATACACACCTACAGTTGACTCTCCTTCTCGGGGTATTCACGTCCAGTAAGTCAACCAACGAGTCCAAACAAATCTGCTTCCACAGATAGTTTGCACCTGGGAAGTGATAGAAAACAACAAAAAAAACATTAGAGCGTTCAAGACCCAAACCGTAACTTTTAAAACCTTAAAAGACCAAGTGTGACCATATAGGCCCCAACCGCACCTTAAAAACCTTCAAATTCCAAGTGTGACCATATACTAAGCTACAGTTGACTCTCCTTCTCGGGGTATTCACGTCCAGTAAGTCAACCAACGAGTCCAAACAAATCTGCTTCCACAGATAGTTTGCACCTGGGAAGTGATAGAAAACAACAACAAAAACATTAGAGCGTTCAAGACCCAAACCGTAACTTTTAAAACCTTAAAAGACCAAGTGTGACCATATAGGCCCCAACCGCACCTTAAAAACCCTCAAATTCCAAGTGTGACCATATACTAATCTACAGTTGACTCTCCTTCTCGGGGTATTCACGTCCAGTAAGTCAACCAACGAGTCCAAACAAATCTGCTTCCACAGATAGTTTGCACCTGGGAAGTGATAGAAAACAACAAAAAAAACATTAGAGCGTTCCAGACCCAAACCGTAATTTTTAAAACCTTAAAAGACCAAGTGTGACCATATAGGCCCCAACCGCACCTTAAAAACCCTAAATAACAAAGTGGGACCATATAGGCCCCAACCGCACCTTAAAAACCCTAAATAACAAAGTGGGACCATATAGGCCCCAACCGCACCTTAAAAACCCTAAATAACAAAGTGGGACCATATAGGCCCCAACCGCACCTTAAAAACCCTAAATAACAAAGTGGGACCATATAGGCCTCAACCGCACCTTAAAAACCCTAAATAACAAAGTGGGACCATATAGGCCCCAACCGCACCTTAAAAACTCTAAATAACAAAGTGGGACCATATAGGCCCCAACCGCACCTTAAAAACCCTAAATAACAAAGTGGGACCATATAGGCCCCAACCGCACCTTAAAAACCCTAAATAACAAAGTGGGACCATATAGGCCCCAACCGCACCTTAAAAACCCTAAATAACAAAGTGGGACCATATAGGCCCCAACCGCACCTTAAAAACCCTAAATAGCAAATTGGGACCATATAGGCCCCAACCGCACCTTAAAAACCCTAAATAGCAAAGTGGGACCATATAGGCCCCAACCGCACCTTAAAAACCCTAAATAACAAATTGGGACCATATAGGCCCCAACCGCACCTTAAAAACCCTAAATAACAAAGTGGGACCATATAGGCCCCAACCGCACCTTAAAAACCCTAAATAACAAATTGGGACCATATAGGCCCCAACCGCACCTTAAAAACCCTAAATAGCAAAGTGGGACCATATAGGCCCCAACCGCACCTTAAAAACCTTAAATAACAAAGTGGGACCATATAGGCCCAAATTGTAAATATATATATATATATATATATATATATATATATATATATATATATATAAATAAATATATAAATATATATAAATATATATATATAAATATATATATATAAATGTATATATATGTATATATATATATGTCACACACACATAAAAAATACACATAAATATACATAAACATATACATAAAACAATATATATTAATTGATATTTATTATTTGATTAATTGATGTACTTTATTACTTATTTTATTATATTGTTCATGTATTTCTATTACACATTATTTTTTATACATATTACAGTGCTATTTTTTGGCTATACATGTTACAGGATTATTATCGAGTGCTAAGTGTAAGGGTATAAGGGTCTTGCACAATAATGCGTTATAAGTATAAGTCCACTACTAAAATAGTAATATGTTTGTTGCTTCCAATACTCAATCTATGGAGCGTAAGTGCATATTATCAAATTTCTCATTGACACTATATAGAGTCAGATTGCTCATTGATTTGGGATGGATCCCAAATCATTTCTAATAGTTGAAAATTAGGGTAAACACCCCCTCCAAACCTAGGCTAAATTAGCAACAAATTCATAATTTATTTTGGCCAATCAGGTTAGCTGAAACATTTGAATTACCTCTAAAAATTCCTGCTTGTGATGCAAAGCAGCCTGGGATATGTAGTGTAATTTACCAGCAGTGACTTGGGGGCTGACATAACTGCTCTCCTTTTGGCTGAAGAAGAAACATCATGTTCATATTGGTTTTGCATTATTTGCAGTTGGCTGCAATTACAAATAAATAAATTAGTTTTAAATACTGGCCATGGTATATTTAGAAGAAATTTAAGATTTTAATTCAAGATCCTCCCTCCTGTCTCTTTGACTTATATCTACTAAAATTAGGAGCTTTGTTGGGTTTCTTTGAAGACCCATGTAGCATTATATATACAATACTGTCACATTGTTTCTTCAAGGTAGCTTGATATGAACCTAGTTCAAACCGACCCCAGCAGAATCGTGTGGTTCTTGTTCTCTCTGGCACAAAAGGTGGCTTTTGAAGAAGGCAATGTCCAAAGGTACAGGCAGAGAATACAGGTTACCAGTGGCCTATGGCAAGACCACTCCCCAATTCAGGATACAAAACACTGAAACAGCCTCACACCTTGGAAATGTGAAACTAGAACTGAACCTTTATTGAATCATAGAACCAACATATTTATACATCTCCCATACTACACCCTTGTGTACCTTGTGTATGTGTGTGATGTCAGCACATCTGCCTAGCAGCCTCGGTTGCACTGTGTCTCCTTCCCCCCATCTCCCTCCCCTGTGTCTCCTTTCCCCCTCTCCTATGTCTCTTCCCTCCTCCCTCCCCTATGTCTCTTGAAATCAAGCCAATAGTGTTTTTAATTTGTAAAGGTGCAAAGTGAAATATTTGTTGAAATATAAATAAAATAGCAGTTAAAGCAAAGCAAGAGAGAAAGTGAAAATTTACATATGAGTGATAACATAATGAAATTACAACAGTTTATTAATAAAAAAAAGTATTCTATATAAGATGATGTTCCTATTTTTCTTAAATATGTGCAGAAAAATACATAGAAGTTTTTTCTTTGTAGGGAAAAGTTTATGCTATGGAATATGCATTGTTTGAGTTGTTAACTCAGGTATCAAAACTCAACAAGTTGAGAGTAGATAATGCATTTCTCATGGAGTGTAGACAGCTCTAATAAAGATCTTGGGATGTAGAGGGTGCCATATTATATTGTCCTTGGCAGTGGTTCACCCTCTTGCTCTCCCTGTGGAAGCCTATGATGTCAACCAAGCATGCCCAGTTTATATTCATTTAAAAAAAAAATCTTTATTCGATTTTTGCTGTACCATCAAGTTGCTCTCCCATGGTAAGTGCCCAGTTTTCCCCCATCCCCTCATGTCTGCTCTGTTGGCAATTTGTTTTGATCTGTTTAAGTTTTTTTTTTTTTTATACTGCTTTCTCCCTGGCATTTTTTGGTACTTTTTCAGTTTCTTGTGCTTTATCTTTGGTGAACGTGGTTGATGAGGGGGCCTATTTTTGCATAAGAATTGTCCAATCTAACACCAACCAAGAGGCCATGGGGAAACATGTTTTTCTGCATGCAATAAAGAGAGATGCATGCCCCTGCTCCCTTTTGAGGGATAGTTTAGTTAGGGGTCATCCGTTGGAACGCCCTCTGTTGGTTCATGCCGATGGCTCTCAACTGATCAAGCTCCAATTTGTCTGTATTCTAAAACAATCTATGAGAGCTTTAGAATTACATCCTGATGAATTCGGGATTGGGGTCGCTACAGAGGCAGCTAGACGGGACTGCCAGAGAGGGTTATCAAGCGGATTGGCAAGTGGGAGTCTAGGTGGTTTTCAGACATTCCTTTGTATATTGGGTTTTTCGACTTGCATTGGCTTCATTTTGGTTTGGATCTGGCCTGTTACAAGATTCACTGGTTGGGTATCAGAGGTCTCCATTGGCAAGAGTATATTGGCACTCTTTCAGAGTACACCTACTCATCATTTATATCTCTAATCTATCCTTAAATCAGCTGCAAGATTCATCCTCCTTACCCACCACTCCTCACCTGTGGCTCTTCTCTGCAAATCTCACCTGTGCTCTGCGATGCTGCACCACCTACATCTCCTTTTTGTTGCCTCCTCTCCTCTAAAAACCTTTGCTTGGTCTCGCCTCGCATAACCTCTTCTCACTCTCTTATACAAAAGTTCTCTCACAGTATACCCCTCTTTTGAAACCTACTTCCACATGTTATCAGACTCTCTCCAAGCCTCCAAGCCTTAAAAAGCTATTTATTATTACCCAACACTGACACCATACTAATCCATCCCATACTAGACTGTCTACCTTTCCAAATCACAATGCGTCTGGTCCTCTTGGTACCACCCTAGAATCACTCATCTCATTACTCATTACTAATTCACTATACTATACACGCACTGGGTCCATATCACAGTTATGCAACGTCCTCTGTATATATTATCCCATCATCTTTCTATACTACTGGCCTCACCTCTACACTCTAAACTTGTGTCCCACCTGTACCCCCAACCACAGTTGAGTGTTTGTAAGAGCAGGTCCTTCATAGTCTTCCATACTGGTTGGAAGAGCTCTAAATGAAAAGTAAACACCTCCAGATGTATAGTGCTGCATAATATGTTGGTGCATTATACTCAGTAATAATAATAATAATAATATTACATATTTTTGGAGTCTAGATATAAACCTTGACATGACTGTTCCCTTTTTATATATAAGTATATTATTTATCTTGCTCTTATCTGCAATCAGAGAAAAGAGGTACAGAGAGAAAAGGACAGAAAGGGGGTAGAGAGGAGAGAGAGCATAGAAGGGGAGAAGCATAGAAGTGAGAGAGTGAAGGAAGAGGGAATGGAGAGGGGGAAAGGGGAGTGAAAAGGTGAGATAGGGGAGGAAAGAGATAAAGGAGAGAGAGAAAGAGAACGTAGAAGGGAGAGAGAATGGGGAGTAGAGAGAGGAGGGGAGAGGGAAAAGGTGGAAAGAGAGATGAGAATGGAAGAAGATGGGGAAAAGAGAAGGGTGAGAGGGAAACAGAGGAGTGAGAGAATAGGAAGATGGAGAAAGAGAAAGAAAAGGGAAAATAAAGAAGGGAAAAGGAGGTTAAGGAATGGAGAGGAGGGGTGAGATAGATGAGCATGAGAGAGGTGGGGTGAAATAGAGGAGAGATGAGAGAAATGAGAAGGAAATGGGAGAAAGGGAGGGTAAGCAAGTGAGAAAAGATAGATAAAAAGGGCAGAAATTGAGAAAGCGAGAGAGAAAGGGAGAGAAACAGTTCAAAGGCTTTGGAGAGAGAAGGAGAAAAGTGGATAGTGGGATGTAACGGCTACCCCGGTAGAGAGAGGGTATCAGCCGTTGGAGACGTCCTTTTCCCTGGCAAGCTGCTGTGTAAAAGTGAAGTTGGTATCAACCATCAGAGAAAAACTTTAATAACTGAACTCAGCATGACAGTTACATATCATCAAAACATTCCAAACAGTTAAAGTGCCAGTGTAGTAATAAATGTTCCCAGGCAAAGGTAAGGTTCTGTTACACTGCTCCCCCTTTGTGGAACACTCCGGCAGACCCGGATTGATCCTTTTCAGGTCAACTTGGGGCTGTCCGGTCTGCTGTTAAGGTAAAAGTTCAGTTTGCCTGGACAGTCCGTCTGCGTTCGCATTGAACCGGCCAGAGCGATATTGAATGGAAAAGTTATACGGTTGTAGGGCCAAGCTCCATCTCAGTAATCATCCATTGTCCCCAGCCACTCGGTTCAGCCATACTAGGGGGTTGTGGTCTGTGATCAGGGGGAATTCCTGACCGTAAAGGTATGGGGTGAGCTTCTTTAGAGCCCAGACCAGGGCTAGACACTCTTTTTCCACTGCCGCATAACTCACTTCCCTGGGCAATAGTTTTCGACTCAGGTATGCGACAGGGTGTTCCCCCCCATCTTCTCCGACCTGGCTTAGCACTGCCTCCAGTCCGTACATGGACGCATCTGTGTGGACAACAAATCTTTTGTTAGGGACGGGGGCAAACAAAACAGGTGCGTTGATCAAGGCTTGTTTCAGGGTTTGGAACGCTGTTTCACAGGCGGGAGACCACAGGACTATCCTAGGTAAATTTTTCTTTGTTAAGTCTGTCAGGGGTTTGGCGATGGCGCTGTAGTCAGGGATACATTTCCTGTAGTACCCTGCTGTCCCTAAGAATGCTAACACTTGAGTCTTAGTGTGGGGTGTGGGCCAATTGGCTACGGCCTCTACCTTAGCGGGTTCTGGTCATTGTTTCCCACACCCCACTCTGTGTCCCAAGTACTGGACTTCAGCCATACCGAAATTACATTTCTCTGGTTTCAGGGTTAGGCCGGCGGCCCTAATCTGATCCAGCACAGCCTCTATGTGTTTCAGGTGCTCCCGCCAAGTCTCACTATAGATCACAATGTCATCCAGGTACGCACCAGCGAAATCCTGGAAGCCATCAAGGAGGCAGTCCACTAAGCGCTGAAATGTAGCTGGGGCGTTCTTCATCCCGAAGGGCATGACCTTAAACTGGTACAAGCCAAACGGGGTGACAAACGCCGACTTAGGGATAGCGTCCTTGGCCAAGGGAATCTGCCAGTACCCTTTGCACAGATCGATGGTGGTCAGATATCGTCCCCTGGCAATACGATCTAATAGTTCGTCAACTCGGGGCATGGGGTATGCGTCTGTCACGGTTCGCTCATTGAGGCGTCGATAGTCGACACAGAACCGGGTCGTTCCGTCCTTTTTGGGGACTAGGACGACTGGGGATGCCCAGGGGCTGTCGGATGGCTCTATAACTCCTAGTTTTAACATCTCCTGAATCTCTTTTCTCATCTCTTCTTTTACGGCTTCGGGGATTCTATAGGGAGTCTGTCTGAGAGGGGTTTGTCCTGCGGTTTCGACATAATGGGTCGCTAAGGGTGTGTAACCGGGCTCCTGGGAAAAAGTCAATCCTTTCTTAGCTAGTAATTGTTGGAGTTGCTCCCTTTCTGTGGGAGTTAATCGCTCCCCTAGCTGCACTGTATTAAGCCGAGTTTTAGGCTCGGCATCGGCTGACAGATCTGGGATGGGGAGGTTGTCAGGGTCTTCAGTGGCCGGGATACATATGGCTGCTATATCTTCGGGCCTTTCCTGGTACTCTTTTAATAAGTTTATATGAAAGGACTCTGTATCCTTTCGTCCTTGCTACTGGCAATTACATAGGTGGTGTCACAGACCTGTGCCACCACCTTGTAAGGGCCCTGCCAGGAGGTCGGTAGTTTATTTCCTTTAACAGGTCTAAGCACCAGGACTTTCTAACCTACTTGGAACGTTCTCAGCCTAGCGTCCCGATCTTACCAATGTTTTTGACGGCCTTGTGCCGCCTGGAGGTGCCCCATGCGTTCCCGCATCTCCAGCACATAAGGTACGATAGGGACCCCCACATGCTCCATCTCTCCCTCCCAGTGCTCCCGGATGAGGTCGAGGGGGCCTTGCACCCGCCGTCCATAGAGCAACTCGAAGGGGGAGAAACCTGTGGATTCCTGCGGCACCCCTCGATATGCGAACAAGAGGTGCAGCAAAAATCGCTCCCAGTCTCTGTATTCCGCTGCAAAGGTCCGTAGCAATTGCTTTAGGGTACCATTAAAGCGTTCACAGAGACCATTAGTTTGAGGATGGTATGGTGAACTAAGCAGGGTTTTGACACCGCAGACCTTCCATAGCTGCTGAGTTAGGTCTGCGGTGAACTGGGTTCCTCGGTCAGACAGGATTTCCTGAGGAAATCCCACTCTGGTGAATATCCCGACTAGAACACTGGCGACCGTGTCAGCCGGATATTCGTCAGAGCGATGGCTTCTGGGTAGCAAGTAGCATACTTACCCGAAGGGCTGGGGTTAGGTAGGGGTCCTACGAGGTCGACTGCCACCCTGCTAAATGGTTCTTTGATCACGGGCATAGGTGACAGTCGGGCTTTAGGGTGATCCCCCCTCTTTCCTACTCGTTGGCATACATCACAAGTGCTGCAGTAACGCCGCACATCCCTCGAGATCCCTGGCCAAAAGAAGATCTGGGTGATCCTGTAGGTGGTGCGGTTACCCCCTAGATGCCCTGCCAACGGAATGTCGTGGCCAATTCGGAGAAGTTCCAACCGGTACTTTATGGGTACTATGAGTTGGAGCTTCTGCGAAGGGACACAGCCTCTCTTTCTGCCTTCGGTCAATCTATATAACCTGTCCCCCTCCCATATAAAACGTTCCCGCTCATCCCCTCTACTGTCGGCTAATTCTCGGTACTTTTGGAGGGTGGGGTCCTGTCTAGTTTCCCTCCCAAACTCTTCGGGGTTGTCCCACGCTATGGGTCTCTCTGTGGCGTTAGTGCTAAGTGTCTGCTTGTGGCTTACCTGGGACTCCCGACCTGTTGTAGGATCGTCCTCGGTACGGGTCTGTGAGCGGGTGGTCACGGGACAAGCAGCAGCAGTCATGGGTAAAAAAACTGAGGCTAGAGTGCCAATGTCATTGCTCAGCACGACCTCAGCAGGTAAATTGTCCATGATGCCTACTGTGGTCTTTCCCGACCCGACTCCCCAATCCAAGTGTACCCGGGCGGTATGTAAGCGAAAAACAGCCCCCCCTGCGACACGAACAGCAACGGTACGATTAGATACATGTTCTGGTTTCACGAGATGTTTCTGCACCAAAGTGATGGTAGCGCCAGTGTCTCTTAAGCCTTGTGCTATCTGTCCATTTACACGCACCTCTTGGCGGTGTTGCTGGCGGTTATCCGGGGAGGCAGCCTGTACGGGGTTGGCCTCATACAAGATTCCCAAACACTCCTCAGGGCTCCCTTTGATTTGCAGGCAGTGAGCAGCAGAGGGACGTGATGGCGGGGTCTCTGTGTGGGGTGTTGTGCGCCTCCATTCGTTATTGGCTGATCTCAAAGGGGCAATATGCCCTGTGTTGCTGCAGTGATGACATGTCACTTTGTAAGATTCCCGGGGCTGGTTGTAAGACCCCTGAGGGCGTGGAGGTCCTGGGGGTACTGGAGCCCGAAATTCTGTGCGTGCAGCGTAGGTTGGGTGCGTGCCTCTGTTCTAGGTGCTGGTCATGTGGTACCTTGACTCACCTTCCTTGTTTCTGCGTATTCATCTGCTAGTCGCGCTGCCTCAGTTAAGTTGGCAGGGCGGCAATCTCTCACCCAGTCCTGTATATCCGCAGCCAGATCTTGAAAGAAATGTTCCATCAAGAACAACTGTAACACTTCTTCTCCGGTGTTGGCATTGCACCCTCGCACCCAATGTGATGCCACCCTTTGTATTGTGTTTGCCCATTCCATGTGGGAGTCAACAGCCTTCTTCTTGGACTCCCGGAAGCGACGGCGGTATGCTTCTGGGGTTACGGCATATCGGGTTAGCAGTGCCTTTTTAACTTGCTGATATTGTAAGATATATTCTGGAGCAAGAGCCCGAAAGGCTTCATTGGCTTTGCCCAACAATTTCCCAGACAAAATAGTGACCCATTGGTCTGGTGGTACCTGGTGTAGTGAGCACTGCCTCTCAAAGTCAGCCAAATATCCATCTATTTCCTCCTCACTTTCTACAAAAGCTTTAAATGCAGTGAACAGTATTTTCTTTACTGTAGCAGTGGGTGGGGGGGTAGGAACTGCCTGTGTAATGGGCTGTCTAGCTCTTACCAGTTCCGTTTCTTGTCTCCTCTTAGTTTCTATCTCCTCCCTTGTTTCCCGGAGCAGCCGGTTTATTAGTTCCACGGACGTTTCTGGATACAAGGATAATCTCTGCTGTACAATACCAGTAATTACATCGTCCTAGCTGACAGATGTAAGGGGCTCCGTTACTTCCATGGATCTATCCATTTCGTCCAGCTCCAGCAGGTCAGCTATCAGCTCCCTCCGTGGCCTGTTACTGGCACTCCTACCACGACTCTCCAATAAATCTTTTAGTGTGGGTCTTTTCAGCTTGGCGTACTGAGACTCCATTCAGCACTTGCTCCATGGATAAAAGGACCATCCCACCGCTGCCAACCAAATGTAACGGCTACCCCGGTAGTGAGAGGGTATCAGCCGTTGGAGACGTCCTTTTCCCTGGCAAGCTGCTGTGTAAAAGTGAAGTTGGTATCAACCATCAGAGAAAAACTTTAATAACTGAACTCAGCATGACAGTTACATATCATCAAAACATTCCAAACAGTTAAAGGGCCAGTGTAGTAATAAATGTTCCCAGGCAAAGGTAAGGTTCTGTTACATGGGATAAGAGAGTGGTGAAGGGAATTTTTTTCTTTAAAGTAGTTATTTTTTTCCAGATGTCTACAGCATACTACATGTCCAAGGATGCAGTGCAATGAAATATTATGTGTATATGCAAAGAAATGTATATTTGCAGAAGTCTGTTAAGGATGGCATTGATGGACAGCTGACAGACGCTTAATACGTTTCTTTTGATCAGGCAGTAGGTTTTGTCAAGCGAGCTGATTGTGGGGCCTTATTGGTAAAGGACGACATTAAATCGTTTTTTCACTTACTTCCCTTGCATAGAGAAGGTCAGTATATTTTGGGATGCTGCTTGGACGGACATTTTATATTGACATGTCTCTTCCTATGGGGTGTTCCATTTCAGCTACTTCCTCAAAAGGGACAGTTAGGTAGGTTTCTGGTGATTGCAATACAATTCATTACCTGATTTTTTGTTTGTAGGCCCATCTGGTTCTCTTGACTGTTGGAGGTTTCAGAAAACTTTTATAACACTAACGTCATCCTTGGGTGTGCCATTGTCAGCTGATAAATGGGAGCTTCCTTCTTCCAGTTTGCAATTTCTGGTCATTACCATAAATTCTAAGGTATTGGACTGCAAGAGGACAAAGTGCCTTATTATTATTATTATTATCCTTTATTTATAACGCGCCAACATATTCCGCAGCGCAATACAGGGGTTAGGTACAAGTATAAACAATACCCCACAATGAAAATAATGGAAGACCCTGTTATTGAGCTTTCAATCTGATATACACTATGCTTTCCCTAAAGCACCTCACAAGATTAAAACTCGCAAACTTACATTCTAAAGGGTATGGGTGAGGTACAGGAGAGTGAGAGATGCATAGTGAATGAAGAGGCTAAAGATGATAGGCTTTTTTGAATAGATGTGTTTTTAAAGAGATTTTGAAGGATCTGAGGCAGGAAGATAGTCTGGTGGTGCGAGGTAAAGAGTTCCAAAGAATAGGGGCAGCACGTGAAAAGTCTTGAAGCCAGGAATGAGAGGAGGTGATGAGAGAGGAGAAGAGAAGAAGGTGCGCTTAAAGCTGCAGTCCCTCTTGTGTCTTTTCAAAATGACTTTAAATAACCACCATCAGGTCAGTTGGCCAAGGTATATTCTTTCGAGGGCAATGGGGTGCTCAGCATTAGCCTCAGGAGTAGGTTGTAGTAGGACTCATGAGAAACTTTTTAGAACTATTCCTTATTGTTTTTGCTCTGTTTCTCTGGTAAAGGTTAGATTTCATTATAGGCGAATTAATTTTTTCTCAATTTGCGTGTGGTGCAGGCCAATAATACTCAATCTGCATCATCCCTTCTGGTGCTGAGGCTATTGTGGCACCTTATGCTCCGTAGCTTGGTGCTTAACCTGTGGTTCAATGCCTGACATGTCCTAGGGGTTTCCAATCCTATTGCTGACGCTTTGTCTCGCCTGTAGATGGAAAGGTCCAGACTGTTGGCTAGAGGAGCAGCAGAGAAGGATATTATCATTCCTTGTCAATTTTGGGACCTCTGCTTCTACACACACCTATACTCTTGTATAATTTCTTAGCTGCGTATACCTGGCAGACTTGGCGTGAATGTGGCAATTAGTATTACTCATAGGAATGTAATTGATGAGGGTTCACATTGTGTCATATTCATTCCCAAATCCAAGACAGATCAGGAGGCTAGAGGAAAGCACTTTTGTATTTATTCAATTTTCTATAAGTTTGTCTATTGTTGGTGACCCATTATTTGTTCTTGCAGTTGGTTTTCACCTGTCAAGATTTCCATTTATTTGAGTATTAAAGAGCTGTCTCCAGCAGATATAATAGGGTTGATTTTGGCTCACATCCCTTTAGGATTGGGGCTGCTACTGAGGCAGCTATTCTGGGACTGTATGAAAGTATTCTTAGATTATTTGTAAGTGGAAGTCACAGAGATTTCATTATATATTCATCCTATATGCTACGTGTATAGACATGCAAGTGTGTATGGATGTTTGGTCGCTCACATTTATTGAGCAAAAAAAAAGCAGAGAAGAGACCTAATGGGCTATTATTGGACTTCAATGATCAGGAATTTGAAGTGTGCTGGATGGGCATCAGGGGACTATGTTGGCAGAATATGTTGGGCATTTTATCCTTTTATATATAGACAGTTCCAGCCCACCGGTCCTATTAGTTTTAAATGTTGGGGGGAAAGATTTGTAGTTGTTACCTATGAACATTTTTATTAAGTGAATACTTGGTGATGTGAAACAAATTCCTGTCAAGGTTTCCTCAGGATAAGTTACTATGGTCAGAGATGGTGAAGCACTGGCAGTGGCAAGCAGCTTGGGATGCCAGCAACTAGGTAATTATAGGAGAACAATGGCATCCTTTAAAAAGAAAGTAGGTGGAGTATCTCAACACCACGCCATCTTGAATACACAGATTCTGACTATGTTCCTCAGGGATGCGGTTCACCTAGATGCCATGGGGTTAAGTGTCTTTCTACTGGCCCTGGAAGAAAGAATTATGTCAGTGGTAGGTGCAGGCCCGGGGAGAAAAGTGCATCCTGTCATGGCCTTTCGCTACTGGCAGGTGTTTTCCTGACGGGAGGCTAATAAAGGGAGCGGCGAGGGACCTGGGTTTCTGTTAAGGACTTAGTGCCGCCCCTCTGGGACCGAACTCGGCCTATTTAAGGTTAGTAGGTGAAAACATGCCTCTTGCTGGTCAATCCATGTGGCAGCAAAACCTTGAACCTTTATGTTGATCATGTGAACAGTTCTAGTTGTTTTGTCAAGTTGACAACGGAATAATAAAGGTGGATGTGGGCCATTTTATTCAAAATATGGTATTCTTTATTGTGTGGATGTCAAAAAATAAATGGAGTTGGTGTGTGACTCCAGCAACAGCTCTACCATGTAAGGTCAAGTGACCCCTGAAGGAAAATATTGATGGAGAGGGCACGAAAGCAGCATGGAGGGTGACAAGGAGGAGATGAGAGGTGTTATAAGAAGCAGCTTCATCATCTTCCCTCACTTCCCTTCAGATGCTCACTTCTACATCAGAAGATCAACAGCTACACTCACTGGAAGTAGTAGAAATTCCCACCTTCCCTCCCTGTTTCTGGTGGTTTGCTTGGCGTCATTATATCCTACGTTATGACAGTCTTCATAGTCACAGCTGTAGCGGTGCCCATTTTGCTGTCAGGTGGCTAATAAAGGGAGCAACCAGGGACCTGGGTCCAGTGAACTCTTCAGTGACGCCCCTTTGCGGCTGAACTTGGCCCATCCAAGGTTAGTAGGCAAAAGGATGCCTCTCTCTGGTCGATCCATGTGGGGCCCTACCTGGCAGCAAAACTCTGGTCCCACAAACTAGGCATTTGGGAGGAAGCTCACAGTGACACCACAGGACTCGGGGGCAGGATGAGGAGGAGCCTATAGTTTGGCACTAAACCTCCTGATTGTCGACCGACTTTGAGAGTTGGAGGGTCATGTGACGCATGCAGCCCTATGGACCTGTGCACTTCAGTTTGGAGGCCACGCTGATGCAATGCTAAGTGCTGATGCTCTGAGATGACTTGATGAGATGACCTAAGAGATGAGCGAGACGCGCTGAGACAAGCTGATTCTGGGGGTCTAAAGAGCGAATTCCAACCTAGCTGCAGTGAGTGAGAGACCTGCTGAGATTGCTGGATTGGATTGGAACGCCGGACGCGGATACCAGACCGGGCGTCCAGACTCGCTCCAGACGAGGTGTGCAGCTTGCTGGAGGTAGTGGTGCAGCTTGAAAGCGGGAGACTGCTGCTGTAAGGGCCGTCCAGCTGGAGGTGAGCCGCTGTATAGCGACATTTCTGCTAAAGACCAGCAGCCCAACCAAGTACAACCGAGCTCCTGGAGACAGGGGACAAGTGGAGGAATTAAGACAGGTAACACAGATGAAAGGGCCAATGTTGGCAGCTGACTTGCAAGCCCAAGAGCAGGAAAGATGAGCAGCTGAACACAACAGCAATATAAAGCAGACATAGATGAGGTCTGTGATTTTGAATTATTCCTTTTATAGAATACATGTTTTGGAATTACACTGCAACAATTGATCTGAGCTTCATAGTGGAAAAACAATGAGTTAAAATACTCTGATCTGCACATAGTGCATAATCTGTGATGACTGTGTATAATCTTATTCTGATCTATAAACTAAAATCATGAGATCGCATCTCAGAAAATTATCCAATTTATTAATTGTACATATTGCTCATTGAGCTTAAAAGTACACAAGACTCAGTGCACTACTAAAACCAAGCTTTTCTTTGTATCAGTCTGAAACAGTTTGTATGTAGACTCTGTAATATATGGACAATGATACTATGTATATACACCTGGGAATTTGTCTCTATTTATCTAAGAGTAACAAACAATAGTGAAAATAACAAATCTGTCCAGGGGGTCTATCTATCATTGATAAAATCTATCCATCTTATAATATAGATGGTAATACCTGGGAACATATCGTACATTGTACTACGTTATATTTAACCCGGGAACTGGGCAGATCAAAATAATAATTTTGATTTCTTTTTTTTCTTCCGACTTTGATATCAGAACATCTGGTGCTCTCTACTTAAAGGAGCACATTGTGTACCAGCACTCACAGTACGGCAATAGATATGGAAACAATGTTTATACCATTTAGCTTGTCTTGATGATTTACTCAAATATTTTGTGCATTAATCTTGGTGAATAACATCTTAAACAGATTATAACTAATGTGAACAAGCTATAACATACAGTAAATATAAAAAGTCTACACACCCCTGTTAAAATGTCAGGTTTCTGTGCTGTAAAAAAATGAGACAAAGATAAATCATTTCAGAACTTTTTCCACCTTTAATGTGACCTATAAACTGTACAACTCAATTGAAAAACAAACTGAAATATTTTAGGTGGAGAAAAAAAAAAAAGAAAAATAATGTGGTTGCATAAGTCTGCACACCCTCTTATAACTGGGGATGAAGCTGTGTTCAGAATTAAGCAATCACATTCCAAATCGTGTTAAATAGGAGTCAGCATACACCTGCCATCATTTAAAGTGCCTCTGATTAACCCCAAATAAAGTTCAGCTGCTCTAGTTGGTCTTTCCTGAAATGTTATTAGTCGCATCCCACAGCAAAAGCCATGGTCCACAGAGAGCTTCCAAAGCATCAGAGGAATCTCATTGTTAAAAGGTATCAGTCAGGAGAAGGGTACAAAAGAATTTCCAAGGCATTAAATATTATTATTATTATTATTATTATCGTTTATTTGTAACGCGCCAACATATTCCGTAGCGCTATACATAAGTTAAGTTACAGGCAATGACAAGTTAAAGATTCACACATTGCAAATTGCCCTGTCTTTGAGCTTGGAATCCAGTGTCCATAGCGCTTTCTCTAAAGCACTGCGCAGGATTGAAACTCGCAGACTTACAATCTAAAGGTTAAAGTTTGTATGTGGTACAGTAGGGAGAGAGTAGTGCTGAGCATGTTAGGGAGGAAGGTTATAGGCTTCTTTAAAGAGGTGCGTTTTTATTGATGTTTTGAAGGATTTAAGGCAGGAGGATAGTCTGGTGAAGCGAGGCAAGGAGTTCCAGAGAATAGGGGCAGCGCGAGAAAAGTCCTGGAGGCGGGAGTGAGAGGAGGTGACAAGAGTGGTAGAAAGAAGAAGGTCTTTAGCAGAACGAAGAGGGCGTGTGGGGGCGTATTTGGAGATGAGAGCAGAGATGTATGGGGGTGCGCTGTTGTTGAGGGCTTTATAAGTTAGGGTCAAAATTTTTAAACTTTATTCTGGAGGCTAAGGGAAGCCAGTGAAGTGATTGACAAAGAGGAGCTGCCGACACTGAACGATGTGTACTGAAGATGAGTCTGGCGGAGGCATTTATTATGGATTGAAGTGGGGAGAGGCGAGTGATGGGTAGGCCAACAAGGAGCGAGTTGCAATAGTCAAGACGAGAAATGATGTTATGATATTGGTGGTACAAAGTTTGGAGTCCACTAGCCAGATCAGCAAAAACTCCCTGCCAGAGATAGCCACTCGTTACCCAGGTGGATGAGCCCCTGAGCCTTGAGTGGCTGTCTGCTCTGAAGCAGAGATGGGAGCCAGGAACAGAAGGATAATAATCTTAGTGAGGCAAGCCGAGGTCAGTGGGAAGGAGAAGCAGCAAAGTCAAAAACGATCCAAGTTCAGCAACAGGTAGGAGATACAGGAACAAGCTTGATTAGAGAGTTCAGGAACACAATAATCTGGCAAGGATACAGAGACAGGAAGTGCCTTATATAGGCCAAGAACCGGACAGCTGACCAGACACAGCTAAAGAGAGTTGGCACTGATTTCATTGCTTTTAGAGTCAAGGTATCAGGTCTCAGGCAAATCTGCAAGAGGCAGGCTGGTGTACAGGTAGGGAAAAGGTTTAGCAAGCATGCAGACTAGGGTTCGAATCTCAGCAGAGTCAATTCCTCACATTACCCCCACCTCTATAGGCGCAGCCTCTGGATGCCCTATTACCCGGTTTAGCAGGGTACTGTGCATGGAAAGACCGAAGAAGATCAGGAGCGTGAATATTGTCCACTGGTTCCCACGATCTATCCTCCTCACCATAGCCATTCCACCGAACCAAATATTTAAGCTTGTTACGGAATATCCTGGAGTCAAGAATTTTTTCCACTTCATATTCATCTTCACCATCCACGAGGACTGGAGGTGGGGCAGGTAGGGCTCGGCCAGGGAAAGTATTTTCATGAAAAGGTTTAAGCAGTGCAACGTGAAACACTGGATGTATCTTCATGGAATTTGGAAGTTGCAAACGGAAAGTGACAGCATTGATCTGAGCAATGATCTCAAAAGGTCCCATGAACCTTTGACCCAATTTATGAGAAGGAATCCGAAGTTTAAGATTCTTTGTGGACAGCCACACCTTGTCACCAACATGATAGACTGGGGCCTCCTTTCTATGCCTATCAGCAGCTCTTTTGTAACATTCCTGAGCCTCCAAAAGAGTCTTTTTCAACAGTGTTTGGGAATCACGTAAGGCGGTCAGCCGGTCAGTGACTGCAGGAACGGGAGTAGTAATCGGGAGACTCACAAGAAAGGTCGGATGGTAACCATAGTTGGCAAAAAATGGGCTCAGAGAAGTGGAGCAGTGTTGGGCATTGTTATAGGCAAATTCCGCCGTGGATAAAAAATCCAGCCAGTCATCCTGCAGGTAACTAATATAGCACCGCAAATATTGCTCCAAAGTCTGGTTGGTCCGCTCAGTCTGTCCATTACTTTGTGGATGAAAAGCTGATGACAGATTTACATCGATACCTAGACTAGAACAAAAATATTTCCAAAAACGAGATGTAAACTGCACTCCCCTGTCAGAAATTACATCATCAGGCACTCCATGCAAGCGAAATATTTCCCGAATAACTAGGTCAGCAGTCTGTTTAGCTGAAGGGAGACCACGAGCTGGTATAAAATGACTCATCTTGGTTAACCGGTCCACAACAACAAGAATGGTAGTGTGTTCCTTAGAGGGAGGTAGTTCCACAATAAAGTCCATGGATATAGATCCCCAGGGCCGATGAGGAATAGGAAGAGGCTGAAGCAAGCCAACAGGGGATGAGCGAGGAGTCTTATGTCTGGCACAGATGTCACAAGAGGACACATACTTCTTAACATCCTCACGATATTTAGGCCACCAAAAGGATCGGGCAAGTAGTTCTTGTGTCTTTCGGATTCCTGGATGACCTGCTGGTTTTGAGTCATGGTAGAGACGTAAAACGTCCAGTCGCACTGAGTCCGGAACAAACAGGCGTTGTTGAAAAATCCAAAACCCATTATGCATTGTCATATGAAGATCACGAGGAGGATCACGAAAAACTGGATCTTCAGCGTAGCCCTTCTTAATGCGGGACATTAGATCAGAAGGAAATGTAACACCTAAAAATCTACTCTCCGGCAAGATGGTAGCCTCGGTAACTGTAGTATGGAGGGGGTCAGCTATCTTAGACAAGGCATCCGCTTTACCATTTCGGGAGCCCGGGCGGTATGAAATCAAAAAAAAATAAACCTTGAGAAAAATAGAGACCAGCGTGCTTGTCTGGCTGACAGTCTCTTAGCTGATTTAATACATTCCAGATTTTTGTGATCTGTGAGGACAGTAATTGGATGGGTAGCTCCCTCCAAGAGATGTCTCCATTCGGTGAAGGCAGCTTTTATAGCCAAAAGTTCTTTATTCCCTATGTCATAGTTCCTTTCTGCTGGCATCATCTGGCGGGAATAGAAGGCACACGGATGTAACAACATCTTAGGTCCAGTCCTTTGAGACAGTATAGCACCAACAGCTGAATCAGAAGCATCTACCTCTACAGTAAATGGCAATTCTGGCTGAGGATGTATCAGGATAGGGGCAGATGTAAACAGAGTCTTTAATCTGGAAAATGCGGTATCAGCCTTATCGGACCACTGAAAAGGAGTCCCCTTACGTGTAAGTTCAGTGATCGATGTAATAATGGCAGAGAAATTCTTAATGAATCGCCTGTAAAAATTGGCAAAGCCCACAAATCTCTGAATATCTTTTACATTCTTGGGGATGGGCCAGTCCAGCACAGCCTTAATTTTACTTGCGTCCATACTTAAACCTGTAGGAGTTATTACATACCCCAGGAATTGAATTTCTGTTTGTTCAAACTCACATTTTTCCAGTTTAATGTATAGGTGGTGGGTACGAAGGCGCTCAAGAACAATGCAGACCTGTTTTCTGTGATTTTCAAGATTATCAGAAAATATCAAGATATCATCCAAATATGCCACAACAAACTGATCCAGGAGATCCCGTAGTACATCATTGATTAGATGCTGAAAAGTTGCGGGGGCATTACAAAGTCCAAATGGCATTACTAGATATTCGTAATGTCCGTACCTGGTTCTGAAGGCTGTTTTCCATTCATCATTTGGTCTTATACGAACCAGATTATATGCCCCTCGTAGATCAAGCTTCGTAAATATTTTAGCTGAGCGAAGTCTCTCCAGAAGTTCAGGAATGAGAGGCAAGGGGTAGCGTTTTTTAACAGTGATGTTATTAATGTCCCTGTAGTCAACGCATGGTCGTAGGCTGCCATCTTTCTTTTCTACAAAAAATATAGGAGCTCCTGCTGGAGAAGTAGATGGTCGAATAAAGCCTTTGGCAAGATTTTCTTGTATGTATTCACGAAGTGCTTTCAATTCAGGCTCAGAAAGGGAATATATACGGCCAAATGGGATAGCAGCTCCAGGTAGCAGCTCTATGGGGCAATCATAAGGCCTGTGGGGTGGAAGCTGATCAGCATTCTTCTTATCACAGACATCTGCAAAATCCCGATATTGTAGAGGAAGCTTAGTCAAGTTTGTAGCAACCATTTCATTAATTGTTGTGGCAACAGGTGTTACCTTAGAGGGTTGACAATTCATTAAGCAGTGTTCTGAAGGAAAGGACAAAGTTCTGATCTTCCAATCAATCTGTGGGTTATGCAGAGCAAGCCAGGGTATACCCAAAATCACTGGAAACTGTGTTGAGGAGATTAGGTGAAAAGACTCATGGTGATTCACTTCCAGAATCAATATTAGGGGAACAGTCTCATGTGTAACCGGGCCTGACGTAAGTGGAGAACCGTCTACTGTTTCCATTAACACAGGTGAAGATTTAGGGATAGACTGAATTTTATTTCCTGCTCCAATTTTAATGTCCATAAAGTTTCCGCCTGCTCCAGAATCTATCATAGCTGTAGTCGAAATTTTATTATCACCACATTGCAAAGTGATAGGCACCACCAAATGAGGATGTTGAGTCATCATACCCTCTTCACCATGAGCCAGAGAAAACAAAGGTTGTGTGACAGAATCCAGTTGGTCTGAAATCTGGGATTGGGGTTGAATCTGCGCACCCTCAGCAGCCATAGCTATTGTTCTCTTGGATTTGCTAGGGCAATTGATGGCATAATGCCCTGCACCACCACAATACATGCATAAATTGTGAGTGCGTCGCCACTGTTTTTCTTCGTTGGATAATGGCCCTCTTATTAGATTTACCTGCATAGCCTCTGGCTCAGAGTCGGTAGGTGTTTGTGGGTTTGGGGTAGAACTTCTTGAATAGAAAGTAGGAGTAGCACTTTGTTTAAAAGAGCTCTGTCTTTCCAATTTTCTTTCTAAAAGTCTCCGATCAATACGGATAGCCAAACGCACAAATGCATCAAACTCAGCAGGAAGATCAACACGAGCAAGCTCATCTTTTATAGCCTCTGAGAGACCTTTTCTGAAGTGGAACCTCTGGGCTGATTGGTTCCAAGTAGTATCAGCAACCCACTGTCTGAATTCAGCAGCATATTGAGCCACAGAGCACCTCCCTTGATGCAAATGAAGGAGAGTGGCTTCTGCTGTAGCACATTGATTGGGGTCATCAAAAACTAGGCACATGGCCTCAAGAAAGTCATTTAGATTACCCAAGACTGGACTGTCCTGTTCCAGAAGAGGGGAGCCCCAAGCCAGGGCTTCATCTTTGAATAGGAAAAAAATAAATCCCACCTTCTCTCTTTCAGATGGGAAACGATTAGGTAACATCATGAAATGCAAACGGCATTGATTTAGGAAACCCCTAAATTTTTTGCGGTCTCCTCCAAATTTTTCAGGCAGAGGCAAGCGGGCATCTTGTGCAGGTGTAACATTAGTAGTAGCAGCAGCCGCAGCATCATGTGCCCTGTAGCTGGTAAGTTCACTATGCATTGATCGAACTTCATTTTGCAGTTCAGCTACTTGATCCTGCAGCACTTGAATGGTCTGTGCCTGGGTCTGCATAGTTCTTGTATTAAAAGCAACCTGCTGAGCAAATGCAGAATCTGATCCGACGGTCTCCATGATTAGGCCAGATTATTCTGTTATGATATTGGTGGTACAAAGTTTGGAGTCCAGTAGCCAGATCAGCAAAAACTCCCTGCCAGAGATAGCCACTCGTTACCCAGGTGGATGAGCCCCTGAGCCTTGAGTGGCTGTCTGCTCTGAAGCAGAGATGGGAGTCAGGAACAGAAGGATAATAATCTTAGTGAGGCAAGCCGAGGTCAGTGGGAAGGAGAAGCAGCAAAGTCAAAAACGATCCAAGTTCAGCAACAGGTAGGAGATACAGGAACAAGCTTGATTAGAGAGTTCAGGAACACAATAATCTGGCAAGGATACAGAGACAGGAAGTGCCTTATATAGGCCAAGAACCGGACAGCTGACCAGACACAGCTAAAGAGAGTTGGCACTGATTTCATTGCTTTTAGAGTCAAGGTATCATGTCTCAGGCAAATCTGCAAGAGGCAGGCTGGTTTACAGGTAGGGAAAAGGTTTAGCAAGCATGCAGACTAGGGTTCGAATCTCAGCAGAGTCAATTCCTTACAAATGATAAGAGAGTGTATTAGAATCTTAGTAGTGTCTTGTGTAAGGTAATGTCGTATTTTGGATATGTTTTTTAGATGGAAAAGACAGGATTTGGTTAGAGACTGTATGTGTGGGATGAAAGAGAGGGCAGGGTCCAGTAGAACCCCGAGACAACGGGCTTGGGAGGTGGGAGTGATGATGGCGTTGTTGACAGAGAGAGAGATGTGAGGAATTGAAGCTGTAGTAGAGGGTGGGAACAGAGTGAAGACAGTCATCATCAAGTGGAGAAAATATGGTGCAACAGTGACATTACCAAGAACTGGAGCTACCTCCAAAATTGATGAAAAGACGAGAAAAAAACTGGTCTGGGAGGCTACCAAGAGGCCTACAGCAACATTAAAGGAGCTGCAGGAATATCTGGCAAGTACTGACTGTGTGGTACATGTGACAACAATCTCCCGTATTCTTCATATGTCTGGGCTATGGGGTAGAGTGGCAAGACGAAAGCCTTTTCTTACCAAGAAAAACATCCAAGCCAGGCTACTTTTTGCAAAAACACATCTAAAGTCTTCCAAAAGCATGTGGGAAAAGGTGTTATGGTCTGATGAAACCAAGTTTGAACATTTTGGCCATAATTCCAAAAGATATGTTTGGCGCAAAAACAACACTGCACATCACCAAAAGAACACCATACCCACAGTGAAGCATGGTGGTGGCAGCATCATGCTTTGGGACTGTTTTTCTTCAGCTGGAACTGGGGCCTTTGTTAAGATAGAGGCACAAAACCTTCAGGCTTCTGCTAGAAAGCTGAACATGAAGAGGAACTTCATTTTTCAGCATGACAATGACCCAAAGTATACATCCAAATCAACAAAGGAATGGCTTCACCTGAAGAAGATTAAAGTTTTGGAATGGCCCAGCCAACGCCAAGACCGGAATCCGATTGAAAATCTGTTGGGTGATCTGAAGAGGGCTGTGCACAGGAGATGCCCTCGCAATCTGACAGATTTGGAGTGTTTTTGCAAAGAAGAATGGGCAAATCTTGCCAAGTCAAAATGTGCCATGCTGATAGACTCATACCCAAAAAGAGTGCTGTAATAAAATCAAAAGGAGCTTCAACAAAGTATTAGTTTAAGGGTGTGCATACTTATGCAACCATATTATTTTATTTTTATATTTTTTCTTCCCTCTACCTAAAAGATTTCAGTTTGTTTTTCAATTGAGTTGTACAGTTTATAGGTCACATTAAAGGTGGAAAAAGTTCTGAAATTATTTATCTTTGTCTCATTTTTTTACAGCACAGAAACCTGACACTTTAACAGGGGTGTGTAGACTTTTTATATCCACTGTATCTGAGATTGCCAATTTAATTCATGTACCATCTAATATACTATCTACCTCTTCTCTTTTGAGTAATCCCTTCTCAAATTCTTCTATATTCATAAATTTGTAAAGACCAGATTCGGTCACTCAAACATTATATATCCGTATGATACAGGTTTTTAACAGCATGTTAGTTTTCACTATAATATTTTAACAGTGATACGCTGCACACATATCTAAAGGAACCCACTGGATTTATTTAAATGTTATACTAAAGGAAAGAAAAGGGGATGATAAAAAAACAATAGGAAAATACAAAAGGAGCTTTAGATTAAGTGTAAAATGAGTCAAAAAGAAAATAAGCAATGTACAATGAAGCATAACTAAAAAAGTAAATCTAAAGAGAAGGGGAAAAAACTTGAAACAAAAAATATTGCCTCATTTTTATCCCCAAAAGAGAAAGATGAGGATATAACATCAGAAACATCCCAACTAACTAATTCCTCACAATTAGATCTTTTCCCAATACAGATTAAACCCATCGAAACTTCACAGTCCAAACCACCTGAAATAACAATTTTAAAAGAGCAAGAATTGTTAACAGTGGAAATTATGAAAAAATTATTCTTAGAATTTCAACTTTCACTGAGAGAAGAATTGTCTCAAGGAATTAAGAACAATACAAAATAAATTAATTCTCTGAAAAGTCAAATGGATGATTTAGAGAATAAATATGAGGAACTATGGTTAGATAACCAAACGATGGGAACTAAGATTACAAAATTGGAAGAAGAAACTAAACTATTAAAAATCAAATATAACACACTAGAGAGTTACACTAGACGAAACAACTTAAGAATTCGAGGTGTCTCAGAGAACATTTTGATGAAATATCTAAATGACTAGGGGCCTCATTCTATTATCGGCCGCAGCCGCTGCGGGGCCGCAAGGACCGGCCGCAAGCTTTCCGGCTATTCTATTCCCCTCCGGCCGGGGGTTCCGGCAGGCTTGCGGCCGGCGCCTTGCTATCTCTTGCGGCCGCACGCGCCGGAGGAAAGCCTTTGATCTAAAACGGCCGCAAGGAAATCGGCCGTAAGAAAAGCCTGGTTGCTATTCTATTGCTCCGGGAACCCTGTCTGCAAGGCTAAAAACGAGCCGCAGCTTACTTGCAGCAAACAGGTCCCGCTAGCACCAATTAAGCACATAAAATAACTCAAATAAAGCCATCCTGCACTTTGCGGAGTCTATAAAGTGATATTCGGTGTTAGCAAAAATAGCACATAATTACCCTATACTCAAATCCGTAAAATATATTTTTTTTAATATACGTAAAATATACATGTAAAAAGTCCATAGGTCTTGGAGCACCTCAGACACGCCCACGCCGCAGCCGGAAAATAAACAGTTAATTTGAACTCGGGTTTGGGCTGATGTGCAAGCTTGAGAGTGGGTTACTTTTAATCCTCATGTCCCCCAATATGATCCCTAGCATTTACAGAGCTGTACAGTGCAGGCTTGAATTTATTTTTGAGTTTTTAGATTTCAGAGCTTACGGCCGGTTTCAAGATATGCGGCCGTCCGTAAGGGGAGATCCTTGCGGGGCCGTATAATAGAATCGCGAGTTAACAGAACCCCCGCAAGGAATCGCAGCCTTACGGACGATTTACGGCCGGTAATAGAATGAGGCCCTATATTAGTACCTTTTTGATTATACTAGTGAACTCAGAGCGAAATGTTCTAGAAAAAATATCTAGAATCCCTATTCCAGGATATATTCCAAAAGAAACTTCAAGAGACATAATAGTGAGACTACAACAAACCTCTTACAAAAAGGCAATTTTGAAAGTATCAAGAAAAAAAGAATATTTGATAATCCCTATGAAAAATTGATGATTTTTGCAGATCTTCCAACTGAGATTCTGATTAAAAGAAAAGAACCTAGACAAATAACGAAAATATTGAGGAATGAGAACATCATATATAGATGGAATTACCCCGCTAAACTACTCATTATTCATAACAACCAAAGATTTACAATTACATCAATAGAAGAAGGACAGAAACTCTTAGACAAATGGGCAATTCCTTATGAACCAACTGCTCATCTGAATTTGGAGTCAATTCAAAAAAGACATCTATGGCAAATAGAGATGTCGCGAATAGTTCGCCGGCGGACTGTTCCCGGCGAACATAGCATGTTCGCGTTCGCGGCGAACTGAGAACATATGCGATATTCGACCCGCCCCCTATACTTTATCATTGAGCAAACTTTGACCCTGCAACTCACAGTCAGCAGACACATTCCAGCCAATCAGCAGCATACACTCCCTTCCAGAGCCTTCTACCTCATGGACCGCAGCCATTTTGGAATCATAACTAACTTGCAGTCTTACTGAGATGAGGCTGAGTGTAGGTGATACTGCATCAATAGGGAAAACCATAGCTAGGCTACTGTACACAGTGTGCAATACAGTCCTGAAGGACTCTTTTGATCTCTGCTGCAAGGACACCCCTGTGTCTCTTCCCCCCCTTATCATCATCCTCCCCTCACCTTAGCACCCAACCCTAACACCCATCACACTTATCCCTAACACCTAACCCTAAAATCCCTCACCCTAACACCTAACCCTAACACCCCTTAAACTTATCCCTAACACCCCTCACCCTAACACCTAACCCTAACACCCCTCACACTTATCCCTAACACCCCTTACCCTAACCCTAACACCCCTCACACTTATCCCTAACACCCCTTACCCTAACCCTAACACCCCTCACACTTATCCCTAACCCCTAACCCTAACATCCCTCACCCTAACACCCATCACACTTATCCCTAACACCCCTTACCCTAACCCTAACACCCCTCACACTTATCCATAACACCCATCAACCTAACACCTAACCCTAACATTCTCACACTTATCCCTAAGACCTAACACCCCTCACACTTATTCCTAACATGCCTCACCCTAACACCTAACCCTAATACCCCCTTACACTTATCCCTAACAGCCCTTACACTAACACCTAACCCTAACATCCTTTACCCTAACACCCATCACACTTATCCCTAACACCCCTTACCCTAACCCTAACACCCCTCACACTTATCCCTAACACCCCTTACCCTAACCCTAACACCCCTCACACTTATCCCTAACACCCCTTACCCTAACCCTAACACCCCTCACACTTATCCCTAACACCTAACCCTAACATCCCTCACCCTAACACCCATCACACTTATCCCTAACACCCCTTACCCTAACCCTAACACCCCTCACACTTATCCATAACACCCATCAACCTAACACCTAACCCTAACATTCTCACACTTATCCCTAAGACCTAACACCCCTCACACTTATTCCTAACATGCCTCACCCTAACACCTAACCCTAATACCCCCTTACACTTATCCCTTACAGCCCTTACCCTAACACCTAACCCTAACATCCTTTACCCTAACACCCATCACACTTATCCCTAACACCCCTTACCCTAACCCTAACACCCCTCACACTTATCCATAACACCCATCAACCTAAAACCTAACCCTAACATTCTCACACTTATCCCTAAGACCTAACACCCCCCACACTTATTACTAACACCCCTCACCCTAACACCTAACCCTAATACCCCCTTACACTTATCCCTAACAGCCCTTACCCTAACACCTAACCCTAACATTCTCACACTTATCCCTAAGACCTAACAACCCCTCACACTTATTCCTAACATGCCTCACCCTAACACCCCTTACACTTATCGCTAACACCCCTCACCCTAACACCCCTCACACTTAGCCCTAACACCCCTCACCCTAACACCTAACCCCCTCACCCTTATCCCTAACACCCCTTACCCTAACACCCCTCACACTTATCCCTGTGTCTCTTCCCCCCCTTATCATTAAGGGAGGGGGGAGGATGATGAGGGAGGGGGGAAGAGACACAGGGGAGGATGATGAGGGAGGGGGGAAACAGACACAGGGGAGGATGATGAGGGAGGGGGTAAAGAGATACAGGGGAGGGTGATGAGGAAGGGGGGAAAGAGACACAGGGGAGGATGATGAGGGAGGGGGGAAGAGACACAGGGGAAGATGATGAGGGAGGGGGAAAAGAGACACAGGAGAGGATGATGAGGGAGGGGGGAAAGAGACACAGGGGAGGATGATGATGGAGGGAGTAAAGAGATACAGGGGAGGATGATGAGGGAGGTGGGAGGATGATGAGGGAGGGGGGATGAGACACAGGGGAGGGTGATGAGGAAGGGGGGAAAGAGACACAGGGGAGGATGATGAGGGAGGGGGTAAAGAGATACAGGGGAGGATGATGATGGAGGGGGATGTTAGGTTATTTATGCCCTTTATGGATTAAAACCAGACTCTGCATCAACTATGTCATTTTCTGTGGGAGTTTTGACATGGATCCCCCTCCGGCATGCCACAGTCCAGGTGTTAGTCCCCTTAAAACTACTTTTCCATCACTATTGTGGCCAGAAAGAGTCCCTGTGGGTTTTAAAATCTGCCTGCCCATTGAAGTCTATGGCGGTTCGCCAGGTTCGCCGGTCGCGAACCGAAAATTTTATGTTCACGACATCACTAATGGCAAACTATAAAATAAATTGAGATCTATTCTATCGTGATCTTGTTCATCTTAAATTCTGACAGGCAATAAGATAATGTCTAACTACATTAGTGATATGTTGATATTCTCTTGACAGTAAAGGAGAAATAAATGGAGCTGACATAAATTAAAGATACTACAAAAGAAATTGGTAGAATGGAGGAAGGGAAAGAAGCTAGGATATGGAGAGAAGGAAGAAATGAGAGAGAGTATGATAAGGGTAACACTTATACACTTAACACTATTTAAGAATAAAATATATTAGATAACTTTAAATAAACAAATTCATTATTACTTAAATGAACCATTCGTTGAATCACTTGGGAACTGGGAGGAGAAGGGGAGAGAAAGGAAGGGAAAAGAAAGGAGGGGGTAGGGGAGAAAAAGAAAACCCCTTTCCCCCTCTTCTCCTTTTTTTCTCTTCTATTTCTCTCTTCTTTAAGAGATAAACTCAAAACAAGTAAAGAACTACACAAGAAGAAATATTTATACACAATTTAAAATTGAGAATTGAAAGATAAAATAAGCACTTAAGTCTATTATTATAGAAATACATTGAAACTATATATTAAAATTAAAGAATTTAGAGAATATTTAGAATTTAAAGAATATTTTTTTTTTATTGAAGATGTGGCCTATTTTTTTTTTCTTTTTTCTTTTCTCGCTTCTCCCTTCCTCCAATAACTAAAAGAAGAACACCCAAGACATTAATATTTGATGAATACTATGAAAGAAAGAAAGAAAGAAAGAAAGAAAGATATTGATAGCCCATTAGTAAACAAAACCGGTATGGTTTAGTCGGCGATCAGAAAAAAAAGCTACAAAAATGGTAGCAAATATAATTACTTTGCTACCACAACATTACTATTTGTATTTATCTGTCTATGTGTTTATCTGTTTATTTAATTGTGTTTTGTTTTATGTAATTGGAACCACCTTTATTTTTTTGCTTTTGTCAAGGAAATGTTAATGTTGACAGTGGGGATAGCTGTTGGAGAAGAGGAGTAAGAGGCAATGAAACTAAACAACTAGAATATTATGGGACTTAAATTTATATCTCAGAATGTAAATGGGTTGAATATTCCATCTAAAAGAGCAATGGTCATGATTTTTTTCCATGAATTAAATGTTGATGTTATATGTGTACAGGAGACTCACCTTAAAGATAAAAATATTCCTAAGCTATCAAATAAAAGGTATAATATAAAACTCTTTTCCAATTACAAAACCAAATCAAGAGGTGTTTGCATATTTTTCAATAATAGAAATAAAATAGTTGAAGAATTCATGAAAAAAGATATAGAAGGCCGCTATATAATTTGGATAGGTACAATAAAGGATCAAACCTATACAATAGTGAACATCTATGCTCCCAACAAGAATCAATACAGATTTTTGAATAAAATAATAAAACACACTAGTGATATTAAAAAAGGTAATTTGGTTATCTGTGGTGACTTAAATATTTGTTTAGATCCTTCAGTGGATAGAAAATCGATGGTAAAGCCAGAACCAGATAAAATGATGATAAAAATGTAAATAAATTTGAAAAGACCCGATTGAATCACAAATTGTATGATGGCTGAAAGGTATTATATCCACTTGATAAAGAATACACCTATTTCTCTAATAAATATAAAACATATACAAGATTGGATTACTTCTTAGTGAATTTGAATTTACTAAATAAAATCAAAAAAATTGAGATTAGCCTAATAACATGGTTAGACCATGCATTAATACCCTGTTTCCCCGATGGTAAGACACTGTCTTATTTTTTTTGGAAGGCCAAAATATGCTCTAGGGCTTATTTTCAGGGGGATGCCTTATTTACCCATGAAGAAGAATACAGTACACAGGTATTGTTGAAAAAAACAGAATTTTATTACCTGTATATGGTGAAACCATTGTTTATATACCGTATGCATTTTAAACAGGCTTTATATACAGTAAGTGGTATTGCTCACAGCAAAAGAAACCTGTCTGCGTGTCTCACTTTTGGATGTTCTGGCCGTGAACAAACTCCTGCAGTCTCCGTTAAGGAGGGATGAGGGAATCTGCCTGTGTTTCCTTGCGCGGAGTCACGTGCGCGCGCTGCAGTCCTGTCACTTCCTCCTCTTCAATTCATGACGAGGCGCAGCACGCAGCCATGGAGGCAAATACAGTAGATGGAGGGACCACACGGGGTCACCCACCGTACCATCCGATTCGGGTATGCGCAGGTATCGGTGGGTGGCTTATTTGCAGGGGGTGGCTTATTTGCGGGGGGTGGCTTATTTGCAGGGGGTGCCTTATTTTAAAAAAAATTCTAAAAAGGGGGGGCTGTCTTATTTGATGGCCCTGCCTTATCATCGGGGAAACATGGTAACAATGATTGTAGAAGATGGTTATAGAACACAATATAACAAATCTCGTAATATAGATGCAACTCTTTTCAAAGCAATGGTAGATAGGGAAAATTGAAAATAGAAATAGAAACCTTTTTTGAGACTAATGAAAACTCTGTAACTTCACAATCACTGCTTCGGAACACGCACAAGGCATACGTGAGAGGTGTCCTTTGTGCATGGTCCAAACATAGAACAAAACATAAAGAGACCTCATATAGAGATCTACTTATTAAACTTACGCAGTCACAACAACAAAAATAATTGTCACCATCAAATATTAAAACTTTGGAAATATCTAAAACGCAATCAGCAATTAAAAAGATTCAACCAAAAAAAACGATAATCTAATCTGGTTATACCAGTTAAAGCAATATCATCTAGGTAATAAACTGGGGACATTAACTGCTAAACAAATTAAAGGAATTAACTCTACTAAAAGAATCCATATGATACATGATGGTAAGGGTGTAATCCATAGAAATCCAATAGACATAGGGAAGCCATTTTTCCAATATTATAAAACCGTATATAATCTTGAACAAACAGTAGATTTTCAAAAACCTACGATTAAACAAATTGAAGAATATTTAAAAAAAATATCACTGACAAAGATATCAGACGAACAATTAAAACAATTGGAAACTGACATTAGAGAAGAGGAAATTTGTCAAAATATAAAATCTCTGAAAATTGGGAAATCTCCGGGCCCAGACGGATTCCCAAACATATATTACAAAATATTTTCCTCATCTATAGTGAAACATTTACAAAAAATGTATAATGAAATTAAAATAAATGGGAAAGCACCAGCAGAAACATTAGAAGCAGCAATAACTGTAATACCAAAACCTGATAAAGATAATTCAGAATGCCGTAACTATCGCCCAATATCGCTTATCAATACAGATATAAAGAGATATGCTAGTATACTGGCTAACCATCTAAATTCAATACTAAATGATTTAATCAATAAAGATCAAACAGGTTTTATTAAATCTAGACAATCAACGGATAATACTCGAAAACTTTTGAATATAATTGATTTTGCCCATAAGAGGAAAATACCATTAGTAGCTCTATCATTTGATGCCGAAAAAGAAGAGTGAATTGGGATTTTATACATTTAGTGTTAGATAAATATGGTTTTGGATTGTTTGGATCATATGTGATAAAAGCACTTTATACAGAAGTCAATGCATATATAACAGGTGTAGGCTTTAAAACCCATTCGTTTGATTTCATTCGAGTGCTGCCCTATGTCACCACTTATATTTGCCTTAATCATAGAACCATTATCGGAAATGATCAGAAGCTGTAAAAAAATAAAAGGAATAGTTACTGGTTCTATTATAAACAATCACTATTTTTGCGGACAATTTATTGGTTCCAGTGTCTGATCCAATGAATTCAATACCTACTTTACTTCAACTCATGACAGAGTATGGTGACTTATCCTATTATAAAGTAAATATTACAAAAACAGAAGTGTTATATTCTAACTAGCGACTTGCCCGTCAAAAAATGATGGTCAATAAAATGTTAATGCTGTGAAAATTGTTTGCCACACAATATGAGTCTCAGAAATTTGTCACCTTTTTTTTATATACAAATAAATACCTAATTTTTTATTTAACTTTTTGTTTTTTTAACTTTCAACTTATATTTAACCAACATGTGTCAATTTATTTTTTCAATCTTCAGTCTTTTAATTGTAATATATATATAATAACAATATAACAATGTGTGAATTTTTCATGCATACATATTGTAAAGTATAACATCAAAGTTTGTAACATACAACTTGTATATTAAACAATCTTTAAACTTTTTTTTAACAATACTAACACTTTTTAATTGATATTTATCCATGAGTAACTGCGGACTATGTTAACTTTGAGTAACTAAATCGTTTTAACAATGACAAGCTTTGTAACATTCATTACATTTTTGTTAAACTTGTTAAACTAAATTGGCATTGAATCCAGAGGAAGGCAAACAATAAAACCCCCCATTTCCACTTTTCCAATTGTATCAAAGAGGGGAAAAATGTATTCCTTCCTGACCCCATTAACTGGTGGTCGGATTACTCCCTGAATCAATAGTCTGTCTTTAAATTATACAGTTTAAAGTATTTTGAAATGCTGAAACTTGTAGTAATATACATCTTTGACTATATCACATATATATTGAAATAACTTTCCCAAACTTTGAAAATGCACAGTTAACATGTGAAATAGTAACATAAAACAATAACATTTAACCCTTGCAAATCAATAAAATGTCAGATAATTGTTTTGTGGGGCCAATCATTTGAAAAGGTAACTTTTAACCCATTCAAATATGTTTAAGGATGTTTTACTGTTGTTTTTCTTGTAGTTTCCTTTTTTTTGTTCTGGTTGTACTTTGTGAAAATGGCACATAGAGTTTCCTAAGTGAAATAGTGGTCCCAGAGTACTTCAATTTTGTACTTGAAGTAAAACCACTGTTCTCTATGTTTTTTTTGCCATTCTATAGAGTTTCTTATTGAAATAGTGGTTGTCTGCAATCAGATCGAGTACCATATTTTTTTGCTGTGGAAATGAAACCACTGTCCTCTATATTTACAGCACCTCATAGTACACAATGTTTTTTGTATAAATGCATCCATCTTCCAATAAATGACCCTGACTTTGGTTTTCTTCAACATGCACTTTAATTTCCTTTGGATTCATGCACCTTGAAAAAGCAAAATAGAGTTGTCCATGTGCAAAAACTGGTTCTTTTAAAAAAATACCAACCGACTTAAAAGTTTGTCCTTGGGATTTATTGATGGTCATGGCAAATGCCATGATAACTGGAAATTGTCTCCTTTGAAGGACAAAAGGCAAACCACTCTCACTTGGAGCTAAATCAATTCTTGATATAAAAACTTGTTCACCTTTATGGGTCCCAGTTATAATTTCTGCATGTATAAAAAGATCTTTTAACTCATGCACAATTCATCTGGTCCCATTACAAAGTCCTTTTTTTGGATTCATATTTCTCAATAACATGACAATTGCCCCTTTTTTCAATTGTAAAATATGTGGTGGCATTCCAGATGGTGTTAAAGAATTAATAAATTTGATACTAAAATTCGATTCACTTTCTTTATCATCAGCCAGAACTGAATCTGCACTGTAATAATTCTTTTGTGGTGCATCTATGTATTTTAAAATGTTGTTATTTACATTCAAGGCATCTATATTTTTTTATGTTAATATCACTTTGTTTGCAATTTCTGAGTAATCCTCGTTATTAAGAGTGTTTAGAAATATGGCTGATATGAGTGTTTCGTTGCAAACCATTTCTGATGGAATTTCAATGGTATCATTTGGTAAATCATGTATTTCTGGATGTTTTCCTTCTCTGATTTTAATGAGCCAATCATTGAATTCATTTTGGCCTTCAGATCTCATATTTAATTCTAATTTCAGATGTGTAAATATTTTCCACAGTTTACTTGTCTTGATACATGTTTCAATGATCTCCGTTCTATTTCCATGTGGCACAACAGGTAATGTTTGCCTAAAATCTCCTCCTAACAGCATCACCTTTCCACCAAATGGCAACTTATTATCCATCACCTCTTTTAAGAATCTGTCAATACATTGCAGAGCATGACATGACATCATTGTAGCCTCGTCTATGATAATTAGTTTTGTATTTTTAATTTTTTTTGCTTGTAAAGAATTCAGTCGAATATCTGACACTGATGTTTCCAAAATGGGAACTGGCAGCTTAAATCCACTATGCACAGTTCTACCACCGTCTAACCAAAGTGCAGCAATTCCAGTTGTTGCAAATGGCATAGCTATCTGACCCTGTGCTTGAATATAACTCATCAAACAATTGTACAGATAAGGAAAGAAGCAAAGAAAAAAGGGGCAACTATAATGAGATTCAATTGGTTGTAGTGGTATGGATTTAAGGAGAATGTAAATGATGACACAGAAAAAATACCTCATATTAATAATACATTGAAAGGAGAGAGTATCAGTCAACTAGGGGAGCACTCATAGAATGTCCTAAGATTGTGCATATAACACCACCCAATGGCCACACCATTCAAATCATAGTGGACCCCTAAAAGCCACTAAATACTATATACAAGATCTCATAAAAAGATAATCTTTAATTCTAAAATTGTCAACAAAAGCCGGCAACGGAAGAGGAAGGAGAGAGAGAAAGAGGGAGGGAGAAAAAAACAAGGGACAAAAATGGAGAATAGATAAGAAAAAAAGGGGGGAAAGAAAGGGGATGTATGAAAAAATACTGTCAAAGTGCTAGAGCGGTGGGACATATATGATAAAAATATCAGGATAGGAAGGGGACCATATTCATGGAGAGTCCCTATCCAAGAGTAATGAATCGATCTGACCAGGAATTATTTAATATTGAGAAGGACAAAAAAAGGTCTCACATGGATATATAGTTAGGTACTAAAATGGTATATATAACATACCAGTAATGTGAACCTAGGTCCAGCAGAATATATCTAAAGCCAATATGTCTGTAATATCACAGATAACAGCTCTGTGAGCAATAATAGTCCAAATTGGACACACTATATGTATAAAAAATATGAAACATATAGTTAAGCAAATAGTCTACTAGCTTAGTGACACAAAAATGTATACATATGAAATCTCAAGATCTATAATATCCTTAGATTGTTGGCACTGTTAAGTAAAAGACATTGCTAAATTAAAAAAAAAATATATATATATATACTCTTGGATAGGGACTCTCCATGAATATGGTCCCCTTCCTATCCTGATATTTTTATCATATATGTCCCACCGCTCTACATTCTCCTTAAATCCATACCACTACAACCAATTGAATCCCATTATAGTTGCCCCTTTTTTCTTTCCTTCTTTCCTTTGACATATTATAGCAACTGTGCGATTCTTTCAACCTATTCTATATTTTAGAGGCCTTCACATACCCTTTCTTTTTGTAAATTGTACAGATAAGTTTTTCCTGATCCCCCCGGGCCGTCTAGATAGAAATACCGGTTTTGACCATTTCATCCTCTGTAGCATTTGTGATGGCATGAAATGCTTGTAAATGTAAAGTATTTAAAGTTGCCAGTTTTTCTTCAGTTTTTTGTTTTTGTAGCTCAGTGTCATAATCATCAAAGTTGATGTCATCTATAAGTCCTGGATCAGGCAAATTAAAACTTGCACAATTTAATCCATGAGCAAACAGTATTTCTTGTATTTCCATCAAGGTTTTTAACAGTGCTATTGGTTCATTGTAATGTTTCAAGAAGTCTTCGGACATATGTAATTTAAATGTTTCCCACAAAGTAAAAGCATCAGGTACATTGCAAAAGATGCAAATGAATGCAAATTGTTGTCTCATTTGCTTTGGCATTTGTCAAAGTGCTGCTTCTTCCAGACACCTCTTCCATTCTGTATCATCAGCTATGAAGTTTTGATGTCTTGCAGCTAATAGGAATGTATCATAAACTATGTAATTCACTGTACGTAAATGCTCAAAACTCTGTGCACCGGGAACATGTAAAAGAAGTAATCTTAAACTAAAACGTTCAATGTCCCTTGGACTGACGGTATAAATCCGTGGTATAATTTTATGTTTATCGCTTCTTCGTTGTCGCCATAGACCATTTACAAATACATAGTGATATGGTATCTCTATGTTTAAAAATTGTCTGGCCTGCGTATCCTGGCAGTTTAATTTAAACCATGCAGTAAGTGTGGTATCTCTGTGTTCACTTTGATCAAATGCAGTTCTTTCATTTCCTGCAGTAAAGCAAACAAACTGACTTTGAGGCAAATGTACAGCTAAACAATAGATAGCATGTGACCGATCATGCATCTCAAATTTCAGAAGCCGCCAAATTGCTTCAGGAGCACTCACATAGTGAGCATCTAAATAGTTTGATAGTTCGTCATGTAAAATTGGATTTTCGTTTTCGTTTGCAGCACCTTGCACAACAACAGTTGCTGCGTCATATCCTTTGTATATATATTTATACACATACTTGATTGATTTAATAGAAGTGCAAGCTTCCACATTGATGTGTGCATTGTACTTGATGAGCAAATGTGGATTGTATGGAACGACAAATCTATTATCAACTTTTTGCCCACGGATAATAGCTGTTTGTCCTTGTGTTATACAAAGGGTATCCATCACAATTTGCATTTGAAATTGTGTTGGAAATTATTTAGTACATTTTTTATTATCCATACATGGTGAATTAGGATTCATCTCTCCACATGGGCCATGAATCATTCTGTGTGTAACAATCTCCCAAAGTTTGTTATATTTTTCTTGCTCTGGCAATTCAGCCAAAATTCCTGAATCCACTCTCTCTGCAGTATTCAACTTATCTTTTTCCTGCAGTATTAAAAGTATGTGAGCATGTGGCAGTCCTCTTTTTTGAAATTCAATGGTATAAACAAAAGCCACACATTGTCCAAATAAGTGTGCTTTAGTGATATCATGTATTAATGAATTGAGTTTGATTTTGAATACTCTTGCCACTAAATCTGGTCAGTCAGAAGTAGTTTGTCCCAGATGCAAATTTTCCTTGATCTCTGGCCATTGAGGACTACATGTGAATGTAATAAATAAATCTAGTTTTCCAAATTTTGTGACAATAGCCATGGCATCATGATATCTTTCTCGCATATTGCGAGGAGATCCTTGGAAACTGGATGGCAAAATAATTGCTCTTCCAGCTGGAATGTCTTTGTTGGAAGCCAATTCTGCAACATAATCCATCAATCCACAATACTGTTCTACTTGTAACTTATTTTGTTGAAATTAAATGAAATTTAGATTATTGGCTTCAACTTGTAGACATGAATCAATAATCCATTGTTGAGTGAGTTTGCCCCCACTTAAAATTGGATTAAAAGCATCCCGAATAGCAGTTTGTGCCACTTTATATTCCAGCATGGAAATATTGGATCTAACACAAACTTTACTATTGGGATAACTTTGCAATTGTAATTTTGGTTCCCATCCAGGTTCCCCATTTGGAAAGAAAATGGGATATGTCATTGGATCTAAATTACAACTTAATATATTTATGTTGATAAATGGTTGTTCTTCATTGCGTGGATATATTCTAATATCCTGCTGAAAAGGTGGTTCACCATCTTCATTTTTAAACACCATGGCAACCTCATTTACTGTTGGTAAATTATATCGTCTTTGATCAATGTTGAGATCTCTTTTTAACACCATATTTACTCTTGGCGTTGGCAATTGATGTCTTTGAGCATGTTCCTGTTGTTCTTTTTCAAGCTGTGCTAATTGTTTGTATGCTTGACTGTATGGGTTTTTAGCCATCATTTTATCCAGCTGTTCAAAGACTATGCGCAAACACTGTTTATTTTCTGGAAGCGTCATTCTTCCATTGTATCTAAGATATATAACTGTGCAAATGTCCTGTGCTCTCCTTCTTGTGGGTGTAAATGTGAAGTTCAGTGGTAAATTTGACCTTGAACTCTAAAACAGTAAGGACCATGTCCTGGTACATTTTCTGCTAATGTGGCACCCATTGAAGCAAATGAAATTGCACTGTTATAAGACCTTATGTTTTTTTTAAATTAGTATAATTTGGAAATGTTGAATCGCTCATGATACTTTCTAAATAATCTGGAAATAGGTATCTTAGTGGAAGTCTTACCTTTCCTTTCTGACAGCAACTAATGAAATCTCCGTCAGTGGGTCTTTCCTTTAGAAAATGATAGGCCCCACAAAACTGACAAACAACATTAAGTAATCCACAATAATGAGTGTCTACTTGTAGTGCTCTACTAAACACATTGTCATGCAGTTTGTCAACATAGAGATCAGAACAACTTTCAATATCTACATTGGTGTCATGTGTCTCCACATTGGAGTCAGTAGGCAATATAGTATCATTGGGCAATGGTTCACAGACATGTTTTTGTTTACTTTTTCTTTTCTTGGAAGCCCCAGCACACTCACTTGCTGTTTTCTTACTCATTTTTCTTTTATTTAAAAGTCTCTGTCTTCTTCTCTCAAGCGTTGGGATGTTTCCGGTGACTGTGCATCTCTCCACCTTTGCTTCCTTTCCCTTGCCAATCTTCTTTTGCGTTCAATTTTGTCTTCTACATTATCCGCCATTTTAATCTGTAGTTGTAAATAGAGATGTAATTATTATTTGTTGTTTGTTTTCTGTACATATTGTTTTTACCTGTTTCCAATGTTACATTAAATTGGATGAATGAACTAATCCACCATTTTAAATTATTTTACTTTTTTACAATTAAATAAATGAAACCATTTCAATACTTTTTTATTGACATATATTAAATAGCAAAGGCCTGCACATATACAGTATATATTTTTCAAAGGTAATTATGAATTAATTAGTAAAGTAATATGAATGTTCGTTATTGAGTGATTTAAAAAATAGGATAAATGTCGAGCTTTCAAAGTTACTTATATTCTCCTAAAGAAGCTGAAACATATATAGCTATTAACAAAGTATACATGTATTGTAACAGACTCTTCAATTTTTTTAAATCTTGTACTTTTTTACACTGAGATAAATAAAACCATTTCAATACTTTTTTATTGACATATATTAAATAGCAAAGGGCTGCACATATATATATTTTTCTAACGGAATTATTAATCCTTCAATTCCATTCATTCTTGATTGACTTCACTGCATACATTTAATTACTTTTTTTCGCAAGTCTTCTAACCTTATTGTTGTTTTTTTTTTAATTATTATTCTCTTCCAAAATTTACATAAGTGCATGTTAAAAATTGTTCTTATATTATAACATGTATTTTGTTTCCTGATGACTAATTATTAATGAATGAAAATATTATTATACGTTAATTAATCAATAAGTGCTATCCATTTTATCAAAATGTAATGTAGTCTTTTTTGTTCCATCACTTCAGAATTAAATGTTATACCTGTGAAGGTGATCTTTATGGTGTTCAAAGGCTGCAAACGTCCCTCTCTGTGTTGATTCAGTTGCAGATCAGATGAAACTGTGAAATAAGAATGAAATCCTTTTTAATATTTTGCTTCATCCGTATCATTCAATCAGCAGCAACAGACATATATTTGGATAGATTCAAAACCTAAAAGCATATTCCTAAATATATTGTAAAATCATATTTTTTTTTGCTGTAGTAATATAATTAAATTCTATACCTGTCAAGATTATCCTTATGATGTTCAATGCCTCCAAACGTCACTGTCTGTGTTCATTCAGCTGCAGGTCCTCTGAAAGTGTGCAAAAATATTAAATTAATGTATAATATGTTGCTTCATCCAATCAGCATGAACACAGATATGTTAGCATAGATTAAAAACATGAAATCAATATTCATCAATGTATTTTTTAGGTCCTGCTTACTAATTTTAATACACCTTAATAATGTAACAGTTATCAATCACAACTATGAAGATTTATAAATATTTTTTGCCCCCAAGTCCATAATTGAATGATATACCTGTAAAGGTGCTGTTGAAAGGCTGCAAAGGTCACTGTCTGTGTTGATTCAGCTGCAGCGTCACTAAAAGTGTTCAAAAGAAATTACATTATTTTTAATATTTTAATTAATCCCGATTAGTCAATCCACGTCATCACAGTTTTTTTTTTTTTTTTTTTGACCTTTTTTTATTGTTAGTCTTTACAGAAGAATCAATTAATGTCCATTAATATTAAATTAATGTCTGACTAAATATAACATAAAGATGTAAGCATGACTATATTCCATAATTTTTATTTTTGGGGAGAGGTATTTTATAATGAATATATTACAAATGAATTACTAAAATAATGTACATTAATAATTAATGAATTAATGTGTTCCTATTTTTTTATGTACATTATTAAACGTTAACCTTTTTTGATATTAATGATTACTAATGAGTAATTAATTAAAGTACATTATTAATTATTTTTTCAATTCTTTCAAACAAGTAAGCACAATATTATTTGTAAATTAAATACATTTCAATATTTTGTTTCCTCTCATTTTTTTTATTTTTTAAAAATTAATTAAATAATTAATCATTATTGATTATTAATGTAATTTACCTTTTTTAATGTAATATTCATGAAGCAGTATCCTGAAGAGCTAACAATCTCTTTAGATTTTCCGGCAGCAGAAAATGTCCAGTCAGACTGTCATCACCTGAGGAGAAAGTGTCAGTTATGTGTCAAGTGTGCCCTATATATAGGCTTTGTGCGCGAGACAAATCCGTTGTTTTAGGCGGGAAATCCGCCATTTTACCCTGTTAATGTGTAAATGTGTAAGGTCGTGTTGTAAAATGGCGGCGTTAGTGTCTATTTAACGCATTGCGCGGTTATTTTGCAGCCTTCCTATTTGTATTTCTCGACCACATACGTCTCTGGCTGTGTTTTACGCACTTCGTGGTAGTGTAGCCTTGTTTTCCTTTTTTCGGCGGCCATTTTTTTCTCGCTTAGGCGATTTTCAATGTTTATAAATCGTCTAAATCGAGTTTAATTGGAGTTCCACCTCACTCACAGACGTCCTGCCTGTTTCCCCATGCTGTAAGTGATATTTTTGTAATTTTTTTATCTGAATTTAGTGGGGGATTTTTATTGTTTTTGTTCCGCAGCTAATCTCGTAATTTTTTTCATCTAGTATTTTTTTTTTCGAAGTCCCGCGTCTTGTGTAAGTGCTACGGGTTTAACTGCTCGCCTCACTACGCGAGGCTCGCTGGCAATTAGCGCCTGCGCGCTTATTGCTAAGTCGTACGTACTGCGCAAACAGCGTGACGACGACTCGCAGTTGGCCAATTATAATATGTGATATATCTTATAAACATAAATTCAAATTAAAAGAAAGATTCCTGTATAATTGGAGAAGTAATAAGATAACATACTTAGGTATAACATTCAATCAAAACCTAAATAACATAGTTCAAAATAATATGGCTAGGCTATTTATTCAGGTCTCTTCTATATTAACAAGTTGGAGAGATTTTAACTTGTCGTGTCTGGGTAGAATATCACTAATTAAAATGAATATTCTCCCCAAAATAATATACATCCTAAGAAGTCTCCCTTTAAAGATTTCAATTAAAAACTTAAAACAATTTAAAAAAATACTGGACAAATTTATATATAGAAATAAAAGACGGGACCATGTATCAAACAAGGAATTATCTCGAGAGGCTTGGCTGCACTGAACATTATTCAATATTCAAATACTATTAATCTAGTTTATCTTTTAAAATTTACAATAAAAGAAAATAAACCTAAATTATTACTTATAGAAAATGAGCTAGTTAAAAACATTAACTTACATTATATATCTTGGGATATGAAGATAGATAATAAGACTCTTAATAAATTACCACTTATTGCCAGAACCTTAATAAAATGGTGGTTCAAATATAATTAAAAAAATGAATTGGTAAAATTTCCAGGCCCCAAATATTCCAATACATAAATTGTCACTGGAGCTAACCCCTTTCCTAAATATATCTTGGGAGGAATGGGGCATGAAAACTCTCAGGGTCTTGTTTCAGGGACAAAAATTGAAATCATTTGAACTTATATCTGATCAATATCAAGTACCATCTACCAAATGGCTGCTTTATGATATTTTATACACATCAATAATAAATACAGATTATGGAAAATTACTCAATAGAGAATTGACTGACTTCGAAAAATCCTTAAACGATACTCATAAGAAAAGTACAATATCAAGATACCATAAAATAATAAGATCTCGATTAGAAATAGAAAAAACAGAAAGGACGCAAAAAAGGGAGGAAAATCTTGGGGTAACATGGTCTACAACCCAGTGGTATAAAGCATTTTTAATAACAGAGAAAAGCATAATGAACTTGTCCTTAAGAGAAACATACTTTAAATTAGTGCAGCGATGGTATATCACTCCAAAAATTAAAAAAAATAGCCCCACAAAAAAATCATGGTTATTGCTCGAGATGTAAAAATCAAATAGGAACTCAAGAACATATGTGGTGGAATTGTACTTATATTAAGGAATTTTGTATATTGTGTCTCACGTACAGTATATATCCAAAATTATCAATTTTTAATTAGAAATAACCCCTGAGATTGTATTATTTCATATTCTTGGTGGCCAAGTGGCTTATAGTTAGAGGATGGAAAAAACAATCCTTACCGACTTGGACTGAACTTGTGACCATTGTAGAGAGAAATAAACAAATAGAATTGGAATATTTAACGCTTTCACATGGTTCGTCAAAAAAAATCAGTCTAAAATGGTCTCTTTGGAAGATACAGTAAGTTATCTAACTATTAATGCTGCAAAGGAATTTAATAAGAGAAGAGACGGAAAACAAAGAATATAGATGAATGTAGAAAAGAAAGATAGAAGTAAACAATCTTATAAATCTTTAAAACCTCTTACTCCTCTCCTCCCCAGAACTGAAGTATGGCATGCTTTGATATGGTTAAAATGTTTTTTCCTATGACTTAACCTGAATTAATCACGCTCAATTGTGGTTTCATGTTGTTTTTTTCTGTTTGATTGTTTGTAGTTTTGATGTCTGGATTTTACTGTTTGTAATTTTTTTTCTAATTTTTATGAAATTCTGAAATGAAAATAAAATATAAAAAAAAAACTAGGCATTAGCACACTTGCTGGCAATTTAAAGGACATTAAGATACTGAAGAAGCTTCTCGTAGCAGCGTGTTTATCTACCTCAGATTTTTCTTTCTTATTTTTCACGTATATGTCTACTGATTTTTCATATGTTTGTATTTATTTATATTTTTTATAGTACCAATAATTTTTTTTTTCTATAAAACCTTCCATATCGTCCGTGGTTAATATTGCCATATATGTTTACACTTTTAGAATGTTGCCACTAAATAATAACTCTTTATAAGAGTATTGACCTGTATTTAAGGACATATAGTCAAACCACGATTATTATTAAGACCCGGTATGGTGGTACATTATCTACAAATGGAGTGACCCGGTCTTTGTTTATCCTCACAGAACAAGATTGGAATTTAACCAGTGAGATACAGATGTTGGACATGTAACCAGTTATGGTTGTTCTGTTATGTTGACAACTGGACAATAAAGGTGGCTGTGGTCCAATTTATGCAAAATATGATATTCTTTATTGTGTGGAAGGTGTTTACAAGTGGATTTACCTTAAAAAGTAAAGGCTGAGAAACTGCAGAGTGCACTAATTGTGCCCAGGTGAGAGGGGTGTGGCTTGACTGTTAAACTTGGATAAAAGGTTTGTGAGCTGGTTTGGGGTCTGTTTACAAGTGGATTCACCTTAAAAAGTAAAGGCTAATAAACTGCAGAGTGCACTAATTGTGCCCAGGTGAGAGGGGTGTGGCTTGACTGTTAAACTTGTGTAAAAGGTTTGGGAGCTGGTTTGGGGCCTGTTTACAAGTGGATTTACCTTACAAGTAAAGGCTGATAAACTGCAGAGGGCACTAAGTGTGCCCAGGTGAGAGGGGTGTGGCTTGACTGTTAAACTTGTATAAAAGGTTTGGGAGCTGGTTTGGGGTCTGTTTACAAGTGGATTTACCTTAAAAAGTAAAGGCTAAGAAACTGCAGAGTGCACTAATTGTGCCCAGGTGAGAGGGGTGTGGCTTGACTGTTAAACTTGGATAAAAGGTTTGTGAGCTGGTTTGAGGTCTGTTTACAAGTGGATTCACCTTAAAAAGTAAAGGCGAATAAACTGCAGAGTGCACTAATTGTGCCCAGGTGAGAGGGGTGTGGCTTGACTGTTAAACTTGTGTAAAAGGTTTGGGAGCTGGTTTGGGGCCTGTTTACAAGTGGATTTACCTTACAAGTAAAGGCTGATAAACTGCAGAGTGCACTAAGTGTGCCCAGGGGAGAGGGGTGTGGCTTGACTGTTAAACTAGGATAAAGGATTTGTGAGCTGGTTTGGGGCCTGTTTACAAGTGGATTTACCTTACAAGTAAAGGCTGATAAATTGCAGAGTGCACTAATTGTGCCCAGACGAGAAGGCAGAAGTTTATAGAAACCGGAGAAGGGGAACTTGTGAGCTTGCGAACATTTTCAGTATCAAGTGCAATTCTAGTAAAAGCCTAGGAGTTTAAATAAAAGAAGGGCCTTCAAAGAAAAGGGGGGCAGATTTATAGTGCAAAGGAGGAAAACTTTATATAAATATATTATATTCTTTATTTTTCCCACTGAAATTTCGTAGACAATAATAATAATTATGAGTCAGTCCAGTGGCAACCTTATTCAGTGTACATCCTGTCAAATGTATGCACTACTGGAACAGATGATCCAGGGTCCATACCTCTGTGACAGGTGTGAGCATGTTGCCTCTTTGGAAGCTCAAATTGAAGATCTGGAGAGGAGAATTGCAGCACTTAGTGATATTGCTCCACTGGAAAGGGAGTTGGTGCTCACGGAGCACAGTTTAGCTGGGCCTAGTATGGAGGGAGGAGCTGGGGCTAGTGAGGATGGCCAGGGAGGTAGCTGGGTTATAGTTAGAAGGGGAATCAGAGGGTACAGGAGGAGGCAGGCCAGTTCTGAGTTGGCAACAACAGATTTGCCAGATTGAGTGAAACTGTTGGCGATGTCCATTCAGGAATGGCAATGCCAGATAGAGCTGTTCCCTCTAACAGCCGGGCGAACAGCTCTACTGGAGAAGAGGGAGGGCAGAATAGGCAGAGCAACAGACATGTTTTGGTGGTAGGGGACTCTATTATTAGGAAGGTAGACAGGGTAATTTGTCACCCAGATCCCAGCAATCGAACAGTTTGCTGTCTCCCGGGTGCTCGGGTTCGGCATGTTGTGGATCGGGTGGATAAATTATTGGGAGGGGCTGGTAATGAACCGGCGGTCTTGGTACACATTGGTACCAATGACAAAGTTAGTGGAAGATGGAGCGTCCTAAAGAATGATTTTAGAGAATTAGGGAATAAGCTTAAAGCAAGGACCTCCAAGGTAGTATTTTCTGAGATACTACCAGTGCCACGTGCTAGCCCAGGGAGGCAGAAGGAGCTTAGGGAGGTTTATGCGTGGCTAAAAAAGTGGTGCAGTGCAGAGGGTTTGGGGTTTTTAGAGCACTGGGCTGACTTCTCACTTGGGTACAATCTCTATAGCAGGGATGGATTGCACCTTAATGATGAGGGCGCTTTTGTGCTAGGGAATAGGATGGTAGAACGGCTGGGGGAGTTTTTAAACTTGTAGGTGGGGGGGAGGGACTATATAGAAGTATTGGGGTAAATAGGGTAGAGAGGGAAAGGGATGAATTATTTACCCATGGGGGAGGAGAAGGGGGGAGGGTTACAATAGAAAGTAGGGAGATATTAATAGGGGCCTCAAATACAGTGGCAGGCACTTCACATCAGCAGAGCCATAGCAACATAAAGTGTATGATTGCAAACGCAAGAAGTTTGCCTGGGAAAATGGATGAGCTAGAAATATTAGCAGTACAAGAAAAATGGGGCTTAATAGGCATTACGGAAACATGGTGGGATGAATCTCATGACTGGACTGTTAATCTGGATGGTTATAACCTATTTAGGAAAGATAGGGGAAATGGTAAAAGAGGAGGAGGGATCTGTCTTTATGTTAAGCCTGAATTTAAGCCTATAGTTAGAGAAGATATTTATGCTGGCACTAACGGCATCATTGAATCCTTGTGGGTTGAGCTAAATAGTGGAGGAGCTAATTCTAAATGCATATTGGTGGAAGTATGCTATAAACCCCCAAATATAGCTGAAAGTGAGGAAATACAATTATTGTTACAGATTGGAAATGCAGCTAAGCATGGGCAAGTTCTAATAATGGGAGACTTTAATTACCCTGATATAAACTGGATAAACGAGACCAGCAGCTCAGCTAAGGGGAGCAGGTTCTTGAGTACACTCAGGGATCATTATCTAGCCCAGGTAATACAAGAACCTACTAGAAATGGGGCCATCTTGGATTTAGTCATCACAAGTAATATTGATATAATATCAAATGTAAAAATAGGGGAACCCTTGGGGAACAGTGATCACAACACAGTCTCATTTGAGATTGAATACAAAAAACAGAGTTGTAAGGGGCCAACAAAAACTCTAAATTTTAAAAGGGCTAACTTTAATGGGCTACGGGCAGCAATACAACATATAGACTGGGACAAAGAACTTACAGGGAAGAATACTGAAAATAAATGGACAACATTCAAATCCTTACTAAATAAACATACTCATCAGCATGTACCATGTGGAAATAAAATAAATAGGAGTAAATCACATCCCATGTGGCTTAACAATGACTTAAAGATCATGATGAGGAAAAAGAAATATGCATTTAAATTATACAAGAAGGAGGGAACAGAGGCAGCTTTATGTGACTATAAGGAAATCAACAAGGCTTGCAAAAGGGCTATTAGACTGGCTAAAATAGAAAATGAGAAGTCAGTTGCAATGGAAAGTAAGACTAACCCTAAAATATTTTATAAATATATTAATGGGAAGAAGGCCAGGAAGGAATCGATAGGACCATTACAATGTGACACAGGCCATCTGATAATTAGTGACCAGGAAAAGGCAGATGAGCTAAATAGGTTCTTTTCGTCGGTTTACACAAGGGAGGTACCAGTGGTTGGGACACTGCAACATAATGGGGCTACACTACCTTAACTAAATAATTGGTTAACGCAGGAAGAAATACAAAAGAGGTTGGAGAAAATAAATGTTAATAAAGCCCCAGGTCCTGATGGAATACATCCAAGGGTACTGAGGGAGCTGGGTTCTGCAATAGCCAAACCATTATATCTAATCTTTAAAGACTCGCTCACTACAGGGTCTCTACCAGATGACTGGAGAAAAGCAGAGGTGATACCTATATTTAAGAAGGGATCTAGAGCATATCCGGGGAATTATAGACCAGTGAGCCTCACTTCTGTAGGTGGGAAGCTTTTAGAAGGGTTAATAAGGGACAGAATACAAGAATATGTCTATTTGAACAGGATCATAGGTAGCAGTCAACATGGATTTATGAAGGAAAGGTCGTGTCAGACCAATCTAATTAGTTTTTATGAGGAGGTTAGTAGGAACTTGGATCAGGGCAACTCAGTGGATGTAGTCTTTTTAGATTTTTCAAAGGCATTTGATACAGTGCCACATGGAAGACTAGTGAGCAAACTAAGGGATACAGGAATTGCAGTAAATATCTGCTCATGGATCGAGAGCTGGCTAAAAGACAGGAAGCAAAGGGTTGTTGTAAATGGAACATACTCCGATTGGTCTAATGTGATAAGTGGGGTTCCTCAGGGCTCAGTATTGGGTCCTCTCCTTTTTAACATATTTATTAATGACATTGAAGTAGGACTCGAATGTAGTGTCTCCATTTTTGCTGATGACACTAAGTTGTGCAAGGTAATAAAATCAGATAATGATGTACTTTCCCTACAAAAGGATTTGCATAAATTAGAGAAATGGGCGGCTAAATGGCAGATGAGATTTAATACAAATAAATGTAAGGTTATGCATTTGGGAAGGAACAATAGCCAAGCAATCTATAATCTTAATGGAGCAAATCTAGGGGTATCAGATATTGAAAGGGATTTGGGAGTACTAGTGGACAACCACCTAGGTAACAGCGCTCAAAGCCAAGCAGCGGCTGCAAAGGCAAATAAAATATTAGCATGTATTAGGAAGGGTATAGAAGCAAGGGAGGCAAATATAATTCTGTCACTATACAAATCTCTAGTACGCCCTCATTTGGAATATGGAGTACAATTTTGGGCACCACCTCACAAAAAAGACATTTTAGAGCTGGAAAAAGTACAGAGAAGGGCTACAAAACTAATAAGGGGAATGGAGGGGCTAAGTTATGAAGAAAGACTAGCAAAATTAAACTTATTTTCGCTAGAAAAAAGGCGTCTAAGAGGAGATATGATTACGTTATTTAAATACATCCAGGGTCAATATAAGGCTTTGTCAAGTGAACATTTTGTAGCAAGAGATTTTCAACTGACAAGAGGACATCCGTTGAGGTTAGAGGAAAAAAGATTTCACCTTAAACAAAGAAAAGGGTTCTTCACAGTTAGGGTGGTTAAACTGTGGAATTCTCTACCAAAGGAGGTGGTGACAGCGAATTCGATAGACAACTTCAAAAAGGGGTTAGATATATTTCTGAATAAAGAGGGCATTCAAGGCTATCCTAGATAACTAGCAAGGAATATTGATCCAGGGAGAAATTTGATCGCCAGTTTCTGGGGTCAGGAAGGAATTTTGCTTTTTTTTCCCCTTATGAGACAATTGGCAAAGTGTCAATGGTTTTTTTTTTTTATGTTTGCCTTCCTCTGGATCAATTAACAATAATTAACAATTAACAATAATAATAAATAGTCCAAATTAAAAAGATCAATAGAGATCTAAAAAGGTTGAACTTGATGGACTAACTCTTTATTCATTCTCCAATACTATACTATTAATAATTATTTAATCAATAATTTAATTAATAACTAATCCGCATATTGCAGATCAGAGGAGATCTTAACAGGTTGAACTTGATGGACTGAAAGTCTTTTTTCAACCTTAATTACTATGTAACTATGTAACTATGTAATAAATGAGGAACAGTGTTGGTATATGACTCCAGCGACCTTGCTATCATGCAAGCTCAAGTCAAAAGAACAAATTGTAAACAAAGTAGAATAAAAAATCATCCACATCATAAACAGGACCCAAAAACCTTCCTTTACCAAAAACACTTATAGCATACTGTATCTCCTCTGAAGAGAGAGGTACAGTGGAGGAAGATAAGTAGATTAGTACAGAACATGCAGTACCACCCTTGCTACAATCTCTGGATATACACCCTTTGTATCCACTTTACTACAGCTCCATCTTGTGTCCCTTAGTAGAACGACACTTATACAATTATGCCCATTTGTTGAGGAGAGAGTTCAGCTTTTTGTCTGCATCGGCTCTCGTGAGATGAGCCGGGTCATATCAAAAGCTCTGGCAATAAGGAATATCACATTTCATGTGTAGCAGCTGTACGCTTCTGTGCATACACAGTGTCCTCACACCTGTAGAAGTGAATAATCAGAAACAAAGCTAGTGATTCCCACTGCAGCATATATGCATGTAAGAGTTAATAAACTGAAGGCTGGCATATTTTTTAGTTTCTACTAACATTTTTCTCAATATCAAGAGTAGTTCTTCAATAGTGGATATTGGAAATATAGGATTACATTCATTACTTAAGTCCAATCATACCGCTCATTGGCATTTACTTTCAATTACTTCACATGTGCAACATGTTCACTATTTTAATACAGTAAACTCCCCGTTGTCCGGCACCCACAGGGACTCCCTATTGACGGGTAAGTGTAGTTGCCGGTTAATTAAAAAGGTCTAAACAACCCTTACACCCCCCAAAAAAACCCTCAAAGATCCTTTAAAAAGACATTAGTACCTAAACTGGGCCATTTAGGCCCAGAAAAAATAATTAGAAAAAAAGTTAGTTTTTTTTTTGCAGTCTCGAATTGTCGGATTGTGCAGGATAGTGCCAGATAGTGCCGGTTATGCCGGTTTAGCAGGAGTTTTGTTTAAACGGGGAATTGATGCCGGTGCCGGTTGCTTGAGAGTGCCGGTTGGTTAGGTGCCGGATAACCAGGATTTTACAGTAGTAACTGGCCCTTCATAATTGATGGTATCATAGAATGTTATATTGAATTGTCTGTGCTCTCTCTCTCTCTCTCCCCATATGCGCGTTCTCTCTCTGTGCACTCTCTCTCTACACTCTCTCTCTGTGCCCTCTCTCTGCACACTCTCTCTCTCTGTGCGCACTCTCTCTCTCTGTGCGCACTCTCTCTCTCTCTCTGCACTCTCTCTCTCTCTCTGTGCTTTCTATCTCTGTGCGCTCTCTGTGCGCTCTCTCTCTGTGTGCGCTCTCTGTGTGCGCTCTGTCTGTGTGTAATGTCTCGGTTTGTGTGCACTCTCTGTGTGCGCTCTCTGTCTCTCTCCTGTCTCCCTCACTCTCCTATCTCTCACTTTGTCCCGTCTCTTTCTCTCTCTATGCCTCTCTCTATACTGATCTCTCTGTACTTCTCCCTCTTTCTCTCTCCTCTCTCTCTCTGTACCTCTCTCTTTGCAGTCTGTCTCTCTCTTTGTGCTGTGTCTCACTGTGCTGTATCTGAGATGTATAATGGCTGCTGCTATGCAGGCTTTCACGCCCCCCTTCGATGACATCAACATTACAGACGACTGTTAATTATTATAGTAGAAAAATGCATAGTTGTAAATACAAGTTAATTGTATTTTAATACTTTTTTATTTTATCAATCGTATTCATAAAATATATCTTATTGCATAAATAATTATAATTATTACTATAATACGTATCTTTATTTCTAAAAAGCACACCACAATTAATAATAAAAAAATATTTATCATTAATTTATAAAAAAAAAAATTTTTAAAAAGTCCCTTTTAGGCATGCTGTGTGGGCCAGTATTGCAGCTCTGTGTGTGCTCCTCCATGAGGTTCTGAAAAGGACCAGTGCCTATAGTACATGCCATCATTGTGTGCAAAAAGTGCTGTGACATGAGCATGCCCAGTTATATGGCTTCACTCTTCCATTGTGCAACATCAATATTAATACAGTAATAAATATCCACATTTTCATTGCACTGTGCTGACTGATTACATGCTCCCAAAATATACATATGATATATTCTAGTAGGTTCAGAGCCTGGTGTGTCAGTATCCAGAGACGGAAAACGAATTAATGATGGTCGATAGTCATGTGTGTTTTACAGAATCATTAGCTCGGATGACCATACATCTCCTTAGAAAAGTATGAAAATTGCATATTCCAGGGCTGCACTAAGAATGGTCAGAACCAAAGCAGCCCTGCTTTATGGATTTTTCATATGCATCAACTCTGAAAGGGAGATATATTCAACCTAAACTGGACACTTTTTACCCCAAAATATCCTTTGGAAACCCTACATCCTCTTGAGGTCTCAAAGACGCCCACATGTTGATCTCCATCTCTGATCATTCTTCATGGTCACCTCCATTCATTCTTGACTTTGCAGTGAGTGACAGCGAGATGCCCAAATCAGTCTGTATTAGTCTGTCCCTCCCCCATTCACAGGTTAACACAGGGCATCCTGATGTTCTGCATTCTCTCTAACTGCTTAGTTGACCCATGACCTTCATCAACATCTGATTCTCGTCTTTCAGCATCTTGTTCTCATCTTCAGCTCTCCGCAGTCTCTGTAAAAGAAAAGTCACCAATAACGAAAAACATGAAAATGTACATGAATACAATGTCGACCTTCTAGAAGCAAAACAAGTTCAAATACTATAAATCTAAATTATTAGCCATGGCCATCTTTAAAAATGTTCCCATATCCAAAGTGATCCAGTGATAGAGAGATGATCCATTAGATATAGATAACTTGATATGTTTGATGGGCAGGGACATGTTTCTTATCTGTTTTATGCTTAATTCATTTGTTATGCATATATATAGTTAAATATTCCCTTTTAGAATGAGAATACAATATCTATTCAAAATGGGCATGTTATGGATAATATAAGAAACCAGCATAATTTAATGACTAGGGTGACTATTTTCAGTCTAATCTACATAAAGCCAAAAATATATGTAATTATCAAGTCGCTATAGATTACACCTACATTTTTTGTATATAAATTTAATTTCCTGCATATCTACATGGCTCTAGCTATGCAGAATGGACTCGGTCCCAACTGTCTAAAGCACACCCATATCACCACACCATTTTGTCTGAGCTACAGATGGACATCACAACAAATCTAAACTAATCTATGGATTTAAGCTGATCAAACTCCTTCTCTTATATTGTTCTCATATGGAAATATATGTTTGATTTTTTTCTAATCTAAGTGAAAGCATAATCATGGAGAAAAAAATTGATAAAGCCTTCATTGATCCCCAAAGGAACACCATTGTGTTCCAAACTATCAGAAAGTTCTGTCCAAAAATGTAAGATTGTCTCTAAAATGATTTGATGTTTATAGCTTACACAGTTGGTGTTGTTACATACATGACTTATGCTTGCTGTTTAGCCATTCAGTCGTGTACGACTCTCCGTGACCCTATGGAAGGCAGCACACCAGGTACATCTCTGTCACTGCCCTTCTAAGCTTCATCACGTTCATGTTCATTGCTTCAGTGATCTATAGATCTCTGCCTCTGTCGTGCCCTTCTTTATCTGCCTTCAATCTTTCCCAGCATCAATCAATCCTGCCATCACATGATATGGCCAAAATATTTGAGCTTCAGCCTCCTGACAATACCTTCCAGTAAACAGTTTGTCTCGATTTCCTGAAGTACTGATTCATTGGATCTTCTTGCAGTCCCAAATAATTTAAGTTGTTTTCCCCAACGCTACAATTCAAAGGTGTCAACTGTACTGCGCTCAGCCTTCTTTATGGTCCAGCTCTCATATCCATATGTTATTACAGGGAATACCAAATTTCTAACTATGCGGACCTTTGTTGATAGTTTAATATCTCTACTTTTTACTAGCTTGTCCAATTGTTCGATAATTGGATCACTTTTTGGCACTGCCTTTTTTGGGGGATTGGGATGCAGACTCTTTTCCAGTCAATTGGCCATCATGGAGTTTTCCAAATGTGTTGGCATAAGGCAAGCAACACTTTCATAGTATCATCTTGTGGAATTTTGAATAGTTCATTTGGGATTCCATCACCACCTGCAGCCTTGTTATCAGCAAGACATCCTAGGGCCCAACTCACTTCGCTCTTCAAGATGTCTGGCTCCAGCTGATTGGACAAACTATTGAGGTCATCACTGCTGTTAAGATCCTTCCTATATAGATCTTCAGTGTATTCCTGTCACCTCTTCTTCTTTATCTGATCTTCTTCAGTTAAGTCCTTATTTTTTTTGTCTTTTATCACACCCACTTTGGCATGAAATGTGTCTTTTAGGTTCCCAATTTTCTGGAAGAGATCTCTTGATTTACCCATTCAGTTATCTTCTTCTATCTCTTTATATCGCTCATTGTAGAATGTCTCCTTGTCTCTTCTTGCTGTCCTCTGGAATTGTGCATTCAGGTGAATAAATCTTTTCCTATCTCCACTACCTTTCGCTTTCCTTCTTTCCTGGGCTACTTTCAAAGTCTCATCAGACAGTTTGCCTTCCTAATTTTCTTTTAAAGATATTCTTTGTTGTAGGTTCCTGGATAATGTTGCAAATTCGGTCCAAAGTTCTTCAGGCATTCTATCTTCCATGTCTAGTCCCTTAAATCTATTATTTGCTTCCACTGCATATTCACAAGGGATATTATTTATTTTGTATCTGCTTGGTCTGATGATTTTCCCTCTTTTCTTCAGTTTAGTTCTGAACTTTGCTCATGATCTGAGCTGCAGTCAGCTTCAGGTCCTGTTTTTGATGATTGTATAGAGCTCCTCCATATATGGCTACAAAGTATATAGTCAATCTGAGTTCTATATTGTCCATATGGTGATGTCCATGTGTAGAGTCGTCTCTGAGGCTGTTGGAAGAGGGTGTTTGCTCCGACCAGAGAATTATCTTGACAGAATTCTACTAATCACTGACCTGCTTCATTTTGTACTCCAAGGTCAAACTTGCAAGTTATTCCAGGTGCCTTTTCGTTCCATACTTTACCATTCCAATCTCCTATGATGATGATAGTAGCATCTCTTTTTGGTGTTATATTTTTGATGTGTTGAATATCTTTGTAGAAATGGACAACTTCAGCCTCTCCAGCATCTATGGTTGGATCACTGTGATGTTAAATGGCTTGCCTTGAATTCAAATTGAAATCATTCTGTGATTTATTGGGTTGCAACCGAGCCCTGCTTTGGTCACTGTTTGATTGACTATGAGAGCTACTCCATTTCTTCTGCGGGATTCTTGATCACAGTAGAAGATCTGGTGGTTGTCTGATGTGAAATGTCCCATTCCAGTCCATTTAAGCTGGGTGTCCTTTCAGCTTTGACACAATCACTTCATTAGATCTGGTGGTACTTTTTCTTGCCTTCTGCTCTTCCTCAGTAATGAGGTAGGCACCTTCTGACCTGAGGGTTCATCTTCCAGTGTCATATTGTTATGCTGGTTGTGACTGTCCATAAAGTTTTCTTAGCAACGTCACTGGAGTGGGTGGCAGTTTCCTTCAATAGTGGACCGAGATTTGTCTGACCTCTCTGCCATTACCTGCCAATCTTGGCTGACCCTACATGGTATAGCTCATGGTATGCACCTGCCCTCTAAACTTTATCTTGGCCAACGGCTTGGTCATAGTTACTGACCTCCTTAACATAAATAGGATAAAGGGCCACTGAAATTACCACATGTGCTCTGCACCATGAGTTAGAGGGAGGAAAATCAAGTGGAAAAGTTGTTCACATTTTTTAAATTGATCATGTATTGAATTAGAATTTGTCATTTTAGTTATCTGTATAGCCTTTGAAGTCCTCCTACAAGAATCACCAAAGACAATAAATACTTTGCAGTCTGTAACTGTTATATATTCTAATGCAGATATGTTATACTCTCTAGTGGTTAATGTGCTGTATCAAAAGTTTTGTTTTTTACATTAGTAAGCTATTGGTTTGAATCCCATGCCTTGCACTTTTTTGTCTAACTAATATAAATGTACTAGCGAATTGCCCATCAAAATATGACAGGCATAAAATTGTAAGGAAGGCAATGCTGTTTCCCACTCAATGTAAAGGGCTTTTGCTTCTGTGAGCAACTTCAGCGCTCATTGCGTAGCTGGCAAAGAGTGCCTTCGTCGCACATTGCAAACCTTTCCTCCCGCCTACTGTATGGGCCGCTCATTGCAGGCTTCATTAACCTGCAAGTTTTGTGCTTGGGAATGCCATGCGTCTCTTTCCACCATCTCCCCCCTGTGCCTTCCCTGTGTGTTTCTCTTCTGTGTGTCTGCTGACTATTTATGGGCACTGACTGCCGTTGCTTTTATTTTCTAAGTCCCTTGTGCCTGGCGTTGTTCGTGTAAGTGTTACTGTCTTTGCCTTCTTGTATTTTCTAAGTCCCGCATGTCTGGCTTTGCTCTGCCTCGTTTTTATCCAGTTTCAGATTTGTTTACGTTTTTCGGACAACATTTTTTTTTCTCGCTTACCAGATTTTCGAGTGACGAAACACATCAAATAAGGCTCAAAATCACTTGCAACCTCACTCCCATGCTTCCTGGCTCTCCCCCTGTGCTGTGTATGAGTGTGTTTTTATGGGGGTTTTTTTAGATTATTTTTCTTGTTTTTCGTGTATCTTGATTTCCGCGTGTCGGCCATTAATTTATATTTTTCTGCGGTCGTATTTTTTTTCCCCAGAGCTTGCATGTGTGACAGGCTGCAATAAGTCTCATTGCAGCCAGCTTCCCTAAGTGCTGCGTGACTGCTTAATTGCTCATTTCAGCCTAAGTCCTGCGTGCTTCAATGCCTCAACGGCTCGCCTCGCTTTGCATGGCTCGCAAGGGTGACAACAACTCACAGTTTGACAATTATAATATGTGATAAACAATTCCCTCACTCCCTATTTAATCAGAAAAATAGGTTTACTCCATGCAAAGAGCCAGCTCCTCACTTTCTACCTTTCCAAGAGTTTCTTCCTATATAGGAAGCACGTTTTTTGAATAATAGGAGATTGCAAATTTAAATTATGGAACATAAACCAAATGGGCAAGTTTGGCCTTGGAGTACAAAATGAAACAGGTCAGAGATTAGTAGAATTCTGTCAAGATAATTCTCTAGTCATGGCAAACACCCTCTTCCAACTGCCTCAGAGATGACTCTACACATGGACATCACCAGATGGACAATATAAAAATCAGATTGACAATATATTTTGTAGCCAAAGATAAAGGCTTTCTGCAGTCAACAATAACAAGACCTGGAGTTGGCGGCTGCTCAGACCATGAGCTTCTTATTGCAATGTTCAGTAATAAACTAAAGACATGAGGGAAAATCATCAGACCAAGCAGAAACTAAATAAAGAGTATCCCCAGTGAATATGCAGTAAAGTTAAAGAATAGAATTTAGGGACTAGATATGGTAGATATAATGCCTGTAGAACTTCGGACAGAAGATTGTGATATTGTCCAGAAAACAGCAACAAAGAATATCCCTAAAAGAAAGAAAGCTAAGAAGAAGTGGAAGTAGCCCAGGAAAGTAGGAAAGTGAAAGGTAGTGGAGATAGGAAAAGATTTGTCCAACTGAATGCAGAATTCCAGAGGATAGCAGTAAGAGACAAGGAGACATTCTACAATGAGTGATGTAAAGAGATAGAAGAAGATAACAGAATAGGAAAGTCAAGAGATCTCTTCAAGAAAATTGTGGATTTCAAAGGCACCTTTTATGCCAAAGTGGGTGTGATAAAGACGAAAAACGTTAGGGACTTCACCAAAGCAGATAAAGAAGAGTTTCCAGGAAAACAAAGATGTTCTAAACAAGAAGGATTTTAACAGCGTTGATAGGCTCAATAGTTTGTCCAATGATCTTGAGCCAGACAAACTTCGAACTACGAGATGTGCAAGTCGGGCTCCGCAGAGACACAGGAGATTGCCAATGTCTGATAGATAATAGAGACATCAAGAGAGCTCCAGAAAAAAAAAACATTTACTTCTGCTTCATATACTATTTTAAAGTCTTTCACTATGTGGATCACAACAAAATGTGGAAAGTTCTTAAAGAGATGGGGTACCAGACCATTTCATGCATATGTGGGCCAAAAAAACACAGCCAGGACCAAACATGGAAGAGCGGAATGGTTCAAGGTCAGGAAAGGAGTGCAATAAAATTGTATATGCTAACCTTATTAATTCAACTTATGCACAGAATACATCATGTGTAAGGCATGGCTAGTCAAATACAAACCTGTACAACATTAAAAAGACGAAGATCTTACACATAGACTACCCTGTATATTTCTCAGCGACCCAACCCACTTGAAGAGCAGGCACCCCGATACTTATCCACCAAGAGTTCCCCTTTAATTTGGAATCTAAAAGAAGTGGATAAAGACAGGCATTATGTTATCCTAAAAGGTTCTGTACATAATGAGCCAATTACGCTAGTCTCCATAAACGCTCCCACCACATCCCCACATAAAACTATACTAAGAATTCTGAGGATTCTGGAAACACAGGCCTGCAGGAAAGTGATAATAGGGGGGACTTCAACTTAGCTTTTGATCATAAAATGCATAGATCAAATAGTCTAACAAATGGGTGTTTTTCCAATAAAATAAAACAGATCACCAAATCCCTAGATAAGTTAGGCCTGGTGGATTCATGGATGGGACCTCACCCCAGGTCGAGAGAGTATACATATTATTCACACACTCACAGGTCGTATTCGCGTATTGATTCATTATTCATCGACTCTTCTCTCTTTGAGTCCTCTAAGGACGCTAAAATTCTCCCTTGCGCTTGGTCAGACCACTCCGCAGTCCTGTGAACCTTAAAACTGGGATCTCAGCTTAGACTCCCATATGCATAGAAATTGAACGAGCTATTGCTCACAATTCCCTCCATTCAAGAACAGAAATCTAATGACCTGCAGTTGTATTTCAATCTGAATCCTCACACAGATGTGGGATTTGGATGGACGACCTGGGTTGCTCATAAGGAATTTATGAGAGGGACTTGTATAAAGTTAGAATTAGGCTGTAGGAGGCAGCGTAAGCAAAAAGACTTGGACCTTATGGAGGAGTTAGGGAACCTAGAACACCAGTACCAATTAAACCCCAAGGCACACTTGCGCTGAACGATTGATGCATGTCGACTGGAATTGGATGGTCTCTTATCTGATAAAACAGAGAAGGCCCTCGGGCGCACTAAATATTTATTTTATGCTAAAGCTAACAAGCCGGACTCTCTGTTAGCAAGGAGGCTTAAAACTAAATTTAACAAGACCAAGATTACTAGGATTAGATCATCTAATGGCTCAATTACGGTGAGCCAAAATGAAATTCAGAAATATTTTTTTTTAATTTTACCAATCAATCTACTCCTCAAAGCTTCAAAGTAGTCCAGGGCCATTCAATCTTATTTAGATCGATATGACCTCCCCTCCCTGTCAGATCAAAACTTAAATAAACTTAATTTGGATGTCACAGTTGAGGAAGTTCAAGCAGCCATTAAGAGCCTTAAGACCTGATGGGTTCACTAATTCATATTACAAAAAGTTTGCTAATCAACTATCCCCTTATCTCTGTAAACTGTTTAATTCAATTCTTGATGGTGATGAGATGCCCCCAGAACTTAACCGGGCTGATTTGGTCCTTTTTCCCAAAAAGAAGGTAGGGACTCCCTTGAGGCCAAAAATTACCGACCGATATCTCTTATGAACGGAGATATTAAGCTCCTTACTAAGACAATCGTGGGCAAAATATACGGCTTCCTCCCAGACCTGGTCTATAAAGACCAAACAGGCTTTATCCCATATCGACAGACAGCAGATAATATCAGGAGGAAGCTGAATTTCTTGCACCTAGCACAAGTATCTGGTACTCCAATGTACGTTCTTGCACTGGATATTGAGAAGGCCTTCGACACTGTCGAGTGGTCTTAACTCTACTCTGTCCTGGGCAAATTTGGTTTCGGGGGGCGTTTCCTTAGCCTTTATAAAACAGTTTATCACCACCAAGTAGCCAACCTTTAATGACCGAGAACAAACAAACTTGACGTCAAAATTCCGAGAGGGACCAAGCAGGGGTGCCCTCTTTCCCCATTATTATTTGCACTAGCTATCGACCCCTAGCCCAGGCCATCAGGTCCAAATCAGACATTTTTGTCTTGAGGTAGGCCTTCAACACTTTAAATGCTCCCTGTTTGCTGATGATCTTCTGCACTCTGACTAACCAGGTCTCATTGATTGCTAAACTTATGTTAACTATTAAAATGTTTAGCTTGCATTCTGATCTAAGAATTAACTGGGACAAGACAGAAGCATTAGGTGTCGAGATGCATATGGCCCATATTAAAACCCTGCAACATCTATATAGATTTGTTTGGCAGTCAGAAAGCATACAATATTTGGGAGTTAGGATTACATAGAAAATCTCAGGATGTATAGAGTGAATTTCCCCCATTGTTTCGGAAGTTAGTGACTGATCTACAGAACTGGTCTAAACATCATATATTATGGACGGGGCGTATCACTACCATTAAGATGAACATTTTACCCAAAATTCTCTATCTATTTAGGACATTAGCCATTCCAGTCGACATTTGAGATTTAGAAATAATGCAACATCATATCTTTAAATGAATTTGGGAAAATAAACCACCATGTATTGCTAAGAAAACAATGTATAGGCACAGAACCCAAGGAGGTCTCTCCTGCCCCAATCTTAGGTTGTACTATAGAGCCGCCCAACTGGCTTTTTTGCCTATAGCTTACTCAGTCAAGCATCAACCTACCTGGGTGTTTATAGAGAATCAGCATTTTAAACCCCATATGTAGGACACTATTATATGGCAACCAAAGATTAAACACAATTTATCTACACTTTCTAACCCAATTATTAAACTTACTCTCTCGACCTGGGTTTGGGCAGTCGGGAGGTATTAATTGTCCTCTCCGCTTTCCCCTTTATTTTGAAGCTGTCTTTAATTCAGAATCTAGACAGTGGTGGGATTTTAATCAACTAGACAGGTTAGATACCTGTTTTGCACATGATAGAATTTATTCCCATGCTCAACTATGTAATAAGTACAATATTACACTTAGAGAAATTTGGAGCTATATACTCCTCTGGCATTAGCTAATGTCAATGGTACGGAGCATGGGCCCCTCAAAATCAACCTGGTTTTCAGTGTTGTGTAAGGGTTTACCTCTGACTAAAGGTATACTGGGAGCCTTATACTCTGTTTTCCATGAGTCTGATAAAACACTCAAACCCCTCTTTGTGCTCAAATGGGAACAGGACCTGGAAAGGATGGTTAAGCCTGCTAAGTGGAAAGAGGCCTTCACCAATTTGTCCAGGGGCTCTTTCACCTATAACCTACTTGAGGTTTTGGTTAAGGTTCTGCATAGGACATACCTCACTACCTCTAGAATGCATACCATGAACCCCCAGATTAGCGATAAATGCTTTAGGGGCTGTCAACAGAGAGGAGAGTTTCTGTATATTTGGTGGTCCTGCCCAGCGGATTAGGTCATATGGGAACAAACACTGAGACTGGGATCCCAATTATTTGGTAGCCCAATCTATCCCTTCATTGAGAATTGTCTGCTATGTATACATATAGACACATTAACTATAACTCAAAATAAACTCTTGCAGTTTTTTACTCTAGCAATTAAATGCCATATAGCTGGAAACTGGAAACTCTATGCTTAACTTTGGAGAGATTATCCTCAAGGTTAACTTCATTATGTTTAATGAGAGACTGACCAGTATTCTGGAAGGTCTCTACCCCCAGAGACATGGACCTCCTGGCTAGACTCCCAACAAGGCATTTCAATTAGGTAAGCTACACTATTCCTTCTTCTCGGGCCTTGTCCCGATGGGGTCGATCAGACCGGTGGGAATCCCAGACGTAAGTTTATCAGGAGTAAAGGTAACTTGTCATTTTTTGCTTCCTTTTTATCTTATCTCCGCTTTTTTTTAGTTATTTATTCTTTTATTTCTTGCTTTCTTCATCCTGTTTAGTTCTTAATTGGTGTTATTATTTTTTCTTTTTTATCCCACTTTTCCTCTTTGTTTTTTTACTTTCATTTTTGTTGTCTCTCTTTTTCTTCTACAATACTTTACCTTATTTTCTTGAGTATTATTAAGCTCCCAGTTTCAGATATCGTGAAAGTTTAAGTTAAGACTAGAGGAGGGAACTCCTCTCTATGTTAAGCACAGAAAATGATTAAAAATGTGAGAAGTCAACCGATAAACCACAGATTGAATTCAAGTTTTCCTTAAGCCTGGCCTTATTTTATGTTTTTGAATTGACGTGCCAAGTGCTAGTTTTTTTTGTTTAAGTGCCCAAGGCTGACATAACATTCATGTATATTTAATACTATTGTGGAATCTGTACATTTTTCAATTTAATTTTCTGTTACTTATTGTTTATTGTCTTCAATAAAAAGATTGGAATAAAAAGACAAAGATCACAGAAAACAGCAATCTCAGTTCCAGGCAAATAGATAGTGAACAAGTGGAGGCAGTGACAAATTTTATTTTTCTGGGCTCCAAGATATCTGCAAATAGTGATTGCAGCCATGAAATTAAAATATGTTTGCTTTTTGTGTGGAAAGCTATGGCAGGTCTGGACAAACTATTAAAAAATAAAGATTTTACACTATCAACAAAGGCGCACATAGTTCGATCCATGGTGTTCCCAGTAGTAACATATGGATGTGAGAGCTGGAGCATAAAAAAGGTTGATCACCATAGAATCAACATCTTCAAATTGTTGTGTTGAAGAAAACTGCTTAGAGTTCCTTGGACTGCAAGAAGATCCAGTCAATCCATACTACAGGAAATTAAGCTAAACTGTTCACTAGAAGGTGTGATCATGAGGCTAAAGTGCAAATATTTTGTCCATATCATGAGAAGACAGTATTTCCTAGAGAAGACTCTGATGAGGGAAACGATTGAAGGGACAATAGGGAATTGGAGAAGTGGAGATGGATAGATGAGGTCATTAAAGCACTGAACATGAACTTGAGGGTGCTCAGAGGGGCAGTGCATGACAAATGTGCCTAGTGTGCTGCAATCCATAGGGTCATGGAAAGTTGGACACTGAACTACAAATCATCAACAACAACCCTGCCTATTCAGCCATGGCTTGGAAAGTAGAATGGTACTGACTCCTTTTTTTCTCATATTCCATAGACCTATACAAAGGTTAAGTGCAAGCCAAAAAACAGTATTAACACATTGCAAAAGAATGGAGTGCCCTGTCTTTGAATTTAATCAAATGCACAGAGTGCTTGTTCCCAAAGCGCCCTACAAGACTGAAAACTTGCAAACTTACAATCTAAAGTGTTTGGGTGTTATACAGGAGGGTAATAGGTGCAAGATGGCAGTGTGTAAGAGAATAAGCTCAAGCAAGTGAAGGTGGTTGTATGTTATACAGGAGAAGATAGTCTGGTGGAGCAAGGCAAGGAGTTCCATAGAGCAGGGGTTGCACAAGAAAAGTCCTGAAGTTGAGAGTGAGAGGAGAAAAGAAGAAGGTCATTAGCAGAGTGAAGAGGGCAGTTGGGGCAGTATTTTGAGACAAGAGCAGAGATATTAGGAGGAGCACTGTTGTTGAGGGATTTAATGTTAGTGTCATCATTTTTAATTTTATTCTGGAGGCTATGGGAACATTTTATGTCTCTCTCTTTATTAAAAAATTGTTAAATAACTAATGATTTGGTCAGAGTTTCTCAAACATTGGAACAGATTTAGCTTATTACACTCAGTATCAATCAAATATTTCTCAACGATACTACCGTCCTTGTGTCATTTAGTAATTCTTATATTTCTTATTCACTTCCCATAAATAACATCCCACCTGACATCTAAATTATTCTTATGCTTTTTTGGCCACTACCATGTTATGGAGTAAACTCTGGAGCAACAAAAATATTTATCTCGAGACCAACAATAAGTCAGTTTTTAAACCATTACCCAAACTCCGGTCTAAGTCACACCTAGTCATGCCATATATCAAAGGAATTATTCAGTTCTCTCTAATTAATGATTTTAATATCAAAGCTTCCCTTACAAGCAACTCACAGGTTTCCTTTATTTCAGGACCTTCTACAATATTTGCAAACAACGTCTCCAGAGAAAGAAGTAATCAGTCAAAATGTGATAACCTGAGTGCAGAATCTAACTATATTATGGTGAAAGCTCTTGCCCCTAATACTATTAAACTATATAGCAGAGATTGATAGGCATTTAATAAGTTCCTTGTCATGAAAGATCACAGTGAATCCTACCATTTGGCTAATATTACATTAATGGTCTTAAATTGTCTCCCAGGACATATTTTACATGTATCGACAAAATGGCCTCTATTCAATTGCAAGCCCACAGTTTTCTTTATACAGGCCATAAGTCTGCAGGCTTGAAATTTGCTACATATACAGAGCGATTAAATTGAACAATCCCACAATTTATTCTCCGAAAGCCGAAACTGTAAAGCATGCAATCGTAAGTAGCAGACACGCAATCCGGCAATGTACAAAATAATAATAGTGAATGGCGATACTGTTCTAGTCCATGCGGGTGGCCTGATATGTATTAACTCATTGATTCCCGAGATTGATATGACATGGAAATGAACCATAAAAAAAAAAAATCATTTTTGATTGCAGATTTGCGAGCTTGAGACTGTTGTGCAATTAAATCTAATGTCTTTCATCGCTTTACCCGTCTTTTAAGGTGCAGTATTGATTTCCAATTTACCTATCACTTTTTTTGTAATCCAGAACATATGCAAATTCTCCCTGACTCTTGATTTTTTATGTACACTCATAATCTGTAATTTTCATACCACTGTGGTTTAAACTTGAAATGGAATAACTTACTTGAAACTCATTGTAAAATTGGGGTTCCTCAAAATAAAGATTTATAGTACCACTGCGATGCTATTTATATTAATTATGCACTCATTAATAATAACATTCCTATTTAATCATTTATAATTGCAATTCAATATTATATTAATTTTCAAAGAATCGAATATCAGCCTCCAGCTAAGTGTTTGTCATTAAGGGGAGTATAAACAATCATCGATAGGCGGCATCTATAGCAACCTCTTGTTGCCAATGGAACCCTCAAACATAACCAGTCTCCAGCCAATAGAGATCATTGTGTTGGTGGTAAACATTCTGTTTGATTGCTACAAGTGATACAAAATCACCTCCCCCTTTCACCTTATAGTGGGTGGAGACGGGCAGCAGTTGAGCCTAACATTTAAAATTAAGCATATTATTAAATGGTTCCCTGGGGGTCCAGTGGTTAGGATTATGTATTTTCACTACTGTGACCTGGGTTCGATTCCAGTCAGGGAACCAAGAGGTCACACCACTCTGAAGCCATGCAGCATTGGGCCTGGCCAGTACTTGGATGGGAGAAGACCTAGGAATACCAGGATCTGTATGCTGTGGCCTACTTGAGAAGGAACTGGCAACCCACTCCAGTATCTCTGCCATGAATACCAAGTGGATCAGCATGGTGTGTTATGGTCCATGAGGTCATGTAGATTCATACACGACTGAGCGACACAACAACATTTTAATAAATATTGTTTTTTTAATGATTGAATGTGAATGTTATTATTAATCAGTGCCAAATTAAACCATCTAGCTCCTGTTGTTAGGTCACTATAGTGATCCTTTAAGCACACTATGCTGTATTATGGAGCTAGTGTGATTAATTCTAAAAAAATATTTAGAAAGAAATGCATATTTACATGTGAGTTGCTTCCTTCCTACCACCTACCATCAAATAAAATGACAGGACTCCTATACCTGTCCATCACTGATCTGTTGTCTGGGTGGACAAGACCTCAGCTCTAATTGATAGGAGAGAGATTACAGCCACTTGAGACATGTTGCTGCGTAACGACCCTGGAGCATAGACTGGCTGGAGTTTTCAAAGCAAATTATAACTTTGCAGTTTATGTTTGTTTTGTTTTTAAGCTTGGAACACTAATTATATGAGACCATGGTGTAATTATGTATTTTCTGCATCCCTTTAAGAGTGACCACTAGATACATTACTAGGTACACAGAGAGAGAAAGAGGGAAATAACAGAAAGGAGAAAAGGAGAGGGAGAGCGGGAAGAAGGAAGAAAACAAGAGTCTGCGCCAACTAAGGAACTGAAAATTGGATATATATATTTATATTTTATTAAGTTTAAAGGCTGAAACAAAAATAAAACAGGTATAAATGGGGTGTGTATGAAGCCTTTAGTTCTGCTGTGCATTTATAATCACAGTTGCTCATTCCCCTGCTGCATACATTTCAACACTTGCAGATCATTGTAGAACATCACTTCCCTTCCTGTAGGGCTAGTTCAAGGTAAACCAAGTTATTCCACTATTGTTCTGATGATGCTAAGCCTGGCACACTGAGAAAAACATAACATCACAATGTACACAAAGAGAGATATAGACACAATTCTGATTGCTGGTTTTCTTATTAGAACCCTGCAGCTGCTTGCATCTCCTAGGGTCTGAATCAGTCAAGTCCATTCACTTGGATTGACTCACCCCATGAAGCATCTTATTGGCTGTGTGACTTTTACTTATTTCTCATTATCTATGTAGATGTTTCTGGGGGGCTTCAATGGCCACACTAGCAAGAACTAAAATGTCTAGTACAGGTAGGAAAAAAAGAAAGCGTGAGAAACAAAAAAGGAGAACGCTATAAGTTGACGGAAAAAGAAGAGGGATTGAGGTAGGATGAAAAGTAAGATATGGTGTTGCAGTAAGAATATACATTGTGTTTAGGTGCTCAGGCTACACAACCACATGGGTCCTACCTGTGTCAGGGTCTTCATGTCCTTTTGAAGCTGGAGCAGTGTCCCTTCTTGGTCAGTCAGCTGCGTGCTCAGTTTGTGGTTGTCTTGTCTCTTTCCTTTAACAGCCTATTAGAAACACAAAAGGTCCCCACAGGTCAAGGCACCAATTAGCTTATTAAATGCCCAGGTTGTATTGGGAATTATTTACCTTAAGCTATTGAATTTGCCCTGTCTCAGTGTGCACCACTTTATAGCTGACCTAAACAGACAGATTTCCTTTATTATGTGTGAGCATTGTTGGGAGCGGGCACGGGCAGTGTGAGCAATAAATTAAAAAATGGCTTGGGGTGAAACTTCCCTGCATTGATTGGATCTCACACTGTACTTACAGACCTGGATTTTTGGATGCCCCTGATATAAAACCCACACATCCTTATCTCGTGGCATCTGTACCTTCTGAAGCTCCTCCAGCCAGCTCTGTCTTGCTTTTTCACTGTTCTCGTTGTTTTCCTGATCTTGAGTTGTATTGTGGGAATCCATATCTGTCCTCCTGAAAAGGATTCCGTGTGTATTAAAAAATATACAAATAAGTTAGATTGCGGTTTCATTCAGACATTCAGTTTTTTATAACTTTTCTAGTCTGACCTAAAGATATTAAGGACACTGGAGTTTACAAAAAAATATGTTTGTGAAGTAAGTAAAAAACGAAGTTATGAGGAAGATTGTAAGTTTGCGAGTTTTCAACCTTGTGTTGGTGCTTTGGGGAAAGCCCTATGTACGTTTGATTTTGAGCTCAAAAACAGGTCCCTCCACTCTTTGGAATGTGTTAATATTGTTTTTGCTTTGTACTTAACCCCTGTATAGCGCTGCAGAATATCAGAATATCATTACATTCGAGCCCCGTAAGTGCAATGTGAAGCTTGCAACGGCTGCAAGCTTGAAGAGTTGCGGATTTATGGTGCTTTAAAATTAGAACAGGCTGCAAGATACGGGTTTGAGAGGCAAACCCATAAACCATTTGTCGCTCTTTGGATGTGCGGCCGTGAATGTGATCAATTAGTCTAACTCGTAGATACGAGTTGGGATGGAACCAATGGCAAAAGAGATTGTCAGAATTACGTCACTGAAAAATGGAGATGGGATTTCCAAAGTCTTACGGTGTTCAATTATGAGTTACGATCGGACCCACATTCCATGGAATACAAAATTGATAAAGACGTAAATCTGATATTCTATCACATGCGAGTTACAGTATATGTATTAACACATTGATTCCCGCGATCAATATAACACAAAATGTATACATTAAATAAAGTATTTTGTTGGGCCAATTTGCGGGCTTGAGAATGTTGTGCTATTAATTCAAGACCTATCATCACTTTCCCTTTCAATAATGAACAGCAGTGTGTGTATATTTGCATTTACAGTGCTACAGATTGGATTTTACCCCCCCCCCCCCCCCCTTACGGGTCCTCTCTAGCACTCATTGGCTTCTCTATTTGCGAGTTACGAGTTTGAACGCCAGTGATTTTGAGGCAATTTAATAGTTAAATTGGAACGTAGAGGTTACAGGCTTGAAAGAACAAAGGATTTGCTTCCTCAAAGTTCCACGTTCCGTAGGCTTTTTTCGGCCCTGCTGCATCTTAACTTGCAAGTCATCTATGTGTTTCTTTAAGAGGCTAATTTAATAGCCTTAAGTCCTGCGAGCTACGTTACAAGCTACAATTCTTAAAATTGTAGCAATTTAATGGGACTGTATGTTGGCATGTTCCAAATAAAAGATAATACAATAAAAAAAACTGTAAAGAAAACTGTAATTTTAGCAGATTGTTGTGTAGAAGGTTTTGTGTTCCCTGTTAGGACTTTCTGTTAGCTTGGGGCCTGAGGGCATGTGCTTATTTATACATATATATTGGTACTGGATGAAGCGAGGGCCCTGATCTTGTTAGAGATTATAAAAATAGGTAAATGGGGTGGTGGAGACATGAAGGGAGCTGCTTGACAATTTTTTTATAAGGAAAAAGAGCTGTGAGAACCAGAAAAGATAGCCTTGTTTGTAGTTTGTATTGGAGTTTAAGATCCATTGGACAATGGGAAATATATACAGTATCTCACAAAAGTGAGTACACCCCTTACATTTTTGTAAATATTTTATTATATCTTTTCATGTGACAACACTGAAGAAATAACACTCTGCTACAATGTGAAGTAGTAAGTGTACGGCCTGTATAACTGTGTAAAAGTGCTGTCCCCTCAAAATAACTCAACACACAGCCATTAATGTCTAAACCGTTGGCAACAAAAGTGAGTACATTTGTAAATGTCCAAATTGGGCCCAAAGTGTCAATATTTTATGTAGCCACCATTATTTTCCAGCACTGCCTTAACCCTCATGGGCATGGGGTTCACCAAAGTTTCACAGGTTGCCACTGGAGTCCTTTTCCACTCCTCCATGATGACATCACAGAGCTGGTGGATGTTAGAGACCTTGCACTCCCCGACCTTCCATTTGAGGATGACCCACAGATGCTCAATAGGGTTTAGGTCTGGTGACGTGCTTGGCCAGTCCATTACCTTTACCTTCATCTTCTTCAGCACCTTTACCTTCAGCATGGCAGTGGTCGTCTTGGAGTTGTTTTTGGGGTCGTTATCATGTTGGAATACTGCCCATGGGAGCTACAGTTCATTGAGGGAACCATGAATGCCAACATTTACTGTGACATACTGAAGCAGACCATGATCCCCTCCCTTCGGAGACTGGGCCACAGGGCAGTATTCCAAAGAGATAACGACCCAAACACCCCCCCACTGCCTCGCTAAAGAAGCTGAAGGTAAAAGTGATGGACTGGCCTAGCATGTCACCAGACCTAAACCATATTGACCATCTGTGGGGCATCCTCAAATGGAAGGTGGGGGAGTGTGAGGTCTCTAACATCCACCAGCTTGTGATGTCATCATGGAGGAGTGGAAGAGGACTCCAGTGGCAACCTGTGAAGCTCTGGTGACCTCCATGCCCATGGGGGTTAAGGCAGTGCTGGAAAATAATGGTGGCCACACAAAATATTGACACTTTGGGCCCAATTTGGACATTTCCACTTAGGGGTGTACTCACTTTTGTTGCCAACGGTTTAGACATTAATGGCTGTGTGTTGAATTATTTTGAGGGGACAGCACATTTACACTGTTATACAGGCTGTACACTTACTACTTTACATTGTAGCAGAGGGTCATTTCTTCAGTGTTGTCACATGAAAAGATATAATAATATGAGAGGGGTGTACTCACTTTTGTGAGATACTGTATATACTGTATATGTGCTAACTTTCAGTAACCTACTTCCTGAAGCGAGAAGAGACTTTGAATGAAGATAGGAAGCTCTATCTATGTGGCAGTAACTAATGCAAAGCTCATTAAAACACATCCCGTTGAGACAGAACTTGCAAGAAGCATACTCAGTAAAGAGAATGACAGGCTGCTGCAATTAAAAATTGCATGTAAAAAGTGAAACATTTAAAAGCTGTATTTATTTTTTATTAATTTGCAAAAACATTTATCTCTTTATCAGATTTGATTATTCAAAATACCAAACAGAAAAAAATGACCATGGTGGTCCTTTAAGGAGGTAAATAGTAATTCACCCAGGGGATTGTGGTGAATGTGTCTGATAGGTCAAAGGACCTAGTAGCCTCTTATGTTCCTCCTTGTTAGAGGAGAGTAATGGAGTCAACAGTTACAGAATCCATCAGACATTGTCCCATCTGGTCCAATACCACTTACTGTTTGTTCAGTTTGTAGGACCTATATGAACTGTTTTTGCTGCTGAACATAATCTGCACCCACAATAGTCGAGCTGTGTATTTAAGGTGCTGATACATCACGTACCTTATCGCATAATTTCCTTGAGTTTTTCGCAGTTCCTATAAAAAAAAAGATTAAATGCAAATTCAATAACAATGATCTCGTTGAAAAGTTGTTAATGCTGATGTTTAGTAGCTAGAAGTGAAGCTGGACCATTATAGCGGCCCTTTAAGGGCTTCAAAGCAGAAATATAGGTGAAGAGGGAGAGATATTAGCATCAAAGAGATGGAGATCTTTCTATTGCTTTATAGGTCAGACCAAGGGGGTCAGTTGGGTACACAGTGGTGGAAGCAATAGACAGACTCGGGAGGCAGTCCAAGGGTCTGGGCAGGAAGCAGGAAAGACAAAACCAGGGGTCAGGGTAGCAGATGTCAGAAGAGTTCAGGAAAGAGTCCAGGAAAAAAAAAAAAATATATATATATATATATATATATATATATATATATATATATTAAAACAGAAATCATAATCGAATATAGATAATGTCAAGTTTGAACACAGCACGCAAAACAACTGAGCACTGTTGCCACAACTGCAGGGCATTCAATGTTGCACAATCAAACGAGCAACAGCATATGCTCACTCCATTTGGGAAGCCCAAGCTGGCACATACACCAGTGGTGAACAGAATCAATTTATGGCCTAACACATAGCATGGGATTAAACAAGAACTCTCCAACTGGTTTGAAGGATATGACAAAGGGTACATTTGCCCAAACAGATAACATCAAGAATGTATTATACATAAAGTTGAAGGTAATAATAATTAGCACATATGAGACTAATTGGCAATTATTTTCAGGTTCTTTTTGTTTGTCATCTTCAAGATATACACTAATGTTCACTTGCGTTGCCTCCTCCCACCTGATTCAAGACCCCCGTTCCATGGTCTATGTGTCCTTCTTTTACATCATTATGTTCTTGATCCTCATCAGGGTCCTGAAAACAGAAAAAGTTAGTTATTCATAGTAATGGAATACCACCTATCATGGGATCTGCTAATTAAAGGTCTCTGTCACTCTAACAACAATTTAGTTTCACCATAAGGCACCACAAAAACTGTATATACAATGTGCAGGCATTTTTTGTCTGCAGTAAATGATTTTTGAGATATTCAGCATTGCTTGGGTGTCTCCATGTGCTAATTTGTTGCCTTTTGATTTTGATAATTGAGGTAGAGGAGATCTAGCTGCATGATGATATTGGAGTAGATTGTTTGTGCCACTTCCGAAACAAATAAGCACTAACTAGCATATCAAAGCCAAATATTAGTATTAAGGAGCTGCACATTTCCATAATAATGCCTTACAAACAACAAATAATATCTCTGCAATGCATTACTTTAAGAAAAATGGTATTGTATTGAGCCTGTGACATGAAAGTCATCTGTACACTTAGAAATGGGAGAAGCTTCGGTCCAAAGATGGTGGGGAAAGCAGCAATGTTCAGTGTAAGTTTTTACAAAAAGATCAACTATTTTTTAATTACATTAAACTGAAAAGTTATTTATTGTTATCTTTACCACTTAATACTCATAAAAAAACTAAACTATTAAAGCGGCCTCTCATGTTTTTTTTTTTCAGAAGCACAGGGAATCTCTCTCAAAGATAGTGACACGTCCAGCTCACCTCCATTGGTGGTACATTGGCTACTCCTGTGGGCCTACGCTTCTCTCTTAGTTTCCTCTTCTCGATCTGGGTGCGGTGTTTCTTCTGAGTACTACCTTTCTTCTCTTTGGGTTTCATGGCCTCGGAATCCTGCACCTTGGTTTCCAGGTCTACGTGTGACTGAGTCTTGATGGTTGATTCAGTTGCCTTCACAGATCCACGTTCTTTTTCCTTTTCTTGTCTCTTGGTCACAGCCAGAGGCTGTGTATGGACATCTACTTCATGGTGGGACACACTGTGATCTATGGACCTTGTCACCACAAGGCTGCTGGAAGAGGAGGATGAGGAAGAGCGTAGCCTCATCCTCTCCCGACGAGCTTTCCATTCCTCCAGGAAGGGCACCTGTTCTGTGCTGTTGACCTTAGCATCTCTGGACATCCTTGATTCCTAAAGGAAGGAGAAGCATGTCACACAATGTTCTGTATTGTTCCAAAGACAGAATTAGTGAAAGAGGGATATAAACTGACATAGGGAGATACAGATAGACTGACTGATGGAGGCACACTGACAGACAAACTAATAGTAAGACATAATGATTGAGTGATGCAGACAGACTGGCTGATGGAGAGATACGAGCCTCTAAGCATTAACAATTAACGAAAGCCAGTTCACTTCATCCAAGCCACTAACATTTAACACAAGGTAGTAACACTTAACCCAATCCAGTAACACTTAACCCAAGTCACTAAAACAACCAAAGACACGAACACTTAAGCACGAGGCCTATAAAATACACAGGGGAAGAGGCTTGCAATGAGCGCCGAAGGGGTTCACAATGAGCGCCGAAGGGGTTCACGATGAGCGCCGAAGGGGTTCACGATGAGCGCCGAAGGTTATCATTGCAATGCAGGAAAGTTGCGGCTTGCGATGAGCGCCAAAGGTGCGCAGAGGACCCATAGCCCCGCATTACCAGGCTTACAATTATATTCTCGTCGTTTTTGAGGGGCAATTTTCTAGTCAGTATAAATTAATTAGTCAGTCTATCCGTACATCTGTAAATCTATATACTCCATCAGTCTACCCTTACCTCCTTTTATCTGACTGATTGATGGAGGGATATAGATTGATTGATGGATAAATATAGATGGCATGTAAGACAATCACTGCATGCATCATTTGTGATTGGCTCATCTGCAATCATATACTGCTATATAGATAAAGAGACTGAAAGAGAGATACAGACTGACTAAAGAAGTTATACAGACTGACTGAAGGGGAGATACAGACAGAGAGACAGAACAAGAGGTACAGACTGACTAACTGACTGAAGGATAGATACATACTGAAGGAAGAAGATATAAACACAGACAGACTGACTGATGGGAGCTACAGATATACTGACTGAATGATACAGACAGAATAACTGACTGATGGAGGGATGCAGACAGACCGACTGAAGGAAGGATACAAGATGAAATAGACTGGGGGGTTTCAGATACAGACTGATTGATAGATGGATAGAAATATACTAACTAAAGGAGAGATGCATATAGATTGGTAGATGAATAAAAACAGGCTGATTGATGGTGCTATACAGACTGATTGGTGGAGAGGAACAGGCGGACACTAAGATGGATCAACTGATAGAATGGCAAAAAGATGAATACAGACTTACTGACAATGTGATGCTGAAACAGGGATACTACAGGCAGACAGACTGACAGATGGAGGATGCAGACAAACTCATCAAGTGATATAGACATACTGAATGATGATACAGACAGACTGACTAATACATGGAAAGATATAAGTAAACTGATGGAAAAGACAAGCAGTCTGACCAGTTGAGGGGTGCAGACTGAGTGAAGAATGGATGGAATGGATGCAGATAGACCGATGAAGTGATATAGAGATGCTTATTTATGGATACAAGCAGACTTATGGTGGATACAGAGATGATGACTAGTGGATACAGACAAACTGAACGGGAGATAGAGAGATACTGATTGGAGGGATGCAGACAGATACAGAGAGACTTATGGATACAAGCATGGAGGGATGCAGACAGATACAGAGAGACTTATGGATACAAGCAGGCTGATGGAGGGATGTGGACAGATACAGAGAGACTTATGGATACAAGCAGGCTGATGGAGGGATGTGGACAGACTGATAGAGGATGCAGAGATTGATATATTGGGTGAAGACAGACTGATGGAGGATACAGAGAGACTTATGGATACGAGCAGGCTGATGGAGGAATGCAGACAGACCAATGGAAGCTATAGATTGGATAATTGAAGGAGTGATATTGGCAGGCTGATGGAGAGATACAGAGAGACTGATGAAGGGATGCAGTCATACTGATGGAGAGCTACAGCAAGACTGATGGATACAAGCAGACAGAACGAAGGATGCAGAGACTGATACAGTATATTGGGTGCAGACAGACTGATGGAGGATACAGAGAGACTTATAGATACAAGCAGGCTGATGGAGGGATGTGGACAGACTGATAGAGGATGCAGAGATTGATATATTGGGTGCAGACAGACTGATGGAGGATACAGAGAGACTTATGGATACGAGCAGGCTGATGGAGGGATGCAGACAGACCAATGGAAGCTATAGATTGGATAAGTGAAGGAGTGATATAGGCAAACTGATGGAGAGATACAGAGAGACTGATAGGGTAGACAGACTGATGGAGGATACAGAGAGACTTATGGATACAAGCAGGCTGATGGAGGGATGTGGACAGATACAGAGAGACTTATGGATACAAGCAGGCTGATGGAGGGATGTAGACAGACTAATGGAAGCTATAGATTGGATAATTGAAGGAGTGATATAGGCAGGCTGATGGAGAGATACAGAGAGACTGATGAAGGGATGCAGTCATACTGATGGAGAGCTACAGCAAGACTGATGGATACAAGCAGACAGAAAGAAGGATACAGACTAATGGAAACATTATATTGGGTGAATGAAAGAGTGGTACAGGCAGACTGATGGAGGGATACAGATTGAGTGATAAAGGGATGCAGATGGAATGAGTCCAGTGATTGAGTGATGGGGGAGATGACCCCATATCTGATACCTCCTTGGTGGGGAGAGGATCCCTCTGCTTCCGCTTACAGTGTGGGAACTCCCTGGGGGAGGAGTGAGACCCTCTGCCCGGAGCAGTACAGATCAGACAGTGCTTCCCAAAGGACCAGAAACCTCTGATCCTGACAGGAGGAGCCTCACGGCCCTCTCCCCCTCTCTCACACCCCAGAGTCCTTATATAGGAAAGTGCCTGGAACTTGGCAGACTTTGCTTCCAAAAGCAGTGAATCATTCGCTTTCCATTTAACAAAAATGGGAGAAAGCTCTCTGGGGCAGCTGGTTAATTTTAGCTCAGATTTCTCTCCCTGAAAAAAAAAAAAAAAAAGAATTGTTGCTGTTACAGGAGCCAAGAAGGTCATAAAATGTATGAATAAAGAGGGAATGGACTGAGCATCTTGTAGTCCCTGGAGAATTAAAATGTAGGGGACAGGAGGGAGGTACAGAGGTGTCTACGTGTAATCTGATATCAGAGCACTCTGCACAAATACAGCCCCATCTTTGTATATTAAAACCTGGATACTATGTCATGCGTGCAAAAACTCCCAATTCAGTAGTGTGTGGTCTTCTGAACCCCCCACTGTTAGTTATCCTGCCTGAGAAACTCCAGGTAGGTTCGACTGATTCCCTGCCTAAGATGCCAATAGAAAGCTCCAAGGAGAGGCTCACTCTCCAATAGAGGGCAGTAAAGAGACAGGGATAATTATATTTTTGTTGATATAGAGAAACATTGTACTCCTACATTATTTTATGGCCAAAAGGTTTTCAGAAAGTAAAAAAAAAAAAAAGTGCTAAAGGGACAGTCAAAAATGTAAAAAAGAGCCCCTTTTGAAGAAATACAACTGAAGAAGGCAACATGTTTTAAGAATGTAAACAAATAAGCACAGCTTTTAATGTATTACTTTTACATGCAATTGATGCTCCTTTGGAATCTACCATTTAGTTCCAGTATTCCTCCCACCTACGACCTACTTCCTAAAATTAGAGGAATACACAGGGAGTTTGTATCTGCACAATGGGAATGTGATAGATACATGTGCCAGTGCTCATATTAGGGGATGCTCAGTAGTTTACAAGGATCATGTGGAGACAGATGATGCAAGAAGCAGGGTCATTAAAAAAAACTGAATCCTGCGGAAAATAATGAGGGGAAGGTGATGTTAAATACAAAAGTAAAAGATCTTGCAGTAGGACTAATGGAAATCCAATTATCGCATAAGACCCTTTCCTAATAGGAAAACCTCTCAATCAAGCAGCTGGAAAAAGGCAATGGCTGCTTACAGCAAGCATTGTTTAAAATATTAGTTAGTAAATTAAAGGCCATTAAAAGCTTCATTCTGGGTAAGATCCGGTAAATCTGTGTGAGTTCAGTTATATTTAAAGGGATAGCATCCCAAACATGCTATTGGCTGAATATTAAGAAACCTTCGATAATATGTATTTAAATATATATGTTAAACCAGCACTTTATATAAAACTAGCAAATTGCCCGTCAAAAAATGACGGCAATGAAATTGTAAGGTAGCTAATGCTGTTTGGTGTGTAATAATGAAATATATAATACATTAATAAATGAATATACTTTACCTATTTTGAAGCATTGTGTTGAAGAGCTGACAATCTGTTTTGATGTTGCTGCAGCATTAGTGGTGTGGAGCTGCTGTGTAAGCGTGATGAATGTGTGCAGTGTAATAGTGTGCGTCCGCGAGACGAAACCGTTAGCGTAGTTGTGTACTTCCGCATTAGCGTAAAATGGCGGGTAATGTGTGGTATGCGTCTTAGCGGAATATCCGAAGGTCGTTTGTGGTGTTTTGCGAGTTTCTTGTGGTGTTTTGCGTGTTTAGAGTGCTGTAGCCTCGTTTTCGTTTTGTTCGGCGGCCATTTTTTCTCTCGCTTAGCGATTTTTTTAGTGTCTAAACGCTTTTATTTTTAGTTAACTAAAGCTGTAAGTTGTTTTTTTGAGGTCCTGTAGGCTCCCTCTTGCTGTAGGTAAGGTTTTTATGTATGTGGTGTGTGTATTTATTTTGTTTTTCATTTTTTAATGTTCTCGAGTTGCGGACGATTTTTGCGAGGTCGTAATGTGTGGTAACGTGTCTTGTATGTTTTTTGCGTTGCGAGGTAAAGTTTGCAAGGGTCGCGGTTGTTGTGTCGTGTTGTTTGCATTTTAACGTAAATTTTGCGAGGGTCGCACTTGCTGGCAAGGAGCGCCTTCGGCGCTCCATGCCAGCAACTGAGGCCCTTGCCCCCAGCCCGACAATATTTAAGCAAGCCCGTAATTTACGTCTTAAACGCTTGCAATACTACAGCCAATAGTAAATGAGACCGTCATCATTACGTCAGTAAAAAATGGAGTTTATATTTAAACTTTACTCAGAGACTACAAATTAATTAGTGTTGAGAAGTAAATTTGGCGATCGTAGAAACAATATAGAAACAATGAAAATCATTAGAGCAACTGTTCTAGTCCTTGCGGATCCATGATATGTATTAAACCCTTAAGTCCCGGGATCCATTTCACACAAAAAAAAAACATTACATTTTTTTTATTGCATATTTGTGGGTTTGAGCTTGTTGTGCAATTAATTCTAATGTATTTAGAGGATTTCCCATGCTTTTAAAGTATATTAGTTTGTTTAAAATTGCTGCTGCAGCTCTGATATGTGTTTGAAAAAGCCCTTGCTAATCCTATTCAGTACTATTACCTTTTTTTACAAAAACTTGATACATTTTATCAAACTTAGTTTGTGAGCTACAGCTATGGGTGTAATAGAATATTGATTTTGTGTAACTTTATTAATTAGCACTTGTAAATCTTGAGCTGTGCTAAAACCAATGGAGTTCTAAGGCTGGTTTTGCGGCTGTGGCTGGCCGGTCGTGATTGTGGACAGGTAACTCGTAATTGGAATGCTAGTAGTTAATTGTAGCCAATTGAATAACTTTTACGAGTTCAAGGAATTGTGATTTGGCTAATTGAATGGGGCCCTATGTTACAAAGCTGCATTATGTGTCCAGCCAAAATATTTTACTCTGCCTTGCCCCCTACTTTTAAAGACCACTGTGGGGCTGTGATAAGCAGGGTACAGGGGTTAGATTTGTTTCACACATCTGGAACTTAACTAAATATATGTGCAAAAGCTATCAGGTATGTGTTGAGTTGGGTTACACGCTCATGGGTTGGTTAGCAATTAGCATTGTGTATTGTTGTCCGTAGCATTAGCAAGATGGAGGTCATGCTATCATGGGGGGGATTGTTAATATCAAAATGTCTGTGTCCAATGTGGAAATTAGGAGGGGGAAATCATGAGCAAGTAGCACTATTCCTTTTATCATAATGTATTAATACAAGAAAATAGAGTTTGGGTGACGTTACAGTTGGAGTTAGGGATTGGGTGCCGGGTACAATGAGTTAGGGTTTGGTTGAAGAGTACGACTAGAGATAGTGATTGGGTAAAGGTTATGTTTGGAGTTGGGGTTTGCATTAGGTTTGGATAAGAGTTATGGTTGAAGTTAGGGTGACGGTTATGATTGGAGTTGGAGTTTCATTGCTAGAATTTGGGTAGGGGTTACAGTTGGAGTTGGGTGAAGGTTATGATTGGAGTTAGGGTTTGAGAGAAGATTTTGATTGGAGTTAGAGTTTGGGTGAAGATTACCTTTGGAGTTAACGTTTGAGAGAAGGTTATAGTTGAAGTTTGGGTTTGGGTGAAGGTTATGGTTAGAGTTAGGGTTTGTGTGAGGGTTAAGGTTGGAGTTAGGGTTTGAGAGAATGTTACGGTTGGAGTTAGGGTTTGGGTGAAGGTTATGGTTAGAGCTAGGGTTTGGGTGAAGATTAGGGTTGGAGTTAGGGTTTAAGAGAACGTTACAGTTAAAGTTAGGGTTTGGGTGAAGGTTATGGTTGCAGTAAGAGTTTGGGTAAAGGATACGTTTGGAGTTAGGGATTGAGAAAAAGTTATAGCTGAAGTTAGATTTAGGGTTTGAGTAAGGGTTACAGTTAGGGTTAGCGTTTGGCTGAGAGTTAGGATGGTAGTTAGTGAGAGTTAGAGTGGAAGTTAGGTTATTGGTGAAGGTTAGAAATAGAATTAGAGTTTGGGTAGGGGGCAGGATTGGCATTAAAGTCTGAATGAGGATAAGAATTGGGGTTAAAGGGTTAGTATAGGATTACAGTTTAGGTGAGGGACTGCTCTTGAATTAGTCTGGCCCAACTTGCAGGAATTTGCAACTCACAAAAAATATGGGATAAAAAAACCTAATCTGTATTATTTATGTATATAAACCCTTTCTCTAAGTGGTACAGTAAACTAACAATCCCACAGTTTATTAGTTAGTTTCTGTGGTGGGGAGATATGATCTCAAACACATCATAATTCATAAATTGAATATTTCATGTACTAATTAGAGTAGAACAAAATGTCCAGTACAGTTTACTGCTCCTTAAAGAATAAACATATCCCAAACATGACATTTACAATTTAACTCATTACAGCCTATATTGAAGAGTGACCGTGGAGATGGAATATGTTTTATTATTATTATTATTATTATTATTATTATTATTATTATTATACAAGATAATTTAGAAACATAATGTGATAATACTGTCCAGCTTTTGGGTGGATTTTCCTCTGCCAACTAATCTTTGTTTTTGAAAGAACTCAAATAACTTCTTGAGATTACACTGATACCAGAACTGAAAGTTTCCAAGGTCACCTCCTTAGGGACAATTCAGTTAAACAAAGACATCAATGACTGCCGCCATGATGCTATACAGTAATTGTATATAATAGTTAATAGATTATAGTAGGTACCTAATTTAAAAAATATATATTTTGCCCACAATCAAAATCTGGAGCACACTGTATATATAGGGCTACATAAATGTATTCACTGTATTCAAGTGGTTTGCTAAAGCCTAACCACTGCACCCTTTGCACTCTTTACATAGCTTAGTGAAAGACGCAGGGGTGAATCTCACCTAACTAACCTTAGTGAATGTAGCCCTTGCTTTACAGTAACTTCGCCACAGCTATACATATAGGGGTTAACGGGATTGTGTATTAAAGCCTGTCTTTATATTTCTGAGCCAGCTGAAGAGTTCAAGACTTTAAATACATTTATGGGAACTTCTCACGAGAGAACGCCAGGCATCACTTGTCACGCTTTGAGTTGCTGTGCGCACCGCGCAATGTCTGCTACAAATCTTAGTGGATTTTCTTTAACACTGAAAGACAAATTCAAGTACGACTGTACAATGAAATATAATATATATGTCTGAAAAATTCCAGTGTGGCCAGTATAAAAGCTAGTTTATTTTGCCACAGAGGCATCCATTTTTTTTTATCCACCTATTTATATCTCTTTATAACAGGATGATTGATGCAAGGAATTGCTAGTTTTATCGTACGTGCTGAAAGTAATGTTTTCATTTTGAAACTGAAAGGATTGAGCATGCAGAGAACCCCAGGGAGTAACTATGTTGATTAAGCCAATTACTAAAACAAGGCCAAACCCTACGGAGACATAAAATCAAGTAACTGAAGCAAAAAGGTTCCACTGTCTCATACCTTCCCAACTTATAAAACTGGTTGTGGGGCTGAAACATTTTACATTACAATTGTGTAAATCACTATGAGTATGTGCTACATCAGGAGCATGTCAAGATTTGCCTGGGGGGGTCAGGATGGAACGTCCCTGACCCCCTCACCCAACAGCACTGCAGGATGCAAAACCCTCCCCAAGAGACCTAATCACATAAGGCCTAATCTTCCCCTAAATAGGACTCCAACCGTGGAACTCTATTGGGGAAAATTCCTCATGTTAAAACACATTGGCGATAAACAGGTCCCTGATTGGCCCATTCAAGCATCCCGGGCTGGTTGGCCCTACTGCGATCGACCTATAAGGAAGTGGCCAATAAGGAAGTTGCCTCCAAGCAAGTAACCCAATTGGCTCCCTCCCTATCTGGTGGTGAATTCAAAGCGGAGCCTTTCTCTCATCTCATTGGCTACTGCTCAGCCAATGAGAAGAGCGCCTACCCAGGAAACTTCTGTCTAAACCAATGGTCCATATCCGAACCAACTTTCTCCTTCCCCGTAACAATTCTATTACTTGCCCTGCTGGGAACTCTGGATTTTTGGCTATGCTAGGTCCTCTCAGTGCACGGGGACTCCGGGAAGAAAACTCCCCAAGGAACATTGCCATTCTCTCCCCTGCCCTGGTGAGCAAATGGGGTATGGGGACACACAAATCTAAATGGCATATAAAACCTAAATACACTCATGAATAGTACATTTATGTTCCCATTTGAATGTCCAAAAATAAGTAAAAAAACGTATTTCCTGTTCAGAATTCCCAGAGATACAGTTATTGCACTGCACCCTGGGAAACTGGGTGGGTCATGCAAATAAATCCACAATGAATTTTCACTCTTTAATCAAACACCACTTTATACATGGCTCCTTATAGGTGTATGCTTGCCGTATTACACAGCTTGGAAGCATAGCAAAGGATGGATTATGCACAAATTAAGAGATTTACCCACAGTCAATATTTTAATCTAATGGGGATTTAATGGGAATTTTGAGATACATACAGTTGTGCTCAAAATTGTCCTGGCAGAAATTGTGACATTTTGGCATTTATTTTGAAAATATAACTGATCATGCAAAAAAAAAAATTTTTTATTGAAGTATAGTGATCATATGAAGCCATTTATTATCACATAGTATTCTGCTCCTTTTTAAATCATAATGATAACAGAAATCACCCAAATGGCCCTGATCAAAAGTTTACATACCCTTGAATGTTTGGCCTTGTTACAGACACACAAGGTGACACACCCAAGTTAAAATGGCAATTAAAGGTTATTTCTCCACACCTGGGGCTTTTTAAATTGCAATTAGTTTCTGTGTATAGTCAATTAATTTGTAAGCTCTAACGTGGATGCACTGAGAAGGCTAGATACTGAGCCATGGGGCACAGAAAAGAACTGTCAAAAGATATGCGTAACAAGGTAATGGAACTTCATAAAGATGAAGCCTTGAAAATGCCAGTCAGTACTGTTCAATCACTTATTAAGAAGTGGAAAATTTGGGGATCTCTTGATACCAAGCCAAGGTCAGGTAGACCAAGAAAGGTATCAGCCACAACTGCCAGAAGAATTGGTCGGTATACAAAAAAAAAAAAACACAGGTGACCTCAGGAGAAATACAGGCTGCTCTGGAAAAAGACGTTGTGGTTGTTTCAAGGAGCGCAATAGGACGATACTTGAACAAAAATGAGCTGCATGGTCGAGTTGCCAGAAAGAAGCCTTTACTGCACCAATGCCACAAATAAGCCTGGTAACAATATGGCCGACAACACCTTGACACGCCTCATAGCTTCTGTCACACTGTAATTTGGAGTAACGAGACCAAAATAGAGCTTTATGGTCAAGAATATAAGCGCTATGTTTGGAGAGGGGTCAACAAGGCCTACAGTGAAAAGAATACCATCCCCACTGTGAAGCATGGTGGTGGTTCACTGATGTTTGGGGGTGTGTGAGCTCTAAAGGCACAGGGAATCTTATAACAATTGACAATTTGCATTCTTCTGCACGAAGGCTGCGCATGGGGCGCTCTTGGACTTTCTAGCATGACAATGACCCCAAGCCCAAGGCCACGTTGACCCTCTAGTGGATACAGCAGAAAAAGGTGAAGGTTGTGGAGTGGCCATCGCAGTCTCCTGACCTTAATATCATCGAGACACTCTGGGGAGATCTCAAACGTGAGGTTCATGCAAGACGACCAAAGACTTTGCATAATCTGGAGGCATTTTGCCAAGACGAATGGGCAGCTATACCACCTGCAAGAATTAGGGGCCTCATAGACAACTATTACACAAGCCTGCACCCTGTCATTGATGCTAAAGGGGGCAATACACAGTATTAGGAACTAAGGGGATGCAAACTTTTTATCAGGGCCGTTTGTGTGATTTCTGTTATCATTATGATTTTAAAAAAAAATTTTTACGGTCTGTCATATTTTCAAAATAAATGCTAAAATGTCACAATTTCTGCCAGGGTATGCACACTTTTGAGCACAACTCTATATATATAAACATATATATGTATATATATTCATATATCCATGGAAAGTCTTGCGGGGCCTAAGGCTACACAGGTATTAAAGTGCACAACCATAAAAGGCAGATATCTTTGAGCTGTAAAATTGTGAGCAGGGCTGTTATTGTTAGGAAACCATAGAAACTAAGCTTCATATTACAGGGGAATAAAAGCACTTACCCATTTCATGCTACCGTCTCCCCGGCTGTCGCAACATTTTCATAACACGCTGTGTGAGAGCTTTGTTATACAGTGTGCGGTTTTGGAAAGAGCTAATTGCTCTGTACGTTGTGATTCATTGTGGCGAACCAGCATCCCACTGATATTCTGCAGACACCTCTGGAATCCAGTTAAAGGGACACAGTGGACGTTCCATATAGGGTGGAATTTAAACCTATAGGTAATAACAAATACATTAATAGAAAAAAAAATGCTACGATAAACTAAAATTTGCAACATGTATCGGTAAGTCAGCCTTTCTGATCCACCCAATAAGTACAATCTACTAATGAAGCGATCATTGCCAATAATCGCTAATTCCCCCCGTAAAGCCATGTTAAAAAAAATATATGGTTATGCTCAGGGGGGGGTTCTAGGCAGATTACAAGAGATTCAGAGCCCCAGGGTTAGTCAGCAATTGACAATGATCCCATTAACAAACTATATTACACTGTCCTGAGTGGGTGGATCAGAAAAAACTGATTGACAGGTGATAATTGCAAACTTCAATGCTAGTTCAATGTATTTGTTAAATAACATTCAGTAGATAAAATACTTGTTATTATCTGTAATCTTAATTTATACTATATTTGGAACTTTACAGGACCAATGTAATGGTCCAACGTCATAATGTTTAAGTAGTAACAATATAGATGCAAAACTTTAATTATTTCTGATTAAAATAAAGTGGATCTTTTGTGAGAAGAATGAAATAGCTGTTTTATCTGCATGTTTATACTATAGCTACTCCCATGTTATGGTGACAGCGGGCCTCATTCAATTGCGATTGGGCCAATTGAATAGGGCTCTATATAAGCACAGAGCATATTTTATTTACAGAAGTTTTTAGTTAGTGAAGACCTTGCTTTTCGATAGAAGTACTTTTATAGAGCCCTATTCAATTGGCCTAATCACAATTTGAATGAGGTCCCCAGAGCCTACTACCACTTACCAGCAGTTGCCTCAATTTAATGACATTTTCACACCAAAGCAACACAGTTTGTACAAAATTGAGTACGTTTTGACTCAACTTAAGGGAACACCAGATATATTCAGTGTAGGTTTTTCTCACAAAATATCTTTTTTTCAGTCACAACAAATTGAAAAGTTGTTTATGGCAATCGTACTAATGGAAAGTTGTAAAAGCTGGTCCATTACAGTCTTGCCCTTCACCCTACGATGCTATATCTCATAACTCCGTAATGTGCCTCTTTTGATCTACAGCAGCAAGTCTACTGGTGTCCAATCTGGACACTGGTATCAGAGAATGGTGGACACCTCATACAACCTGACCTCCTTCTGAAGCCAGAATGTATTATAACATAAGCCAAGATGCCCAAAATTCAATAGAGATCTGGTCAGAAACCTACAAATATTTACAATTATTAATAATATTTACCACTATGAGAGGGGTTCCCTGGTGGTCCAGTGGTTAGTGTTCGGTGCTTACTAAGTGGGTTTGATTCGCGTCCGGGAACCAAGAGGTCACACCACCCTGAAGCTGAGCAGGGTTGGGCCTGATCAGTACTTGGATGGGAGACTACCTAGGAATACCAGAAGCTGTATGCTGTGGCCCACTAGAGCAGGAACTGGCAACCCACTCCAGTATCTCTGCCATGAAAAACAAGTAGATCAGCAAGGTGTGTTACGGTCAACAAGGTCATTGAGAGTCAGACACAACTGAACAATACAAACAAAACTCTGTGAGCCTTTTTAAGTACAGGGTGCGCAGTGTCTCATAGTAACCAATCAGTGGCAACATTCTGCAACATGCCGCTTGAGAGTGGTCACTGACAGGTTCATTTAAAACACTGCCAGTCAGCCAGTCTGTGTATTCATGAGCTAAACAGGTACAAATTGTACGATTTTAGGCAGAAAAAAAAGGCTTATAAGCAATTCTTAATAAACTAAAATAACATTCCACGTCCCTTTAATAATGTAAGTCTATTTTCTCTAAATGTCTAAAAACATTTTGTATGTAATAAAGTTCATACTATAAATAAAAGCGGCAATGGCAAAGTAACTATTAAAATGCCAAATTATTTGATATGACTATAAAAAAAAGGTAAGAAAGTTTTGATTATTACAAGGCAAAGAGAAAATGTCATGAAATTATATATATAAAAATGATTTGTGACTGCTACTTAATAAAACATTGCAGGATTGTTGTATTGCAGGGGTTCCTGTCCCTTGCTTTTATGATATGATGTATCTGTAGTATATATTATTTTTATGGAGGTCTGAGCACTCAGGCGGTACTGATAAAATAACCATATATTATATATATAGTGTCTGTAGTTTGCTGTAGTCACCACTAGGTGGAGCATGCAGCAGATTTTCTTGCACATTATTGTCAGTCTAAAGTTGCTTCTTGAGTGTTTGGGAATTTAGCCTTATAAGGAACCCTGCAGCCTGCTCCCGGCCAGCCTGGATTCTTCTCATGTGAAAGCACAGCCTGGTCTCAGCGCCGCGGCCTTTTAAGGCATACAGTGGTTGGCTGTTTATTGTTCCTTAGGTAGCTGCCAGAGAGAGGAAGTGATGGGGGAGATCAGGCTCTTTTGCCTTGAGGGACTGCAAGACAAACCATCTCTAACAAAATGGTACTTGGGCGGCTTACACACCCCTCCTCCCCCCACTATCTGTTGTATGCTTCAGAATTTTTTTTTAACTATTATACAATTTTGCTTTACTGGAGAGGGACATTTGCATTTTTTCCTAACTAAAAATGCAAAAAAAATGCCTAGATAATCTCTATTCAGTTATATTTAAAGGCTGCTTTAAACCTAATCATGAATATTAACTTCAATACAGTAAAGAGAGAGTACCTAAAATAGTCAACTTTATTATATATCATCTAATTCACACCATTACAACATTGTACAAACTAATATACAGGGATAGCATGGAAGGTTAGGCCGATGACCTCGGGGGGACCTCCTTCCTGGAAGGCTCTCTAAGAGATGCCGCAAATCTGGGTAAAAGCCGTGCAATAGATAGAAGAAATAGAGTAATTTTCCTAAAGGATATAGCAGAATTTCAGCTCAATACCCCAGTAATAAATGTGAATAATGAGACCACTGTGTAATTAAACCAAAAACAAAAAATGGACCCTACTTTACATTTCCAGTAGATCAACTTATAGGCTGTAACCTAAGGAGGTAATTCCCCAATGCCATATTTGTGAGCCACACAAATTCTCTAGTATAATATGTCAAAAAAAGGGTTCTACATGTTAAAAATAAGCCAGCCTAACAGCCGTTTCACCACTTTTGCGGCTTCCTCAGAGGCTGCGGCTTTATGAGGCTGCTACAATATTCTCTAAATTAAAAGGATTGCTCAAGTGTTATTTCTATAATATGCTCTTATGAAGAACCTGACTTAAAGGATCACCAGACAATGGAAAACATATACTTGAACGCTACGTTTAATTAAGCATGAAAAAAGCCATATATCTATTATTGTCAATTTTGCGTCACTAGAGGGAGACTTTGATTTATTCCTAACAGGATTAGTCACCTGGGAGGAATTTTGCATGTATATAATATCTCTATTCAGTTCCGTTGACAGACTGCCACAATGTTGTGTAACAGAAATAAATGTAAGTACAACCATAGAATCACTACTGGACCCTGGATGGATCCATGATACAATGGTGGACATTGTGTGGGATAGGGGTGTTTACTTTTCTAGTGATCAATGCTTGCATTTCCTGATGCAAGTAGTCTACTTCTGAGCCAGTAAGGTAGAAGTGGTGTGGTGTCAATTTCGCACAGATCCAGTTCTTCTCCCTCACTACTCCCTCCACTGATAAACACCCCGTCATGATGCAAGTATCAGGATGCAGCAAACAGAAAATTGATTCTTCTCATCACACAAGCAATTAAATAATGTGTTTTAAAAATTACAAATTATTTTACTTAATTTAAAAAACATTTAAGTTTACTAACTGTGCAAACTACTTCTGCAACAATTTCCTTCTGGAGCAATCAGTGTCAAGAGGGAGTAACTGAATTCTCCATAGAGCTCCATAACTCAGCCGGTGCAGTGACCTGACGCCCTAGTTATAGCAAAGCATCAGGACGATATGACTATTGCAAAACTGCATTACCAGAATTTTCAAGAAGAGTTTTCACTTTTGTATAATTTTAAAACTTTTATTAAAATATTTTAAAATTGTAATCATACATGAAATTATATTTTTGCTTAATTAATAAATTCCATCATTAATTTTAATGATTGTATTCATTCTTGCTTTAATGGCAGCAAACATTGTACATTTTGGAAGCCTTGAAGGAACTTTGGATTCAGATAACATCTCAATTAATTTCTGTTGAATGACTGTCATTTTACATAGCCACTTGTCTATAGAACTAAATAGAAAAGTAAGAAGCCTTCCCCTCAAGCTACAGGCAAATAGCAAATAAGTAGATAAACGCTTATCGGAGCTTCTCTACCTTGCAGTTGAAAAACAAAACCATTCAGTAAAAGTCCTGCTTACCTGCTATTTTTTTTATTATATATATTCAGAGCACAAAGAACAGGAAGTCATAAATATTTATATTCTCTGCTCTAAGAGTTAATGACCTGCGGGCTTAAGGACCGGCATTTCTGTAAAGATAATTATTCCTAGAATAAATATTTTTTTTTATTCTTTTTTTGATCATTAAAAGTTTACTGTAATCCTTTATTCCTATATTTCTATAGTCCTTTAACATAGAGAGCTTCTATCTGTACAATGGGAACGTGGCAGCTAAAACTGCCAGTGCTTCCAATTGGCCTATTGGAAAGCTTATTAGTTTCAGGGACACACCCTGCTGAGAAATGATAGACACAGTTAGTTAACAGAAAAAAACAGAACCTGACAATAGAAAATAATTGTATATAAAGGTTAAAGGTATAACTAAGTTTACTGTTTTTACGTTCTCTAATCTAACACATGTTGCTTATATCAGACACACACATTACATGGAGCCATTCTATACGCATACAGGTTTATTTTATTTAAAAATATAACTTGTTTTCCACGCCCCCAGAGCTGCTTATATAGGCACAGTGTACCTACCAATAGAAACACTGCCTTTAGGTACGGTACTAAGCTTCAAACCATCAGCAGCACAATGCAGAGATCTACAGATCAGTATCTGGCTCCTCCTGCTTCCTTCTACAGGGGGACTACACATCCCATGATTCCTTCCTGCACAAACTGCCAACACTGACTGTTACAATGTATTAAAATGCATTAGCTGGCTATGATTGGCCAAAACAAATTATGAATGTTATGCTTATTTTAGCAGCGATATCCAGGGGTGTTAACTAGCAAAAGCTGTTGCTTGCAAACTCAAAAGATTTGTCAAATATCAGGGTAAGTTTGTTAATGTCTATTTTGATATTTTTATTTCATGAAAACAAATGTTTTCATACACTCCTCTATCAGACGCATTCATAATCCAGGAAACTTGGATATGCCTTTAAAGGATCACTGTAGTGCATTTACAAGCAAAGCTCATATGTCTGTTTGTTGGGCAGACTATTAAAAAGCTTGCAGTTTAAAATAAATAAAAGTTAATATTTTTTCTTAGTTTCAAAATTATCAGTTTTCCCCTCAAGCAGAGCCGCTTTTCTCCACCTCCCTGTGTCTATCAGTGGGTGAGGCCAACAAAAAGTTTTACCAGTCTAGGATCTGTTTCAATCTGAGCATGGGACTGGGTTCTGATACCACATGTAGTCATTGGCCCCGACCCTGTAATATTAATGGGCATGGAAATGAGGAAAGGAGCGTGGGTAAATCCAGTGTCATCATGTATGGGGTTAATGACATCATAGTCCAGCCTACTACCAAGCTCCATGATGGTTTAGACCCCAAGCAGACCTAGCTACACCCTCTGATAAGGCACAGGGAGGTGGAGAAAAGTGGCTCTGCTTGGGTGGCGGGGGGAATAGACAATTTTAAAACTATTTTAAACTCTATACTGCTTTTAATAGTCTGCCCAAAGAAAACATGAACTTTTCTTTTAATTGCACAACAGTGGTCCTTTAATAATTTAAAGGTCATGTTTAATCCTTTTGCTTTCTAAAACATTTTCCCCATTGTCAAGTTTTGACAATTATTCGAAAACACGTATAGAAAAAAAGACTGCAGTGGTCCTTTGATGGGACTCTAATGGCATATTGTTTTTTTGTTTTATATAAATGTTTTAACTGGGTGAGTCAATACATTTTGTCCTCATCAATGTAATTGTGATATACATTTTACACTTCACTTACTTCTAAGAAGCTTTCAGAGTAATACATTCTCACCCACTGGAATCTTCCCTTTTCTTACTGTTCTCTTTCACGATAGATGCCATGTATCATGGCTATGGTCTAATGGCAGGGTCTTCACACTGGTAGTGTCAATACCCCCTACCTCTGGGTGTGTGACCATAAGGGATATGGATTTTACTAGGTATACAATATACCTGTGTATGTTTACTTTTATATACTTTACTAAGAAGTGCTTATAAACTCTGTTTTGAACACCTGTGGGGGTAAGAAGGGTGCCGTGGGGGTCATTGAGGACCCCATGGTAGAGTGGTTAAAGCTAGTTTCCATAGCGAACTATAAAGACCTCCATGGTCATAGTTTAGTATATTGAGGGGTCCATTGAGACCCCCTGGTATAGGGATTAATATTAGTTACCACAGTAGTCCAGAAGGACCCATGTAATATAGGAATTAATAAAGTGTGCCATGTGCTTTGGGAATGAGAGTTATGTACGTTAGATTTTAAGCTCAAAAACAGGCCCTTCCATTCTTTTGCATTCCATTTTCCATTATGTGTTATATTTGTTTTTGCCTTGTACTTAACCCCTGTATAGCTCTACGGAATATGTTGGCGCGTTACAAATAAAGGATACTAATAATAATTGAGGTCCATAGGGACTCCCATAGTCATAATTAGTATCCCATATAGGTCAGGAGGGAACCTCATGTTTTATAAGGTTTAATATTAGGTAATACCAATAATAACAATAAAGGTGTTCAGCTAGAGAACAAACTATCCTAATAGGTAGTTCTATGGATATAGTCATCCATTCTGAGAGCAGCCTATTGTAGCCACTTGTGCCCTTCACGGGGAGAAATATCCTCTGATTCCTTTTGCTTAATATTAGGTACCAAGGGGATCCCTATGCACCCCAAAGATTATATTTTAGTTTGGGAAAACCTGGGGCATACCTGGTTTAATAGGGGTAGCAGGTAATAAGTGGGAGACCCAGGGGATACTCAGCTCATAGAGGTTAGCAGGTCATAGGTCAGGGGTGTCCAAACTCTGTGCTGCTGGGCCACACACAGGCCTAGATTTGTGGATATCCTTCCTGCAAGCAGGTGAGACTATTGCTTCTTCAGTCATCCCGATTGACTCACCTGGGCACAGAAGTGGGGGGCGGAGAAGAGACACAGAGGAGGGAGAGGGAGGTGAAAGACACAGGGGAGGGAGAGGGTGGATACGGGTGGAAATAGACACAGGGAAGGGAGTGGGGGGGAAAGAAACACAGAGGAGGGAGATAAGGGGAAAAAACTCACAGGGCAGGGAGAGGGGGCAAAGAGACAGCAGAAGGGAGAGAGCGGTAAAAGACACAGGGGAGGAAGAAGGGGAAAGAGACACAGGGGTGAGAGAGTGGGGAGAGGCTCGAAAATTGCAGGTTGGACGACGCCTCGAATGAGCGACAAAGCCGCTCATTTCAGGGGTCGCAATGAGCGTCAAAAGGGGAGGGTGGAGGGGGTTGCAATGAGTGCCGATGGTGCTGATTGCGAAGCATGAAAGTGGCGGGTTGGCCAAAGGCGCTCATCGTGAGGCACGCAAGTTAGAGGGGGGAGAGCCTCGCATTGTGTGGCAAACAGCATTGCCATGCTTAAAATTTTATTGCCGTCATTTTTGACGGGTAATTCCCTAGTAATTATTATTATTTAATCCCTTCCCTGCCGTGGTAAGGGTTTATATAGATAGATATGGATAAGGGATGATGTTAGGGCTGGTGTAGTGTGTCAGTGAGTGGTATCATCCTGTAGCGTTGCTATGGAGACGACTGAGAATCAGACTCAGAGCCTGAGAGCAGGCCGTGGGCGCACATTAGAGCCAGAGAGCTACGGGCAAAGCCCCTCAGTGCAAGATAGTACATTTTATTGGATTCCTGTTTGCGGAAGCCATAGAATAGGTTAGGACATTTGCGAGTCAGCCTTCTGGGAGATCTTATGGAAGCCATGGAATAGACACTCTAGGCTTTCTCTGTCACTTTGAGGGGAAACAACAGGAGGAACCAGAGAAAGGGACATCTGGGCTGGAAAATAATGATTTTGCCCTTAAATGTGGGATTTTGCCCTTAAAAGGGTGACACTTGAGGCTAGGGACGGAGGGATTCTCCAAATGAAGACACTTGGGACTAGTGATGTCACGAACATAACATTTTCGGTTCGTGAACCGCGAACGCGAACCGCCGCAAATGTTCGCTAACCGGCGAACCCGGCGAACCGCCATAGACTTCAATGGGCAGGCGGATTTTAAAACCCACAGGGACTCTTTCCCCCCCTTCCTCATCATCCTCCCCTGTGTCTCTTTCCCCCCCTTCCTCATCATCCTCCCCTGTGTCTCATCGCCCCTCGCTCATCATCCTCCCACCTCCCTCATCATCCTCCCCTGTATCTCTTTACCCCCTCCCTCATCATCCTCCCCTGTGTCTCTTCCCCCCTCCATCATCATCCTCTCCTGTATCTCTTTACCCCCTCCCTCATCATCCTCCCCTGTGTCTCTTTCCCCCCTTCCTCATCATCCTCCCCTGTGTCTCATCCCCCCTCCCTCATCATCCTCCCACCTCCCTCATCATCCTCCCCTGTATCTATTTACCCATTCCCTCAGCATCCTCCCCTGTGTCTCTTTCCCCCCCTCCCTCATCATCCTCCCCTGTGTCTCTTTTCCCCCTCCCTCATCATCTTCCCCTGTGTCCGCCGGCGAACTATTTGCGACAACTCTACTTGGGAGCTATGCTTTTCAATTCTTCAATAAAAGGGACATTTATGTGTTCTATTTTCTTATGTTTTTTGAATAACAAATGATAATGTAAAAATATTAGTAAGTAAAACAAATAATTACAACCATTAAATTAGTCACTTTCACATGCAATTATTCTTTACTGCAGGTTTTCAGTTTCTTTGCTAAGCCTGCTTCTTGCAGCTTCTGTTCTGTGTGCTTGGACACCCATGAGAGCACTGGTAGATGTATCTACCACCTTCCCATTGTGCAGATATAAACTTACTGTATATTCATGGTCTCCACCCACCACAGGTAGTGTAGCACTGGAAAATAAAATGGCAGACACCATAGCATACAAATGTAATCATTTAGAGGCTGAATTATTTTTTTATTAATCGAAAAACATGGTATTTTTTTATGTGTGGTCCTTCAAGAATGGCTATTTTAAAAATGTGATCACCATGATCCTTTAATAAAATAAAGTTTAACCCCTGTATAGCACTACGGAATATGTTGGTGCGTTACAAATAAAGGATAATAATGATTAAAGCAACAGGATCACAGCTAAGTGTAGAAATGGAGAGGTCTGAATCATCTGCAGAGCATGAGGTTTCCGTCCTATTGACACCGAAGGACATTTCAGGAAACTCTCACTGACGTTATCTTCCATGTGCACTATGATTAGCAACAAGGGTGACGGCGAAACATGGGATGTCTTCTAATGTGCAGTGTTATTAGACAGCCAGATGGAAAAAGTGTGTGTGGCGGAGAGGGGCAGAGAGACGTCAAACTACTAGTCTGGTATACTGCAAACACACTATATCACCACCCTTTGTAGTGCAAAGGAGAGAAAGTAAATCAGGCCTTCGGTATACAGAGCCCAATGCAGCCATATATTTTACATATTCCAATTATGAAGAACCACACTTCAAAATAGGCCAATGTTTTTAGAATGGAAAAAAAAAAGCGCAGCTCTGTACGGACGCTGCGAGCTAGCGCATGTAGTGTACGCGCATGCCCATCTCGCAGCAGCGCAATCCCGCGCGTGCACAACATGCGCGTGCATTGTGCGGCAGAGCGCAGCTTGCAGCAATAGCTGCAAGCTGGATTGGAAAACAAGAGGGAGAGGAGAGGAAGACACAGGGGAGAGGGGGAGGAAGACACAGGGGAGAGGGGTAGTAAGAGGAAGGGGAGGGGGGAAGATACAGGAAGAAGAGGTAGGGGAGAGGGGGAAGGAAGAGAGGAGGGTGGAAGGGGGAGAGGGGGAAGAGGGAGGGGGGAAGACACAGGGAAGGGGAGAATTAGTGGGGGAGAGACACAGGAGGGAGTAGGGGGGAGAAGCAGGGGAGGGAGAGGGGGAGAGAGACGCAGGGGAGGGAGAGGGGGAGGAAAGAGACACAAGGGAAGGAGAGGGGGGAAGAGATACAGGGGAAGGGGGGTGGGGGAAAAATGATATCCTGTTATTTATTTACATAGTTACATAGTATTTAAGGTTGAAAAAAGACCTTCAGTCCATCAAGTTCAACCTTTCAAGATCTCCTCCGATCTGCAATATGAAGATTAACTATTAATTAATTAGTTGTATAAAAAGAAATCTATAAAAAAAATCAAATCCCTCCTGATCCCAGACACCGGCGACCGGACTTCTCCCTGGATCAATACTGCCTCTCTAATTATCCATGATAACCCTGATTTCCCTTTTTAATTAGAAATAAATCCAGTCCCCTTTTAAAGTTATGTATCGAATCCGCTGTCACCACCTCCTCTGGTAGAGAATTCCACAGATTAACCTCCCTTACTGTGAAGAACCCTTTTCTTTCTTTAAGGTGGAATCTTTTTACTTCTAACCTCAAGGGATGTCCTCTTGTTTATGGCGGGCAAACAACTAGTATATATATATATATTCATTCAGATAGTACTTGCTTGGGTCTGCCCTCTGCAACTTATGAAGATACAGATTGCAAAATGCAGGAATGTTGTGTACTTTATTTTATTGTTCAGTCCTTCAGTCAAGTCCGACTCTCAGGGACTATATGAAAGCAGCACAACAGGTACATTTGTGTTTCTGGCTGTGTTCTTCCATATGATTTTCTTAGTAAAGATACTGGAGTGGATTGCCAGTTCCTTCTTCAGTGGACAGCTATTTGGCGGACCTCTCTGCTATGACCTACCCATCTTGGGTGACCCTACATGGTATAGCTCACAGCTTTAGTGAGGTACACAAGACCCTTCATCACGACAAGGTACCGATCCAGAAGGGGATTTTATCTTATTAAGAAGTGCTTATAAGTTCTGTTTTTACTACCTAAAATCAAACAAATAGTCCCTGTTTTGTCTATCCTCCGCAGCTCATGAAGACACAGACTTTGTGGGGCTGGATAAGCAGTGTAGTGTCCTAGCTTTTCAGGCACCACACCTCAACAGTACATTGTAGAATGTTGCAGAGATGGTCACTGACTGCACACCCAGTGCTACAGAGTCTGAGTCTTTGTGAGCTGCAGAGGGCAGACCCAAACAAGGACTATTTGTTTGATTTTAGGAAGTAAAAACAGAGATTCTCGGCACCTCTTAATACAATAAAGTACATACAAGTAAATAGATGCACTGGGATATACCCAGCAAACTCCAGAAACCTTTCATTTTGCTGACCGGTGCTTCACCTTCCTTTATACCTATCGGTATCTGAGCATGGACTTAATATGTAGGGTCTACAAGAGTTGCTCAGAATTTTTGGGACATATTAAATAAGAATTTATTTGAACTTTTCCGAGAAAATACACATAATACACCAAGTTCATGTCTCTAATCTCAGTCGGTCTGTTTTATGAAACTGCTACAGATCGGTTAAAACGTACTCTCCCAAGTTTGTGCTTATCTTAAATAATCCTGCAGTGTCACGTTTGTAGCATGTGCTTTTAAAGGACTTGGCATATGTGCAAAATGAGTTTGGAAAGATTAAATTATTTTTTTTTTTTTTATTATTATTATATCCATTTTTTATTTGTGACGGGCATTTCTACATATTCCTAACAGAATTAAACACCTGTGAGAGATAGGAGGAACCTTGATTGATTGCAGATCTCTCTATACAGTGCTATATAGTGACAGGCACTTTGAAGGGCCCCATTCACAAAATAACTTAATAAAAGAGCAAGCCCCAATATATAGCCAGATATACAATTGTCCTAATAAGGCTGGAGAAGCTGCAGGACTGATTTACTTAAAGGGAAAGTTTAACCTAAACACAAATTGCTCTTATATGAAAGAGTATAAAAATATGTGCAACTCAGGGTGGTCTAGTGGTTAGGACTCTGTGCTTTCACCGCAGCAACCTGGGTTTAATTACAGTCAGGGACCCAAGAGGGTACACCAACCTAAAGTCAAGCAGGATTGGGCCTGGTCAGTACTTGGATCAGGGAATATCAGCTGTATGTTGTGGCCCACTGGAGAAGGATCTGGCAACCCACTCCTGTATCTCTGCCATGAATACCAAGTGGATCAGCATGGTGTGTTGTGGTCCATGAGGTCACGGAGAGTAGGACACAACTGAGCGCCACAAGTCAAAAAGGTATAACACTTGCGTTTTATTGCTGCAAGTTAATGTGAGCTGCTGAAGAACACAAATAGGAATAAAACTGTCACAGCTTAGAGCCCAACTGAAGTTTGATTGGCCCTTGAACTGGCTCTTAAACTTTCGACCCAATCAGCTCAGCATTCTTAGTGTCATTAACACAAATTACAGGGACCTGAAAGTTTTCTGGATATCATTGGGAATATAATAAACCTATGCATCAATTTACTTTATTTTATTAGCTCTATTTTTTTTGCCTAAAATCTTACAATGTATACATGTTTGGGTCTGCCCTCTGTAGCTCATGAATACAGACTGTGAAGTGCAGTGTTTCAGATGAGCCTGTCAGAGACCTCTCTCAAGAAGCATGTTGTAGAATATTGTCACTGATTGGCTTTTCTTATCAAGACCTATCTAATTTGTTTAGCAAAGCCTTAATAAGACCACTATAGTGTCCATTTACCCCTCACAGTGAATGACATATACATTAACATATAATTGTATACAAAATAACCTTTATAATGTACATTGAGCTGGTCAGTACTGCGCCAGACTTATCAATATAAAAGTATTAAAGGCATATGTAAATTTCCGGGATTATGAGTGCATCTGAAAGAGTAGAATCAGTCGTTTCTGAAAAAAGTTTTTTTTGCATGAAAAAATACCAAAATAAACATGATCAAACTCACCCTGATGTTAGCTAAATCTCTTTAGTTTGCAAGCAGTTGCTTTTTACAGTTAACACCCCTGCAGATCCCTACTAAAAAATACCATAAAATTTATAATTTGTTTTGGCCAATCACAAGCATTTTAATACATTGTAGCAATCTGTATGAGCAGCTTGTGCAGAAAGGAATCGTGGGAAGTGTAGTCCACCTGTAGAAGGAATCAGGAAGAGTCAGACACTGATCTGTAGATCTCTGCATTGAGCTGCTGCTTGCTTGAAGGTATATAAAAGGTTCAAATCTGTACCCGAATTCAGTGTTTCTATTGGCAAGTACCAGGTGCCTATGTAGGGGTGTGGAATTTTTAGTTTGTGTGTATAGTATGATTCCGTGTAATGTGTTTCTGATATAAGCAGCATGTGTTATATCAAAAAAAAGGGAAACTTAGATATTACTTTAAATTATTATAAAGGGGCACTGCAGACACTTATTTTCATTATGCTATTTTGAAGAACTAAACTTTTTTTTAAGAACTATATAAAGGGATATATTTGAGTATTTTCTAAACTATTATCTTATAGTGGGATTAACCAGTTATTTCAAGTGGGAGACATCCTTTAATGCAGATAAGCAGTTTACCACCTTAATAGTAATGTAGCTATTCTTAGTCCTGGTGCTTTCAATGCGACTAATGGAACTTTAGTCTCAAATGCAAGTAGATCAAACAAATCAATGTCTGCCTCTGTAAATAATAATTGCATATGTATTAATTCATCAATAAATGACTGTCATTTTTCAATTCCAATTTGTTTTCTTATGGTCTTTGTGAAGATATAGAGTGAAGAAATGTAGAATTTCAGTTGTCATTTAAAGTGGGCCTGATCAATGGCATGTGTAATGAACCAAGAAAAGCCCCGTTCACACAAATAAAACACTCTCTCTCATTATATATATATATATATATATATATATATATATATATATATATATATATATATATATATATATATATATATATATATTGATATAGAGGCCCCACACCGATGAGAGGCTTGTGTGTAATCAATCCTGGGGTTTGCTTAAAGCTATGTAATATTGCAGGCATATTTAAAATGGTTCTTGGAGTAAGAGTGAAGCCGTTCTGGGCACATTTGCATGTCCCTGTCCAGGTTCCCAGAATGCAGTGTAATAACTGTATTTCTTGAAATTCTGAGGAGGAAATGTGTTTTCTGACTTGTTTCAGATGTGAACACAAATGTACTTCTTGTTTAATATATACACACACCTATATAGGTGTGTGTGTGTGCATGTATGTATATATATAATTAGATGAAACATTTTCATCTCACTATATAACTTTATATTTCACATACATCACATTATTCAACTAGATTTTCACGGCTACCTCACACTATACCTGGTTTGTGAAAAATCCATCCGTTGCTATGCCTAAAACTGTGAAATACAGTAAGTATATGCTTAAAAGGAGCCATGTTTAAAATGGTTTGGATTGACAGAGTGATGGTGCATTATGTAGCCTCATTTGCATGTCCCGCCCAGTTTTCCCAGACTGCAGTGCATATACTGTATTTCTGAGAAACTTGAGCAGGAAATAAGTTTTTATCAACTTATTTTTAGACATTCATATAGAATCACTAAATGTACTATTTCTTATTTGTACTGCTATATATATATATATATATATATATATATATATATATATATATATATATATATATATATATATACACACACATATGGTGCTTTGCATGAACATAACCCAAGCTCAGAGCTTTACATAGGGAGTGCTCATGTGTAAGGAGACATTGGAATTCTCCAGTTCTCTGTGTAAAGTTGAAATCTTCAAGCAACAAAGGCTGTAATTAGTAACCTTTACAGCACTCGTCTCCTACTCAACCAGTTCAAAGCTCACCTCCAACAGAGTTAACAAGAGACATGTTTCAAAGTGAGTTTATTGTTTGCAAGTTTGTGGTGACAGGACGGCATCCGATCACCATCTAAGACACAGGAAGGGTCCGAGGGGGGACACGGGACACTCAGCACCTGAACACTTTAAATCTAGTCATAGACCGTACTTAAGAGTAATTCACACATCAGAATAAAATGGCTAATTTGTAAAAAAAAGGCCAGTTATCCTTTATACATAGTGGCAACTCAGAATTGAAATTATTTTTTTCTAGTAAAAATAAACTAGCAAATATAGTTATTCATTGTGTGATAAGAGGAATTTCTCCCCCTACATTCACCTCATTTCTTGTAGGAGGAAACATATATGTTTGAAAAAACTGGAGTTAAACAGCATAATTAGGCAAAAAAAAGGTATAACGCTGAATTTATTAAAAAATATATATATATATATCATTTTGATACCTATGGTGATCCCTGGAGACATCCACAGTATTTTGGTGGAATTTGTATGTAAGAGAGGGTGTGCACAGCTATGTAGGAGCAGCGTGGGTAGGTTGCCTTGTACCTATCTTCTGAGCATGTGCTGGGGAATGGGGCAGGTGTGCAATTGTATTGTACAGTCATGTCTGATTCTGCATGACCTCATGGACTGGAACACATGCCGATCCACTTGGTATTCATGGCAGAGATACTGGAGTGGGTTGCCAGTTACTTCTCCAGTCGGACACAGCATATTGCTCCTGGTATTCCTAGGTGGGCTCCCAACCCAACCCTGCTTGGCTTCAGGGTGGTGTGACCTCCTGGTTCCCTGACAGGAATCAAACCCAGGTCACAGCAGCGAATGTACCGAATCCTAACCACTGGAACACCAGGGAACCCTATCTTCTTCTGAGCATGTGCTGGTGAAGGGGGCAGGTGTACTAACTATTAAAAACTTTAATAAAATAAAACCTCCCCCTACTAGAAAGGGCTAGGATCTGATCTCTTATCTACAAATGCTTACATAGTTGCCAATACAACTATTGTATGATATACTTCACAAATAGGTGACGTTTTTCCAAACTACACTGGTCCTTTTACATAATGATCAAACTGCTGCAGCTAACGACCTCTTAGTTCCAACAACCAGCACTGACAACAATGCTTCTATTTACATAAAGAAGTCATCTGGCGAAACCGAACCCGTTAAAAAGCTGCAATAGATGTAAATTGAGAAAAGCTGCTCTTATCACACATTTAATTAAAAATAAAGCGATATAAAAGTAAAAGGCATGGTTTTTAAATTGGTGTATTTTACTAGTTGTTGAAAATTACATTGGAAAAGCTCTATAACCAGACGTAAAATGTTTAGGTAATAAAGTGTCCCTTAAAGGATAAAGTACAATGCACACCAAAAGGTCAGACGCACAAAGGTAGGTAGTGACAGAAGACACGCCGGGCACGACTGCAAGTCACAGAGTTGGCCGATGAGCAAACACACACACACAAAAAAACTTAGTGCCTTGAAAACAGTGCATTTTATAAATTATATAAACAATATTAAAGCAGAAGGCAGTACTGCAGTATGAACAAGAACGCAGTGTTTGGTAAAACCATTTATAAATATAATATATTGCACGAAAATAATAATAATAATAAATTGTGAGTGAAAAAGTAACGCAGGAGGGAGAAGTACATGGGGTGCACACGGATGGGGCGGGGGACGGAGTTTAGGACTAAAGAGGGAATTAAGATCTAGACTCAACAATCCTCGGGAAATTGAGGCCTTTGCTTCTGATCTTGGCGCTGCTTTTCCTAAACTGGTTCAATGCCAGGAAATGTTAAATTCCAGCCTTTTGCGTTTTTTTTTCTCTTGCTGCTCGGTTTCCTGCTATAGTGTAAATAAATGTCTTTCCTCTCTGGGAACGAGGACAGAATTCTGCCGTATCACAAGATAGAGCCAGAAACCCTGCAGCTTATTGCTCTACATATTAAGCTATTATATTCAATTAAAAATTAAAGTGACTCGCACCCCAAAAATCTAAATCATTTTTAAGAAAAACTGTTGTGTTACCCATTTCTTTCTAAAGTGAATCAGTCCTGAGAAATTGCATGTTGTTGCTACTGCTACATCCATATGAACAGCTCATGCGTATTGATGTGCTAATTAGGATTACAGTCTGCCTAACTGCCCTTATAGTGGTCAAACCAAAGACCTATATGTCCCTCTTATAATACAAAGTGCCATATTTAAAGGTACTCCATCCCTAAATAGGCTTTTTTTTAGTTAATTCTTAAAAACAAACTATATATTGGGTTATCCATTTTTTTCTAAAGTGATACAATCCTGGAAAATTACATGTCTCTGTAGAAGTTATCTGGTAGTTAGACCCCCTACCCCACCTTTTCAAGTACTCTGAGCTGCACGTTAGCATGCAGGAGCCCCAGGAGTTGAATAATCAATTCAAAATATTTCAGAAATGATTTACTGTAGCGAAAAACTACTAGTACAAAGTATAGCCAGTTTTAAAAAAAAAATTTGGGGTGACAGAGTCCCTTTAAGACAAAAACAGCACTACGCTACCATGAAAACTGATGCATATTATTCAGTGAGGTGGCAGACATGGCGACTGACTACGTTAAGGGTGGAGTGTTATTTTTGGCTCACGTTTTTATGATTTGTTATATTGGCACTTAAAGTGTGAGCTTTCTAAGCCATGGGGCTCTTTATCATAATGTTTATTTTCTATCACAAATAACATATAACTGTAAAAGCCCCTAATTTTCTAGTCTCTTATTAGTAGGTTAAAAAGGCAGACGCTGGGAGGACTTCCAAAAAGTGTCCGTTCGCTCTTGGAAAGGACACCCTCCACCCGCAGAGCGCTGAGAGCAGGATATGGAAGCAAACATATAATTAAAGGAATTACTGACCTCTGGGCTTACACACTGATTAAAAGGTTCATCAACAGGAAGAGCCACCAGTCAAAATAAACATTATTATCCACCTAACCTTTATAAGAAGAAAGTCATGTTCCCAACACCGGCTTTTGTTATCACATATCCTTGTAGACTAATAGAAATATTATCTTTTTAAACTATTTTTCATAGCAAAAGTAATAATTTTCTACTGGAAAAGCTCTTGAAAAGTCCGACACAACCCATTCCGACCCTTGCATTTTCATAACCGTAATCAGACCATGGTGTGCTCAGTTACTGGTATGTCTCTTATCAGTCTTTTGCAATGACGGAAGAACAGGAATTACTGCTGGTTACAAAGTGAACTGGGCTCTATAATAAGTAGATCAGCAATATCTGCTAGACCTGGAACAGCCACATTGATGTCTTAAAAGACCAGCTCACTTAGATATCCTCTTGACCATGGACTGAATAGGCAAAGCTTAAAAAATACAGTAATAGCAAAAGACATTTTGCCTTAGGAAACATGGAAGAAAAGTGGATTTTGGGTAAGATCTCTTTTTAGTTCTGTTGAAAAACCAACACTTTAAATATCCACTTGACAATAGAACAGCTTATGACAAGTGGTCAAGAAGATGATTTTTTAAATGCTTTTATGCTCATGGCTGACCCAGCTGTTAACCATGTTAGTTTGTTATATACTTCACAAACAGATGAGATCTTTCTCAAATTACAGCTTGTCAAGTTGCAAGAGACTAAATAAGGGAAAATATTAATATCCTGGATCTGATTACAGCTACCAAAATACAAATGTTCTCTTTTTTGTTAATAAAATCGGCAAAATTACTTATTTGTAACTTTAAATTACAAAAAAACGAACAAAAAACCTCACAGTCATCAAATAGCCCAACCGGATCACTGCTAGTCCATAACAGATATTCATGGCGGGCGTCTGGCTTGGGTAGATGGCACAGCCCCTTTAATACAGTAACCTGGTTTATTCTGGTAAAGTGAATCTCCCTTGAAACAAAAACTACATTTAATATTATTATTTAGCCTTTTAATCATGAAATTACACCAGAATTCAAGATGGCAGTCAGCGTAATCTTATAAGAAGAGGATGGAGGCCACCATACAACTTACAGACAGCTACTTCTTGACAATATGTTTCTATATTTAAATATGGAATAATTAAACTTTATATTGGTATAATAAAGCAATAAAAACATATTTACGCTTTTTTAAAATTTTAGAGGCAATTATTCTTTAGAGAAGGGTACCATTTTTTTAGGATGGGATTCAGTCAGCAACTTCTACTCGTCATGTTGAACGCAAGGGCAGTGTTAGCTGCCATCTATCCCACTGTTCTTCCTGTGGATTCAAAGTGTTATCCGTCCAAGTTGATCAGCAGGACTTAAAGGTTGTATTTTTTTTTTTTACGTTTTAAAAACGTATTGCCTGTTTTTCAAACAACCCTATAGATATTTTTTTTGACCACATTAGACTCAAACACTGATAAACAGTTCAAAAGGCTGATATTACTTATTATTATTATATTGTTTTTGCAAAGGGAGATTCCTTTAAAGCTATTCACTCATCCCACATGTCTTAGTTACGAATCTTTAAGACAACAAAAACACTCCAAAAAAAAAAAGCACATTGTGCCTACTCCCACCACACCCTTTCCCCAAAAATGACAGCACAATCATGTTGACAAAGAAGAATCTGACTGTATGGGAATCTTAAAGAAAAAGGACTCAGTTGATGTCTGCATTCAGGCCAATTTCTTAGTAATGTACCATAAAATGATCTTGCCCCTCTAAAACTCCCTTACCAAACCCATGCATATAATCTTTAAAAATATATATTAAATAAACTCGCTCTCCCAAGTTAAACAAGAAACTTAAAGAGTTCACACAAGTGGGGGGGGGGGATTAAAAGTGACAGATGTCACATCACGTCCTGTTTAGTGTTCCAAATGTGCTCAAGAAACAGAGAAAACACGGTGACGCCAACTCCTACCCTGCAGCTGCTTCTAACAAGGTGAGAATTGTTGCAAAAAAAAAATACACAAAAGGGAATAGCTGTACAAACGGTGCTCTTTCCAAAATAAAAAAACGTCACTCAGACCGTGCTCGCCCCACGCAGGGAAATCTGTGCTTCGTACTGTGGCTTTCATTTTGTGGGTGGGACACAGTGGTCAGAACATGATACATCAGCCACCCCTTCTCATAGAGAGCTCCGGAGCTTACAAACATCCCAAATAATCCAGCTTATATTCCCACGGCCTGTGTTGCTCTCCCAGAATTCCACAGGCCCTGAGGGAAATGAGGACACAGCAAGTGGAAAAATGTGGTAGTGTTGTGTTTCTGTCCAGTTATCTTTATATACCAGTACTGTTTTGGCTTGCGATCAACAGCAGAGACTAAAAAGGTTGTGAGGAATACCATACATCGAATGAGAAACAGTTGCCAATATGGGAAAGTAACATTTCAGGAAGTTTAGCGGATCTCCAAAAGAATGAAGTATGCACAATATCTTCTCAGGAACACTTACAGCTCTAAGGAGAACTCAACATACACTTCGTGAAACCAAGTTTCCATGGAGAGATTATGAGGAAGCAAATTCAAAATGGCTCCTATATTGTCATCCAAGGAAATAAAGTGAAGATGGAGCAAAGTTGTTGTGCGCAGTGCTTTGTAAACTACAGCAGAAATCCCCACTGATGGCAGCCATGTCTCAGCAAAACTCCAGGAGCATCAAGGTGGACTTGAGTGTGGCCATTCCTGGACAGATTCAGGGGTGGCTGAGTGTGGAATAAAAGGGGTGTAGTGCTAGAAAGGGGGAAGATGGAGATGGTTATGTACCCACTTTCCCCCACAGCACCCTAATATTCTATGCATATCGAACTGGTCGGTCCCAGTGCTTTGTGGAACGTGGGAGAGCTGGTAATCCTAGCTGCCGGGCGAGTAGACCCAGGGCAGCTGCCTATTTGGAAAGTTTACTAATGACTCTGATCAAAGCCCCGTTCTCATCTTTCAGGCGCTGGTTGTCAGCTTTTAGATCGCCGAGAACCTGTGAAGAAAGAGAAATAGGATATAAAGTTAGAAGTAGTTAGTTTCAAGAAATGACACGATCACTGCAATTGTTCCAGATGTAGACATATGAATAAATACTATGCATTGGAACATATACTCTCTCCCCACCCTCTATTTTCTCATCAAGGGGGTTGGAATGTCGCCGACTGTGACCGTTACAAACTGTTCTGTTTTCTGAAGTTGCTGAAACATGCAGAAAGAGGGGGAGGGGGGGGGGGGGGGGTGCAGAGAGAGAGAGAGAGAGAGACAAGAGGGGGGGGGGCAGAGAGAGAGACAAGAGGGGGGGCAGAGAGAGAGAGACAAGAGGGGGGGGGGCAGAGAGAGAGAGACAAGAGGGGGGGGGGGGCAGAGAGAGAGAGAGAGACAAGAGGGGGGGGGGGGGCAGAGAGAGAGAGAGACAAGAGGGGGGGGGGCAGAGAGAGAGAGACAAGAGGGGGGGGGGGCAGAGAGAGAGACAAGAGGGGGGGGGCAGAGAGAGAGACAAGAGGGGGGGGCAGAGAGAGAGACAAGAGGGGGGGGGGCAGACAGAGAGACAAGAGGGGGGGCAGAGAGAGAAGAGGGGGGGGGCAGAGAGAGAAGAGGGGGGGGCAGAGAGAAAGAAGAGGGGGGGGGCAGAGAGAAAGAAGAGGGGGGGCAGAGAGAGAGAGAGAAGAGGGGGGGCAGAGAGAGAGAGAGAGAGAGAAGAGGGGGGGGCAGAGAGAGAGAGAGAGAGAAGAGGGGGGGGGGGGCGCGAGTGTAGAAGCTGCAATAAAAACCTACCACTGAAAGAAAGGTAGAGGATTTATTTATTTATTTTAAAAAGGGAGTGAGAATATAAAAAAAAAAAGCTAGCCCCAACTCACATCCACTTCTCTACCTACTGTGGGTATAACCCGAGTGATTAAAAAGTTTCTCACTGCATGTCAGCCTATAACAGAATGATTCAAAGCTCCCTACGCCGAACCCTCAGTGTTACTGCCAACCCTTGATGACCTTACAGAGAGTGGAAAGGAGCACCACAGCCGGTGCGCTGAACAATACCTTTGCATTGGGGGGGGGGGGGGGGGTTTGCTTCTCAGACATGTGACAATATACTTGTAAGCAATACAGTTATAAGTCCATTTATAAAATAACTAGTAACCCTTTCATTTGATTTATTAAATTGCTGACCAACCTTTAACTCCTCCTGTAGCTCAGAAAGTCTACGCTCCAAAATAACTTTCTCCTGTCACAAAATAAAGCATAGTGAGAAGAGGTGATTGGGGACTCCAATTCACAGACATGTTATAAGATCCTTATATTACAAGCAAGAGATCATAATTTTCCAAAATACTAGAAATCATTTTTTTTAAAAAGGATTGTCACAAAGAGAAACTTGACCTCTTACCTTCTTCTCTGTGTCAATCAAGAAGGATCGGTCAACACTTCTTTCCTGCCTCTGTGAGGATAAAATAGTCAAAATCATACAATTAATACAGATATGAGGTGAACGGAGTAACATCTCATCCTCTCATCTGTCCTGGACCCAAGGTCTCTATCCCTCTCAGTTCTCATCTAAGTGGCTCTATTGTCAAATCTCTGCATTCTTCCCTCCACACTTTGCCTCTTCTTGACTGGTTGTCTCCAGATTCTTCTCACCTGAGTTGCTCTTTCCAGCTCTGCTTTGGTCTCGTTCACCAGATTCTGGGTATTTAGCAGCTGAGAGCGAAGACGCCCATTATCTCTCATCAGGTCCACATATAGCTGGAAAAAAACAAAAATATTCAAACAACTAGAAAAGCAGAAAGTCTATTAAGAAGAAGATGCGACATCACATTGGCCTGAACTATGTCCAACCTTAACTTGCTTAGCTAACAAGCCACAGACAGAAATAAATCTGATTGGCTGACAGTGCACATAAGATAATAAAGGACATTACGGGGCAGTGCATGAAGTAGACAGACTGTTTTTTAAAAGCTAAATATCAGCAATAGGCAAATGATAAAAAAATAATAATCAAATATAATTTAAAAAAAATGAAGATAGGAAACCCATATTTAATGTTCACACAGAATCAGTACAAACTTGTCCCTGGCTCCTGCATTCACCTTTTTAAAATCTTTAGTGTCCCGAGGTTCGGCCCCTAGCACCGATTCTCCACGGCTCGTAGTGTGTGTATTGGAAACAGTACCTGCCCTGAAAGGCGAAACATTAACATGTGAGTGGCAAAAGCTACAACTAATAAATACAGATTTGAACCTGGAACCCAATAAAACATCTGAAGAATGCAACTGCCACAGTAAGATTTATCTCTAATCAGATGCTTCACTCCTTCCGGGGATTTAAGACTTAATATCCATGTGTATGATACAGTATAATAAACTCCATTGGGGGGGAGGCTCTCAACATCTTTTAAGTTGTAGTATTTGCAAACTGTACTCTCTCCATTTTTTAAATATTTTTTTATGTTAAATGATAAAAGTTATCTTATCAAATTATTCTGATTAATCTAATAGATCTCTTGGACAATATGCCACCAACATCATGCACTAAGAAAATAACTTTCAATTTTATATAAAAGTTAGAGAGAATAGGTAACCAAATGGATCATATGGTCCATTATCTGCAATTTCCTCTGATTAATAGCTTTAAAAAAAAATATAAAAATAAAACTCTTACCGAGAGCCAAGTCCATCTACCTGGGAGGAAAAAGAAAACATATATTGTGTCACATAACTTAGAAATGCAAGAAAAATATAATGATCTTACATTTTCTATTCATTTTGGTGTACATAAATATCCCCCAGCTGCTAATTCAGCAATTCACTTACCGTTCAAGAGAGGTGGTCAGCAGCCATGCAGCAATAGTAAAGATAAATCAAGATTACAAAGCAGAAAGAGACCCCTGCAATTTGTCCCCTATGCAGAGAAACACCTCTTCCGCCTATACAGTGAGATTCCCACATATGTACGTAATGCACCTGAACTGGTCGTTCCTCCGGTCCGTCCTCTTCTTCAGATTCCTCTCCATCGCTCTGTGAACACAGAGGATTAACGTCAATGACAATCACCTCCACCCATACTGCCTCAGGCCAACTGCAACCCTACAGGCCATAAAGTTTTCCACACCCTCCTAATACCTGAAATAACAGCAAATAAGTATGTCTTCCTGGATGCCTCATAACATAGAACCGTGTTTATAGTATGGAACTACCACCAAATGTAATTCCTCCTTCTCCAAACCAAATGTCACCACTTGCACCAATGCTACAGCACTGCACAAGCATTTTTCCCCACAATATTGTACCATAACCCTCTCAAACGATTTCACAATTTGCTGGTCGCCAAACAATTTTTTTTCCCATCATATAGGCCCTTGTCCTCCCTATGTTGCTTTGCTAAACTATTAAGAATAAGGATGGCAGCACAGCTATACCAGATTTAACACCCCATAATGAGACATAGTCTCCACTGCCTTGATATACATGTTCTCGCTCAAGCAATTTGTTCTCAGCTTCTTCCCCAGGTGTCCTCACATCTTTAGTGGTCAGTGGAACCCCAGTGGACCTTCGTTTCCCACGAGGCCTCCTCCGGTCCCGTACTCCTGCTTTGTTCCTCCCGCCTCTTTCATCACTTTCCTTCTCATCCTCTTGAGATTTCTGCAACTCTGCAAAAAAAAAATTCAGTAATACAAGGAACTACTACACTGAAACGCAAGACTTCTAATTATTATTTTATATTGTAGGAATACGGACATAGGAAACTGTAAGAACCGACAACTAAGTTAATTTATAAAAGTTGTGAAAAACATTTGAGAATAACTTTTCATTTTTATATTTTTTGTTATAATATTAGCCTTCACTTGTACACGGTTTACAAAGTCCTGTGTGTCTGTTTGGCTTACCTTTGCTGTCCAAAGACTGTCCTGCTCGTCTGTTGGTTCCGGATGGGGCTGGAGCTGGGTCTGGAGTTGTTAGACCTAATAGATCAGATTTCTGCAAACTGGCAATACGAGCTCTCCAACTGACCTCCGTCTGCACCAATAGGAAAACAGGAGATCAAATAACCTGCCACTGAACATCCTGTACAACAGGAGATCTTGTAACAATCATACATCCTCAATACCAAATACAGAATCCTCACCCCATCATCAACCCCACCACGAGCGGTCCTGGCTTTTGATTGGCTATCTTTATTATTCTCCTCCTCTTGCACTTTAACTGGTTCTGGCTCGGCCTCTTTGTTGTCTTGTTGACCTTTGATCACTTTTTCTGCCTCCTTAAGATCTGTGAGAGTTACACCCTGCAGAAAAAGAGAGAAGGTTGTTAAGCACAAGATAGATGCAGGGAAGGTGAGCTCAATACCCTGTGTCTTATAACAGGTGAATATGCACATACCTGAGTGGAACGCCGAGATTGCCGTGCATGGCGAGACCTTGCCTTGCGTTGAGCCTCTGCCTCCTCGTCTCTTACAGGCGTCAGATAAGACCTAATGAGATAATACAAGTAGTCATATAAACTGCTCTGCAGAATTGAGACCTCACAGTAAAGAGACAGAGCATTACCCTTACCTGCGTCTTTCCTTAGTCTCAGTGTTCGGTGCTGGCTCTGAGTTTGTTGTGGGTGGGTTGGTTGTCTCTGCGCGTCTAAAAAAAACAAATTAAGCCACAATCACTCTGAGATAAGATTCCAAGTTCTTATCTAGTCCATTCTGCACAGCTTTGGCTCAGTGTCAGTTTAAGCAGTGCTCTTATTGAGTCTATGGCCTGGCTGTCTTTTAAAGCTTTCACTGCCTGTTGCCCTCTCCTAGTCTTGAGGATGATTCAGAAATACAGCCATACCTCCCAAGGGAATTGAGTGCAGAAACAGTGTCATCTTTTTTGGTTGTTAAGGAATCTCCTTTTGGTGCAGAAGTCTCTGGTTTGGTTGTCAAGGCCTCCCTCCTTGATGCAGGTGTTTCTGCTTTATTTGCAAGGGCTTCTTGCCTCTGCCGGCGCAATGCAGTTAGAGTGTCCTCCCCATCTTGGCGTTGCCTTAGGTATGACCCACGGCCAAGCTGGTTGTCTCTGCAGAAGAGATACATCAGGTAAAAGATGAAAACAAGTAAAATCGTTCACCATATAGCAATACACTGCTTCGTTTTCAGTTCCTACCGGGCATTGTCCTGGTTAGCAAAAAGCTTCTGAGTCTGGTTGGGTGGTACTCGGGCCAAACGGAGCTCAGTCCCAGTCTTCTCCTACAGAGATATTTGATTGTTTATTGAATGAGAATATGCAGGGGAGTTTGACAACAGAGAGAGGGAGTGGTAAGTAGATAAGAGTGGAGGATATGTAGGTTCAGTTTTCGAGGGCAAAAAGTCAATGAGGAAAGCAAGGAGATTCTAAGAATACTTGAGAGCCTAAACAGAGAGAGGAATCAGACATCACCCACCCTATCTGCCAGCTGTGAGCTTGAAGCAGATTTCGGCAAAGCTGCTCTTCTTCCCTCCTCAGAAGCGGTACCAGAACTTAGTGCTCCAGAACTTCCTGTCTTTCTCAGAGAGGCTCGCCATGACCCAGATGCGGGCTCAGTCTTTTCCTGCTCCTGTGTAGTGGGTGCAACTGGAGTGGGGGTCTGGGGAGAGGAGCTCAGTTAGAGGATGGAAGGAAATGAAGGGTACAGAGCAAATTTGGCTTTTCAACACAAACATGAAAGGGGATAGAGGCCACCCCTGTATCAGCTCACCTTCTTCACGGCCGTGCTTGGGAGATTCCGCAATTGATTATTCAGATTGTTAATTCTCTCCTGAGCTTTCACTTTTTCTGCAAAAAAAAAATAGTTTGATTACCGAAACAATAGAAAGACCCAGAAAACAGCAGGACAGTGTGTGAAGGAGTACAAAATGGTTAGAGGGACCAAGGAGGTGATATAAGAGTGGAAGTAAAATAAATTATGCTATTGTAAGACTGTGCGGATTGCACTCACCAGATTCGGCATCAGATCCAGATTCGGCATCAGAGCCTGAACCAATGGGGGGGTTGGAGGTTCCTATTGCGGGGGTAGGCTGTGCACGCCGTTCTTTATCCTGCACACGCAATGCAACCTTCTCCTGGCTGCTCAGACGAGAAATAGAACTCCTGGTTGAACAAGGGGCAGGGGGGCGTGCAGGGATCAGTGCAAGGTGTGCAAGGCGTGCCTGGGGCCCACACACCACACAGTGCAGTAAAACCACTAAACTCCCATGTGACAAATCAAAGCACACACAGTCAATATGTGAAACACCATTCATAATAATGTGGCTCGTTCCATATGTGAACACCACTGTGAAAAAAAGTGACGCACACCACTCCCACGTGAATGTGAGAAACACAGCACACCTCATAAGTACTGACAATTTCTACATAACCACCACAGACATTACACACAGACACAGATGGGTACCACACACACCAATATACAGACACCACACATGTCAGTTTGCACACAGACCTTCGTGTACGGCTGCTGCTATTCTGGTTGGGGGGGCTCGTCTGAGAAAGAATCTGTGGGGCATTTTTCATCTTTTCCAAACGTAGCTAAAAAGGAATAGAAAAGAGAATAAGTAAATGAGGGACTGGTTTGTTGAAATATTTAAGAACCACTGTAATGATCAATTGTTTAAAAAACAATTACCAATAAAATCAGTCTTTAAAAAAAAAAAATCAATGTTCTTTACATGTACATTTGAAAATCAGTTGTACAGAGTTTGGCAGAGCTGATTCTCAGGTGTCCAATGGGAAGGAGCAGATCTGCCCAGGAGGAAACCACCCTGGCACTGAAAACTTCTAGACCAGTCTCGCAGACATTTTAGGACAGCCTCCTGGGCATATCCTCTTCCACTCCTTGGTCATTTACCATGAGGTAGAGAGTTGCAGCTCTGTTTAATTTGAAATGTTTTAAGTTGAATGCTGATGTTACTGCTAAAAATAACAAACCCTATTGTACAATCACTACTTTTAAGAGAAAATAAATATTAATAGTAAAAACAAAAAAAGTGTCAAAGACTGGGACTGACAAACCAGAACTCTCCTGTAATGAAAAATCTTCCCCTCATATAGAAATAAAAGAGGTCTTCACCCAATAGTCAGACTTAGAAATCATACCGCACTTTGCTTGTTCTTAAGTTCTTCTAGCACAGGTTCCAAACCATCATCTGCAACATCAAAGGGTGTCTGTCCCTGAAAGAGAGAAACGGGATCTAAGTTTTGCATATGAGAGGTTAGGACAAAAAAGGTGAGTTTGGTGAATGTGACTCAGGAAGAAAGTTCAGCCAGCACTAAGGCGGTTAGAAATGAGCACACCCAGAATGCAAGTGAGGGCAGACACACACAGGGGGGGACACTGCAAAGGTGCACAGGACCAGCAGGGCAGCAAAGCGAGCTCAGGGAGCAGAAGCAGTTTGGAGCAGAACGTGAGGAGACTGCGGATCCCCTCACCACTTTGCTGAGAGCTTCCATGTCGCAGAGAGCCTCACACAGAAGACGGCATGCGTCCTGCTGGCCCCAGTGAGCGGCCGCGTGCAGAGGAGTCCAACCGTCAAAATCACGAGAGTCCACGTCAAACCCCAACTGCAGGAGCAGCCTGAGACCGACAAGTATTTGGAGAGAGGATGAGGGAGAGACACAGGGAGACCAGAGTCACGCAGACAAGGGAAATAATGGAGGGAGAATGTATATGGGTACAATACCAACACATTGATGCAGCAAAGAATTAAAGGGCCCACTAACCTAACTTCATTATAGAAATTATTCATGTAAAAATCATTTTAATTATTGCAATATAAATATGTTGCTTAACGCCTCTCATCTGTTACAAACTGCCGGGAGTAGATAACTTTGCTACATTATGGAGGCAAACTGAAAGGAAGTGCTAGTACACTCTGCCATGAATGCTAACCCGTTTGTAAGAGAGGAGCCGTTACACAAACATAGGAACAATTTTAATGTTTGTTTTACCACAAAATGTCCCCTTTTTTTTTTTTTTCATATTACATTTAAATGTTGTTTAGAATTAGATTTACTATGCAAAATGATATGACAGCAAGACTATTAAAGGGCCCCCTTTAAAAATGTGTCCCTTCTTTTTGCGACTCTTCACATGATCTGTTCTGCCATATTTCATGAATTATACCGTATCACACATTTTTCCAAAGATTTTGCTCTATAACCTACATGTAACACAACAACCAGTGTCCTCTCACCTTATAACCTCAGTATACCCCTTGGCAGCAGCCACATGCAGGGCAGTAGCACCAGTAGTCGGATGCCTAGTGTCGTCATATTTCCCTTTGCTTAGCCATGCTTGTGCATCTCTCATCATGAGCTGCTCTTCCTCCTTCCGAGCGACGTCAAGATCCACACCTGAGGTGTAAATGTTTGTTACAGTCACTAACACGGAGGAATGTGCACATGCAACTTCAGTGTAGACGCAATAACCCAAGGACATGATGTGTCATGTATCACACACGTAAATATATTCCATGCCCCTTGAATCTGACAAGACTTTGACCCCTTGTGTCCTGTGATTTGGGCAGTGCCCTCTTACCTTGCTTTTTAATCTCACTCTTCAGTAGTTTTTCCATTGCACTCTCATGAGACACATCCAGAGGTAGCTCTCCCTCGCTGTTCACTGCCGCCACGCTGGCTCCTTTTGAAATCAGGTACCTTGACAGACGATGAAGTTACAGATTACTGGAGAGGCCTCCACAACAGGACTACAAGATCTTATATTGTTGTCTAATGTTTTGTAATTTAAATATATTTATTCTATAATTCATGGTTGCAAAAGTGCTGTATGTAATGTATACTAATGCATGTTTATAGCACCTCTGGACAAGAAGATAAAATAAATGTGTGCGTGTGATAAATATATAAAAATCACACAGACACACAATATATAATACTAGTAAATTGCCAGTCAAAAATGACGGGAGTGAAATAGTAAGCCTGGCTATGGTGTTTGCCACATAATGTGAGACTATGGGCCCTCTGAGCAGTTTTTATGTCCGTGCTCATTGCAGGCCTTGCGGGACTTAGAGGCTGCAATGAGCGCCAAAGGTGCTCATTGCAGGGAACGCAAGGAGCTCCAAAGACTTTAAAACAGCCTATGCATGAGCACAAAAGACGCTTATGTCAATGGCTGCGATCCCCGTCGAAACGTGTAGCACTTTACCGCTGATCGCGAGGCATGCAACAGTTTTCGCTTCTTACGTCCGAAAAGGTCTCAACCGCGTAACTCCAAAGATACTCAAAACCAGCCAAATAATTACAAAAAAAATACTAATACACTCACACACAACACAGGGGGAGAGCCAGGAAGCCTGGGAGTGAGGTTGCAAGCTAACTTGAGCCATATTTGCCGTTTTTCGTCGATGGAAAAAACAGCTAAGCAAGGAAAACAATGGCGGAGGAAAAAATTCTCGAACAGGATCAAAACGAGGCCGAAGACAGTAACACTTACACGCAGAACTTTGGAAATAAAACCAAACGGCAGTCAACGCACACCATGCAAAGATTCAGCGGAGGGACAGAGGGAAGATGGTGGAAAGAGACACATGGCGTTCCCAAGCACTTAAGTTGCAGGTTGCGGAGGCCTGCAATGAGCAGTAAAAATAAACTCATTCAAAAAGCCTTGTGAGCCCCTTCTTATGTACGGGTTGTCTGTATCACAGGGCCCAACTGTATATGGGTAGAAAAATCTTGGGAGTCAGCTGATAAAATTTCTAATGGTGGTTTCTGGCCCGGGCCAATTAGGTTATTAAAAAAAAAGGCAATATTGTCAAAAGAAAAATAATTAGAGTATTGGAAATAAAATAACCTTGTATGTTAAAATGAGTGCATACATGGACAGTAAATTATAACAAATTAAGTTGGAGTAGAGAATATTACTTGACAGGAAATGAGAGTTTAGAGAAAGAAAAAATATTGTATCCATGGGAACGTGAAGGCTGGAAAGTCTTGACCCCCATAGGGTGTGGGAGGGGGACTTACTGTGCTATGCTCACGAAGCCACAGGATGCTGCTGCATGGAGGGGGGTCCATCCCTCATTATCTGGCTGATTTACACGAGAGCCATTCTCTACCAGAAACTCCACCATGTCCATATTCTCATCAATACAGGCCTGTAAGAGCAGCAAGGGAGAAAGCGTGAGGAGGGCAGTAATGGCGGGATAGTGTTATAGGAGAGAGGGGCATTGGAGAAAGCGTGAGGAAGAAAAAAGGGCACTGAAGAAAGAGAGAGTGGCAAAAAGTGACAGGAAAGCAAAGGTACAGTTTGTGACGGGACAGAAAAGAAAACGTTACCACAAAAAATGACAGAATTATATCAAATTGAGGACTTTATTAGGAGTTTGGGAATGTGTTTGTATATATACAAAATAAAAACATAAGTGAGATGTACAATTATAGCAGGAATGATTCAAACCTGTGTAACCCTGAATGAATGAGTATATATATATATATATTTATATATATATATATAGTAATTATTATATGGGCACTTTTATTTACATTATATAGTAGATTCTCAGTTATCCGGCACCCACAGGATTGGTAGATGCCGTATAAATGTAGTTTCTGGTTGCTTGACATGTAAAGGCCTCTTTTATATGTAGCTCTCAGTGAGGGCTGTTCTAGCAGCAGCAGCTTTCATTCCTCACTACACACAGGTACGTTGGGCTGGAAGGTGCGATGCTGACCCCGGGTAATGTAATGCTAACACTTCCCTGGCTCAGTCACTCATGCCTGTCTGCTTCCAGGTAACACTGAATTGTAGAGACGTACAGTGGGTGTAATCTAGGTGCCTGTAACATTTTGTGGCATGACAACCTGGCTCCTGGTATTTGTTAAGCGCTGTAAATTTAATTTTTATTTAAAGTACAGTATTCAATTATGTACTGGTTGCTTGAGAGTTCTGGTTAACTGAGCGTCTACTAATATATATATATATATATATATATATATATATATATATATATATATATATATATATATACATACATATATATATATATATATATATATATACATATATATATATATATATATATACATATATATATATATATATATATATATATATATACATATATATATATATATATATATATATATATATATATATACATATATATATATATATATATATATACATATATATATATATATATATATATACATATATATATATATATATATATATATATATATATACATATATATATATACACATATATATATACACATATATATATACACATATATATATATATATATATATATATATATATATATACATATCTTGGACACTATGTATGTCCAAAACGCTGTTAGACATCAGATGTAAGCTCTCAGCGCTGTGGCTAACTGCATCTGTCAATCTAGAAGTTACAGCAAGAGGATTGAAAACACATTCCCACAGCTCCATATGGAAGTGAAATCATTTGCTGCAGACTGCGGCTTCTTCCTTCGGGGTATGCACTCCTGCAAAGCTTTGCAAGTCTACCCATGGTATATACATCATGTATGAGGTGTAAAAGCTTCGTGAAATTACATTTTGAGAGTAGCCCGTTAATAAGTTAAAGTCGTTATCTAATAAAAGTCATTTACAGGACAGACTACTCAGAGATGAACCACAAATATGTTTTGTAGGAAGGAGGAGATCAGTCAGTAAAGTGCAGGAATCCCTCAGTAAGGCAGACAGTGCCCTTATATAGTGATAGCTATGTAACCTCATGCCCTGAGAGATCCCTGGGATGGAGGGATCTCAGTATTATAGAGCGCACTGTATGAAAGTGAGACGTATAAGTCTTTGTGACATTACGATTATGGCAATGGGATCCCCAGGATTATATCATTTATGTGGGGAACATTGTTTGTTTTGGGATTAAAGGGGTGCTGCTCTGGGTACTGTACGAGACTGGTTATTCAGATAATATAGAGTGCTGCTCTGGGTACTGTACGAGACTGGTTATTCAGATAATATAGAGTGCTGCTCTGGGTATTATACGGTACTAGTCTGGCTATTCAGATATTAAAGAGCGTCAGTTTATTTACACAAATATTACGGGTTGAATGGATAGTAAAATGAGGTACAGGGGTAGTTGTTATAGGTACCGAAACGGTTATTTTTGGATTGCAGGGCTGCTTATTATTTGAGGAACAGAGTAATTTATTCTGAGGTATGGATGTTTTTTGGAGGGTACCTGATACAAGATGGGTTAATATTTTGGGGTATTTGGTAAGACTGGTTACTATTACTATAGGGTAAGGGGCAGATATTTTTGAGGGTGCAGGGCTAGTGGTATTATTTTGGGGTCCCCAGAGCAGGGCTAGTGGTATTATTTTAGGGCCCCAAGAGAAGGGCTAGTGGTATTATTTTGGGGTCCCCAGAGCAGTGATGGTTATTATTGGAGAGCTGGTGGTGTTATTTTGGGGTCCCCCTTCCCTGGTGCAGCATTGGTGTCATTATGGGGGGCTACTATTATTTTGGGCCCCCCACCCATACCTGGTGCAGGGCTGGTGCTATTATTATTCAGGGGTCCCCCAGCCATACCTGGTGCAGGGCTAGTGCTATTATTATTCAGGGGGCCCCCCTACCATACCGGGTGTAGGGCTGGTGCTATTATTATACAGGGGTCCCCCAGCCATACCTGGTGCAGGGCTAGTGCTATTATTATTCAGGGGTCCCCAGCCATACCTGGTGCAGGGCTAGTGCTATTATTATTCAGGGGCCCCCCAGCCATACCGGGTGCAGGGCTGGTGCTATTATTATTCATGGGGCCTCCCAACCATACCGGGTGCAGGGCTGGTGCTATTATTATTCAGGGCCCCCCCAGCCATACCTGGTGCAGGGCTAGTGCTTTTATTATTCAGGGCCCCCCAGCCATACCTGGTGCAGGGCTAGTGCTATTATTATTCAGGGCCCCCCAGCCATACCTGGTGCTATTATTATTCAGGGGTCCCCCCCCCAGCCATACCTGGTGCAGGGCTGGTGCTATTATTATTCAGGGCCCCCCAGCCATACCTGGTGCAGGGCTGGTGCTATTATTATTCAGGGCCCCCCAGCCATACCTGGTGCAGGGCTGGTGCTATTATTATTCAGGGGTCCCCCAGCCATACCTGGCACAGGGCTGGTGCTATTATTATTCAGGGGTCCCCCAGCCATACCTGGCACATGGCTGGTGCTATTATTATTCAGGGCCCCCCAGCCATACCTGGTGCTATTATTATTCAGGGGCCCCCAGCCATACCTGGTGCAGGGCTGTCAGTCCATCCACGTTGGTCCCATTGATTGGGGCTCCGGCCGCCAGCAGGTCCCGCACTTCGTCTCGGTCCCCCGCAGAACAAGCCGCCATGAACACGGCTCCCTGAGCGAAGCGGACCCGGGGCGGGCGGCGGGAGCCCACAGAGCTCTGGTCCGTGTCCGAACCCATCCAGCGATTCAGCTGATCCCGCCGCTTCTCCCGAGCGCTCTCCGACCGGCACCGATCATCCGCCGCCATCTTCCGAGTCCTGCCCGGAGAGGTGGGGGGTGAGGCGGGAGTGAGGGAGGAGGCACCGGGGAGAGGCTGAGGGAGGCCCGAGGAGGGGGAGGAGAGAGAGACCGGGGAGGGCACCGGGCGGAGTGACGGGTAAACAGGAGGAAGGAAACAGACACACTGGGAGGAGATAGGGGCACCAAAGAGAGACAGGCTGAGGGAGGAGAGATAGGGGGAGACAGGCTGGGAAGGACCAGAGGGGGGGACAGGCTGAGGGAGGAGAGATAGGGGGAGACAGGCTGGGAAGGACCAGAGGGGGGGCCATGCTGAGGGAGGAGAGAGAGGAGGAGACAGGCTGGGAAGAACCAGAGGGGGGGGGGGGGAGACAGGCTGAGGGAGGAGAGAGAGGAGGAGACAGGTTGGGAAGGACCAGAGGGGGGACAGGCTGAGGGAGGAGAGATAGGGGGAGAAAAGCTGGGAAGGACCAGAGGGGGGGCGGCGGCAGGCTGAGGGAGGAGGGAGAGGAGGAGACAGGTTTGGAAGGACCAGAGAGAGAGAGACATGCTGAGGGGGAGATAGTCTGGGGGAGGAGAGAGAGCTGGTGACAGGCTGAGGGAGGAGAGAGAGGGGGGGACAAGCTGAGGGAGGTCCAGAGAGACAGGCTGAGGGAGGAGAGAGAGGGAGGAGAGAGGGGGTGGGGGCAGGCTGAGGGAGGTCCAGAGAGACTGGCTAAGGGAGGAGAGAGAGGGGGGACAGGCTGAGGGAGGACCAGACAGACAGGTTGAGGCAGGAGAGAGAGAAGGGAGAGACAGGCTGAGGGATGAGAGAGGGGGGACAGGCTGAGGGAGGCCCAGAGACACAGGCTGAGGGAGGAGAGAGGGGAAAGAGAGGGGGTGGGTGGGGGCAGGCTGAGGGAGGTCCAGAGAGACTGGCTGAGGGAGGAGAGAGGGAGGGGACAGGCCGAGGGAGGACCAGACAGACAGGCTGAGGCAGGAGAGAGAGAAGGGAGAGACAGGCTGAGGGATGAGAGAGAGGAGGAGACAGGCTGGGAAGGACTTGAGAGACAGGCTGAGGGAGGAGAGAAGGAGAGAGGGGGGGACAGGCAGAGGGAGGAGAGAGAGAGCTGGTGACAGGCTGGGAGAGGAGAGAGAGGAGGAGACAACCTGGGAAGGACCAGAGAGAGATTGTGGGAGGAGAGAGAGGGTAAGACAGGCTGGGGAGGACTAGAGAGAGACATATGGTATAAGAGAGAGAGGAGATAGACAGGCTCAGGGGAGGACCAGAGAGGGACAGGCTGAGGGAGGAGAGAGGGGGGAGACAGGCTGGGGGATGAGAGTGAGACTGAAGGGGGAGACAGGCTGGGGGATGAGAGTGAGACTGAAGGGGGAGACAGGCTGGGGGGGGAGAAGAGGGGGAGACAGGCTGGGGGGGAGAAGAGGGGGAGACAGGCTGGGGGGGGGAGAAGAGGGGGAGACAGGCTGGGGGGGGAGGAGAGGGGGAGACAGGCTGGGGGGGGGAAACAGGCTGGGGGGGGAGAAGAGGGGGAGACAGGCTGGGGGGGGAGAAGAGGGGGAGACAGGCTGGGGGGGAGAAGAGGGGGAGACAGGCTGGGGGGGGAGAAGAGGGGGAGACAGGCTGGGGGGGGGAGAGGGGGAGACAGGCTGGGGGGAGAGGGGGAGACAGGCTGGGGGGGGGAGGAGAGGGGGAGACAGGCTGGGGTGGGGGAGAAGAGGGGGAGACAGGCTGGGGGGAAGGGTGGAGAAGAGGGGGAGACAGGCTGGGGGGAAGGGTGGAGAAGAGGGGGAGACAGGCTGGGGGGGAGAAGAGGTGGAGACAGGCTGGGGGAAAGGGTGGAGAAGAGGGGGAGACAGGCTGGGGGGGAGAAGAGGTGGAGACAGGCTGGGGGGAGACGAGGTGGAGACAGGCTGGGTGGGAGGGGGATACAGGCTGGGGGGGAGGAGGGGGAGACTGGCTGGGGGGGAAAGGGGGAGACAGGCTGGGGGGGAAGGAATAGACAGGCTGAGGGAGGAGAGAGAGAGGAGGAGACAAGCTGGGAAAGACCAGAGAGAGACTGGGGAGGAGAGAGAGGGTAAGACAGGCTGGGGAGGACTAGAGAGAGACAGGCTGGGGGAGGAGAGAGAAGGGGAGACAGGCTGTGGAGGACCAATGGGGGGAGAGACAGACTAGGGGGAAGAGATAGACACTGACTGGGGATGAGAGAGACAGACTGGGGGAAGGAGAGAGACTGACTGAGGTGGGGAGAGACAGTCTGGGGGGAGAACCAGAGAGGGGATAGATATAGAGTGAGACTGACCGATGAGGTGAGATACAGGCTGGTGTATGAGAGCGAGAGAGGAGATAGACAGGCAGAGGGGAGGACCAAAGAGGTGAGAGACATGCTGGGGGGAGAAGAGAGACTGATCGGTGAGAGGCTGGGTTGGAGAGAGAGAGAGACTGACAGGGGGGTGAAAGACAGACAAGGGGGAGGACCGGGGAGGGCCAGGAAGGTGAGAGACAGACAAGGGGGAGGACCGGGGAGGTGAGAGACAGACAAGGGGGATGACCGGGGAGGTGAGAGACAGTTTTGGGGAGAACCGGGGAGGTGAGAGACAGTTTTGGGGAGAACCGGGGAGGTGAGAGACAGTCTTGGGGAGAACTGGGGAGGTGAGAGACCGTCTTGGGGAGAACAGGATAGGTGAAGACCGTCTTGAGGAGAACCGGGGAAGTGAGAAACAGTCTTGGGGAGAACTGGGGAGGTGAGAGACAGTCTGGGGGAGGACCAGGGAGGAGAGAGACAGTCTGTTGGAGGAGATAGACAGTCTGGAGGGAACAGAGTAAAGGCACTGGAGAAAGAAGGTGTTATGGAGGGGAGAAAAAATGGCTCCCAGGAGAGATAGGAGAGGCATGAGAAACTAGGGGTGGAGATAGGAGGGTGGGAGAAACAGGAGGAAGAGAGAGACTGGGGGAGGAAAGAAAGGAGGCATGAGGGAGAGATGAGAAGAAGGGAGACTATAGAGCAGACAGGAGAGGGGCAAAAGGAGGATGGGGATAGGAAAGATGGGGGATTAGCGAGAGGAGACAGGAAGGTGGAGATAACAGAGTTGGTAAAGTAGAAAGTGGAGACGGAGGTGGGAGAGACCGGGGAGGAGATAAGATGGTGAAAAATACGGGTGAAGCAGTTATAGGAAGAAAGAAGTTTGGGAAAGCCTGCGGGGGAGATTGGAGGATGGGGAAGAGTGGAAGAGCAGAGGTGACAGGAGGGAGAGACTTGGGGAAGAGTGGGAGAGCAGAGGTGACAGGAGAGAGAGACTTGGGGAAGAGTGGGAGAGCAGAGGTGACAGGAGGGAGAGACTTGGGGAGTAGAGAGAAGGGGAGGATAAACCAATGAGGGAGAAAAGAGGAGACAGGAGGGAGGAGTTGACTGGGGAGGAAAGAGTAGACAATAGGGATGAGAGATCCTGTGGGAGGAGACAAGAGGGAGGAGAGAGACTTGAGGAGGAAAATGGAGACAAGAGGGAGGTGAGAAACTGGGGGAGGGAAGTGGAGGCAAGAGGGTGGAGAGCGACTGGGGAGGCAAGTATAGACAAGAGGGAGGAGAGAGACTGGGGGAGGAAAGAGGAGACAAGAGTGGGGAGAGAGACTAGGGGAGGAAAGATGAGACAAGAGGGAGGAGAGAGACTAGGGGAGGAAAGACGAGACAAGAGGGAGGAGAGAGACTTGGGGAGGAAAGAGGAGACAAGAGGGAGGATAGAAAAAAGTTAGGAGGGAATGGAGAGACTGCGGGAGGGAGGGATGGGGAGTAGACAAAGAGATAGGCAGGAGAGAAGGGTGATGAGTAGTGAGAGACTTTGGGTGGAGATAGGAAGGTGTTAGAAACTGGGGAAGGAGAGAGAAAGAAGGAGGTCAGTTCTGGAGTAGGGAGGGGAGAAATTCGGAAAAAAGAGAGTCTGTGGTAGGGATGGGGTTTGTGGAACAGGATGGGCTGAGACTGGTTAAGAGGCGAGGGGGAGAAACTAGTTGAGATGAGAGTGGTAGATAATAGTGGAAAGGCTCAGGAAGAGGTAGGCTGGGATATTTTGAAGTGAGTGGAGGAGAACAAAAGAGAGAGAAAAGGGAGGTGGGAGAAAATAGATGTAGCTTGGAAGCATTAAACAGGAGTGGAGACCATGGATGAAGGGTAGGGAGGGAAACCATAGAAAGGGGTGAGATTCAGGGGCAGCTGGTGCATAGGGGCAAATGGGCAACCACACTCCCAAAATTAATGCACTTCCTTAATCCCGAAGTTAACGACCAAACCACTAACATACAAAAACAACAAAAATACACAAAAAGAAAAAATCCACGGGGGGACAGCCAGGACACCTGGGAGTGAGGTTGCACGAGAATTTGAAACACCGCCAGGCACATAAGACTTTTACCCAGGAACGTACCAGGTACAAAATACCCTATTGGGAAACACGGAAAATGCTCCTGACCCGCGTAACGCATACACACTCGCAGCCATTTTACAACACTAACTTGCAACTAATAACATTACCATTCTGAAATTGCGCTTTACACAACTAAACAAACGGTTTAGCCTCGCGCACGCAGCCTATTTACACTGCACACTTGCCATATTGCTGACACTTACACCTCAGGTCAGCAACAGTCCAAATGTACATTGTATGCTGCAGGAAAATCAAAACAGATTGTTAGCTCTTCAGGATATTGATTGCTGGATATATTAATTACAAATAGGTAAAGTATATTAATTTATTTCATTAATTATTATTAAAAAATCTATTTATAAAAAAAAAAAAAAGCAGAGGAGAGGCGCTCAGCGCAGTGCTCACAATGAGCGCCGAAGGTGGTCAGAGGAGCAAAAGTACACGAGGGGAGAGGCTCGCAATGAGCGCCAAAGGTACTCAGAGGACCAAAAGCCTTACGATGTGTGGCAAACAACATTACCTGCCTTACAATTTTATGACCGTAATTTTTTGACGAGCAATTCGCTAGTATATATATATATATATATATCACATATATAGTTGTGAGCGTACAAGTTGTTGCTAACGCTGCAAGCTCGCGTAGCGAGCTGCGGCCCTCGCATAGCGAGGGCCGCGGCTCGCGCAGCGAGCCGAGGCCCTCGCGAAGCGAGGGCACTGCCCGAGGGTCTCAGTTGCTGGCATGGAGCGCCGTAGGCGCTCCATGCCAGCACCTGAGGACCTCGCAAAGCGAGGGCCGCAGTTGCTGGCATGGAGCGCCGAAGGCGCTCCATGCCAGCAACTGCGACCCTCGCAAACTTCACGTCGCAACCCAAACACTACGACACACACATTACGACACTCGCAATCAACATACGACACACGTTCACACACATTACGGACTCGCAACACTCGGACGCAACTCGCGAACATTACAAAATGTAAAACACAATACATACACACACCACATACATAAAAAACTTACCTACACCAAGAGGGAGCACCCAGCACCTCAAAAATACAAATTACACCTCGATTTTAATCGAAATAAAACAGTTTAGAGACTAAAAAAAAATCGAAGCGAGAGAAAAAATGGCCGCCGAACAAAACGAAAACGAGGCTACAGCACTCTAAACTCGCAAAACACCACAAGAAACTCGCAAAACACCACAAAACACCTACGGATATTCCGATACAGACGTATACCACACATTACTCGCCATTTTACGCCAATGCGGAAGTACACGACAACGGTTTGGGCTCGCGCATGCACAGTGTTACACTGCACACATTCAGCACGCTTACACAGCAGATCCACACCACTAATGCTGCAGCAACATCAAAACACATTCACAGCTCTTCCACACAATGCTTTAAAATAGGTAAAGTATATTCATTTATTAATCTATTATATATTTCATTATTACACACTAAACAGCATTAGCTACCTTACAATTTCATTGCCGTCATTTTTTGACGGGCAATTCGCTAGTCACATATATAGTTGTGAGCGTACGAGTTGTTGCTAACGCTGCGGACTCGCGTAGCAAAGCGAGGGCACTGGGCCAGGTTCTCAGTTGCTGGCATGGAGCGCCTGCGGCGCTCCATGCCAGCAACTGAGGACCCTCGCAAAGCGAGGGCCTCAGTTGCAGCAACTGCGACCCTCGCAAAATTCACAACCCAAATTTGCAACCCAAAGAGCACGACACACACATTACGACACTCGCAAACAACATACGACACACGTTCACACACATTACGGCCTCGCAACACTTGAACGCAACTCGCGAACATTACAAAATTAAAAACACAATACATACTAACAGCACATACATAAAAACCTTACCTACAGAAACGGGAAGCACCCAGGACCTCAAAAATGCAACTTACAACTTAATTGCACTCAAAATAAAAGAGTTTAGACACTAAATAATTTGCTAAGCGACACAAAAAATGGCCGACGAATAAAACGAAAACGAGGCTACACACGCAAACACCATACGAGACACGTTACCACACATTACGACCTCGAAAACATCGGACGCAATACGCCGACATACAAACATTTAAAACTTAATAAATACACACAACAAACACATAAAAAGCTTGCCTACAGCAAGAGGAACCATCCAGCACCTCAAAAAAACAAGTTACATCTACATTTAAATCAAAATAAAACACTTTAGACACTAATACCATCGGTAAGCGAGAGAAAAAATGGCCGACGAACAAAACGAAAACGAGGCTTCAGACGTAACTATACTACACTTACTCGCAATAATGAAACACATACTATGCGGAACGTATCACAATCATATTAAACACCATTTTGAACAGTACTACGCACAAAATGGCGGATGGAACGCAAATTGTAAGCTGGAACGCAAATAGCGCATGCGTATTGCGTTCTAACGGTCTCATTTTCCAGAACTTTCTACAAGTTTATAAATACTGCCTATTTTACACAAAAAAATACATTTCTCCTCAGGTGATGAACGGAGTGACTTCATAGATAACTGCTGCTTTTGCTTGAGAAGACAATTATTTACTAATTTACTACTTTACATTGTGCAAATTACAACTGAGAGGTAAGCTATAATATATTACATTTTATTATCAGGACAGGACAAAAAAAAAGTAGGAAAATGTGATTTATGTAGTGACATGTCACACGCACATTTATGTGTATAGGCCCACAAAAAAAATACGGTTCATTTAACAAAACAACAAAAAAACATAATTCAATATCAAAAAGAGGTTTATGTATAGTGACATGTGACACGCACATATATGTCTATAATGTATAGTGACATGTGACACGCACATTTATGTGTATTGCCACTGCAACAAAATGAGCTTAAAACAAAATCATTAAACAACTACATTTAAATGACATTATATGTCATGTATACTGATATGTGACACGCACATATATGTATCATCTATAGTTACATCTCACACACAGACATTTATGTGTGTTGGAAAAAAAAATAATAAGGTTATTTTAACAATTTAAATATGATTCATGTATAGTGATATGTCACACGCACACAAAATAATTACATTAAACTATGGAATGTGCTTCATGTATGTGACATATGTGTGTAGCCCCCACCAAAAAATAAGGTCAATTGAAAATAATTACAGAAGTATATTTAAATGACATTAATTTACTGCAATTCAATAGATCACATAAAGCTGAATCTTTCTATTTCTTTTAATATTCAAACAGACTCTGCATCAACAGCGTCACTCAACAATTTGCACCGTGCATTGTGAAGCACAATCCCTTTTAAAGAACACCAACAAAGAACAACAGGTAAGATACAACAAGACATTACATGCTCAAATGGCCATGCTTTGCTAGATGAAAAATTAAAAATATACAAATAACTATTTCACTTTCTTTTTCAAACAGACACTACAAGAAGACCGGCGGATTAAGATTGGCAGGAGGGGACCCTCTGTCATTCGACACTTCAATCAAGGTAAAGTATTAAGTATAAAAAAGAAACAAACCATGAGCCTCATTCAATTGCGAGTTGCTCAATTGAATAGGGCTCTATATAAGCACATAACATATTTTTTAGACATAACTTTTTAGTTAATGAACTTCTATCCAAAATCAAGGTCTTCAATAACTAAAAACTTCGCTCAATAAATATGTTATGTGCTTATATAGAGCCCTCTTCAATTGGCAAAATTGCAATTCAATGAGGACCTATATATGTTTAATGGCCAAGGGCCTCACTCAAATGTGATTTGCCCATTTCAATAGGGCTCTATATAAGCACAGAGCATATTTTTTAAAGGAACTTTTTATTTAGTGAACACGTTGCTTTTGGATACAAGTTCACTAAATACAAAATTCGGTAAAAAAATATGCTCTGTGGTGATATTGAGCTCTATTCCATTGCCCAAAACACAATTGAATGAGGCCCCGACAATATAACAAATGCAGCAACCAAAGGCCCTCATTCAATTGCTATTTTGGACAATTGAATATGGCTTTAAATAAGCACATTTAGGCCCTTATTCAATTGCCATTTTGCAAATTCTATAGGGATCCAAATAATCACATAACATATATTTTTTAAAGAACTTTTTCGTTAGTGAAAACCTTGCTTTTGGATAGATGCTTAATAACTAAAAACTTCTTTAACAAATATATGTGATGTGCTTATTTAGACCTCTATTCAATTTTCAAAATTGCAATTCAATGAGGGCCTTAGAGTACTATTACATTGATAAAAATGCTATTCAATGAGGGGCAAACTATGCAACATATGGTACACACAAAGGCCCTCATTCAATTGCAATTTGCCCAATTGAATAGGGACCTAAATAAGCACATAACATATATTTTTTAAAGAAGTTTTTTGTTAGCAAGCATCTATCCAAAAGAAAGGTTTTCACTAACTAAAAACTTCTTTAATAAAAATATGCTATGTGCTTATTTAGGGCCCTATTCAATTGCCCACATCTCAATTGAATGAGGCCCATAGTCCCTCATTTAATTGCAATTTGGCCAATTGAATAGGGCTCTAAATAAGAACATAACATTTTTTTTAAAGAAGTTTTTAGTTAGTAAATATCTATCCAAAAGAAAGTTTTTCACTGACTAAAAACTTCTTTAAAAAAATATGCTATGTGCTTATTTAGGGCACGATTCAATTAGCCAAATCCCAATTGAATGAGGCCCAAAGTGCTACACACAAAACAGAATTGGAACAAACTCACACAAACACATAGCAAAATAAATTAACTTTCTTATTCAATGTTTAACAACCTATAAGCCTTACAAAGAAGCCTAAATAAGAATAACAAAAGTGTTGCGCACCTAATAGGATTGTACAAAAAATCACACAAACACATAGGAAACTACATTAACATTCTTCTTTAATGTTTAACAACCTATAACCAGTACAATCAAGAATAAATAACTTTAGCACAAGTGGTGCGCACAAAACAGGATTGTAAAAAACTAACACAAACACATAGCAAACTACATTAATAATATTATTTCATGTTTCACAAACTATAACCATCCCAATAAAGGCTAAATAAGTATACCACAAGTGGTGCGCACAAAACAGGATTGTACAAAAACTAACATAAACACATAGCAAACTAAATTCATCTTCTTACTTAATGTTTAACAACCTAGAAGCCTTACAAAGAAGCATAAATAAGTATAACAGAAGTGGTACGCAAAAAACAGGATTGTACTAAAACTCACACAAACACATATGAAACTACATTAAGATTCTTCTTTAATGTTTAACAACCTATAACCATTACAATGAAGCTTAAATAACTATAAAACAAGTGGTGTGCACAAAACAGGATTGTACAAAAATAAAGACACAAACACATAGCAAAATAAATTCATATTCTTCTTTAATATATCACAACCCACAAGCCTTACTAAGAACCTTAAATAAGAATAACAAAAGTCGTGGGATTGTACAGAAAGTTAAAAAAAAAAAATAGAAAAAAATAACCATAACTGATACAATACAGCCAAATTCATACATTTTTTCCTTATTTAAAAGACATTTCACTCAAACAACATTTTCTATTTTATATTACAACAGATAGACAATCGGACGAGGACTTTCAGCACAGGACCAGACCATCGGACGAGGACTTTCAACACAGGACCAGACCATCGGACGAGGAATTTCAGCACAGGACCAGACCATCGGACGAGGACTTTCACCAAAGGACCACAACATCGGACGAGGGCTATCGCCACAGGACCACACCATCAGACCACGACTTTCAACAGACGACCAGACCATAGGACCAGGATTTTACACAGAGGACCACACCATCGGACGAGGACTTCCAACAGAGGACCAGACCATTCGACAAAGATTTTCAACCGAGGACCAACAAACATTCGGATTTAAATCACACTTCAACCAAGGTACAGTATAATAAGTACAAAAGGAAAAAACTAAAGAAACAGCTTTCAGTTGCATCCGTGTCAACAGAAAAAAATAAAATAAAATTACTATCTCCCTTATTCTATTTAAATTGCCACTATGCAATACATAGCTCAATAACCACATCAATGTTTTTTTAGCAAAGAAGTTTTGCAGTGGTAAATATCTATCCACAAACAACGTTTTTAATAAATAAAAACATTATTTCAAAAAAATATGTTACATGCTTATTTACAGCAGTATTCCATTGGCCAAATTCTTAGTCAGTGAGGACAGGAATTATAATTTTAACTAAATATAACTGATACATTAATGATTTGCCTTTTATTTCACCAATTGTGCACAAGAATCTTTAACAGGAATTACAAATTTAAATATACACAATTACATTTCTTTTTTTTTCCTTTACAGATTAATATGGCTGATAACGAGACCAAAGAAGAGAAGAAAAGACGTCAAACTAGAGAAAGACAAGAGAGATGGGCCGCCCAGCAGACACCTGAGGAGAAAGAAATTCGACGAGAAAAAGAACGCAAAAGACTTGCAAATAAAAGACTATCAGCTGCAAAAATGAAAGATACAACAAAAAAAAATAAAAAGATAATAAAGCATTTACAAACTGTTCCTCAAACATCAGATGACATTTTACAAGATACCATTCAAGACAGACCAAAAAAAAGCAACTACAAAAACAAAGCATTTACAAACTCTTACTGAAAACTTACAGGACATTTCAACAAAACAAGGACAACATATACCAAGAAAAGCCATGAAAAAAACTAAACATTTAGAACCTGTTGTTGAAACATTTCATGACTTTTCACCTGATGAATATGAAAGTCAAAATCCGATATGCTTTGCAAATTGTCCTGTACTCAAGTCTTTAGCAGTAGAGGTTCATAGTTGTGGGGACATGAGTACTCAATGTCAATTTTGTGAGGCTTATTATTTTAAACAGGAGAGACCCAGAGATGGACAATTTATTAGTTGTTGTCAAAAAGGCAAGTTCAAACTTCCAGAAAGAAAACAATTTCCAAGCTATTTACAAAATATTATGACTGAACCTACTTTTCCAAACTACAAAAATTTTAAGACAAACATAAGATCCTACAATAGTGCCATATCATTTGCATCTATGGGGGCAACATTGGCTGCTAATGTACCAGGACATGGTCCTTACTGTTTTAAGGTCCAAGGACAAATTTATCATCAGACTTCACATTTACATCCAGAGCAAGGAGAGCAAAGAAGATTCGCTCAACTATATGTCCTAGATACAATGGAAGCTGTTGACCAACGTATGCAGATAGAAGAAAATAAAAAATGCTTACCCAGTGTTTTCATAGAGCTAAATAACATTATGGACAACAATCCCTACAGTAAAGCTTACAAAAAATTGGCAGAAGTAGAAAATGAACAACAACTTCATGCACAAAGACATCAATTACCCATGCCAAAGGTTAATATGGTGCTTAAAAGAGACAGACATACTGATAAACGTCGTTATAACTTGCCAACATCAAATGAAGTTGGAATGGTCTTTCAGAATGATGAAGGAGAACCACCATTTCAAAGAGACATTAGAGTATATCCCAGAAATGAGGAGCAACCATTTATTAATATTAATATCTTAAGTCCAAATTTAGATCCAATGACATATCCCATCTTTTTCCCACATGGAGAAGCAGGTTGGCAACCAAAATTAACCCTTCCCAGTTACCCAAATGCTAAAGCCAGAATCCGAAATAATGTTTCTATGCTTGAATTTAAAGTAGCTCAAATTGCGAATCGACATGGATTTAATCCAATTTTTTGTGGTGGAAAACTAACACAACAATGGATTATTGATTCATATTTGCAAGTTGAGGCAAATAATTTAAACTTTATAAAATATCAACAAGATAAACTCCGTGTAGAACAATATTCTGGACTCATGGACTATGTTGCTGACGTGTCTACAAGCAGAGACATGACAGCTGGCAAAGCCATCATTTTACCATCTTCCTTTCAAGGATCTCCTCGAAATATGAGAGAAAGATACAATGATGCTATGGCTATTGTGACAAAATTTGGAAAACCAGATTTATTTCTGACATTTACATGTAATCCACAATGGCCAGAAATTAATCAAAATCTACTTCTTGGACAAACTGCTTCAGATCGACCAGATTTAGTAGCCAGAGTTTTTAAGATCAAATTAAATGAATTAATACGTGACTTCACTATAAATCAGTTATTTGGCAAATGTCTTGCTTATGTATATACCATTGAATTTAAAAAAAGAGGCCTTCCACATGCACATCTTCTGATAATACTTCAAGAGAAAGATAAATTAGATACTTCGGACAAAGTGGATGCAGTCATAGTTGCTGAACTACCAGATCCAGAACTATATGGTAGACTATATGAGATTGTTACTCATCACATGATTCATGGACCCTGTGGAGACCTTAATCCACAATCACCATGTATGGAAAATAATAAATGTTCAAAAGGTTTTCCAAAAGATTATAGAGACAAAACATATGCAAATTTTGATGGATATCCACTTTATAAAAGAAGAGAAGAAGATAGTGCCATTATTCGTGGAAAAAAAGTGGACAATAGATATGTAGTACCCTACAATCCACATTTACTCATGAAGTACAACGCCCACATCAACGTAGAAGCCTGCACTTCCATCAAATCCATTAAATATGTCTACAAATATATTTACAAAGGCTATGATGCAGCTACTGTAGTCGTCAAAAGTGCAGACAACCCTGAATGTAGTGAGTTAGTACATGATGAACTTGCATCTCATGTAGATGCTCGCTATGTCAGTGCACAAGAAGCTATGTGGCGGCTTTTAAAATTTGAAATGCATGATAGATCACATGCAGTATATAGATTAGCAGTACATTTGCCACAACGACATTTAGTCTATTTCCATGCTGGAAATGAAATGAATGCATTGGCCCAAAGTGAAGATCGTCACACTACACTAACTGCATGGTTTGCATTAAATTCAAATGATGCTCAATCAACACAATACTTATATATTGAAATTCCATATCACTATGTTTTTGTGAATGGATTATGGAGACCAAGAAAAACCAGAGGCAATAAAATAATTCCACGAATTTACACAGTCAGTCCAAGAGATGTTGAACGTTTTTGCTTACGGATATTACTTTTAAATGTTCCAGGAGCACAAAGTTTTGAACAATTAAGAACTGTTAATGACATTGTATATGAATCCTTCCATTTAGCTGCAAGACATAGAAACTTACTCGCTGATGATACAGAGTGGGAAAGATGTTTAGAAGAAGCAGCACAATGTCAAATGCCACGACAGATGAGAGAACAATTTGCTTTTATTTGTATCTTCTCAAATGCTCCAAATGCATTAGCTTTGTGGGAGACTTTTAAAAGTAATATGGCTGAAGACTTTATGCGACGATACAATGAACCCATTGCACACTTAAAAGCGTTAATGGAAATCCAAGAAGTATTTTTAACTCATGGATTAAGTTGTGCAAGTTTTAATTTGCCTGATCCAGGTCTTATAGATGACATAAACTTTGAAGACTATGACATTCAACTACAAGCAGAAAGAACACAAGAAAGACTTGCAACTTTAAATACACTACAATTGCAAGCATTTCATGCCATTCAAAATGCAATAGATGATGACATGGTGACAGAGCGTTATTTCTATCTTGATGGACCTGGCGGATCAGGAAAAACCTATTTGTACAATTTTTTAATGAGTTCAGTACGAGCACAAGGACAAATAGCAATGGCGTTTGCCACTACTGGAATTGCTGCACTTTTATTAGAAGGTGGAAGAACTGTTCATAGTGGATTTAAACTTCCAGTGCCTATTTTAGAAAATTCTGTGTCAGATATTCGCATGACATCCTTACAAGCAAAGAAATTTAAGAAATGTAAATTAATTATAATAGATGAGGCCACAATGATGTCATGCTATGCCCTCCAATGTATTGACCGTTTGCTTCGTGAAGTCATGGATAATATTTTTCCATTTGGTGGAAAGGTAATGTTGTTGGGTGGCGATTTTAGACAAACATTACCTGTTGTTGTACATGGAAATCGAACTGACATTATCGAAACCTGTATCAAGTCAAGCACAGTATGGAAACATTTTACCCATCTTCAACTGCAACAAAATATGAGATCAGAAGGACAAAATGATTTCAATGATTGGCTTATTAAAATTGGAGAAGGCAGAACAGAAAAAATACTACATTTAGCTGACGACACTGTAGAGATCCCACCTCAGATTATTTGTCAACAAGATATTATATCGGCTATATTTGAAGGGAGCATCAATAACGAAGAATATTCCGAGCTTGCCAACCAAGTCATACTGACGTGTAAAAATAAAGATGCATTAATCCTCAATAATGAAATCTTAAAAAAAATTAATGCACCACAAAGAAATTATCACAGTGCTGATTCTGTACTTGCTGATGACAATGAAAGTCAGGCTAACTTTTCGACTGAATTCATAAACTCTCTAACTCCTTCTGGAATGCCACCACATATTTTGCAGCTAAAGAAAGGTGCAATTATCATGTTACTGCGAAATATGAACCCCAAAAAAGGCCTATGCAATGGCACAAGATTAATTGTTCAACAATTAGGGGACCATTTTATAGATGCTGAAATTTTAACTGGGACCCATAAAGGAGAGATAGTTTTCATACCAAGAATAGATTTAGCACCAAGTGAAAGTAGTCTCCCTTTTATACTTCAAAGAAGACAATTTACCATTATTATGGCATTTGCCATGACCATTAATAAATCACAAGGTCAAACTTTCAAATCTGTGGGTATTTTTTTGCACATGGTCAATTGTACGTTGCATTGTCACGGTGCAAAAATCCACAGGCTATTAAAGTTTACATTGAAAAGAATGAAAGTCAAGGTGATTTATTAGAAGATGGACGTATTTTTACTAAAAACATTGTCTACTATGAAGTACTATAACTTTGCAGGATACAAACTAAAGCCATGCAAACATTTTTTAAAAGCATTCAAAAATACATAACAATTTGTTGTTTAATTCAGTCATAATTAATGGAAGTAATGTTTATGGATTATTCACCTCACAAAATACTTGCCTTGCATTTTTAAGAAAAATTATGTTACAATGTTAAGTTACTGTGTTAATGTTTCTAATGTTACAAGTTTAAAAACAATATTTACAAGTTATTTCATCAAACAGATTATAAAATTCATGTTAAGAGCTCAAGCACCTTTTAAGTCACAATGTAAATATTGTCTGTTATCTTAAGATTACTACCTACATTAATGTTTATCGACAGTTTATGTGATCAGTAAGTAATTACTTTCATTTGGTACATTTTAATGAGAGTTTTTACTGTATGCCTTCCTATACATTCAATGTATATTCAACTTAACAATTATTCTGATACAAATTGCATGTTAATACTTATTAATTTAAAGTTCAACTGTTTTTACATTCAAATGTTAATACTTTTAATACAAAATTAAGTTACAAAATGTATTCACTGTGTTCCTGTTTATAATGTTCAAAATTATACAAATATTTTGTCAACTTCCAAAGTTACATAAAAAATAAAGATCAAGTTTAAAAATATATACTTTGAACGTTATTGCTTACATATATTTTAAAATTCATGTTAAAATTAGGGACGTTTCAACAAGGCTTTTGCCTTTTTGCTTTCCTCTGGATTCAATGTATATTAAAGTGAACAATTCTTCAGATACAAATTTCATGTTAAAAAAACCATTACATCAACATTTTACAAAAATACACGTTCATATCACAATACCTACAAGGGTCAAATATATATATAAATAACTAAACAACTTGACGAACATATACATCACATTGCCGTCATTTTTTGACGGGCAAGTCGCTAGTATATATATATATATATATATATATATATATATATATACTAGCGAATTGCCCGTCAAAAAATACGGTCATAAAATTGTTAGGCAGGTAATGCTGTTTGCCACACAAAGTAAGTCTTTTGGTCCTCTGAGTACCTTCGGCGCTCATTGTGAGCCTCTCCCCTGGTGTACTTTTGCTCCTGTGAGCACCATCGACGCTCATTGTGAGACTCGCACTGAACGCCTTCGGCGTTGATTGCGATCCTGTCTCCTGTTTTTTTTTCTCTATATGTATTTTTTATGATAATTCATGAATGGTTAAAATCATAAATTAATATACTTTACCTATTTGTAATTAATATATGCATCAAGCAATACCCTGAAGAGCTAACAATCTTTTTTGATGTTCCTGCATCATACAATGTACATTGCACTCTTGTTGAGCTGAGGTGTAAGTGTCAGCAATGTGTGCAGTGTGCAGTATAAGGTATAGGCAAACCGTTTGTCTAGATGTGTAATTCTGCATTTTGGATTGGTAATGTTATTAGTTGCAAGTTAGAGTTGTAAAATGGCGGCGATTGTGTATGTGTTACCCGGTTGTGGAGCATTTTGCGTCCTCCCTAATAGTGTTTTTTATACCTTGTACGGTCTTGTGTAGAAGTCTTATGTGTCTGGCTTGTTTTTGCGTGTTTATTGGTCGTGTGGCCTCGTTTTTGTTTTTTTCGTCCGCCATTCTTTTTGTCGCTTAGGTGATTTTCATGTCTGGAAACTCAGAAAATAATGGTTCAATTGTCATGCAACCTGACTACTTTTTTGTGTAAGTCTCGCTTTCCTTGTTGCAAGTGTTTCGGGCCGTAATTTTTTCAGGCGATTTTTTTCAAACTGCTACGGGTCTCGCTTTCTGAATTGTGTAATTGAGTTTTGTGTGTGTAGTTCCGTGGGTCGTAGGGATGAGCGCCTACGGGGCTCATCTCCACCAGCGCAGTGAGCGCATTCGGCTCTCCCTGCCTAAATCTTTTGGGGTTGTAAGGCTGAGCGCCTAAAGCGCTTATCTCCAACATAGCTGTGAGCACCTTCGGCGCTCACTGCCTAAGTCGTACGAGGTCATAGGGATAAGCGCCTATGGCGATCATCTCCACCAGCGCAAGGAGCGCCTTTCGCGCTCCTTGCCAGCAACTGCGGCCCTCGCTTTGCGAGGGCCGCAGCTGCAGCGGGCTCGCTATGCGAGCCTGCAAGCGTTAGCAACAACCCATATTGCTGAGAACTATATATGTGACTAGCGACTTGCCCGTCAAAAAATGACGGCAATGTGATGTATATGTTTGTCAAGTTGTTTAGTTATTTATATAGATTTTTGACACTTGTAAGTATTGTGATATGAACGTGTATTTTTGTAAAATGTTGATGTAATGGTTTTTTAACATGAAATTTGTATCTGAAGAATTGTTAACTTTAATATACATTGAATCCAGAGGAAAGCAAAAAGTAAAAAGCCTTGTTGAAACGTCCCGAATTTTAACATGAAGTTTAAAATATATGTAAGCAATAACCTTCAAAGTATATATTTTGAAACTTTAACTTTATTTTTTATGTAACTTTGGAAGTTGACAAAACATTTGTAGAATTTGGAACATTATAAACAGGAACATAGTGAATACATTTTCTAACCTAATTTTGTATTAAAAGTATTAACATTTGATTGTAAAAACAGTTGAACTTTAAATTAATCAGTATTAACATGCAATTTGTATCAGAATAATTGTTAAGTTCAATATACATTGAATGTAGAGGAAGGCATACAGTAAAAACTTTCCTTAAAACGTACCTAATGAAAGTAATTCCTTACTGATCACATAAACTGTCGATAAACATTAATGTAGGTAGTAATCTTAAGATAACAGACAATATTTACATTGTGACTTAAAAGGTGCTTGAGCTCTTAACATGAACTTTGTAATATGTTGAATGAAATAACTTGAAAATATTGTTTTTAAACTTGTAACATTAGAAACATTAACATAGTGACTTAACATTTTAACATAATTTTTCCTGAAAATGCAAGGCAAGTATTTTGTGAGGCGAATTATCCATAAACAGTACTTCCATTAATTATGACGGAATTACAACTAATTATTATGTATTTTTGAATGCTTCTAAAAAATGTTTGCATGGCTTTAATTTGTATCCTGCAAAGTTTTAGTACTTCATAGTAGACAATGTTTTTAGTAAAAATACGTCCATCTTCTAATAAATCACCTTGACTTTCATTGTTTTCAATGTAAACTTTAATAGCCTGTGGATTTTTGCACCGTGACAACGCAACGTACAATTGACCATGTGCAAATACTGGTTCTTCCAAGAAAATACCCACAGATTTGAAAGTTTGACCATGTGATTTATTAATGGTCATGGCAAATGCCATTATAATGGGAAATTGTCTTCTTTGAAGTATAAAAGGGAGACTACTTTCACTTGGTGCTAAATCTATTCTTGGTATGAAAACTCTCTCTCCTTTATAGGTACCAGTTAAAATTTCAGCATCTATAAAATGGTCCTTTAATTGTTGAACAATTAATCTTGTGCCATTGCATAGGCCTTTTGTGGGGTTCATATTTCGCAGCAACATTATAATTGCACCTTTCTTTAGCTGCAAAATATGTGGTGGCATTCCAGAAGGAGTTAGAGAGTTTATGAATTCAGTCGAAAAGTTAGCCTGACTTTCATTGTCATCAGCAAGTACAGAATCAGCACTGTGATAATTTCTTTGTGGTGCATTAATTTTTTTTAAGATTTCATTATTGAGGATTAATGCATCTTTATTTTTACACGTCAGTATGACTTGGTTGGCAAGCTCGGAATATTCTTCGTTATTTATGCTCCCTTCAAATATAGCCGATATAATATCTTGTTGACAAATCATATGAGGTGGGATCTCTACAGTGTCGTCAGCTAAATGTAGTATTTTTTTCTGTTCTGCCTTCTCCAATTTTAATAAGCCAATCATTGAAATCAGTTTGGCCTTCTGATCTCATATTTTGTTGCAGTTGAAGATGGGTAAAATGTTTCCATACTGTGCTTGACTTGATACAGGTTTCGATAATGTCAGTTCGATTTCCATGTACAACAACAGGTAATGTTTGTCTAAAATCGCCACCCAACAACATTACCTTTCCACCAAATGGAAAAATATTATCCATGACTTCACGAAGCAAACGGTCAATACATTGGAGGGCATAGCATGACATCATTGTGGCCTCATCTATTATAATTAATTTACATTTGTTCAATTTCTTTGCTTGTAATGAAGTCATGCGAATATCTGACACAGAATTTTCTAAAATAGGCACTGGCAGTTTAAATCCACTATGAACAGTTCTTCCACCTTCTAATAAAAGTGCAGCAATTCCAGTAGTGGCAAACGCCATTGCTATTTGGCCTTGTGCTCGTACTGAACTCATTAATAAATTATACAAATAGGTTTTTCCTGATCCGCCAGGTCCATCAAGATAGAAATAACGCTCTGTCACCATGTCATCATCTATTGCATTTTGAATGGCATGAAATGCTTGCAATTGTAGTGTATTTAAAGTTGCAAGTCTTTCTTGTGTTCTTTCTGCTTGTAGTTGAATGTCATAGTCTTCAAAGTTTATGTCATCTATAAGACCTGGATCAGGCAAATTAAAAACTTGCACAACTTAATCCATGAGTTAAAAATACTTCTTGGATTTCCATTAACGCTTTTAAGTGTGCAATGGGTTCATTGTATCGTCGCATAAAGTCTTCAGCCATATTACTTTTAAAAGTCTCCCACAAAGCTAATGCATTTGGAGCATTTGAGAAGATACAAATAAAAGCAAATTGTTCTCTCATCTGTCGTGGCATTTGACATTGTGCTGCTTCTTCTAAACATCTTTCCCACTCTGTATCATCAGCGAGTACGTTTCTATGTCTTGCAGCTAAATAGAAGGATTCATATACAATGTCATTAACAGTTCTTAATTGTTGAAAACTTTGTGCTCCTGGAACATTTAAAAGTAATATCCGTAAGCAAAAACGTTCAACATCTCTTGGACTGACTGTGTAAATTCGTGGAATTATTTTATTGCCTCTGGTTTTTCTTGGTCTCCATAATCCATTCACAAAAACATAGTGATATGGAATTTCAATATATAAGTATTGTGTTGCTTGAGCATCATTTGAATTTAATGCAAACCATGCAGTTAGTGTAGTGTGACGATCTTCACTTTGGGCCAATGCATTCATTTCATTTCCAGCATGGAAATAGACTAAATGTCGTTGTGGCAAATGTACTGCTAATCTATATACTGCATGTGATCTATCATGCATTTCAAATTTTAAAAGCCGCCACATAGCTTCTGGCGCACTGACATAGCGAGCATCTACATGAGATGCAAGTTCATCATGTACTAACTCACTACATTCAGGGTTGTCTGCACTTTTGACGACTACAGTAGCTGCATCATAGCCTTTGTAAATATATTTGTAGACATATTTAATGGATTTGATAGAAGTGCAGGCTTCTACGTTGATGTGGGCGTTGTACTTCATGAGTAAATGTGGATTGTAGGGTACTACATATCTATTGTCCACTTTTTTTCCACGAATAATGGCACTATCTCCTTCTCTTCTTTTATAAAGTGGATATCCATCACAATTTGCATATGTTTTGTCTCTATAATCTTTTGGAAAATCTTTGGAAAATTTATTATTTTCCATACATGGCGATTGTGGATTAAGGTCTCCACAGGGTCCATGAATCATGCGATGAGTAACAATCTCATATAGTCTACCATATAGTTCTGGATCTGGTAGTTCAGCAACTATGACTGCATCCACTTTGTCCGAAGTATCTAATTTATCTTTCTCTTGAAGTATTATCAGAAGATGTGCATGTGGAAGGCCTCTTTTTTTAAATTCAATGGTATATACATAAGCAAGACATTTGCCAAATAACTGATTTATAGTGAAGTCACGTATTAATTCATTTAATTTGATCTTAAAAACTCTGGCTACTAAATCTGGTCGATCAGAAGCAGTTTGTCCAAGTAGTAGATTTAGTGTAATTTCTGGCCATTGTGGATTACATGTAAATGTCAGAAATAAATCTTGTTTTCCAAATTTGGTGACAATAGCCATAGCATCATTGTATCTTTCTTTCATATTTCGAGGAGATCCTTGAAAGGAAGATGGTAAAATGATGGCTTTGCCAGCTGTCATGTCTCTGCTTGTAGCCACGTCAGCAACATAGTCCATGAGTCCAGAATATTGTTCTACACGGAGTTTATCTTGTTGATATTTTATAAAGTTTAAATTATTTGCCTCAACTTGCAAATATGAATCAATAATCCATTGTTGTGTTAGTTTTCCACCACATAAAATCGGATTAAATCCATGTCGATTCGCAATTTGAGCTACTTTAAATTCAAGCATAGAAACATTATTTCGGATTCTGGCTTTAGCATTTGGGTAACTGGGGAGGGTTATTTTGGTTGCCAACCTGCTTCTCCCTGTGGGAAAAAGATGGGATATGTCATTGGATCTAAATTTGGACTTAAGATATTAATATTAATAAATGGTTGCTCCTCATTTCTGGGATATATTCTAATGTCTCTTTGAAATGGTGGTTCTCCTTCATCATTTTGAAACACCATTGCAACCTCATTTGATGTTGGCAAGTTATAACTACGTTTATCAGTATGTCTGTCTCTTTTAAGCACCATATTAACCTTTGGCATGGGTAATTGATGTCTTTGTGCATGAAGTAGTTGTTCATTTTCTACTTCTGCCAATTTTTTGTAAGCTTTACTGTAGGGATTGTTGTCCATAATGTTATTTAGCTCTATGAAAACACTGGGTAAGCATTTTTTATTTTCTTCCATCTGCATACGTTGGTCAACAGCTTCCATTGTATCTAGGACATATAGTTGAGCGAATTTTCTTTGCTCTCCTTCCTCTGGATGTAAATGTGAAGTACGATGATAAATTTGTCCTTGGACTTTAAAACAGTAAGGACCATGTCCTGGTACATTAGCAGCTAATGTTGCCCCCATAGATGCAAAGGATATGGCACTATTGTAGGATCTTATGTTTGTCTTAAAATTTTTGTAGTTTGGAAAATTAGGTTCAGTCATAATATTTTGTAAATAGATTGGAAATTCTTTCCTTTCTGGAAGTTTGAACTTGCCTTTTTGACAACAACTAATAAATTGGCCATCTCTGGGTCTCTCCTGTTTAAAATAATAAGCCTCACAAAACTGACATTGAGTAGTCATGTCCCCACAACTATGAACCTCTACTGCTAAAGACTTGAGTAAAGGACAATTCGCAAAGCATATAGGAGTTTGACTTTCATATTCATCAGGTGAAAAGTCATGGAATGTTTGAACAACAGGTTCTAAATGCTTAGTTTTTTTCGTGGCTTTTCTTGGTATATGTTGTCCTTGTTTTGTTGAAATGTCCTGTAAGGTTTCAGTAACAGGTTGTAAATGTTTTTTTTTTGTAGTTGCTTTTTTTGGTCTGTCTTTAATTGTATCTTGTAAAATGTCATCTGATGTTTGAGGAATAGGTTGTAAATGCTTTATTTGCTTTTTAGTTTTTTTTGGCGTATCTTTCATTTTTGCAGCTGATAGTCTTTTGCTTGCAAGTCTTTTGCGTTCTTTTTCTCGTCGAATTTCTTTCTCCTCTGGTGTCTGCTGGGCGGCCCATCTCTCTTGTCTTTCTCTAGTTTGACGTCTTTTCTTCTCTTGTTTGCTCTCGTTATCAGACATATTAATCTGTAAAGGCCAAAAAAGAAATGTAATTGTGTATATTGAAGTTTGTAATTACTGTTAAAGATAATTGTGCACAATTGAGAAATAAAAGGTAATTCATTAATGTATCAGTTATATTTTGTTAAAAGTTATAATTCCTGTCCTCCTTGAATAACAATTTGGCCAATTGAGTACTGCTGTAAATAAGCAGTTAACATCTTTTTTAGAAATAATTTTTTAGTTATTGAAAACCTTGTTTGTTGATAGATATTTACCACTGAAAAACTTATTTGCGAAAAAAAACATTGATGTGGTTATTGAGCTATGTATTGCATAGTGCCAATTTAAATAGAATAAGGGACATAGTCATTAATTTTTTATTTTTTTTTCTGTTGACACTGATGCAGATTAAACATGTTTCTTTAGTTTTCTCCTTTTGTACTTATTATACTGTACCTTGGTTGAAGTGTGATTTAAATCCGAATGTTTGTTGGTCCTCGGTTGAAAATCTTTGTCGAATGGTCTGGTCCTCTGTTGGAAGTCCTCGTCCGATGGTGTGGTCGTCTGTGTAAAATCCTGGTCCTAGGGTCTGGTCCTCTGTTGAAAGTCGTGGTCTGATGGTGTGGTCCTCTGGCGATAGCCCTCGTCCGATGTTGTGGTCCTCTGGCGATAGCCCTCGTCCGATGTTGTGGTCCTTTGTTGAAAGTCCTCGTCCGATGGTCTGGTCCTGTGTTGAAAGTCCTCGTCCGCTGGTCTGGTCCTGTGTTGAAAGTCCTCGTCCGATGGTCTGGTCCTGTGCTGAAAGTCCTCGTCTGATTGTCTTCACGTAGTATCTGTTGTAACATAAAATTGAAAATGTTGTTTGAGTGAAATGTCTTTTAAATGAATAAAAAATGTCTTAATTTTGGTGTATTTTATCTGTTATGGTTATTTTTTTCTATGTGTTTGTCTAACTTTATCTACAATCCTGATTTGTTTGCACGACTTTTGTTATTCTTTTTTAAGCTTCTTAGTAAGGCTTGTAGGTTGTGATATATTAAAGAAGAATATTAATTTAGTTTGCTATGTGTTTGTGTGTTTTTTTGTACAATCCTGTTTTGTGCGTACCACTTATTTAGGCTTCTTTGTAAGGCTTATAGGTTGTTAAACATTAACTAAGAATATGAATTTAGTTTGCTATGTGTTTGTGGGAGTTTTTGTACAATCCTGTTTTGTGCGCACCACTTGTGGTATACTTATTTAGCCTTTATTGGGATGGTTATATTTTTTTAAACATGAAATAAGAATATTAATGTAGTTTGCTATGTGTTTGTGTGAGTTTGTCACAATCCTGTTTTGTGCGCACCACTTGTGCTAAAGTTATTTAGTCTTCATTGTACTGGTTATAGGTTGTTAAATATTAGAGAAGAATGTTAATGTAGTTTCCTATGTGTTTGTGTGAGTTTATGTACAATCCTATTAGGTGTGCACCACTTTTGTTGTTCTTATTTAGGCTTCTTTGTAAGTCTTATAGGTTGTTAAACATTGAATAAGAAAGTTAATTTAGTTTGCTATGTGTTTGTGTGAGTTTTTTATAATCCTGTTTTGTGTGTACCACTTTGTTTGTACCATATGTTGCATACTTTGGCCCTCATTCAATTGCATTTTGGCCAATTGAATAGGACTCTAAGGCCCTCATTCAATTGCAATTTTGCCAATTGAATAGGGGTCTAAATAAGCACATCACATATATTTTTTAAAGAAGTTTTTAGTTATTAAGCATCTATCCAAAAGCAAGGTTTTCACTAACTAAAAACTTCTTTAAAAAATATATATTATGTGCTTATTTAGAGCCCTATTCAATTGGCAAAATCGCAATTGAATGAGGGCCTAAAATTTCTTATTTAGAGCCATATTCAATTGGCCAAAATAGCAATTGAATGAGGGCCTTTGGTTGCTGCATTTGCTATATTGTCGGGGCCTCATTCAATTGCGTTTTGGGCAATGGAATAGACGCTCAATATGACCACAGAGCATCTTTTTTTACAGAAGTTTTTAGTTAGTGAACTTGTATCTAAAAGCAAGGTCTTCACTAACTAAAAAGTTCATTAAAAAAATATCCTCTGTGCTTATATAGAGCCCTATTGAAATGGGCAAATCACATTTAAATGAGGCCCTCGGCCATTAAAGATATATAGGTCCTCATTCAATTGCAATTTTGCCAATTGAAGAGGGCTCTATATAAGCACATAACATATTTTTTGACCGAAGTTTTTAGTTAGTGAAGACCTTGATTTTGGATCGAAGTTCATTAACTAAAAATTTCTGTATAAAAAATATGTTATGTGCTTATATAGAGCCCTATTCAATTGGCCAACTCACAATTGAATGAGGCTCATGGTTCGTTTCTTTTTTATACTTAATACTTTACCTTGATTGAAGTGTCGAATGACAGAGGGTCCCCTCCTGCCAATCTTAATCCGCCGGTCTTCTTGTAGTGTCTGTTTGAAAAAGAAAGTGAAATATTTAATTGTATATTTTTTATTTAGCAAAGCATGGGCTTTTTAGCATCTAATGTATTTTTATATCTTACCTGTTCTTCTTTGTTGCTGTTCTTTAAAAGGGATTGTGCTTCACAATGCACGGTGCAAATTGTTGAGTGACGCTGTTGATGCAGAGTCTGTTTGAATATTAAAAGAAGTAGAAAGATTCATCTTTAGGTGATCTATTGAATTGCAGTAAATTAATGTGATTTAAATATACTTCTGTAATTATTTTCAATTAACATTTTTTTTGGGAGGGGGCTACACACATATGTCACATACATGAAGCACATTTCCAGAGTTCAATGTAATTTTTTTGTGTGCGTGTGACATATCACTATACATGAATCATATTTTAATTGTTAAATGAACCTTATTTTTTGTTTTTTCCAACACACATAAATGTGTGTGTGTGAGATGTAACTATAGATGATACATATATGTGCGTGTCACATATCAGTATACATGACTCATATTTTAATATTAAAATTTTTATTTTCTAATGTCATTTAAATGTAGTTGTTTAATTAGTTTGTTTTAACATCATTTTGTTGCAGGGGCAATACGCATAAATGTGCGTGTCACATGTCACTATACATGATACACATATATGTGCGTGTCACATGTCACTATACATAAACCTCTTTTTGATATTGAATTATGTTTTTTGTTTTGTTTTGTTAAATGAACCTTATTTTTTGGGGGGGCCTACACACATAAATGTGCGTGTGACATGTGACTATACATGATAGACATAAATGTGCGTGTCACATGTCACTACATAAATCACATTTTCCTAGTTCATATTTTTTTTTTTGTCCTGTCTTGATAATAAAATGTAATATATTATAGCTTACCTCTCAGTTGTAATTTGCACAATGTAAAGTAGGAAATTATGAAAGAATTGTCTTCTCAAGTAAAAGCAGCAGTTATCTATGAAGTCACTCCGTTCATCACCTGAGGAGAAATGTATTTTTTTGTGTAAAATAGGCAGTATTTATAAACTTGTAGAAAATTCTGCAAAGTTAGACCGTTAGAACGCAATACGCATGCGCTATTTGCGTTCCAGCTTACAATTTGCGTTCCATCCGCCATTTTGTGCGTAGTAGTGGTCAAAATGGTGTTTAATATGATTGTGATACGTTCCGCATAGTATGTGTTTCATTATTGCGAGTAAGTGTAGTATAGTTACGTCTGAAGCCTCGTTTTCGTTTTGTTCGTCGGAAAAATTTTTTATCTCGCTTAGCGATTGTATTAGTGCCATTTTTTGTGTCGCTTAGCAAATTGTTTACTGTCTAAACTCTTTTATTTAGAGTAAAATGAAGGTGTAAGTTGCATTTTTGAGGTCCTGGGTGCTCCCTCTTGGTGTAGGTAAGGTTTTTATGTATGTGCTGTGTGTATGTATTGTGTTTTTAATTTTGTAATGTTCGCGAGTTGCGTCCGAGTGTTGCGAGGCCGTAATGTGTGTGAACGTGTGTCGTATGTTGTTTGCAAGTGTCGTGCTGTAATGTGGGTGTCGTGCTCTTTGGGTTGCGACGTGAAGTTTGCAAGGGTCGCAGTCGCTTTGCGAGGTCCTCAGGTGCTGGCATGGAGCGCCTACGGCACTCCATGCCAGCAACTGAGCCCCTCCCCCAGTGGCCTCGCGTTGTGAGGGACTTGGCTTGCTGCGCGAGCCGCGGCCCTCGCAACGCGAGGCCCGCGGGCTCGCTATGCGAGCCCGCAGCGTTAGCAACAACTAGTACACTCACAACTATATATGTGATATATATATATAATGGGTGCCCCTTCTGGATCGCTACCTTGTCGTGGTGAAGGGGCTTGTACTGTACTTCAAAGAAGCTGTGAGCTATACCATGTAGGGTCTGCCAAGATGGGCAGGTCATGGAAGAGAGGTCAGACAAATCGCGGTCCACTGGAGAAGGAACTGGCAACCCACTCCAGTATCTTTGCTAAGAAAACTTTATGGACAGGCACAACCAGAAACATAACGATATGGCAACGGAAGATGAGCCCCTTAGGTCAGAAGGTGCCTACCATATTACTGAGGAAGAGCAGAGGGCAAGTACAAGTAACACCAGATCTAATGAAGTGGTTGGGCCAAAGCCAAAAGGACACACAGCTGTGGATGTGTCTGGAGGGGAAGGGAAAGTCCGCTGCTGCAAAGACCAATTCAGCATAGGAATGTTAGAACTATGAACAAAGGCAAACTAGATGTGGTCAATAATGAAATGACAAGGTTGAACATTGATATCCTGAGAATTGGTGAACTTAAATGGACTGGAATGAAATGGAGTAGCCATCCTAGCAAATCAAATGGTGGCCAAAGCAGTGCTTGGTTAAAACCCAATAAATGACAGAATGATTTCAATTCAAATTCAAGGCAAGCCATTTAATATCACAGTAGTCCAAGTCTATGCTCCAACCATGGATGCTGAAGAGGCTGAAGTTGTCCAGCCCTACAAAGACATTCAACACGTCATAGATATAATACCAAGAAAATATGTTACTCTCATCATAGGAGATTGGAATGCTAAAGTAGGGAACCAAAGGACACCTGGAATAACTGGCAGGTTTCCCCTTGGAGTACAAAGGTCAGAGATTAGTAGAATTCTGTCAAGATAATTCTCTGGTCGGAGCAAACACCCTCTTCCAAAAGCCTCAGAGACGACTCTACATATGGACATCACCAGATGGACAACATAGAAATCAGATTGACTATATACTTTGCAGCCAAAGATGGAGGAGCTCTATACAGTCAGCAAAAACAACCTGGAGCTGACTGCGGCTCAGACCGTAAGCTTCTTATTGCAAAGTTGAAAATTAAACTGAAGAAAAGAGGGAAAATCACCAGACCAAGTAGATATAAAATAAATAATATCCTTTGTGAATATGCAGTGGAAGTAAAGAATAGATTTAAGGGACTAGACATAGAAGATAGACTGCCTAAAGAACTTTGGACCAAAGTTTGCAACATTATTCAGGAAACAGCAACAAAGAATATCCCTAAAAGAAAGAAAACTAAGAAAGCAAACTGTCTGTCTTATGAGGCTTTGAAAGTAGCCCAGGAAAGAAGAAAAGCGAAAGGTAGTGGAGATAAGAAAAGATTTGTCCAACTGAATGTAAAGAGGTAGAAGAATATAACCGAATGGGTAAATCAAGAGATCTCTTCCAGAAAATTGGGAGCCTAAAAGACACATTTCATGCCAAAGTAGGTGTGATAAAAGACAAAAATGGTAGGGACTTAACAGAAGAAGATCAGATAAAGAAGAGGTGGCAGGAATACTCTGAAGATCTATACAGGAAGGATCTTAACAGCAGTGATGACCTCAATAGTTTGTCTAATGAGCTGGAGCCAGACATCTTGGAGAGTGAAGTGAGATGGGCCCTAGGATGCCTTGCTGATAATAAGGCTGCAGGAGGTGATGGAATCCAAATTGATTCCAGGATGATTCTGTGAAAGTGTTACTTGCCTTATGCCAACATATTTGGAAAACTCAACAATGGCCAATAGACTGGAAAAGGTCAGTCTACATCCCAATCCCCCAAAAAGGAGGGCCAAAGAGTGCTACAATTATCTAACAATTGCACTCATTTCACATGCCAGAAAGGTAATGCTTAAGATCCTACAAGCCCGACTCCAACAATATATGGACCAGGAACTGCCAGATGTGCAAGCCAGGTTCCGCAGAGGAAGAGGCACAAGAGATCAAATTTACTGCTGGTTAATAGAGAAAGCAAGAGAGTTCCAAAAAAAAACATTTACTCCTGCTTCATAGATTATTCTAAAGCCTTTGACTGTGTGGATCGCAACAAAATATGGCCTGTCCTTAAAGAGATGGGAGTACCAGATCATCTCATCCTCCTCCTAAAGAATCTGAATGTTGACCAAGAAGCCACGGCCAGAACAGAACATGGGACAACATAATGGTTCAAGATCGGAAATGGAGTGTGACAAGGTTTTATATTATCACCTTTTTTATTCAACTTATACGCAAAGTGCATCATGCGCAACCCCGGTCTGGATTAATCCAAAGCCCGGATCAATATTGCTGGAAGGAATATCAACAACCTCAGATACGCGGATGATACTACTCTGATGGCTGAAAGTGAGGAGGAACTAAAGGCTTATTGATGAGGGTAAAAGAAGAGAGTGCAAAAGTTGGCCTGCTGCGCAACGTTAAAAAGACGAAGATCATGGCAAACGGCAATCTCACTTCCTGGTAAATAGACGGGGAAAAAGTGGAGGCAGTGACAGATTTTCTTTTCCTTGGATCCAAGTGAAATTAATATGAAATTAAAAGACATTTGCTTCTGGGGAGGAAAGATATGGCAAGCTTGGACAAGCTAGTAAAAAGTAAAGATATTAAACTATCAATAAAGGTACGCATAGTGTGAACTATGGTATTCCCAGTAGTAACTTACGGATGTGAGAGATGGACCATAAAAAAGTCTGAGCGCTATAGAATTGAAGCCTTTGAATTGGGGTGTTGGAGAAGACTGCTCCCTTAGACTGCAGAAAGTAAGGGCGGAGCAAGTGGTGACGGGGGGCAGAGGGAGGCAAGGGTGGGGGCAGATGAATGCAAGGGCGGGCCAAAGGGAGGCAAGGGAAACAGAGGGATGCAAGGGAGACAGAGGGGGCAGAGGGCAGAAGGAGGCAAGGGTGGCCAGAGGGAGTCAAGGGAGACAGAGGGGGCAATGGGGAGCCAGAGGGAGGCAAGGGGAGGCCAGAGTGAGGTGGGGGGGGGGCAGAGGGAGACAAGGTACATAGAAGGAGCCAGAGGGGGTAAGTGGGACAGAGGGGGGCCAGAAGGAGCCAGAGGGGGGTAAGTGGGACAGAGGGGGGCCAGAAGGAGCCAGAGGGAGGCAAGAGGGGGACAGAGGGAGGCAAGGAGGGGCAGAGGGAGGCAAGGGAGACACAGGGGGGCCAGAGGGAGGCAAGGGAAACAGAGGGAGGCAAGGGAAACAGAGGGAGGCAAGGACGGGGCAGAGGGAGGCAAGGGAGATGGGGGGGGGGGGGAAGGAGGCAAGGGGGGGAGACAGAAGGAGGCAAGGGCGGGCCAAAGGGAGGCAATGGGGGGCAGAAGGAGGCAAGGGAGACAGAGGGAGGAGAGGGAATCAGAGGGAGGCAAGGGAGACAGAGGGAAGAAGCAAGAGGGGCAGAGGGAGGCAAGTGAGAACGAGGGGGCAGAGGGAGGGGAGGGCAAAGGGAGGCGGGGGGCAGAAGGAGGCAAGGGTGGCCAGAGGGAGTCAAGGGAGAGAGAGGGGGCAATGGGGAGCCAGAGGGAGGCAAGGGAGACAGAGGGACAAGGGGAGGCCAGAGTGAGGCAAGGGGGGGGGGGGGGCAGGGGGAGACAAGGGACATAGAAGGAGCCAGAGGGGGTAAATGGTACAGAGGGGGGGCAAGATGGACAGAAGGGGTCAGAGGGAGGCAAGAGGGGGACAGAGGGAGGTAAGGGGGGACTGAGGAGTAGGGGGTAAGGGGAGGCAGAGAGGTCCAAGGTGGGCAGTGGGGGTGCTAGAGGGGTGCAAGGGGTTGGTGTATATTTATATACTATGTATGTATATGTTTATATATATATATATATATACCGTATATATAGTTGCGACTTGCCCGTCAAAAAATAGAAGCAATAACATTTTAAGCCAGGCAATGCTGTTTGCCACACAATGCAAGGCTATGGCCCCTCTGAGCACCTTCGGCGCACAACATGAGCCCCGAGCTGAGCGCCTTTGGCGCTCATTGCGAGCCTCTTCCCCAATCTACTTTACAGGCAATCCGCAGCTTTCCTGCTTTGCAATGATCCCCTTCGGTGCTCCCCTTACTGCCTTGGATTAAGTGTTACTGGCTTGCGTTCAATGTTACTGCCTTGTATTAAATGTTTCTGGTAGTGATTAGGGCTTGTATTTACGTCCTTTGTCCTCTTTTTACGTCCTTCGCCTGTGTTTTATGTCCTTCGCCTCGCTTTCATCTTGTTTAATTTTTTTTCACCCGCCATTTTTCTTCTCTCTTTGGCAATTTTCAGTTGTGAAAAAATGAAAAATGTGACTCAAATTAACTTGAAACCTCACTCACAGGCTCCCTGGCTCTCCCCATGTGCTGTGTGTGAGTGTGTAAGTTAATTTGAGTCATATTTGTGTTTGTTTTCAGGTATTTCCATTTCGGCCATTACATTCTTATTTTTGCGAGTCCTGCAGTCCATGGCCTTCATTCAATTGCAATTTGGCCAATTGAATAGGGCTCTAAATAAGCACATAACATATTTTTTTAAAGAAGTTTTTAATTAGTAAACATCTATCCAAAAGCAACCTTTTCACTAACTAAAAACGTCTTTAAAAAAAAATGCTATGTGCTTTTTTAGAGCCCTAATAAATTGGCCAAATTGCAATTGAATGAGGGCCCATGTACGTACTTAGGGTACTAAGTAGTACGGGCCGTCAGTCTCGCGGTTCATAGGGATGTGAACCAGCGGCGCTCATCTGCACCAGCACAATGACCGCCTTTGGCACTCATTGCCGAGCCATAACTATGGTCCTCGCTTCGCAATTTTGACATAGCGTTACCAACAACTTTTGGCAAGCTCGCAATTACAACAACTATATATGTGATATATATATATATATATACATATATATATATATATACACACACACATGCATATATTTGTATATAAATATATAAAGTGTGTGAATTGGTACAGGGGCAGTGTAAAAAAAAATGTTTGCAACTTCTCTCTTCAACGGCTGGGGGGGCAATTTTTTTTTCTGCAACGGGGCCCTCCATTCACTAGCTCCGCCACTGGCAGAAAGATCCAATAAATCAATTCTTCAGGAAATTAAGACAAACTGTTTACTAGAAGGTATGATCATGAGCCTGAAGCTCAAATATTTTGGCCATATCATGAGACAGCAGGATTCCCTAGAAAAGACTGATGCTGGGAAAGATTGAAGGCACAAGAAGAAGGGGACAACAGTGGCATAGATGGATAGATGAGGTCACTGAAGCAATGAACATTAACTTTATGGAGCTCAGAGGGGCAGTGACTGAGAGATGCACCTGGTGTGCTGAGTCACTGAGAGTCGGACGCGGCTGAACGACTAAACAACAACAAGAAATAATGTGTGTGTGTGTATATATATATATATATATATATATATATATATATATATATATAAAAAATGTGGTTGCATAAGTCTGCACACCCTCATAACTGGGGATGTAGCTGTGTTCAGAATTAAGCAATCACATTCCAAATCGTGTTAAATAGGAGTCAACATGCACCTGCCATCATTTAAAGTGCCTCTGATTAACCCCAAATAAAGTTCAGCTGCTCTAGTTGGTCTTTCCTGAAACTTTCTTAGTCGCATCCCACAGCAAAAGCCATGGTCCACAGAGAGCTTCCAAAGCATCAGAAGCATATCATTGTTAAAAGGTATCATTCAGGAGAAGGGTACAAAAGAATTTCCAAGGCATTAGATATACCATGGAACACAGTGAAGACAGTCATCATCAAGTGGAGAAAATATGGCTCCCTCCAAAATTGATGAAAAGACAAGAAGAAAACTGGTCTGGGAGGCTACCAAGAGGCCTACAGCAACATTAAAGGAGCTGCAGGATTATCTGGCAAGTACTGTCTGTGTGGTACATGTGACAACAATCTCCTGTATTCTTCATATGTCTGGGCTATGGGATAGAGTGGCAAGACGAAAGCCTTTTCTTACAAAGAAAAACATCCAAGCCAGGCTACATTTTGCAAAAACACATCTGGAGTCTCCCAAAAGCATGTGGGAAAAGGTGTTATGGTCTGATGAAACCAAGGTTGAACTTTTTGGCCATAATTCCAAAAGATATGTTTGGCCCAAAAACAACACTGCACATAACCAAAAGAACACCATACCCACAGTGAAGCATGGTGGTGGCAGCATCATGCTTTGGGGCTGTTTTTCTTCAGCTGGAACAGGGGCCTTAGTTAAGATAGAGGGAATTATGAACAGTTCCAAATACCAGTCAATATTGGCACAAAACCTTCAGGCTTGTGCTAGAAAGCTGAACACGAAGAGGAACTTCATCTTTCAGCATGACAACGACCCAAAGCATACATCCAAATCAACAAAGGAATGGCTTCACCAGAAGAAGATTCAAGTTTTGGAATGGCCCAGCCAGAGCCCAGACCTGAATCTGATTGAAAATCTGTGGGGTGATCTGAAGAGGGCTGTGCACAGAAGATGCCCTCGCAATCTGACAGATTTGGAGTGTTTTTGCAAAGAAGAGTGGGCAAATCTTGCCAAGTCAAAATGTTCCATGCTGATAGACTCATACCCAAAAAGACTGAGTGCTGTAATAAAATCAAAAGGTGCTTCAACAAAGTATTAGTTTAAGGGTGTGCATACTTATGCAACCATATTATTTTATTTTTATATTTTTTCTTCCCTCTACCTAAAAGATTTCAGTTTGTTTTTCAATTGGGTTGTACAGTTTATAGGTCACATTAAAGGTGGAAAAAGTTCTGAAATTATTTATCTTTGTCTCATTTTTTACAACACAGAAACCTGACATTTTAACAGTGGTGTGTAGACTTTTTATATCCACTGTATATACCGTATTTATCGGCGTATAGCATGCACTTTTTCTCCCTGAAAATAGGGGGCAAATGATAGGTGCGTGTTATACGCCGATATTCCCTCCCCCCTCCTCATCCTCAACCTCCCTCCTCACTCTAAACCCCCTCCTCATTCTAAACCCCTCCCCCTCCTCAACCTAAAACCCCCTCCTCCTCAACCTAAACCCCCCTTAATACCTCCCCCTCACCTGCTTCTGCTCCGGCCTCCGCCCCGCTCTTTGACCCGGTGACGTCACATGCGCGCCACGTCATTAGCATATACTGGGTGAAATAATAATTTGGAGAAGGAGAGAGTGAATCGGGATGGGATCAGGGAACCAAAAATTGATGACAATGAAGCAAGGGGAGCAAAAATAAAGAGGCGGAGAGTATCTGGGTGGGATTAGGGGACCAGGGAGGGGAGCAAAAGGAAAAATGGAGCCACAACCTGGTTGCGTAGGGGATTGGAAAGGGAAAAACAGTGGGGAATTAGGGAGAGAAGATAGATAAGGGCCCAGACACAAAAAGGGAGAAATAAAAGGAGGTGGGAAATTATGGATGGTGGAAACGTGTTTGAGTAGCTAGGTAAGAAATGTGTCGTTGCGTATATATGGTGGAGAAAGTACGCAGGTGAGGGGGGATGGTTTGAGTATTCAGGGGAAAGGTACATTTTTAAGGAAACACATCAGATATTAGAACAGTGGTGGTCAGCCTGTTTCCCTTGAAGGGCCGCATATGTGGCCCATAAGTCCTTAAAAGGGCCGCACGAGGGGTGTGGACATTTTTATTTCATGAATACCCTAATGGTAATATCACTGGAGAAAATAGGTGATTTGAAGAATAAGAATATGTTTTCAGGAGAACTAGACAAGATTATTTGCTGTTTCTGGAGGAATAAAATGGACTGTGTATGGCTGAAAAGGACATGCTGGGGGTCTGGAGGTATCTGTTGCCCACCACTCACAGTAGTTCTGAAGGGCAATAACTTCCTGAAAGGAGGTCTGCAAGTACAGCTCGTCTTATCCTGTTGGGGATGGTCATTCTGCTCCTCTACAGAGTTCTATTTATATAAAATGTCAGACTTTCAACATAATTGAAGAAAGATCTTGCACAAATCCGTGATTCCTTTCGTTCCCCCAAGGTTTCTAAAAATTTTAGGAACCAACCCAAAATGTATTCTCCATTTAAAGTAAAAATAAATGCTATATTTATTTATAGGGGCCGGAACATAGAATGGGAAGGTGGGATTCCATAAAATGAACTATTTTTGTTCCCAGTAACATCTACAAAGACACCTACCAAAAAGTAGAATCAGTGTACTGAGGCCAAACAGTTAACAATACATAATTCCACTTTAAAGCTGCCCTACAAGGACGACGTATCAAATGCTTGCTTGTTCCTCAGCAAGTTCTCCTTTACAGATAATACCTCAGGATCCTCCCCATCTCCTAATGATATGTTTTCTCACTTGATTAAAGAAGAAGAGCATGCCCACTTGGGTAAATAATAGTCAAAGTGTTAAGCTCATTTTCATGCCAAGTGGGCATGCAATTCTTTCTTATCAGCCTCAACTGCCAGAGATAATTAAAAGACCATATTCTGAGGAGGGGCTAGCCAGCAGACTGGAAGGCTGCACGTCGTGTGGGCTCTGCACCACAGCTATCAAATTTAGGGCATAAACTTCCTAATTACTTAATTGCATAAATCTGCAGGCTTCTGGGAGCTCATCTACCCACAAAGATCGTGGGGTCCAGCTCTACTTTACCCCAAAATCGCAGCATTTGGCAGGCTGCACGGCCTCCCACAGCAGACTGTGCTGGAGCGCATGGAAGCACAACAAACCCTCCCCCCCTACCCCCGGGGGAGTCCCGACGGACGGCCAGCCACACGAGCCGCGTTACCCGGACTTCAGAGGAGTCCCCCGTCCAAGCTCACACAGAGTCCCAGCGGCTGTGCTGGCGCTGCCGCACTGATATAACAAGAGGCCGTAACAGAGTGAGTACAGGGGCACCGGGGACTGGAGAGACACCCAAAAGGCTAGAGAGACCAGAGGCCGGAGGGGTGAGTGGCCTGAAGGTGGGGTGCGATAGGAGGTCCAGAGACCGGGGAGCAAGGGGCGACGGCCCGGGGGCCTCTACCCCCTATGAAAGAGGCGCTGCCTCGTGGGAGCGGCCATCTTGCCCGCCAGGCCTTCCAGGCCTTGCAGATCAGCAGTACACCGCGATCCCCCAGGGCCCTAAAGCATCAACAGGGAGCACATACAGGGGTCACTACAGGCAAGAAAGCAGGGAGGATTACACTTCAAAGCAGGTAACCCCCTCTTACCCCAGATTTACAAAGCCCGCGAATCTGCGGCCGCCATCTTGCGGCGCGAATTTCAAATCTAGACAGAGAAAGCAGATACTGCTAAGAGAGGCTTGATGCAACACAGAACCCTCCCAAAAAGGGGGGAAAAAAAGAGCCCTCACCATATTTTATTACATACTTATTTTTTTTTTTTATGCAAGTGGCATATCAAAAGATTCTGAGAAGTTATGATGCTAGAGGACATTACAATCTGGCTAAGGGTCTCACTATAAGGCTTAAAGGCCCCAACTTGATTTATATGTAATAATAACAGATTGGAAAAGTTTGCCTGCAGCTCGTGTTTGTCTAAAAGACTGGATTGCCCTGCTATGTGGTGTTGAAAGGCTCCATGACTCTGACACTAGTGTGCTAATACGGACACCCGGTGGACACTCTAAGAATAGCGCATCCAAATCACAAACTGCACTAATCTGTAAGCATTTTCTGTTCAAGGAAGTTTTTTCTCTAACCTTAATTCAGATGAAGAGCCCCTACCCTGGGAACTCATATTATACAGCACTGGGACAGGGATTGGTGATCTCGGAGGCATTAAAGGAACGACAAATTCCCTTACTCAAGGCGTTCGTCATGCCCCAGAGGACACTGGGCCAGAGAGGATCAACACGCCCTGGGGGCAGCCTGACCGTGGCTCCTATGCATGCATGAGGCTGGCAGCCACTAAGCCATCCATGAGTAATTAACTACTTTAACACTATACCAACCCATTACCCTCTAACCCAGCTAACAGACTGGTCCATGTCCTTAAACTTGAATCTCTACCCTCCTTAAAAGATGGCAAGTCGCAGTACTAGCAAAGTACAAAAAAAACAGACTGGAAAGGGAATCCAGGAGTTATATAAACCACCTGACGCAAGCCGCAACCCAAGTCCGAGTCCTAACTCGGAACATCCGGACTCGCCGGCCCAAGCGGCAGCGCAGAGCTCACAACCAGTTCAAATGGAACTAACGGACGGCACCCTGTCCAAAATCAAGCAGATCTTGCAAGCTGAAATCAAGCACGCAGTAGATTACCTCAGGATCCTCCCCATCTCCTAATGATGTTTTCTCACTTGATTAAAGAAGAAGAGCATGCCCACTTGGGTAAATAATAGTCAAAGTGTTAAGCTCATTTTCATGCCAAGTGGGCATGCAATTCTTTCTTATCAGCCTCAACTGCCAGAGATAATTAAAAGAGCATATTCTGAGGAGGGGCTAGCCAGCAGACTGGAAGGCTGCACGTCGTGTGGGCTCTGCACCACAGCTATCAAATTTAGGGCATAAACTGCCTAATTACTTAATTGCACAAATCTGCAGGCTTCTGGGAGCTCATCTACCCACAAAGATCGTGGGGTCCAGCTCTACTTTACCCCAAAATCGCAGCATTTGGCAGGCTGCACGGCCTCCCACAGCAGACTGTGCTGGAGCGCATGGAAGCACAACAGATCCTCCCCCCCTACCCCCGGGGGAGTCCCGACGGACGGCCAGCCACACGAGCCGCGTTACCCGGACTTCAGAGGAGTCCCCCGTCCAAGCTCACACAGAGTCCCAGCGGCTGTGCTGGCGCTGCCGCACTGATATAACAAGAGGCCGTAACAGAGTGAGTACAGGGGCACCGGGGACTGGAGAGACACCCAAAAGGCTAGAGAGACCAGAGGCCGGAGGGGTGAGTGGCCTGAAGGTGGGGTGCGATAGGAGGTCCAGAGACCGGGGAGCAAGGGGGGACGGCCCGGGGGCCTCTACACCCTATGAAAGAGGCGCTGCCTCGTGGGAGCGGCCATCTTGCCCGCCAGGCCTTCCAGGCCTTGCAGATCAGCAGTACACCGCGATCCCCCAGGGCCCTAAAGCATCAACAGGGAGCACATACAGGGGTCACTACAGGCAAGAAAGCAGGGAGGATTACACTTCAAAGCAGGTAACCCCCTCTTACCCCAGATTTACAAAGCCCGCGAATCTGCGGCCGCCATCTTGCGGCGCGAATTTCAAATCTAGACAGAGAAAGCAGATACTGCTAAGAGAGGCTTGGTGCAACACAGAACCCTCCCAAAAAGGAAAAAAAAAGAGCCCTCACCATATTTTATTACATACTTTTTTTTTTTTTTATGCAAGTGGGATATCAAAAGATTCTGAGAAGTTATGATCCTAGAGGACATTACAATCTGGCTAAGGGTCTCACTATAAGGTTTAAAGGCCCCAACTTGATTTATATGTAATAATAACAGATTGGAAAAGTTTGCCTGCAGCTCGTGTTTGTCTAAAAGACTGGATTGCCCTGCTATGTGGTGTTGAAAGGCTCCATGACTCTGACACTAGTGTGCTAATACGGACACCCGGTGGACACTCAAAGAATAGCGCATCCAAATCACAAACTGCACTAATCTGTAAGCATTTTCTGTTCAAGGAAGTTTTTTCTCTAACCTTAATTCAGATGAAGAGCCCCTACCCTGGGAACTCATATTATACAGCACTGGGACAGGGATTGGTGATCTCGGAGGCATTAAAGGAACGACAAATTCCCTTACTCAAGGTGTTCGTCATGCCCCAGAGGACACTGGGCCAGAGAGGATCAACACGCCCTGGGGGCAGCCTGACCGTGGCTCCTATGCATGCATGAGGCTGGCAGCCACTAAGCCATCCATGAGTAATTAACTACTTTAGCACTATACCAACCCATTACCCTCTAACCCAGCTAACAGACTGGTCCATGTCCTTAAACTTGAATCTCTACCCTCCTTAAAAGATGGCAAGTCGCAGTACTAGCAAAGTACAAAAAAAACAGACTGGAAAGGGAATCCAGGAGTTATATAAACCACCTGACGCAAGCCGCAACCCAAGTCCGAGTCCCAACTCGGAACATCCGGACTCGCCGGCCCAAGCGGCAGCGCAGAGCTCACAACCAGTTCAAATGGAACTAACGGACGGCACCCGGTCCAAAATCAAGCAGATCTTGCAAGCTGAAATCAAGCACGCAGTAGATTACCTCAGGATCCTCCCCATCTCCTAATGATATGTTTTCTCACTTGATTAAAGAAGAAGAGCATGCCCACTTGGGTAAATAATAGTCAAAGTGTTAAGCTCATTTTCATGCCAAGTGGGCATGCAATTCTTTCTTATCAGCCCCAACTGCCAGAGATAATTAAAAGACCATATTCTGAGGAGGGGCTAGCCAGCAGACTGGAAGGCTGCACGTCGTGTGGGCTCTGCACCACAGCTATCAAATTTAGGGCATAAACTGCCTAATTACTTAATTGCATAAATCTGCAGGCTTCTGGGAGCTCATCTACCCACAAAGATCGTGGGGTCCAGTTCTACTTTACCCCAAAATCGCAGCATTTGGCAGGCTGCACGGCCTCCCACAGCAGACTGTGCTGGAGCGCATGGAAGCACAACAGATCCTCCCCCCCTACCCCCGGGGGAGTCCCGACGGACGGCCAGCCACACGAGCCGCGTTACCCTGACTTCAGAGGAGTCCCCCGTCCAAGCTCACACAGAGTCCCAGCGGCTGTGCTGGCGCTGCCGCACTGATATAACAAGAGGCCGTAACAGAGTGAGTACAGGGGCACCGGGGACTGGAGAGACACCCAAAAGGCTAGAGAGACCAGAGGCCGGAGGGGTGAGTGGCCTGAAGGTGGGGTGCGATAGGAGGTCCAGAGACCGGGGAGCAAGGGGCAACGGCCCGGGGGCCTCTACACCCTATGAAAGAGGCGCTGCCTCGTGGGAGCGGCCATCTTGCCCGCCAGGCCTTCCAGGCCTTACAGATCAGCAGTACACCGCGATCCCCCAGAGCCCTAAAGCATCAACAGGGAGCACATACAGGGGTCACTACAGGCAAGAAAGCAGGGAGGATTACACTTCAAAGCAGGTAACCCCCTCTTACCCCAGATTTACAAAGCCCGCGAATCTGCCGCCGCCATCTTGTTGCGCGAATTTCAAATCTAGACAGAGAAAGCAGATACTGCTAAGAGAGGCTTGATGCAACACAGAACCCTCCCAAAAAGGAAAAAAAAAGAGCCCTCACCATATTTTATTACATACTTTTTTTTTTTTTATGCAAGTGGGATATCAAAAGATTCTGAGAAGTTATGATCCTAGAGGACATTACAATCTGGCTAAGGGTCTCACTATAAGGCTTAAAGGCCCCAACTTGATTTATATGTAATAATAACAGATTGGAAAAGTTTGCCTGCAGCTCGTGTTTGTCTAAAAGACTGGATTGCCCTGCTATGTGGTGTTGAAAGGCTCCATGACTCTGACACTAGTGTGCTAATACGGACACCCGGTGGACACTCTAAGAATAGCGCATCCAAATCACAAACTGCACTAATCTGTAAGCATTTTCTGTTCAAGGAAGTTTTTTCTCTAACCTTAATTCAGATGAAGAGCCCCTACCCTGGGAACTCATATTATACAGCACTGGGACAGGGATTGGTGATCTCGGAGGCAATAAAGGAACAACAAATTTCCTTACTCAAGGCGTTCGTCATGCCCCAGAGGACACTGGGCCAGAGAGGATCAACACGCCCTGGGGGCAGCCTGACCATGGCTCCTATGCATGCATGAGGCTGGCAGCCACTAAGCCATCCATGAGTAATTAACTACTTTAGCACTATACCAACCCATTACCCTCTAACCCAGCTAACAGACTGGTCCAGGTCCTTAAACTTGAATCTCTACCCTCCTTAAAAGATGGCAAGTCGCAGTACTAGCAAAGTACAAAAAAAACAGACTGGAAAGGGAATCCAGGAGTTATATAAACCACCTGACGCAAGCCGCAACCCAAGTCCGAGTCCTAACTTGGAACATCCGGACTCGCCGGATCAAGCGGCAGCGCAGAGCTCACAACCAGTTCAAATGGAACTAACGGACGGCACCCGGTCCAAAATCAAGCAGATCTTGCAAGCTGAAATCAAGCACGCAGTAGATGACCTACGGTCAGACATCAAGTCCCTGACCCAGAGGCTGCAGGGCCTGGAGGAAAGCACCGACCAAATTGTGGAGGCCCAAGCACTTGATAAGCAGGATATATTGCAGAATGCGTCTAAGATCCAGATACTGGAAGACAAAGTGGAGGACCTGGAGAATAGATCCCGCAGACATAACATCAGATTAAGGGGGGCTCCCAATAAAATAACGGACGTTTTGCAGTACTCTAGAGATTTTATCAGCATGATCCTTCCATCGGTCGAGGAATCAGATTGGACAATAGAAAGAGCTCACAGAGCGATGGGGTCATCTAGGGACCAAAATACACCCAAAGACATCATCATCAGATTTACACAGCAAAAAGCCAGGTATTTAATTCTAGCTGAAACGAGATTAAGAAAAGAAATCGTAGGTCCAGACGGCACCAAGATCCAAGTTTATATGGACCTTTCACCCTCTACCTTGCTGAGGAGAAGGGAGATGAGACCCACACTAAGAGTACTCTCCCACTATAAAATACCGTATAGATGGGGGTTCCCACTCGCCCTTTTGTTCACGTATAAAGGAAAATCTTTCAGGGTGATATCACTGGAGGAAAGCCAAAGCCTTTTAACCAGACTGAGACTCGTGCCTGAGGATTCAGAGGAGGAAAGCTCCTTCCTTCAGGCGGACTTGAGGCAGATCAGGAGGGGTTCAGAGAACCCGCTGCCTCAAAGATCAAGATCAAAGTCCAGTTCCAACCATGTGAGGGACGTCAAACATCGGGAGCAGGGGGTGACGGAGGACCCTGTATCCTAAAAAAATTTCCAAGTCCACACTCTTGCTCTATAAGTTTTTCCATACTGTCCCCCGAGGCTGGACTTTACCTCGGGATTGGAAAGAGGAAACCCGATTCTCCAGACTCTTCGCACACGCTGGGACATTGAGCACACTACAGACTCTACCTCAGTATTGTATCTTGGTTTGTGCATATGTTTAGCGGGAGCATATAGGGGCTAGAGGCCAGGCTTAACTTGAGGAGATGTTATCTCATGCAGGGTTTCTTTACTCTTATAAAATCTATTTAGCCAGCAGTGGGTAATGGGTTAAATTGTTCTTCTAAAATGTTTTTCTATTTGTTTTCATATTGTTCTCTACCTCGCTTAGTACTGCATATATTTTATTGAGTACTCAGGATGGCTACCTTAGGTAGCTAAGTTTCATGACAACCAGGGGCTTAGTGCCCAAGATATGGCTAATATTATTATGGTTAATGTTAATTGATAGTTTTCTCCCTGTAGGAATAATTAGGGGGGGTAGGTTCCCTTACCTTAATCCTATCGGAATGACTATATGTAGTAGTCAAGGGAGGATTCACTGTCATAGTAGGTTTATTACTGAGATACTAAATTGTACTGATACTGTTTTTTGTTTTTTTACATGTAATACCGCTTGTGCCTGGCGGGTCAAGAATTGCCTGGAGTCGTCCGCGTCTGGAGCGAGTTGTGGTGGGCATGTCCCGGACCGGCTGGTATGGGAAACGGGAGCTGAGGCAGAGTGGTCCGCGTGGGGTAACTTTCCAGAGACTTTTACACACCTAGAGTACAGACAACCATGACGGATCACCCACATAATATAATAACACATAATGTAAAAGGCTTCAATGCCCCGTTTAAAAGGCGTAAAGCCTTCCTCTTTTATAAAAAAATCAAACCCTCTATAATTTTTTGGCAAGAAACTCACTTTGCATCAGATAAAGTCCCGAATTCCTCCACAAGGATTACCCAAATTTTTATACTTGTTCACAACAAACCAAGAAAGCAGGTATGGCCATTCTCCTTCACAAGAACCTCCCCTTCAAGCTAGAGAAGCAGGTAAAGGATAAGGAGGGTAACTTCCTTATAATTACAGGTACGGTTCTTGAACTTAAGGTCTCCCTGGTGAATTTATATGCCCCCACGGTTAATCCGCACAACACGCTAATCAAACTTTTGAACCTCTTGAAGCAAGAGGACAGAGGGAAAATTATCATAGGGGGGGACCTAAACCTGGCGCTTCAGCCATTCCTGGATAGGTCAGGGACACCCTCGTACACCAGGGATGCGAGAAAACTTAACGTCATACATGCCCTACTTAAAGAACTGGACTTAATAGATGCCTGGAGGGGTTACATCCTTCTGAAAGACAATACACATTCTTTTCCCCTACACATAACACATACTCCAGGATTGATGCCTTGTTAATCAACTCCTCACTGTTCAATAGCACATCAGATGCCCAAATTTTACCCTGCCCATGGTCAGACCAGGCGTTGATATCTTGTAAATTAAGTTTAAGCCAAAATAATCCCCACATCCACGCTTGGCGTCTGAACGACAAGTTGATCACGTGCTCAGAGATACGGGCCCAAATAGATGAGGAAATTAACACCTTCTTCGTTCTGAACGATATTCCTGAGACGGAAATAGGATGGTCCTGGGTTGCCCTTAAGGCTTACATCAGAAGGATAATCATTAAAATCTCAGCGGCATATAGGAAGAAACTACTTAGCAAAGAAAACAAACTCTTCCAGAAATTACAAAAGTTGGAAAAGTTAAACCAGAGTAAATTCACCAGGAAAACACAAACCGTCATAAATCGAACCAGATCAGAATTAGACACCATTCTGGCAGAAAGAACCGAGAAGGCCATTAGAAAAACGAGACATAAATTTTACTGTCAAATTAACAAGCCCTCTCCTATGCTGGCCAGGAGACTAAATTTTAGGAATAACTCTGCGCGCATTCACCAGCTTAGGGACGTGAGGGGGGAAATTACTATGAAACAGGATGAGATCAAAGAAACATTCAGAAAGTATTTTCTGAATTATATTTAGTATTTTCATTTTTTATTTAGGTATTAAAATTACTCCGGAGATCACTGGCCTGTACCAGTCCAACTATGTTCCGCTATACAAGTCCCTGAATCAAGACTTGTTGAAGTGGAATAAGTATCATCTCTCTTGGTCGGGGAGGATAAATGCAATAAAAATGAATATTCTCCCCAGGATCCTGTACTTTTTCAGGACTCTGCCTATTCAGGTACATATGAGAGACTTGGCCAGCTTCTAAAAGGCAATATTCAGATTTATTTGGAATTACAAGCGCCCTAGAATAGGGAAAGCAATTATGATGAGGAGAAGATCCTCTGGAGGCTTGGGCTGTCCCGGCCTCCCTAAATACTTCAGGGCAGCCCAGATTTCTTTCTTGCCCCAGGCGCATTCGGCAGAACACCAGCCACTTTGGGTCTTTGTAGAAAACTACCAAATTGCACCATTAAAATGGGATACTCTTATATGGGACCCTTCTTCCCCGTTGCCCTCAAAGCTGGCTCGAAACAACCCGATGATAGCCCTGTCTCTGAGGGAATGGGAAAGAGCTAACATCAGTAGACAGCTAATCCCCAATATCTCTTTGCTAACCACTACACTCCCTTCCCCAAGCACCCTTGATGAGATGGGTACGTTCTCCAAAGATTGGTGGATCTCACGGAAGTTAGATAGGTTTGGAAGCTGGGTTAGAGAGGGTGCAGTACTAAATACTAGGAGTTTTATGGAAACGTACAATCTCCCACCCAGAGAATACTTCAACTACAACAAAATTCATCACAATGTCACCATTAAACTCCGTAAATGGGGTCCGCCAAGTTCAACTTGGTTCACACTAATATGTAATAAAGCCCCACTAACTAGGGGAATATTGGGGGAACTGTACGCTATATCCAACTCTAATGACATGGCTAGCAAGCCCAAGCATGTTAAGCAATGGGAACAAGATATGGGAGTAGAATGGGACATGAGCAGGTGGTCCAAAATTAGCCTGGAACTGACGAAAGGCTCCAGATACTTTAGCCATATGGAAACATCAGCCAAAGTTTTATTTAGAACCTATTACACGCCAGACAGGCTACACAAAATTGACCCTAATATCTCTCCTGAGTGTTTTAGAGGGTGTATCACAGGAGGTTCCTTCCGCCATATCTGGTGGGACTGCCCAATTGCTCAATCATTGTGGCACAAGGTGGCCGAACTGGCCTCTAACACACTTAAAACAAAAATACATCCCGAGATGGGAACATGTCTCCTAGGGCTTCCAGTACAAAACTTACGTATTCACCAAAATAAGTGGCTTCAATTTATCATGTTGGCGGCTAAAAGCAGTCTGGCAGGAAATTGGCGGAAGAATACACTAGATATCCACTCAGTCGTTAACAAAATCAACTTTATTATGACATTTGAACATATGACGGCAACTTTAAACGATACGGTGGCTGTTTATAAGGAAATATGGGGTGACTGGAGCGGGACGGAACACTCATTCCAGATACACTGACGGTAGTGCACCGATCGAAAGGGGGAGGCAGATAATAGCTGGTACGGTCTGGGACAGGGCTCTCCATGGTACCTCGTTTGAGGTCGCTGCGGACGTGGACGGTAAGAAAGGTAGTAAGCAATTTCTGTAAAACGTAATGTTGAAAGGCACACGTTAATTTGTGTTAAGTTATGTTATATTTTTGTTAGTTAAAATTGTTTTAATTTCTGAAATAAGTAACCATACAGGATATCTAGCAAATGCGAGACATAGATAGAGTATTTAAGCACGGGTAACTTACCTAACCTGTTATAGGTTGCATACATAGGCTATCTTAATAATAGAAAAAGGAAAAAGGCGGACGGTGACACACGGAATTGACATATGTATTTTATCTTGGGCTAGCACAAATGTATACGAAGAAAATCATAAAGTGTGGGGGACCTGCGTGTCGCTCCTTGTTTTCAAATGTGCTTGTCTTGTGAATGTGTCAATAAAAATGTTATGAAAAAAAAAAAAGACCATATTCTTAAAATGTACACTTGAAAACAATCAACATATTTTTAAAATGTAAAAAATATAGAGCCTCTGATTTGTTACCTTTTATATGAAAAAAGTAACTTGGCCGCCAAAAAATTACGGTATCGTAGAATATTACTTGGAACTGTCTGTGCTGTCGCTTTGTGTTATGTGGTGAGCATGCTGTCTCTCTCTGTGCGCCGTCTCTCTCTGTGCAATGTCTTTCTGTGCGCTGTGCTCTCTTTGTGCTGTCTGTGTGTGTTATATGGCGGGCATGCTATCTCTCTCTCTCTCTGTTTGTATGTTGTCGCTCTATGCTGTCTATGTGTGTTATGTGGTGAGTATGCTGTCTGTCTCTGTGCTCTCTCTCTCTCTGTCCTGTGTCTCTCTCTGTGACCGCTTTCTCTCATGTCTCTCTCTCTGTCCTGTCTCTCTCTCTCTCTCACTCTCATGTGCACTCTCTCTGTGCACTTCCTCTCTGTGCTGTCTCTGTGTGTGTCTCTGTGCTGTCTCTCTCTGCTGTGTCTATCGGTAGGCTATCTGTATCTGTGCTCTGTCTCTCTCCTGTGTCTCTCTCTTTCTGCACTTTCTCTCTCTGTCCTGTGTCTGTCTCTTTCTCTCTGCACTTTCTCTATCTCCTTCAGTCCTGTGTCTCTCTGTCCTGCGTATCTTTGTCTCTCTCTGTCCTGTGTCTGTCTCTCTCTGCTGTGCTCTCTCTCTCTGCACTTTCTCTCTCTCCCTCTGCCCTGTGACTCTCTGTCCTGTGTCTGTCTCTCTCTCTCCCTCTGTCCTATGTCTGTCTCTCTCTCTCCCTCTGTCATGTGTCTGTCTCTCTCTGTCCTGTGCCTGTCTCTCTCTCTGTGACTTTCTCTCTCTCCCTCTGCCCTGTGTCTCTCTGTCCTGTGTCTTTCTCTCTCTCTGCTGTGCTCTCTCTCTGTGCACTTTCTCTCTCTCCCTCTGCCCTGTGTCTGTCTGTCCTGTGTCTGTCTCTCTGTCCTGTGCCTGTCTCTCTCTCTCTCTGCTGTGCTCTCTCTCTCTGCACTTTCTCTCTCTCCCTCAGTCCTGTCTCTCTCTGTCCTGTATCTGTCTCTCTGCACTTTCTCTCTCTCTCTCTCTCCTGTGTCTCTCTGTCTCTCTCTGCACTTTCTCTCTCTCCCTCTGCCCTGTGTCTCTCTGTCCTGTCTCTCTCCCTCTGTCCTGTGTCTCTCTGTCCTGTGTCTGTCTCTCTCTGTGTGCACTTTCTCTCTCTCCCTCTGTCCTGTGTCTCTCTGTCCTGTGTCTGTCTCTCTCTCTGTGCACTTTCTCTCTCCCTCTGCACTTTCTCTCTCCCTCTGCCCTGTGTCTGTCTCTCTCTGTCCTGTGTCTGTCTCTCTCTGTCCTGTGACTGTATCTCTCTCTCTGTGCACTTTCTCTCTCTCCCTCTGTCCTGTCTCTCTCTGTCCTGTGTCTGTATCTCTCTCTCTCTCTCTCTCTCTCTCTGCTGTGCTCTCTCTCTGTGCACTTTCTCTCTCTCCCTCTGCCCTGTGTCTCTCTGTCCTGTGTCTGTCTCTCTCTGTGTGCACTTTCTCTCTCCCTCTGCCCTGTCTCTCTCCCTCTGTCTGTCTCTCTCTGTCCTGTGTCTCCCACAGCTCATCTTCCAAAGGTGGGTGTACATCTTGGATTTCTAGGAAGTTTGTATCTGCAGAATGGGAATGTGGGAGCTACAACTGCCAGAGTCTCAGCTGGACTAAAGGGAAGCTCATTAGTTTACAAGGACAGACCCTTCTGAGAAAGTAAGAGAACCTCAAAATGTATCCCAGCGATAAAGAACACTTCCATATAAAAGTTGCAAGGTGCTTTTGTGGATACCAAGGAGAAAAAAAACATTCCAAGGAAACCTCTTACCCCATAGTACCGCTGGGGGCATTTTCTACAGTACTTTTATAATTCAATGGCAAACTCAAAACTTACTATACATTGCATTACCCATTTTTGTCTAAATAAGATAAATCCTGAGAAATTCAGTATTATTTATGCGGCATTTGCATACAAACAGGCAGCTCCTGAATATTAATTAGCTGTGTTAATGTGCTAATTAGAATCAGGATCTGCTTGTCTGCGTGGTGATCAAATGTTTTCATTCAGTTTGAAAACATCCCACAAACAAGCACACCGAGCCGCACATTAGCCACAAAAACAATGCCCCATCTTCCAAGAAGGATTTGCTATAGATAAAAAAAACAGCTAGTACAATGTATAGCTAGTTTTGCTGATGCTCTATTGTGAAACCAGTTTCCTGGAGGGGTGACAGTGTCCCTTTAAATCTAAGTTTTCCATTCTATGCATTTCATCAGCTATTTATATTGATATTACAGCTTCCTTACGGTTCCCTGGTGGTTAGGGTTTGCTTTTACCGCTGTGACCGGGGTTCGTTCCAGTGAGGAAGCCAAGAGGTCACACCACCCTGAAGCCAAGCAGGGTTTGGCATGGTCAGTACTTCAATGGGAGACCACCTAGGAATACCAGGAGCTGTATGCTGTGGCCCTCTGGAGAAGGAAATGGCAACCCACTCCAGTATCTCTGCCATGAATACCAAGTGTATCAGCACAGTGATTTGATGCATGGGGTCACAGAAAGTTGGACATGACTAAACGACACAAACAACTCTGGCACAATACCCATAAACTTTAACCCACTTTTTTTATTTTATTTAGTGTTTTTGGAAAATATTAGTGTGAGTAATACAGTCCTGTTCTACTACAGTGCAGCAAAGCAAAAATGCAATTTTGTCTTTTTTATTTTTTTTTATTTATGCAAAACTTGTGTTTTGTTTTTTTTTTTTTGTATGAAAAAGGGACTTTCATTAGCTTTTGAATATTTTAGTTATCACTCACCCTCTGACTCACATAAAGTGCGGTAAAAATTATGCGAATTCAGTGACTTGCCTTAAAGGCCCCTCTGTACTTGGGCGCAGTACAGTTTTCCAACATGATAACGACCCCAAACACACCTCCAAGACGACCACTGCCTTGCTACAGAAGTTGAACGTAAAGGTGATGGACTGGCCAAGCATGTCTCCAGACCTAAACCCTATTGAGCATCTGTGGGTCATCCTCAAATGGAAGGTGAGGAGCGCAAGGTCTCTAACATTCACCAGCTCCGTGATGTCATCATGGAGGAGTGGAAGAGGACTCCAGTGGCAACCTGTGAAGCTCTGGTGAACCCCATGCCCATGATGGTTAAGGCAGTGCTGGAAAATAATGGTGGCCACACAAAATATTGACACTTTGGGCCCAATTTGGACATTTCCACTTAGGGGTACTCACTGTTGTTGCCAAAGCTTTAGACATTAATGGCGGTGTGTTGAGTTATTTTGAGGGGACAGCACATTTACACTGTTATACCGGCTGTACACTTACTACTTTACATTGTAGCAGAGGGGCATGTCTTCAGTGTTGTCACATGAAAAGGTATAATAAAATATTTACATGCGAGGGGTGTACTCACTTTTGTGAGAGAGAGAGAGTGTGAGAGAGTGTGTGCGTGTGCGTGTCTTATGGCCACTGTATAAAACAGCTATTTCCATTGTACAGTGGCTATTTAATTCTCTATGTGCACATATACGGATAAATACAATCAGACCTTTTTTTACTATTTAATCTACTGTATATACCGGGGCACGGCTGGGGAGACTATAATGTTGTCACAGAATGCACATTGCCATAAAATTCCTGGAAGTCTATTAGCAAATATCTGACTAATAAAAGATAACTTTTAAAGCAGAATCAGAACAATCCCAAAGCGCTGGACAGGAATAATTCATATACAGGGCTGACTCAAGTTGATTAGGCGTCCCATATAAGTAACAAGTGCAGGAAAATGAAACTCCTACTTGGGGAAACTATCTAGAAGTTTAGTGTGGACGAAGTCAAGGTCAGTTTTATAATTTTAAGATAAACACACAGAGTTACTACAATCAAAAGATAGCAGAGCTTTGTTCTCTATATATCATTAACGCAGGGAGAAAAGCGAAACCCGTCCATTCACTATAATAGTTGTCAGTGTCCTGCGCAGGCTTTACTCACAAGCTACTAGCGGGAAATCGCACAACTGCGTGTTTAACAGTGTCGCGAGTGGGAAGGGAGAGAGTGGGAAGGAGTGAGGGAAGGGAGAGGGAGAGGGAGAGAAGGGGGAGGTGGGTGGGAAGGGAGAGAAGGGGGGTGGGTGGGAAGGGAGAGGGAGAGAAGGGGGGGTGGGTGGGAAGGGAGAGGGAGAGAAGGGGGGTGGGTGGGAAGGGAGAGGGAGAGAAGGGGGGTGGGTGGGAAGGGAGAGAGAGAGAGAAGGGAGGATGGATGGGAAGGGAGACAGAGAGAGAGAGAGAGAGAAGGGAGGATGGGTGGGAAGGGAGACAGAGAGAGAGAGAGAGAAGGGGGAATGGGTGGGAAGGGAGAGAGAGAAGGGAGGATGGGTGGGAAGGGAGACAGAGAGAGAGAGAGAGAGAAGGGGGAATGGGTGGGAAGGGAGAGAGAGAAGGGAGGATGGGTGGGAAGGGAGAGAGAGAGAGAGAGAGAGAGAGAAGGGAGGATGGGTGGGAAAGGAGAGGGTGGGAAGGAGTGTGTAAGGGAGGATGGGTGGGAAGGGAGGATAGGTGGGAAGGAGTGAGGGAAGGGAGGAGGGGTGTTCTGGGAGAGAGTAATGAAGGATGGGTCAGAAGGAGTGAGGGAAGGGAGAGGATGTGAAGGAGCGAGGGAAGGGAGAAGGTGGGAAGGTGTAAGAGAATGGAGAGGGTGGGAAGGAGTAAGAATGGAGAGAGGGAGAGGGTGGGAAAGAGTGAGAGAAGGGAGAGACAGACTGTAGACATAGGGAGAGAGAGACAGGACAGACAGACATACATAAGGAGACAGGCAGACACAGGGCATAGGAAGAGAGATAGAGGGAGACAGACGGGAGAGGGAAAGAGAGAGACACAGGAGAGAAACAAAAAATCATATGATATAAAGGTCAGGTTCGGCCTAAGGCACGAGTCCTTTGCAGAATTGTACCCACTTGATGGTGCTCCTCGTCCATTTTGGTGCCCTGGGCAGCTGCCGACGTCTCCCATATGGTAGTGCTGGCTCATGTCATGGTGAATGTGCATTGAGTCTAGTCTAACAGGTGTGAATCATACACGTTAGTGTGACTGTCAAGAGGGAAAAATGCAATTTTACAGGTTGGATTTCATTAACAAAATCATTATTTTTTTTAAATACAATTTTTGGAAATTTTAAAGAGATATGGAAGGTTTCTGGATTTACCAGGTATACAATATACTTGTTTCTCTACGTACTTTTAGTTTATAAGAAGCGCTTATAAGATCTATTTTTTTCTGCCTAAAATCAAATAAATAGTCCCTGTATGGGTCTGCCCACTGCAGCATATGTAGACACAGACTCTCCAGGGCTGGTTGTGCGGTGTAGCGTCCCGGCCTATCAGTGACCATGTGTCAGTAGCACGTTGCTGAGAGTTGGCCACTGGTTAGTATGAGTACTATAGAGTCTATCTGCATAAGCTGCAGAGGGCATCTCCATAAATGGACTATTTGTTTGGGTTTAGGAAGTAAAAAAGGAGCTTAGACGCTCTACTTAATAAAATAGATAAAAATAAACAGAGATATTATATACATAGAAAAATCCAGGGACGTTAAAAGAATAATTAAGACCTATATTTAATGAAAATGGACGTTACGTCGGTAGCAAATACGTCTAGTTGTATGTGAAAAAATAGACCATTTAATTGTACACATGGTTTTAATGTAGAATTTGTTCACAAGATACATTTTTTTCTCTCTCCATAAATGTTAAAAACAAAAGTACCATTTTCTGCACCACTTCCTATCCCCCAGTTCTTTTCATGACATTTTTATATAGCCATTTAAAAAGTACTGAAATATAATGAAAGTGCCAAAAATTTATAGCAAGGTCGTTCAGTTTAGGTCCTGAAGAACCGTTATCAAGCAGGATTTTATACAGACTATAGTGGTAATTAAAGGCATGGCTCTTTAAAGGTATAAGCTACATGAAGCATAATGGGAGGGCCATATTAGCTCAATCATATACAGTGCCTTGAATAAGTATTCACCCCCTTGGACCAGTTTAGTAATTTTACAACTTGAAATTAAAATTAGGAATTTTACTATTTTATTCACACATCATACTTAATACTTTGTAGATACTAAATATTGTTAGAGTGGTACAAAAGCTAATTAAAAATATAGATATTTGTTGGTTGGATAAAGTATTTACGCCCTGAAACAATACTGGGTAGGACTACCTTTGGCTGCAAGTCTTTTTTGGGCAAGTCTAGGAGCTGTACCATTAAGAAGTCTGAGCGCCGTAGAATTTACTCCTTTGAAATGTGGTGTTGGAGAAAACTGCTTAGAGGCCCTTGGACTGCAAGAAAATCCAACAAACAGCACTATAGGAAATCAGGTCAAACTGTTCACTAGAAGGTTTGAACATGAGGTTGAAGCTTAAATATATTGGCCATATCATGAGAAGACAGGATTCCTTAGCGAAGAATCTGATGCTGGGAACGATTGAAGGCACACAAAGAAGGGGACGACAGAGAAGGAGATATGTTCATTCAATATCTGAGTTTGATGGAGTACAGAGGGGCACTGGCTGACAGAAGTGCACGGTGTGCTATGGTCCATGTGGTCACGTAGAGTCAGACACAACTGAATGGCTAAACAACAACAAATTGTTTTGCACATTCTTGGCAAAATTGTTCAATCTCCATCATGTTAGATGGGTTTGTTGGAGTAGTGTTCCATTCTCAACACAGTTTCTCAATTGGATTGAGGCTTGACCTTTGACCGGGACATCCAGGTTCTTGGATTTAAACTACCCCAGTTTTAGCTGTGTTCATGGTCATTGTCCTGCTGGAAGGTGGACTTCTGCTCTGTCTCACATTTCTTGCCTTCATGTTTTCCACCAGAATATGAGAGTATTTGCTCCCATCTATCGTGCCCACCCTTTTCCTAGTCCCCGACTATGAAGAGTATTCTCATAACATGATGCTACCACCACTGTGCTTCATCGTTGGGTTGGTGTTCTCAAGGTGATGAGCAGTGTTAGGTTTGTGCCACATATAGTATTTTGCACTAAAGACAAAAAGGTTCAGTTTTGGCTTCATCAGAGCAGAGAACCCTTTCTATGTTCATGTCTCCCAAATCCCAAAGTGATTTAATATCTCCAAAGTGGCTTTCTTCTCACCACTCGTCCATAAAGCATCCAGATTATACATCCAGCAGACCGTTTCTCCAAATTGGACTGTGAATCTCTCCAGCTCCTTCAGATCTCTCATTGGCTTCTTGTTTGCTTCCCTAATTCATGCCCTTCTTCTCCGGTCACCAAGTTGCAGTGGACAGTCTTAACTCAGCAGAGCATCAGTTGTACGAAACCTTTTCCATTTTTTTTATAATGGATTCTAGCGTTTTGTGGGATGTTCAAAATGTGGGATTATTTTTAAAACAAACCTTATTGGTGCCTTCTCCAGAACCTTATCCCAGGCTGTTTGGATAACTCATGTCTTAACAATACTATCTAGATATTCCCTCTAAGAAACTCGGGGGGATACATAAATAGGTGTATTTATAAAATCATGTGAAAATGCAGAGAGATAGGTTACACACAAATTATAGTACACATAATGGTTTCAAGGGAAATTGGGTTAATTATCAAACAAGACCTTGATGACACTCAACACTAAGGAAGAGTGTGTAGACGAGTGACAAAATCCCAATTATATACACATTTTATTTCCATGTTGTACAAAACATGGAAAACTCAAAAGCCATAAATACTTATGCAAGGCACTGTAAAATGAATTTCATACCATGTTGACCTCTCTTCATGGCACTGTGGGAGGTAGGTGGGCAGCAAACCGTGATTATATATATATTATATATATATATATATATATATATATCATAATCAGCAGCCAGGCACATTCTGGTACAAGAGCCAGCACCAGATAACCACTTGGACCAATAGGAAGCTTTGTACAGTGATTATAATACACGTGTTGAAAATGTAAATCAAAGCCAAGTTATCTTATTAACGATTGGCAAGTTGTGAAATCTTTAATTAACTTCATAATCATGACTATACAGTATTGCGTCAGTCAACCTTTAACAGAAAAATTAGGGGGGGGGACGGTGGTGGATGAGTGGAGGGGGGACAATAAGAAGCATCACATTGCAATATTACAGAGTACAGACCATACTGATGTATTTATTACTTGGCTATTATTTTAATGGCAGTGATCTGAATGTCTCTTGCAACCTCAACACGGTCACAAACCATCACACACAAAACTAGAGCCTTGGTCAGTGACCTTGTTATATAGTCTGCATTGTGTGCGCACACTACATTTTACACAATGTTACAAATTTCAGTCTGTTCATGTATAGAAGATTCCATATTCTCTGGTTACATCACATGAAGATATCTGATGTATGGGGGTCTGTGTTTTTCTTACGGTCAGTGAAGGGAGGGATGAAAGGAGAATGTTTATATAGCTGTTTTTTATTGAACTGGACACTACCACATAAATTTAAGTCATTAAATAATATTTATCTTAATTTGTTAAACGTTAGAATTGAAAAAATATGATATATTTGTGGAGATGTTGCAAATAATGAGGGAAATATATTTAGTATATTAAAATTTAAATGTACGATGCAACAGGCAGCTTGCAACTATAAGCTGCAAGTTCTGCTCTTCAGAAATGTTAATGCCCCTCTCACACAATCTTTGCCAAAATGTCATGGATGCCTCCAGGGACCTGCAAATTCATCATCATTTGTTTCTGTAGTTGTTTCCATCATTAATTATGCTCAAAGTCTGACTTAAGTTCCAAATACATATATTTTCCATTAAACACTCTTATCCTTTGATATAGAGATCAGTCAAACCCAATATGTCCTACAGCACACAGTTGTCATTTGTTCTACCGGCCATACTTTTTTTTTTGTTTATCGCTACTACACACACACACAGCACATCAACAAAATAAGCTTTGGGCTGTTTGATTTCCAGTCTAATTTATTTTCTAAAACCTCAGAAAATAATCTCCCCACTGCTCCTCTTTGCACAGACTAGACTGGGAGAGGAGCATTGCACCATTAGGAGAGGCGATCATCATATAGATCACCTCTGATGTCACACATCCACTTCCTGCAGATTCTGTCACATACCCCATTTCCTGTGCAGGAAGCCCTTAGGACCCCCTTTTCATTATGTAATATAACAAAGGGGTGGGAGAAAGAAAACTGGATGAATACAGGGTGACCGCAACAAGAATATAGCAGGGGAGTGGGGCGGAGGGTAAAATGTACACCCATAATGTTATCCTTTGCTGGCAATGCGTGGGCCTGCTCTGGAAGCAAAGGCTTAAGTGCCAGAAAGACAGCAAAGCAAGATACACACTTCCCTGGCACTAACAGGGTTAATACAAGCAGAGTTCACTGTCCATCAGGCCCCAATGGGAGGCCACTCCCACAGTGCTGGGAGGGTACTGGGGAGATCTAGGGGGGCAACGCAAAGGAGGGGTTCAGAAATCAGTGGATCCTCGTCAGCTCTTCTACTATCTTTATTAAATCATCAACGGTGGTCTCTCTCTTCATTCCACTGCCGTCATCAATCTGAAAAGGTAAGGAGGACAAATTATTTAAAAAATGTCAAAGCTTGAGATTGGAAGCACATGATCATAAACAGCTAGGGCAATGGTTCCCAAACCTCTCCTCAAGACACAATAGGCAGGCCATGATTTAGGTCAAACACTGTAAATACACCGGTGGAGCAATTTGAGACTCCACTGCATGTTGACTACTAGATACTTCATTCTTGTTCTCACAGTGTCTGACCTAAATCATGGCCTGTCTGGTTGGTCTTAAGCAGAGGTTTGCGAACCACTGAGCTAGGGCATGTGTTTGGAAATGAAGCAGAAAAAAATATATTTTTTCTTCTCACCTGTAAATTTGCCACCACTTCCTGCATCTTTGGCCTGCTGATGTCTAGGAAGCTCTCAATCAGATCCCCATCTATAAATCCTGTGGCAGCTTCAGTCTTTCGCTCTGTGTGGAACGACCTCCAGGTGATAAAGAGTTAAGGAACAGAACACATACAAATGGAGAGGACAGGGGGTCCACCCAGAACATCATAATATCACAAAACACAGTGTTCACTGTACCAAAAACAGCCTGAGAATAATCACAATTTTATTCCAAAACAGAAATATTCCCCATTACACATCACCATTATACAAGTACAAAGACTTCATTGTTCCAAAATGCACAGAACTGTGAACATTCCTCATTCCAAAACACAACCCGGATCGTCGCCAATTCCAAAATCACTAAGACTATGACAAGACTACGTAACCAAAACCGATAATAGACAATCTGCCCTAGAACATAAACATATGGACACATTCAGCAAAGGATTGAAATAGAATCCCCCTTCTCAATATAATCATTGAAGGAACCCAGGACACGGCACAATGTGGACGTTGTTGCTTAAAGGAGCACTACAATGCATTTAAAAGTAAAGATCATATATTTGTTAATTGGGTAGAGAACAGTAAAAACAGTATGTAGTTTAATATAAATGTTAATATTGTTTATTTTCCCCCTAAGCAGAGCTGCTTTTCTCCACCTTCCTGTGCCTTAGCAGGGTATGTTACCCTGGGCTGAATCTTAACTGAGCTTGGCAGCAAGCAGGGATATGATGTCATTGGCCTCACCCTGTGATGTCACTGCCTTGGTCCCCACTGCTCACACAGAGGTATTAAAGGTAAAATCTCATTGTATTTGACCCAGTTGGCCTCGTGATATATATAGTGATATAACAGGGTGGGGCCAATTAGTACACACTATTATAACTGTCCCCCTTTTACTAAGCATGCTCAGACTGAACCAGAAACATGATTGATCAGACTTTTTAGTTTATCCCCCCGGAAGGGCCGGCCACCTCCATTGATAGGCAGCAGAAAAAGGAGAAGAGAAGCGGCTCTGCTTGAGGGAAAACTATTAAGAAAAATATTATGTTTTTTAGTTTAAACTACATTCTGTTTAAATATGAGCTTTACTTTTAATTACATTACAATGGTCCTTTAAGTGAATAACCATTTTATTTTGGTGTCAACCAGCCAGATTTCTAAACATCAGCAAGATCACTTCATTTAAAGTATCTATATATCTATATCATAGATATCTAGATAAAGATGTATAATCTCCATCTCTTTATCCAAATATCTATATATATCCATAATCAGGAAATCACACATACATACCATAATAAATCAATAGGTATTGCCTAGTACTAGATAACCAGTCTACCTTTTGTTTATACTTTTACAAGAGGAGATCGAGATACACATACATAAATACATATACACACAGTATATTCAAGCATTACAATAAAGGATATAAGGAGTGTTCAATTTTGCCAACACTCTTGATGACTTTGTTGAGTCTATTCTGGACATCTAGCAGCAGATTGTACCAGCTCTCAGAGACAGAGGTCACCAGCCCTGAGTGAGACACAGTAAGATATCAGTGGATTTGATCGAGATATACAGTCAGACAAAAATTAGGGGCACCCTTGTAAGTCTCACCAATCATTCCATTAACGGTCCCGAAGAGCACGGAGCCCTGTGTTGGTGGGGAGGTCTCTCCTAGATTTTGCATTACCAGGGAGCCATGACAGAAAACATTCACAAATTCACCCAAATGGAAGAGGCCTACTTCTTGCAAGTGCTGTCGCTCTTCATCTGTAGTGGCAGCACTGGAGAGAGAGAAGATACAAATCAGCCGGTCTAACTCCAGATGCACCTTTTTGAGCCGCTCAGATATTACCAATGCAATTCTCTCTACTAATCTCCGACTCATCTGCACTTCCATGTAAGACAATCAGCCTTGTACTCTTGTATCATTTTCCCATCAGATCAGGATTTATTCTCACCTGTCCTTCTGACACACAAATAAATTAAATGCATTCTCAGCTCCCAGGAAATTATCATCGTCTAAGATCTCCACTGCGCTCATCCAGTTGGGGTTAAAGTCCCGTGCAATCTAAAGAGAAACAGAGGTTGGTCGTCAAGAAAATCTGAACAGCTAGTATAGGAAGCATTGTATTCAGGTAGAGGCCAGAGGGAGATGCACATAACCTGACACAGCAAAAGTTCAAAATATGGTATAATTTAAAACTAGGTAATAAGTACTTATAAGCTATCTGGCAGGCAAAAATCGCATTTGACAATCATTGCTATGGGGCCCTTAATCTATTGTCTTCAGAGTAATGCACAAGAAAAGAAAATACTACTCAGACCCCTGGGAAGCATTTTTTCACATGGCTTACATTGAAGACAATAGGTTCAGAGGCTTGGGGGGTAATCAGCAATTATTGTCAACAAACCGCTATTATTAAAAGAAATCAGACTTTAGTGGTTGGATCAGAAAAGCCAAAACTTCAAACATCAATGTAAATTTTGTATAAGAAAATGGATTGTAATAACATGCAATTGTTACCGGTTAGTATACAATTTATACTATGTGGTCTTTAAGCTCCTCTCACTCTCTCCTAGTACATCACCGTGTTTAAAAAAAAAAAAACTGCCCAATTTTGCTTCAACACACTGACCTCCTCAAAATTGCCCTCCATGGGTTTATAAGCCAGCAGCAGCACGGAGCGCATCAAGTCTCCCACCAGAATGAAATCCCCCTTGGTTTTCAGATACAGAGCCATGATGTTGTTGTAGTGGTTGCACTCTGTACGCAGCTCTTTTTCCGCCGTCCACTCGTACAGCCGCACCTGAACAAAAAGATAATGTCTGTTGTACGGTCACTATGAACATGTATTTTGTAAGCAAACCATTGTGATTTCCAAGTAGCCTCACCGTGCTGTTAATACTGGCTAGCAGCTTCCCATTAAACTCCACCATAGAGTACACAGCTCCCTTCACCTCCTTCTCTGCTACCGTCTGCAGCTTCCCTGTAAAAACAAATACATCTTTACCATCTGGGTTTAAATGCACTTTAGAAATTTAGCTCTGAAAAATGATTGATTGGCGCTGCAGAATATGCACCAACACCACCACAATTTCTAGTGGACTGTGCTGTCTTATGAGCCCAAGTCTATGAGGTCGTACAATACAAGGCAGGTTGATGCCACTACATACACTGCGAGACCTGCAGACAAATTGAATAATTTGTAATATTTTGCTATTCCTTTTTTTTGCAAATATATTCTCATACCACATACTTTATAATTAAATTCCAATTCTTAAAAATAGTACATACCTATAAAGAGACTAAAATCAAGGTTTTTTTGTATTGTTAACGAACTAGAAAAAAATACTAAACATTGTACAAATTATTTTCAATAAAGTAAATAATTCCAGAGATATTCAACATAGTTTCTGTGGTATAATTATGTAGACGAGCAGCTCCACTAATTAGCTGATTCTGATGCGTCAGTAACAGTCAACTTGCTTGTTTTTGTGGTGTTTAAGCAATGTTACCTAGTGTTATCATGCAGTTAGATCCCCTCCCACACATTAATCAAGTACACAACCACAAATTAGTATGTGGAGCCACACATCAGCAAAAATGATGAAACTCTCTGGATTAATTTACTGTAGAGAAAACCTTGCTAGTACAGACAGTATTAAATACTCCTTCACCTCAAGTTTGTTTTATTTTAAGGAGTCCCTTTTTTATTTAGATTGCACAGTAATATGTCCTTTAACATTCAATATATTTCATTCTGATTTTACTGATCTTCCAAGAATGAGATCTTACTATCGTATTGCCCTCTCACCATCGCTGTACTGGAACACCACAATTCTGCCCTGCTTTGGCTCGGCCTCATCTGGATATACCATGGCTGTCCCCACTAGGAAGTATGTGCTTGTATCCTTCCCCAGCTTGCATGAGACCAGACTGAGTGCATATTCATTCTGCAGGAACTGGTGTGTGTGAAGCACTAAAGTATGGGGAGAAATGGAAGAAAATTGACCCAAAAATGCAAAACACTATGTTGTTTGCCACACACAGCATCTCTCATATACAGTACATCCTCACTATCATTCACATCTCCTATATGCCCTCTATTACCTTCAAACGTGTGTTGGTCAATAATGAGTAGATTATGAACTTCAACTTCTTCCCCGAATGATGTTTCATGAGGAGATGTGCTTCCAGAGAACAGCTTACTAGAGCTCACACTGCTAGAAAGTGCCTAAGAAAGAGAAAGACCCAAAGATAGTCAGAAAACACAGTATTTGAGATTAATTAAAAGGCGACTGAAGTCATGGAAACTGCTCAGCAGAATGTAAAAGCAAAATTATTGTAAAAACTTTGAAAATAAATGAACATTCCTTACCCTGCAGACATTTTTATGCCCTCTCCCAGTGCCCTCTAGTCTGTTCTGCACGGTGTAATAAAGGGTGTGATGCAACTCGACAAATCATTTACACCCCCTCCCCCTTCCATTTATTATTTATGGTACGATTTGTTCTACTTTATTATTTTAAAATGTTTGTTCACTTCCATATTGCATCTATTTACACTTTGTTATTAGAAACACATCACATATTGACCAATATTGGAGACACCACCTTGCATTTAATTGACTCCCAGAGAAAGGCTGATTGCTGCAGAATAGGCTAAAATGAAAATTCTCACAACTCTGGCAAAAATGAATTTTTTACCCAAAAATTTTAAACAAAATTATGCAGATAAATAACATAAATAAATTGCATCACTGGAGGTATGCATGATACTTTGGATAAGGTTGTGTATGTGAGAGGGGCCTTGACATTTTTGCAGGAACAGGGCTTAGAGTTATTCTTTGAAGCGGCCTGCTTCTGTGTGTGTGTGGGGGGTCAAATTCTGAAATATTTTAAAACAAATGTTCCCCTTCCCTCCTCCTAGAGGACATAACTTATAGGGGGCTCCAACACTGACCTGTGTGCTGGCGCTGGGTCTAAGAGGAGAGCTGCTACCACTGGCATCTTGAACTTCAACACGACTGGAGAGAACCCCAAAGCACTGTGACACCTCCTGATAGCAAATCTTCCTACAAGAATCAGATAAGCATTTCAAGTCCTGAGCAAATCCATCACATCCCTATCGCTCTCTCATTCACAGACCGCCACTGTGTGCACTAACCTTGGAGACTCATAAAGAGGTACTGTGCGGATGTGAAGCTTCTGGATTTCATCAATGGTTCCAATAGTCAGGGTGCTATTATTAGCCAAGGCCAAGCTAAGTGAGAAGAAACAATGTAGAAAACTGTTAGGCAAAAATAATGCAACAAAGATGCAACAAAGCAATTGTAAAAAGGAAAAATTACAGAATGGGAAATCAGTAGAGGAAAAAAAAAAAAAAAGACAGCTTACATTGTTTTGTCTTAAAGGACCACTGTGTTTAAATATTATTTTAAATAATTTTGATTAAGGGCAAGACAAAAAAACAAATGCAATGGTTAATATGTTGATGCAATTATTATTAACATTGTAAAAGTACTTTGCATAATCTCAAGAGTATTTTTTTCCACTGAACAGCATATTTTAAAATTTAAAGTCTACAAAGATCCATCAAAGTGCAATGTTCATATATTTGGAATTATTCATCCTTTAGAATGTAAAGAGGAAGTGTCACAATTCATGGCCACCCAGTTAGAGGGTACCTCAATCAGACTTTAAGTGCTATTGATGTAATTGTTCCATACAGAGCTCAGAGGGTTAGTCTCACCTATCTGGATACCCCTCAGAGTTCAAGGGGCACATGTAGTTGACCTCTTTCAGGTTGACGTTGGAGAAGACCAGCTTGTGATTGCTGCTGTAGATGACAGTGGGACGATCCGAGCAGGCAAATACGTTAGTCGTAGACAGAGATCTGAACGTCCTTAGCACAGTGGGCTGTGTCCCCAGAGTCACCTTCTTTCTGTCACTCAGGAGACCTTGAAGAAGAGACTCAGACTTTTTAGATCTTACAATAATATATAGGAAGATTTGAGAGCTTCTAAGAACCAAAAGGCTCATCTAGTCTGCTAGTTTTATCTACCTAAAAAGCTTCATTCAATTAACTCTCAGTCCTGGTACTTATTCCAAGCATGCTTCAAGTTCTTAACGGTGTTTGTCTATAACACTGGAAGGCTGTCCCACTTATTTACTACTATTTCTGTAAGCAGTATTTTTTCATGTTAACCCTAAATCTCCCACCTCTCAACCTCAAATACGCCCTTTTGTTTTTATATTCCCTGTTTTTTCGGAAGATGCATCCCTCTATCTTTTTTAATCCTTTAAAATATGTGAATGTTTCTATCAAACATGTGATGGAATTTACTATGAAAAGCAGTCTTGTAAAAGTCTTATTTTATTGACCAAGTGCTAGGGGCAGATAAATGGAAAAGGAACTACGAAAATATAATGATGTGTACAATAGGTACAAACAGCAACTGGTGCTCCTGTAAAAAGCACATGAAATGATCGACTTTATTTATAAGTGGGTACTTCATAGTTGTTATATGTTCTAATGCAGGGGTGTTCTGGAGGGCCACACACATGCCTGGATTTGAGGATATCCCTGCTGTGCACAGGTGAGTCAATCACTTCTTCAGTCATCCTGATTGACTCACCTGTGCACAGAAAGGATATATTCAAATCCTGGCCTGGGTGCGGCCCTCCATGACCAAGTTTCGACACCCCTGTTCTCATGTATCCTCTTCTACACTATGAAACTCATGACAACTGCTTATATTTACGCTTCAATACTGCACAGTCCCAATTTCATTCTGCCTTTTCTATTAAACAATGGGTGGAGGAGTTTCTCCCCCCCATCCTTGGAGCAGAAAAGGCATCTTACCTGTCTCTGTGTTGAGGCTGAAGTAGAACAGAGCACCATCTCCCAAAGCACACAATAGATAGTGACTGCTCTCAAAAGATGTCATAAGGATGGAACGTGGTATGATCTCTAAAAGGAGAAAAAAATAGGGGGGAGGGGGTGGTCATGTTACTGTTAACAAGTTTTGTTGTCACCACATTATTAGATTGGTCATAAAGACTAAACGGCAAGGGATGGGGGAGGCATGCGACAGGTTGAAATGCAATAGGATTTCCTAGTGACCATGGCCCTCCTAGCATCCTCCTCAGCACAGTCACGTCTGGACTCACCTCCCCCCAGCATCTCTTTGTGCAACAGTTGGAAGTCTGGCAAACTGAGGATCCGTGCAGAGATATCTGTCCACAGGCCAATGGCACAGAGAGTGGACATTGCTTCATTGCCTTTGAGTGGAGTGACATCCAGACAGGCAACTTCATGTTCCATCTCGGTGCAGCTGTGAGGTAGAAGAGGATGAAATTGGGGTTTAAGAGAATTAGTGACAAAGATGGACACAGTATAAGTGACAGCAAAGGTTCTAGTTATTGCAGTAAAAAAACGTACACATACAAAATTGCAATTGGTTATTACAAATATAATTGCAGCTGGTTGTTATTAAAAGTGGAAATGTTAGATAGCTGAGCTTGAAAGCAGGGTATTATACAAATAAACGACTTGCAAATGTCCTCCCACTCCACATATCATGTCATGTCATGCGGTTAATTACCTCACAATGGAGGCTGATAAACTACAAGAGCACGCCATGTTGGAATGTATCAGAACAATGATAAGACAAATACTTTCACTGTTTAAAATCATTCATTATCAGGCAAATACACATTTAAGGTTAAACATATTTTCCAAATTATCTACCACTTTTTTTTTTTTTTTTTTTTTTTTACAAATTCCAACTGCAATTGTATTTTTATTTCTGCAATATCTTGGACCTTTGCTGTGTCACTTTAAGGCTGTGGTTGGCAACTTGTTCCTACAAGGGTCACCACATATCCAGGATTTAACAACATAGTAATTGAGTTTGAAAAAAAAAAAAGACTCTTAATCAATTAAGTTAAACATTTTTAGATGTCCTCTGATCCGTGCAATATACGCGTTGATTGTTAATCAATCCCGAGGGAGGCAAAAAGTGGGGGGGGGGGGGGGGGGGGATTATTCCTGACCCAAGATACTGGAAACCTGATTCCTCCCTGGATCAATAACCCTCCCTCTCTAGTTATCTATCATAACCCTAAATGCCCTTTTTATTTAAAACATATGTCCAATCCCATTTTAAAGTTAAGTAGTGAATATGCGGTTGCAACCTTCATTGGTAGAGAGTTCCACAGCCTGACTGCCCTTACTGGGAAGAACCCTTTTCTTTTTTTGAGCCAATGCAGATCAGTCAAACAAAATAAACTGAGTACATCAACTGGGCTCAGTCAGGGGAAACATGGACATAAAGGCAAAAGGGCACCGACATCTTTGGCTGCTGTTGGCCCTCCTAAGACCAAGTTGCCCACCACTGCTTTAAGGGGATCTTCATTATCATATCTCACCTGATCTGTCGCAGTTCCCCAGGCAGGATCTTCAGGTAGTATAAGACTCTGCCCACAGCCAGAAGTACCTGGCTACTGTTACAGGAGCAAACACTGACTTTCCGGCCTTGTGGTTCTTTCCATTCACTCACCAGATTCTGTGGGTCCTGAGACACCAGTCTTACAGATGCTGATGTGATCTGGAAAAAAAAAAATTAGTAAAGATTGCATGGAGGTCAGGATGATGCTAGTTTAGGGGTAACAGTAGTGTAGTAGACATAAATTTGCACAGCGTTTGGGGAATTGAAACAATGATGTGAGGAAAACAAAGAAACACAAAATATATTTTGTGTAGTTTTATTTCTGTATCTAAACGGAGGACATATGTTTGCTTTAATTCAGCATTTATATATAAAATAATTCCCCAGATAACTGTAAAATACACATAGTAATATAGCAGCATTTAAGCATGGCACAAAAACTAAAGCAGCATAATAAATAAATGTCCCTAGGATATACATTTTCCTTTTTTTGGCCACAGCTACAGTAACAACAGTGGTTATCTGACTTTTTGGGAAGTATCACTTAGAAAAAGTGGATAATTTCTGTGTGTTTACAAAATGCAATGCACTGTGCTATCATGGAGTGCTATCTTGGAGTATGGTATTTGTAATCTCGATTAAGGCAATTGTACACCATTTTTAAGCATTACTTTTTGTAATACCAGTTGTTCCAAAGAACAAATAAATAAGGTTGTTTATTATTAACCAGATACATCTGTATCTTTACTATGTCATGTAGTAGTCAATATTCAAGAAGGAAGTGTCATGCTTGAGGATGACATTATGGCTTAAACCAGATAAAATCAAATATTTTCTATATTATTATTCTAATACTGAAGCATAAGATTCAGTCAGAGTTATATCCAGGGAAAGACTGAAGTTGGGAGTAGAGGATGAGTTTTATTTCCCTTTTATAGAAAAAAAAGCTAATGGTGATAGTTAGTGGCAGATCAATACTTATACGATTTATAAACATGGCATAATTCATAGTTATATGAGGGCTACTGTACAGGAAAACATAGCCAGTCTTCATCAGTACCTGGATGAGCTGTTGATGGGCCACATTCCCACAGAAAAATGTTTGTTGATCATCAACAAAACCAGCAAGTTCGGTCTCTTCCACCTCCTCCCCTGTAAGAGTCAGGACTCTACAAGAAAGATACACAAATCAGAATACAAATCACCATGAGGGAGCAAAGTACAGGTATCCCAATTAAGTAAAGAACTGACCTTGTCTGTCCAACAAAGGACAAAACCAATGTGTCATCTGTCTCGCGACTGGCAGCTACTCTGAGAGGCCAGAGCCCTGATGGGATATAGAGAAACCAAAAATGAGTATACAAAGGCTTCCATACAATTACACTCTGATATCCAGCAAGGAGTAGGGAGTCAAAACTCACTACAGATTCCTCTACACATCCAGGAATTCTCCCACTTCGTTATATTACAGTAGACTCTCCTATGGGCATGATAATCCCTCGGAGAGCACCACTTAATTTATTTGTGCCTTTACATATCCTGTAGAATACTAGTCTGGTCTCACACAGAAGAGTGATCCAACCCCAAAATTCTAGGCATTCCTCCCCCCGAAGGGGAGAAACAGCAAACCCCAGGCACACTGGGATTTTGGGCCTTGTTTGAGAGGTGCTGTCAATTTATTTGGCCAAGTCCACATCTGGAGCCCCTATAACCCTTAGGGTGACCATATCCTAAGCTGCATACACAAAGTCAGAGGCACTCAATCTGAGAACAAATAAACCAGAAGAGTGTTTTAGCTGCAAAATGTCAAGCAATTCCAATCCACATTGGATAAATGCAACACAAGAAAAAAACGGGGTGCAAAGCGCACCATAAAGTAGGTAAAACACTCACATTTGATAACCTCAGCACATGAGGTGAGATGGAGACCCTCATCAGATGTAAATGGAGTGAGGAGTTCTGCTGTCTGTGGATATCTCCAGTGGTCCGATGTCTCCTGCTCTTATGGTCCAATGGATAGGACCCACTCACAATGGGGAAACGTGCTTAGTAAGCAGGCTCTATATACTTAATCCCCAAGCAAAAGCCAGTGATAAAGCTATACTACTAGTACGGTAGGTATAAATAGCTTTAGCAAACAGTCATAAGGTTACAGGTCAGATGTATTTATCTAGATGAGACCTGTACAGAGTCTATACCGATTTCAAAATGAAATTCATAAAAACAAAGAATTAAAAAAATATATATATATAAAAATATAGTGCATAAAATAATTATAAAGGATAGCTCTAAAAACATATATATGCTCACATCAAATGCGTCTCCCCTTATTCAGGCTTCCTCATAAATTTGAGACAGAAAGGGTAGGAATGGTTACATAGCCCTTATATACTAAGCCTACAGATACTAATGGCTACCTACACGCCACCAGCAGCCATGACCCAAAATGGATACGCAACATCCCCTTTGGACAGTTCCAAAGAGTAAGGAGAAACTGCAGTCACTTACTTGATTTTGATAGGGAGAGTGAAGGTCTAGAAAATAAATTTCTAGCCAAAGGGTACAACAGGTGAAATATAAAGAGAGCCAAGTACAAAGCAAGGGACTTAGAGGTGAGCTCATAAATAGAAATAAAGAAAAAAACCCTGTTATAGATGGGGACCCTATGATGTCTAACGGTATATTCCTCACTCGATACAGCACAGCGGCCAAATCCATTAGTAAGATTATATCAGATTTTTGGCCCATTCTTTTGCAAGATGAGGTCCTAACTGATATTATACTCTACTTCTAGAAAGAAAAATTGCAGAATCAAGCACCTCACCAAAGGTAGAAGTGACTATGTTGTCCATGCGATTATATGTAAATGCCTGAAACAATATGTTGGACGCACAAAGAGAAGTCTAAAAACAAGATTTAGGGAACATATTTTTAAAGTATCAAAGGGCATGGTAAAGAATGGCTTTTCGGCCCATGTGACCCGCAAACATGATAAAAAGCATGAAAGGCGTTACCATTCATGGGTCTGATCCATTGGATTGCCTCTATTTGCGTCCATACACATTTAGAGGGAAATGTTGGCGTATGTCCATTCCATCTTTTTCTTAATACTTCAAGATATCTCCCCTTACCGTTCTGTACCTGGACCTTGTATTTAACTATTTCTCCTATCACACATATACACCATGTGGGGTCTATAGGAGACCTGCTACTTTGACATGAAGTACACATGGGTACATATTTGGGCACATTGATGAGGATTCCATTGTATTATTTTATGTACAGGGACATAAGAGTGCACATGCATGCAATTATGAATATGCACAGGAGACCGAACACATGGGAATGTATATATACAAGGAGACGGGTACATCCACACATAGCTCTCCGTTTTATTTATATTATATGTTTTATATATAGATACTGTTATGGTTACCTAAGCTTTCTATATGGGTTCACTTTGGATAACCACTAGTCTTCCTGTGGGTTTTATCCATGTGATGGCTGCCGTGTGGGTTCCTAAACATTTAGAAATGGTACCTTAAGTGCAGATTCTGACCATTTATTGGCTGTTATTCATATATGATTTTATTACATTAAAATAATATAATGTGATAAAATGTTATATTACATTACTATATTTCATTTTTTCCCCCTATAGATGGAGTCTCACACACACATATATACTCTAATATATTTTAATATATTTAATTTATTATTATATATTTCTTTTGGGGTTTTCAAACCTCCATGTCACATTATTCAGTGGCAACTTCATTCTTAGTTTCACCAGTCACACTAATTTGCTAGTTTCTTCACAAGGAGATATCTAGCTGCTCATTGTGAGTATTTGCACATGGTGTGATGTATGACCTTTATTTATGGGATGTTTTGTCTGTATTACTGTGGGTATTTAGAGTGTTCCACAACGTTACTTCCATCTGGGGATCCATTACATTGGTATTTTTTAGTAACCCAATTGTGGGTATTTGCCCCTAGGCTGCCCACCTGTGGGGAGTGGTTTATCCTCCAGGGCTGGCTTACTATGCCATATTGTCAGATAATATGTCTGTTTGTTGCACATGCGTTATATGACACAACAGGGTCACAGGAACCCGAGATGATGTAGTCTTTAACCTGGAAGTGACAAGAACCGGAAGTGAAAACCATTGACCCGGAAATTACATAGAAATACTTTTAGTTTTCACTTTCCGGCGCCAAGGGCTATTTAACCACTCTTACCCCTTCTGTCTCAAATTTATACCACTGATGAAGCCTGAATAAGACGAAACGCGTTTGGTGTGAGCATATATATGTTTTTAGATCTATCATTTATATATGTATTCCAACCTTGGCTTTGCATTAAAGCTGTCTAATACAGCATGCATAAGCTTAAAGGAAGCCATGTTTGATGATGGCTACGGAATGAAGAGCGAGGCATTTGTGGACACATTTGTGTGTCCCAGCTCAACTTCCCAGAATGCAGTGTAATAACTGTTTTTCTTGGAACTCTGAGCTGGAAGCAGGTTTTTTAACTTGCTTTAGACATTCAGATGTGAACACAGATGTACTTTTTATTTACTATATCTATATATATCTATATATATCTATATATATCTATATATATCTATATATATCTATATATATCTATATATATATATATATATATATATATTAAAAAAAAAAATTATTCATTGCTTTTATCAATGTCATTCGAAATCGGTATAGACTCTGTACCGGTCTTATCTAGATAAAATACATCTGACTGTTTGCTAAAGCTATTTATACCTACTAATAAATAAAGATCTTTACTGATAACCTTACAGTTTACGTGTGGGTCGTTTTACAGTAGTATAGCTTTACCACTGGATTTTGTTCGGGGATTAAGTATATAGAGCCTGCTTACTTAGCACTTTCCCCCATACTACATTGTGAGTGAATCCTATCCATTGGACCATAAGAGAAGGAGAACTGGTTTGACACCAGACCAGTGGCGATATCCCACAGATGAAAGAACTCCTCACTCACCTCCCTTGACTTTTTGCCGATTTTGTTACATTCCAGCCTTAAGTTCAATGTTTTGTTAATCTGAATTTTATGTGATGGATCAGAACACAATAGTCTAAGTTGGTGAAGTGAAATGAGAAAAATATATACATACATTTTTTTTTAGAAATAGAAAACATAAAATTGTCATGTGCGTATGTATTCACCTCCTTTGTTATGAAGCACATAAAAAAAGCTCTGGTGCAACTAATTACCTTCAGAAGTCACATAATTAGTGAAATGATGTCCACCTGTGCAATCTATGTGTCACATGATCTGTCATTACATAAACACACCTTTTGTGATGATGCAACACCTAAGCAAGAGGCATCACTAACCAAACACTGCCATGAAGTCCAAGGAACTCTCCAAACAAGTAAGGGACAATGTTGTTGAGAAGTACAAGTCAGGGTTAGGTTATAAAAAAAATATCCAAATCTTTGATGATCCCCAGGAGCACCATCAAATCTATCATAACCAAATGGAAAGAACTTGGCACAACAGCAAACCTGCCAAGAGACGGCCGCCCACCAAAACTCACGGACTTGGCAAGGAGGGCATTAATCAGAGAGGCCGCACAGAGACCTAAGGTAACCCTGGAGGAGCTGCAGAGATCCACAGCAGAGACTGGAGTATCTGTACATAGGACGACAATAAGCCGTACGCTCCATAGAGTTGGGCTTTATGGCAGAGTGGCCAGAAGAAAGCCATTACGGAATATGTTGGCGCGTTATAAATAAACGATAATAAAAAACATGCCATTTTGTTTTTTGCTGAGTTTGCGAAAAGGCATGTGGGAGACTCACAAAATGTATGGGGGAAGGTGCTCTGGTCTGATGAGATTAAAATTGAACTTTTCAGCCATCAAAGAAAACACTATGTCTGGCGCAAACCAAACCCAACACATCACCCAAAGAACACCATCATGCTGTGGGGATGTTTTTCAGCAGCCGGGACTGAGTAAATTGGTTAGAGTTGAGGGAAAGATGGATGGAGCTAAATACAGGGATATTCTTGAGCGAAACCTGTACCACTCTGTGCGTGATTTGAGGCTAGGACGGAGGTTCACCTTCCAGCAGGACAATGACCCCAAACACACTGCTAAAGCAACACTTGGGTGGTTTAAGGGGAAACATGTAAATGTGTTGGAATGGCCTAGTCAAAGCTCATACCTCAATCCAATAGAAAATTTGTGGTCAGACTTTTTCTATTATTTTGTCCTATTTGTTGTTTGCTTGACAATAAAAATGTTTTTTTTTTTTTAAGTTGTGGGCATGTTTTGTAAATAAATGATGCAAATCTTTAAACAATCCATGTTAATTCCAGGTTGTGAGGCAACAAAACACAAAAAATGCCAAGGGGGGTGAATACTTTTTCAAGGCACTGTATGTGCCATCTATACCTCATGTGCTGAGGTTATCAAATGTGAGTGTTTTAACTACTTTATGTTACACTTTGTCTGTCTGAAAATAATTTACGTCCGTTAATTTGCACTAGGAGGTGGTGCGCTCCCCCCCCCCCCACCTTGTTTTTCTCCTGTGTTGCATTTTTCACTAAGAAAACCGCATGAACAGTGATCAAGTAGAGGGCGGCACACCTCCTGCATCATTTGGACACTAGCTCTGCACAAGGACACTGACACAAGTGCCCTAACCATTGTGAGGCAGTCTAAGGTCTGTACCAGACTGGACAGAGTATTCCACGGGACTTTGAGATTAGACTGATTATACGTTATCGCTGACTCCTAGCACATTATGTACATTATATACAAGTGCTAGAACGTGCATTTATAGGTGGTCACTCTAGGCTCTACTGTTACACTGGTATACTGTTTTCCCCTAGTTTTGAGGTCATTTATATCCACCTATATTTGTCAATATTTGCCAGCGCTTCCACTTTGGGGTACACACTGCGTAGGGATGTGCACTCTCCACACGCCTCTAAATTGGATAAATGTCAAGCAATTGTGAGCCCCTCTGACCATATACTTGCATCTACACTTAGTTCACACGCACCTTTAATCCCAGGAAGGTCAATGCTGGCGTGCTCATGGATCCCAATGCCGTTCCTGATAATTCGAAGTGAGCCTTCCTTAAAAGCCCCAGAGCATGTCACAAGCTAAGAGAGATGGGAAGGGTATTAACTCCATCATAACAGGAAGAGATGGGAAAATGAAGCTTAAGCAGTCAGTCAACCTCACCTGTCCTTGACCTTGTCTCTCCAGATCTACCACACACATATCCACTATGGGACCCAGGTTTGTGAAAGTCTCCATAGCCACAACATAGGAACCCTGTTCATTACTGTCTGCAGTGAGCTAGAGAGAAAGAGAAACAATGTAAGAGGATAGTAGTGACAGAATAAAATGCTGCTCCACAAACACTGAAATATACCGTATATACTCGAGTATAAGCAGAGTTTTCCAGCCCTTTTTTTTTTAAGGCAAAAAAGTGCCCCCTCGGCTTATACTCGAGGAGGGAGGTTGAGGATGAGGAGGGAGGTTGAGGATGAGGAGGGAGGTTGAGGATGAGGAGGGAGGTTGAGGATGAGGAGGGAGGTTGAGGATGAGGAGGGAGGTTGAGGATGAGGAGGGAGGTTGAGGATGAGGAGGGAGGTTGAGGATGAGGAGGGAGGTTGAGGATGAGGAGGGAGGTTGAGGATGAGGAGGGAGGTTGAGGATGAGGAGGGAGGTTGAGGATGAGGAGGGAGGTTGAGGATGAGGAGGGAGGTTGAGGATGAGGAGGGAGGTTGAGGATGAGGAGGGAGGTTGAGGAGTGGGGTTGAGGAGGGTGATAAGGGAGGTTGGAAGAGACACAGGGAAGGGAGAGGGGAGAAGAGACACAGGGAAGGGAGAGCGGAGAAGAGACACAGGGAAGGGAGAGGGGAGAAGAGACACAGGGTAGGGAGAGGGGGACACAGAGGGCACAAGAGGGACACAGGGGGCAGCACATTTCCCGCCCTCGGCTTATACTCAAGTCATTCATTTTACCCAGTATTTTGTGGTAAAATGGGTGCCTCGGCTTATACTCTAGTATATACGGTAAGTGAAAACCCTTTCTGGATTTATTTATTTTTATCTAATCTTGTTATTCACTTAAGTACCGGCCTCTCTACACCATGCAGAGAGAGAGTTATTTTCAGAACTTCCAGACAAACATTTCATGCTCCCGATAACTGCTTACGCATTGACTGCTGCAAAACTATCCCCTTTGGTTTCTCTAAACATACTTACAAAAGCTGCAATGTATTATTGCAGTGAAGAAAGAATAAAAGCATTTATAGATGTAATTTAGGTCCATTACCTGATTGCTTGCCCTAGTATAAGCTCCCAAACCCTCAATGTAAGGAAAGAGCCAACAATAAAGCATTTAAAACTAAATTATAAACCAGTTAAAATGGTTGAAATGTTCTTGCTGCTTTTCCACTTGATTTTCACTGCTATACATAAATGGAGCTAAGTTATGAGTTCAGAGTTATTTTAAGGCAACATAAAAAAAATTACTGACAGAGCAATTAAAACAGAGCAGGTCTACTATTGGAAGGGAAAAAACAAGGATTAGGGACGAAATAAAAGGAGTAATACAGCAGTGATGAAATAAGAGTGGGTGAGAGGAGAGAGGAAAGATCCATAAAAGGGGCATGATATTAATAAACACCATCATCTGAGGTTACCTTCACCAATTGAGAGTCTCCAAGTCGAGAGCCTACAAACACCACCCCATTATCCAAGTATGTGAGGCACTCTGCAATGGAGGTCTGGGAATATAAAGAGACATAGTTTTTTTTTTTTACATTTTCAGTGCAAAATTACACTGAATAATAAATGTCCACAGAGCCTGGGACTGTCTCACCTCGCCTAGCAACTCCACACGCAGGTCCTTTAATGTTACAGTGCCATCCATCTGCTCTTCCTTCTCCAGCAGCAGCATAAAAAGACGGCCCTCCATGTCTCCTAACAGGTATCGTGAGCCATTCACATCCACGCGGTTATGGCAAACAATGGTGCTTTGCTGAGAGGAAGGAAAAATGTGGTACTGTCACAAACAGATAAGAAACAATAGCTCCATCTAGTATTTTCTTCAGATCTAAAAAGCTTGACTTAATTGACCATTCTAGTTTGGGGGGGGGGGGGGGGAGATGTGATTAGATGTGATTTTTGGGCAAAATCTGTTTGATAGCCTGCTTATTTCCACTAAATTTCCTATACTATTACATACCACAACAATGTGGGAGATTTTTAATATAACCATATAAAGATCCTATCTGCATCCAAGGTCCCTTCAAATGGATATATATATATATATATATATATATATATATATATATATATATATATATATATATATATATATATATATATATATATATATATTCTTTTTTTTTTTTTGTTTTTTTTTATTTATTATTATTATCTTAATTTATATCGCGACAACATATTCCGTAGCGCTGTACAGGGGTTTAGTACATGGCAAAAAAACAAACTTAACACCTTATAAAGAATGGAGGGCGCTGTTTTTGAGCATATAATCAAATTATATATATATATTTATATTTATTTATAGATAGAGTAAATAAATAGTACATCCGTGTTCACATTTGAATGTCTAAAACAAGTTAACAAACCTGCTTCCATCGCAGAGTTCCGAAAAAAGTTAATACACTGCATTCTGGGAAGTTGAGCTGGGACATGCAAATGTGCCCACAAATACCTCACTCTTCAATCCATAGCCATTATCAAACATGGCCTCCTTTAAGCTTATGAATGCTGTATTACACAGCTTTAATGCAAAGCCAAGGTTGGATTATACACAAGCCAGGAATACTATCCACGTACAGCCGTTTCAAGCTTACTGGCTATCATCAGCATGGAGCGGGATCTCAGCCTGTGTTGTGGAAATTATGATAATTTATATTATGGTGGGCAAAAGAGCGATAGAAGCCCTCCACCGTACAGTAAATAAATAGTACATCTGTGTTCACATTTGAATGTCTAAAACAAGTTTAAAAACTGCTTCCAGATCAGAATTCCAAGAAAAACAGTTATTACACTGCATTCTGGGAAGTTGAGCTGGGACATGCAAATGTGCCCACAAATACTTTAATACTCAGGATAACCTTCTGCTAGTCTTGAACCCCCTCACGGCTACACTTTGAATGAAGCCTGATGACATTAAGATCATCTTTCATATGAAATCTTCATTGTATACTAGACTCCCATATAACCTTCCTCCTAAAGTGGTAAAAAGGATAAAACACCTTCCCTGCTTACATATTTAATTAAAGACACATATAATCTTACTTTGATGATGGGAGGAGCGATTGCCAAGTATTTGTCACCATTGTGATAGGTAATTGATTCCTGACCGATGATAATTGCACCCCCAAAAGGCTCTGGAACTGAAAGAACAATCACATTTTATTTTATTATCATTATGCCAATGGAATAAAACACTTAAATATACACAAAAGATTTAGCCGCTTATCTCTGCTGGAAACTAATCTGATAGACATTTAAGTGCGATTAGTGAAAATAATGCTTTACGACAGTGAGGATAACATGCTAAATAACTATAATAATGCAGGTAAATTGAGGAGAATTTGGCATAATTTAATAGTAGAACTAATGATGATACAAAATCATTTTCTTGACTATTGTTTATACTGTTATTAGCCAGTAACAATAAATGACAAGTTATTTTAACAAACAAAAAAATCATCATCCAAAAATTCACATATTATGAGTCAAAATATCAAATATATGTTGGATAAAACAGTTGCAGCAGTTTTTTTTTATTCCAGTCTCCGCTATTTTCATGTATAAAAGGTTTACATGTACTGCATGCATTATTTGTTGCATCAATGTACTGGAATCATTCCTCTGGCATCCCCATTTTAGTAACAGGATTGCAATTAACCATTTATTACACATTGCACATCTATAGGGTCACAGGCCCATTTGGTCTTGCCTTAGTCAGCAAAAACAAAACAGGACTATGAATATCGGATGTTTGTTATATGAGGTAGGTAAAGTCAGAAAAAAAACAAAAACACCCGGCACTATTAGCCACTGGACAAGATCATCCTATTTTTACCTTGAGAGCAACCAATATAGATATATGTTGGTAAATGGTGACAGATATAACATCCTTTTATCCATATTCAGTAAAGAAAGAAAAAAAAAAAAAAACAAGGCTTAGGGCTTCCTAAGTTAAAAACTCTCTTAAGATCATGGGGGGGGAGACTGGTTGCAAGATTTACTAACCATTTTTTTATAAAGTAATTTGTTCCCGAGATATTTAGAATTACTTTAACTGCATTATCCAAATGACTAGGTATTATTAATGATTAATTAGCTGTTTTGACTTGATATTTAGTGTTTGTTTCATATATCTCTCTTCCACACTCCTCAAGCACGGAGCTACAAATTAGCATATAGAGCCATGCAAAAGCATACAGGCGTCACCAAGCAATGCTGAATATCTTAGTTTTTTTTTGTTTTTTTTTACTGTACAGAAAATATCTACATCAATGTATAGCCAGTTGTTAGCGCACATTTGATGAAACTTGCTTTATGGGCAACAGTGCCTCTTTAAGGTCTTGTTCAAAATAGACTGAATTTATAAAAAGGTACCAGGACAAAATATTAGCTGGCACAATAAAAGTAACAATATACAACAGTGTGTCCTTTTCCATTTCATAGCCGTATCCTTTCAGAACAGTGGGGTTGAGCTCTGCGCAGGCAGAGAACTATTTCCACCTCCGATCTGGCTCATAAGGCACGCTGACAGAAGAGGCCTTGAGCTATGAGAGGCGCGCGCGAGGCCCTGGGGGGGAGGGGTGCGAATGCCTGCGCCAAACATAACAATGGCCTCGCTGTCGATTCAGCGCCGTCAAGTTGCGAAACGGAGCCGGAAATAGTTATTTGCCCGCAGTACATTTTCTGAACCACCAGGTGGTGCTGTGGCACAGCGCTCAACTCCATTGTTCTGACGCATGCGACTACGAAATAAACTAGATCCCAACAGTGTTTGGTTTGCTTTGCATATACATGCTAAAATGTGAAGCAAATAAAGCATGGCTACTATGAACTTGTAAATATTTACACTTTGTTGAGAAAGTAGAATTCAAAAATATTTGTATTACTTTCAGATTTCAACAAAGTGCAGGACACAACAAATCTAGAAGATTGGGAGCCACCCGTTCTTAACATTTTCTTTTTACGCACACGCCAAAAGCTTCTAATACATCTTGGGGCATGCTCATTAGCTCGTCTGGCTGAGTTTCATATGAAGTTTGCAAGCACTGATAAAGTGTAGGCAAATATTATACTAACAAATTATGGTTCGGTGCTCATGGAGATACAAGAACCGGTCACTTCAGCTTGCTCAAGTATAAGCCGACAAACACTCAAGGAAGGATAGGTATTCATAAAATGAAAAGTAGGGAAATATAAAAATACCAATATAATGTGTGCAAGGTGTAACACAATCATGCAAAACAAAAACATTACTTGTCCATGTGAGCGATCTCTTGTTGCATTGATGATTAAATCTTTTTACAAATGGTATTATGTTAAATAAAACATTAACTCAATAAGTAATATGCATCTATACCTGCAATCACCATTGTAGCTTCGGCTTCTACATTTTCCTGCTTCCAGGGCCCTTTGCTGAATTCCTTTTCCCTCAGTGATACCTCATAGGTCTTAACATGCCGTCCTTGGGGGTCCTGATATACAAAGCAGATGGTGGGGGCCTGGCAACTGTACAGAAACTTTACATCAATGACCTGAAGCTCTTCCAAGCGAATGTTAAACGCCTTCAGTTCCTTGTTGTCTCGATCAAGAGGGATCACTTTGAACAAGCCATCATACAAACGGAGGCCAATCATACGGCAGTCTGGGTCAATAATCCCAATGATACCTGTCTCAGAAGGACGGCCAATACGATCCTTGACAAGAAAGAAAAAGCATTTAAAAAAAAAAAAAAAAAAACAATGAGAAAAATAGGAAAATTTTAAAAAGTGAATGCAAGAACGAAGACAACTATGAGTAAGTATGTATGAAAGTCTAAAAGAAAGATAGCACTGAATTTCTGAGGAATAGAAGAAAAATGCAGATTAGAGGAAGAGGTTAGAAAAGAAATAAGGAGTGGAAGTAGAAAGATACAAAAAGATAAGGAGTGTAAGACTTCTATAAGGGGAGCAGAGACTAGAGAATTTGTGATGCACATTTTGTATAGATGAAGTAAGACGTGTAGACAAATGTGGTGTTGTAATATAGTACCTGCACATTGCCATGTGCCCGAGTGATGATATCGATGCTGTCACCGGTTTGTTTGTACTCCAGGATGCAGGCGTTGTACTTGGCCGTCAGCACAAACAGCAGGTCCTTACTCTCACCCTGGCCAAAGGAGCACAATGCAAGAGCACATCAACATGTAATAAACATGAAAATAGATGACATACATCTAATAACAAAATATATATATAAAAAAAATCCCTCCCACAAGGTCAAACATGAATATCATGCATGAAATACCCAACATGATAATGTGTAGCATCAACATAATTGCTCCAACATGACCCAACAAGCAGGGAACATCATCCAAAATAATGACAAATTTATGCAGTATACATTCCAAACCATTATGAAAGAGCTCTGTATGAAATGGTTAAAACCGACAACTTAATGAAGATACTATAGCATCACAACAAATTTAAAAACAAATGATCAATCCTGTAGTATACTGCCTCAACTAAGAACATGATAAAACATTAAATCATGAAAAGAAACTCAAATACATTACCAACATAACAGTACATACATTATCAACATTTGGCTTTTATTCACAATATGAGATCACATCACCATCACTTCAATCCCTCCCAAAAGATAAAGAGCCTGATCATATCACATCTCCAGCAACCACATTCATTAACAGCTGCCCCATCACAATCATTCCAGTTCATCTATATAGAAAGTATATCCCCACACCTCTAAGACACCCTAGCTGATAGACCAAGTTATTCACCATTGTTCCACAATAACAGCACTTACACCAATTCAAATTTCCAAATAATCTGCAGCCCCAGCAAAGCATCTCATTCATAATATGGCATGATCATGATCCACTTACAGATACACAACATATATTAGAAACAATCTTGACTAGGTGCACTCACGGGATCGGAAAGTAATAAGATTCTAAGACTTAACATGTATTAATATATCTTAAAATATTCCAATGCCGTATAAAATAAATATTAATTTTGCAGTAGGTTGTGGAAATATCTTAGTAGAAAAAAATGACAATTACATAAATGAATCTTTTTATGCAGATGGAATAGTATATTAATAACTGTAATAGCATTGCATACTTAAATTCAGATATTGGCTTCTTTATCATATACAACATTCTAGGGCTGTCTAGTAACAATCCAGAAACTTAGATTAATGGTAGTACAAAAAGCATCTAGTTAAGCGATAAAACTAACACTGAGTTCATGTTTCCAGTTTGTCAAAGAGGAGCGCTCTCCTATTATTCCCATATCAGTGAGTGCACAGAGTCAAGATTATTTCTGTTTCTAATATTTGTGATCTATATTTCTTTCATAATCAGGGTGGTACCGGTACCACTCTATATACCTTTGACTTGGTAATGTTGAGGGTTACCTATTATTTATACAGGACCCACTTACAGCCAAGACTAACAAACAAAATGTGTTTGTGTACTACCCCTACTACTCTTTTGCACAATGTATATATTTATATATGTAAACAGGATCCCGAGTAGTGCCTCACTCTCTGACAACAAATATCAACATCAGTATCTAAATCACAGCAATTAAACCAAATTGAGTCACCTTAGGCCTGAAAAGCTCCATAACTGCGATCTTTCCATACATCCCAACCTCCTTGACAGGACGCAGCCCCTCTGGTGTCACTACATAGATTTCCAGCCTTGTGTTCTTCGCAATCAGCAGGTTCAGGTCATCCTCAGAAGTGAAGTGTCCTACAGTGGAGAATGGATCAGGTTTAGATATATAAGCTGTTGCCTCTGTCTTGTGTATGTCTTAAGACATACAGATAGGGTCAGGATAGAGATTAAAGAAAGATGTGTACGCTCCTGTAATTATTATATTTAAGGGCCAATTTTTTATTAAATAAATATGAAAACTAAATACTGCCTTGATCTTTATTTTATTAAGAACTGCGTATAAACTCCGGTTTTACTGCCTAAAATCAAATAGTCATACCATAAGGAAGTATTATTACAAAACAGGGAGGTTATGAGAGGGTCTCTAGCAAAGCAGCGCTGCAGATTGTATTAAATATAAATATTTTATTATTATATTTTTATATTTGGATAAAGTGGAACAATAAGAATTTCTTATAATTGTGAGGTCCATTTTTTCATTTTAAACAACTTGTTATCTTTTTTGGTACACATTGTACCCTTATTAGGGGTGATAAGATATCTCTTGCTTTTGTTTGTTTTTATTTGTTATTTTGTTTACCACTAAAATGATGTGCATTTTTTAAATAAGCTTTATTACATTAGTATACTATTAGATAGGGACTTTTTGTATAACTTCGGAAGATACCTGTATATCCTAATGAAGTTGCTGTTTTAAAGAAAATTCCTTGTGAATATTTTTTAACATCTTAATAAAATATTGTTTTAATATAGTACAGGAATAGCTCTTAACGCTGTAGATGGTTCTAGGCAATAAGAGTGTTAAGCAAAACAGCGCTAAATGGGGCAGCTTAACATGGGGAAGATAGGGATAGGGGAACTCATAACAAAAACACACAATTTCAATTGAAATTTAAACTGTTTTGGTTTTATATGAACTTCAAAGAAACAGTAAACATAACACTAACACAAACTGAACATTAGCAAAAATATAAACATTAAATTTGTGATGTTAAAGCTTCTGGGTCATCCTGGATACGGTTTTCTTGGTCTGCCCTCTGCAGCTCATAAAGACACAGACTCAGGTGTGTCTCAAAATAACCAATTAGTGAGCATTTCTATGCAACATGCTACTGAGATGTGGTCCCTGATAAGCTAGGCCACTACATTGCACATCCAGCCCTACAGAGTGTGTGTGTGCATATGCTGCAGAGGATATACCAGTACAGGGTCAATTTGATGAATTTCAGGCAGTAAAAGCGGAGCATTTTAGCACTTTTTCATAAAATAAAGTATATAAAAGTAAATAGATACACAGGGATAATACTGTATATACCAACTAACATCCAGGAACCTTCCATATCCATTTAATGAGATTTTTCTTGTCAATCATGATGAAAGTAATAAAAAAAAAATGAAATACTTTTTGGCCACACCACTGTGATCAGTGCCATTTTTATAACTATTAAATAATGGAATGGCAGATTCCTTTTAACTCTTGTGCAACTAATTTGTTTAATCTTTAAGAGCATTAGAAAACTGTATATATATCCCGAGATAATCAGCATTGTTTAGGTAGCAGATGTATGCCAATGTGTTCTTTTGCATCTCAGGGTGCTTGAGAATGGCGAGGGAGGGGATCTACCTGCATGATAATCCTTTTCTGGAATTGGTTTAAAGTCCACATTAGCACATCAAGACATCTAGTCTGTATAGAAAATGCACTCCTATGCATGAGTAGAGCAGAAACAATGCTGATTATCTCCGCAATGGCTATAGAATCACATGTCTATTACAATGTTTAGCTAGCTTTTAACGCTCTTCAACAAAAATGGAACAAAATACAATTGTGGATAACGGCCCCTTCAAATTGATCCTGTAATGCATTTTGTTCTTCTATGCCATAAGCAAAAGAATATAAAGCTATGAAATAGTATACTAAAAAAGGTATTTTTTAAGATATATAAAAACTCATCTTCAAGCTGTCCCACATGCTAGATCAAATTACTTTTTCCTTCTGCTAGTTCTCATTTACAATGAGACATACATGAGAATACCTGTGATCTTTGTCATAGGCCACTGATTGGCTGGGAAATAGCAACACAAAATATTCCTGTTACAAAGGAGAATTGGCAGAGGTTGAAGGGATCATTTGAACTTGCCTAACATGTGGGGCACCTTTAGAAAAATATTATATGCGGTTGTATTTGTTGTTGTAAACTGTAGACAGCTACGCCCACACTTAAGTAAAAAGATAGCTCAGAAGCAAGAGTAGTAATCGAAACACCCCGAAATCATTATATACCCCCTCCTCAAAATCTCAACCATAAAGATCAGTTGTAGCTGTGTAAAAAGCATCATAATCTTCAGAAGTAAGTAAACCAACAACATTAGTAAATGTGTAAACCATAGGCTGGTGTCATGTCATCCGCCTATTGCTTGGGAGGCACCCTAATGGAGCTTACTCTTTTACTTAGTTTTAATGTTAACCAAAGTGGTAGTCTACTAAAAGAACTGAAGACAGATCTTATCTTTCTACCCATTCCTCCCAGGTTTCTCAACACGTTATAAACATATACAAAGTGTCTGCTGCCATTAAAGCAAAACCAAATTCAAATGTTACAAATTAAAGGCTGTAATATATATATTGAACTTTATAACAATATTTTGCAAATTTTTTTTTAAATTATACTAATACCAGCTACAAATCTAAAGTCTTAGGTCTGTTTACAAACACACGTCTGGCTGTTCCATGATTAACTTTATCTGCCCACACCAGCCGGTGGAGACTCGGTGAACACCAGATTTATAGTTTTTCACTGAATTTCAGGAATGTAGGAAGAGAAGTTAACCACCAACTATACTCTTTAGCTGATCCCAGCAGTCATTTATCTACAAAGATGAATTTGTGAAGGGTTCAATCTCTTTCTGCTTCTGCAGGAGCTCTTGCTGTGAGTCTCTCTGGGGGAATGTCAGAGTCTCATGTAAACAGACACTTTATGATTTTTTCTATAAAAAAGGCACCTATTTCAAAAATTCTAAATGTTTTTAGAAGAACTTTACAGCGGTGTGCAGCAAGTTGTGCTAAATTAGCTGGCCCTTTAATACGTACATGAGCCACAGGGGCAGAAACCAGTTAGGATTCATTTGTAAGATTTTAGACAGAAAAAACAGAACTTTTAATAAAATAAGATATATCCCCAGTGAATCCTTTAAACCTCCTGACCTACTTGTGTGAACGCAGATAACAATTTACATGAAATAGAATGGGAAAAGTTATCTCCCCTTGGAGACGACTGAGCTGACTGAGTTATGAGCAAAATATACAGAGTGCAGCGTCACACTTAGTTATGTCTTATTGTACTGTATATGCCTGCATCACAAAATGTATTTTGCACAACTTTTACATTTGTGTTCACATTTGAACGTCTAAACTAAGTTAAAAAATCTTATTTCCTGCTCAGAATTCCAAGAAATACAGTTATTCCACGGCATTCTGGGAACCTGGGCAAGGACATGCAAATGTGCCCACAACACCTTCTCTCTTGTAATCCACTACCATTTTAAACATGGCTACCTTTAAGCAAATGCCTGCTGTATTACACAGCTTTAAGCAAATCTCTGGATGGATTGTGTACAAGACAGGGAACCTACCCACAACCAGCTGTTTCAAGGTTACTGCCTCTTGTATGTGGTAATAATTATTATAATCCGTGTGGGGCCGTTTCCTAGCTTGTGTAGTAGATTTTGTGGGGAGGAAGTCTGCCACAACAATCATTTAACTTATGATGAGCGACAGAAAAGCAACAGAAGCCTCCACCGTACAGTAAATAAAGTAGTACATTTGAAGGTCCAAAATAAGTTTAAAAATGTATTTCCTGCTCTGAATTCCAAGAAATACAGTTATTCCACTGCATTCTAGGAATCTGGGCAGGGACATGCAAATGTGCACAGAAAGGCTTCACTCTAGTAATCCAGTACCTTTCTAAACATGGCTTCCTTTTATTTATATATATATATATATATATATATATATATATATATATATATATATATATATACATACATACGCACACATACATACATATACACACACATAGATAAATACACACACATACATACATGCAGGAGGTCCCTGGATTACAGAATGGGTGCCGCCAAAGGCTTTTTGTACAAGTGTGTTTTTATGTTCTGTTTGTATCAGTTTTAGTATCTTATTACAGTACATGGGTATTATTATAATTATTATTACCACATGAGCCATTGTATTATTATTATTATTATTATTCACCAGGGATCTAAATTACATACAAATCCAACAATGATGCTCCCTGGAACGTATCTCGTCCATAACTCAGGGACAGTGTGTATGTGTATATATATATATATATATATAATATATATATATAATATATATATATATATATATATATATCCCCTTCTGGATTGCTACATTGTCGTGGTGAAGGGCTTGTGCACTTCACTGAAGCTGTGAGTTATAACATGTAGGCTCACCCAAGATGGACAGGTCATAGCAGACAGGTCACAGTCCACTGCATTAGGTAGTGGCAGCCCACACCAGTATCTTTGCCATGAAACCACAACCAGAGACTAAATGATAGATGTGCCTGGCGTGCTGCGTCCGTATGGTCACAGAGTGTCAGACACAACTGAAGGATTGAACAAAAAATGTATATATATATATATATATATAGTTGAATAATCAGAGTATTGCAGGGAATAGTGATACCTTTTTTAGGTATCACTATTCACTGCAATACTCTGATTATTCAACTGGATTACTGGACATTCACGGCTACCTCACTCATATATATATATATATATATATATATATATATATATATATATATATAAAAACACATAGTGGCCCTTGTGCACACTGTAAGTAGTACACATATCTGACTTAAATTTAAGTATGTTAAAAATCTATATCACCACATTTAAGTAGCACACAGCTTTAACGGTAAGCATGTCACACTATGTATATATGGATGTATGTGTACATACATACATACATAGTTATCCTCACGCACACGGTAAATAGACAGACGTCTATATCATTAAACGCTCTGTACCTGTCACACAACCGTTGACAGCTGTGGGTTTCTGAGCCGTCACTACGTAGTTGTAGGACATGGTGTCTGCTCCGGGGCTCCTGTCTGACAATTCAGGAGGTGACAGGCGCGAAAACAGGCACAGGCCGTAAGATACAGTAACCGGAAGTGGGATACCACCGAGACAGGAAGCCGGAGCACTGAGCGGCAACTAGAGAGAGGAGTTGGGGATAGAGAGGCATAGGTCGTGTGATAGAGAGGCATAGGTAGTATGATAGAGAGGCATAGGTAGTATGATAGAGAGTCATAGGTAGTATGATAGAGAGTCATAGGTAGTATGATAGAAAGGCATAGGTAGTATGATAGAGAGGCATAGGTAGTATGATAGAGCGGCTTCTCACATATTATGACTGAAAAGTGAGCGATGGAGTGGGTCTTTGCTCAAGACTCTCTTTGAACCATAGAGAACAGTCTTCCAAGGTGACAAAATATACATTTAAATAAATAGAAAATAAGTATAAATAATTATAAATAATATATATAAATAATAAACAATTATGTAAATAACTAAAACGTAAATATAAATACATTATATATAAATATAAATAATAACTATATATATATATATATATAGAAATAAACAATTATAGAAATAACTATATATATATATATATTATCAATAATAATTATGTAAATGTTTAGAAATAATAAACAATTATATAAATAGCTAAACAATTCAAATAAATTCTTTATAAATAATAATTATGTAGCTATATAGAAATAATAAACAATTATATATAACAACAACATTAATATAAATACATTATACATATAAATACTAATTACATCAATACATAGAAATAATAAACAATTATATAAACAACTAGAAAATAAATATGAATAAATATAATTATTTTATTTTTTTTAATTCATAAATTCTAATGTATATAGAAGTAAAAAGATAATATAATAAGACAACAATTTACTTATGCTACAGTGGAATCTACCATTTTGGTTTCTACTGACGAACCTTTTCAGGTGGGAGGAGATTGTGAATGGACAAGACGTTTCTATCTGCATAGTGGGAATGTGGCAGCTAGAACTGACAGTGCTTTCAGTAGGATTAAAGAAAAGTTCACTAGACAAGACGTCCTGAGAAAGTAATATACTGGATATGGCCATAAGAGAGAACAGATTCCTGTAATAAAGATTAATTATGTACATTTTTAACATTTGAAAAATATTGCTAATTATCAGTTGTAGTTATTTAAAATACCAAAATATGTGACCACATTAGTCTGTTAATGAATTTTTTATATGTGTCATATAAGCATGAATCTATCCTGAGGTTAAAGGGACACTGTCACTTTAATAGAAAGCTGATTTCATTTTAAAGAACATTATGCATTGTACTAGCCTATTTTTTTTTTCATCTGTAAATCTTTCCTTAGATGCTTAGCTTTGTTTTTATGGCTCCTTTATGCTAATGAACTTACCTGCAAAAAAAAATTATTAATCAGGGAGCGAGGTACAGTGAGGGAAAAAAGTATTTGATCCCCTGCTGATTTTGAACGTTTGTCCAGTGACAAAGAAATGATCAGTCTATAATTTTAATGGTAGATGTATTTTAACAGTGAGAGACAGAATAACAAGAAAAAAAAATACAGACAAACGCATGTCAAAAAAGTTATAAATTGATTTGCAGGTCAATGAATGAAATAAGTATTTGATCCCTTATCAATCAGCAAGATTTCTGGCTCCCGGGTGTCTTTTATACAGGTAAGGAGCTGAGATTAGGAGCACTCTATTAAAGGGAGTGCTCCTAATCTCAGCTTGTTACCTGTATAAAAGACACCTGTCCACAAAAGCAATCAATCAATCAATCAGATTCCAAACTCTCCACCATGGCCAAGACCAAAGAGCTGTCCAGATTTCAGGGACAAGTTGTAGACCTACTCAAGGCTGGAGTGGGCTACAAGACCATCGCCAAGCAGCTTGGTGAGAAGGTGACAACAGTTGGTGCGAATATTCACAAATGGAAGAAACACAAAATAACTGCCAGTCTCCCTCGGTCTGGTGCTCCATGCAAGATCTCACCGCATGGAGTTTCAATGATCATGAGAACGGTGAGGAATCAGCCCAGAATTACACAGGAGGATCTTAATGATCTCAAGGCAGCTGGGACCATAGACACCAAGAAAACACTTGGTAACACACTACTCCGTGAAGGACTGAAATCCTGCAGCACCCGCAAGGTCAAGAAAGCACATGTCCAGGCCCGTCTGAAGCTCGCCAATGAACATCTGAATGATTCAGAGGAGAACTGGGTCAAAGTGTTGTGGTCAGATGAGACCAAAATCAAGCTCTTTGGCATCAACTCAACTCGCCGTGTTTGGAGGAGGAGAAATGCTGCCTATAACCCAAAGAACACCATCCCCACCGTCCAACATGGAGGTGGAAACATTATGCGTTGTGGGTGTCTTTCTGCTAAGGGGACAGGACAATTGCACTGCATCAAAGGGACAATGGACAAGAACCTCCTTCCTCAGCCAGTGCATTGAAAATGGGTCGTGGATTGGTATTCCAGCATGACAATGACCCAAACACACAGCCAAGGCAACAAAGGAGTGGCTCAAGAAGAAGCACATAAAGGTTTTGGAGTGGCGTAGCCAGTCTCCATACCTTAATCCCATAGAAAATCTGTGCGGGGAGCTGAAGGTTCGAGTTGCCAAACATCAGCCTCGAAATCTTAATGACTTGGAGAGGATCTACAAAGAGGAGTGGGACAAAATCCCTCCTGAGATGTGTGCAAACCTGGTGGCCAACTACAAGAAACGTCTGACCTCTGTGATTGCCAACAAGGGTTTTGCCACCAAGTACTAAGACGAAGGGGTCAAATACTTATTTCCCTCATTGACCTGCAAATCAATTTATACCTTTTTTTACATGTGTTTTTCTTGGGTTTTCGTTTGGTTATTCTGTCTCTCACTGACTGTTAAAATACACCGACCATTAAAATTATAGACTGATAATTTCTTTGTCAGTGGACAAACTATCAAAATCAGCAGGGGATCAAATACTTTTTTCCCTCACTGTATTAATGATTTAATAAGGGTCGATCTCTTGAGATGAGTGACAGACAATATTTTTGTAAATTCAAAACGTTTTTTCTGCTATTATTATTGTTTATTTGTAATGTACCAGAACATACTGTAGCGCTATACAGGGGTTAAGTACAAGCAAAAACATTTTGAACACATTGGGGTTGGATGGCACTGTCTTTGAGCTTAGAGTCTCTAAAGCACCTTACAAGACTGAAAACTTACCATCTTAAGGGTTTGGATGAAGTATGGGAGGGTGATAGATTTGTTATGCATATTAAGGCTGAAGGTGATAAGCTTTTTTAAACAGATGCAGTTTTAGTGAGGTTTTGAGGCAGGAAGATAGTCTAGTGGAGGGAGGCAAGGAGTTCCAGAGAATAGGGGCAGCACAAGAAAAGTCCTGAAGTGAGAGGAGGGGATAAGAGTGAAGGAATGAAGAAGGTTGTTAGCAGAACGAAGAGGACGGGTGGGGGAGTATATTGAGATTAGAGCAGAGATATAAGGGGGTGCGCCATTGCTGAGGGCTTTGTAAGTTATGGTCCTGATTTTAAATTTTATTCTGGAGGCTTTGGAAGCCAGTGGAGTGACTCACAGAGAGGTGCTGCAGAACCCGAGCGATGAGTATGGTAGAGGAGTCTAGTGGCGGTGTCATTATGGAATGCAGTGGAGACAAACAAGTGATGGAGAGGCCAGCAAGGAGAGAGTTGCAGTAGATGAGGCGAGATATCATGAGAGAATGTATTAGAATTTAATTGTGTCTTGTGTAAGATAGTGACGTATTTTGGAGATGTTTTTTAGATGAAAAAGACAAGATTTTGTTAGTGTTTTTAAATGAGAAATGAAAGTGATGGTAGGGTCCAGTAGAACCCTAAGACAACGGGTCTGGGAGGTGGAAGTGATGATGGCATTGTTGACAGTGAGAGATATATGAGGATTTGAAGCTGTAGTAGAGGGTGGGAAGATTAGGGCTTTGGTCTTAGACATTTTGAGTCTGAGGTGGTGGGTGGACATCCAGGAGGATATGCTTAAGAGGCAGTTGGAAACTTGTGCTAGAAGAGAGGGTGATAGATCTGGTACTGAGAGGTAGATTTGAGTGTCATCTGCATAGAGATGATATTGAAATTCAAAGGATTTTATTAGGGTACCAAGAGTGGATGTATAGATGGAGAAGAGGAGGGGCCATAGGACTGAGCCTTGAGGAATGTCAAGAGACAGAGGGCGAGGAGAAGAAAAGGAGCCAGAGAAGGAGACACTAAAGGTTGGATTTTCTAGGTATTATGTGAACCAAGAGAGAGCAATGTCACAGATGGCAAGGGAGCACAGAGTTTGGATTAGAAGAGGATGGTCAACTATGTCAAAGACAGCAGAGAGATCCAGAAGAATTAGAATAGAAAAGTGACCCTTTGACTGGCCCCAATCTGGCTTCCGGGCCCTCAACACTGTGGATTGTTGAGGGCTCGGAAGCCAGATTGGAAGGAGTCAAGAAAGGAGTTGAAGGAAAGAAATTGGGTAAGGTGATTGTAGACAAGCCCCTCAAGCAGTTTTGAAGCCTGGGGATGTAGAGAGATAGGGCGATAGACAGATGTAGAGTCAGATAAGGGTTTCTTAAGAATCGGAGTAAGTATGGCATGTTTTAAAGATGATAGAAACTTGCCAGTGTTTAGAGAAAGGTTGAATAGATGTGAGGGAGCTGTGATGGAATAGGATCCTGTGGACAGGTAGTAAGGCGAGGGGTTGTTAGTAGACTGGAGACTTCATCTTCTGGTACATAGTGGTCGTGGGATTCTGAAAGGGCGAAGGCTGGATTTTCTTGATTAGTTGGGAGGAGGGAGTGTGTGATCCATGTTGAGAGGAGAATTGGTTATGAACGTTTTTAATTTTATGCTTAAAATGGCTGGCAAAGTCTTCAGCCATGAGACAAAAAGGGGCAGGGGTGGTAGTGGGTGGAGTAGAGTCCTGAATCTGGCAAACAAACATTTGGGGTTGGAGGATAGGTTTGATATTAATGATGTGAAATAGTGCTGTTTGGCAAGGTTGAGGGCAGAGAAGTACAAGAAAAATATAATCTTGTAGCGGAGGAAGTCAGCAGAAGGTCAAGATTTCCTCCATAGTCGTTCAGCACTGAGGGAGTTCTCTATTACTAGAAAACATTCTTTAATAACTTTCAATTACAAATATTCATATTTTTTGTTGCTACTCTACTATTGTACCATACTTGGGACCTTGTCTTTGTCCCTTTAACAGTGTAATGTGCTGATTTCGTGAGTTTTTTAAACAAGGAGATACCAAGACAGAGTAGACCTTCCACAAAGTAGATGCAGCTCAAGAAAAGTCCTGTAGGCGGAAGGAGAGCAAAAGTGGCCGATTAAGAAAGTTTATCTCTTGCATACAAACTTACATTGAAAATATCTAGAGCCTCATTCAATTGAGAAATTTGAGCTTATGGGAGCCCGTAATGTAGCCCGTAAACTAATTTGAGATTTAATTGGCTTCTTTTTGCGAGCTGCAAGTAATCTACGGGTTACAAGCTGAAAATCCCTGCAGTTGTTACGACCGTAACTTACAACCCATCTAAGCCTTTGGTCTTTCAAGCCTGCAAGAGTTACATTCGCAAATCTCTATTCAATTGCTACAATTCCTCAAGCCTGCAAATGCTTTCGCACCCGTAAAATGTAGAAGAAAATCCTACGGGTATCAAATAGGACTCGCAAGGGGGTTAAACACCTCTTTATATCACTGTAAATGTTTCATTTCAGTGTTATATCAATCTCGGGAATCAAGGAGTTAATACATATCAGGCCACCCATATGGACTAGAACAGTATCGCCATTCATTTTTGTTATTTTGTACATTTCGGGATTGCGATTCCGATTGCATATCATACCCCTAAGCACTAATTGATTGACGATTAACCTCTCACTTACTATTTGCTGTTTCTAAATGGGTAGTTACAGCCTTTCTTAAATGATCATAATCATGCTCTGAAATGCTACATATGATTGCATGGTTTACGCTTTCGGCTTTCAGCCCATAAGTTATGGGCTTGTTCAATTGAATCAATCTGTAATTGTAGCAAACTTCAAGCACGCAGACATACGGTCTGTACAACTGCGGGCTTGTAATTGAATGAGGCTCCTCCCATCTTTTACAACCTGTGGCATACTGTGGCGCACACTGCCCTACACTCTGCTACCCGAGCAGTGCAGCAATAGGCAGCTGCAGCAAAGTGTACTCCACAGTTTGCAAAGTCTGTGGGAAAATCAGCTGTACGATAGAGGGCAGCATGGCTACATGTGGAGAGTCACTTTGTCATTTTATGACATTGTTACCTGAATTGACTCAAATGGATTTCTCTCGTGGAGCTACTCCACCTTCCTTTATAGATGTTTAAAAGCTGAAAAAGCACATTTTGTGGATGGATTCCAATTTCCTGCCCTTGCGAGAGACTTTGGATATTTATATTGTGCAACAACTGCTTGGCCCTATTATCTTTATCATAATTGATAACATTAATCTTAAAGGGACATGGAAGATTTCTGGATTTCACTAGGAATATATTATACCTATCTGTAGTCGGACCCCTCTCTCAGCGTAGTTTTGAGGTGTAGCCGGAAGCTACAGAATGTTGGTCTGCTGAAAAAAGGCTACAAACTTACTGATTGAGGCATTATAATCTCAGATTTACCTGTTTACAAAATAATTGAGGTTGAAAAAAGACTTTTAGTGCCTCAAGTTCAACTTTTTTAGATCTACTCTGATCTGCAATACACAGATTAATTGTTAATTGATCCAGAGGAAGGCAAACAGAAAACAATTCAAGTGAATCTTGCCAATTGTGGGATTGGAGTGTGATCATTTGTTGAAATATTTCGCTGGAGATAGGTTGGTGTGTGGGAACCACAGAAGGAATAGAACGTGATGGGCCTTTAAGAAAAAGTTTAACAGTGGTGCAAAAAAGAAGGATTCATGAACAAAGTTGGAGTGAGACAGATGGAACTGGACACCGGTAAGGTAGGTCCTAATAGTGTTTATTTGAAGGTGGAAACCAGAGTGCCAGTGACCTGCAAAAGCTATAAAGATATAGAGAGTGATCGAGGAGGGAAATTTGTGGTGAGAAATTAAGTTCTGGAAGAGCTTCCAAGCTCGTTGGTATGTTTGTTTGGAGTTGTCGCCGAGTCCATCAGCCATGGTGGAGCAAGCTTGGTGTAGTAGTGGTTGGAATATCTGGTGGTTTTATGATAAAGTAGTCTGGAGGTTTGCATAGTGAATGCTGGAGAGAAAATTATAGGGGTAAGGAACGTCCACTTTTAGACATGGGTATAAATGGTAGTTAAATATAAGTAAGTGAAGGGTCAGCCGTCTGAAGAGAGACCAGATGATGGGCATTGCTGGTTTGTATTGAGAGATTACTCCAAGACGATCCCCAAGTAAGGGTGGCTACTAGTATCGGGTACACTTGTCTTGTAGTTGAATTAGGTCTGAGTTCGGAAGGCCAGTTGGCAATAAACTTATGATTTTTGTAGAAAGCTTCTATACGATGGTCCGAAGTGAATATGAATAAGCTTGGAGTTTAGGCGTGAGTTTTAGAAAAATGAAAATGTACGTCCGTTCCAAGTGTATAGAAAGGTAACCCACATGGATAGATTAAGAATGGATTAATTGCTTAGGGTAATAGTAGATATTGGGCAAGGAATTTCGTACAGGTCCTTCCTTGAGGGATAATCTTTGTAGCATAGTTCCTATGGCCTAGGAGGACTTTTAACTCTTTGGGAAATTGTGGATAAAGGCGAGAAGTGACGACGAGAAGAGCTGGCTGTCACAACCTACAATGATGATGGAGTATAGAGGATCCTAGTCCTCTTATCTCCTGTAGGTTTTAGACCTAAGATTTGGGTGACTCAGACCAATGGACCTTCTTTGCAGATGCAAGAGCATAAGTCCCAGCTTAAGGTAGTGTGCCTGGGAAAAACCTGGCATGGAGTCAGAAACGATCTCCTCTACCAGCATATGCCCCTGGGTCAATAATACACCTGCACACAAAGTCTTGATGAAAATTATGAAACACTTTATTTGGAAAACAACATCTTTTAAACAGGCATACATAATTACCAGGAAGGGGCTACCTTTAGTCAGCCCCTAACTGCCTCTGGCCAATCAGGCAGGGTCCCTACGTGGGAACCATGAGACTCCTGCCCAGGTCCACCCACTAGGCGGGGCCAACTAATCCATTTGGGGTCTGAATCTCCAGGGGAAAGCACCTTGGTTCTCCTGTGCCCATGCTATGAAGGCTGAGAAGCCTTCAGGCCATCCCATTGTTTCTGGGTGCCTGCCTGTCTGCTCTCCAGCTGTGAGCTTCCCATTGTTAGTTCTCTGCTGGACACTTAGCTAATGGGATTAACAGGCCTTTGGGAACAAAGGAGGTTTTGGCTGTATTCAATGGGCTTCCCCTCTACAATATAATAACATACATTCATATTTACAAATACAACACACAATGTTTCACACACATACAACCAACACATCCCACCAGCTCCCTCACATGACACCCATTACAATGAGCCTAAACATGGAAGGGATGGGAATATGCTAAAGGGTAAACTTATAATACTTTATCCCCTAGACCACAAAATAACAATATAACCTTATAACAGTATAACAGGGTGTCTGGGAGCCCCAAACCCCCAGGTATCGTCTCTTGTGTCAACAGCCTGTGACAGACATCTGTCCAAGTTCCAGATGACTGCTAAGTGAGCCATGACACTGGCCCTTTAAGAACTAGGAGGGAAGAATACAAGATGTGCTTGGCGTGCTGCCGTCCATAGGGTCACTGAGATATGGACACGACGAACGACTAAGCAACAAAATAAGTGTAGTACTTGGTGCAACTAAACTGAATGAGATATGACAGGAGAGATGGGTAGAGCAGCATCTGGATGAAATCACGCGAGAGGCGAGATTTGAGTGAGCGTCTATGGTTGCTAGGCAACCGGACGCCATTGAAGAAGCTGAGTGTCCTGGGAGAGAAGGCTTAAATGCCAATGCAAACAGTTAAAGGGCAGGACAGATGGCAGAGGGAGAGGCAAAAGAGGAAGAAAATGGCAAGAAAAGGGGAAAAAAGAAGCAGACAGCTGGGTGGAAACAGGGAACCAGCAGGAAGGAGCAGAGAAGATAGCAATGGAGCGGCTGAACAGTGCAGAGCGGGGAGACAGAAAAGGGGAGCAGCAGGGAAACAGGAGGAGGACCAGGCGGGGAGACAAGGAAGGGAGACAGAGGAGAGGAAAAAAGGGCGGAAAAGACGGGAGAAGGGCAGAGGAAAGCAGAGACTCACGAAAATGGCACAGCAAAGCACAGCGACTGTGGGCACAAGCACGGACGTAGGAGCGAGCTTGAAGACGTGTGCAGGTAGATGGAGGAAAGGAGGGTCTTTGTAGTGTGGTGGAAGGAGAGGGATCCTCCCACAATTCCAGGTACTCACCTGACTATGTATCTCTTTACTTTTGTGTACTTTATTACATTAAGCTTTAAAGCTATGTTTTTTTCTGCCTAAAATGTTACAATTAGTTCCTAATTGGTTTGTCCCCTCTGCAGCTCATAAAGACGGTGTGCTTTTACATAGAGGGATTGCACTGTTTCAGAGTAACCAATCAGTGACAAAATTTTGCAACTTGAGAGACGTCACTGACAGGCTAAATTGAAACACTGTAATCTACCATCTGTGTATTCATGAGCTGCGTGAGCTACAGCGGGCAGCCCACACAGATACAAATTGTATGATTTTAGTCAATGCACTTATTAATAAAGTACATAAAAGCAAATAGATAAATCGGTATATTATATTCCTAGCGAAATTTAGAAACCTTCCAGGTCCCTTTAATAGAACTTAAAATTTGTGATTAACCAACTAAACTGTAAATCAAATTGGTGTGGGTAAAATATCACTAGGTCGCCATAACAAAATCTCTTTATAGTTTGGATTGTTTGGAGGGGGCTGCTAATACATTTATCCATGCCAATGTCATTCAGCAATAGATGTAATAGGTGATAAGAGCCAAGAAGTCCATAAAGTCTGCTCGTCTATCTACCTAAAACATGGCTAAAATCTTATGCTTATCCCACGCATGCTTGAACTATGTTACTGTGATTCTCCTTACCACTTCAGCTGAGAGACTGTTTTCATTTATCCACTACTCTTTCTGAAAAGTAATACTTTTCCCATTACACCTTAACCTTTCATGACCTCTTATTCTTTTATTTGTATTTTTCTGAAACTTATATTCCTCTTGGGCTTTATTAAAGGATCACAGAAGTTGTCATATGTGGTCTGCACCATCAGTTAGATGGTGGAAAACCATATGGAAAATTTGCATACATTTTTAAAATTGATCAAGAATTGACTTTGATGTATTCATTTTAGTTTAGCTTTTGAAGTTCTCTAAGTATAATCTGCATAAGTAATAAGTCTGGATCTGTGACTGTCATTAAAAGCAGAATGTGGTGGTGCAGTGGTAAATGATCTGTTTTAAAAATGTATTCCATTGATGTCATAGGTTCGATTCCCCTGCTTCCACTTAAAAATGATGTGTAAAAGATAAACTAATTTCATTTTATATATATTTATATATATATATATATATATATATATATATATATAAATATATTAAATTATGTGAACTAGTTATTTAAAATTATATATATATACTAGGAAATTGCCCGTCAAATATGACGGGAGTAAAATTGTAAGCCTGGTAATGCTGTTTGCCACACAATGCGACACTATGGGACCTCTGCGCACCTTTGGCATTCATCGCGAGCCGCAACTTTCCTGCATTGCAATGATCACGCAAGCCTGTCCTCCTGTGTATTTTATAGGCCTCATGCTTAAGTGTTAGTGTCTTTGGTTGTGTTAGTGCCTCGGTTTAAGTGTTACTACCTTGTGTTAAATGTTATTGACTTGGATGAAGTGTTACTGGCTTTCGTTAAGTGTTACTGGTTAGGGCTCGTTTTTTACATCCTTCGGGGTAGTTTTACATCCTTCGGCCTCGTTTTTGTTGTGTTGCGTTTTTTTTTCAGGAGCCATTTTTTTCCCCGCTTAAGCGAATTTGTATCATGAAAAAACAGTGTATGTGCGGGTTTTGGTCCTAAGGCTAAGGGCCATTAGTTGCGTGTGCTTCAACTGCTCGCCGTGCAATGAGCACCTTCGGCGCTCATTGCAGCCCAAGTCGTGCGTGCTTCAACTGCTCGCCTCGCTTTGCGAGTCTCAAGGTGCAATGAGTGCCTTCAGCGCTCATTGCAGCCTAAGTCGTGCGTGCTTCAACTGCTCGCTTCGCAAGGCTCGCAGTGCAATGAGCGCCTTCTGAACCCACCCTGCTGAGTGCTCAGCAGTCCTTTTAAAGCAGAACGCAGCTGGGTTTAACTCTTTCACTTCCTAGGGGGAAAAAAGGGCTCTGGTAAATCTGTGTACCTACATACACCCCTTATATGATCCTATTACACATTCCCCTCCCCAGCTTGAACACCATGGGGTGGAGCGGCCAATGCCATGAGGCAGTGAATAAGAGACAAGACATCTGCATTACGATGTTGGCTGTGGGCTCTATGGAGGACTCGGAAACAGTAGGGCTGCAGGGACAGGAACCATCTTGTCACCTGGGATGCATGGTCGGACACCAAAGTGAACTTCCTCCCTAATAGATAATAACAAAGTGCTTAAGTGGCCCATTTGATGACCAGGTATTTCTTTTCCACGACCAAATATTTCTGCTCTCGTGGCAACAGCTTACGGCTCAGGAATAAAACGTGATATTCCTCCTTCTACACTACTTGTGACAATACAGTGCCCAGTCCTACTCCCGAAGCATCCATTTGTAGGACGAATTCCTTCTCAAAATCCGCGTTCACTAACACGGGATTCTGACATACGACGACTTTGGGTCTGCGAACGCTTCTTCAGCCTCTGAACTCCATTTAACCATGTTGGGCGCTTTGTTTCTTGTAAGGTCTGTTAGGGGGGCGGCTCTTGTAATGAAATGGGGAATGAACCTCCTATAATACCCCACTATTCCCAAGGCCCTGACTTGTTTCTTCCTCAGAGGTTGTGGCCAGTTCTGAATCACCTCCACTTTGTTGAGCTGGGGTCTGACCACTCCCCTCCCCACCGTATATCCCAAATACTTGCTCTCACTAAGTCCGATGGCACAAATTTCCCGGGTTTACACTAAGGTGCGCCCGCCTTAGGGTTTCAAAAATGGCTTCCACTTTCGGCAGATGTGTCTCCCAGTCGTTAGTATAGAGGATTATGTCCTCTAGGAAATTGGCTGCATACTCCGAATGGCCACGTAACAGCTTGTCCATCAGTCTCTGGAAAGTAGCCGGTATCTTGTAATGAAAAAGCCCCTCAGGGGTTGAAAAGGCAATTTTCTCCTTTGCCGCTTACGTCAAGGGTATTTGCCACCAGAGTTGTTAGAAACCTCTATTAATTTCAAATTCAATGTTGTTAAAAACGCTCTATTAGTTTGTCTGCTCTAGGTATAGGGTATGCTGCTACAGCGTTTAGCTTGTGAAAATCGCTGCTGAACCTGAAAGTTCCATCGGGTTTTGGAACCAGGAAAATGGGGCTGCACCATTCGATTTGAGATTACTCCAAGTTCTAACTTTTTTTAACCTCAGCCCTTATTTCTGTTCTTTTTGCCTCAGGTATGCGGTTTAATCCTTATTCGCACACCTGGTTTAGTGACGATATTGTGGTTAATGGCAGTGGTGCAACCTGGGTCGGTAGAAAAAACATCCGTGTTCCGCTTCATCATTTTGTAAGTTTCCTCTGTTTGTGCAGGGGACACATCTTGTGATTCATAGGCCTTCGGAGGTTCGATGCAGGTTTTGGACTCGCTGGCATCTCCTGATTCCTCAGCCAGACAAGTGGCATCCATCACTTTTGCTTGCTCTTGCCAAGGTTTTAGAAAGTTTATATGTTATACCTGTTCTTTCTTGCGATGTGCAGGCTGACTGACTTTATAATCCACCTCCCCTATGGCTTTTGTAGGGGCCTTGCCATTGGGCCAGTAATTTGCTTTCGGTTGCTGCCACTAATACTAGAACCCTGTCTCCGGTTTGAAACTTCTTCACCTGGGCCCGTGGGGTTGTAATAGGTTTGCTGGTGACTTTGAACTCATTCCATATAGTCTTGCACCAGAGGGATGACTTCAGAAATGTTTTCCCTCATATTCCTTACATAATCCGCAATATTTTCACCAGGCACTATTTGCTCTTCCCATTCTTGCCTTAATATGTCCAGAATTCCTCTGGGATGGCGGCCGTAAAGGAGTTGGAAAGGAGAAAATCCAGTGGAAGCTTGGAGGACTTCTCTGTTCGTGAAGAGCAAATAGGGTAGGAGTAAGTCCCGAATTTTTCCCATCTCGTGCCACAACTTTTCTTAGCATACTTCTCAAAGTTTTATTGAACCGTTCTACTAATCCATCTGTTTGAGGATGGTAAACCGAGGTCCTAAGTGACTTCACCTGTAAAAGCGGACACATATCTCTCATCAGATTTGACACAAAGGGGGCCCCTTGGTCTGTTAGGATTTCCTTGGGTATCCCGACCCTTGAGTATAGTTGAATTAGCTCTTTTGCTATATTTTTTGAGGTGGCCTCCGGTTATCTGGTGGCATAGTCCATTATTACGAGGATGAATTGGTGTCCTCAGGCTGATTTTTCTAGTGGGCCCACCAGATCTAATGCTATTCTCGAAAACGGCTCCTCAGTTATGGGTAAAGACACCAGTGGAGCTCTTAGATCAGGGCGGGGAGCCATCAACTGGCATTCAGGGCAAGACGCACAGTACTGGGCTACTTCAGCATATATGCCAGGCCAAAAAAACTCTTCAATATCTTTCCCAGGGTTTTATCCTTTCCAAGGTGGCCCCCAAGGAAATTACAGTGAGCCAAATCAAGGACTTTCTTCCTTTGTGCTCTGGGAACTAAGAGCTGCTCCAGTGTTTCTTCCTTTGAAGGAAGAATCCTGTACAGCAAGTTATTCCGTAAAATGAAATATGGGCCCATCTCCACTCTCTTCCGGTGACAAGAGTGCCCGTTCACCTCCACAAGCTGGTGACATATGTTCTGTAGGATCGGATCCACAGCTTGATCACTTGCAAAGTTGTTCTTGTCAGGGAACCACTGTGGTTGAGTAAGCTCCTGTTCTATAGGTTCTCTCATTTGGACCCTCTCTTCATCAGGTTGAGTCATGGGACCTTTCCGGAATGTATCCTGCCTTTCTTCTGTTTGGCAGGCTGCTAAAGCCTCCTCAATGACTTTCCTCCTTATCTCTGTGCCTCTCCGCTTAGCTTTCTTCCTCTCCCGCTTTGTTTTGGGGGTTTTCCCGGATCCGGAGAATAGATCATTGTCCAAGAACGGCAGGAGTGGCTACAGGGGTTCCTCGACCTCTAGGGTTCCCTGTTCGGATTTTCTTTGTTTTTCACCTTTTCTTGTTCGGAGGAGATATTCAAATTGGGGAAAAACGCTACTAGTTGAACAGGGTAGGGTAGGTTAGGTTAGCTACTACAGGAGCAGTGAGTAACAATTTTATTCCACTGAACCTCCAGTGCTGCGGTACCAGTAGAGTAAAGGTTCACTGTCCCATGTACGCATGTGATGCCCACTTTCCTTGAGATTATTATTTTGGTAGATCTTATAACTTTGCCCGAAAAGAGAGTCAGCGCACTCCCAGAGTCAATTAATGTGATGGTTTCCATTCCATTAACTTTTATGGTTTTGATGAACTGATGTAGTTTTTCTTGCCACTCCTACCAGTTTGATCATACTGCAGTGGTACATAGGTCTCCCAGGTTGCACTGCATGGGTCCCTCTTTGCTTACTTTCTTCAGCAACCAAACTTTCTGGGTTCCCTTGTAGCGGGTGTCTTCCAACTTCTGGTTTCATGGGTCATGGTCTGGTTCTCATCCAGCTAGAGGTTTGAACCTTGGGGTTGTTAGGCTGCCTTTGAACACCAGAGGCCTCCTCTATTGAGGAACAGGTAAATTCCTTCATTGCCAGATATCTTTCTGTCTTTTACCCTCTATTTAATGGTGCAGAGCACATATAGAGGAGACTTTTGTGGTCTTTTAAATACTTTGATTTATTTGAAGATTTTTATCATGTCTCCCCACTCTTGCTGTTCTCTGGGCTAAGCTGCAAAGAAATAAACATATCGGTACAAGGGGCTTTGAGGCCTGTGACTATGATCCTGCAGTTGAAAGTAATGATTTTATCAGGCCCAATGTTGACGGGTTTCTATGGGATTGCTCAAATAAAATGGAATGGAAGTAAAATTGTTCAGTGCTTTAGGGAGTTCAGCTGCACCTCACTGACAAGGTTCAGGGAAGAATTGCCTGGTATTTCGGGGCTGGGTCACTCCTTTGAGTGGGACCAGACTGATATACTGCAGGATATTTCTCCCTGTGAAGGGCACAAGTGAGCTAAAAGAGGTTGCTCTCAGAGTGGCTTATCATGGCTATAGAACTAACCTATTAAGGTTGGTTCGTTCTCTGGTGAGCTCCTCTGACTTACCTTTTTTTGTTTATGCAAATTACCCTTAGGGTTTAGTCTCCCTAAGGGTAATAGGGGACTCCAGACGTGGACCCCTTGCTCACTGTGCCTTAGGGAGTTCAGCTGCACCTCACTGACGAGGCCCATAAAGGCTAAAACGCGTCTGGAGTTTGCAGTTTCTCCTGTTCAGGGTACAATTGCCTGGTATTTTGGGTCTGGGTCACTCCTTTGAGTGGGACCAGACTGATATACTACAGGATATTTCTCCCTGTGAAGGGCACAAGTGGCTAAAAGAGGTTGCTCTCAGAGTGGGTTATCATGGCCATATAACTAACCTATTAAGGTTAGTTCGTTCTCTGATGAGCACCTCCGACGTCTTTTTTTTGTTGTTTTTTTAGGACTTTGGCACTGATTTTCAGGCACGCAAGACTTTGAAAAAATTATGACTTTAATGGCCGATATTTGTTTCAAGCTCGTAACTCAGAAGCCGTCGAAAGAGCACCAAAAGACACCAACTAATTAAAAAAAATTACTTACACCCTCACACACAATACAGGGGGAGAGGAAAGGAGCCTGTGAGTGAGGTTGCAAGCTAATTTGAGGCTTAATTGGCATTTTTCACAGATTGAAAATCGGCGAAATGCAGAAAAAAATGGCTGACGTAAAGACGTAAATGTTTACAAAAATTCTCAAAACAAGGCAGAAGCCTGTAACACTTAGCCCATCAATGCGAGCCCCGCAAATACAAACAACGGCACTCATTGCAAGGCACGCAAGACTTGAACAGAGAGGAGAAAGACACAGGGGAGGGAGAGGGGTCGAATGCGCTCATTGCTGGGCCCGCAATGAGTGCCGAAGGCACTCAGCACGAAAGTGGCGGGTTGGACAACGTCTGCAATGAGCCTTCATTGCGGGGTTCGCAATGAGCGCCAAAGGCCAAAGGCGCTGAAGGCACTCATTGCGAGGCATGAAAGTGTTGGGTTGGCCAAGGCCTGCAATGAGCGTGGGAGAGGCCTGCGATGAGCACCAAAGGCGCTCATCGCGAGGCCCAGAAGTTGGAGGTGGGAGAGCCTTGCATTGTGTGGCAAACAGCATTGCCAGCCTTCAAATTTTATTGCCGTCATTTTTGACGGGCAAGTCGCTAGTTTATAAATAAATCTCTGCTAGCTTCTTGAAATCTTTAATGGATGATTATTTATAATGCTTTGTTAAGACACATAAAATAGAAGAAAATAAAGAGAAATATAAAGAAATACTAAACTTCGCTCAATCAAATATAGCAATACTTAACCCATAGTCATCGGTGTATCCAAACTTTGTTTTTTGTGCTATACCTCCAGTTTTTTGTATAATAACCTTAGTAGTAGTACTCCCCCTCCTCTGTCCCCAAGTCCCTCCAGCAATGTTTGGCGAATTTGAAGAGGGAAAGGACTAACAGTGGTGTAACATGAGCTGCTGGCAATGTACACAAATACACTTTCTAGTCGCCTCCCACTATCAAACTGCAAGTACGGTATGTGTGTACCTATGGGTCATTGTTTGATATGTTGTTTTGCAGCAGTGTTAGCCAGTCTTGTTCCCCCACACCCACTTTAGTTCAGCGTCCACAACCTATATTATCTATGGCACCCACAGATCTGCATAATCACTTTATATTTAATGTTTATTCTAGAGTTGATGTGTATCTAACTTACTCAACTACCCATAATGCACCTCCCTCCTGGCATCCAAATGATCACATGATCAGCCTTTCGTAAGCTGGACTGAGAGTAAAGTCCCTACAGCTACATCTGATCTGCAACAGCACCCTGTGCATGCAGTGAGTCTGTGCAGCCTCCTGTGTCTGTGCATCTGTATTGTGAGAGACCCAGGTCTGTGCACCCTGTATTGTGACTCTCCTGTGTCTGTGCACCCTGTATTGTGACTCTCCTATGTCTGTGCATCTGTATTGTGACTCTCCTGTGTCTGTGCACCCTGTATTGTGACTCTCCTATGTCTGCGCATCTGTATTGTGACTCTCCTATGTCTGTGCATCTGTATTGTGACTCTCCTGTGTCTGTGCACCCTGTATTGTGACTCTCCTGTGTCTGTGCATCTGTATTGTGACTCTCCTGTGTCTGTGCACCCTGTATTGTGACTCTCCTGTGTCTGTGCACCCTGTATTGTGACTCTCCTATGTCTGTGCACCCTATATTGTGACTCTCCTGTGTCTGTGCACCCTGTATTGTGACTCTCCTGTGTCTGTGCATCTGTATTGTGACTCTCCTGTGTCTGTGCACCCTGTATTGTGACTCTCCTGTGTCTGTGCACCAAGTATTGTGACTCTCCTGTGTCTGTGCACCCTGTATTGTGACTCTCCTGTGTCTGTGCATCTGTATTGTGACTCTCCTGTGTCTGTGCACCCTGTATTGTGACTCTCTTGTGTCTGTGCACCCTGTATTGTGACTCTCCTGTGTCTGTGCACCCTGTATTGTGACTCTCCTGTGTCTGTGCATCTGTATTGTGAGAGACCCAGGTCTGTGCACCCTGTATTGTGACTCTCCTATGTCTGTGCACCCTATATTGTTAGTGTTCTGTGCATCTTGTATTGTGAATGTCCCAGGTCTGTGCACCCAGTATTGTGACTCTCCTGTGTCTGTGCACCCAGTATTGTGACTATCCTGTGTCTGTGCATCCAGTATTGAGACTATCCTGTGTCTGTGCACCCAGTATTGTGACTATCCTGTGTCTGTGCACCCTGTATTGTGACTTTCCTGTGTCTGTGCACCCTGTATTGTGACTCTCCTGTGTCTGTGCACCCTGTATTGTGACTCTCCTGTGTCTGTGCACCAAGTATTGTGACTATCCTGTGTCTGTGCATCCAGTATTGAGACTATCCTGTGTCTGTGCACCCAGTATTGTGACTATCCTATCTCTGTGCATCCTGTATTGTGACTTTCCTGTGTCTGTGCACCCTGTATTGTGACACTCCTGTGTCTGTGCACCCAGTATTGTGACTACCCTGTGTCTGTGCACCCTGTATTGTGACTATCCTGTGTCTGTGCACCCAGTATTGTGACTATACTGTTTCTGTGCACCCTGTATTGTGACTCTCCTGTGTCTGTGCACCCAGTATTGTGACTCTCCTGTGTCTGTGCACCCTGTATTGTGACTCTCCTGTGTCTGTGCACCCTGTATTGTGACTATCCTGTGTCTGTGCACCCTGTATTGTGACTATCCTGTTTCTGTGCACCCTGTATTGTGACTCTCCTGAGTCTGTGCACCCTGTATTGTGACTCTCATGTGTCTGTGCACCCTGTATTGTGAGTGTCCTAGGTCTGTGTCCTGTATTGTGAGTGTCCAATGTCTGTGTGCCCTGTATTGTGAGTGTCCTAGGTCTGTGCGCCCTGTATTGTGAGTGTCTTAGGTCTGTGTCCTGTATTGTTAGTGTCCTATGTCTGTGCGCCCAGTATTCTGAGCCTCCTATGACTGTGCATCCCATATTGTAAGTGGCCCTGGTCTGTGCACCCTATTTTGTGAGCCTCCTATGTCTCTGCATCCTGTATTGTAAGAGTCCCAGGTCTCTGCACCCTGTTTTGTGAGCCTCCTATGTCTCTGCATCCTGTATTGTGAGTGTCCCAGGTCTCTGCACCCTGTTTTGTGAGCCTCCTATGTCTCTGCATCCTGTATTGTGAGTGTCCCAGGTCTCTGCACCCTGTTTTGTGAGCCTCCTATGTCTGTGCACCCTGTATTGTGAGTGTCCCAGGTCTCTGCACCCTGTTTTGTGAGCCTCCTATGTCTCTGCATCCTGTATTGTGAGTGTCCCAGGTCTCTGCACCCTGTTTTGTGAGCCTCCTATGTCTCTGCATCCTGTATTGTGAGTGTCCCAGGTCTGTGCACCCTGTTTTGTGAGCCTCCTATGTCTGTGCACCCTGTGTTGTGAGTGTCCCAGGTCGGTGCCATCTAGTTTAAAATCTTGTATTACTCTGCAGTCTGTGCAGTAACCCTGCTGTGCACACTGTGACACTCCCGTGTGTGTGCACCCTGAGCTGTGCGGTTTAGATCAGTCTGCACACTGTACTGTAATACTAATCCCACTATTCATTCTGTGAGCCTTGTTGCTGTGCATCCTGTGCTGTGAGTCTTCACTGTCGATGCTTCAACCCTCGAGCGAGTCTGACACAGCAGAGCCGACCGTGTATTCATGTAGACCAGTGGTTCTTAACAGCCGGGCAAAGGACAAGTGCCAGTCCTGAGACCTTATCTGCCAGTCATCAGGGATGAGTAGAGTCTAACACTTTATACAAACCATCAAAGTAGTCATAGTTATAGATAGATTATAGAGCAACGGATAAGCAGTTGAATTATACTCTATTCATATCAGAGCAGAGATAGATGAAAATAATATATCACATACATTACCATGCTGTGAAGCGTGTTCTGGATTTCAAAGCCTGTGCCTGCGCCTATGAACAATAGAAGGTCCCAGGACCAACAAGGTTGAGAATTACTGACGTAGACAATTGGCTCTAAAACATTTAAGTCATTATGACAAATGTAGTTATAAATGGCGTCATGTGGTGCCACCTTGCTGTGTGTTCCTTTCTCACCGTTCTCTGTGCTTTTTCTCCCTGCAGAATACCTGGTGTTACCTGGAGAATATTCCAATATGGAGGTTTGTCACTTACCACAATGATTCCTCACCTCCTCCTTATGGCACTACCATTCCCACCTGTTCTAGGTGTCACTGCCCTGTCTTCCTCTAACTCTGTTCTGTGCCACCTCCTGCTTCCTCGTGCCATTCTTATCCACTGCTGTACCCCTATTGTTACCATCTCTGTTTCTTGGCAGGTCAGTAAGAAGCTCCTGAACTCGGTCCCTGGCTGTGTGGATGACGCTCTGAGAGGCCTCACATGTTGTGCCCCTGGCCTGCGTGTGCTGCAGGGGCATCGTGTGGTACTCCGGGCAGATCTGGAGGGTGTCAAGGGGCGTGTGGCGCTGCTTTCTGGAGGAGGCTCAGGACATGAGCCAGCACACGCAGGTAAATTCACAGCTCATTAAACTAGAAATTATGTCTCAGCGTAAATAGATATGAAAAATGTAAACAAGTTATGGAATAAAAAAGTATTTGTATATACAAGGTAGAGTGATATGAGTTATAGAAATCACAACACAGCAAGGATGTGGACTAGCATGGACATGAGTCCACAGCTTTATTTTGATTAACTTTTAATGAGTCAACCAAATTACAACTGGGTTAACAAAGAACAAAATTAGCCAGTTGGTACCACCCTGCCTTCTCTAACATGCAGTCCAACATGAGCCAAATAAGCAAATGCTATGACATTTACGTATATAACTGCGCTCCTTTGGAAATGTTGGGAGGTCTGCATGTATGACTCAACACTCAGCACATGCTAACAAACATACAATGAATGTGCACAGATCAATGCTGTCAGTGTAAGCTAAGCACAAAAAGGAGGTGATTGCTTTGTTTACAGAAGGCAATATGAAATTATTGAAGTGTAAAATGAATTTCCCTGGAAAAGTATGATTTAGCCATAAACTGGTAAATCACCAAGAGCAATGTCTTTAGCAGTGACAGATTCTCATTCTGTCTTCCATCCTAACACAGGGTATGTTGGGCGTGGGATGCTCACTGGCGCCATAGCTGGTCCTGTCTTCACCTCCCCACCAGTTGGGAGCATTGTAGCTGCAATCAGGGCTGTGACAAATGCTGGGGCAGGTAAGTTGCTAGCTCTCTCTTTTTTTTCTATGAAATATTCCATTTGTCACTGATACACATCTTTACCCAAATTGTATAATCTCTCACTCGCACAATTTCATTGTCTGACCAATGTCTGTTTCTGTTTCCCTCTTTAATTATTTTGCTTCATTACCTCCAACGTCTCTTTATCTCTTCCCCCGTTTCCCTTTGTATCTCACATTGTCATTTGCCCATTTCTCTCTCACCTTTCCCTCTTACCCCAAGCTTCTCTTACACCTCTCTCTCTCTCTCTCTCTCTCAATGTCACACTCATTCCTTACCCATCTTACCTTTGTCTCCCCCTTTCTCCATTTCTTTTCCCCCATTTTAGCTCTTTTCCCTCTCTCCGTTCTTTTCTCTTCTATTCTCTCTCTTTCTTCTCCAGTTTTAATCTGTTCTTCTTCCTCTCGGACTGTTTCTGTATTTCAGTTTGTGTCACTTTTACTCCCTCATTTCTTTTTCCATCTCTGTTGTTGTCTTCTTCTCTTGTTGGTTTAGCTCTCCCTCTTACCCTATTTATCTTCAGATATCTTATCACTTCCTATATCTATTCTCCCTAACCCTCTCTTTCTTGTGTTTTCAACCTGTTCTTCTACGTTTCCCTTCTCACTCTTTCTTTTCCTATCTCTCCCAATTTATCACTCTGCCTCTCTCCTTTAACAGTGGGTGTGCTGTTAATAGTGAAGAATTACACTGGAGATCGTCTAAATTTTGGGCTGGCCCTGGAACGAGCCCGCAGGGAGGGCATGGAGGTTGAGATGGTGGTGATTGCAGATGATTGCGCTTTCACCTCACCTCGGAAAGCAGGGCGGCGCGGATTGTGCGGTACAGTTCTTATCCATAAAGTGAGTGCACCAGGAAAAAATACTACATTCCTTTTATTTGTACCATACCTGATCATAACTTGACTGGTCCATAAGTGAAACCCACAGGGCAGATAGTATAGAAGCAACTAGATTATTATAGAAAAGTACATTTGATGACATGACGCGCCCGGACGGAGGGATTCAGTGAGAGAGGGAGAGAGTGATAGAGAGAGAGGGAGGCGGGAGGGAGGGAGAGAGAGAGACAGAAAGCGCGCAGATAGAGAGGGCACAGAGAGAGAGACAGAGGGCACAGAGAGAGAGACAGAGGGCACAGAGAGAGAGAGACAGAGGGCACAGAGAGAGAGACAGAGGGCACAGAGAGAGAGACAGCGCACACAGAGAGAGAGAGGGCTCACAGAGAGAGAGAGAGGGCTCACAGAGAGAGAGAGAGGGCTCACAGAGAGAGAGAGAGAGGGGGCCCAGAGAGAGAGAGAGGGCGCCCAGAGAGAGGGAGAGGGCGCTCAGAGAGAGGGAGAGGGCGCCCAGAGAGAGGGAGAGGGCGCATAGAGAAAGGGCGCACACCGAGAGAGGGCGCACACCGAGAGAGGGAGAGGGCGCACACAGAGAGAGGGAGAGGGCGCACACAGAGAGAGGGAGAGGGCGCAGACAGAGAGAGGGAGAGGGCGCACACAGAGAGAGGGAGAGGGCGCACACAGAGAGAGGGAGAGGGCACACACAGAGAGAGGGAGAGGGCGCACACAGAGAGAGGGAGAGGGCGCACACAGAGAGAGGGAGAGGGCACACACAGAGAGAGGGAGAGGGCGCACACAGAGAGAGGGAGAGGGCGCACACAGAGAGAGGGAGAGGGCGCACACAGAGAGAGGGAGAGGGCACACACAGAGAGAGGGAGAGGGCGCACACAGAGAGAGGGAGAGGGCGCACACAGAGAGAGGGAGAGGGCACACACAGAGAGAGGGAGAGGGCGCACACAGAGAGAGGGAGAGGGCGCACACAGAGAGAGGGAGAGGGCGCACACAGAGAGAGGGAGAGGGCGCACAGAGAGAGGGAGAGGGCACACAGGGAGAGGGCACATAGAGAGAAACATAAAGGGCACACAGAGAGAGACAGAATAGAGAGAAACATGCCAGACAATTGATCATAACATATGACACCATCATTTATGACAAGCAAGTTACTAGTATTTTAAATAAAGTGTATAGAGCTCTCTCCATTACTATGTTTCCTTTTCTTAGAAGCTTGCATAGGCTGTTTGACATAACAAAGGATTTTTTAAGGTCTTACATCATTGGTGAAAATCATCTTATTTTGGAAAATATGTCCCATTGACCCTAAAGGGGTCAGATAACACATAAGTAATAAAATAAGGTGGAATAAAAAAGCTGAGCAAGTGTTGTTTATGTGATTTAAAGGGATTCTTTAGGTTTAATTTTGCTAAGCAAATTTGAAACATATTTTTATCATTTAAATAACTTGTGTAGTAAATTTTGTCTGTATGGTATTTTGAATAACTAAACTGCCACTGCTGCTGAATGCTCTGACATTGGAAGATGCCCCATTCCCAATGTGTATAAAGAAAGTTTGTGTGAGATTAAATTCTCCTCCCACATCAGGAAGTTGATCATCTACATTTTGCATTCCAGTTCAGCATAAATGCATATTAAAGGTGTTATATACAGGCTGTTTTATTTTCTATTCTAAAATGATTTTGTATATTTTCTTTAAACTAGTGTATGTGGTAGAGTAGTAGTGTATTTAACATTAATAAAAAAAAAAAAAAGAAACCTTTAAAAACCTAGAAGAATCTGACAGCCTGACAGGATGTTGGTTTCCTGACCAGCTCTGCTTGTCCACAGTAGTGCTGCACTGTATGCGTAAGAAACTGATTGGCTAGTACAACTTAGAAAGGAGGAGAGGAGCTTGAAACCAACAGCTTGCCAGTCTATCAATTTCTTATAAGTAAATTTGTGGCAACTTTCAGTTTTTGTTTTTCCAAGTTAGTTTGCCATCTTTATTGTGGGTATGAAAGGTGTGACACTCCAAGTTTTTTCACCCCATTTTCTTCAACACCTTTTCTCCCTTCCTTCTTCTTACTCCTGTCATTCTCTTTAACATTCCCCACCTCTTTATAAATCTGGATTTATCTCTCTCCCTATGAAGATCGCAGGGGCTCTGGCTGAGGAGGGGAAGAGTTTACAGGAAATCCTGAGCATTGTGGAATCCGCTAAAACAAGGATAGGTAAGAAGTGAAGGGAACGGTCAGTAAGATGTAGCCTGTTTCTAGGCACTGGGTGACCCCACTTGTTACTGTCCCTCTGCAGGTACACTGGGTGTCAGCCTCTCTCCGTGCAGCGTCCCGGGCTCAGGACCAACATTTCATCTTGCAGCTGATGAGTTGGAAATCGGACTTGGTAACACTGGCTACTTATGTGCAGCAGCGTTGTCCGTGTAACTGTCCGTGTCTGCTGTGTATGTCCTGATTCGCGTCAGAGTGTTTTCTATCTACTTAACGAGACACAGTAAACATCCTAGCTATTGCAGGAAAGAAACATACTCATATAAATGAATATAATTGCAACTGATTGTTATTAAAGGACCACTGCAAATCAAGAAAAAAAAGACACTTGTTTACTAAGTATGTACCAATCTAACCATATTAGCAGCAGTGTAACCCATGGACATTTTTAAGTACAGGAATCTATTTTGTGGCTGTTATATCACATCCTGAAAGCTGGGGTGTGTCTTTGTAGTTATCAGTGTGGGGAGAGATAGAAGTTTGGAGCCTTTGTTTGATAATTGGACTAGATTGATATTGACACCACACCCCTGCCCCTTACTGGCCCAGAAGCATGATGCTACATTAAAGGATGCAATTACAGCTCTCTAGCAATATAAACACCACTCTCAAACACATTACATCTACCAAGGTATCATGGATCCCTCCAGGGTCATGCAGGGGCATCAACATGTTTTTCTCGCTGTATGCCTTAATTATGCTCTTAATCAAACTCAAAGTTTTCAAACCTATATTTTTTTTATTGTGCAGTAGCCTTTTAACAATTTTGTGCAGAAGCGTTCCTGGAATAAATTATATATAAATGACCTTTCTTTGTCAAACTCTCTTTATCTACAGCCATTACTTACCTCTCATAGGGGGAGGTGATAAAGAAGCGTGCCCAGTTGGATATATAATAGTAGTCAGAGGCTTTTAATTGTTAAAGTACACCAATTGTATATGCTCTTCTTTGTATTATCCCCCACTGAGTTAATTAATGGTCCTACCTAGAAAGAGCAAGGACCTTTGTACATAACTTAAAGTTACAAAACTCAACTTTCCATCTCAGTTACCTAACACTTCCACTCACAATTTGTAATAACAACCGATTGACTCATATTTTCTGAGGTACTTTTTATATTGATGTCAATAAGTCACAATAAGTCTATTAGAGATTCTATGACTGCATGTCCTACTCTGTGCCAGTATTAGGCTTTTTGGTTTGTCGACCTTTTTTGCGTTATCCCTTCCCACTTTATAATAATAATCTGCCTTATTTATTACAGTTTTCCCGGCTGAACGTTACTTGCTTTGTAATATTTTCTGTGTCACTCTCCTTGTGCCTTTCAGATCTATTTTCTGCTTTGTGCGCCTGTTGTTTAACCTTACAATAAAATGTTGTTTTTTCTCTGTGCAGGAATTCACGGGGAGGCCGGAGTACGCAGAGAAAAGGTCTGTGATATGAGTATAAAGGCGGGTGCCTCTAGATATTTAGTGTGTGATATGAGTATATAGGTGGGTGTCTCTAGATATTTAGTGTGTGATATGAGAATAGAGGCGGGTGTCTCTAGATGTTTAGTGTATGATATGAGTATATAGGCGGGTGTCTCTAGATATTTAGTGTGTGATATGAGTATATAGTCAGGTGCCTCTAGATATTTAGTGTATGATATGAGTATAGAGACGGGTGTCTCTAGATATTTAGTGTGTGATATGAGTATATAGGCGGGTGCCTCTAGATATTTAGTGTGTGATATGAGTATATAGTCAGGTGTCTCTAGATATTTAGTGTGTGATATGAGTATATAGTCAGGTGCCTCTAGATATTTAGTGTATGATATGAGTATAGAGACGGGTGCCTCTAGATATTTAGTGTGTGATATGAGTATATAGGCGGGTGTCTCTAGATATTTAGTGTATGATATGACTATATAGTCAGGTGCCTCTAGATATTTAGTGTGTGATATGAGTATAGAGGCGGGTGCCTCTAGATATTTAGTGTGTGATATGAGTATATAGGCGGGTGTCTCTAGATATTTAGTGTGTGATATGAGTATATAGGCGGGTGCCTCTAGATATTTAGTGTGTGATATGAGTATATAGGCGGGTGCCTCTAGATATTTAGTGTGTGATATGAGTATATAGGCGGGTGTCTCTAGATATTTAGTGTGTGATATGAGTATATAGGCGGGTGCCTCTAGATATTTAGTGTGTGATATGAGTATATAGACGGGTGCCTCTAGATATTTAGTGTGTGATATGAGTATATAGGCGGGTGCCTCTAGATATTTAGTGTGTGATATGAGTATATAGGCGGGTGCCTCTAGATATTTAGTGTGTGATATGAGTATATAGGCGGATGCCTCTAGATATTTAGTGTGTGATATGAGAATATAGGCGGGTGCCTCTAGATATTTAGTGTGTGATATGAGTATAGAGACGGGTGCCTCTAGATATTTAGTGTGTGATGTGAGTATATAACCAGGAGCCTATAGATATGTAGTGTGTGATATGAGTGTGATCATAGCGACAATGATCTAGATATTTAATGTATGATAGGAGTATGTAGTCAGGTGCGTCTAAATATTCAGTGTACTTTGGACGTGATTGGTTTATATTTATTCTTTGAGTATGTTTGTTGTAATTTTGGGTCATTCATTTAGAACATCTTGCTGTATTCTTGGGTGACTGACTAAGCTTGTTCTACTCTTCTTCACATTTTCTTATACTCTCATTGTAACACAACAGATGATGCCCTCTGACCAACTTATAAATATTATGATAGATCACATGACAGACCCTTCCAGCCAGTCTAGAGTGGATATCAGTCCAGGTAGGTACCATTATATGTACACACACTTGTCTGGGAGTGTGTACTAGTCAGGTGGTGCAGTGGCCCTTCTCTTGTGGCAGTGTGGAGCAGTTCAGCACAATGGGGCTGGATGACCACAAAGAACAGGAGGGATGGGTTCTGTGAGTGCTAAGAGGGATTGGGTGTTGTGTGAGGATGGAACCTGAGAGGGGTGGGTGCTCTGTGGTGGTGGATGTTAAGAGAGAGACTTGGTGCTATGTGATGATGGCTGCCGAGAGACACTGGCTGATATGTAGAGATAGTATATTCCTATTCCCTTACATCCTGCTTCATGGAGGCAGGAGGTAAGGGAAGAGGAGCAGCTATGAAAGGGGTCTTGGGGGGGGGGGGCAGCTATGGGAAAGGGTCTCAGGGGGGGATGCTGTTATGGGAAGGGGGCTTTAAGTGAATTGGTACCTGGGGGCCCATTTCAAAAACATTTTTACAATTTGGGGGGCCCAAATGTTGTTTTTGCACTGGGGCCCTCTATGCTCTAGCTCCTCCACTGGTACTAGTGTATTTGGATTGGTTCTGAAATTGATCATCATGGGCAGGGTTCTGCAAATGTTATCATTAAACTACACACAAGTTCAAAAAATATTTATTATCAATCCTATTTTCCTGTTATTGCCCCAAGTAGACAAGGGAAGTACAGTACAGAAAAATTAAAATCCAGCTTTTTTTCCTTTTGGATCCTTTAGACATTGTAACTAAAAAGGGAAAAAAATTTGATTTATGACCTCCGTTAAGATAGTATATAAATATTGAGAGGAGCTTGTAATGTATGGTCGTTTCTAGACCTATTAATGCTTGTTCCTGTCTTCTTCCCTCCATGGTTTTATATATCTCTCTCTCCTGTTTTCTTTTTATTAGGTGACTCTGTGATCCTTGTTGTGAATAATCTTGGCGGCCTGTCCTGTCTGGAGCTGCAGATTGTGGCGGATTCAGCCGTGCGTTACCTGGGTGAGTGACTGTAACCACTTGCCCTGCTTTACCTAATATGTGCATATTATTACCCCCAGGCCACTCTTATATGCACAGCCTCCATATCTTCTGCATTTTTGTATCTGTTACAGAGGAGAAGGGACTTCAGATTGAGCGTGCAATGGTGGGATCGTTCATGACGGCTCTGGAGATGAGCGGTGTGTCTGTCACTGTAATGAAGACGTCTCCTGAGCTGCTGAGGCTATTTGGTATGATCATTGTCACTCAGTATTTGTCATACAATGTAACATATCATTGTAACACAGAATGTGAGATATGACCCAACATCAACGGATATGATATATGTCTCCATAGCACACAATGTGATTTTGGTCTCCAGAATGTGATCTATGTCATGGCAGCCTCTTTCTCCTTTGCCCTTTTCTGATTACTTTTCAGCTCATGGGCTGACCCTTCTGTTTCTACTCATCAGACAGTGACACCGCTGCTCCAGCCTGGCCTCGCATCCCTCATATTCCTGTGACTGGTCAGACGCGCAGCTTCCCATGTGCTCCAGAAACCGCACAACCAGAGGACCCTGCACCAGACGGTGCGTACATTGTGTATCAGTGTATTAACTTACCGTATTTATCGGCGTATAACACGCACCTCAACACCCCTCCTCAACCTCCCACCTCATCCTCAACCTCCCTCCTTATCCTCAACCCCCCTCCTCATCCTCAACCTCCCTCCTCATCCTCAACCTCCTTCCTCATCCTCAACCTCCCTCCTCATCCTCAACCCCTCTTCAACTTCCCTCCTCAACCCCCCTCCTCAACCTAAACCCCCCTCCTCAACCTCCCTCCTCATCCTCAACCCCTCTTCAACTTCCCTCCTCAACCCCCCTCCTCAACCTAAACCCCCCTCCTCAACCTCCCACCTCATCCTCAACCTCCCACCTCATCCTCAACCTCCCTCCTCATCCTCAACCTCCCACCTCATCCTTAACCCCCCTCCTCATCCTCAACCTCCTTCCTCATCCTCGACCTCCCTCCTCATCCTCAACCCCTCTTCAACTTCCCTCCTCAACCCCCCTCCTCAACCTAAACCCCCCTAAATACCTCCCCCTCTCCCTTTCCCCTCACTTACCTGCTTCTGCTCCGCGCCAATGACGTGGCGCGCATGTGACGTCACATGCGCGTCGGGTCCAGAAGAAGCGGATGCCGGAGCAGAAGCAGGTAAGTGAGGGGAAAGGTAGAGGGGGAGGTATTTAGGAGGATTTAGAATGAGGAGGGGGGTTTAGAATGAGGAGGGGGGTCCTTAACATTATATGTGAGACACGGGGGGGGGGGGCCTTAACATTATATCGACGTATAACACGCACACATCATTTGCACCCTATTTTCAGGGAGAAAAAGTGCGTGTTATACGCCGATAAATACGGTATATTATATACCTCTTCATCTGCATAGACATATATATTAAAGGGACATGGAACACAATTTATTTTTTTATGTATTTAAAAGAGCATGTTTATACCAATATGGAGAAAAATAGGAAAGATGTCTTTTGATGGGGCACACCCCCTCCCAATCTAACTAGAAGAAGCCCATGTTACAATGTAACTTTTATTAACATTGTTTAAAAACAGTAAAAATGAAAAACGAGACACTATACATGGGATTTCCAGAGTCTTTTTTCACTGGATTATAACTAATTAACTCCTATGATCCAATACCCCTTTTTGTAATAGTATATTAAATTAGTTGTTATAATCCAGTGAAAAAAGACTCTGGAAATCCCATGTATAGTGTTGAATTTACAAGTTTTAAATTTTCATTATTTTTAAACAATATAAATAAAGGTTACATTTTAATATTAGCTTCTTCCAGTGAGATTGGGAGAGGATGTGCCCCATAAAAAGAGATTGTTCCTATTGTTCTCCATATTGGTATAAACTAGTCCTATTTATCTCAGGGAGCACCCCTATATACTCATATTTAACTCGTAGCCTTTTTACAGCCACCATCATTTGTTTTTGTTTAGAAGAGCATGCTTTTAAATATTAACAAAGTTGTGTCTTGCCTGAATTAAACTAAAAAGTAAAAACTGTTTAAACATCATTGAAGTTAACATGAAATACACAGAGCGTATGCATATCTGCAGATTTCAGACAAGCATGACTCATACATCTATATTACTGCTCATTGGCTGAAAGGGGAAAGCCCCCAGAACAGTTTTGATTATGGGTTTTTTTCTGCTTTGACAGCTACATTTGAAAAAAGAAAACACACAGTGACACATTATAAAATATCCTCTTTCAGATCCAACAAAAAAACTCTAGATTTTGTAGGTAAAAGACCACTGAACTATGATTTTTTTATTTATTTTTTTACTTGAAATCAAAATGAATCTCTTATTATCTATATTTTTAGAAATGTTTTAGTGAAATATATGAAATATTTTGGGCTTACTTGCATTATTTTGCCCTTCATTTTGATCACTATAGAAGCTGACATTCTGCCTATTACATTCTCCCTCACTGTTATATTCCTCCAACTTGTTTAGCTGAAGAAATGATGTCACTTCTGGGAGAGGAGCCGTCCACATAGCAAGGAAGGCTTCACTTTCAACATGACAGGGGTGGGGGGGCTGTTAATGTAATTCAACCCCTGGACAGCATATTAATAAATAAATAAAGTCTAATGCATATTATTGTATACATTGCTCTTCCATGAATAAAAATGAATTATATTTACATAATTCAAATACATATAGATGACTGGGTTCAAAACTTTACATAATATGTGTACGATATATGTTACAAGTTTTTAAATATATACATACTAGTCAATTGCTCGTCATAAATGACAAGATGATTCTTGATGTGTCTCCCCCTTCCCCTGTGTCTCTTTCCTGCCCCTCTCCCTCTCCTGCGTCTCTTCCCTTCCCCCTCTCCCTCCCTTTTGTCTCTTTCCTCCCCCCTCTCCTGTGTCTCATCTCCCCCCTCTCCTTTCCCTGTGTCTCTTCCCCTCGCTCTCCCTCCCCCTTGATGGGGGGTCTCTTTCTCCCCTCTCCCTCCCCTGTCTCTCTCCCACCTTCTTCCCCGTCCCTCTCCCACCCTCTTCCCTGTCTCACTCCCACCCTCTTCCCTGTCTCACTCCCACCCTCTCCCCTGACTCACTCCCACCCTCTCCCCTGTCTCACTCCCACCCTCTCCCCTGTCTCACTCCCACCCTCTCCCCTGTCTCACTCCCACCCTGTCCCCTGTCTCTCTCTCCTCCTCCCCCTCCCCTGTGTCTTCCCCCCTCTCCATCCCCTGTGTCTCTTTCCCCCTTTTATATTCCCTGTGTCTCTTCTCCCCCTCCCCTGTGTCTCCCCCCCCCTTTTCCTCCCCTGTCTCTTTCCATCCCCTGTGTCTTTTCCCCTACTCTCCCTCCCCTGTGTCTCCCCCCCCTCTCCATCCCCTGTGTCTCTTTCCCCCTTTTAAATTCCCTGTGTCTCTACTCCCCCTCCCCTGTGTCTCTCCCCCGCTTTCCCTCCCCTGTGTCTCTTTCCATCCCCTGTGTCTTTTCCCCTCCCCTTATTTCCATCCCCTGTGTCTCTCCCCCCCCCCCTCCCTCCCCGGTGTGTCTCTACCCCCCCCCCCCTCTCCCTCCCCGGTGTCTCTACCCCCCCTCTCCCTCCCCGGTGTCTCTACCCCCCCTCTCCCTCCCCGGTGTCTCTACCCCCCTCCCTTCACTGTGTCTCACCCTTCACTGTGTCTCTCCCCCCCTCTCCCTCCCCTGTGTCTCTCCCCCTCTCCCTCACCTGTGTCTCTCCCCCTCTCCCTCACCTGTGTCTCTTTCTCCCCTCTCCCTTCCCTATGTCTCTTTCACCCCATCCCTTGTCTCTCTCTCCCCCTCTCCCTGTCTCTCTCCCCCTCTGCATCCCCTGTGTCTCTTTTCCCCTTTTATATTCCCTGTGTCTCCTCTCCCCCTCCCCTGTGTCTCTTTCCATCTCCTGTGTCTTTTCCCCTCCTTTCCATCCCCTGTGTCTCTCCCCCCCCTCTCCCTCCCCGGTGTCTCTATCCCCTCCCTCCCCTGTGTCTCTCCCCCTCTCCCTCCCCTGTGTCTCTCCCCCTCTCCCTCCCCTGTGTCTCTCCACCTCTCCCTCCCCTGTGTCTCTTTCCCCCCATCCCTTGTCTCTCTCTCCCCCTCTCCCTGTCTCTCTCCCCCTTGCAGGGCGCAATGCGCATGCACGGCGGGAGCGTTACACACTTTGACAACTATTATATGTGATATGTTGTATAATTATAATTACTGTTTATTCCTGAATCTCATTGCTAACTGTGGAGAGTCTCCTCCTGTCATTTTGTAAATGGAGCCCGCACACCCACTAGTGACATCTGTGCATATTCTGTTGCAAAACAAGATTGAAGAATATATCCGTGAGGGACAATGTGAGAGGCTAAGGCAAGTCTTACACTGAGCAACATGAAGGGCAAATTAAAGCAAGAAATCTCAAAACAGTTAATATATTTCACTAAAATGTTTATATATTTATAAAATGTAAAGAGAAGATTCATTTTGGTAAAATATATTTTCCAGAGTTTATGGTCATTTAATGTCATTGACAATTTAGTTATCATATCTAGTATACCAAGTGGACCCTCAGGCATCTTTTCTGATCTCATAGGTATCACTTATTGATGTAATCTTATTAATTAAAGGGCCACTGTACACTATACTACTCTACACTATATTTTAGAATGTGAAAAAAAAAAAAACCTCTAATCACATATATAGTTGTGGTAATGCGAGTTTGTGTGTAACGCTCGCACTTAAATCCGGAAGTTGCCAGTTGCACATACGCATTGCGCAACGACAGCCGCTCATGCGCAATGCGCCGCAAGAGGGTGGGAGAGAGACAGGGGGAGAGACAAAGGAGAGGGAGAGAGCAAAATATTAAAGACATAGGCTCAGTAAAGAGAATGGAAGCCTGTAGTAATGATTAATTGCATATAAAAGTGAAATATGTGTATTTTATTTTACTTTCTGAAAACATTATAAGGTTTTGTAATTCAAAACACTGTACGGAAAAAAAGTGCACACAATGGTCCTTTAAATAACATGTCACTGAGATGTTTGCATGTTTCAACCATCTTGTTCACGGTGTGTTTTAATGCAGTGTTTTACTTTGTCTTAGCTGCGTCAGTCCAGGTTTATACCCGGGTCCTGGACCGTGTGTGCCAGGCTCTCCTGGCCATGGAGGAAGAACTAAATGACTTGGATCGTGCAGCTGGGGACGGTGACTGTGGGAGCACTCATGCCCGGGCAGCACATGGTGTGTGTTACCTTGTGACGTGCTGAGTTTGTGCGATGTATAATGGTTCACAGGTGACACCATAACATCTTGTATCTCTACAGCCATCCAAGACTGGATGAGAGGAGGCCAGGTCCCATCACATCCTGCTCCGCTTCTCCTGGCTCTGTCCCATGTGCTTCTGGAGAAGATGGGGGGCACCTCTGGAGCAGTGAGTACAGGGTGCAAAGAATGTGTTACACACAACGAATCCCTATCCTACGCTTTATTGCTTGTATGCAAGAGTTAGATTTATACTGTTGTCCAGTCATATTATTATATATTTTTGTTATGTCCCTTAGCTTTACAGTCTTTTCCTAACGGCAGCTGCACAGCCTCTGCAGAATGAGCAAGGTCCCAAAGTCTGGACTGCAGCAATGGATGCTGGGATTGAAGCCATGAAGAGGTACAGTTGCCATACTGTGTTTGTAAGGTGCCACTGAGGACCCAGGTTTATCACACCTGTTGTACGACAATTTGAAAGGAAGTCATCCCAAAATCAAGTTGTTGTTTTTTTAAGATTATTCTTAAAGAGCATGAAAAAACTGGCTATATGTTGTGTTATCCATTTTTTTCTAAAGTGAACCAAGCCTAGGGAATTTCATGTTGTTGTTGCTGTATTTATATGCAAATGAGCAGCTCACACATATTAATTAGCTAATTTGATGTACTAATTAGGGTTACAGTACATCACCCCAATGTTGTCTGTCACTTAGACCCATCTCCCACCCTTATCAAGTACAAATTAGCATACAGAGCCTCACCTTATCATACAAGATTAGCAAAATCAATTCTACATGTTTCAGAAATTATTTGCAATGGAGAAAAACTGCCAGTACAATGTATAGTCAGGTTTTATGCTCATTAAAATGAAATCAACTTCCTGTTGGGATGACAGAGACCCTTCAAAGGCATATCTAATTTTGCTGGAATATGATTGCATCTGATAGTAGTGGTAGTGTATGAAAAAACATGTTTTGCTTGAAAAAAATACCAAAATAAACATTCAAACACTTACCTTGAAGTTAGCAAAAAGTCTTGAAATTTCTGACAGTTGAAAATTAGGGTTAACGCCCCCCTCCAAACCCAGGCTAAATTAGCATAAAATTAAAATAGTTGTCAGGAGAACAATTTTATTTCCAAGCACGTAACTCTGAAGTTGCAGATTACCTTACAACCTCATACACCACAGGGGGAGAGGCAGGGAGCCTGTAAGTGAGGTTGCAAGCTAATTTGCTATTTAGTTGGCGTTTTTTTAACAGTCAGAAAACGTCTATGCAGAAAAAAAAATTGGTGCCTGTAAAGACGTAATTTTTTTTCAAGCACGTAAATCCGAAGCACATTTCGGGCTTGGGGAAAATGATCAATTTCCCAAGCCCGCAAATGGTTTCAGACCCGTAGAGCACGGAGGAGGGAGAGGGAGAAGAGGGTAGAAAGAGACACAGGGGTGAGAGAGGGGGGAAAGTGACACAGGGTAGGAAAATAAGGTGGGGGAAAACAAAGGGCAGGGAGAGGGGGCAAAAAGACAGTGGGACGGAGAGCGGGGGAAACAGACACATGGAAGGGAGAGGGGGAAACAGACACAGGGGACAGAGAGTGGGGAGAGGTTCGCAATGAGTGCTGAAGGCACTCATCGCGAGGCTCGAAAGTTGCCGGTTGGACGACGTCTGCAATGAGCGACGCTCATCACGAGGCCCGAAAAGTAGAGGAGGGGGAGGCTCGCAATGAGGCTAAGGTGCTCATTGAGGGGCCCGCGATGAGTGCCAAAGGCACTCACCGCGAGGCCAGCAAGTTAGAGGAGGGAGAGCCTTGCATTGTGTGGCAAACAGCATTGCCAGGCTTTAAATTTTATTGCCATCATTTTTGATGGGCAAGTCGCTAGTATTATATAACCACCAATCTGTACCTATTGTCCCGTCTCACTGAATTATTCAAGGTATTATGTATACTTTCAATCAACTAAGACTTTGTATATTAAAAAGGAGGTTGACAATGGGTAGCCCAGCATTGAGAAATACAAATATGCCTCAAACTTGAAACTTTCTCATCTATGAAAGACAATAGGAAAATAAACACTGAGTGACTGGACTAGAAGCAAACTATAAGTAGACAATATGTTCTCCAACTGTTGGTTCCCTGAGAATTTTACAGAGTAGCCCAAACCCACGATCATTCAATAAATAAGAAAATATTAACCACTTGGGCCTGTATTACCAGACAAAAATGTATTTCCACTTGCCCTTCCATCTTATTTTCTGTTTACATCTGCACTACAACGGCCCAGTTACATCCACCATCAACCTGATTGCCAGCACAAAACCACGCATTTCTACAACTCTGACGGCTTCATCTCCTTTCTAAACTTTAAATGACCACTGTAATAGTCATACAAAAGAGTTTAATTTGTTTATTAAGTAACTGAACAGCAATACAATCAGTATTTGCTTTTAAAACTTACATTTGAACTTTATAATAAGGATAAGTAGAGCTGCTTCTCTCCACTCAGGATACTGTCCTCGTGGGCAGATACTCTCCAACTTCGTGGACACTTGTTAGAATTAGAGAGAAAAAAGATCTGTACAAATGAAAACAACTTTGAAGGTTTTTTGCTTCAGATCCTGTACTAGTTTTTAAATAAAGAAATGCAACCCTATTCTATAGTAACTGGCAACCCACTCCAGTATCTTTTCTAAAATAACCTCATGGACAAGCACATCCATAGACATAACAATATGGCAGCAGAAAATGAGCCTCTCAGGTCACAAGGTGCCTTCTACATCTAATGAAGTGTTAGCAGCAAAATCAAGAAGACACCCAGCTTTGGATGTGTCTGGAGGGGAAAGGAAAGTCTGCTGCAAAGACCAATTCAGCACAGGAACCTGGAATGTTTGACCTATGAACCAAGGCAAACTGGGCTTGGTCAAACATGAGATGACACGGCTAAACATTGATTGGGAATTAGTGAACTCAACTTAACTGGAATGGGACATTTCATATCAGACAATCACTGGATCTTCTTCTGTGGTCAAGAAATTCACAGAAGAAATGGAGTAGCCATCATAATTAATCAAAGGGTGGCCAAAGCAGTGCTGGGTTATAACTCAATAAATGACAGAATGATTTCAATTGATATTCAAGGCAAAACCATTTAACTTTACAGTGATCCAAGTCTATGCTCCAACCACAGATGCTGATGTTGTCCAATTTTACAATGATATTCATCATAGTCATAACATCAAGAAAATATGTTACTCTCATCATAGGACATTGGAATGCTAAATTAGTTAACCAAAAGACACCAGGAACAGTCGAGTTTAGTCTTGGAGTACAAACTTAAGCAGATCAGAGATTAGTGAAAATATGCAGTGGTGGTAAAGAAGAGACTTAAGGGACTAGATGTGATAGATAGAATGCCTGAAGAATTTTGCACAGAAGTGTGTGACGATGTCCAAAAAACTACAACAAAGAATATCCCTAAAAGAAAGAAAACTAAGAAGGCAAACTGGCTGACTGAAAGAAGCCCATGAAAGAAGGAAAGCGAAACGTATCCGAGATAGGATAAGATGTGCCTAACTGAATGCAGAAGCAAGAAGAGATAGGTAGACATTCTGCAATTAGCAATGCCAGAAAGGTAATGAACAACCAGATGTGCAAGCCGGTTTTGCACTAGATCAAATGGCCAATGTCCGTTGAATAATAGAGAAAGCATGATGGTTGTGCTTCATACACTATTCTTTGACTCACAACAAAATCTGGCAAGTTCTTAAAGAGATGAGGGTACCGCCCCCTGTGGATTAAGAAACCACGGTCAGATCTGAATGCAGAACGACAGAATGGATCAAAATCAGGAAAGTAGTGGGACATTGCTGTATATTGTCACCTTATTTATTCAACTTATATGCAAAATAATCATGCATAAGGCCGGGCTGGATACATTCAATGTATTAACTACTGTCTCTGACTGCATTTTGTGACCTATGTCCATAAGGTAGCCAACCATGCAAGAAAATTGCAAGAAGAGGGGGGTGTGGCCATGGTCTTACTTCTCTATACAAACCATATAGAGAGATATGGATATGATCATTTTGAGGCTATTGCTTATGCTAAGGATGGACAACAATAAGCCATACAGTATCATTACAATGTATACTGAGACGTGATTAGAACTGTTAGCAGGTAGCTGTGCCTACACACACCATGCATTGTAATTGTGCCTTAGTAAAACATATATAAAAAGCCAAGCTATATTAAGGTCCAGAATATTCTGCCATGCATTTAAAAGATGTATCTTTTAAACATTACAGTATTTTTTTGTATGCAAAGTAGTGGTCTAAAGTGTAGAAATAATACAATAAACTCAGACCATCTCCCTGTTGATTGTTGTCCAAACAGCTGAAACTTTCTCCTTTTTCAGGTTCCCAGAATTCCTCAATGGCGGCTAGATGTGCCCATGTTATGGGAACGCCAAAAAATATGTTTACTATTACTGACTTAAAACAGTAAAATAATTCAAGCATGCCCAGTTTAAGTATAAGATCATCTTCACGGTTAAGTAAGCCAAACATTTTAGGTAAATTGATGGCAGATTAGGAGTCCAACTAGTCTGGGCATTCTAATATAGCTTTCGATGTTTTAATTGAACTTCATTTTTTTGGTATTGTTGGATATTCAAATTGTATTTGATGTTAATGAGAAAGACTGTAATTTTGTTGGGTTCACACTGGGCAGGTTGGTTTTATTGTTGAGACTATTGTGTGGATTAAAAGTACAAGTCTGAAGATTAATGTTTTGTATCTGTGTTTAGATATGGTGGAGCAGAGCCAGGAGACAGGACAATGGTGAGTATTTTCAAGATCATTTATGTTGGTTTATATATATTTAGGGTCATGGTTAGCTCTAATTATTTGACTTATTTTCACCTAGCTGGACTCGCTTTGGGCTGCAGCCCAAGCCCTGCAGTCCCTGCGTACCCCGAAGTGCAATGTGCTGCAGACCCTAAGCTCTGCTGCTCAGGTAACATATACAATTAAACATTAAGTGTTTGTATGGCTCCAGAGAAGAGGTTGGGTGGATATAACAAAACTGCTCTTTTACAGAGCGCCGCTGTAGCTGCTGAGGACACACGGCACATGATCGCAGGAGCTGGGAGAGCCAGTTACATTGGATCATCATCTCTCAACCGTCCAGATCCTGGAGCCATGGCAGTCGCTGCCATTCTGAAAGCCATAAGTGATGAACTGGGGGCAAAGTGAGAGCAGAATTTAGTGCAGCAACTCAAGATCCTTGGTTTACCTAAATCCCTATAATTTATATACAATATTTCTGCAACTGCCCATAATATTCCAAAATGTGACCATAATAAGTCCATAATACACCCACAAATTTGCCAAGAGACATCATATTGTGTCTACATACACTGGTGATGGAGGCTTGTGACCTAGTATAACAAACTTTACATTTAAATCCATACATAAAATTTCAAAACACAATCAAATACAAATTGTGGCAATTTAGCACTAGATCATCTCTTCCATCCTTCTTCCCTGCTAATTCATTATTTTTGTTACATTCCTGGAAGTATTTTCAATAAAAATTAAACGTGAAACTGTGATTCATTAATGTGTGGAAAATAGAACATATATGTAGTGGGAGGAATTAACAATATTTGTTTTGTTCTATTGATTGGGTGAACTGGTGGTCAATTTTGTTTGAACAACCTGTGCTGGAAAAAAATAATCATATAAAGCATTTTTTAATTTTTAAATCTTTTATCTCTGCATATAAAACAAGTGAGAAAAATGTAAATAAAATATTTCAAAAACTGAAGCATAGATTACATCCTATCTCCTCCTCCTCCTGCTGTTCCCAGTCTCACAGGAGTCATCCACCTTACTTACTACTCATCTGTCTGTCAGCCCCTCCAATGACTCCCCATACTCTACAGAATAAACTTCCAAACCTTGAACATATACAGCCCTAAATATATGTGCACTTCCCAATATCAAGGTTATTATTTCCAAGTATTCCCCTAACCGCCCTCCTTTGTTTGATTTAGGAAATGCTACTTTCCTCTGATCTAATTTTTTCTCCCACTCCTGCCTAACCATGTCTTATCTTGTACTGACCCTACCATTTGGAATTTCTTATCTTCTTCTGTCAGACTCTAACCAAGCATCCAGAGCAGCTTTACAAAGAAGTCCATCACCAATAACCTTGATACCTACAACCTTTATAACTTCCAGATATCATCAGTTCTGCTAACTCGGTCCTCACCCAGTTCTCTCCTTTTTGTATATCTATCAGTCAGTCCGCACCATGACACAGAGCCACCTCCTACCCCTCCATTCTTTTCAGATTATTATACAGTAAATTGAAATGCGATAGGGCGTCATTATGGGAACAGGGAAGGAGACGGAGAAGTAAAGGCAAAAGCAATATTGTAATTAATCCAGTAATCGGGGCAGGTGGGCAAAGGTTGGTCAAGACACGGACAAAAATGTTAGGGATCCAGGTATAGGATAGTCCACAGCCGAGGGTCATGTTCCAGAGTGGAGTTTTATCAGATAGTGCCAAAGGTCAAAAGCCAAAGAGCAGGTAAATCTGTACGCTAAGCCAAGGGTCAGGGTGCTGGACGATAGAATGGTCAGGCAATCAAATTAGAAAGCCCAATGTGAAGATGCAGCACAAGGACAACACTACATCACTGAAGGTCACTTGCTGGTGCCCTAAAAATCCTCCAGAATTGGAGCGCTCATCACATCTGCATGCATTAGTGGCACAAGGATACCAAGAGTAGAGCAGAAAAGACACAGGTGCAAAAAACATATGATCTATGGGGCAGAGCGGGTACACACCAAGATGATGTGTGAAGCAAGATGAGATAAGGGCGCCTCACACAGGGTGGAGGATATGACATTTGGAAGGTATGGGCAATGTTACTGGACTCAGATCATTTATTTGACATGCAAAATACATTATTAACAAAAAAAACACCTTTTAAAGGTTTGATCTAAAATGATTTTACTATCCCTAGTAGTAGTTTGAATTGAATAGTTTGCTTGTGACCCCCCCAAATAAATACTACAATTACTACTCTGCCCTTTATTATAGTGTCCTATTAACAACATGCAGCTTTGAAGAACTATACTTGATATGTCACCAAACTGCTGTAGAAGGTAAAACAAAATCCATCATTTACAGTATTACCTCCATACAAATAATTATGCTGCAGGGAGAGTATCCATTTTGGTTTCTGATTGTATGCTTCTACCCGTGGTAAGAGACATTGAATGCAGTGGTGTGCCAATGTGCTAATACTTGCAATAGCAATAACAGAAATATTAGTGTGCATGGGCCTCCCCACTGAGAAAGCAGATCAAGCAAGTCAATGGTAAGTATAGAATGACTGCATATTATAGTTATTCATTTAATGGCTGTGTTATTTTGTAGTTTATAAAACAAAAAATGCCTGTCTTCAAGTGTAGTTCTTCAAAAGAACATAAAATCTAGAATTACGGTGGTCCTTTAAAGGACCGCTGTAGTTTGCTTGAGAAGTACTGTATGTAACAAACAACATTAGCAGGTCTGCAACTGAACATAAAAGCATTTTGGAGAAAATCTTATATTTAGATGACTGTGATTGCATCATGGGAGATTCCATCTTAGACTGTTGGTCTGTCTGTAGTTCAATGGGGAGGGTTGTCCTGTGGGACCTTACTCTGCCAGTGCTTTCTGTTGTTAATGGTCTATTTGGAGAGGATGGTTTTAACAGAAGTGAATATTGCGATCATCTGAAACCACAATCCTTCTAACTCTTCTAATTATTTTACATAAGAAGACAAAATGTTTGTCATTCTTAAATCAACAAAAAATTAACCAGTGAAAAATTAAAGGCTGTAATTATTTAAACTGTGTAAAAACATTTGCCGATTATCAAGTCAACTTCTTCACAAAAGCAAACTATACATTTTACTCTGTAGCATACAAAATGTTTAAGACAATGCTACCCTGAGAAGGGTATATATATATATATATATATATATATATATATATATATATATATAATTTATATATATATTCCCTTCTAGATCGCTTCCTTGTTGTTGTGAAGGGGCGTGTGTACAATGAAGCTGTGAGCTATACCAAGATAGGCAGGTCATAGCAGAGAGGTCAGGCAAATGGCCGTCCACTGGAGAACTAGTGAATAGAGGCTCCTGGTGAAAATGAATCTGGACCTACCTCTTGCAACTAGGCATCTGTGGGGGGCGATATAAAGGTCAAACATATATATATAGATGTCAAGATAACCCCTAGCATTATCAGGTCACCTTTCTATAAAAGTCATTTTCTGCCCCTCTACCCCAATACATTGAGACTCCCGACCTTTCCTAATTTTCTGCCTGCCAGCAGTGGCGGCGTGCGCACATTAGGTTGTTGTCAATTTCCTACGATTAAGGTTAATATTAGGGTTATATTTAGGGGTTAGGGTTATATTTAGCGGTTAGGGTTAGATTTAGTTGTTAGGGGAGAGGGTTAGACTTAGGGGTTAGGGTTAGATTGAGGGGTTAGCCTTAGCAGTTAGATTTAGGGGTTGGGGATAGATATAGTTATTATACGTTAGGGTTAGATTTAGGGGTTAGGGTTAGATTTGGTTGCAAGGGGTTGAGGTTAGATTTAGGGGTTGGGGTTAGATATAGTTGTTAGGGTTAGATTTGGGGGTTGGGGTTAGATTTAGGGTTTGGGGTTAGGGTAGTGGCAGATGATAAGCTTTATACTAACAAGAAATTGACAAAAAAACTCCAATGTGCCACCAAGAGACTGCTGGCCTCCGCTGCTGGCAGGCAGAAAACAGGAAATATCCTAGACTTTGCACCTTCTGCACCCATAGTATGCTGCACATTGATAAATACAAACATACATTCCAAGGAGCTGACACTTCCGGCTTATATGTTTCTAGTAGACATTGAGAGAAAAAGAGAGGAGGAAAAAGAGAATATGAGACCTAGAGCCCTATTAAATTCACCAAATCGCAGTTCCAGAAGCCCGTAAAGGAGCCTGCAAAAGTAACGGCTATTAAATTAGGCTCTTTGAGCTACCCGCAAATTATCTTACAGGCCGAAAATTCCTACGGGCTGTCATAATCTGAACTCCAACCCAGCTAAGCCTTTGATTTTTCAATCCCATAAATGTTACAATCGCAAATCGCTATTAAATTGCTACAAGTCCTCAAGCCCGCAATTGTTTCCACACCTGTAAATGGCAAATGTAGCCAAAAATCCTACGGGTACTAGAGAGGACCCCCAAGGGGGTTAAACTGCTGTCCCTAGCACTGTAAAAGCAAATATAAATACACTACTGTATTTTAAATTACATTGAAAGAGATTAAAGTATTAAAATTAATAGCACAACATTCTCAGGCTCGCAAATCTGGAATAAAAAATAATTGTATTATGTTTAATTTCCGTGTTATATCAATCCCAGCAAACAATGTGTTCATACATATAATAGAAGTCGCATGGACTAGAATAGAGTGGATATAACAAGTCTACACACCCCTGTTAAAATGTCAGGTTTTTGTGCTGTAAAAAAATGAGACAAAGATAAATCATTTCAGAACTTTTTCCACCTTTAATGTGACCTATAAACTGTACAACTCAATTGAAAAATAAACTGAAATATTTTTGGTAGAGGGAAGAAAAAATATAAAAATAAAATAATATGGTTGCATAAGTATGCACACCCTTAAACTAATACTTTGTTGAAGCACCTTGTGATTTTATTACAGCACTCAGTCTTTTTGGGTATGAGTCTATCAGCATGGCACATTTTGACTTGGCAAGATTTGCCCACTCTCCAAATCTGTCAGATTGCGAGGGCATCTCCTGTGCACAGCCCTCTTCAGATCACCCCACAGATTTTCAATCGGATTCAGGTCTGGGCTCTGGCTGGGCCATTCCAAAACTTTAATCTTCTTCTGGTGAAGCCATTCCTTTGTTGATTTGGATGTATGCTTTGGGTCGTTGTCATGCTGAAAGATGAAGTTCCTCCTCATGTTCAGCTTTCTAGCAGAAGCCTGAAGGTTTTGTGCCAATATTGACTGGTATTTGGAACTGTTCATAATTCCCTCTATCTTAACGAAGGCCCCAGTTCCAGCTGAAGAAAAGCAGCCCCAAAGCATGATGCTGCCACCACCATGCTTCACTGTGGGTATGGTCTTCTTTTGGTGATGTGCAGTGTTGTTTTTGCGCCAAACATATCTTTTGGAATTATGGCCAAAAAGTTCAACCTTGGTTTCATCAGACCATAACACCTTTTCCCACATGCTTTTGGGAGACTTCAGATGTGTTTTTGCAAAATGTAGCCTGGCTTGGATGTTTTTCTTCGTAAGAAAAGGCTTTCGTCTTGCCACTCTACCCCATAGCCCAGACATATGAAGAATACAGGAGATTGTTGTCACATGTACCACACAGCCAGTACTTGTCAGATATTCCTGCAGCTCCTTTAATGTTGCTGTAGGCCTCTTGGTAGCCTCCCAGACCAGTTTTCTTCTCGTCTTTTCATCAATTTTGGAGGGAGCTCCAGTTCTTGGTAATGTCACTGTTGTGCCATATTTTCTCCACTTGATGATGACTGTCTTCTCTGTGTTCCATGGTATATCTAATGCCGTGGAAATTCTTTTGTACCCTTCTCCTGACTGATACCTTTTAACAATGAGATCCCTCTGATGCTTTAGAAGCTCTCTGTGGACCATGGCTTTTGCTGTGGGATGCGACTAAGAAAATTTCAGGAAAGACCAACTAGAGCAGCTGAACTTTATTTGGGGTTAATCAGAGGCACTTTAAATGATGGCAGGTGTATGCTGACTCCTATTTAACACAATTTGGAATGTGATTGCTTAATTCTGAACACAGCTACATCCCCAGTTATGAGGATGTGCAGACTTATGCAACCACATTTTTTTTCTTTTCTTTTTTTCTTCCCTCTACCTAAAAGATTTCAGTTTGTTTTTCAATTGAGTTGTACAGTTTATAGGTCACATTAAAGGTGGAAAAAGTTCTGAAATGATTTATCTTTGTCTCATTTTTTTACAGCACAGAAACCTGACATTTTAACAGCGGTGTGTAGACTTTTTATATCCACTGTATATTTATTGATTATTTCATATTGAATTATTTCTGGAATGCGGGTCCGATCGCAACTCGGACTTCGAAACCAGTAAGTGATTTAACTTTAACCTCCATGTTTCCGTGACGTAATGATGACGGTCTCTTTTACTATTGGCTACGTCTAAACCCATAACTACGGGGTTGAAAAATTGGCTACGTCCCGCAGCATGCTTTACGGATTTGGATTCCGGCCATGTCCTTGCGAGCAGGTACGACGGGGCTGGGAAATAGGATTTTGTTCTAAGTGTGTAAGTTCCTTCAGGAGGAAGATGTTGGAGGGCTAAGTGGGATCTCCTGTGAAAAAAGGGACTGACCCTCCAAAAGAGGGATGGCTGGAGGCTTGCAAGAATTGTGAGAGGGGTTAGTTGAACATTTTGATTTCAATCTATTTGCCACTAAATATCACGGATAGTCCATAGGAGCCTACAATATACAATAAATCTGAGAGTCCTATTAGCAATGCAATTTTGCCTAAAACCACTATGGTCGCCAGAGCCTCTGCCCACACCAGAGAACCCTTTTCTTATTGGACCGTGTGAGTTACGTAATAGGCGCTGTTATGTCACGTGGCCCCGCTGTTAATGGTTGCCATGACATCAGGATCCCTAAGATTACGCTCATAGGCCCAGAAGGAAAACTTGAAATCACAGCTAGAGAGGAGCCATCAGACTGGGGTGTTGAGGCTGCGGGGATCACCTACCTGCCGCACGGTGAGTGACTCTCCTATCAGCACCTTCCCTGGCAGGTCTCACACTGTACTCACTGCACGTCTTATCTCTGCAGGGCCTGGTTAGTACAGGATGCTACAGCCGGACAATTACAGCCTGGTGCTCTCTCTGCAGTTCCTGCTGCTGCTGTTTGATCTCTTTGTGAACTCGTTCTCTGAGCTCCTGCGGTCAGCTCCAGTCATACAGCTGGTGTTGTTTATGTGAGTGACTCCTTAAACTAATCTACCCCATGTGGTATCTACCTACTATTATAACCCACCAATGTACCCCACTAGGATATCTTCCTACTAGGATACTCCACTAATGCATCCCCTGTGTTATCTACCTGCTATGATGCTCCACTAATGCACCCCCTGTGTTATCTACCTGCTATGGTGCTCCACTAATGCACCCCCTGTGTTATCTACCTGCTATGGTGCTCCACTAATGCACCCCCTGGGTTATCTACCTGCTGTGATGCTCCACTAATGCACCCCCTGTGTTATCTACCTGCTGTGATGTTCCACTAATGCATCCCCTGTGTTATCTACCTGCTAGGATGCTAAACCAATGCATCCCCTGTGTTATCTACCTGCTATGATGCTCCACTAATGCACCCCCTGTGTCATCTACCTGCTATAATGCTCCACTAATGCACCCCCTGTGTAATCTACCTGCTGTGATGCTCCATTAATGCATCCCCTGTGTTATCTTCCTGCCGTGATGCTCCATTAATGCATCCCCTGTGTTATCTTCCTGCCATGATGCTCCACTAATGCACCCCCTGTGTAATCTACCTGCCGTGATGCTCCACTAATGCACCCCCTGTGTTATCTACCTGCTGTGATGTTCCACTAATGCATCCCCTGTGTTATCTACCTGCTAGGATGCTAAACCAATGCATCCCCTGTGTTATCTACCTGCTATGATGCTCCACTAATGCACCCCCTGTGTCATCTACCTGCTATAATGCTCCACTAATGCACCCCCTGTGTTATCTTCCTGCCGTGATGCTCCATTAATGCATCCCCTGTGTTATCTTCCTGCCATGATGCTCCACTAATGCACCCCCTGTGTAATCTACCTGCTGTGATGCTCCATTAATGCATCCCCTGTGTTATCTTCCTGCCATGATGCTCCACTAATGCATCCCCTGTGTTATCTTCCTGCCATGATGCTCCACTAATGCATCCCCTGTGTTATCTTCCTGCCATGATGCTCCACTAATGCACCTCCTGTGTTATCTACATGCTATGATGCTCCACTAATGCACCCCCTGTGTTATCTATCTGCTATGATACTCCACTGATGCACTGATGCCTACCAGCTATGATAGATATTACAATTGCACCCACTGTGATACCTCTCCACTAATTTACCCGCTGTGATATCCGTCACACGGATGCACCCACTGTGGTCACTCAGATATTCCTACACTTACCCACCTCTGTATTTAACCACTACTCTTTTAGTATCCATGTAATATTGTGCCTTAAGGAGTCCCAAATATATGGTATTTACATGTGGGGACATTGTTTATGGAAGCATTAGATTATGCATTACATTGAATAATAAGGTCATTAATTAGTAATTGCTTATTTCAGTATTTGAGAAGCTTTTTTTCTCACACTACAGAAGATATATTCATATTTCAGAGATAAGTAGAAGCCTATGTATATTGTCAAGAGCAGTGAAATGTGGGTACTCAGCACTTTCCCTGTTTCAGTTTGCAGGACGTGGGCACCCTGTTTGCAGCCATCATCCTGTTCCTTATGCTGTTCAACACCTTCGTGTTCCAGGCTGGGCTTCTTGGCCTTTTATGTCAGCGTTTCCAGGTCACTGTCATGATATGTGCCCTACACCTAGGACTCAGTGTGGCATTACACGTGTGGATCATGGTGAGAACCATTTCCAAACATGACCTTCTTGTGTTCCTGCAGTTTTTCATATGGTGTAACCCTATCTCTATCTGACTTCCCTTTGGTCTCTGTTAGAATTTACGTTGGAAAACTCAGAATGTCTTCATCTGGTCTGATGGACTTCTGGCTCTATATGTACTGCAGAGATTTGGTGAGTATATATGTCCTCCAAATAAGGAACGGCTATTGGGGTTGCATTCTTCTGTCTAGACTACTTACCATCCCATAATCCTTAGAAACATTGAGTTCCTGGCAGATAAGAACCAAAAAGGCCCATCATGTGTTCTCATTCTAACTACTTGAAATGTGGCTTTATTAAAGGAACTTGTTTTGTGCATGACAAAATATTAATCTGTAGATCCCATTGGCTGGCAGAGGGCAAGCGCCCAAGAGCAGTTAAACTCCTACGTTTGTTTATGCTCCTTTATTTGAAAAAAGAAAACACACCGTGACACATTATCAAATAACCTCTTTCTGATGCCACAAAGAAAACAATTATTTCCGTGTCCCTTTATTAAAGGCATATGTAAGGTTTTTGGATTATACTAGGTATATAATATATATGTGTATCTATTTATTTATTTGTATGTACTTTATCTTATTAAGAAGTGCCTATACGCTCTGTTTTTACTCCCTAAAATCAAACAGTCCCTATATAGGTCTACCCCCTGCATAGGCTTATGCTTAAAGGTACATCTAAGTTTCCCTGTTCTTACCTATTTTTTCTAATCTAACACATGCTACTTAGTATATCACACACACGCATTACACTGAATCATTCTATACACATACAGGTTTATTTTATTTAAAATAAAAACTTGCTTTCCACACCCCAGAGCTGCCTACATAGGCACCTGATACCTACCAATAGAAACACCTCATTCAAATACGGATTTTAATTCTTTACTAACTTTCAAGCCAGCAGAAGCCTAATGCAGAGATCTACAGATCAGTGTCTGACTATTCCTACTTCGTTCTACAGGGGGACTGCACATACCATGAATCCTTCCTGCACAAACTGCCATCACTGATTGTTACATTATATTAAAATGTATAGCTGCCTGTGATTGGCCAAAACAAGTTATGAATTTTATTCTAATTTTAGCAGGGAATTTCACAAAAGCTGCTGCTTGCAAACTCAAGAGATTTAGCAAACATCAGGATAAGTTTGTTAATCACTTAAGTATGTACAATTATTACCTCAGTGTTATTTAACAAGAAAAAATAATGAGGAATTTTATATTAATCTTAGAAACAGAAATACGTCAAAGTAAAAAAGTAATAAAAAAAAAACTGGGATGACTTGCTGGCTTTGGACATATAACATGTGACGTTGAAACAGATGGTGCTGGTATAGCAATTCTAAATATAAAGCCTATTGGTGACTATATATATGACTATATAGACCCCCCTATGATTAAGATGCTGTAGCATCAAAACGGCGTCAGGGAGTTAGTGCTACTTCTGATGAGGAAGGTAGGTAGCGACGGCGTGCTGCCGCCATCGAGAAAGCAACTATTGGTGACTAATAACCTAACAGATTTTTTATATCCGCTGTAAACAGTTTATTGTGGTGATTAGTCCTTACGAAAACCCCTCACACATCAGCTGTATTGATATGTGCTACAAATAAACATAGTTTAATGGTGACTGATTTTTAATTATTAAAAAAAAAAAAAAAAAAGGGGGTAACCTAATATAACCTAATAACACATTTCCCTCCTAGGATGAGTTTGTTAATGCTTATTTTGGTATTTTTCATGCAATAAAAATGTTTCCATACACTACTGATTCTCCAGTAAGCCTTTAAATGAATCCCTCTTCTTCTGTCCCCACAGTGGCCGTGTTATACTTCTATTTCTACAAAAGGACAATTCTGAATCTAGGGGATTCTCGATTTTATCATGACTCACTTTGGTTACGCAAGGAGTTTGCCCGAATACGAGGATGAAACCGGACACAGAAAGGAACACCTTTTCTACACGTGTGCCCAAAGGAAATTGATCTATTCATGGATTTTGGCACATATGTGACCAACTGGGTCACCTGGGTAATCTATCCTGTGGGTAAATAGATAGATGGTTGTCTTGAACATGTGATTCTCAGGGAATTCACAAATACCTCTACTTCCTACTACAGATCTCACATCCAAATTGTGAGACTCCTTCCTGCATTCAGTATCGAAGTGAGGATTGTGGGAAGGCGAAATGCACTTGGGTTTGGGGTTAGCGTACCAAAGCGGTATTATCTAGTGCAAGTGGCAAAATATATTTAGCACAAAAATCCCTTAGTGTCACTAAAATATATTTTATATTCAGTGTTTTTTTTTTTAAGTGAAGTGAAATCTGAGCTGTAAAATGGATTTATATTTCTATAAAGTAAACCAAATAGATTTCCCAATGTGTATGATATACATTAAATTACAATGTTTTAATATTTTAATATCAAATTTTAATTTTGTGTTTTTATTTCTGACTTGTGTGTATGGGACTTTGTTTTCTCATTAGTATTCATTTTCTCATATACAGGAATAGTGATTTAGGATAGGGTAGAGAATACACGGGAACCACTGATCATGGCTAGAAGCTTGGACTCTGTGAGGCTCCTAACATTGGGATGGGATACAAAGCTCTCCATGGACCAGTATAATGCCCTATCCAGATGAGATAGGTATTCTAGTTATGCATTGATCCATAAAGACCCACAGTTTTCCAAATACTATCTGTTATGTATTTTAATAATCATGTTTATACACATATTTGTGGTTGGGTCAGTCTCTTTTGATGAGGGGCATCTGGTGGCGCGGCCACAGCTACATAATCCTAGCCTGCTTAGAGGGCCAGATAATCATGGTAGGGAAAAGGCTTTTCTGAAATGCCTTAAGCCATGACAGAAGAGAGAATTAGCTGGAAATGCAGAACTAAGTCCATAAAGCTTTCGAGGAGGGATTGCTCAGTCAAGGGTGAGTACACAGGTTGTCCCTGGGGTCTTAGGCAAGACAGGATATCGGCAATGTCGTGGGGAACAGAGTTTGTAGCGACTATAACATGTGAAGGATGACTGATGCTGTGACTTAGGAAAGGGAAAAGGATCTGGGCAATGATGAGGTCCCTAAGAACCTGCGGTTTTGGGCTGGCAGGGGGAGGGCTGTGGTCGTAATGATGTGTGATAGCGACTTGGGTTGACTGAATGTGAGCAAGATCAGGTGGGAGAGGATATGGTGAGAATCGGCTTAGTGCGTGATGGGCCTTGTACAAAACTTGAATGCTGATGTGCTGCATGGATGAGAAGATGCAGCAACAATTTTGGACTTGAGAACCAAAAAAAAAAACAAAGTGGAGAAGAGACTGAGGCATCGGAGATGACCGAGGGCTGCCAAGGAGGTGGAGCACACTGAGGGAGAGGGGATCAGGCTGGATGCTGCCGTGCACCTGGGGGTGAAGCTCCATAGCTTTGGCAATGTTGTGCTTGATGACAGCCAAAATGGAAAAGGAAACCGCGGAGAGGAGAATGAGGCATTAAAGATTATGACGATCAGCAGAAGAGTCAGGGCATGCCAAGGGGTGGGGTATTGGGCTGGATGCTGATGGGTGTGAAGCAGGGTAGCAACGTTGGGCTTGAGGCAATACAAAAAGAGGAGATGGCTGAGAGGAAACTGATGGTGACAGAGGGGAGCCAAGGAGGCTCGGGCAGCCGAAGGGGCAGAGGTGAAACAAATAGGAAGGCAGGAGAAAGAGGAGGCTCACAAGCATGACAGGAGAGATCTGGAGATCACTGAGGAATACACAACAAGCACTCAGAAAGTGAACTGAGGTGTGCAAGAAAGTCAGGCCCGGAAGAGTATAAGTAGGGTGGGAGAAGGACGTTGTCATGACTGATCTAGGGGCCATGATGGGACCCCCTGCACCCCAACAAGTGCCACTGTTATCTGGGACTCTTACACATCTCATTGATAACATAAAGGCTATCAAAATGAACAGAGGATCGTCTAAGGACTGTGACAGGTTTTTCCTTGTTATAAGGTTCTAAGACATGCTTGATACACAGACTTCCATCCTAGGGGTTTCCCTCGCCCCAGTAGTACATATAAGTTAAAAACTTGCCTAAAACCACATAGAGCAACTTGCCTGGTATCTGATCTCTGACCTGGAGGTTGGAATGTCCTTTGGCCCCTTCGCAGACCTCAGGATGAACACAGGTCTGGAATATTGGTGACCTAGCCACATGACTCCAGCTCTTGTGTATCTGGAGATGGGGTGGGGGGGTCTTGGCTGATGACGGGGTGAGGAGGTCGTAAGAAGAATGAAGACCTCCTCTAACAGAAGGGGTGTTGGTGAGATCTTTCTGTATTTTATATATCTCTGTAACAATAAAGAAGTGTTCAGTCTTCCATGCACTAAACACTGGTGTGGTCTGATCTCTCTGCGGTCCCATGACTGTTCTCATCTCAGCACACCAGCTATTTAGATCTGGACATCAAAGTCACAGCCAATAACTGGCCCTGCAAGCTAAAGCAGGAAAAGCAGGACAGAGGAAAAGAAAACAATCTCATGCTTTCTATATTTAATGTAAATTTGCTACATTTCAGATCAATTATTTCTCATGCAGAAAAGCTTTTTGCAATGTTTCCAATGTGATCTTATAAATGTATGCTAAACCTGATCAGACTACCGTGGCTCTTTACAGTAGCAAAAAATTAGAATATAAGCTTCTGGTCGAGCTGATTATTGCCACCCTGATGAGCTCAGGAAGGGGTGTTTGGCTGATAGAGAGGACCTCTTTCCAAAAGAACATAAATTGTACTAGCCATTTTTGTATATTATACTATTGCAGAGATATTCACCATTATTTGTACTGCGTTATTAGACAAATCTACAGATCCTGAATACTAATTAGCTGTGATGTTCTAATTAGTGACACACTATTTTGAAAACACATTAATAAAGAAGAATGAATTCCTCCCAGTGTTATTATGCAGTTAGACTCCTTCCCTCTCTCTTACCAATCACAATGATTTGCAAATTAACACTAAGAACTCTGTGTTGCACAGCACGTATGGATCATGATGAGAACCATTTCCAAAAATGATGTCCAAATATATATTTTGAACGGTCTCCAGTCGATATAACAAAATAACAGCACAGCATTGATCAATAGGTGATGCTAGTACATTAGATTCAGAATGCACCTACTTCTGCAAGTAACAAACAGTAAAAGGTCAAAATATGATTAAAAAAACTATAGGTAGTAACACATCAACTCATTTTAATGATATTAAATTGAGTTTCTTAAAATTTACACTGACTAAGTTTTGGCTGTCAGTCAGCTCTTCTGATCCTCCTTCCACACCCTTATGTTTGCTCAATACTTCCTGGGGATCAGATTTGCTCAGATTCATTGAGTAAGATGGCAGTTGTTGTCCTCTATATTGTTCTCAGCCTGTAAGAAATTGCTAGAATCAACCTGAGCATGTACAAACTCCCAGGACCTTGATAATGATGATAAGAGCAATGGCTTTGTGGTAAATTAGAAAGATTGGTACACATACAAAAATGATAAACTTCAATTACATTTTTATATAACATTCATTGCTGTCTATTTAATGATGAATACCTACGCAATGCTACCCTGTATAATACATAGCACTACTGAATATGATGACTTGTTATAAAGTATAATAATAATAGTTCCTCTATTCGTTTGCACCGTCTTAAAACTGTTTTGTCTTGTAAACCCATATATGGCGCTGCAGAATGTTTTGGCACATTATAAATAAAGGATCACATATAATAGTTGTGTTAATTGCGAGTTGTTGTCACGCAATGTTAGAAAATACGCAATGAGCGCACAACTTAGAAAAAGGCTCGCAATGAGTGCCAAAGACGCTCATGGAGAGGTCCGCGATCATCTTGGGGGCTCATCGCAAGGCCCGCACGACTTAGAAAAAGACTCGCAATGAGCACCAAAAGCGGTCATTCCGAGGCCCGCATAACTTGGAAAATGGCAGGACTTTGAAAAAATGATGGCTTTAACGGCCACCATTTTGTCAAGCCTGTAAGGAGGCCAAAAGACGCCAATTGATTAGAAAAATGTACTGACAACCTCACACACAGCACAGAGGGAGAGGCAGGAAGGCTGTAAGTGAGGTTGAAAGCTAATTTGTTCTTCAATTGGCGTTTTTTGGAAGTCTGAAAACAGCTAAGCATATTATGGCGGCCATAATTTTTTTTATTAAAGCACGCAAATCGGAAGAACATTTTGGGCTTGGGCTTCAGACCCGTACAGCACAGAGCAGGAAGAGGGAGAAGAAAGACAAAGAGGAGGGAGAGGGGTGGAGAGGGTGGAGGGGGGAAAGAGACACAGAGAAGAGAGATAAGGGAAAAAACTCACAGCGGGAGAAGGAGAGGGGGAAAAAGACACAGGGGAGGGAGAGGGGGGAAAGAGCCATAGGGGTGAGAGAGTGGGGAGAGGCTCGCAATGAGTGCCAAATGCGCTCCGCGCTGGTCTAGGCGCTCATTGTGAGGCCCATAAAGTAAACGGGGGGATAGGCACTCAAGTTAGAGGGGTAGAGCCTTGCATTCTGTGGCAAACAACAGCATTGACAGGCCTAAGATTTTATTGCTGTCATTTTTGACGGGCAAGTCGTTAGTAATAATACTATGACCTATGAGACATGAATAAGATTCATTTATATTATAAGAATGACATGAGCTGGGTATTTCCTGTGGTGCTAAGCTTGCACCCCCAAAGCGGTAAATATATTGTGTGATATATGGATTTGTTGTTCAGTCCTTCAGTCGTCTCCGACTCTCGGTGACTATATGGAAGCAGCACACCAGGCACATCTTTCTGTGTCTCTGGTTGTGCTTATCCATATGGTTTTCATGGCAAAAATACTGGAGTGGATTGCCAGTTCCTTCTCCAGTGATCGCAAATTCTCTGACCTCTTTGCTATGGCACATGGTATAGCTCACAGCTTCAATGAGGTACACATGTACACAAGCCACAACAAGGTAGTGATCCAGAATGGGGATATATGGATAATATGTAAAAATATATAAATGGCATCACTCAGTGGTATCCAACTCTCTGTGACCTTATGGACCACACACACCATGCTGATCCACTTGGTTTTCATGGCAGAGATCCTGGAGTGGGTTGCCAGTTCCTTCTCCAGTGGGCCACAGCATACAGCTCTTGGTATTCCCAGGTGGTATCCCATCCAAGTACTGACCAATGTGACCTCTTGGTTCCCTGGCTGGGCTTGCATCTTAACCACTGGTCTACCAGAGAACCCTCGGGATAATATACACATATTTATATACACACACAGTATATGACTGATGTGCATGAAGTATTAGCAGCAGGGTTCATTGTGTGATAAATTGATGCACATACAACGTACTGCAGGTAGGTGGTGCTGTTTCACATACAATGTTGTTTCTATGGATACAGGTAGGCGGGGCGCGCCATCTGTATCCAGGAAGTGACGTCACTAGCGTCCTTAGAGCAACGATATGGCGCCCAAAGGTGAGTATCCTGGCATTAGTGTCCCATAGAATGATGTATGTGAGATAGCGCTGCACGTAAACAGCGGGGGACACTGTAGCTGCTGTATAACAACTCTGTATAATGTATATACGGTGTGCAGTCATCTAAATAACATACATAGCACTGACCCATGTAACACATTGCACCATTATCTGGGTCATGTCCAGTTATCTGCAGTCTGCCTGAGAGACTCTCTGTGTATCACTTATCTGTCTATAGCGATCTAATGAGTGATCTATAATTGTCTATCTGATTATCTAATAAACTATCTAGCTGCCTGATATGTCTACATGATGATCTATCATTCCAATCTATCGATCTACCTGTCATGTTACTGATCGATAATGTTATCTTATGTAGTGGACTGTCTGCTATCGATCATGGTGATCTATCCTGATATCTAAGTCTATCTATTTATGAATTATATTATGGACTATCTATCTGCCTATCTATCTATCTCTCTATCTATCTATCCTGGTCTCTATCTATCTATCCTCATCTCTAAGTCAGTCTGTACCTATCTATCATTTATATAATGGATTATCAATCTATCTAACAATCTTTTACCTATCTAATGGATTATCTATAATATATCTATATAATGGGCTATCGATTTATACACTAGCTACTTGAAATATATTCTATCTATCTAAAGGACGGTCCATCCATCTTCTATCATTTACATATCTAATTGACTATCTCTATCTATCTATCTATCTATCTATCTATCTATATCAAACACTGCATTATCCACCATGTAAACACTATTCATATAAGCATTGCAATACCCAATACACTGTATTACATGCTCTAGTGGGAGGCAGAGGAAATAATATAAAACAACTTCCACTTCCTTACACTTTTGAATACTTTTGCAGCAATCCGTGATCACTGATAGAAGTTATGATGATACTTATATGTAATCTTGTCTGTATGTATAATTGTTTGTATTTATAACCATATATTTAAATCAACTGAAGCGCGAGACACCTTTGCACAAAAGCTCAGATTCCAGAATTTTTGAATACAAAGAAAGTTTAATTTTTAGTTTGAAATTACCTACTGACTGTTTGTTTCTCTGAGTAACCTTTTCTTTTCCTCTCTGTTGCTTCGTCAGGGAGAAGACGCACAGTCGTATCCTTCTTGAACCCGTGTTATACAGTAACTGCAGCTCACATGACATCTGAGCTGTTACATTATCATCCATGATCAGACACCATCTGTCCTTTTATCCATTATTTATACTACATTTAAAATTCAGACAGTTGCTGAAGATTAGTAACACCCGAACAAACTAACAGTATCAGCCATGATCATGATCAGTATTAAGCCATGGGCATAAATAATTTTTAAAGCAAATCAGATTTTTTCGCACTCTATGAACAAAGGAATTATTTAGTTTTTGTTACATTAAATCCCAAGAACTGGTTCATGACGGTAAAGGGTGAGATAGGAACAGAGGCTTTGTTTGATAATTGGCTTTGATTGAATTTGACACTACACTCATTTCCTTTTACATCTCCATAAACAGGCTGCTTGAAGCAATAACTACAAACATTGCTCATCAGAAATATAAATACCCCTCTCACACTCACAACTTCCATCAATGTGGATGTTTTCAGGATCCAACATCAACCTTTTTTTTCTTTCTAATTCATTTTTAGCTTTGTGACTTTTTCCTACTTATGCTCTTAGTCAGAGTTTTCACTTTATTTTTTATTGTACAGTGGTCCTTTAAAGGAACATGTAATTCATTCATTTAAAATCTTGACCCTAACATAAAGTCCTCAACAATAATGCTCCCCCTTATATCTCTGCTCTTATCTCAAAATACTCCCCCTCCATTCTGCAAATGGCCTTCTTCTTTCCTTCTCCCATCACCTACTCTCATTCCCGCCTTCAGGACTTTTCTCATGTTGTCCCAATTCTTTGGAACTCCTTACCTCGCTCCACCACACATTCCTTCTGTCTCAAGTGCTTCAAAACCTCACTTATCGGTTTAATGAAGCTCCATCCTTAATATGCCCAATGTATCTAGTACCCTCCTGTATCACAACCTTAGATTGTACGTTTGCAAGATTTTAATCGTATGAGAATGTGCTCTATATGCAAGAATCTGAGCTCAAAGACAGGGCCCTCCTGTATTGATATTGTTTTTTCCTTGTGTTTGTGCTGCAGAATACGTTGGCGTATTATAATTATAAGAAAATAATAATAAATATTATTCTACATCATTAAACGACATGGGAAACTAAGTAAAAAACACATTGATTTTTTTAATTCGTGCATTTTTCACCGTTTTAAGAATTGTTTTATGACTTGGGTAATCCTCAGACATTTCTATCTAACGGCTGTGTAGAGCTACCTACAACTGGCAGGTCCTGCAAGACCACAAATCACAGAAAACACTCTGCGGCAATCAAAAAATGTATTCCCTAAGGTCCTTTAGACATTCTAACCTCAAATTTTTTGCATTGAAAACCATAAATAAACATTTAGAGGGAGCTTGTAATTTTGATTCCTTCAGGATCTGAGAAAATGTTCCCATCACCTTAAGAAATTGTGGGGTGCAGCCCACTCCTGTTATGATTCAAGATAAATAAAAATGTGAATGCTATAAAAGCTGACGCTACAGCATTTAAAAACAGATAGAAAACCATGAAAATAGCTTCATATTAAAATGTTTGTATACATTTTGTACTTAATTTTAACTGGTCTACATTTTATCACTTATATGCTCGGTATGGGAGCTGCCATTTTGCCGTCACATTCTGCTTCTTGGATATCCTACTCCATCATGGCTCGTGGTTGCAACTCTATAAGCCCAGATTATATGTAGCTGCTATTTATATGTATACATTATGGAAGAGTTTTATGTGTTGTATGATAATATGTTTTATTGATTAATTAAAACGCTCCATTTCTGATCGGGTGATGAATTACACTAATTGTTATGAGGCTTCTGTCATGCAAGTGGAGCCTGCCCAGCTGTGTACATGGCTCCGCCCACCAGTGACACCATCTGTGCATATACTGTTGCAAACAAAGTGGAGAAGAATGTGAGGGGCAAAATGGCAGCCCCTATACTGAGGAATTTAAGTGGCAAAATAAAGCAAGTAACCCCAAAATATTTGTCATCCATTATAATAGTTGTGAGCTTGTGAGTAACGCCTGCGTGGTGCGTTCTCCACATGCGTTACTCACAAGCTACTAGCGTCCATGCGGAATAGCGTCCTGTTCACGCAAAGGAGAATGGGAAGGAGGCAGAGAGAAAGTGGGAAGGAGGCAAAGGGGGGAGAGAGGGAAGGTGGCGAGAGAGGGGGAAGGAGGCAGAGAGAGGAGTGGGGGAGAGTGAGAAAATGGCAGAGAGAGAGAGAGGGTGAATGCAGAGAGAGGAGAGAGAGTGGGAAGGAGGCAGAGTGAGCGAGAGAGGGGGGAGGCAGAAAGAGAGGGAGAAGGAGGCAGAGGGAGAGATAGTGGGAAGGAAGCAGATGAGAGAGGGGGAAGGAGGCAGAGGGAGTGGGAAGGAGGCAGAGAGGGAAGGAAGCAGAGATACAGGAGTGGGAAGGAGGCAGAGAGAAAGAGAGGGAGGGATGGGGAGGAGAAAGTGGGAAGGAGGCAAAGGGGGGAGAGAGGGAAGGTGGCGAGAGAGGTGGAAGGAGGCAGAGAGAGGAGGGGGAGAGTGGGAAAATGGCAGAGGGAGTGGGAAGGAGGCAGAGATACAGGAGTGGGAAGGAGGCAGAGGGGGAGGGAGAGAGTGGAAAGGAGGCAGAGAGAAAGGGCAAGAGAGAGGGAGGGCAGCAGAGAGAATGGGAGGGATGGGGAGCACAAAGAGGAGGGAGAGAGAGTGGGAAGGAGGCAGAGAGAAAGGAAAGAGGGAGGAATGGGGAGCACAAAGAGAGAAGGGAGAGAGAGTGGGAAGGAGGCAGAGAGAAAGGAAAGAGACGGAGGGATGGGGAGTGCACAGAGTGAGAGCGCACACACAAAGAGGGAGCACAAAGAGTGGGAAGGAGGCAGAGAGAGGGGGAGCACACAGCACAGAAAGAGAGCGCACACACAAATAGAGGGAGAGGGCAAACAGAGAGAGGAACAATTTAACATAACATTTATGATCGGGTAAGTTACTAGTATAAAAATATTAAGGAAAAGTAAAGAAAATACCAGTTTAGTGGCCCTTTGAATTTTATACCTCAAAAGTACTTGACCTTATTTTGAATGTAACCTGCTCTCCCTCCTATTATTTCTTCTAATTTTGAAGGGAAAATCACCCTCATTGGAAAAGTTTTATTTTTATTTTGAAAGCAAATTCTTCAAGATTTTTCCTTCACGGTCACAGCTCTCTTCCACCCCTCTTGAGGTTCTCTTCTTCCTTAATGGATGGTACTGTGCTTCCTACTTCCTCATAGAGACTCTCGTATTTATATATAAAGGTGAGTATTTTGTATCTAAAGAAATTATATTTTAGGAGAAAAAAATAAAGGATATGTAGTATAAAATTTTCAATTGGGTTTTATTAATTGCAAAATCTATATGTTTGCATGAAAAAACGATTGATGGGTATGGAAGGTTCCTGGATTTTACTAGGTATACAATATCCCTGGGTATCTATTAACTTTTCTGTATTTTATTTTATTAAGCTCTGTTTGTCTGCCTTACAAATAGTTCCCAAATGGTTACTACCCTCTGCAGCTCATGAAGACGGTGTACTTCTAAGTACAGGATGTGCAGCGTCTCATGGGAACCAATCAGTGGCAACATTCTGCTGATAGTGGCCGCCGATTGGCTGTTTTGAAACACTGCACTTAAAAATGTGTGTATTGAGGAGCTGCATGAGTAAGGAAGACCCAAACGGGTAAAAAACTAAGATTTTAGGCAGAAAAACTGAGTTTTAAGCATTTCTTAATAAAGGAAAGTATGTAAGTGTCCCTGTTTTTCAAAAAACACTATTTTATTTATAGTACCACAGCAGTCATGTGAGGAGATGTCTTCTCAAGCCTTGGATGTTCCTCTATGATCTTATTTATATCTCTTTCAGGACTGATCTTGCCTTACCCCACGTCGAACCTGGTCTTGGAGGCAGTGATTCTCTTTCTCTATCTTGGTATTGAAGTCTCCCGACTTATTCTAGGTGAGTGATGGGAAGGGGGCAGCGGCGGAATGATGACCCCCAGAGGTCAGGGAGTTATTATTATGGGCCTAATGTATATACTTCCTCTCTGTGTCAGGGTGTCGAGGTAACCTGTGTGAGAGGAAGCTCCCCCTGGTAGTGAGTGTTGGACTGACCATCCCAGCTGCCTTGCTGGCTCTGTACTTCCTGTTCCTTCAGACGTACGCCCTGCGGTTGGAGACGGTGCTGAGTTGCATTCTGCTGCTCTTCTACGCATTGGAAGCTGTACTGAGCTGTGCGGCTCTGGTTACATTCTGCAGGTATTCAGTCCTCTTATCCAAGGTGGCTCCCATCATCCTGAACTTGGCTCATGTACATTTCTATTCGCACTATATATATTTATTTCCCCACTAGGAAGCTTATCCGTAGACAATACCGCCGACATTTCAAGTCACACTTGACTCAGACCTTTCATTCGTCTCACCAAATCTTCCTGTCCTCCAAAATGTCCTCACACAAGACTCTATAATAAAGACCCAAAGCAACTTCCCATTTCCAATCCATCCTGAATGATTCCGCCAGGTTCATCAACCTCCCCCAACGCTCATCATCTCCTGCTCCTCTTTGCCAGTCTTACGACAACTCCCTATTTCCTCAAGGATAAATCTTAATCCTAAATTACAAAGTTTTGCACCTAAAAACTCAGTTCTTGTCTCCAGACAAAACACCCTCAACACTCCCAATGAGTTGGACCTCTCATCCTCCATCACAACCTCCTCTCATACTTTTCTAGAGGGCTTCTCAAGACCCGCCCGACTCTCTCCTAGTCTTCACATGCTCAAACATTGTCTGAAAACCCACCTAACTCCTTAACTCCATCATTCACAACTTCTTAAAAGTGTATCTTATCTTCTCCCTCCATCACTTTATACCTTCTATCCATTAGACAGTCCCTTCTCCACGTCTGTGCTTCACACGAGAGCAGGACCCTTATCTCCTTCTGTAACAATCTTTATGTGTCTTGTTTTTAAACAGTCTTCACATGTAGTATCTTCTTTATCCATTGTTCTAGCTACAGAACCTGCTGACGCTCTACAAATGAAATATAATAATTCTTATCCCTCTTTATAGAGAACCAACTTACTGACAGTCTCGCATAGACCAACCCAGGATGTCTCTCTCTGCTTCCTGGATGTCTCATCTCTGTTTGCTGTGCAAATCACGGGAGCTCAGGCTCTCACATACGTTTTATTTAGTATGGTGTTCACTATCTCCTCGCCGAATCTGTTCAAATACTGAACAGAGATTTTTATCTGTGTGTGGAAGAGCGACTTATTAAAAAATCAATGTAACATTTTCATTCTAAAATTTGACAAATAAAAAATGTATTTTGTTTATAATTGTCAATATCATTTTCACACAACTCAGTCGTCCAATAACAAAGTCACATTCTTTGCGGGGAACAAATAAAGCCACAAAATTCTGTAATAGACATGTTGTTGATATACAAAATACGAGAAGAGTCCCCAGAGTAACATATTCTCTCCTTCTGCAGACGCTTCTTTTTCTTCACTTCCATACGGCTGGGAGGGATGGGGCGAGAGAGGAGGCAGAGAGAGAGAGGAAGGGAGGTTGAAAAGAGGGGGAGGGAGAGAGACAGCACAGAGAGAGGCAGAACAGACACTTGAACATGTTTCCAAGTTCATGAAATTAAGCTGGAGACTGGAAGATTTAGGAGTAATGTATACAAGTACTACCTTGCTTAAGTAGTTAATAAGTGCTTCTTATCTATCTTTCTATGCCAACCAGTGACTCTCAAACACGTTTTTTAGGAAATTACAGCAGGTATAAAAAATCCAATTATGTTCGATGGTGCTGCACCAATCTCTGCCATAAATTAATTTATAGTCTAAAAGAAAAGGCAATGATTGAGATTGGAAGTAGGTGGATCCGCTATTACCCTGTTTCCCAAACCTAAACACACTATACTTAAGGAAATTCCTCTTTAACATTTTCTTGTCATGCAGCTAACAATCAGGGACTTCAAATCAATTTTTCCGCATTTTTTTTTTTTCATCAATAGTTTTTATTGGTCACTTCCAACATTAAAAAAACAATATATCAGTAAGCCATGACTCACAGGTCAGGAATTAACCTTCTACAGCCATTTTTATAAACATTTGTAGCCTGACTCTGCAATCAACGTGACCTCTCCCCCCCTCCTTTTCCGTTTTCTAGTAATACAACACTAACCATAAATGGGTATAACTTTTTTTTTTTTTTTTCCCTCTGTAACTTTTCATTTATCGACTCAGTAATCCATAGCTCACAGGCTAGGCTTAATGGGGCCTATTACAATTAGCAATATTAACCTTAATCCCCATATGCCCCTTCTAGTGTTCTCTGTCTTTACCCTACCTGCGACATTCCATATAGCATTAAACTTAAATAAATCCTACCCACGCCAACTAAACTAACCAAATGTGAAATTCTAAAATAAAACAAAAAACAGAAAAACAATCTCTAATAGGGTTTTTTTGTCTTTATTTATACTCATACTCGGGTTTAAGCCTGGTTATCTAAGCCTATAGCCCTTCCCTTCTTACTACCCTTGAAAAATGACCTTCCTATGTGCAAGGTATCTATTCTTGATCCCAGAAACCTAATTCAACATATCAAGCCACCATATCCTTTATTCATTCTTACACACCTAAACTTGAACAAAATTCAAAACTGTAGTGTCATCTGTATTTTCTCATACAATATATAAAAAAACAAGTATTATAATTTCTATTCGTTTTACCTTTCTGAACTTCATGGCTCCTCGCCGGACTCTCCAGCGCCTCTCACGTTTCCTCCTCCTCCTAGTTTTTCCCCTTCTTTTTTTTTTTTTCCCTTTTGTTTGCCTTTTTTTCTGTCGCCTTACCCACCTGTGTTCCCACCTTGCTAGCCCGCATATGCTAACCATGGATCCCATATGTCTCTGTATTTCTGGACCGAATCTGCCAAAATATGTGTCATGTGCTCGTTTACTGCTAGATAGTTTATTTTGTTTTTTATAGCCTGAAGCTCAAGTGTATCCGTTTTCCAATGTTTAGCGATATGTGACTTGGTAGCCATGTACATGAACTGTAGTAGCCTATTTTGTGTTGAGGATAGCCGTGGGTCTGGGATTCCCAATAAACATGAATCTAATGAGCCCCCTCCTGGGGTTTTGAGAATGTCAACCGCAAGATCTGTCACAGCTGTCCATACCTGAGCAACTTTAGGGCATTCCCACCACATGTGTATGAATGAGCCAGGGGTCTGACAGCCCCTTGTACAATATATCCCCCCTGATTTGTTCCACTTCGCCATTCTTACAGGGGTTAGGTAAGTTCTGTGGAGGACCTTAATGGCGGTTTCTAGAAGTGTGAGGTTTAGTGAACCTTTATAAATATTTTTACAAACTTTCTCCCATTTCTCTGTTTCCCAGTCTTCTCCTATGTCCCTCTCCCATTCCTCTATTTATTTATCCCTTACCCGTTCTGTAGGTGTATTATAAATTTCGTATATACCCCCTATGATTCCTTTAGTCAGGGGAACTTTTTGACATATTCCCAAAAGCCATGTTTTTTTCGGGGGGCCTTGCATTCTACCTATAGTATTGACCAAATGTCTGATTTTGCAGAAATTAAAATGTTGATCAATAGGGATATTATGATGATCTCTCAAGTATTCGTATGTTATTGGAATGTCCGTTCCTAGCCAAGCTCCTAGCCTATCCAGCCCCCTAGATTTCCACCACCATTTTGCCTCTGAGCTGATCCCTGTTGGAGACTGTGGATGCCCAAATACCGAGAGCATCGGGGATGGGTGTCTAAAAAGGTTTGTGTGTTTCAGGGCCCATTTCCATCCTTGTAACGTATTGGCAATAACCGGGTGCTTAATCTTTCCCACACCCTCCGGCACCCCATCCAACCAGACCAGGGTGTCCCAGGTGTAAGGGTTTAGCCACTGGTCTTCTAGTGTTTTCCATAGCGGTTGGTGAACCCCTGAATGAATTAAGGGAATAAACGATAATTGCGCCGCTCTATAGTATTTCTTCAGGTCTGGGAATGATAGTCCACCCCTATCCTTGTGCTTGTACATTATCTCCTTTTCAATTCTGGGGGGTTTGCCCTTCCATGTAAATTGGGATACTTTCCTTTGAAACCCTTTCAAGTCTACCTGATTGACGGGGATTGGCAGGGTCCTAAACAGATACAACAGCTTCGGTAGAATTGTCATATTAAAGGAGTTAATCCTTCCCAGCCATGAAATAGGATAGCTAGACCATTTATGCATATCTTCACTAAGTCTTTTATAAAGCGGGGGGTAGTTAGACCTATATAAGGAATTTGTATGCGGCGTGATTTTTATCCCTAGATACTGAATGTAGTCCTTGGCCCATTGGAATTTGAACTTGTCTGATATTAATTCTTTAGTGTGAGAATCTAGATTTATAGCCAATGCTTCTGTTTTCCCCACGTTAATGACGAGCCCTGATTTGCGACCAAACTCTGAGAGGGTGTCCATCAAGGTAGTGATGGACTGTTCCGTTTCTGTTATTGTGCACAACATATTGTCTGCAAACAGGTTAAGTTTATAGTGTTGTTGCCCTATTACCAGACCCTTGATCCCTGAGTTCATCCTAATTGCCTGTGCTAATGGTTCAATTGCGATAGCAAAGAGTAAGGGGGACAGGGGACACCCCTGTCTCGTACCCCTTCCAATTTTGATGGCCTGATTCAGTGTGCCTGGGAGCTTCAGATGCGCTTCCGGGTTTCTATAATATGTATTAATTAAGTTTAGGAATCCTCCTGTAAAACCAAATTTCTTTAAGACCTCCCCAAGGTATGGCCACTCCAAAGAATCAAAGGCCTTCTCAATGTCTAACGCCAAAAGGCATGCCGGGATTTTGTTATTATTGGCATGGTGGATTAAATTGATTACTTTTCTAATGTTATCTCGAGCTTGTCTATGGGGGACAAACCCTACCTGGTCTTTGTGGATAATACGTGGAAGAAATTTTGAGACCCTGTCCGCCATAATCTTAGCCAAGAGTTTAATATCCCCGTTCAGCAAAGAAATGGGCCTGTAGTTCTTAACCTCTGTGTTGTCCTTCCCTTCCTTAGGAAAAAGAGTTATTTCGGCCAGATTCATTTCAGGGGGAATTGACTGCCCCTCTAAGATATGGTTATACAATTTGGCTAATCTGGGTGCCAACTGATCCTTGAAGGTCTTATAATACATGTTGGAGAACCCATCTGGACCCGGGGCTTTACCATTCTTCAAAGCTTGTATTCCTGTCCTAACTTCTTTGAGTGACATTTTAGTGTTTAGCGCTTCTACCTCAGTTTCCTCCAATCTTGGTAAATCATACCTGTCTAGCCATGATCTTATGCTACCTTCCGTTTCCTTACCGGCCGCCGAGTAGAGGTTCTGATAAAAGTGGAAAAACATTTCCTGTATCCTAGTGGGATTAGCCGTTCTCACACTGCCCCCTACTTTTATATAATGAATTTTTGATTGCATATGTTTTGATCTTAACTTTCTCGCCAGCATCCTATCAGGTTTATTTGCTTGGAGGAAGAATTTATGATGGGTTCTCCTAAGCAATTTTTCTGCCCTTTCTGAGTAATTCTTATCCAATTCTACTCTCACTCTTTCAATTTCCCGCCTAGTCTGCTTGTTAGGTTTTTGTTGGTTACCCTTTTCTAGGACGCCTAGGTCTTCCGTAAGTTTCTGTTCTCGAGCTTTCTGTTCTTTCCTAAACTTGGCCGCTTCCTTTATACACATGCCCCTGATGTAGGCCTTATGCGCCACCCAGACCCAGCCAATCCCCATCTCTGGTGTCTCATTAGACTCAAAGAAAAATTCTAATTCTTGGGTTATTCTGTCTTTAACTGACGGAATCGTCAATACTCTTTCGTTCAGTCTCCACTTGTATGGAGGTTTAGTTGTGGGGCCTAGATTTATGGTGGCCTTAACCAGGCTATGGTCTGACCAAGCACAGGGTACTATTTCCAGCCCCCTAGCCTCCTTCAACAGTGTTGAGTCCGTTAGTATGTAATCTTTTCTGGAGTATACTTTGTGGGGGTATGAGTAGAAGGTGAACTCTCTAGCCCCTAGGTGACATTCCCTCCATAGATCCACTATTCCTAGTTCCCCTAGCAGTAGTCGAATTATTTTCAATTTTTTAGAGAATTTGCCTCCTAAGTCTTTCCCCATTCTATGGTTTTTCACGTCCAACGTCAGATTGAAGTCTCCCCCCAGGATGATCTTACCCTCCCTCACTTTCGCTAGGTGTCTCAGCGCTCTGATTAAATGATTGTGTGGAGAGTTAGTAGGGGCATACATGGTGGCTAAGGTAACCGGGAGGTCTAGGACGGTCCCTGTCAGAAACAGTTAATATCCCTGCTTATCTACTATTTTTTTGTCTAGTATGAACGGGAAATTTTTGTGTAACAGAATCGCTGTCCCTTCCTTCTTAGAGTTACTACATGTAGTGTGAAATATGGGGAAGTTTTTGTCCATAAAGGACGGGACCTGGCGGCGTTTAAAGTGTGTTTCTTGGATAAAGATAACCGCCGGATTATGGGCTTTGTAAGATTGGAACTCTTTGCTTCTTTTGGAGGGGGTGTTAAAGCCTCTAACGTTATGTGTGATGCAGACGTATTCTGACTCAGCCATAGGTATTATAGTCATGTGTTACTATTGTCAATGGTGACTCACCATTTGTGGAGACAGAGGATTTGGATTCCGCGGGAGAGGTCCGTGAGAGCCGGCGAGTTGCCAGTGCATCCGTTTCTTTACCAGCCTGAGCAAGAGAAATACAGTAAAAACAAATTAACAACAAAACTTGAAAAACTAAACCATTTTGGGCCCTGTTCCCCCCACCCTCCCCCCTCCTCCTCACATAACTAACCATCTTGCACCTTCGTGCCTAGGGAGTGGAGATCCCTGAACCCACTAAAGATCCCTAGTGTGAGGAACTTCCTGATAGTAGACAACTATACTACTCAGTTTTTTCTACTAAAAGAAGAACAACAAAAAAAAAAAACCTTCCCCCAATAAACTATGGGCGGCAAACAAGCATTATAAGCTTCCGCTTTAATTATCCTAACTGCGATCCTCGTTCTTGATACGCTTTGTTGCTAAGCAAAACCCCAGCTTCCCCCTGACCATTACTCTGACTCGTCCTAAACAGTAAAGTAAGACTCTACATTATTGACCATAAGTACGGCCTTTAGTCCCTGCTACTATGAAATAGCTTATCAGTCCATTATATCATTACATGGTGGCTCCCCTTCCTTGGTACCACCACCCTGATCTCGTTGCTCCAGTCTGTTGTCGTGTCTTTGTTTCTTCCTGACGGAGACTTCGGACCATTCTCTGGAAGGCCTCTCTCTGGGTCTGGGTAGCTGACCCAACAGGTTAGTACCTTCTGGTACCAGCTGTAAATGCACCAGCTTTTTTTGAAGGCTTGCCAGGGAAAAAGCTCTATGTAATTGCTCCCTCCATTCAAATTGGATGCTAAATGGAAATCCCCATCTATACTGGATTTTGTTCGCAGTTAAGATTTCCAGAGCTGGTTTCATCTCTCTCCTTTTTGCTAAGGTTGCTGGGGCAAGATCTGCAAACAGTTGTAAAGAACCGTCCGGTCCCACTATCTTGGGCAACCTTCTTGCCTTAGCCATTAGCAGGTCTCTGGAACTTTGTCTCACAAAGCGCACAACAATGTCTTTTGGTTTTTCTGGGTTGCTAGGGCCACCCAGTGCCCTATGGGCCCTTTCTATCAGCAGTTCCTCCTTTTGATGGCCGGGAATGATGGTAAAGAATACTGCTTCAAGGTACACCATAATGTCACCCATTTTCGTCGGGACGCCTCTCAGACGGACGTTGTGTCTACGGGATCTATTCTCTAGATCCTCTATCTTGCTTTCCAGAGCCTCAATGCGAGAAGTATTAGCACTTATCTCCTGCTTATCTTCCTCCTGAGCGGATATGATTTGATCAGTTGTTCGTTCCAGCTCATGGGTTCTCTGTCCCACCGCACAAATCTCTTCTCTCACTTCCTTTAGGGCCAACGCCAGCTGGGTTTTCAGCAACACTTCGAATTTGGCCATTGCCGACACCGAGAAGTCCACATCTGTGATTGTATTGAGCCGGTCTCCCTCAGCTTCTGACATCTCCGACCGTTCTGGGGAGCTCTCCCCTGCTTTACTTTTCGGTGTGGTTGCCACTGGGAAATGATCGGAAATGCCCCTGGAGGTTATGCTTTTCTTCACTTTCTTCATCCTCGGTCCTGCTTCTGCTCCAGGCCCGCAGGTCATTATTATAGAGGGTCTCCCTGGTGTTAGCTATTTTAGCTTGTGTGGGCTGCTAGGATACCGCCCCTGGCATGGGGTTTGTGACGATTATGTGCGCTGCGGCTGTTCCGGCTAGGGTACTGGGGTATTCCTTGTCGCTCATGAATAGGATCTCATTATTTCAGCTTACTCTGCTTGTCGCCTCCCCATTGCCTCTAGCTCCAGGATCCCTTCCGCACATACCTTCTATATGGAGCGTGCATGCCCATGTTCTTCAGGCCTCCCCTGCCTGGCGTCTTGAATTGGTCAACTACTAGGTGTCACTGTCACTTCAGAATTGCCCTAAATCGCTGTGACAGCCTCGCGCCAATGGCCAATATATACTGGGTAACTGATGCCGCACACATAGGGTGGGGGTCTGCGTTCCCAGGCTACTTTTACTCCTGATGCTGTGTCTTTCCAGGTGAATGTACGTGGAGCATATAGTGGTCTGTGCCACTGCAAGAAAAATTGGCGTAGGAGCCTTCTCACTGTTATTCTGGTCAGATCTATGCTACCAGAGGCAGTCTGTATGTGAAGGAGCAAGAAAGATGGCCGTGCACCCGTGATGTGCTTAATAAAGAAATGCAGAGTCACTTACATGAGCTGGATCAGGGAGAGGGTTACGCTGTGCCAGGCTTGTAGGGCAGATCCTATCCTGAGCAGCCAGACCCCAGTTCAGCAGCCTCAGTGTCTCTTGGTGTTGCACTCCTAAGCAGTGTGGGATGCTGTAGGGAGATATAGGGCTGACCAAGGCCCTTCCACCAGGCCCAGCTTACAAAATGGCGGCCTCCCGTTTCGCAGGCTTTTTCCCCCTCTCTCCTGTTGCCTCCTCAGCCCTCTCAGGCCTCTCTGCCCTGGCCAGTCGTCTGGGATCGCCCCCTGGGGAGCCCCTGACCCTCTCTTGGGGCACTCACCCTGTCTGGGCCTCCTGCAGCGTTGACGCCTCGTGCACAGGCAAGATGGCCGCCTCCCAGCTCTGGGGTCCCTCCTGGCGCGACTGCACCACTCCTGGTGTCGGATCCAGCGGGGCCCGGACTGTACCCCCGGTCCACGGGTCTTGGGGGCCTCCTGTAAAGGAGCACTGGTTAGGCTTCAGCCCTGCTGTGCCCTGCCGGAGCGCGGCCGCGCTAACTATGCCGGCGGGCTTTCCAGATGTGCCTCGGGGGGTTCGGGGGTGTCCCCTATGCTCCCCCCCGGTCTTGTGGGGAGATGTGGCCTGCCTTGGCCGGACTTTTGGCCCTTTTTGGGCCTCTATTGGGTGTTCTCGCGCAGGAGCTCTGTCTCCCTGCGTCTTCCTGCTCCAGACGCTAGCTCAATTTTTCCGCATTTTAAGGGAATCTTTAGGTATATATTTTTTATTTTATATAAGCTAGGTGTTTTGTTCTCCATCATGTGAGGTGCCATGTTGCACAGCTGTGACCTAAATACATTGCTTCAGAGGAGAGGCTTCACTCTACCAGTGCCTCATGCTGCTAACAAGTATATAGTGACATGCTGTGTATCTGAGGAGCACAAGTAATATAGTAAAGGGTGTGGCTTGAGGTCACAGCTGTGCAAGATGGCACCTCTCATGAGGGAGAACAGAAAAAAAGAGGTTCCAAACAGTAATAATTTGTTACTCTTGGGGCTTCTTAGAAGTAAGTGAAGTATATATTGTATAATTCCATTTAAATCTAAATAATCTAAAACCATTTTATAAAATAAAACATTTGTGCCTAAAGATCCCTTTAAAGTTCCCTTACAAGCAAAATTAATGATTGGAAAAACAACCTTTACATTTGTAACTTTTCTTTACTGCAGTTCTCCATCTTCTTCTCTCATGAGGCTGTGTCTTTGTAAACTAATGAGCTTTCCATGCATCTGAGTACACTGGCAATTATGCAGATATAATCTTCCAATGCAAGGTTTCCTCCCATCTCAGGACATTGATCAGGAGAAATAAAATGGACAAGAATAAGGCTTGAAATATAACCCATCTACCAGAAGAAGTTTGACTCCTCCAACTCAACTACAATTTTTCCTTTTCTAAAACAGGCATCAGATATCTATGACTTAATATTACTCCTCATTGGAAATATCTTAATCAGGGTAATATCCCCCTGACTATAAAGAAATGGTCATGATTCCAGATCTCCGGAACAGAATACATTAACTCAGTAAAAATTACCATTCTCCCTGCTTATTTTATCTTTTTTTACCTACAACCATCAAATTCAAGGAACTAGATAAATTCCAGAGATTTATATTCAAATGTATTTGTCAAACCAGACCACCTAGAATAGCAAGATCTGATAACAATCAAGATAACATGTACCCAAACGGGGGCTTTCCTGCCCTAACTAAACTTTACTACAAGGCTGCCCAACTGGCCTTCATCCCACAGGCTCATTCACTAAATCACCAACCAACCTGGTTATCAATAGAAACCTTTCTTATGTCCCCCATGATTATTTGGCTTCTCAATTCTACTATCCCATTACCCCCCAATGCTAGCTTTGTGTCCAATTTCACAATGGGACAGTGGCACTGGTATGCAGTCCGAAACCAATTAAAACTTGTTTTTTCCCTTTTAACTTCTATCATACCCCATCCACAGTGCCCCCCCCCCAACACAGGACTATATGACAGGGGCTTTACTTGGTGTAAAACAAACAAAAAAACTTATTCAAATATTTGCTTGCGTCTTGGATGGAGGTACATATGAGACTTTAAGGGATAACTTTGACCGTCCTCTCCATGAACACTTTGGTTTCTGCCACTTTTTATCTTATTGGATAGATACCCTAACACTAGGTATACGAGGGCCATAGATATAAATATATGACTTCATAGGAAAAATATGTAAATTAGACTTGGGATTAAGATTTCTGTCTAGAGTCTTGGAATTCCCTATCCAAGAACTCAATTATAGCATTCTAGAAACTTCCCTCAACATTTCCACCTGGTATATATCACTCCAGGATTCCCTGGTGGTCCAGTGGTTAGGAGCCAGCGCTTATACTGCTGTGACCTGGTTTTGATTCCAGTCAGGGAACCAAGAGGTCACACCACCCTGAAGCCATGCAGGGTTAGGCCTGGTCAGTACTTGAATGAGAGACCACCTAGGGATACCAGGAGCTTTATGCTGTAGCCCACTGGAGAAGGAACTGGGAACTCACTCCAGTATCTCTGCCATGAATTTCAAGTGGATCAGCATGGTGTGTTACGGTACATGAGTTTACGGAGAGTCGGACACGACTGGTCGGCGCAAACACATATATCACTCCAGCCAAACTACATTCATGGAAAACCTTGATATATCCACCATGCTTCATGAGATGCCCGGGAACATATATTAATATATGGTGGTCTTGCCCAAAGTTAAATAAACTCTTGAAATCAGTGATGCACCTAGTCTAATAAACTCTAGATTTAGACGTTTCCCAGGAACTGGAGTATGTCTTCCAGGCTCATCTGTGCCGCGCCTTTCTAGTGCTCGCAATGAACTTCTACAGCTTGTTATGATGGTGACTAAGAGCCACACAGCAAAGCAAGGGAAGTCTGAGAAACTAAATGATATACTTATTAATGATAGAATTAAACATATTCTAGAAGACTCAATGACATCCATTTATAGTATCTGGGAACCAAGGCTAGCTACAACTTACTCTTGCAGACTAAAGGATAGCTTTCAAAAGCCTAAGGCGCTACGGGGGTGAATAAACGGTTAGTGAGGATAAGAATACTTTGCCTGACTTCACTGAAATAATCCTCATGGATAGATGAGGGAGGCTTGTGGTCCTGATGCTGGTTATAGCCCCTGTGATAATAGAGAGGGCTTGTGGACCTGATGCTGGTTATGGCCCCTGGGATAATAGAGAGGGCTTGTGGTCCTGATGCTGGTTATAGCCCCTGTGATAATAGAGAGGGCTTGTGGTCCTGATGCTGGTTATGGCCCCTGGGATAATAGAGAGGGCTTGTGGTCCCAATTCTGTTATGGGCCCTGGGATAATAGAGAGGGCTTGTGGTCCTGATGCTGTTATGGGCACTGGGATAATAGAGAGGGCTTGTGGTCCTGATGCTGTTATGGGCACTGGGATAATAGAGAGGGCTTGTGGTCCTGATGCTGGTTATGGCGCTGGGATAATAGAGAGGGCTTGTGGTCCTGATGCTGGTTATGGCCCCTGGGATAATAGAGAGGGCTTACGGTCCTGATGCTGGTTATGGCCCCTGGCATAATAGAGAGGGCTTGTGGTCCTGATGCTGGCTATCGCCCCTGGGATAATAGAGAGGGCTTGTGGTCCCGATGCTGTTATGGGCCCTGGGATAATAGAGAGGGCTTGTGGTCCTGATGCTGGTTATGGCCCCTGGGATAATAAAGAGGCTTGTGGTCCTGATGCTGGTTATAGCCCCTGTGATAATAGAGAGGGCTTGTGGTCCTGATGCTGGTTATGGCCCCTGGGATAATAGAGAGGGCTTGTGGTCCTGATGCTGGTTATGGCCTCTGGGATAACAGAGAGGGCTTGTGGTCCTGATGCTGGTTATGGCCCCTGGGATAATAGAGAGGGCTTGTGGTCTCGATGCTGGTTATGGCTCCTGGGATAACAGAGAGGGCTTGTAGTCCTGATGCTGGTTATGGCCTCTGGGATAACAGAGAGGGCTTGTGGTCCTGATGCTAGTTATGGCCCCTGGGATAATAGAGAGGGCTTGTGGTTCTGGTGCTGGTTATGGCTCCTGGCATAATAGAGAGGCTTGTGGTCTCGTTGCTGGTTATGGCTCCTGGGATAATAGAGAGGCTTGTGGTCCCGATGCTGGTTATTGCCTCTGGGATAACAGAGAGGGCTTGTGGTCCTGATGCTGGTTATGACCCCTGGGATAATAGAGAGGGCTTGTGGTCCCGATGCTGTTATGGGCCCTGGGATAATTGAGAGGGCTTGTGGTCCTGATGCTGGTTATGGCCCCTGGGATAATAGAAGGGCTTGTGGTCCTAATGCTGGTTATGGCGCTGGGATAATAGAGGGGCTTGTGGTACTGATGCTGGTTATGGCCCCTGGGATAATAGCGGGGCTTGTGGTTCTGGCCCCTGGAATAATAGAGAGGGCTTGTGGTCCTGATGCTGGTTATGGCCCCTGGGATAAAAGAGAGGGCTTGTGGTTCTGGTGCTGGTTATGGCCCCTGGGATAATAGAGAGGGCTTGTGGTTCTGGTGCTGGTTATGGCCCCTGGGATAATAGAGAGGGCTTGTGGTTCTGGTGCTGGTTATGGCCCCTGGGATAATAGAGAGGGCTTGTGGTCCTGATGCTGGTTATGGCCCCTGTGATATAGAGAGGGCTTGTGGTTCTGGTGCTGGTAATGGCCCCTGGGATAATAGAGAGGGTTTGTGGTTCTGGTGCTGGTTATGGCCCCTGGGATAATAGAGAGGGCTTGTGGTTCTGGTGCTGGTTATGGACTCTGGGATAATAGAGAGGGCTTGTGGTTCTGGTGCTGGTTAAGGCCCCTGGGATAATAGAGAGGTCTTGTGGTTCTGGTGCTGGTTATGGCCCCTGGGATAATAGAGAGGCTTGTGGTTCTGGTGCTGGTTATGGCCCCTGGGATAATAGAGAGAGCTTGTGGTTCTGGTGCTGGTTATGGCCCCTTGGATAATAGAGAGGGCTTGTGGTTCTGGTGCTGGTTATGGCCCCTGGGATAATAGAGGGGCTTGTGTAGATGTGTGAATATTATTGCTTTAAACACATTGTTAAAGAGAAATGTTTATGCTTAATTCAATTTATCATTGTTTACTTCTATATATTTCTTATTGCAACTGCAAAATGATACATATTTTCTTCTAATAAAACTTGATAGTGAAATAAAAATGAAATATGTATTTATTTTAATCTTTCTAAAAAATGTTTGGTCAAGTTCTTGATAAGAGCCTAACACAAATATGACCCTTCAGTCGTCCTTTAAGTTTTCCATCAGCACCACTTTACACTTAAGTAGAGATTTCTGTGATCAAACTCTATCGTATCACCATCTCATCTTTATCCAACATCTCTAACTGTCCTAATAGTGAGATCTAGGTGGACACTGTCATCTCTGCCATTTCTTATGATGGTTGCGCCTTTTCAGTGTCCCTTTCCTGGAATTTGCAGGCTCTGTTTCCTGTTTGCAGAAGTAAAAGAAGATAAGATAATTACTGTTTTTTCATTGAAGAGGTATAAACAAACACACACATTATATATATAGTAGGAAATTGCCCATAAAAAATGACAGGAATAAAATTTGAAGCGTGGCAATGCTGTTTGCCACACAATGTGAGCACCTTCGGCACTCATCTGCATCCTCCCTTGTGCCTCATTTCCCCCCCACCTCTCCCTCCCTTGTGTCTCCTTTTCCCCTCCTCTCCCTCCCTTGTGTCTCCTCCTACCCCTTCTCTCCCTACCTTGTGTCTCCTTTTACCCCTCCTCTCCCTCCCTTGCGTCTCCTTTTTCCCCTCCTCTCCCTCCCTTGTGTCTCCTTTTTCCCCTCTCCCTCCTTTGTGTCTCCTTTCCCCCACCTCTCCCTCCCTTGTGTCTCCTTTTTCCCCTCCTCTCCCTCCCTTGTGTCTCCTTCTACCCCTTCTCTCCCTACCTTGTGTCTCCTTTTACCCCTCCTCTCCCTCCCTTGTGTCTCCGTTTTCCACTCCTCACCCTCCCTTGTGTCTCATTTTTCCCCTTGTCTCATTTTTCCCCTCCTCTCCCTCCCTTGTGTCTCCTTTCTCCCCTCCTCTCCCTACCTTGTGTCTCCTTTTACCCCTCCTCTCCCTACCTTGTGTCTCCTTTTACCCCTCCTCTCCCTACCTTGTGTCTTATTTTTCCCCTCCTCTTCCTCCCTTGTGTCTTATTTTTCCCCTCCTCTTCCTCCCTTGTGTCTCATTTTTCCCCTCCTCTCCCTCCCTTGTGTCTCATTTTTCCCCTCCTCTCCCTCCCTTGTGTCTCATTTTTCCCCTCCTCTCCCTCCCTTGTGTCTCCTTTCTCCCCTCCTCTCCCTCCCTTGTGTCTCATTTTCCCCTCCTCTCCCTCCCTTGTGTCTCCTTTTTTTTGACGGGCAAGTCGCTAGTATATATATATATATATATATATATATATTGTGAGAATAAAGGTGGAATAGTGGTTGATGGGAGATACATCAGACCTGATTTGCTAGATAGCAACCAGAGGATTTCTCAGTTAAATGCCCCAGGGAGAGATGTTACAGTTTGCAATATGCATAGCTGATGCTCTGCAAAACATGGTATGGGTCCCTGGGGCGGAGTATTTGGAGAGCAGGGGGGGCCAATGCTCCAACAGCACTAGTTGCTGTATAAACAGACCACAGCTTGGATCTGGTTTTTAAGAGTTAGCTAATTGGCACTCACCTGTAGCTACTCAATTAGCAGACAGGCCTTTAAAAGAAGAGAGCAGCCTGCTCCAAGGGGGAGAGGAAAAGACAGCTAGGAGAGGCTGTGCTTATTGAAAAGACATTGCTTTTGTTTGGGAAATTGGTAAGTGGGAAAGCCACCCAATTGCAGATAGTAAGTACTGTCTAGTAAGAGCTCAAGTAAGAGCAAGGGATTTTGTTTGTTTTGTTATTATTTAAAGTACCTGCTTTCAAACTGAATAAAAAAGGAAACTGAGCTGAAGGTGTCCTGGACTTTGTATACCCTAGAAGGCTGTGGTTACTGCAAGATCGGTGACAATCCTACCTGTACAAGAAGTGGTTTGTCACATATGGTGGAGAATGCGGGCATCCACGTAAGCCTGAGGGTAGAAGTCATTTAAAGCTCAACATGGAGGATGTTATCAAGGCTCTGATCCAATCCTCCTCTGTGCAACAGGAGACTAACAGGAGAGCTGCAGAAAACAGTGCAGCCCTGCAGCAACTGGTGCTGGCCCAGGCAGAGAGTGCTAAAGTCCTGGCCAAAACACAAATGGAGGGCACTGAGTCCTTGGTGAAACAGCTTGTTGTGACACAAGCGGAGATGTTTAAAGTAGCCCGTGAGGAGCAGCAAAAAGTCACCCAGGGACTACAACAGGTAATCCAAGCGATCTCTGGAAAACTGAATGGAGACCCTGATGGAAGATACCAGGGGCCAAAGGTGATTCGGGCGAGCCACTATCTTCAGAAAATGACCGCATCAGATGATGTTGAGGCGTACCTTCTGGCATTTGAGCGCACTGCTGAGAGGGACGGATGGCCGGCTGGTGAGTGGGCAAGCATACTGGCACCGTTCCTAAGTGGAGAGCCGCAGAAGGCATATTATGACCTAGAACCAGCCGATGCAAGTAACTACAGCAAATTGAAAGCTGAAATCTTGGCACGACTGGGTGTAACCTCTGCAGTACGTGCCCAAAGGTTCCACTCATGGTCATATTCTTCAGACAAAGCCGCACGTTCCCAAATGTTTGACCTCATACACCTTGCACGGAAATGGTTACAACCTGAAATCCGTTCAGCTAGCCACATTGTGGAAACCTTAGTAATGGACCGGTTTTTGCGTGGTTTACCAGCTTCCCTGCGTCGCTGGGTCAGCCAAAGTGACCCCCATACAGCTGACCAACTGATTGCCTTGGTGGAAAGATATGCGGCTGCAGGAGAACTGCTATGTCCTACTTCACAGGCAAACCCTCGCAATCCTAAGCCCCAAGATTCTGCAAGACCGGGTAAGACTGTTCAAGGTTTAAGGGGGGCATCCAGGTCTAATAGGCCTGGGAACGGAACTAATTGGTGGTCAGACTGTACTGTCAAATGTTTCAAGTGCAAAGAGGATGGTCATATGGCCAAAGACTGTCCATTTAAGGATGAACCTATGGAATGCAATATGGGCAAAAATGAGGGAACACGTTCATTTTTGCTCAGTTGTTGTGGTATTGCTAACAATGACTATGATAATAACGCTCATAAATGCTGTGTAACTGTGAATGGAAAAATGTCTAAAGCATTACTTGATTCAGGTAGTATGGTTACGTTGGTAGCAGAGTCTATAATACCTTGTGTAAAACCTGATCATGGACAGAAAATAGGCATTATCTGTGTTCATGGTGATAAAAAGGAATACCCCACTGCGGAAGTAAATATTGGAACCCAGTATGGGAATTTAAAGTACCGAGTGGGTGTAGTACCTAGATTAGCCCATGAGGTAGTGATCGGTAGAGACTTTCCTCATTTTCTAAAATTATGGGCAGCTTTACAAAAGACAGATCAAAATTTATCAGAAATGAGTCAGTCTGTCGAGGATAATGTGTTCCCTTTTTCCGATATTGACTTGGGTTTTGACCACTGTGACGGAAAAATAAGGAAAAAGAAAAAATACTGCCCTAAACCAGTATTAATAGGAGATAACCCAGCTCAAACTAGTGAGGAGCCTACTAATAATGCAGACAAGGATAAGGACTTAATTGATATTGGAATTAGTCCAGGTAATTTTAAAAGCGCTCAGTGGGAAGATCCCACTTTAGTGACAGCTAGAAATGATATTAAAGTTGTAAACGGGGTTGTTAATCAGCCAGGAGGAGCACTGCCGTTCCCCTATTTTGAAGTACAAAATGACCTAATTTACCGTGTAGAAAAAAAGGATTCAGACATCATTAGGCAGCTGTTGGTTCCTCAGACTTACCAGAATATAGTGCTAAAGTTGGCTCACAGCCACATATTAGGGGGACACTTGGGAGTCGAAAAAACTAGAGAGAGAGTCCTTAGACGGTTTTACTGGCCTGGAGTGTTTGCTGCTATTACAAACTATTGCTCCTCATGTCCTGAGTGCCAGTACAGGGCTCCTTTCAAGACTTTTCGTAGTCCACTTGTACCCTTACCCATAATTGACGTGCCTTTTGAAAGGATCGCTATGGACTTAGTGGGGCCACTGGTAAAGTCCGCTAGGGGACACCAATATATATTAGTCATCTTGGACTATGCAACTCGCTATCCTGAGGCCATTCCCTTGCGTAATACCTCTGCAAAGCTAATAGCTAAGGAACTTATGTTGATGTTCAGTAGGGTGGGTATCCCTAAAGAAATACTGACAGACCAGGGGACCCCGTTCATGTCCAGAGTCACAAAAGAGTTGTGCAGGCTCTTGCAGGTTAAACATCTTAAGACCTCAGTATAACACCCACAGACTGATGGTTTAGTAGAGAGGTTCAACAAAACCCTTAAGAGTATGCTACGCAAGGTAATTGATGCAGATGGAAGAAATTGGGATTTTTTATTGCCATATCTACTGTTTTCCATTAGGGAAGTTCCACAGGCCTCCACGGGCTTCTCTCCTTTTGAATTATTATATGGAAGACATCCCAGGGGAATATTGGATATTGCTAAGGAGACCTGGGAACAGGAGACTACTCCTCACAGGAGTGTAATTGAGCATATAGCTCAAATGCAGGATAGAATGGCCACCATCATGCCCATTGTCAGGGAACACATGCTGGAAGTCCAGCAGGCTCAGAAAAACAGCTATAACCGTAATGCTAGAGTCAGAGTGTTCCAACCTGGAGACAGGGTATTGGTTCTGGTCCCTACTGTAGAGAATAAGTTCCTTGCGACTTGGCATGGACCCTATGAAATAATAGAGAAAGTGAGTGATGTCAATTATAAAGTCAGACAACCAGGAAGAAGAAAGCCTGAACAGTTGTATCATATAAATCTGTTAAAGCCATGGAAGGACAGGGAGGTCCTGGTTGCTTTAAAACCTTCAGAACCTCCTATAGTAGAGCCAGATGTGAACGTATCTAAGACTCTGTCTGTCCATCAAAAGCAAGAGGTCAGAGATTTCATCAGAAGAAATAGGGATGTTTTCTCGATAGTTCCAGGAAAGACTAAAGTGATTAAACATGACATAATAACCGAACCAGGGAAAAGAGTTAACCTCAAACCCTATAGAATTCCTGAGGCCCGGAGGGAGGTTATAAACTTAGAGGTTGAGAGCATGTTAAAACTTGGAGTCATTGAAGAATCCCAGAGTAACTGGAGTAGTCCTATTGTATTGGTGCCAAAACCTGATGGCACATGGAGGTTCTGCAATGACTACCGCAAGTTAAACGCCCACTCAAAATTTGATGCTTACCCAATGCCAAGAGTTGATGAGTTAATAGAAAGACTGGGAAAAGCTCGTTATCTAACAACCTTGGATTTAACAAAGGGTTACTGGCAGGTCCCGCTCACTGAAAGAGCCAAAGAAAAGACAGCCTTTTCAACACCCAGTGGCCTGTTTCAGTACACTGTATTGCCATTTGGGTTACATGGGGCACCTGCCACATTCCAACGAATGATGGACAGAATTCTTAAACCTCATGTTCGTTATGCTGCAGCATACTTGGATGATGTCGTCATCCACAGTGCAGACTGGGAATCCCACCTCCCTAAAGTTCAAGCGGTACTTGATGCTATCCGCTCAGCAGGCTTAACTGCCAATCCTTCCAAGTGTACGATTGGTTTAGAGGAAGCTAAGTACTTAGGTTATTCTATTGGGAGGGGTTTGGTTAAACCACAGGAAGCCAAAGTAGAAGCCATACAAAAATGGCCACAGCCCCTTACAAAGAAACAAGTAAAGGCATTTTTGGGTTTAATTGGATATTATAGGCGGTTCATTCCAGATTTTGCTACCATTGCTGCACCCCTGACAGACCTTATTAAGGCAAAATCCCCAGTCATAGTTAAATGGTGCCCTGAGGCAGAAAAGGCTTTTAAGAGTCTGAAGGAAGCTATCTGTAGCCATCCTGTCTTAGTGACCCCAGATTTTTCCAGGGATTTTATAGTTCAGACAGATGCTTCTGATGTGGGCTTGGGGGCTGTTCTTTCACAGGAATACCAGGGTGAAGAACACCCTGTTTTCTTTTTGAGCAGAAAGTTAAACCCACATGAGAAGAACTACTCTATTGTTGAAAAAGAGTGTCTTGCTATTAAGTGGGCATTAGACTCTCTTAAATACTACCTACTAGGCAGAAGGTTTCGATTGATAACGGACCATGCTCCTCTGACGTGGATGTATCAGAACAGGGAAAGTAACTCCAGAGTAACCAGATGGTTTTTGAGTTTGCAATCTTTTGATTTCACTGTGGAACACAGGGCTGGTCTGCAACAAGGTAATGCTGATGGGCTTTCGAGGGTACACTCCCTGATTTCCATGGTCGCTCAAACCCTTGGGTATGAGCTGGGGGGGAGGATATGTGAGAATAAAGGTGGAATAGTGGTTGATGGGAGATACATCAGACCTGATTTGCTAGATAGCAACCAGAGGATTTCTCAGTTAAATGCCCCAGGGAGAGATGTTACAGTTTGCAATATGCATAGCTGATGCTCTGCAAAACATGGTATGGGTCCCTGGGGCGGAGTATTTGGAGAGCAGGGGGGGCCAATGCTCCAACAGCACTAGTTGCTGTATAAACAGACCACAGCTTGGATCTGGTTTTTAAGAGTTAGCTAATTGGCACTCACCTGTAGCTACTCAATTAGCAGACAGGCCTTTAAAAGAAGAGAGCAGCCTGCTCCAAGGGGGAGAGGAAAAGACAGCTAGGAGAGGCTGTGCTTATTGAAAAGACATTGCTTTTGTTTGGGAAATTGGTAAGTGGGAAAGCCACCCAATTGCAGATAGTAAGTACTGTCTAGTAAGAGCTCAAGTAAGAGCAAGGGATTTTGTTTGTTTTGTTATTATTTAAAGTACCTGCTTTCAAACTGAATAAAAAAGGAAACTGAGCTGAAGGTGTCCTGGACTTTGTATACCCTAGAAGGCTGTGGTTACTGCAAGATCGGTGACAATCCTACCTGTACAAGAAGTGGTTTGTCACAATATATATAAAGAGTGAGGTAGCCGTGAATTTCCAGTAATCCAGTTGAATAATCAGAGTATTGCAGTGAATAGTGATACCTTTTTTATTGGACAAACGTATTCATAATAAAGCAACAAGCTTTCGAGAGATAAAGCCTCTCTTTATCAAGTCAAAAAGCGATACTGATACAAGTATGAACTAAAAACAGTAAACAGAAAGAGATGGGAAAAAAAATAAGTTGGAAAAATAAGAAAGACAAAATTCATTGGGCAGAGTTAAGTGAGAAACAGACCAGCACTGTGAATAATGTCCTGATAGGTCAGTAAGTCTATAGATCAGGTTGTAGATAAGAACACAGCAGAGTAAAATAAAGAGCAATACATTTCAGCATAGCATGTAGATTACAAAAACAGCAATAGAAGGGGGGGGAGGTAAGTGGAATGTATGTGCGATAAGACATTAAGATAGTGGGCCAGAAAGCCTAAGTCGATGTTAATGCCCAAATCCTTTGTATTAAAAAATTAAATAATTTTTAATTCAAAAGTTTTCCGCTGTTGGATTGTTCTGAAATTCCCTGTTGGATAGTTCTGAAATTTTAAGGTTCTGGATGGAGTGATTCTCCTGGGTGAAATGGTGTATATATATATATATATATATATATATATATATATATATATATATATATACACACACTAGTAGCTTGCCCATCATAAATGGCAATAGCATATGTTATAGTCAATTGTCTGTTCTGTCTCTATCTCCCTCTCTGTACGCCCTCTGTTTGCAAGGTTTCTCTCTCTGTCCTCTCTCTCTGTGTGCCCTCTCTCTTTCTGTGCGTCCTTTCTTTGTGTATGTGCCTTTTGTGTGCCCTCTGTCTCTCTCCTTTGCTCCCTCCCTCTCCCCCTATGTGTGCCCTCTATCTCTGCGCCATCTCTCTGTGCCCCCCTCTCTTTCTGCGCACCCTCTCTTTGTGTGTGCACCCACTCTTGCTCTGTGCCTCCCCCTCTCTTTCCCTCCTTCTCTCTCTGCTTCCCTCCCTCTTTCTTACTCTCCCCCTCTCTCTCTCTCCCTTGCTCCCTCCCTCTACAGCGAAGACAGCGAGCAAGCACAGTTGCATGATTTTCCTATCTTTAGAAGTAGTAGCTTGTGAGTAACGCCTGCGCAGAACGCATCTCCCAGCCATTACTCACAAGCTAACAACTCTTATGGTCGATATTTGCCAGGTAAATACCTGGGTTTGTTTACCTGTTTTTTTTTCCAGCTTTCCTAGACTCATATTTGGCTTTTTCCTATTATTATCCAAGGTAAGCTGTCAACTCCTTCTAAGCTATCCTTAATGGATCTTGGCCAGGACTACCAAGCTGCTTCCTTGTCCATGTCCAAGGTTCAGCTTTCGTTTTCTTAAGCTTAGTTTTGGCCAAATCTATAAAGTTTCTCAACTTTCCTATACTTTCTTGGGTGGGTTTCGACTCTCTGAATTTGCTAAGTTGCGTCCCTTGTCAATGCCCAAGGCTATGACTTTTAGGCTTTGTTAAGTCTGCTTTGCGAATTATGGCCCAAATCTACTAAGTTTCCAAACTTTCCTGTACCATTTCGGGTGTCCAAGGCTACGACTTTAGGCTTTTGTAAGCCTCCTCTTGCAGAATTGGCCCAAACCTGCTAATCTTCAGCCTTTCTCCGTGTTTCCATAAGTCCCAAATCAGCCTTCTCAGGCTTACCTCATTTACTCTTTCCATATGACCCATATCAGCCTTCACAGGCATTACCTCGTTCAAACTTTCCATAAGTCCCAAAACCAGCTCTTGCAGGCTCACCTCAATCACACTTTCATAAGTCCTCATAAGTCCTAATGCTACATCAGCCTTCGCCAGATCTCAACCTGATCATGCTTTTGTGGGCTACCTTCCCTCTCTCCTTGCCATCACTTGGTCCTTGGCCCTCTTAGTAGGCCAGTTAGGGCGTAGCAATAGGCCTCACTTCAGCTACATGAGGAGAGGGCCCCCACTGTGTGTGGGGGGGGGGGGTGCTGCCCTCTCCCAAATGTCTGCAAGGGCATTCTGCATTCCCATCGCTGAAGAGCAATGGTTTGACGTACTCCAACGTGTGTAGGTGTGTGTGTGTAGGTGTGTGTGTAGCCAGCAGTTACCTGATTTATGTGCATCAGAGCTCCACCACTGATCTGTTGGCAATCTGGCTTCTAGCAGTAGAGAGTCAGGAGAGTAACAACATTAGCAGATTTGTAAACCATTAACATAAAAACATTTTTAAAGAAAATAATATATATGTTTTCAATATTTATACATAGAAAGTCTCATGTTGTCTGGTTGTATAACTTCCAGTGACCAGTAGAACCATAAAAATATTTTGTTTTCTGATTAAAAACGACATTTCCCTGCTAAATTATTCTCTTAGCCAGACTCAAAGTTTTCAAACATACATATTTTGTCTTGTATAGTGATCCTTTCAGCTAATAAAGATTTGAATACGCTGTATGCCACAATCTGAAATGCTAAAGGTACATTATTTTGCATTTTTGGAACCACTGCTCTACATCATCCCAATGCTGAACAAGTGAACAATTGGCTTCTCTTACTTTTTATGATCCTTTTCGTGTGAAGGTTTATAAGGTCCCATGCGCTGCAGGAAGACAAAAGTACATCAGAATGAGTGAAGCTCAAGGAAGAAATAAGGAATTAAGACTTGTAAATTAAGCTTCTACTTAAATTAACTTTTTCTGAGGAAGTTAAAAAACTGTGTAAGTTGAATTAAAGCTAAATGTAAGTCTGTGAGTTTTCAATCTTGCAATGTGCTTGGGGAAAGCGCTATGGACACCGGATTCTAAGCTCAAAGACAGCGCCCTCCATCTTTGTAATGTGTTAATATTGAATATGTCTCTGGAAATTAACTTATGTATATCGCTACGGAATATGTTGGCGCGTTACAAACAAAACAATAATAATAAATGTAAAAAAATATTTACATAGGGACAGAACGTACATAATAACAACTTTTTAGCAGATTTGCTCTATTTGTAGCACTATTCAATTCTTTGTGGCACAGATTTTGCATATGTTGATATTATTAGATTTGTATAGTATGTATAGTATAGAATACAACTCTGTATACTATAGAGCATGTGTACTGAGACGTGGCATAGAGAGAGAGTGGGGTCTCATGCGGCGCTTACCATTAGTCTCACAAAGAGACGCTCCCAATTCTTATACCGCTGCGCTGGTGCGTCCCTGTGTGACTGAGGAAAGATACACCAATATGGTCAGGATGCACCAATATGAAAAAAACAGAGGAATTATTTATTTTTATTTATTTTCAATCAGTTTTATTAATCAATAAAGAAGTCAACATACAAATAATGCAGCAAAGTACAATAAAATTGCCAATTTAAAACACAGGGAATTGAATCATTCATTAACATGATTAACCAGTAAAAGGGTCTTGTAGAAATTGAAAGTATATATTTAGCAAAGGCTACCCTATGTAGATATACAAATTCTACTAGATGAGCATCATGTTGTACGGCATCTCCACTAGTGATTTTTCTTATTTTTAGGATATAGAATATTGGATATTAGACAATAATAGAGAATAATAAGCAGATATATTGAAAATTATAAAAGGGGGAAAAACAACTTAAATAAATAAAAAGTATATCTCAAGTGTATATTGCCAAGTGAATCTAGACCTACCTCCCGCCGCTGTCTCAGAGGGGATCCTCGGTCAGCCATGGCAAGTTCCAAATTGAAAAACAATAGGTTTGTTAGGGGATGGGGATACTATGAGGGGAAGCCAGCCATGGGGTCATATTGTAATGAAAAGGGGTAAAGAGTCTTCTAGGATGTGTGAGAGTTGCTCTCAATCAAAAGATCATTTAATTTGGAGATAACCAATCGTAATTGCAGGGAAGAGGATTTCCACTGGCGAGCAATGTGACTTTTGGTGGCCAACAATATGAATTGCAAAAGCTTATTTTGATGCATGGATAATGAAGGGATGTGGTGGCACAGCAGGCTTATTTCGGCCGATGGATTAATTTGTTGACTGAATAAGTCAGAGGCAAGCGAAAATACTTCCTGCCATAGTAATATAACTCTAGGGCAATCCCAAGAGGAATTATTTTTACAAGTTAAATTCTTACCTGGGCCTCCGAAATCTGTACCCGTCGCAGAGCCAACGACAGAAGCCTCTGCAGCCTGTTGCAAAGAATAGATATAAAAATATAGTCACGAAAGACATCTGTCACTATCATCTATTGTCAGTGTAATGCCATTCCACCATATTTTTTACACCAAACCCAGGCCAGGCTAATTAATTACACAGCCCAAGTAATTTAAACCTTTTTTCTAACAATGGTCAAATAGACAATTTTTACACATTTTGGGGCTTAAAATGTTTGTTTTTTTTACTCAAATATGACTATTAAATCCTGCAGGACATTCTCTATTTGTATTATAGGCCTTATTCTATTACTGTGAATAAAATATTTATATATAAAAAAAAAAATTACAAACATTGTGTTTACAGACTATTTCAAAGTTACTAGCTTTCATTTTCAATAGTAACCATGAAAAGCAGTAAAACCTTATTTACACCTGAAAGCTTTTTATCTTTTTATTTTATGGGTGATGTGTCTTCTCTCTAAAAAACCAACAGTAGTCGCCCATCATTGCTGGATCCCATCTATCTTGGTATCTCTCCTACAACGTTTGGATAACCTTGTGAGATTCTTGCCCCTGCTCATCTTTGACTGCTGCTTAGGTTCTGGGGAAAAGTCCAGATGCAAAGGCAAAAAAAAGGATCTTCAAAGACAACCTGCAACCAAGATTTTTTTTTTTTTTTTTTAATTGATTTTTATTAGACAGGTCAGACATATAACATAGTACACCAAAAACATTAGAAGTGATAAATAGGAATTAACAATAAACATATTTAACATATTTGGTTTCCAGTGTGTCCTCTGCCTGTCCAAAACTCCTCTCCCTTTTCCGTTTTTCTGGTATTATAATAGCTGATATTAGCTTTTAAATAACTTAAGGCTAACGAGAAAACTATATTTAATGAAGTCCCATAACTATGGGAAAAATATAATGAACTTGGATTCCTGACCAACTGTTTTGAGCTTGGTTGGTAGCATCTAATAGAAAGATTATTCTGTGTTTAGGTTACTGTGTGGGCTAATGATGTTGGGTAAATTAAGACCACTACTACTATGGATCCCCTAATAGCTCCTTTGTAGGGAGAAGTGTCACTCACCCTATTCATCTGCCGCGTCTTGTCTCCCAGGCGGCCCAGCAGGAGGCCCAGCGCTTGTAGTTATGGTCAACCTCTGCGGACAAAACGCTCATGGAACGAACGAACTCAATTTTGTTTAAGACTACTTCAAATGTTGGGGTGGGTGATTTCCAATGGGCGGCTACTACTATCTTAACTGCTAGGAAAATTTGGTTAGTTAGGAATTGTTCTGAGTTGGACATCCCTTCTACCGGTAATCCTAGGATGGCCTCTTCTGGTCTCATGGGATAGCATTGACCCCATAGTTTCTCCAGGGTTTTGTAGGTGTCCACCCATGTGTGTCTAATCATAGGGCATTCCCATAATTTATGGATTAGAGTCCCTTTTTGGTTGCAGCCCCTTTCGCATATGTCACTAATTGTCTGGTTCCCTATGTGCATTCTTACTGGGGTTAGGTACCACCTCATAATAACTTTATAGGAGTTTTCTTTCATAATTACGTTAAGTGATGTGTGTTTGGCTTGTTTCCGAATACTATTCCATTGGTCTCTGTCTAAATTTATGTTGAGGTCAGCTTCCCATGCTGATTCATAGTGTAATTTAGGGGGAGTGACTAAATCGCTTAAATGGTTATATATTGTGGAGATGTTTCCTTTCCCTCCCGGGAATTTAATGCAACATTTTTCGAATAAGGATATATTTTGCCCTCCTTTATTCTTAGTGATGTGATTTAATCTTTGGTTTATAGCGATTAGGTTAAGCCATTCCCCCGGAGGAAGGGGTTTGTCTTCTAGGAATGCGGTGGTGGACCATTTTTGATTAACAACCGGTAAATCTGCCGCAATTGAGCAATTATTATCAATCCACCATCTGTATTGAGCATTAGAGTTTATTTTGGGGTTAGTTGAAAGTGGCCATAGAGGGCTGAGCCCTGACTCCTGGCCCAGCAGTCTGTTCCTCTTATTTATATCTTTCCATAGGGAAATTGAATGCCTCACACTTGATGGAATTGATTGGGGTAACTTGAAGCCCTGCTGGGTTGAGAGCCATAGTAACTGACGCATGATTAAATCATTGGACCCTAGTATGTGTTTTTCTAATTGAACCCATACCGGGGGGGAGTCCCTGACATACCACTTAACTAGTTGTGCTAATCTAGCAGCTTTAAAGTACCTGGAAATGTCTGGAAATCCGAGCCCACCATCCTTCTTAGTCGCAGTAGTTGTTTCTCTGTTTATTCTAGGTTTTTTATTGTTCCACAGAAAACTCATTAGTAATTTCTGTATTTTTTTCAAGTCTATCGCTAAAATCGAGATAGGTAAGGTCCGAAAAAGGTAGAGCAGTTTGGGGAGTACGTTCATTTTGACAGCATGTAGCTTTCCTAACCACGAAATCTTTAGTTCTGACCACCTGTGCAGGTCCCTAGTTAATTGTTTAAAGAGGGTTGGGTAGTTTGCTTCATATAGGGTCTTAGTTGATTTTGTAATTTGTACGCCTAGGTAGTTGATAGAATTCGGGGCCCATTTTATTGGGAAGTTATTGGCTAGTAGTTTTTCCGTGGTGGGAGGAAGTGATATATTAAGGGCTATGCTTTTACTTGTGTTAATTTTGAATCCTGACAGTGGGCCAAATTGAGACAAAAGTTTGAATAGATTAGGTAGACTAACCAGGGGGTTTGATATTGTTAGTAGGATATCATCGGCAAAAAGGCTAATTTTATGATCTGTCGGGCCGACCCGTATACCCGATATGTCAGTGTGCTGACGAATGGCAATTGCTAGGGGCTCTATACTGAGGGCGAACAGCAATGGTGATAGAGGGCACCCCTGTCTTGTCCCCCTCGTGATGTTGAATTTTAGTGAATTGTGTCCTTGGTATGTAACTTGTGCGGTTGGTTCCGAGTATAATGTCGCGATGCTTCGCAGAAAACCTTCCGGAATTCCGAATTTGTTCAGTGTGGCGTTCATAAATGTCCAATCTAACCTATCAAATGCCTTCTCGGCATCAAGCGCCAACAACATAGCGCGGCCTTCATTACTTTTGGTTATGTCAATAAGGTCAACAATTTTTCTGGTATTGTCTGGCGCTTCTCTCCCCTTAATGAACCCTACTTGGTCTGGATGTACCACTTCAGGTAACAGATTCGCTAGTCTTGACGCTAAGATTTTGGTGTATATTTTTAAATCTGTGTTGATCAGAGATATTGGTCTATAGCTAGCACATTGGGATGGGTCTTTCCCCGGTTTAGGAATCAGTATTATTTTAGCTTCTAAGAATTCCGGTTTAATTTTTTCACCAGCTAAGAAGCTGTTAAATAGCTTATGTAAGGTGGGGCTAAGTAGATCGCTCATATGTTTGTAGTAGAGGTTGGAATAGCCATCTGGCCCTGGGGCCCCGTGTGCCTTTGTGGATTTGATCGCATCCTGTATTTCTTCGACCGAGATGGGCTCTAAGAGTGATTTAGCTTTGATAGAGTCTAATTGGGGTATATTTAAGTTATTTAGTGTATTTTCAATTTCTAGTTTGTGGGTTGGGGTGCCTGATTCGGGTGTTTTGCTGTAAAGGTCCGCATAAAATTGTCTGAATTCGTTTACTATTTGATCTGGTTTAAAAACTGTCTGCCTATTTTTGGTGATTATTTTGGCTATGAATGAGTTTGCTCTTTTTTCTTTTAGTCTCGTGGCCAGCATTCTATCGGGCTTGTTTGCGTATCTGAAGAATTTAGCTTCAGTTCGCTGTAGGATATTGACCATTTTCCCTCTTAAAATAGTGTTTAGTTCTTGTTTGTAACTTAGTATCTTCTCATGGGTATGTCGTGATTTATCTTTAACAAATAGTTTCTGTGCTTCAGCAATTTTCTGGTTTAGAAGTAAGATTTGTGCTTGGTCTTTTTTCTTTTTGATTGAACTAATTTGTATACAGACTCCCCTGATCACTGCCTTGTGAGCTGCCCAAATTCCATCTATGTCTATCTCCCCTACTGTATTGAGGTCAAGATAATCTACGATTGCAGTTCTGACCTTATCTCGTGTGATAGGGTCGTTCAGTATACTGGGATTTAATGACCACCTTGGGTTATTTCCTTTCGGTAGGAGATTATTCATGGAGATTTTGACTAGATCGTGGTCCGACCATGCTATGGGGCAGATAGAGGCCTCAGTTAGGTTCCCTGTAACGTTCTGTGGGATCAGGATATAGTCTATTCTGGAGAGCGAACCATGTCTGGCGGAAAAAAATGTGTATTCCCTTTCTGTGGGGTTCATGTTTCTCCAGGTATCAATCATGCAGTTTGATTTTAGGAGTTTTTTGAGAGCTTTGGTCGCTGTGGGGATTTTTTGTGAACCTAAATCGTTTGACTTGTCTTTGAGCGGGTCTAAGACCGCGTTCATGTCTCCTCCTATTATCTTAAGTCCGTCTTCCCAGCTATCTGTGAGTTTCTGTATTTTTTGAAAGAATGGTGTTTGATCTGTGTTCGGGGCGTAAATGTTCAAGAATGAAACCTTACGTTCGTGTATGGTCCCATGTACTGCTAAAAACCTGCCATCTTTATCTGTTTGAATTTTACTTAACTGAAAGTTGAGTCTTCTGTGGAACAAAATCGTGACTCCCTTTTGTTTGGTATCTGCGGTCGAATGGAATGCCTGAGTAAAGACTCCCCCCCAGTATTTTGGTAGTGCTTGTTTTCTAAAGTGAGTTTCCTGAATCATTACGATATCAAGATTTAGTTTTTGGTAATTTCTCAAGGCTACCCCCCTCTTGATTGGTTCGTTCAGACCATGAGCGTTGTGTGACGCAATGACAATGTCCATATTTCTTATTGAGGTGTATGACCCTTTGGTGTGTCTAAATGGCTATCTCACCTTTCTGGAAGCCTGTTACTTCGTTATCCTGTGCCTCCTGCTGGTTTCCGCCCGAAGACTGCTCAGCAGCTGGCTGTGTGGGAGAGTATCTGTACTCAAAGGAAAAAAGACAACAGAGTATGAGCCAAATTGCTTATACTTAAACTTTCAGAATTATAAAAACCTGGCTCAGTAATTAAGCAAGTTCCTACTTTTCCTCTAGTGGGGAACCCTAAGGTAATCCTGGGTAAGAAGTCTAAGTACTTGAGTCTGTTTGTGTGTCTTACTGTTGGTCAGGAAGGCTCTTAGTATGTTTGAACTTAATTGTGTTCCTTACTTAAATAAAGTGTGGTAATTTAAACTACTATGAGGAGAGCGTTTGCTGTCCTCTTCGTATTTTACTGGTGGGCCAGTTAGTGTCTCTAAACTGACACTGAATTGGTCCGCCTAACCTTTCCCTACTGTAGGGTTTTTTGGAAGTCTACGTGTTAGCGCCCGTAGGGACGCCTTCTAGGTGTGTGTTGCTTTTGCCTTTACGGCCTGGGTTAACTGTCTATAGTGTGTATTAGAACTTTCACTGGTGTGGGTGCTACCTTATTGGATCTACTCATTTTCAGATTCAACTAGCTTTGGTTGTCAGAGTAGCATGAAAACAAGGAGAGAGAGAGAAGAAGAGAGAGGAAGATGAAGCAAAAAAAGACAAAAAAAACAGAGAAACAAAATAAGTGACAACTCATTGTAGTAAGTCTTTTTCTCCGTTCATGGGAGGACTCCTTCCTCTCGGGTTTTCTGTTGGTTGTAACTGCTCTCCGACAGTGACCTTGATGTTCCATTCCGCCAGCAAGTTAATGCCTTCCTCCAGTGTTCTGATGGTGAAGAATTTTCCCTCTTTGGATATATTGAGGCGAAAAGGGAAACCCCATGTATACCTCCATCCTTGAGCCAGGATACAGTCCAGAACCGGTTTCAGTTGTCTCCTTTTGGCAAGGGTAGTCAGGGCTAGATCAGAAAAAAGCAGCGGTGTGTGCCCCTCGATGGGAGGGATGCCTTTTCTTGCGGCCTTCATGAACAGTTCTTTGGTGGAGTAGTAGTGGAATCTGGCAATGATGTCTCTTGGGCGCTCCTGTGGAGATGAACGGAATCCTAGGGCTCTGTGAAACCGATCCATTCTCAAGTTTTCTGGATGTATGTTTGGGAGGAGAAATTCACATAGATCGTTTAGGTATGCGTGTAGGTCCTTGACAGACTCCGGCACATTCCTCAGCCTTATGTTCTGTCGTCTAGATCTGTTTTCTAGATCTTCCTGTTGCAACTGTTGTCTAGATTGTTCCTCCTTCAAAGCCAAGATCTCCTCTGTTAGCTTGTTGTTATGTTGCATTATTTCCGAAATTTTAGTTTCCAGTTTTGTTGTTTTATCGTCCACCTTTTTAATTTCTGTGGTTAGTTCTGTTGTCACCTTCCGGATGTCTGATTTGACCTCCTCTCTGAAGTTAGATATTAGGTCTTTAAGGTCCTGGATGTCACTTTTAGTGCTAGGCGCTGACATTTCAGAGCTTGTTGCTGCGTGGACTGCGGCTGTGGGTGTTTTATTGGTGGGAGAACTTGCTGAAGATTTGGGTAGGCAGTAAGATTGGATCCCTTTATTGTTCTTTCTCGTGGCAACACCTGCCATCTCAGTGAGAGTATTGTAGATCAAGTTGTTGCCAGAGACCTGGTTTCACTTGGTTTGTCCCAGAGCAATTGTTAGCGTCCCTATATTGCTGGGCTTTTTGCTAGTTACATCTTTTTGGATTTATTAAAAGTTCTTGAACCGAAGTGGTCATAGCTTAAATGCTTATAGTTGAAAATTGAACTTTGGTTGTCTCTTTTTACTTGCTTGGTGCTTTTGAACTTTGTCCACTAGGTGGTAGTAGAGTTCCACTAGTACAGTCTGTTACACAAGCAGGGATTCAGCCTGGAAACTAGCCTTGAAAAACAAATGGTTTTGTAATCCTGTTTGGTTGGTAAGTGAGCCCTGTGCAGTGTACTTTTAATGTTCTGAGTCTAAGTAGACAGGTTGGGCTGGGTTGCTTGGACCCAGGGTATGGGGAGAGCTTTGATGGGGATATGTGGGTAAGGGGCCCTGGATTGCTTAATTTTCCTGGGGCTAATTTGCTTCTGATGCCCCCCTGGGTACCCCTTCCTTGGATCAGGGCTATCCTTTCCCCCCACAGCTCTATAGCCTCTCCCCTGTACCTGCTTATATATGTCCTCAGCAGTGCAGCTCCACACTCTCTCCCTCCAGGCTTCCAAGGGGAAAAGTTCAGCTGGGTAGGGATTCCATGCAGGGGACTCTTCCGATTTTATTGTTGTTTTTTTAAGGTAATTTTGGGATCAATTTGTTCCCCTAGGTCTTCTGAGTTTAGTGATATTGTTTGTTGGTCACTCAGGGCATCTATAGGGGTCGATTGTCCCAGATTAACCCAGGCCTTAGCTGGAGCTCTTGCAGGACATGTCTTTCCTCTCCAGCAGCTACCTGCAACCAAGATTTTTATAGTTCTGCCTATATAATTGGCAGAGCTAATTGTGTGATTAAGGAGGCAGAGAGCAGCTGCTAGGGAAGGAGAAAACATGTGAACCATGAGACGCAAAGTAAGGGCCATATTCAATTGAGGTTTCAAGCGATCCGCTAGCCTGTAAGTGAGGTTGCAAGTTAATTTGCTATTCAACTGGCATCCTTTTGCGGGCTCGCCAGGCTTCCATGTTAAGGCCTTGAAAAAATGGCGATAGTTAAACTCGTAATTCTCGTAACTTACAGCCTCCTGAAGCTTTTGATCTCTCAAGGCCGCAAGACTTCAGATCGCTAATCGCTATTCAATTGCTCAATTTCCCCAAGCCCGCAAATGTTTTCACTCCTGTAAGTGGCAAAAGAAGGAGAAAATCCTATGAGTGCTAAAGAGGACCCGCAAGGGGGTTAAACACCTATTCGTAGCACTATAAATACAAATAAAAAATCACTACTGCACTGTAAATAACGGGGAAAGCGATGATAGACATTAGAAATAATTGCACAACAGTCTCAAGCCCCCAAATCGGCAGTCTATAAAATTTATTTTTATGTTTCATTTTGGGGTTAAATCAATCTCGGATATCAATGAGTTAATACATATCAGGCCACCCACATGAACTAGAACAGTATCGGCATTCATTTTCATAATTATTTATTTTGCGGGTTTGTGAGTCCCATCGCAAATCGGACCCCCAAACCTAACTGATTGAAATGTAACCTCCTTGTTTTACTGCCATAATAATGACAGTCTCATTTTCTATTGACTAATTCGAAATGGGAGGTTACGGGCTTGATTAATTGAATATTTTCCCGCCCTGAACTGCTACAGACCAGTGCATGGTTTACAGAGTCGGCTTTGGGCCTTGAGCAATTGAATAGCATTGCAATCGGAGACGAACGGGAGCCTACAACACACCTGCCGACATTCGGCCGTCTGCGTTTGATTTGCAGGCTTGAAATTGAATGTGGCTCTAAGTTATCATGGTTTTCCTACTTTAGATAAGAACGTTGAATTTAAAAAATAAACATTCCAGTGTCACTTTAAAGGACAATGGAAATTATTTTTGGGGATTTGATAATGTTTCTCATTGTTTTTCCTTTTTAATTAAGGTCCTGGAGCACACTAAACTGTTTTGCATTATATGAATATGGATAGATGGGGCATGAAAAAACAATTATTTGTAAAGTTTTAAAACATGTCCTTTTAAATGTAAAAAAAAAAAAAAGAAGATGTTTCCCTTTAATGGCTTTTTGACCAATTTCCTTTGATCACCTCTCATGCTCTTCCTGTAACTGCTTCAGGATCACAAGTTTCTGCTCCCACTGAGGACCAAATACACGAACCAGTCGGACAAGCTCTGTACTGGGGGTGTATAAATCTGCCAGGCTGAAAGAAGACAGAGGAGTTAGTTTTGAATACTGCACAGAGGGACTTGTATAAAAGAACAGGGTCATAAATAGTTAATAAAATGTGCACACAAGGAAATAAAGATTTAAGTAAAACAAATGACCATTGATAATTTGGTGCATCTCCTACTGAGGTGCTTGTCTCCACCCCCTGTTACATCATGAAGGGGTGGTGCTGGCTGGGCAGTTTCAGAATGTTCTGTTTATGATGCTGCCAGGATTGTGGACGTAGGGGGAAAAATACACTTTTTTAAAGCATACAATTTTAAATTTAGATTGACACAAATATAGCAAATATAGCATATTCTTATATAGAACTGTATATTGAATTTCATAAATTTTTATTACTACCACTGTGGTAGTTGGTACAACGTTGTGGTGTCCTCAAGCACCTTCATAAAATGCTCTTACACATGTGCAATGAGGGAAGGTGATATTCATAAACAGAGCATTCTGAAACTCCTCCCAGTCAGCATAAGTCCCGCCCCCATCATGACATAACAGTGGGTGGAGCTGGAGGCTCTTGAACGTAATTGTCTTTATTATTCAACCCTTAAATACAAATTGTATTACTCACAAATGCATACCTGACACATAAATCAGTTTGTAATACCCTTAAAGAGGCCAGATAAGTACTGGGTAAGTAAATACTAGTAAGATTATAGGACAACTCCTTCCTAAAATGAAGTTTTCTTTATATTAAAAATCACTCTAAGAGAAGAGGTTAGTGGTCTATGTAAAAGTAATAGGCCTTGACTAGTTGGCTTCTACACTTTTGTATAGATTAGGAGCTTCCATTAGTAGTTCCTTTTTTGTCACTGACACTTATAATGCTGAGCTGATTGCGTCAAAAGTTCCACTTAAGAAAAATGTGACAGTTACATTGTTGTGTTCTTCAGCATCTTACATCACATAACATACAGAGATAAGTGTTAACACTTTCCTATATACTATAAGTGAACTCTATCATGTAAGAGTGACTTGTGTTTAGGTGACAGTTCCCCTTTGAGGGAATGGTAGTGAATGGAGACTGGGAAGTCTCGCCTCCGTCACCTTCTGTAGAGTCGTGAGGTGCAGAGAGACAGCTGAGTTTGGGCAGAGATCGGCAAATTGTGCAGCATAAGCTCGTCCTTCACATCCAGGACCTGAGTGTAAAGACACAAGAGTGACCCCCTGAGTGCACAATACATTTAATACCCTAAATATTCTGTATCCCACCAAACTCACCTCTGACAGGTTACTTTGCACAAGATTGAGAGCGCAGAGCATCCTCTCACAAAGCCCCTCGAACACAGCTTCGCCCTGAAACAGCGACATGTCACCATTACACCACATTGGTATAGTCAATTTCAACTTGGTATTGGCTCATTGGGCTGATTTATCATTATATTGAGCCTCAAATCAACATAACTAGATATAGATTAGAAAAAAACTCTCGGCAAGATATAAACTGGGTAAAAAGAGCAGTTAAATCATCGACAACAAAGCAGAGTTTGTGTAAAAGTATGTAATTATCTAGAGGATTTGTGTACCACCTAATCTATTTTACTCCAGCACATACGAAACACAAAAAGTAAATCACAATGATAAGGGTCCAGCTTTAATAGCCTTAAGAAGTAATCATAAGTATAGAAAACTTTTTTTTTTAATTTGTTGTGATAAAAACAGGGGCGTATTCCTAGGCTGGTTCAGATTTGTAATCCAATTAGCTATGGCAAGTCTGGACAAGTTATTAAAAAGTAATGATATTACACTATCAACAAAGGTCCCCATAGTTAGAACTATGGTGTTCTCAGTAGTAACATATGGATGTGAGAGCTGGACCATGAAGAAGTCTGAGCGCCATAGAATTGATGCCTTTGAATTGTGGTGTTGGAGAAAACTACTGAGAGTGCCATGGACTGCAAGAAGATCCGATAAATCAGGAAAACAAGCCAATAATCATGAGGCTAAAGCTCAAATATTTTGGCCATATCACGAGAAGACAGGATTCCCAAGAGACGACTCTGATGCTGAGAAAGACTGAAGGTGTGCTGCGGTCCATAGGGTCACAGAGTCGGTACAAGACTGAATGACTAAATAACAACAACCCAGTTACTACTCTTGCTACATCAAATCATAAGCTTACCACACAACCATATACAAAAAATCATCAGAAACAGGAACACTTATAGACAGAATATTCTGTGCATATAGCTATTTCGGTGCATATTCCATGACATTATATGGGGCCTCGTGGGACTAGGCTAAAACACACCCATGAAAAAAAAAATTAGATTTCTTATCAGAAACGATACTGAAAATAACTGGTTTTCGGTTATCTTTAGGCTGTGCTCCTCCAAACTGCTTAGTATTATGTCAGAGTGTACTACCACCCACTCAAGACAATTCTGCAATTATCCCACATAGGTTATAAGTACAGGTGAATGGAACACCTGCTCAGATTGTTTGGAAAAAATATTCAGAATTTCAGTGTGGTTAAAGTTTTATTTGTATTAATCAAAATAAAGTGAAACTATAATTATAAGAATATACTGTGCTACTATAAGTAACATAAGGAAACAGAAACAAAGGAAAGCAGTAAAGTAAAGGCAGAAAATGAGTATTTTCATTATGTTAAAACATCCTTTTTCGTGGCTTCTTATTTGAAAAATTAACTAAATATACACGGTTATCCCTATTAACCGCCATGTGCAGCAGGGACAGAGGCTAGACATCATGGTAGTGAGTCAATAAGATGCTGGAAGGTTGGCAATGGTATCTGGAGCCGTGCAGCCTGCAGTGCATCCGACAGCTGCTGAAGAGTACGTGGTGGAGGATCCATACGGCGAACATGGCGATCAAGGTGGTCCCATAGGTGCCCGATGGGGTTCAAGTCTAGGGAATATGGAGGCCAGGGAAGTACTGGAAAGTCTCCGTCATACTCCTGCAACCACTCCTGGACAATTCTGGCCATATGACATGTTGCATTGTCCTGCTGGAAGAACCCATCAGCTCCAGGGAAGACAGACAACATGTATGGGTTTACTTGACCTGCAAGGATGGACAGATAATCCAATTAGTTGAGAGTGCCTTTCAGAGATATGAGTGGACCCAGACAATGCCAAGAAAATATTCCCCAGACCATAATGCTGCCAACATTAATTGGTTGCAGAGTGTTTGTTCTCGGAGGTTTTGCACCTGACACGTCAACGTCCATCCAGTTTATGGAACAGGAAATGTGACTCATTAGATATGGCAACCATTTGCCAACCAGAAGAGGTCCACTTTTCGTACAGTTGTGCAAATTGAAGCCATTTCTGATGGTGACCCCTTGTCAGCATGGGTGCAGTGACCAGCTGTTTGCTTCCGAGACCCATTGGCAACAGGGTTTGCTGTACTGTTATTTTAGACACACGTCTGGTAGCCACCTGATTTGTTTGGACAGTGATTTGCTCAACTGCAGCGTGTCGGGTGGCCCTCACACATTTTTGCATCCAACGTTCACTTATGACATCAACGGCACGTGATGCTCTGCAGTTTCCACGCGTTTATTCGCAATGGTGCCGTTTGCCCAGTCATGGTACACTTTAACCACAGCAGCATGTGAACAGTTCACAACAGCGCTGTTTCAGAAATAGAAAGCCAATGCTCATCCCCTTTTCAAAGTCTGATAAATCGCACGTTTTACCCATGACAGCAATAAATTATATGTTTGAGAATGCCATCATGTCACCTTATATACCAACCAAGCCAGCTCACGACACATGCTGTATTTCATTAACTGCAAGGTGTGTTTATGTCATTCAGTCATGTCAGACGCTCTGTGACCTCATGGATCATAACACACCATGCTGATCCACTTGATATTTATGGCAGAGATACGGAGTGGGTCACCAGTTCCTTCTCCAGTGGGGCACAGCATACAGCTCCTTTTATTCCTAGGTGGTCTCCCTTTAAAATAATGACCAGGCCCAATCCTGCTCGGCTTCACAATGGTGTGACCTCTTGGTTCCCTGACCACCAGGGAACCCAATAATTCTGGGTAGTGGAATGCAAATGAGGCTGTAAACGTATCACCTTTTGCCTCTAGTGCACCTAACATTGGATCCATTTGATCCCGCTCTCAGGCAGGCTTCAGGATACATTGCTAGAAACCCACTCACAGATTGCAGTTTTACCCTTACATGGGGCCCATCTGTGCAAGGTTGGTTCTTACAAATGTGACTCTGACCAGACATTTAGTATGTCTAATTGCTATTAGTACATTTTGGTCATTAGACTGTGCCTGAAACAGACGTCAAAAGCAGGCGGTAGTCATAATAATGTGACTAGGCCCTGTATTATTTATTTACATACTTTTTCCAGAACCTATTTAATATATATATATATATATATATCACATATATAGTTGTGAGCGTACGGGCCGTTGCTCACGCTTGCGGGCTCGCATAGCGAGCCCTCGGCCCTCGCGAAGCAAGGGCTGCGGGCAAGGGCCTCAGTTCCTGGGAGCGCTCCATCCCAGCAACTGAGGCCCTTGCCCGCAGCATACGGCCCGTTGCTCCACGCTGAGACCCTGCAGCCACCTCCTCCCCACAATACCCCGCCGCTGGAGAGAGGGAGCAGAACTCCATGCCCCATTACACCCATCAGACTACTTACATTCATCGAAGCGCAGCGAGCCGCGGAGGGCTGCGGGCAAGGGCCTCAGTTGCTGGGATCACACTACTTACATTCATTGGAGCATTTCAATTTACCTCCGCCATGTCTCCCCCTGCCTGCACATTTTCTGCAGAGGCAGGGAGTTTCAGAATTACGTCACATGCATGCAAAGTCATTCAGGAAGTCCCTGCCTCTGCAGAAAAACGCACAGGCAGGAGATGCATAGTGGTGGATAATTGAACAGCTTCGATGAATGTAAGTAGTCTGATGGGTCTGACTGATAGTGATAGATCTGACTGATCGGGACCATGGAGGCCTGGCCTTGGGGGACATGAAGGCTTAGCCTGGGGGGACATGGCATCATGGGCTGGAGGCCATAAACGTTGCAACGCAAATAACACGGCACACACATTACGACACTTGCAACACTAGGACGCAACTCGCGAACATTACAAAATTAAAAACACAATACATACACACAGCACATACATAAAAAACTTACCTACAGCAACAGGGAGCATCCAGGACCTCAAAAAGGCAACTTACACCTTAGTTTCAATAAAAATAAAAGAGTTTGGACAATAAAAAATTTGATATGCGAGAGAAAAAGTGGCCGCCGAACAAAACGAAAACGAGGCTACACACGCAATCACCATACGAGACACGTTACCAGACATTACGACCTTGCAAGCATTAGCTACCTTACGATTTGATTGCCGTCATTTTTTGACGGGCAATTCGCTAGTATATATATATTGTACAGCTTAAAAAAGTGTTATAAATACAAACTATTCTAAGTCAGACTATTCTAATACATTGTTACAGGACAGAGCGCTCAGTTTTGTTTTTTTCAATATTTTTTATTGTGTAAACAGAGAATACAAATAAACATCAGCAGTGTTGTAAATGTAAATCTACTTTAGAATAAATGATAACAGGAAAAGAAACACAATTACATTTTTATAACATAACATTTTCCTATTAATATATCTTTATACTGTTATTCTTTTCTCCTTGTTTCGTTTTTCACCTTTTCTTAATTCTAAAAATAACACATCTATGATCATAAACATTTTATATAGTAAATGAATAATATTTCTCAGAACTGTATTTATCTTTTTCTTCTGCTTTTTATGTCAGATATTTTACGTAGCAAATCAAATTATTAAGTCTAATACAGTAAACTTTATATATAGAAAGTAAATAACATACTATACATAAACCTTTTTTTATTTCTCCTTTTTCTTAACTACTTCTGTTTATAACCATATTCACAGCCTAATGTTATTTATAACTTGTGAGCGTTATTAAACTCTCTAATTTACTTTAGCGTAATTTTAGAATATAGAAATAATAACTTAAGATGAGAGCAATTGCTGTCCTCTTTTTTTTGTGGTGAGCCGGATTATATCCTAAAATTGGATACAGAGGCGGTTCACCCACAGCGTATGGAGCAATTAGCTCCTAGAAAATATTCTGGGGGGAGTAAAAATAAAGCTTAACATTTTTTAAAAGTAATGACATAAGAATATTTTCAACAGTTTTGCAGAGGAGAACGTATAATATATTATCTATTTCGATAATTGTGTGGATCTTTCTTCTTCTTCTTGGTGCGCTTTGTATGAGGGGATTTTGTTTTTATCCCAGGTTGTTTGGAATTGGTAAGTTCCACAAATGGAGCATCGCTTCACCTTCCTCGGGAGTATGGATTGTGTGATATAATCAGTCTAAAAGGAAAGCCCCAAGTATGCTTGTATCCATGCTTTGTAATCACCTCTAAAAATGGTTTCAGGTGTTTCCTTTTGTATAAGGTAGTGGGTGACAAGTCCGAGAAGATAGCTGGTTGACCTCCTTCAGTTCCAGGAACACCACATCTAGCTGCTTTCATGAATGAGACTTTGTAGATAAATAATGGAATCTGACATCACATCATGTAATCTGACATCACATCTCTTGGTCTCTCATTGGAGGACTGCGGAGCTCTTAGGACTATGCATCCTGTCCATTCTAAGTTCTTCTTCACTTAGATCTGGTAGAAGCTTAGCACATAAATCTTTCATGTACAGAGGTAGATCTTGTACTGATTCTGATAAATTATGAATTCTAATATTTGACCTTCGAGATCTATTTTCTAGATCCCCTATGATTTTAAGTTGTTTTTGTTCCTCTTTAAGCCCAATCAGATAATTTCCCATTTCTGTGTGTGACTTAAGAAGGTTATTTTATCTGTCCTCTAATTCAAAAACTTTGGCGTTCAATGCTTTTATTTCTTCTGTTAATTCCACAGAGACTCTTTGTATCTCAGCTGTAATTCCTAATCTGAAAGAGGATATTCATTCTTTTAAGTCTTGAATATTTGCTTTAGTGCTGGGTGCAGAAGTCTCTGTTCCACTGTTCAGTGATTGTTTATCTGGAGTAGTGAGGTGTTGGTGTTTGTTTTATAGTGCCATGATCTTGTATCTTTTTCAAAGAATGCCTTCCAGTCAATTTTCTTTTTAAGATGTTAGTGTACACAGACAAGTTGTAAACAAAGAGATTTACTCTTACTGTGCTGACTTTTCAATAAGAAAAAGTTATTTCAGTTCCAAAGTAATTGTGTATGTATAGCCTTATAAATTCATTTTTCACAGCCTCCCACATAAAAGGCTTGTTATATCCTTATTATTATTTGAGATATAAGCTGCTGAGTCTTCTCTTGACAAAATCCACAATTATACAGCTTATTGTGCACTAGATCTCCAGTAGTGTAAGGCAACTAGAACTTTATAGGTGTGAAACAGACAGGCAATGTAAGTCATTACCAACCTTAAGTATGGATGGTGTTTATCAGTGTTTCAGTCTCCTTTGTTTTGGTTCAGCAGCAAATCTCAGGGAAAAAAGTTGGCAACATTGATTTTTAACACCAGCTGGATCCTCCTGTGCGCAACCCTGGTCATATATGTCAATATGGTGATAGATAAGTCACTTTATATATTATTTTATATGATTTTCAGCAGAGCTCATAGAACCCACATCCTATTTCCTTGAATGTTAGCTCCCCCCTCCAGAGCGCTCAGCTTTGACCCCAGACACAAACTTTACCCCCTCAGTGGCCCCTCCGTAAGCTGACTCCCTGGCGGCAGCACATTTCACCCATAATATACAGTTTGCTCTGTTACCAGTTCCTGCAGTTGGACCGTGCAACAAAGACAAATTTCCCTCTGTCACCAAAGCTAAAAGACGGAGGAGAGTCGGCCTAAAGATGAAGGAAAACCAGCTATTATCAGTTTCATTTTTTTTCACAGAAGATCAACTTTTTTTATATTGATCATTGCTTCATAAATGTTCTGAAAACTGGACAAAGTAATGAATAAACACACCTCGCACGGTGACTGCTCCATGTGATCCACCGCACTCACTGACTGCTCCATGTGATCCACCGCACTCACTGACTGCTCCACGTGATCCTCATTCCCTGAGTGAAGAAAAACAGAAAATAACTCACAAAAGAGCACAGGACAGGCAAGGTCAGGCATGGAGTGCCGAATAAAGGCCTGTATTTGATGATTTCCCTTGTCTGCGCCAATAAGTCAATCACCGACTTGGTTATATAGATTTTTATATACATTTGAAAGCAGGTAAGACCACATTACACATACACACTGGTACAAGAGGAGAGGAGGGTCCTTCTCTCGGGAGAGCTTACAATCCAACATTGTACCGGAGTAGGTTGCCAGTTCCTTCTCTAGTGGGCCACAGCATACAGCTCCTTATTCCTAGGTGGTCTCCCATCCAAGTACAGAACAGGCCCAATCCTATGGCTTCAGGGTATTGTGACCTCTTGGTTCCCTGACTGGAATCAAACCCAGGTCACAGCGGTGAAAGCACTGAATCCTAACCACTGGACCTCCAAGAAACCCCATGAGTCACTGAGTGGTCCCAATTCCTGAAACTGTATCTACTGGTCCTCAGCAAAAAGAGGGATAGCAAGAGTCTAACACTAAGCATACCATTCCTATCTGCACTTACATTAGCTCAAAGCGACATGCAAAAGTGTGTCTCATGTAGAGCCCCCCGACCAAAATGTTCTGGATCTCAGAGAAGGTCCCTAAGAGGCCTGGAAGTAACCAAACCAAGACAAGGAGGAAAACCAAATGATGCAGCAAATAATGTCTGCAGTACAGGAAATTAAATATTGTAAAAAGTATTAAAACTTCTCTGCACTTGCAGCTCCACGTAGACTGGCTTCTGCTTCTATAGGGTTTTGCCTCTTATTTCTTTGTCCAATTAAACAAGATATCCCTGGATGTCATGTCTTTGCCTCTTGTATTAATTATCTTATATATCTGGTTCCCTTTTTAAATAAACATAAATAAATAAAAAGTGTTGGTTTATGTGTCCTTATTAAACAGTAATGCTCCTTAAAGGGCCACTGTAGTGCTCATACAAGATTTTGTTTATGTAGTTAGTTACTGATTAGCAATTAAATCAGCATCTGCAGAATCAATTAGCTTTTGAAATTAACATTGTAGCTTCCAGCTTGATTTTCTCCCTTTTAGTTGTCTGGAGGCTGAAAGAGGATCTGCCCAGTAGGCTGTCAGATATGTTTTCTGACTGGTGTAGGGATGTCTACAATATCCACTGCAGGGAAGGAGGCAAATACACAATGATAAAGGTCCCTATCAGGACAATCTCCTTGGTGGAGCCTCTCTCTCCTCCTGGACACCTGACATCACTGGACATCACTACATATCTAGTTTGCGGTAATAACTAAATAACATTTAGATTTAAAATAACTCACTCACCTCCAGGCTGTTTAACACTCTGATCCAGCACCTCGCTGTCCACCAGTGGTCCTGCTATAGGTTTTCTCCCTTTTTCTCTCTTGCCGGATCTCTTCATGTTGCTGGTTGTCAGGTCACTGCAGGTGTCTCTTTGGCATTTAATGTTTGGCTGTATCCAGGTGACTGGCAATAGGTAGAAGGGAGGAACTCTGCTGCCACATACTGTTAATGTTAGGTATTGCAGGGTACAGGAGAGAGGCTGGATCCAAGTTGATCTTTTCTGAGAAAATTTGCACTGAATATATTATGGTGTATTATTACTGAATATATTTTTAAGCTGTTGTTCATCACATATTTTACAAACTTTGGTGCACTAAAGAAATACAGAAGCAAAATGTGCCCAAAATGTATAAAGGATGACAAGAGCAGTGGCTGAAAGACAGTAAGAAATCAGCAATTTTCAGTATTAGTTTTGATTAGTTATTTATACTTACAATGGATATTTACAGTCAATATATACTTCTCATAAACATGTTTCTCATGTTTATTTTCTTCCAGTAAATAACAAGATAGCCTCTGATCAGAACACCTATTTTTGGGGCCAGGTCGCAGTGGTAGGATGCACAATACAAAGACAGACAACTTAGGAAGAGGGTCACATGATCAATAATGTTTATTTCTGAGTATTGGTAATTTGTTAGAGGGACGGGAAGCTGACACACATATATGGTATTGTTTAATCAATAAGAACTGGAGACATCTCTTAGTAGCGGAAAGCAGTGGCCCCATCTGGGTGTAGCGCAGAGGCCTTGAATTCACCTGTTACCGCCGCCACCATGTACTTCTTATTTTGGGCGCGCAAAACAAGAGTGTCGCTTCCCCAAATCTCCACTGTGAATTTTGATGGCTGATCTCCAGTAGCTGTGATGAGACCATCATTCTCGAGAGCCCAGTACTTACCTGTAGAGACTGAAGTAAATAAGCAAGGGTCAGATACATAGACACACAATTAGATACCTCCATTGGCATCTCCATTGCCCATTTGTTTACTCACGTTCTTTGAGGTGACAATAGCCTTTCTCATCCATGTTCATTTCGCTTGCGTCATAGAATGGTCTATTGCCATCAAGACGATGAGTTCCCGGAGCCAATCCCACAAAACCAAAATCGCTCTGGAGGATAAGCAGAGGGCGGTTCACCAGGCGCATCACAAAGTGCTCGGTCGGACCTGGAGACAAACAATACAATCAGAACCTGAGAAAATGATCTGCAACCATCAGTCATCCACCAACTCATCACTTGATGCATCACATTTTCTAAACTCTAACTCAGATTATACATTTTGTACATATTGTACCTGCTGGCGGGTTCGATAAGGAGAGCAGACCGTTGGGTTTTACTGTGACGAGACGCCCATCTGCCGAACTGAAGCTGACTTTTCTACCATGATATTGCAACTTAAAAAAACTTTTGTCATTCTGTTCACTGGAGGTAATTATGGTGTTATAGGGGGTCTGAAATGATATCAAGCCCCCAAAATCAGATTATACACACATACACGCATATCTATCTATCTATCTATCTATCTATCTATCTATCTATATACATATGCATACACTTGTGCTCAAAAGTCTGCATACCCTTGGCGAATTGGTAATATATGTACCATTTTTAAAGAAAACACGAGTGAGCAGCAAAACACATTTATTTTATTTCTCATGGGATTCATATCCAACTGTAGGTTAAAACAGAATGGCACAATCATAAAACAAAACATGGCAACAAAGAAGAACATGAAATGACCCTGTTTAAAAGTTTGCATTCCCTTAGTTCTTAATACTGTGTATTGTCCCCTTTAGCATCAATGACAGGGTGCAGTCTTGTGTAATAGTTGACTATGAGGCCCCTAATTCTTGCAGGTGGTATAGCTGCCCATTCGTCTTGGGAAAATGCCTCCAGGTCATGGAAAGTCTTTGGTCGTCTTGCATGAACCTCACGTTTGAGATCTCCCCAGAGTGTCTCAATGATATTAAGGTCAGGAGACTGTGATGGCCACTCCACAACCTTTACTTTTTTCTGCTGTAACCACTGGAGGGTCAACTTGTCATGCTGGAAAGTTCAAGAGCGTCCCATGCGCAGCCTTCGTGCAGAAGAATACAAATTGTCTGCCAGTATTTTCTGATAATATGCTGCATTCATCTTGCCATCAATTGTCACAAGATTCCCGGTGCCTTTAGAGTTCTCCCCCCCCCAAAAAAAAAAAATCAGCAGTGAGCCACCACCATGCTTCACAGTGGGGATACATAAAACATGGTTGTGACCATAAAGCTCTATTTTTATCTCGTCACTCCAAATGACAGTGTGCCAGAAGCTGTGAGGCATGTCAAGGTGTTGTCGGGCATATTTTACCGGGCTTTTTTGTGGCATTGGCGCAGTAAAGGCTTCTTTCTGGCATCTTGACCATGCAGCTCATTTTTGTTCAAGTATCGTCGTATTGTGCTCCTTGAAACAACCACACCGTCTTTCTCCAGAGCATCCTGTATTTATCCCGAGCAGGGGTGTAGGAACTGAACAAATTAGGGGGGGGGGGGGTAAAGTTTACAGAAATGTGGACCTGAGTGACTTGCTCCAAATTTACACTGTCCCCCTGTAAATCATCTAGGCTGCTGAAACCCCACTGTACAGAACTGTGCTAATATAAAAGCGTTTACACGCTTTCTAAGTTTTTAAAATGTAATCCCTCCCACCCCATGCTTGTTCTCGCCTTACCTAACACAATCTCCTCCGTTATTCTGCAATGTGATCATTTGTCTGAAATCCGGTTTGAAGACTCTTTATGACACCCCTCAGTCTTCTGTAACACGCTGATACCACTCCTTGTAACTGCTCCAGACAGGACTACATCCCTTTTCAAGTTTCCGTATCACAAAGAGGGTGAATTAAGTATCCTGATGTGCATTAAGATAAGGAGATGTACTTCTTGGGATTTCAGATTTCAGATTATGAAGACAATGAAGAGAAAAGGATAGTAGATTCAAAGAAGACAAGACAGCAAATAGAAAAGAGAGAAGCAGAGAGAAGAGAAAAGAGTGGAGTAGAAGTGAGAGAAGCTAAGGTTTGAGAGAATAGAGGAAGATGGGAGAACACAGAACAGGAAAAATAGACAAAGAAAAGAAGTAGATTAAATGCAAGTGAAAGCACAAAGAAGAAAAAAGGAGAGGCAAAAATAAGTAAAGAAGATAAGAGTGAGAGAGGAGAAAGAAGAAAAGAAAGGAAAGGAAAGAAAAATAAGAAAAAAGGGAGAGAGTATACATGGGAAAGAAGACAAAGCCAGGAAGAGAAGGGAGAGAAGATAAAGTTAGAGAACAGAAAAATGGAATAGATTATATTGAGAGAACATTAGAGAACAGGAGAGAACAGAAAGAGAGAAATATGGAGGGAGAGAAATGACCAAGAATAATAGGGAAAAAGGCAGCAAGAGAGGCGGAGAAGAAAAAAGGAGAGGCAAAAGTGAGATGGGGAGAGAGAGAGATAAAGGAGAAAAGGAATAGGAAAAAAAGAAATAGGAGAGAAGAGGACAATGGGAATAGTGGAGACAGAGGAAGAGAAGGGATTAAGAGAAAATGGATGGCGCCAAAAGGGGTTAGGAAAGGAAGACAGGAGAAAGAGAAGATGAAAGAGAGAGAAGATGAAAGAGGAAGAGATAGGGAGAGAGAAGGAGAAGGGGATGAGACAGTATAGGTAGAAATAAGAAATCTTGGGGACAGAAGAAAAAACAGAATGAGTGAGAAAAAGAGTGAAAGATTTTAAGAAAAGGAGGACAGAGAGAGATCAAAGAAGAGAGGGCAGAAACAAATAAGAGTGTGAGAGGAAAAGGAAGCGAGGGAAGAGGGAGAAAGAGACAAAAGGTAGAAGAATGGACGACAGAATGATGGTGAGAGGAAAGGGGAAGAATAAGAGGAGGAGAAACATAGGAAAGAGAGAGAGAGTTAGACTAAGACAAGAGACAGATAGAAGTAGGAGATATGAGAGAGACAGAGGGTAGAAAAAAAGATAGGTATGAGAAATAAATAGAGGAAAGGTAGAGAAAGGGGACCAGAGATCAGGAGTAAGAGACAAAGGGGACAGGGAATGAGACAGAGGAGGAGAGACAAATAAGTGAGAGAGATGAAGGGATGAAAGAAATGGGGATGGGAGAGAAATACAGTAGGGATTAGAGGCAGAGAGAATAGTATGAATAGGAGAGAGACACCGAGCTGTCGGAGGTAGATGTAGGGAGAGCCAGAGGGCGGGGATGAGGATCTGATGGGAGGGAGACAGAGATTGTGAGGAGAGAGAGAATAGATAAAGTAACAGGTGGTGTAGATGGGGAGAAGAGAGAGACAGGGGTGGGACAGGTAGACGGGAAGAGAGACATAGGAAAGGAGAGGCTGACAAAAGGGGGAGAGGGGTGAAAGAGACAGACAGGCTTAGAGACACAAGGAGGTGAGAGAGATAGGGAGAGGGACAGGAGTAAGGGGAAGGAGATGGGGAAAGTGAGCAAGGGGCTTAGAGAAACAGAAAGGAGAGAAAGACAGATAAGGATAAATAATAAGGTAGTGCCAGAAGGGAGAGTTTGGGGGGGGGGGGGGGCAGATACAGAAAGAGAGAGAGATAGAGGTGTAAAAAAGACAAGAGGGGACGTATGAAATAGAAAAAGGGGAAGAAGGTTGGGGAGACATATAGAGGGAAGAGAAAGAGGTAAGGGAGGAGAGAGAGATGGGGATAGAGAGGGTAGAGACAGATATGGAAAGTGAGAAACAGTAGGAGGATATAAAGAGATGGGGAGAGAAAGGAGAAGTTTAAAGAGGGATATGAGAGAGAGAGAGAGAGATGGTTTTAGATACAGAGGGGGGATGGGGAGTGGAAGGAAGAATGAGAGGGGAGAGATGGGGGAGAGGAAGACAGACAGAAGGGTGGAGACAGACAGAAAGCAGAAGACAGAGGAGAGGCAGAGACAGGAGAGGAGAAAAAGAAACAGATGGGGAGAAAATGTCAACAAGGGAGAAAAAGGCAAGGGGGGAGAGGAAAAGGCAAAAGGGAGAGGTGAAGAAAAGAGGGGGGGAGATGAAGATAGGAGCAAAGTGGAGGGAGGCAAGAGTATGGAGAGGCAAAGACAGGAGAGGAGGGGGAAGACAATAGTGGTATAGATGAAGACAAGAGGGGGAGAGGTGAAGACAAGAGGAGGGAGGGGTTAAGGCAAAAGGGGAGAGGCAAAGACAAGAGGGTGAGAGGTGAAGACAAGAGGGGGGGAGATGAAGATAGGAGTAAAGTGGAGGGAGGCAAGAGTATGGAGAGGCAAAGACAGGAGAGGAGGGGGAAGACAATAGTGGTATAGATGAAGACAAGAGGGTGAGAGGTGAAGACAAGAGGGGGGAGGGGTTAAGGCAAAAGGGGAGAGGCAAAGACAAGAGGGTGAGAGGTGAAGACAAGAGGGAAGTGGAGGAAGGCAAGAGGTGGAGAGGTGAAGACAATAGGGCGAGAGGTGAAGACAGGAGGGGAGGGGGAAGATAAAAGGGGTATGGATGAAGACAAGAGGGGGGTAGGTGAAGACAAGAGGGAAGTGGAGGAAGGCAAGAGGTGGAGAGGTGAAGACAGGAGGGGAGAGGGAGACAAGAGGTAAGAGAGAAGACAAGAGGGAAGGGGGGAGACAAGATGCGAGAAGTGAAGAAAAGACGGGGAGAAATTAAGACAAGAGGGGGAGAGCTGAAGGCAAGAGAGGGAAGGGGAAGACAAGAGGAGAGAGGTGAAGAGAAAAGATGGGAAGGGGGAGACAAAAGTGGAAGGTGGAAACAAGAGGGGAAAGAGGGGGAGAAAAGAGGGGAAAGAGGGGGAGAAAAGAGGGGAAGGGGGAGACAAGAGGGAAGGGGAGGGAGGGAAATAGGCAGACAGGAGAGGGGGAAGCAAGACAGAGGAGAAGAAAAAGACAAGAGCAGATTGGTGAGAAAGAGGAGAGAGACATGGGGAGCGAGAGACAAAGTAGCGGAGAGAAAAAGACTGAGAATTAGAGACAGAGAGAAAGTTACTCACCCAGCTGCACTGCCCCTCAGCTCCAGTGTGCTGACAGGGAGGGGTGAGAGACAGGAGCCAGAGGGGGAACTAGCACAGAGAAAGTGACAGAAGGGAGAGACCGAAAGGTGAGAGAGACAGAGAAGAAAATAAGTAACAGGCAGGGAAGCAAGGGAGCACTGTCCCCCTTATCAGATAATCTGGGGGGATCTGTCCCCCTTGTAACCCTCAGTTCCTATGCCCCTGCTCCTGAGGATACCTGAGCATTTTTCTTTGTATTCTGAACAATTCTTCTGGCAGTTGTGGCTGAAATCTTTCTTGGTCTACCTGACCTTGCCTTTTCCATCTTTATGAAGTTCCATTACCTTGTTACACACGTCTTTTGACAGTTCTTTTCTGCCCCCTATTGCTCAGTATCTAGCAGGCTCAGTGCATCCATGAGAGAGCTAGCAAATTCATTGACTATTTATACAGACACTGATTGCAATTTAAAAAGCCACAGGTGTGGGAAATGAAACTTTATTTGCAGTTTTAACCTCTGTTTGTCACCATGTGTGTCTGTAACAAGGCCAAACATTCAAGGGTATGTAAACTTGTGATCAGGGTCATTTGAGTGATTTCTCTTATCCTTATGATTTAAAAATGAGCCAAACAGCTATGTGATAATAAATGGCTTCATATGATTACTATGCTTCAATAAAATACTTTTTTTTTCATTCATATTTTCAAAATAAATGCCAACATTTCACAATTTCTGCTAGGATATGCAAACTTTTGAGCACAACTGTATATTTACACATCTATACAGGCTATATATATATATATATAAGTGTATTTTTATAAGCATAAAACGCTACAAAATATCTGAGCTTATTTCAAAAGGGGGTTGCAAGAATCGGTGGTGGAACTAAGGAAGGGGGCAGAAAGATAAAGGCAGGAAGGAAAGGTGAAGAGAGGTGGAAGGAGGGAGGAAGAGGTGAGATGGAGAAAGATGGGGAATAACATTGCATCAGGATCTTGAGATTTCATGCTGTTCTGTTACATCATATGTCTCTGATTCTGATATATATATATATATATATACTGTAAAAATATTTAGGAGTCAAAGTAAAAATGTTAGAAGTCTTGTTTCCCATGAAATTTTGACCTTGGGTGTACATACTATGAGCCTCATTCAATTGCTACGTTTTGGAGATCTGGGCTCGCAAGTGGATGTCGCAAGTTATTTTGCTATTCAATTGGCTACCGCTTGTGGGCTCCGATCGAGTTAAGTGTTCCGAGCCGCGATTCATTGTGATTTGTAAAACCGCAAGTTAATGCCCTCCAAGCCTTTGATCTTTTACGGCCGCAAGAGTCCTGAACACTAAAATCGCAAATCGCTATTCAATTGCTCCGATTACCCCTTGCTAACCACTCCGTCAAGCCCGCAAATTGCAAAAATCGAACCACAGGTTACTGGGACTAAGGATGTCTTGCAAAGGGCTTAATGACAAATGGTAGCATTTTGAAAGCAAATAAAAAAGCAATACTGTACATTTATTAAGAGTGAAAGTGATGTTAGGTCTTAGAATTAATAGCACAACATTCTCCAATACTTTATTTCATGTTTAATTTTTGTGTTATATCGAGCACGGCAATCAATGAGAAGTCCTATGGGCTTCAACCTCCAAGCCCGTAGGACTTTGAAATCCAACCTCCATTTGTTCCAAGTCCTACGGGCTTAGAGGTTGAAGCCCATAGTACTTGCAAAAAATGGAGGTTGGATTTCAAAGTCCTACTATTTCCTTCACTTACGAGTTACAGGCTTTGAGGTTGTCATGATGACGATCTCTGTTTCTGCATCAGGAGTTATTGGCATGCTCCCAAGCCCGCAAATGCTACTTCCGACGGCAATGGCTTTCGATTTTCGCTATAGGCCCCTAACTTGCAGGCCCGGCCAATTGATAAACTCGCAAAAGTAGAGCAACGGGAGCACGCAACTCAATCACAGGCATTTGGCTGTCTGCGATTGAGTTCCGACCGACTAATTAAATGAGGCTCAATGTAACTATATATTTATATGAATTAATATATGTGTTAAACCTTCTAGAGATGCCGATGTACACATCATAACTATTTCTTAATTGATACCCTGTGGTTATAGATTAAGACTTACACAGGTCAGATAGTAGCCAGCGATGGTTCTGAAGCTGACTCTGCTGGGGCCATCACTGGCAAGAATTTGGAGCATCTCTGTTTGCCTGACCTCTTGCTGGTTGGCAAAAGCATCAGAATCTATGACAGTATTTAAATATTTAGATCAAATAACAGTACATAGAATAAAAGAAGCATACCTGCCTTTTGTTATCCGGCTATCAGCTTTCTAAGATCTGTGATGGCCAACATATTTCAAGCCAAGATCACCACTAGCTGATTAGATAGATTACTCAATTTGCATGAGCATGCCTAGTGTTTTTTTCACAAATAAATTCAAAATACCAAGTACCAGTTTAGAAAAAGTAAGATAGACAAAATGGCGTCTCCAGAGAAGTGTAGTCAAATGTATTTCAAATTAATCTGTGATGTGCTGTTTCAAGCCATATATTTTATTGCTAAATATATATAACCTACACGTATGAGAGAATGTGACCTTTTTTCATTAGTGTAAGAGGGTCCTAAAACCAGCTGTCCCCTAGACCATTCAGAACTCTCACCTGGTCGACAGCACAGGTATCTTTTGTTGGAAATGGACCACAGAGACACTTGTGCAGGACTGGAAGCCAGGTGAAAGAATTCATCTTGGCCAGGCTTATCTATTGAAAAGGACCTGACGATGTTTTCACGGCCGGTGAGGTATCTGTCATTAGGGTCTCTTAGAGTCACCACCCCATAATGCAGTTCGAGGAAGTAGAGGCAGCAGGTGCCAGGTTCCCAGTGCAGTGTGCCATCAAATGCAATCAGATGACCATTGCTGGCTTGGATGCCGTATTTCCTTTCTGGAAAATTTAACAAATTGTGGAGATGTGAGGTTGAGTTTTCTTAAAGGGAAATTATATTAATAGCATAACATGAGCTGTAGGAACAAAGAACTGTTGTCCGATTCACTGTTGTCCGATATTTTTCTGCTTTCAGTAGAACATCTGCTTTTAAGTCTTGATAACCTCCCAAACAAAAATATGTCAATATTTCTGCGGTCTAACTATAAACAAAAAAGCATGAACTCATGAAGTGTTCAACCAATAAGCAAGGTTAGGAAAATAGGGCCACCATTCCATGGCTCCCGTAAGAGTTGAACAGCGTGAAGTTCACTTGTAAATCACCAGGAGCTATCACATCAAACAAGTAAATCTAACCTCCGAGAAATGCCATCTGATGATGCTCCAGATACCTGTCCGATAATTATTTAAAAAATGGCTATCACATGCCTCCAGTAACAATATCCGTCCTTGACGAAGTTTACTCAAAAATGCTAAAATTTAGAAAAAAGCTTACAAGTAAATCTATGCTATGAAGAAACTAAAACCTTAATTGTGTAGGATTTAAGGCTCGAATGCTCAAATTAAACACGGTTAAGGGGTTGATAACTCTACCTCCTATCAGGCTGCGTAGCCTCTGGATCCCCCCTTAATACCTGCTGCCCCTGTGAGCCAGCGGATCCCACAGCTAAAGTATGACTATGGTTACCTAACATAACCCCTAAACAATGGGGTCTCAACAAACTCCATGCTATACTAATGTATGACCATGGGGTCCTCATGAATGCCCATGGCACACAAAATGAACCTCTATACCATAGGGCACCTGGCACATAATATTACCCCCCATACCATGGGGTAGACTAAGCTATGACCATGGGGGTCCTTATGGACCTCCATGGCAACTAAAATGAACCCTTAGTTCAGGAAATAGGCCTCCGCCTAAAAATACCACCACACCTTCACTCATATACTAATTTAGCAAATTCTGATTGTGAAAAATATGTATCAATCATTTAGCCAATCAGAACCAATATGGACCCTGTGGTGGTTGGAAAGGTGCCATGGGTGTCCATAAGGCCCCCCATGGTCAAAGCTTAGTACAACAAGGAGGTAATTTGGAATCCCGGTAAAGGGGTTAATACTAGATGCCACGAAGTCCATAAGGATTTAGGGGTACATTTTTTGTGCTATGGACCTCCAAGACAAAGGGGTTAACTTTAGGTGCCTTGAAAGACCATGATCAAAGCTTAGTATAACAAAGCTTAGTATACTATGGGGGTCCACTGGGACTCCCCAATGTATAGGGGTTAATGTTAGGTACCATGGAGGTCCATAGGGATCCCCATGGTTATACTATAGATTACCATGAGGATCATAGGGACCTCCATGGTTATACTTTATTTGGAGGATACACAGGCTTATAAGAGGTAGCGGAATTAAGGGGGAATCCCGGGGACCACCTAGCTCATAGGGGTAGCAGGTATTGAGGGGGATTCCATGGATCCCCTGGTTCATAGGGAATAGCGGGTATGAAGGGAGAATTGCTCATAGTGGATAGTGGGTATTAAGGGAGAATCCGTGAATCCCCTAGTTTACAGGGGTAAAGGTTATTGAGGGGGATCCCAGGGTCTCCTGGCTCAAAGGGGGTAGCGGGTCATAGGCGGAGGTTTCATAAACCCCCTGCATTCAAAAAGTTACATACACCGTATTTACTCAGAACACAATGAACTGATTAGTTAACGTGTTATTGTTACATATCGACTTTCCCCTATATATGCATTCTGCAGATTCCTCATCCTGTTTGAATTACAGTAGTCCATTACATAACAACAAATGGTTAAATGGACACCATATTTGCAATCCCCTCTCATCAGTTTGAAGGTGCCTCTCTTTTGATAAACACACATAAAACTGTCCCAGAAAATGTTGATGCCATATAAAGTTTTTAAACTAAAGATTCATTTTTTTTGATTTCTAAAAACATTTGACTATTATCAAGTGCAATTTGACAAAAAAACAAAAACATTGGTCATTTAAGGGTTACTGTAACTGAAGCCATGTTCAGCTCTGATGTAATGACAATGAAATGGACAACCATATTTGCCAAATGTAATTGTTTTACTCACTTTTTATTGGTCGTTTGCTTGTCTCTAGGGTGATTCATTTTCAGTGTCTCTGCCTGTTTCATCCGTCTGTCTCCTAGTCTGCCATAATCTGTCTCACTCTCCTGGGTTATTGGAACTACACCACCTAGGTTTATTCATTTTACTTATTTAGACCCAAACTATAGGGTTCATAAAGGAAATTAAGATTATGTATGATAGTGTGAAATTAATTCCTTTTTGTGATTTAGGTTTGGCTTACATTGCCAAATTTCTGTGTTTTTGCCTGTGGGGAGGGCAGCACTGCTTTGCTTCAGAACAGAACAAACTGATCTTTGGAACAGTGTCTCCAGTGGCTGAACGAAAACAAAGCTCTGCCACTACAAGTAAACAGCGGAGCAGATTATGACACACTAGGATGGAAGGGAATGAAACAGGTAGATACACTGAATCTGCAATCATTTTGATTTACATTCAGATTAAAAATAGCTTCTACTAAACTGTCTCTTTCATTAAGTCAATGTAGTAAGACTGATTTTTCGCAGTATCCCTAAAAGCTGGTCTTTCATGGATAGTCAGAGTACTGAAAGCCATTATTATACATTACACAGTGCAAATGAGAACCTTTGAAATCAAAGTAGATGGACATGACGCACTCTGGTCCCCATGGTAAGTCCATATCGCAGCTCACGGATGAGGTCATCCGATTATGCCGCAGGTAACGAGACGTTCCCAGGTTCATAATGTTCACAATAGGGTGCCTGCTCAGGTGAATCGTCCACTTCTCTGTTTCTGTAATGACTTCAGCAAAACATATAATGTTCATGTCAACACCACCCAGATAACGTTTGGTCATCTCCGACTGGAAGGAGACCTGAAACAGAGAGCCAGTTATTAATCTGTATGGTCTGACTGTGGCATAAATAAATAGTAAATGAGATTGAGGAAAGGCCACTAAGTATTTGAAAACTTTAAATTATTATGATTGTTGTCATGAATTTGCATTTATTTCAATAATTTCTTACAAGCATTGTGTTTACAGATTATTTCAAGTTAATGACCATGAGAAGCAGTATCCGTGTTTACAGTTGCAAGATGTTATTTTTTTCATTTTAAACGTTGAGGTGTCTTCCATCTACCAAAACCAACAGTAGTTGCCCATCATGGCTGCATCCCATTTGCCTTGGTATCTCTCCTCCATGGTTCAGATATCCTTGTGAAAATCTTTGCCCAAGATCATCACTGACTGATCCTAGGTTCACTGGAAAGAAGTCAAGATGCAAATGCAAAAAGTGGATCTTTAAAGATATCCTGCAGCCAAGATTTTCATAGTTCTTGAGAAAATCTTGAAGGAGCCGACACTAGTATTCCTCTTTATATTCCCCAGAAAAACCTTGACCATTCGCTAGGGTTACAAGTTGATCCTGTTTCTCCCATCAGCCATGAAATATCCCTGCAGAAAAACAAACAATCCTGCATATTCATAAAATGAAGACAAAGTCACATTTCTCTTTCTAAATAATTATATTTTTGTACCCTTTGTAAGAAGATTTCACTCTTGAAGTCTTGAACCTAAAGGCTCAGCTGGTGTTTGGATAAGAACCGATCTAGAAAAAGATCATTAAGTTAATTTTTAACTTGCTTTTAGGGAAAATAAATAAGGAGACAGCTAGAAAAGCAGAAGCTTCAGCAAATATGAGGAAGTTTCACTGGTGCCTAGGTGACGGGAAAATGCAGAGAGCTGACAGTCGGCCTGGTATAGAGGATGCGTCGGCTCGCATACACAACGTCTCGGAGTGGTCGCTCAACCCCATGGTGTCGAGCTGAGGGGGATGATGTGTGACGGCGTTCCCCTTAGAGATCGGTGTGGAGGTGCAGTGGCGTGCAGACCAGCAAGGAGAGTGTTAACTCAAACCTTAAATAGCTCACACAGATGCATGGGCGGGGTCTTCTCAAGAGGTCAGTCTGAGCTGGGAAACAGAGAGCCAGAGCCTGAGACAGCTCTGAGTGTACACAGAGAGAGAGGCAGTACGAGAGGCTGTCTGAAGCATACTACCACATTGAGAGACACTGAGAAGAGAGTGTTCAGTGTGGCCTGGAATATACAGACAGCGGGATTGAGAGACACTGAGAAGAGAGTGTTCAGTGTGGCCTGGAATATACAGACATCAGGATTGAAAGACACTGAGACAAGAGTGTTCAGTGTCGCCTGTACTATGTTATGGGATTGTTTGCTGGACTAAAGTCTGCTTGAGAGCAGTGAATCCTGCAGTTGGAGATTTAAAGAAGCTGCAGTCTGGAAGTGTTTTTTTTTTTGGGTTGCCAAGACCCTGACAGTGTTCACCCAAGAAGGGCAGTGTCCCAAAGAGTCCTGGGACTACAGTGTCACAGTGAGTAACTGGAAGAAGCCAGTATTTTGGACTGTTCATTTAATTATTGTGTTTGCTGGCTGTTACTCTTTAAAAGTAATTAACTAAAAAAGTCTCCGGCGCCTTCCTCCTTTAGGAGCGTTGGTTAATACAGGGCACTGGACCTGCTAGTGGCAGCGCCTTTTCACAGTATCTATCACCTTCCAAATCCCTTCGATTGTAAGTTTCCGAGTTTTTAATCGTAAAGGATGCTTGAAAAAGTAATCTATATGTGAGATTCTAAGCTCAAAACCAGGGCTCTCTATTCGTTTAATCTGTATTGCTATTGTTTTTCACCTTGTGTTTGTCCTATGTATGGCGCTGCAGAATATGTTGGCGCATTATAAATATAACATAATAATAATTCTGTGGTGGACAAATTTTGGGTGCATGCTGATATACATGGGTTCCTTGTGAACACCACCATTCACTATAGTCACTTTAGGGATTGGTTGGTTTCTAGGTTATGATTTAAGGACAGTCTGCCCTATGTCAATCTCATCTCACAGAGCCTAGCCAATCAGACAATGAACCACCATCCTATTTCTTTGCTTTTTGTTGCCTCCAAACTTCTAGAAAGACTAATCAATAACCATCTAACCCATTTTCTGTCATCAAACTCCTTACTTGACCCTCTGCAATCTGGATTCCATGCACAACACTCTACTGAGATGGAGGGGCATGGCCAACTGCTGAAGAGAGCAGACATGGGAAATCAGAGCTATAGGGTTTTCCTCCCCAAATTACACCCCACACAACTAAAAATATAATTATCGGCTATAGCACAGTCTGCAGAACAAAACAATACCTAATGGTAGTGGGCCATACCAAAATTTGATCAAACATGGCGAGGTCTAGGCGGGAGCTTCATCTATCCCAGCTGTGCTGTTATCCTCTGAACAGAGAAGCCTCACAACCCCACTAGTTATGTACCCACTGCACCAGAGAGAGAACCGGCTCCAAGCAAGACGAGGGCGGCAGGAACGGAACACTGGGAGATGTGGATCGCTTTGGTGTATGAGTCGCGCAAGCAAGTGCGTACGAGACAAGCCTTGAGGGCCACGGGACTCTCTGCGAGAGAAGCCCTGCATTGGCTGGCCTGTCCGGGGCCACGAGGAGTGGCAGAGAGACAGCACAGAGACCGTTAATGGCAGAAGTTCCCACCAGAAGCAAGCGCTAGCAAATGCAGACCTTGCATCCTAAGGCAGCACTAGTCAGCAGTATTTGTCTGGGAGGGAATCAATTGGCTTTCACTGAGCTGCAGCTCTTCAGCGGCTTTAACTGTGACAGTGGGACACTCCTGCAAGTGTAGAATCAGGTGCAGGGGACTGTGAAGGGGTGGAAAGCCTGTATACTTTCACCAATAGATAGCTTCCAGGGCTATTTATCTTATACCCCACACTGCACTTCAAAAAATGGTCTTCACACCGGTCACATTTACTGGCCAACACTACTCTAGCCGGACATAGTTGTTTTTATTAGTTCTCTATATATCAACATAGTATTTTCAGGACCTTACATCGCATGACACACTCAATGTAAGGCTCTATTCATCACAAAAACAGTCCATAACTACGCAGTCAAAATTTCTTTCCTGCATTCTTGAATAAACAGCACCATCTATTGCATGAGATCTCACAGTATGTGTTAGTGCATAAAAGGACTTTTACATACAACTCAGTGCAAAATGAGGTTATCAACTGAAAGTTTGTGTAAAAGGAGTCCTGTGCCTCATACTGTTTTTGGACATATAAACTATTAAATTTAATCTGAACAGACTCGCCAAAGAGTTATATCTCATCAGCACAAGGCTGTTTCAGCCAAAACATACAGGCCCAGACATATAGCAAGAAAGACATACTGTACCACCATCTTGTGGTCATATAAATTATTACATCTTACAGAACGAACAAAGTCGAATCTCAATACATTCTGGACCTCAGAGGTGGAACATAGTGTATAAAGGTGGATTAGACGCTCTTGATTAGAAGGTTATACAAAGCAACAATTAGCTTTTGAAAACTGGACACACTCCTGATTCCAACTATATAACCTACTATCTGGTACTCATCAACCACTTCATGAGCTACAAATGCAAACTGTGATCTTGCTGATACCTGGACATTCACATTTGTATACGCAGGTCCTGTGCAGAAGCCAAAGTTATTCCTAAAGGAACTTATAACAAATCCTAAAATATAAAATCAACCACCCCCTCCCTGCGTAGGGGCACCCAGATAAGTGAAGTGACTTATGTGTAAAATAAAACAAAATTCTGAATACAAGATTGACATAGCAGATGGCAGGGGTATCAATCAGGTGTAACACCAAAGATATACAAATCTATTGCACGCTGAAAAATACTTCACAAGCATTTCAACAAAGCATGCATCTAAATCAAGCATGGAAACCTCTGCACCAAGCACAAAGGCGGACATTCAAGACCTGAAAGACTTGATATCCTAATGTAGAACAGAGATTAAATCAAAAATTCAAAAAGTGGCAATGGATCTCTCTGCGGAAATAAAGGCAGTAGACTCCAAAATGACGGTTCTGGAAGACCACTACAATTAACTTTTCCAAGCACATACTCAGCTAAAGAAAGAGGTTGCTATAGTGAAAGAGGAACAATTTCACCAACAGTCACTTCAGGAAGATTTGGAGAATAGATCACGGAGACAAAATGTCCGCATAAGGAATCTTCCTGAATCAGTGCGGGATCTCTCACAATACAAGACAGACATATGTGAACTTTTCCTTCCAAATATGTCCAAAGAGGACTTTAAATTGGACAGAATTCACAGAGCACTTGGTGGTCGCTCCTCCAATGAGGACCATCTGAGAGATGTGTTAGCACAGTTCCACTATTTCTCCACCAAGGACCAATTCACGAGAGCTGCTAGAACCGGCATTCCAGAAAAAGAAGGCCATCAACCGAGTATATTCTCTGATCTATCTTCGACGCCCCCCTTTAAAAGATAAACAATGAAACCCATACTGGAAATCATTATAGCCCGAGGATGGAAGTATACCTGGGCATTTCCTTTTCAGTTGAATGTCTCCAAAGAGGGAAAGATGTATACCATCAGATCCGTGGAGGAGGAATTACCCTACTCTCATCATGGAATATCCAGCTACCAGAGAACAATAATCTACTCCCTGAATCAGCCCCTCTGAATACAAACCACTGCAAAAGACTGAATATGTCTTTTGTTACTTATCAAAAAAAACTGCCACATATGTGGAACTCACTTAGTCCAAGCATTATTGAATATTAGATTTAAAATTCCACCCTGAAGGGTTTAGGCTATCATACCTTATGTTTGCCTTATATGTTTACAAACACTTATAGACTTAAGATGTCATTTATAATAATACAGTGTGTAATAGTAGTGCCCCTGATGGGTTTTGCTATACTAGTTGGCTCACCGAGTAAATGTAAGAGGACAGACTTTGCTCTCCCCTAAGTAAATTAAGTTACTGTTGACTTAAACGTTAGTCAGAATATTTTTTTTAAGGTGTACTATAGACACTAATTTAAGTAACCTAAAGGCCCTGTCATTTTTCCTGGAGGTGTCAGTAAACTAAATACTTATATAAATAGATACTTGCTTCAAGTGTTGCTATAAAGATTGTTCTTTTGTTTGTATGTTTTCTCTCAACCACTTATCTCACACTAACTCTTCCCTTCCCCTTGTTTCCCCTTCCCTTTCCCAGTCCTCAAGCTCTTGATCTCCCTACCCGCGCCCTCTGTTGTCACATAGGTGTTTGGTCCATCCCAGCATCAGGGAGCCCAGCTGACTGTCAGTCATCTTCAGCATAGACCTCCTGTCCAACCGCTTGGTGAGTCATGGATATCAAAATAATCTCACACAATACACAAGGCTTGAATTAACCAGTTAAGAGGGGGATTGCCTAAAAATAATATTTCTGCCTAGGAGCGGACATAGTATTAATTAAAAAAACGAATAAAAAAACAATTCAGTACCCAAATGTTGGGGTAAATCTTATACAAAAACATATCATGCCACTACATTGGGGAAAAAAGAGGAGTCTCGATTTTAATACACAAGAGACTCAACTTTCAATACATAAAAACCCCAAAGGCCAATGACGGTAAATACAATGCGGCACACGGAACCATTAATGAAAGGAAAGTGTCGCTGCTTAATGTGTGCGCATCAAACTCAGAACAATACACTTTTTTTCACAAAATATCCGACTTACTATCCAAAACGCAACATTCTTTTTGGATCGTGGGATGGGACATGAATGCGGACTTAGACCCAACAAAGGACAAATCTGGACCCACTGCCTCAACCCAGTCCCCACCTCTACGAAAACCTTCAAATCAATTCTTTTGTATAACTGCCCATTTAACACTTGGAGGGGAATGAACCCTAAAGTTAGAGACTATACCTTTTACTCGGCCAGACACATTCAAGGATAGACCATATACTGTTACAACAACAAATGGCCTCCAGCCTAACTGAAGCAACAATACACCCTATCTCGTGGTCTGGCCACGACCTTGTCAGTGTGTCTTTGTGAGATTTGCTCCCAAAGGGTAGATCCCCATCCTGTACATTAAACCCAGCACTCCTCAATGACCCATTAACAAAAGAGAAAATCCACAAAGCAGTCACAGACTACTTTACCCTAAACAGTGATGGTGAGGTAGACAGGATGAGGATATGCGGAGCCCATAAAGCAGTCTTGAGAGGGGTCTGTATCCAACTAGGCTCGGTGGCCAAAAAATCAGATTTATTTCAGATAAACAATCTAAATAATAAAATATCAAACCTCTATAAATCATTTACTATCCAGAACTCACCTAAAATGTATGAGGAAATCCTCAAATGCAAACAAGAATTAAATGTGACTATCAGAAAAAAAAGTGGTGACCATCATGCAGCGTACACAATCCAAATTCCTCAGGTACTCTAATAAACCCGACACAATGTTAGCCAGGGGACTTAAACAGCAGAGGGCTAACTCATTTATCTCTAAATTGATAACCAGTAAAAATACCATTCTACACCAACCAAAATAAATTACAAAGAACTTTGGGCAATTCTATGCTGAGCTATACTCGACAAATCAACATTCTGGGACACAAAGTCATAAATCCCAAATCAACAAATTTCTATTGACAGTCAAATTCCCTTAAATTGAAAAAGATAAAATAGATTCCCTTACTACCCCTATTTCTGTAGAAGACATTAAAATGGCAATCAAAGCAGCTAAACCCCATAAGGCTCCTGGTCTGGATGGATTCACTAGCTATTATTAGAAACAATTCATGGGAACTCTCCTGCCTCATCTTCAACATCTCTTTAATGATTTTCTCATTGGCAAACCCATGAAAGCAGAGTTCTTGGAGCAAAGACTATTGTCTTACATAAAGAAGGTAAAGACCCCCCAAAAAATGCAACCGCTATAGACCCATATCCCTAATTAATAACGACATTAAGCTTTACTCCAAGATTCTGGCGAACAGACTGGCCTTACTATTGCCGTCTGCAATCCATCCGGACCAGGTAGGCTTTATCCCAGGTAGGCTTTATCCCAGGTAGGGAGGCACCTGATAACACAAGGAGAATTTTTAACCGTATGGATATAGCCTAAAAAAAACCATACCTCTGATTCTGTTATCCCTAGATGTCAAGAAGGCATTTGACAAGATTGATTAGACCTACATGAAAGAGGTTTTGCTGAAATGTGGTCAACTGTACATTGTAACATTGTACTCATTGGACCCAAGAGCATTTATTTCTTCTTATCAGGGATTTAGGTCTCAACTGTTCAAAATCTGTCTCTCTGCTTTTCACACTGTGTATCGAGCCTCTGGCGATAGCAATAAGGGGAACCCCAAATGTCAAAGGGATAAAACTAGCTGGCAATGAATACAAACTTAGAGCCATATTAAATTTGAAGCTCATAGCTGTACTGGTACACCAGCAAAGCCTGCGGGCTTGAAATTCACCAGAGTTACAGAACTATTACATTCAACCATGCCGCGACCAACTGGCCAGAGATGCAAACCTGTAAACCATTCTCACGCATGTTTCATGTGCGCCCGTGAACAATTAGTCAAATCCATAGTTACGAGTTTAGGCAGAGCCAATAGTAACAGAGATCATCATCATTACGTCACTGATAAAGGGAGGTTAGATTTCAAAGCCTTACTGGTTTAAACACACTGAGGACAGGGGATAGCAATCACATATATAGTTGTGAGCAAGCGGGTTGTTGCTAACACTGCAGGCTCGCAAAGTGAGGGCCACAGTTGCTGGCATGGAGCGTCATTGTTAGAAGCATAATTGCAAAACACTGTAAATTAACCACTCGAATGAGAAAGTCTTGAGAAAAATCAGTTACATTCACTTGATAAATGTATTATCTGCTGATATAGACGTGAGCTACAAAAGATGGGCTTCATGTTGGGGTGTCTGGACTCTGAGAGCTGAGGGACGGTGAGTGTGAGAGTCTACTTTAATCTACACTGCCTCCCTTGCCAAATGAATAAGCTATCTTGGTTGCCATTATCAACTCTATGCTGATGATAACCAAATCTATATCTTCTCTTTGACTTATCTTCCTCTCTACTAATTCATGTCACCCACTGTCTATCTAACTTCTCCTCCTGGATGTCCTCCCATAACATCCCACACAAATTTAAGTGTCGAAGACTTAGCTCTTAATAATCCCACCCTACCACGTCCCCAGTTTCAGACATCACTATTACAGTCAATAATTCTACTGCATTGAGACTACTCTGGACTTGTGACTACTCAGGACTCAGCACTCTTACTCTTCCCACACCCAGTCACTTAACAAAATTTGGCAATTTCATTTAAGAAATATCTACAAAATATGTCCTGTTCTCACACCAAACAACCAAAATCCTAATTAATTTACTAATCATCTCATGCATTGACCCCACTTTAATTACTCCAATTGAGATGACAGTGAAGAAATGTATAGCAGAAGGGAGAAACTATTGGAAGAATTATAATACAAATTATGTCATATATTTAATTGAAATTGGTTTGATTATGACATTTTATGAAATTAAAAAGTAAATATGACATTCCGGATAAATTCTGGCGAAATTACACTTTATTAATATCAGGGTTCAAAAAGTATAGCTTTAAAGATCTAAATGTGAAAAATGTTACGAAATTTAAAAGAACATATTTAATCAGAAATAATAAGCATTGTGTTTCTAAATGTTACAATTTAATTAGAAACAACCACAAAAATACAAATAGAATGGATAAATGGGAAGAAGATTTTAGTTTTAACTGGGATATTTCTCAATGGTTTGAAGCTTTCCAATTAATTCAATCTTCCACAAATTATACACTGGTGGCATTTTGTTTCAGTCTAAATATTCAGATAGATGTTGGAGAGAGTGTGGACTCAAAGGAACGTATGCACATGTGTGGTGGCAGTGAACAAAAATGCAGACATTTTGGGAATTATGCTTAAACAAAATCTTAGAAATAAGTAATATCATTCTGATAAAATCTACTGAAGTTCTACTATTTCATATCTTCCCTAAAAGAATGATATATCCGATAAAATATTTGATTTCTTACATTCTGATAGTAATTAAACATCTGATAGTAAGACATAGAAACAAAGTAGTTTACCTCCATGGAAAGAAGTTAGGAACCATATAGAAAGAAATCAAGAAATAGAAAATGATGTTCATTCTATAGAAATATCTCAAGAAAGGAAGATTAGTCAAATATGGCATTAAGGGGATATATATGTTAATAATAATTAATATAATAATCTATTACTCTGCCTTGGTCTACTATGTATTAAGATTGTATTATGGATGTTAATTTTGATAATTATGAATGCTGTGCATGTTGACAATGTGTAACTGATTGTATTGAACATTTGTAAGAAGAAAATAAAAAAAGCATTGACTACTGCAATTCACTCTTAACCAGCCTTACCTTACTAGGCTCTTCCTACTCTAGTCCACCTTAAATGCTTTTGTTAGGCTCATATATCTAACTAGCAGTGTCTCATCTGCTGCTCCACTCTGCCAATCCCTTTAATGGCTTCCCATACAGGCAAGAATTAAATTCAGAATCCGGAAATTCAACTGTAAAGCCGTCAATAACACAATAATCTAATTTCCAAACAATCCCCTAACCGCCCTCTATGCTCTTCCAACGATATGTGTCTCTCGTCACCTTTCATCACATCTTCACACTCTTGTCTCCAAGACTTGTGCAGCCCCACCATGTGGAATTCTCTCTCCAGCTCTGTCAAACTCTCCCCTACTCTTCACAATTTCAAACACTTCCTGAAAACCCAACTATTCAAAGAAGCCAACAACTTGCTCCCTAGCATAAGAGAGATTCAAACAGTGGCCATCTCATGTACATGGACCCTGCTGCTCAATGGACAACATATATGCACCTCCCTTTCCCTTTGTGTCTAATAACTTTAACCCATCTAGCTCTTACTAGAGCAGGGCCCTTGACATGTTCTGTATCAGTATGTCACTTTTGCCATATGTGTCCCATGTACTCACTGTATCCTTTGTACTTAGAGCTATGGAATATGTTGGCACTTAATAAAGGATAATAAAAATAATAATTGGTCACCAATGTCACCAAATGCAAATCCAATTTCATAAGTATACAAAGATAAAGTTGTTTTAAACAGTATACATGTTAGCGTGTTACCCTAACAAAGTCTTGTTGGATGAGACATATAGCCTTTCCTTGTGTCAGTGATTATAGCCCTTTTTGAGGATCTTGAATGTGGCTGTTCTTGTGTTCTTTGTTTGTCTTTACACTTAAGAAAGCAAGGGAATCATGGTGGTTGTTCCAATGTCTAAATGATAGAGTTGGCTAGCTTACATCCAGATGACCTGATTCCATCACCCCTACATATAGTCAGAGCATAGATCAGAATATGGTACTTTCACCTTTTCAGCATTAAATACATGTGTAGATGTTTTTAATTTCTTTTTGCTGTCAGGAAAAAGTACAGTTTGCAGCCTCTTGGGATCGATATGTTACTTTGCTTCTTGTACATTGACTATTTTCCAGTACATTTTTGAAACTGCTTCTTTATTTTGAGTCATTTTTTTATCTGCACCTACACTAGACCCGTGGTGGTGAAGTCTATCCTATGAGTGCCTTGTATTAGGTTTTTTATGGAAATGTGGCATTTTATTTGTAACATAAATGTTCTTTTAGGTCACTAGGATCTTGCGCAAATCTCAGCAAGAACTTAAGGAATAGGACATTTTTTATAAGGGCACTTTAGCTAAATCCACACTTAAAATAGAGAGAAAATTAAGTAAAGTGGAGACATTTAAGGGTATATAAGAGCAGCATGTACAGTATAGCTACGTTAGTTTCAATGTGAGATTTTCACAGGTACATATTCCAAAGGGAGCAATGTAATTAAGGCCTAAGTCTGGTCTGAGTAACACATTATTTACGCTATTTAAGAATTCATTATTGGGTGCTATCCTTGTATATTCACACTTTAGCAATATTATCTAAGCTTCTACATGAACAAGTACTGTACATACCCTGCCATCCTTGTGCTGCACCAGAAGGAATAATCCTCTGAGGCCAGGGCTCTCCTGGTCACATGCGACTTTTCCATTATTATCAGCTGTCAGGTAACGGTGGAAGGAGCTGCGCAGACACACAAGTGGCATATCCTCTCGCTGAAACTCAATGTCCCAGACCTGGTGAGGACGGAGATAGACAGCAGTCGCATTAACATGAAACAAAAAGTGCTCGGTAGTCAGGTACCTGCCCGATGAGTTCAGCAAACCCACAGAGATCACCATGTTTCATTAATTGACATTATAAGGAGGGAGGGTATGCACACCCAGGCTGTCAATTTATATAGACCAGTGTCATATAATAACCACTGTGAGGTCATGTCTACATCCAGGGGCATATAACTAGAGCACTTGGTGGGAACATGCCCACTAAGCATAAAAAACAGCTAAATGGCAGCGGTATGGACTATTGTAATACTTATATATCAAGATTTATTTCTAATTAAAAAGGGAATTCTGAGTTATCATGGATAGTTAGAGGCAGCATTGATCCAGGGAGAAGTCCGGTCACGGGTGTCTGGGATCAGAAGGGAATTGATTTTTTTTTTTTTTTTTATACAACTAATTAATTAATAGTTAATCCGCATATTGCAGATCAGAGGAGATCTTAAAAGGTTGAACTTGATGGACTGAAAGTATTTTTTCAACCTTAAATACTATGTAACTATGTAAGATCAGTTTCTAAAATACAGGATACTCTACATACCTTTCAGCTAATCAAAGACACAATGTTGCTGCACATTATAAAAGATGGTGCTGTGGGTCTCAATAAGACTCTAAGGGAGGATATGGAATTGGATTCTTCCAATGTAAACTACAGGGCAAGAAAAAATTAAATGGCATAGAGTTTCGGTAATCAACTGTTTGTCTCAATGTGGTGTCCAAGGTAAAAAACACATCTCAAACGCCTCTGTGGGCTCCAGTTTGACATTGGGCTGAATTTTGGGGACAATCACTAATATAGTTTCTGAAACGTATGTAACGCTCCAGAAAATCTTTGCATAGAATTTTCGTAAATGGCGCAGTGCGCTGCGCTGAGGGGGGGAAAGGGACAGAGAGGGGGAAAAGGGGAAAGAGACACTGGGGAGGGAGGAGGGGGAAAGATACAGAGGGGGAAAGGGAAACAGGGGAGGGAGGAGGGGGGGAAAGAGACACAGGGGAAAGACACATAGGGGAGGGAGGAGGGGGAAAAGAGACAGAGGGGGAAAGGGACAGAGAAGGGGAAAGGGACAGAGAAGGGGAAAGGGGGAAGGAGACACAGGGGAGGGAGGAGGTGGAAAAGAGACAGAGGGGGAAAGGGACAGAGACGAGGAAAGGGACAAACAAGGGGAAAGGGTGAAGGAGACACAGGGGAGGGAGGAGGGGGGAAAGAGACAGAGGGGGAAAGGGACACAGGGGAAAGACAAATAGGGGAGGGAGGAGAGGGGGGGAAAGAGACAGAGGGGGAAAGTGACACAGGGTGGTGGATGGGGGAAAGAGACACGGGGGAAAGAGACAGAATGGGAGGGAGGAGGGGGAAAGAGACACAGGGGGGATAGAGACATGGGGAGGGATGAGGTCGGAAAGAGACACAGGGGAGGGAGATGGGGAAAGAGACACAGGAAAGGGAGTGGAGGGAAGAGACACGTGAGGGAGAGGGGGGGAGACACAGGGGGGAGATGGGGAAGAGACAAAGAGGAGGGAGAGGCGGGGGGTGGAGAGACACAGGGGAGGGAAAGGGAAGGAAAAAGACACATTATACCGTCATTTATGAAGGGCAAACAAATAGTATAGTTCAAACAGTGATCTTTCTTGTCTTACAAGCTGCTTCCTTATTATAAGTCACAAACATACACATACTGATGGCTACACAGATACAATTGTCCACATGAAGACATACATATATATATAGTTTAGTAATCAAACTAATATATATATATAGGTCTAATTACAAAAACTCTACTTTGAAATAAACACCACAAATTAAACCAATTGCACTGTTTAACTGTCTAGGTATATTTATTTGTATAAAACAGGGCAAAATAAATATGCAGTAAATATAGATGACTAAATCCAAATCTCAACAGTAAAAAATAAATGTGATCTTACAACAGGAAATGGCTAACAGAGCAGTGGGCCTTTAGCAGGAGAGTTGTTAACCAAAATCTTTGACCTTGTCTCATTTGGGCACACGGCTCCTTATTAATTGCTGTCTGCCTTCTCTAAAGATTTGCTGTATTAAATGCTTTGTCTGGCTAAAACGGCACCTTCAAACAACTAGTATAAAGTGATCTGTGTACCAGACATGTTGCCCCACACATTTAACTGAGTGTTAAATGTAGATTATACCTCTCACTCTTGTGTGTGCTTGTAAACTAATACGCATTCCATTAGACATAATTAATGTACAAGCAGTTGTAGATACCAAATTCCCATTGTACAGTTACTTCCTGGGTATTCACTGTCTCCTCCTACCTCAGGAAGTACAACAATAGAAAACCACATGGCCATCCTTTTTTTTCATTCAATTTTTATTAAACATAGATATATAAACTTACAAACATTATCACATTGTGTTAGACAGATTGTAATATGAATTAATATGGCTACGTCAATCATAACAAAACATAAAACATAGTGATACGTATCTTTCTAACCACATTTTCCAAGTTCTGTGAGATATTTAGGTATACATTTTATATTAAGTGTCGTCTTTATGGTACTATATAGATTCTATATAATAAATAGATAAAAGACTTGTATTGCTAATACCCCTGAATTTAGGTATCATTAACCTAGAACAAGTAACAAGAACAAGTAACCTAAGTATATAATAAGGCCAATTATATTAAGAATAAATCTCACCTCTTAGGTGGAAGATCCTCTTTTGTTTTTTGGTTTCCTCCAGTCCCCTATCCTCGACTCCAGTATAAGTCCATATGTATTCAGATATATTCTTTCTTTTAATTCAGACATAAGCTCTCATGGAATTCCAACCAGGGGCCCCATATCACCAGAAGATAAGGGGATAGTGTCTGGAATCCACAGAAGACATGTTTCCAATATCCTGTTGAATGGGAAAATGTAATATATCTGTAGCTAGCTTACTTTTGGACATGTCCACCAAATATAAATGAAGGACCCTACGTCAGAACAACCTGAATGTATTGTTCCAAACTTCTTCCCATTTATCGGGAGCCCATTGTTGATGTATATCAGACCCCCAGTCTATTATGTATTTATCTTTAATAATTTTTTAGGTATACCTCGGGTCTTAGTGATTAAGTTAACAATGTTTTAGTCTGCAAAAAATGTAAGGTTCACTTAGGGGAAGATTAAATTGGTCTTTGATTAAATCAAAGGAGAGGGGGGTTGCTCTTCTACAATTGTAGAGCGTTAATGTTTATATATTTTGGGGCTTGCGGGTGCGAGAATACTGGGGTTAAGTGCGATGATTTGGGAAAGAGTAGAATTTGAAAGAGCCCATTTCCAGCATCGAATAGTGTGTATAATCAATGGGTGTGAGATTTGTTTTATAGTATCGGATGGGGTTTCTAGCCATACTAATGTATCCCCTGAATAAGGAAACATCACCCGCTTTTCAATGAAAATCCAAGCAGGCTGGTGGGATGAAGAATAGGCTATTGGGATAAAAGAGAGTTAAGCCGCAAGTTAACACCAGGCTAGATCTCGGGCTGGGACCGATCTGGGTATCTCAGTTAGCTTAAGTCTAAAATTGCCACTACACCTACATTTTTTTATTATTTGCTCTAGGTATAATACACATAATAAAACACAATACATATAAAATAAGCTGGAACAAATGGAAAAATGGAGAATTGACCCCAATTATGTAACCAGTGATTTACTCTTTTAAGTCTCTTTGGGTTATAATAACCACCTTAGGTTGTGGTTATTTGGTAATGTCCACCATTAGGCCACATTTGCAGAAAAACATGAGTCTGTGATATGTTTTTTTTAGTAACATAATTTTGGCAATACAAATAGCCCCGATGACCGGTCTCGGCTTGGTCGTGTTCCTCCGGGTCGTCTAATCAGTGCCGGGTTGTCACACAAACAAACTTCAAAAATTAAGATTTTCTCTAAAAGTGGAATTCTGCTCATGGCTTACTTAGCTGCCTGTTCATTAAGTTTTTTTATATACTTCACGAATACAATGATTTTTCCTAAAATAGAGTTCCCTACAAAGGAAGCTAGTACAGCGTAACAGTTTGTCAGTTGCTGGATCCTCCCATTTTCCCTTGTATTCTCTCCTGCAGGTTGCCATCTTGGTCACAACATCTGCAGCACTGCATTTTGTGAACTAAGGACACTTGTTTTTCCAGAAGGGCACTAGGGGAATCCTCTGCTGGAACGTGGCAGAATCCATAATATGGGACGATCCTTGATATATAGGCGTATATTGTATGTGTGAAAGGGATGTTTACATTTCTGGAGATATATGGTCGCATTATCTGAAGCAAGGAGTCTCTCCTCTGTGCTGGTGAGGGGGAGGGGTGTGGTGTCAACTTCAATATTATCCAATTATCTTGACAGCTCCATCCTTCCCCACCCCAATGATGATAAAAAGAAAACCTTCATGATTCAGCTCTGATGTAACAAACACAAAATTCCTTTGCTCAAACAAAAACGTTTTTCACCCAAAAAAGCATTTATGTCTATGGCTTACGCAGCTAATATTGTTAGAGTTGGTACATACTTGACCAACACGTGTCAGTATCTTGAAGTATTCTGGCAACATTTAACACACTGCAGGCCACTTTCTGCTTAATTGAATGTCTAGGGTTGGATACATAGATAAAAGATATGACTAAAGACATGTATTTACATAACTATAGTATATTTAAAAAATAACCTTTATTGATATATTGTTCAAACATATCTCCACACTTTAATTATACAGGAACAATAACATTTCCCCAAAATTAAAAACATAAATACACATAGGTAAGAGTAAATAGTCTTTAGAATATCAATAACTAAACATTCTCTTAATTATGTATACATTAACAGGATATTGAGAAAATTATTTCCTATATTTTATGGAATACTGTTTAGAGGTTTGTATGAAGAGTTGCTCCAATTTGTAGCTAAGCCTTCCTAATATTCATTACAATTCCTATTTCAGAGCCGCACCTCTACAGTATATAGATCCCTAAAGTTCCTTGCTGCCATCTCCATGCAAGTGTTTTAGGCTTGCTTTTCCTTCTGCACCCTGACCCTCACTACTATAATCATGGCTATATTCTCACTTTCGGTCTCTTCCCATCCCTCCCGCAGCGTTGCACATGAGCATAAACGCCACAGCTGTGCAGTTCGGCGAATCGCCATCAGTGCCGGCATACAAGATGCGAGTAACGCCTAAGCAGTATGCATTGTGCAGACGTTACTCACCTCTGACCATTATAGGTGATAAGTGTAAACTAATTAAAACCATTGATAAAACCGGTTTTGCCTGAATCGGTCATTTAATGATTCAGCAATACTCATATTAAATGTATTTGCAATGGCTAGCGTTTCAGCCACCAGTTAGTCTCCACCCTCATATGGTCAAACGGGAAGGAGGGGACTGTAGCTGAGACACAGGTATGAAGGGTTGCCAACAGAAAACACAGTAAGATAGCTAATGGAGAGCATTATGTTATAAAGTAGTTCTGCCTACTAAACAAAAGCTGCCTCCCCCTCCTTGACCCTACAGTGAGCACAGACCAGCAGCAGAGTTTGGCCGTTGAAAGTAAGTTTAATATTGAATATTGCTATTTTAAATCAATGAATAATATAATTAAAGATCAATGCCTCCCCCTCAAAACACAAATCAAGACGAGACGTGTAAAAGATTGATAACGTTATCAAGTTTATTCCACAATTTCCAGGCGAGGAGAATGAACAGAAGGAGCAACTGATGGTGATGGGAGGTGTGATTCCCCGCTGGATGAGTGCAGGCTGGGGGGCAACGGATACACAAGGGTTTCCCAGAAGCTTGTACAGTGCCCCTCCAGAAATGCACAACTAAAAATCTTGATATGTTAAAAAAAAAAAAAAAAATCTATACATCCAAGTCCATGCCACTTTTGCCCCAGACTCTACTATACATCACAGCAGGTTTATGCAGCTCCTTCAACCAACTCAGATAACAATCAACACAAAGGGGAGGGTGCAGGGCGAGGTAGCTCCCCTTTCATCACAGATTCTGACATCACTCTCCTCACACCCCACTCGACCTGGCCTACCTGTGACCAACTGTTCTTCCACAGTTTGCATCCTGGACAGATAAGACAAACTCACAGAATAATCTTGAAGACGGACAGTTATGAAAGGTAGGTAGAGCTTAATGTTTGGAGTTTTAAGTCTCTATATATTTATGTTCCCCAAAAGCAGAGGAACAATAAAGGAAAGATGAAACCATAATAGAAGGAAAACATGAAAAATAGATCACAAGACTACTAAGCTGCTTTCTAAAAAAGCAACTCAAAACAAAAAATGCCACCACAAGAGAGACAAAGCGACATTCCAGTTCTGCGCTGTGGAGAGAGCGTCTGTGCAAGTATTCAGGTTAGACTTCTGGTGCGAGAGCTTTCTGCTTAGTGGAGGAGACATGTTGGTCCCTGCATGAATTGGTATAAAATCCTGGAGGGGCAGCGAGTAAGAAGTTAACTAGGGGGCTTGGCGTCATCTCTAGGTCACAACGACAAAATGTGAGTCCATTATTTAAAAAAAAAAAGAAAAAAATAACACAAAAAAATCTTTGCAGCATCCGGGAGACCTGCAGGTGAGAGAGCACCAGTGTGATTGGTTTTCAACACAAGCCCATAGCGCCAATATCCCTCTCCAACATTCTCCTAATTTTCACCTCAGCGATGACGATCTTTATCACGGTGGCGATCGTGGTAATAATCATCTGTCCTGTCCTCGTGGTCTCTGTGACGTCGGCTGCTGCCTTCTCGTGACCGGCTGGGAGATCTGTCTCTAGATCGGTGCCTCTTTCTGGGAAGATATAAAAAAGAAATGCTGGGACCAAGATGCATCACCTTACTGTGATCTTCAATTTTATTGTTACAACCTTACTCAATTTTCATCAATGAACAATGTAAGACCCCCATATATCTACACCGTATGCATGGTGCCCATTTCCAATAAGTTGTACTTATATCTGCAGTACCTGGAGCAGGAATTGGCCCGGTCCTGGATGCCATGCAGACAATCTCTAAGAGAGGTGAGTAGAACACGGCAGCGTTCATCATTGGCGACACGAGATTCCTTTATCACTGCAATGGCTGTTTCTAGAGTTTTTATGGAGTTTGAGTATTGACCTTAGTAGAGAAAGAAAAGGAATTAGAGAGAGAAACCGGACAGGTTGTGAGTCAGCCATATCAAGGCAAGGAGTATACGAATGTATCTCTCAGCCATGCCATTTCAAGAATTGAAGGGCATTCCATGTGAACATAAAATATATACTTGTATATAAAAACTAAATTTATTAAATACATTGTCTAACAGAGTATTTTAGTGATATGAGATCCTTCAGCAAGCTTACAGATGGAAACATCACTGTTTTTCCTTGCTTTGGGTGGTCAGTTACAGTACTGTTTGCCATAACAACCCAAATTATTTTCTCAAAAGCAATCAAGCAAGCTCTCTGCCTCCCTTATCTCCGCAGGTCCTGAAAGTACCACAAAATGTTTGAAATTTAGGGAACTTTTGGTTCCTGAAGTGCTGAGGGAGGGGGAGAAATCAGATAGTATGTTTGAATAAAATAAATGCATATAAAACTTGAAGATGTAGTGAAAGAGTGCATGGTCATTTTCATACAACTTCTTATTTATTGTTCTTTCATGGCAAGCAGTGGTGTGGATTACAGCCGAAAACTTGAAAAATAGTGATATCAGCATATGTTATATGTTTGCCAACAAAAATCTCATTCACAATGAGTGCCCTTCATGAATAACATTTAATTTTGCAAACCCATGTTGCGACTGTAACATAAACTGTAAAGTATCGCCATTACCTGACGTAGCTCCAGAAACTGCATTAGAAAGAGCACTCCTAGATATTGCTCTGTTCCTGTTCATTAACTCTTCAAACTCTGCTTCACTAACATTGGACAGAGGGGCTTTTGAATCCCTGTATGAAGAGAAAATATGGGTAGCTTGAGCTAAATAGAAGAAACATGCACAGTGTAGGATAACACAGTTGTGGATAGACAAAACTAATTCAACTATTAAGAGCAGGCATTAAGTTAGGACCATCAAGCAAGCAAAAAAAAATAAAGTTACAATTACATATACGCTGCTTAAAAAAAAAAAAAGCATTAAAAACACCAATGCTGTGAGGATTGCTCTCCGACTCCATCTGATTTTTCCAAACTCATACACCTCTTCTAAACTTTTTTTTAGACTTACCGCACATGAAGATACGGGTTGGGGATCATCTTGAAGGGATCAGGCGGCGGTCCCAGGGCAGAGTTGGGTGGGGGGAAGAAGGCAGGGTTTAAATGCAAGGCAGGAGGAACACCGCCAGGAGGGGGTAAACCTAGTGGTGGCGGCAGTCTGGGAGGAGGGGGCATGAGCTGGGGATAGTGCAAAGGAGGAAGTGGAGGAGCACGGTAGTTAGTGGGCAACCCAGGTGATGGAGGAGGAGGAAGGGACATAGGGGGGCGTGGGATAGACATAAGAGGAATTCGGGAAGGACTTTCCATAAACGGCGGGTGAGAAAAGAATGGCATAAGGGTTTTGGGGGTCTCTGGACGAGGGGACAACAAAGAGGGATCTGTGGGTGTGGTAGAGCCATCTGCAGAGTCCACAGAGCCCTTTGAATTAGCACGTGGGGGGATCTCTGAAAAGAGAAGAAAAAAACATGATCAATTAAGAGAGGGATAAGATCAAAAGAAGATGTGAGGAGTGTATGGTGTTCTGAAATGAGAACTCAGACACCGGTGCACTTTACCTAAGTTGTGCCTTACACGAAAGAGAAACATACTTTAGTATATCAGTCTGAATTTATTCACAAGGGTTTTGGGATAATCCATCCCAAAATACCAGGCAATTTTCCACTGAACATAAGAAACCAAAGACCTCTAGATGCATAATCCTGTTTTCATTGGTCTTATCAGTTAAGTGTGTTTGATCTACCTTTGTATAGCGTGTATAAGGCCTGCTTTTGAATAATCCTAAAACCCATAGTCTCAATGTTTCTAGGGAGATCAGCACTTCACTGGCAAAGCCCAAGACAGATGAAAAGTATGCTCAGGGCCACTTGGTTTGCTATTTCTAGCTGTCTTTCTGGATGAATTCTGAACAATATGTTAAAGAGCATTACTCATTTATCTATGGCACAACTGAGTTGGACTCTGCACAGGTCACAATTATGATGAGGCTATGCTGGTCAGTTTATAATGATGATTGAGATTTGCCAGGTGTCTTACTTTTTCGTGACAGCGCCTCAAAGAAGGACAAGTTCTGGCGGTTTGCTGGTCGCACGTCTAGCTTCACTCCATTTATCTTGGTCTGAGGAAGCAGCTCTAGTAGTTGTTTCATGGAGGCTTCAGAGGAAACTACCACCTCTGCGAACCTGTAAGGTGGACATTATATTAATGGCTGTGCTTTCAACACCAATTCAACAAAGGTCATGTAATACAGATCACTTCATCTCAAAACTTTTAAACCATTATATTTTGTCACAGTTGGATGAATCTTTTACATACAATGACATAATGCAACACATATCTACAATAAGCTTTAAAAAAAAATGACTTGTCACAACATTTAAAAAAAAAAGTAAAATGCACATACATTCTTTAATTTACAAATGATAAGATGCAATTATTATTTATAGTTGGCAGCCATCTTTTCTTGTCCCTGATTTGGAGGGAGCTTTGCATTCAGATAAAATATCCTAACAGTTTCACTGAAAGAGTTTCCACGGTAGAATACAACTACAATAGAATCAAAGAGCAGGGACTTGCAAGCACGCTGGTTGTTAGAAACAATTAAAAATAAATTAAAAAATTACAACTTTGTGAAAACAAAAGCAATGAAAATCAGTTTCTTCTTCAGAGCTTTACATTTGGGATTTGAAAGCCCTGAAACTCATCTCACATTTATTCAATTAGAAGGAATCACTTGCAACAAACGGTTCGCCTTTCCCCAGGGCAAATAAGACTATTTGCATTTTAAATGGACACTGAAATAACTATATGTGATCAGATAACTGGAGGAATAGCATGTGCATTCCTTTTAAAAATGGCTGGTATATTAACAGAGTTATGAGCTTTTGAAATTTGTGGATTTGGGCCTCCGCTGCACCAGTTGGTGGCACCAATTAGGATCTGGTGATCAGGTTGTAGAAATGGTTACACGGCCAACATTTGCTCTGTGTGTTATATATATTATTTTTACTTTCCACAAAGCATGTGGAGGTTTAGTCTAGTATAAGGTGCAGCTAATTGTTGGCCATTCCCTCTCTCTGCGGATGAATGACAATAACTTTTTTAGTGAAGCTAAAAATAATCAGTGTTTCCACCCTTTGATGGTGTCACTTTGGTGTCCCTTTAGTGGTTTACAAAATTATGTCTAATTAAGGAGCCCGCAATAAAGCACAAACATTTCAGACACCACCATTACCTGGATTTGTGAAGCCTGGTCTTAGTATGCATTGCTTTCCAATATTTACCTGTACTTTTTACACTCGCTAAACTACTAATGGTTAACAATTATTTTATTTTTTTATTAACATAGAAGTTTATGGGCAGGTAGAGGCCAGGATCAGCTTTCAATTGATAAATATTGAATGTAAAAAAAGAGCCAGAACATTTCTACTATTTGGATGTAATTCATAAGCTTTGTTTGCTTTGGAGACGTAATCAATCACTGAAATAAAGTTCCTGCTACAAATAAACAGCTTTATTAAATTGTGATTCGGCCAATTGAATTGGGCTCTATATAAGCACAGAGCATATTTTTTTACAGAAGTTTTTAGTGAAGACCTTGCTTTTGGATAGAAGTTCACGAACTAACTTCTGTAAAAAAATATTCTATGTGCTTATATAGAGCCCTAGTCAACTGGCCGAATCGCAATTTAATAAGGCTGAAAGTGTTCATATTATAGTAAAGGATAACTACCCAAGAGTGGTTGAAAAATATTTATGAATAAACAAGGAAAACAGTAAAAATCCAACCAATGGGCTTATAGACTCTTCCAGTTCCATAGTGACATTTCTACCACCTTCCCCCAATGTGTATTGAATGGCTGGATCAGCAATGATGGTAGAGACGCAGAGAAAATGCACTATAGGATGTCTCCTGTAATTGGCTGAAACTCAAACCAGGGGAATCACATATGCAGTGTAGGAGGGTAGGGGACTAAGCTGTCTCTTTGCTTGAAACTGGGGAGTTGTATTTTAATTATGCTCAAGTTTCATTATCTGAGTTTTTCAGAACAATTTCCTACATATTAAACCATAATTGTCTATTGTCTAAAAAAACAACAACAAAAAACAACAATAGTTAGAGACTAAAGACTACAGGGAGAGTCACTTACTGCAATTATGACAAACTGTTTAAAAGGCCACTTAATTCAGCACAATTTAGAGCACACCACTGTAAAGATCTCCTAAAATAATGTTCTAATCCTTTTTCGATCAGAAATTAAAACATTAAATCTATGTTTACAGGAGTCACTGGCATGCCCCCAGATTAACAGCTACAGCTCCCATGCAGTTAGCAGAAGCAAAAAAAAAAAAAAAAAAGGAGTTAATCTTTTACAAATGCATTTGTGCAGAGAATGGAATGCTGGAATCACCTAAATAGGCCAGTTGTGGGTGTTTGTCTGATCTGGGCCTTCACCGCACGGTTCCGGCTTATGGTTATTAATCATGGAACAGTCAGTACACACAGCACAGTGTGTTTGTAAAACCGAATACTATAGATTAGGTGTTATTAGGGTATTTCAAAAAAAATATATATAATTTTAACATACAATCGTGTGATCTTTCACACCATGAAGAGCACTTACAGTGAGGTGAATGACACTTTAAGAGTTATCTCAATGAGAAATACCACTTAAAAGTATGAACAAAACAAAACAATTGGGCAAATCAATGATTTTTGTTTGTTTGTGATTGGTTGAGCCTGACATGGCTGTCTAAACATTTTCTGTAATGTAAGATTAAATGATGTTAATATTTTCAAAAATCTGACTGTGCACATGGAAAATAAGGTTCCAAAACTTGAATTTTCATGCAGAGGCTTCTTTATTGGTCATCAACATGATGGAAGATCTTGGGATGCAGTGCTAGATGCTGAGCACAAGCTTGTACTTAGACAATGCTATTCACCGACTGCCTCACAAGCAGAGCTGATAAACTGCCTGTACAGTGGCATATTATTCTATGTAGTTCTATTTACAAGAGGCTATGTAAAGTAACAGTCTATCAACATAACTGTATCAAGATCTTATTATATTCCACAGTCCCCCTCATTCTTCATTCTGTAATGACAAATGTCTGCGGCCATTAAAGTAAAACTGTACACAATATTTAAAAATGAATGGCTGTATTTATTTAATTTTTTATTTAAAAGAAAAACATTTCAGTTAAGTCAAGTTCTTCAAAGCATAATACTGTACATATAACATGTCAATGGCCCTTTAAGGCATAGGATATATGTCATCAATTGGAAATATAACATTGACACCCTTTCCTCACCCTTTGGACTGGCCATTTGCTCGGTTCTCTGCAAACCTCACTTCCACGGGGTCTCGTACACCCACAGAACGGATTACAGAGAGTAGTTGTTGGTCTGTCGTCCACTGGAGGAGAAAAGAGCAGAAGTAATAATGCAAAATTTGACAGAGATAGGCTGTACACAAATAACACTAAACAACAAAATACTCAGAAGCGATGACCTTAAAGGGCCAAAGCAGATTTTCCAGTTATGGGTTGATAGTTAAATACCAGTGAAAACATGAATATTTCCTGAGCCACAATTTAGTAATTCACAGCTGTTTGCCAATATGAAATGCCATTTTTAATCACTTGCAACTTTAATATATATATCTGTATGTTACTATTCTGCTTTCACGCATTAAACCACTCCAGTAGGTGGGACAGATTCCATGATCGGTGGATCTCCTCTTTGTTTCAGAGCAATTTTGGCAAAACATGGAAAATAATGCATAGGCCACACATCTCTTGGACCCGTCATGCTTGTTGGTGGACATTTTCCTTGGGGCAGAGCCATTCTATAATGGGAGGGCTCCTTGGATCATATAAAGATTCTGCCTTTGGCATGGCCACACCGCAGGGAGAGCTTCCATGGGCTGTAGATTCCTGTATATCTCCAAGGGTCTAGACATAAATATTGTGCTTTCCTTTCCTAACTCACCCACGGGAAATGTCCAACGCATACGGATGCTTTCTTGCGCAAATTGTTGTATGTGTACAGAATAGCTGGGGTTTTGTTATTTGATTTAGGAGAGGATCCTTGTCCAGGAGAAGATGGTTCCAGAAGATTGCTGTTCCCATCATGCGACGTATGAGGTGCGGTCACTGCCAACACATCATCATACAGGTCTACCTGCTCTGCAGCAAATTCAGATTCCTAGAGGAAGAAAGAGGGATCAGTGACAATGTCTTAAGGGCACATATATAATATCTGTGGTGCACAGATACACAAGTCACTCAGTTACTGGAGAGAAAAAGTGGATTTTACTAGGTATGTAACATAGCTGTGTATCTATCAACCTTTATCTACTTTATATTATTAAGAAGTGCCTAAAAGCTCAGTTTTCACTGCCTATAATCAATCTAATAGTCCCTGTTTGGGTCTGCCCTCCGCAGCTTATTTAGATAAAGACTCTGAAGCACAGTGTTTCAAATTGGTAAATTAGTGACCATCTCTCAGCAGCATATTGGAAAATATTGCTGAGAGACAGTCACCAATTGGTATGAGATACAGCAAGTACAGCAGAGTCTGTGTCTTTGTAAGCTGCACAGGGCAGACCCAAGTAGTTCATATTGGTTTGATTGTGGGCAGTGAAAACAGAGGTGATATACATTTAATAAAATAAAGTACATTAAAGAAAATAGATGCACAGATATATTATATGTCTAGTAAAATCCAGAAAACTTCAATACCCCTATAAGGATAGACCAGAAACCTATAGAGACTGTGATGGTAAAGGAAAAAAGAATTCAAAGCTGAAAGAACAGATAATGTCTCTCAGAAATTGTATGTCTTATTCTGTGCCTATAGCAAATTAAACATAATAATTGCAAAGTTACTTATCTCAGTATAGACTGTACGACATAGTAGAGTAGAATGTGCTCAGGCGTCAGTGAAGGGGGTCTCCTTCTTAGTAAAGTAGGGATTGACCAATTTATAATACTTAGGAGCCAGACTATTTTTAGACACAAGGAAAGGGAGATTGTGTGTGTGTGTGTTTATGTGTATGTGTATATATATATATATATATATATATATATATATATATATATATATATATATATATTCACACACATACATACACACACGTTAGGAGCCAACAGTAATATTTTAGGAGCCATCAAGCCCTGTGTGAAGCGATATGATCTAGTAGCCCAGCATGGTGTCACCACTTGGAGATCTATTACACACTGGTCTACCTTATGCCTTTCAAGAAAAAAAAATAAGCCTACCAGCCAATGACAGGAGCAGAGTACATAGAAAAAGTAGGATTATTAGATTAAATCACAGAAACAGTGTCACAAATGACAGATAACTCATGGAATAATTAATCATAGTAATGAGATACACAGGGACTTCAAGGAAAACAGAAAACCATGTAACATAATGAAATGGCATCAGAAAATATAATAAATATTATTTCAAACTTACAAAATAGTCATTTTACTTTAGAAACCTAGATTGATCATACAGATTATCTACTTTCCAATGAAGGTTTCTTCAACTCACCGGTATTTATTTAAATCACCTTGAGGCCTTCTATTTTTATCACATATATAGTTGTGAGCAGGCGAGCCAGCCAGAGCCGTAGCGAGCCGCGGAGGGCCACAGTTGCTGGCATGGAGCGCCGAAGGCGCTTCTCGCCAGCAACTGCGACCCTCGCAAACTTTACGTTGTAACGCAAACAACACAACACACCAACTGCGACCCTCACAAACTTTACCTCGCAACGCAAACAACATACGAGACACGTTAACACTCATTACGACCTCGCAAACATCAAAAAAATCAAAACACAATAAATACACACAGCACATACATAAAAAGATTACCTACAGCAAGAGGGAGCATCCAGGACCTCAAAAAAGCAACTTACACCTTCATTTAACTACAATTAAGAGTTTAGACACTAAAAAATTATCTAAGCGAGAGAAAAAATGGCTGCCGAACAAAACAAAAACGAGGCTACAGCACTCTAAACACGCAAAACACCACAAGAAACACGCAAAACACCACAAGACACCTACGGATATTCCGCTAAGACGCATACCACACATTACCCGCCGACAATGCGGAAGTACACGAGTACGCTAACGGTTTGGTCTCGCGCACGCACAATATTACACTGCACACATTCAGCACGCTTACACAGCAGCTCCACACCACTAATGCTGCAGCAACATCAACACAGATTGCCAGCTCTTCAACACAATGCTTCAAAATAGGTAAAGTATATTCATTTATTAATGTATTATATATTTCATTATTACACACCAAACAGCATTAGCTACCTTACAATTTCATTGCCGTCATTTTTTGACGGGCAATTCTCTAGTTAAAATATAAAAGTGAACATTGCTCATATATACCAGAAATCATGCTTACTATAATAGAAATAAAAAAAGCCAAGTGAAATCCAACGGTGATGCTAAGAAGATGGTGCTGGATATGCTGAAAGGTTACATTCACATTGGCAATTTAAAAAATAAAGATCTCCTTATGGCAAACATGTTTTGTGCTTCCCTTTATCACAGAAGCTAAACACATTTCTCTACTGCAGTTATTTTTTCCAATAGATAAATATGATCCTGCTGTCAGAAGTAGATAATAATACATAAAGCATTGGGAACAACTACATTGTTTGAAGCTAGGCAGAATTGTTATTTTATATAGATTATATATCTAAGTATAAGCATATCATATATGAATTACTGCTAAAGATTCTGCTTGGCTCAGAAGAAAATCTAAATTTTATATATTTCTGTACATTGTTGTGTCCAAGTGTATAGAAGGTATGGGTGGGGTGTGAGACAAGAACGTGAAAGATGCAAGATGGAGGTGATTAACACAGTAGGCTGATGCAACTGGAGGTGGATTTTTTAGAAATTTGGCACAGTATGCAGTTTGTGCGTTAAGGCTGAAGTTTATTATCTTCTTTAAATGCATGTGTTTTTAGTGATATATTGAAAGTGTTTAGGTAATGACAAGTCAAGGCAAGCAGTTGCAGAAAGCAGGTGCAGTTTGCAAAAAATCCTGAAGGTAACAAAAAGGAGGAAAGAAGAAGGTAGAGCGAAGAGCATTGGATTATTTTAAGACAAAGGCAGGTATAAACAGGGGGTGCAATACTACAGGGTATATATATTAGGGTCAATATGTTAAATGTTATTCTGGAGGCTATGGGAAGCCTATGAAGTGACTGACAGAGAGGTGCTGCAGACACTGGGCATGGAGTATGGTAGATGGGTCTAACGGAGGCATTCATTATGGATTGGAGTGGAGACTGACAGTAGATGGGTAGGCCAGCAAGGAAAGAGTTGGGTTACTGTTTTAGTTGTGTCTTGTATAAGATAGTGACATATTATGGTGATATTTTTAGGTGAAGAGGACATGATTTGGTTATTGATTGTTTGTGAGGAATGAAAGCGAGGGCAAGGTAAAAGAGACCATGGGACTGAGAGGTGGGAGTGATTATAGCATTGTCAACAGTAAGAGGTATTTGATGAACAGGAGCTGTAGTGGGGGGGGGGGGGGGGGGGGGGGGAGATTAGGAGCTCAGTCTTTAAAATATAAAGTTTGAGTTGACGGGCAGACATCCAGGAGGATATGCTTGAGAGGCAGTTGGCACTCATGCTATAGGACTGGTCAAAAGTTAGAGGTAATGGAGAAGAAGAGGTGCCAGTGAAGGAGACATTAAATGTTTGCTTTTCTAAATATGAAGTAAACCCATGACAAGGATGCCAAGGGAGTGAAGAATTTGGATAAGAAGAGGGTGTTCAACTATATCAACAGCAGCAGAGAGATTCAGGAGAATTAGTATAGATAAGCGACCCTTTGAATTGGAGGTAAGCAGGTCATTGTTGACCTGTTTAAAAAAAAAAATCATAAGTGCTCTTCATGGTGTGAAAGAGCATAAGACTATATGTTAAAATTAGCTATTTTTTTTCTCTAAATTAACCAAATAACACCTAAAGAAAATCTACGGTCTGTTTACAAACACACTGACCGTTTCATGATGAATAACATGAAGACAAAGATTTATATATTTTTCTCTTTATTCAGGAATGCAGCCACAGTCAGTTAGCCCACACATAAAATATTTAGATGTTTCCAGTATTCCTTCCGCTGAACAGATGATTTTCTGAAGGGTTAACTCTTTCTTTGCTTATGCTCACTACACGCAGCTGCAGGTCTACCTAGGGGCTGCAAACAGATTTTACATTAATCATATCTCAGTAAAAAATGCACGCATGTCAAAAATTGTAAAGTTTTTGAACCTAGTTTTAGGAGATCTTTACAGTGGTGTTCTCCATATTGTACTGAACTAAGTGGCCCTTTAAAACAGACCTTAATTAAACCTATTCTTAAAGATGATGGGAACTGGTGTTTATTGAGATGTTGAATAGATGTGAGAGTTGGGATACATACAGTAGAGAGAAGGGATTGGCTGTGATGGAAAAGGAAAAGGCAATTTAATGTACCAATGGAAATCTGTCATGTCAGTCAAATTAGAGATTACATTTGTGCGGTTCTGAAACACTAACGTTGTGTGGCCGTGTTCATGTGCTCTCCACGCTCTCTCTGCATTACACTCATATACACAATAGCATGCCCACTCAGATCTGGCCAGTACTGCACGTCACAGAGATAGCGCGTCTAAACACTTCACCAAGTGACAGCTTGCTATAGTGTAACAACAAATCAAGAGGAAAAAAAAAATAGATGCAGAATCACAAGTCATTTTTATAATGTGTCAGAAAACTTAAGTCCATCTACAATCCTGTATCTTTAGTTTTAAAGAATGTTATCATCTTCATTCCAGATATTGTCCTCTCCTGTTTGTTCTGAAGTTCCTTTTGAGTATTTCCATTTTCAAGTTTTGGTTAAAGTGATCTTTTTGGGTAAAATGGTGTTGACTTGGGTGCAGTGACTGTCTTCCTTGTTCTTCTCAATAAAATGTTGGCGCAGATTAATTTTTATGTGAAGGTTTTATGAAAATGTTTGTCCAATAAAAAAGGTATCACTATATACTGCAATACTCTAATTATTTATCTGGATTACTGGACACTCACAGTGTTCGGTTCTCGTTGTCCTCAAAAGTAGTCATTTTCGGAACTGGACGGGTCTCTCTAACAAAAATAATGCCTTGGAACTGGACACTTGCTCGGAAGTCGACGTGTTGGACTGAAGAATTTGGCTCAGAACTCGAAGCACTTGCGACATCCCGCCGTTCAGGATGTGGAATAAAGTTCTGTACCGTGGTGTAGATAAGTTAGTGCCTGCAAGGACCCAAAGTGCAGCCTGTGCCTGCTGTAATCCAGCCACTTGAAGCGTCTACACGTTGTGCAGTCACAGATGCTCTTCTGCAGACCACTGTTGTAATGATCGGCTATTTGTGTAACAGTCACCTTCCTGTCAGCTTGAACCAGTCTGGCCATTCTCCCCTGACCTCTCTCATTAACATGGAGTTTTCATCCACACAATCGCTGCTCATTAGGTTTTTTTTCTGTAGAATCTAGAGATTGTTGTGTGTGAAAATACCAGGAGATTTTCTGAGATTCTCAAACCACCCAGTCTGGCACCAATAATCAAAATCACTTCAGTCACATGTCTTCCCCATTCTGATGCTTGGTCTAAACAACATATCTGCAGGATTTTATAAATGGAGTTGCTGCCACACGATTGGATATTTGCATTAACGAGCAAGTGGCCACTGTGTGTGCCAATATCACTATAATAGTTGCGGATCTACGAATGTTGGTGACATCTACGAATGTTGGTGACATTTGCGGTGTTGGTAACGCTTTGCGGCCCTCACGCAGCAAGGGCCAAAACGGCGAGGCGAGCAGTTGACGCACGCGACTGCGAGGCCCGTGGGACTTAGGCAGCAATGAGCATGTAAAATGTCAGAATCACACAACTGGAATCAAGAGCCTTAGGACGAAGCACGTAAAACGCTCGAACCACGCAACTGGAAGGACCACAAAAAAAACAATTATGCCTCAAATTCACTTACACACTCACATACACCACAAGAGGAGAGTCAGGGAGCCTGTGAGTAAAGTTGGAATTTAATTTGAGTCATATTTGCTGTTTTTTCACAATTGAAAATTGCCCAAGCAAGAGAAAAAATGGCGGCCTAAAAAACTTAAACAGGATGAAAGCGAGGCCGAAGGCAGTAACACTCAACCCAAGCCAGTAACACTCATTGCAAGGCTCCTAACCTACACGGGGGGACAGGCTTACAATTTTACTCCTGTCATTTCTGATGGGCATTCCTTATCTGTTTAATCTTTCCCTGACTTCTGCTCCTTCCATTCCCTTCAGATTGTAAGTGGCGAGTTTTCAGTCTTCTAGGATGCTTTGGGAAAAAGCACTTTCTACAAAGATTCTAAGCTCAAAACATGGTCCTCCATTTTTGGAAGGTCATTAATGCTGTATTTTTCCTTGTTTTTATCCCCTGTATTGCGCTACAGAATATGTTGGCGCGTTACAAATAAAAGTTAATGATAAAATAATAAATGGGCAATCTCCTAGTGTGTGTGTGTGTGTATATATATATATATATACTGCTCAGTGCCATTGACATTACATGTAGCTCTTCGTTATCTGTTGCTCTGTATTACCCTCAGTAGTAACACACCAGATAGTTAATCAGATATGGTCAGTATGTCCCATTAGATATATACTTATGCTGTATACGACTCTCTCTCTGTACTACACACATATACACAGCAACATACATAACAAGCAACCAGAGCTGGCTAATAACATGTTTATGTCCCTATACCCCACTGACTGCATGGTACTGGTGATGCTCTCTCTCTATCACATGGGCCTTGGTAATACCAATTATATATTTCTGCTGCTCTGATCCAGCCCGTGTGTGTTTGCAGATAATACCTTCTCTATTCCAGAATATCGCTCTGTAGTATATATATGAACATAATAATGTTGCACAGATAAAATATGATAAATAACTGTTGCGTTGTACTGATATTGTATGTGGCCCCAGGTGATGCTATCATGTTCTGCACATACATACACCAAATAGCATATAACACAGCTATGCTCCACTGATCATGCTCCCTACATATATACAACAACATAACCTGTGTCTGAAACCCAGTAATCCCCATTATATATCACATTTACACAACTCTGTCCCACTGGCCTGTGTGTGTGGTCCCTGGTGATGCTCTCTCCCTGTATATATCTGTCTCCCTCTATATTACACATATACCCAGTAGGACACCATTATATATTAAACATGCGCAGCTCTGCTCCAGTGACGATAGTCTGCATCATCATTTTCCATATAAATATACCTGGTAGCAGCCCTACAAATGTATGCCGCTCTGAATCTTTGAATGAGTGGGGCCCCTGGTCGTGCCCTGTGTGTGGGGCCCCTGGTCGTGGCCTGTGTGTGGGGCCCCTGGTAGTGGCCTGTGTGTGGGGCCCCTGGTAGTGGCCTGTGTGTGGGGCCCCTGGTAGTGGCCTGTGTGTGGGGCCCCTGGTAGTGGCCTGTGTGTGAGGCCCCTGGTAGTGGCCTGTGTGTGAGGCCCCTGGTAGTGGCCTGTGTGTGAGGCCCCTGGTAGTGGCCTGTGTGTGAGGCCCCTGGTAGTGGCCTGTGTGTGAGGCCCCTGGTAGTGGCCTGTGTGTGAGGCCCCTGGTAGTGCCCTGTGTGTGAGGCCCCTGGTAGTGGCCTGTGTGTGAGGCCCCTGGTAGTGGCCTGTGTGTGAGGCCCCTGGTAGTGGCCTGTGTGTGAGGCCCCTGGTAGTGGCCTGTGTGTGGGGCCCCTGGTAGTGGCCTGTGTGTGGGGCCCCAGGTAGTGGCCTGTGTGTGGGGCCCCTGGTAGTGGCCTGTGTGTGGGGCCCCTGGTAGTGGCCTGTGTGTGGGGCCCCTGGTAGTGGCCTGTGTGTGAGGCCCCTGGTAGTGGCCTGTGTGTGAGGCCCCTGGTAGTGGCCTGTGTGTGGGGCCCCTGGTAGTGGCCTGTGTGTGAGGCCCCTGGTAGTGGCCTGTGTGTGAGGCCCCTGGTAGTGGCCTGTGTGTGAGGCCCCTGGTAGTGGCCTGTGTGTGAGGCCCCTGGTAGTGGCCTGTGTGTGAGGCCCCTGGTAGTGGCCTGTGTGTGAGGCCCCTGGTAGTGGCCTGTGTGTGAGGCCCCTGGTAGTGCCCTGTGTGTGAGGCCCCTGGTAGTGCCCTGTGTGTGAGGCCCCTGGTAGTGCCCTGTGTGTGAGGCCCCTGGTAGTGCCCTCCGCGTGCTCTCCTGTCCCTTTCTCCATCACATCCCGTCACTCCCCCTCTGTGATTCCCACCTGTATAAACTCCTCCTCGGCATAGATATCAATGAGATCCGCCCCGTCCGCCATGCCCGGCCCGGGAGCCCCGCGGCTCGGGGTGTGTGTATGAGCTAGACCCGGTTCTCTCTCTCCGTGCTCCGCTTCTCACGCTCTTAGCCCCGGTTCTCCCCAGTTTGCCCCCCACTAGCTGCTCAGGTTCCGTCAGTCCGAGGCTCCCGCGCGCACCGGAACTTCCGGCTTGCGAGAATCTCGTAGTGCACTAACTTCCGGTTCCCGGAGATCACGCCGGAAGTTGGGTGATTGTGGGCTGCTGGTGTTACTCTGAAGGATGTTTGGGGTGACAGCGCTATGGCGGGTCCCGGTGAGAGGGGAGGCTGGGGACTTGTACTTATTATTACTTTTATTCTTACATGTCCTCAAACTGGGTCCGTGAGTTTAGTTTAAAGGAACACGGAACGGAATTTGTTAGTTCATATAAAAGGAAACATGAAAAAATATGTATAACTTGTTTGAAACTAACGGGGATGTGATTATGCAGGACTCATACAGCTGTATTCATGCACATTGGCTGGCAAGGATAAGCACCAAAGACAACTATACAAAAACAACAGTTTATGGACCTTTTCTGTTGGCTTCCCGTGTGGCACTGCCACTGGGTCCCTGGATTTCTTATGCTTTAGTGTTAAGGTTGTGGGGGTTAGGGGTCCTTTCCCTTTTGAAATTCGCCAGCAGTGGCAGCAGCAGTGCCGGCCACCAACCACTAGAGGGCGCTGCTGATTTTCAGTGCCGATACCATAGGGTTAGGTAAACTTGCGTGAAATATCTGCACCATCTAGTGGCCACTTGCCAGCACTGCAGCTGTTGTGGCAAATGTAAAACGGGATAGATCCAGGATAGGTATTAGGGTTTAGGTACTGGCACATTATAAGCTTTACCCTGGGAATAAATTCACTGACCCATCGGCCACGCCACTGGCGAACGGCCGGTACTGAGCACGGGCAGCGAACAGGAAAGATCCAGTTGCAGTACATACATGTCCAGCATACGTTTAAAGATCACATTTAAAATATTGGGGGGGGGGGTTTGTATGACAAATAATCCCTTTAAAATCTTAGGTTTATAGTGTTTTTTCCCAAAGCAGCTTACAAGATTGCAAACTAACAAACAATGTAAGGGTCTGAGATATTCATTTAGCCGTCAGGATGTTTGGGGTGAGCTCCTTCCATGTAGAAGAACGGGATCTATCCCATTTAAAATTCGCCACCAGCTGCAGTGTCAGCAAGCGGCCACAAGGTAGCACTGCAGACATTTTGCAGCGATGCCGATATTTCAGGCAAGTTGTAACCTTAGAAGGTTACCCTCACCCTGCCATCTAGTGGTTGGTCACTGCTGCTGCCACTGCTGGCGAATTTGAAAAGGGAAAGGACCGAAAAATGGATTGTCAATCTCGTACCTCACCAAAAACCCTTCAGATCAATGGTTCCCAAACCTCTCCTCAGGGCTCACCAGGCAGGTCGGGATTCCATGGAGCCTCTAATTTCCTCACACAGTGTTACATTGAAATCCCGACCTGTCTGATATACCCTGAGGAGAGGTTTGGCAACCACAGCTTTAGACTGTAAGGGCCTCATTCAATTGCGATTTGGCCAATTGAATAGGGGTCTAAATAAGCACATAACATATTTTTTTAAATACGTTTTTAGTTAGTGAAAACGTTGCTTTTGGATACATTTTTACTAACTAAAAACTTATTTAAAAAAAATATGTTATGTGCTTATTTATACCCCTATTCAATTGGCCAAATTGCAATTGAATGAGGGCCTAAGTTTGCAAGTTTTCAATCTTTTTTGGTGCTTTAGGGAAAGTACTATATACATTTCATTTTCAGATCAATGACAGGGCCTTCATTTTTTGCAATGTGTTAAAATAGTTTTTGCCTTGTACTTAACCCCTCTATAGCACTATAGAATATGTTGAAGCATCACATATAATAGTTGTGGATATACGGGCCGTAGGTTACGCTTTACAAGCCTCGCAAAGCGAGACAAGCCGGAGACGCCTGCGGCACCCGGGACAGGCTGCAATGAGCGCCAAAGGTGCTCATTGCACAGGCGAGCAGCTCAGGCACGCTGGACTTGGGCTGCAATGAGCGCCAAAGGCACTCATTGTACTGCAAGCCTCACAGGACTTATGAAGCACGCAGGACTGACAACCCTTAGGACTGAAACCCCTACATACACTGTGCGTCTCGCAAAAATCAGACTTTATTGGCCGAACCGCGGAAATGGAAAGACCTAAAAAACAAATATACCTCACATTCACTTACACTCTCACATAAAGCACAGGGGAGAGCCAGGGAGCCTGTGAGTCAGGTTGCAAATTAATTTGAGGAATATTTATAGTTTTTTCACGATCAAATATCGCCTAAGTGAGAAAAAAATGGCTGACTAACCGAGGCCGAAGGATGTAAAACTAACCCTAAGCACTAAGCAGTAACACTTAACGAAAGCCACTAACATTTAGCACAACGTAGTAACATTTAATCCAACCCAGTAACACTTTAACCCAAGTCACTAACACAACCAAACACAGTAACACTTAAGCGCGAGGCCTATAAACTACACAGGGGGAGAGGCTTGCAATGAGCGCTGAAGGTGATCATTGCAATGCAGGAAAGTTGTGACTTGCCATGTGTGGCAAACAGCATTGCCAGGCGTAAAATTTTACTCCCGACATTTTTGACGGGCAATTTCCTAGTCACTAATAAAGGATAATAATGAAATAATAACCGTAGGGTTCATATCTGCCATCAAAATCTCTGATAGTATTTTATTAAGCCTGGTTCTCTTGGTTATACAGAAACGTGGGTGGGATGCAGTTTTCAGGGGTCCTGCAGATGACAATCTAAAACTGCTGGGTCACATGCCGCGGTCATAATTCATACGTATTATTAGATAATGTAGGGCTTTCTGAGTCAGATGTGATAAAAACACAAGTGATCACAGTTAATATTCGCCTTCTCTTGTACTCTTTAGAGGTCTATTCTCTGTTTTCAACTTGCACGACGAGCACAAGGGTCACAATCTACTTGGACTTCGGGAACAGATAACACAGACATACAGTTGCCGGCCTGGAAAGAACGTCTGAATGAGACACAGGAAATCAAGAGAGCAAGATTGGTGTATGAGAGCAGAAAGAGAGGAATGCTGGAGAACTGTATACTGCTCAGGTAACTAACTACTCCACCACAGGGTCATTGTTATGTATCATTTATATGACATCAATACGATCTGCAACATTATATGTGGAGCCCAGTATATAGTGTAGGGTAATACAATGTTACTAGGCAAGGGTAGACTGTAGTGTCAATACATATTATTATTATGTGGTATGTAGAAAACCACTTAGAGTCATTTGAACTGTAAGAAAATCCAATATAGTACTACAGGAAATCAAGAGAAACTGTTAACTTGAAAATATGATCATGAGGCTCAAGCTTAAATATTTTGTCCATATCACGAGAAGACCTGATGCTGGAAAAGATTGAAGGCACACAAAGCAGGGGGCAACATAGGGGGCGATAGATAGATGGATAGATGCAGTGAGCTTGAAGCAGCAGCTGATAGTGTGACTGCTGTCCATAAGTTCACAGAGAATCCGACACGACTGAACAACTACACAGCAAAATCTATAAGTGTTTTCACTGAGACTACAATTATTTTATCTTGATTTTATGTGTTACTCCTCTATCCTATCTCAGAGGTAAGCAACCTTTCAGAAGCAGGGTACCAATTTTTAATTTACTAAACTATATTTTAGGTAGTATCTGATGTTAATGTTTAGAAAATATGTTTATATATATATATATATATATATATATATATATATATATATATATATATATATATATAAATATATAATTACACACACACATATTTTTACCAGCCGGGCAGCATGAAGGAGTAACCGGGTGGGTATATAATTCTACAATATGTGTTTGTTTGTTATTTTCTTCTCAACCCAGACAGCACTTCAAATAAGTTAGGTGGAGAGCCCTCCTCCTAAATTTGGCTCGTGAGAACACTATCACTGTGTATGTGTGTATACATATACAGTCAGGTCCATAAATAATTCTAATCTTTTTGGCTCTATACACCACCACAATGAATTTGAAATGAAATGAACAAGATGTGCTTTAACTGCAGCCTTTCAGCTTTAATTTGAGGGTATTTACATCCAAATCAGGTGAACGGTGTAGGAATTACAACAGTTTGTATATGTGCCTCCCACTTTTTAAGGGACCAAAAGTAATGGGACAGATTAACAGTCATAAAACAAACTTTCACTTTTTAATACTTGGTTGCAAATCCTTTGCAGTCAATTACAGCTGAAGTCTGGAACGCATAGACATCACCAGACGCTGGGTTTCATCCCTGGTGATGCTCCGCCAGACCTCTATTGCAACTGTCTTTAGTCCCTGCTTGTTCTTGGGGCATTTTCCCTTCAGTTTTGTCTTCAGCAAGTGAAATGCATGCTCAATCGGATTCAGATCAGGTGATTGACTTGGCCATTGCATAACATTCCACTTCTTTCCCTTAAAAAACTCTTTGGTTGCTTTTGCAGTATGCTTCGGGTCATTGTCCATCTGCACTGTGAAGCGCCGTCCAATGAGTTCTGAAGCATTTGGCTGAATATGAGCAGATAATATTGCCCGAAACACTTCAGAATTCATCCTGCTGCTTTTGTCAGCAGTCACATCATCAATAAATACAACAGAACCAGTTCCATTGGCAGCCATACATGCCCACGCCATGACACTACCACCACCATGCTTCACTGATGAGGTGGTATGCTTTGGATCATGAGCAGTTCCTTTCCGTCTCCATACTCTTCTCTTCCCATCACTCTGGTATAAGTTGATCTTGGTCTCATCTGTCCATAGGATGTTGTTCCAGAACTGTGAAGGCTTTTTTAGGTGTTGTTTGGAAAACTCTAATCTGGCCTTCCTGTTTTTGAGGCTCACCAATGGTTTACATCTTGTGGTGAACCCTCTGTATTTACTCTGGTGAAGTCTTCTCTTGATTTTTGACTTTGACACACATACACCTACCTCCTGGAGAGTGTTCTTGATCTGGCCAACTGGGGTGTTTTCTTCACCAGGTAAATAATTCTTCGGTCATCCACCACAGTTGTTTTCCGTGGTCTTCCGGGTCTTTTGGTGTTGCTGAGCTCACCCGTGCGTTCTTTCTTTGTAAGGATGTTCCAAACAGTTGATTTGGCCACACCTAATGTTTTTGCTATCTCTCTGATGGGTTTGTTTTGTTTTTTTCAGCCTAATGATGGCTTGCTTCACTGATAGTGACAGCTCTTTGGATCTCATATTGAGAGTTAACAGCAACAAATGCAAATAGCACACTTGAAATGAACACTGGAGCTTGTATCTGCTCTTTGTAAATGGGATAATGAGGGAATAACACACACCTGGCCATGGAACAGCTGAGCAGCCAATTGTCCTATTACTTTTGGTCCCTTAAAAAGTGGGAGGCACATATACAAACTGTTGTAATTCCTACACCGTTCACCTGATTTGGATGTAAATAGCCTCAAATTAAAGCTGAAAGTTGCAGTTAAAGCAAATCTTGTTAGTTTAATTTCAAATCCATTGTGGTGGTGTATAGAGCCAAAAAGTTTAGAATTGTGTCGATGTCCCAATATTTATGGACCTGACTGTATATCATATATATATATAGTTGCCGCAGCCTGCATTGAGCAGCAAAGTAGAAGGGGGGAGAGGCCGAAGGGCCTATTGCGGGCCAACAAGGTAGCGGGGGGGGGACAGGCAAGGGCCACAATGGGCGCAGGGGGAGAGGCAGGGAACCTGTAAGTGAGGTTGCAAGCTAATTTGCTATTCAATTGGCTTTTGGCGGCCTCCGAACGGCTTCCGAGTTACAGGCTTGAAAAAAAATGGCGGTGGTTAAACTCACAACTTTTTTTTTTTAAGGCTGGAAATCGGAAGCCCTTTGCGGGCTTGGGGAAATTGATCGATTTCCCCAAGCCCGCAAATGTTTTTACACCCGTAAATGGCAAAAGGAGCACAGGGAAGGGAGAGGGGGAGAAAAGGCACAGGGGAGGGTGGAAGAGACACAGGGGAGGGTGGAAGAGACACAGGGGAGGGGCGAAGAGACACAGGGGAGGGGCGAAGAGACACAGGGGAGGGGCGAAGACACAGGGGAGGGGCGAAGAGACACAGGGGAGGGGCGAAGAGACACAGGGAGGGGCGAAGAGACACAGGGAGGGGCGAAGAGACACAGGGAGGGGCGAAGAGACACAGGGAGGGGCGAAGAGACACAGGGAGGGGCGAAGAGACACAGGGAGGGGCGAAGAGACACAGGGAGGGGCGAAGAGACACAGGGAGGGGCGAAGAGACACAGGGAGGGGCGAAGAGACACAGGGTGGGGCGAAGAGACACAGGGTGGGGCGAAGAGACACAGGGGAGGGGGGAAGAGACACAGGGGAGGGGGGAAGAGACACAGGGGAGGGGGGAAGAGACACAGGGGAGGGGGGAAGAGACAAGGGGGAGGGAGTGGGGCGGAAGAGACACGGGGAGGGGCGAAGAGACACAGGGAGGGGCGAAGAGACACAGGGAGGGGCGAAGAGACACAGGGAGGGGCGAAGAGACACAGGGAGGGGCGAAGAGACACAGGGGAGGGGGGGAAAAGACACGGGGGAGGGAGTGGGGCGGAAGAGACACGGGGAGGGGCGAAGAGACACGGGGAGGGGCGAAGAGACACGGGGAGGGGCGAAGAGACACGGGGAGGGGCGAAGAGACACGGGGAGGGGCGAAGAGACACAGGGGAGGGGGGAAGAGACAAGGGGGAGGGAGTGGGGCGGAAGAGACACGGGGAGGGGCGAAGAGACACAGGGGAGGGGGAAGAGGCAAGGGGCGGGAGTGGGGGGGTAGAGGCACGGGGAGGGAGTGGAGGGGGGGTAGGGGCACGGGGAGGGAGTTGTTGGGCAGAGAGACACGGGGAAGGGAGTGGGGGGGGCAGAGAGACACGGGGGAGGGAATGGGGGGGGGGCTGAGCGACACGGGGGAGGGAATGGGGGGGGGGCTGAGCGACACGGGGGAGGGAATGGGGGGGGGCTGAGCGACACAGGGAGGGGGAAGAGACACATGGTTGAGAAATAGGGGAATAGGGGAAGAGACACAGGGGAGGGAGGGGGCAAAAAAAACACAGGAGGGGCAAAGAGAAACGTGAGGGAGTAGGGAAAGAGACACAGGGCAGGGGCAGAGACACAGGAGGGGGGACACCGGTGGGGGGAAGAGACACAGGGGAAGGAGAGGGGGAAGAGACACAGGGGTGAGAAATGGGGGAGAGGGGGGAAAAGAGACATGGGAGGGAGTGGGGGAAAGAGACACAGGGGTGAGGGGGGGGGAGAGACAAGGCAGGGAGTGCAGCACAAAGAGACACAGGGAAGGGAGAGGGGGGAAAGAGACAAACAACAGATAGTACATAAACAGACAGAAAACGCAATGTATAACACTATAGCATGCTGTCATTTTTAATGGGCAAGTCACTAGTATATATAAATGCTTAATGCCCTTAATTAAAGTGAGAATCAAAAGAAAATCTTACATTTTAAACTGATGCTTGCCCTTGTGATTCCTTATTGTGGTTTTCAAAATACAGCACACATTTGGATATTTTAAATTGCGCACAAAATTCTGACATGCCCCCTCATCCAATCACATGGACTTACCAATAGTATATTCCTATCTTAACAAGTTACTCAAATTATATTTTAAGTAACCTGCACATTTTCAAATGAACCTTATCTCATCCAGTCAATATAATCTTCAAAACATATAATCCTTCACAGCAATCTTTTAACAATATTAGCAGCTCTATAAGCCATTGACATGTTTGAGAAAAACTGAATTTTGGAAGACTCTATTTAAGAGTACAGAAATCCATTATGTGTTTGCTACATCATTCTCGAGAGCTGGATGAAGGGGGTTGTTTGTATAGGGAGGGGTGGACGAGGAGGAAAAGGCAGAAAAGTCCCAAACCATTGTTTGATCACTGGATAAGATTGAAATGGACACCACACCCTCGCTGGCCCAGAAGCAGACACTGTGCATCATTCAATGCCACCATAGCTCTCCATAAATGTAAACGCCCCTCTCACACACACAACTTCTACCATGGATCCCTCCGGGGTTCTGCAGAAGCATCACAATTTATTTTTTATAATTAAAAACTAGCTGTATTCCTTTTTGCTGCCTAATTATACCTTCAGGTTTCAAACATATATTTGTTTTTTTTATTGTGCAGTGGTCCTTTAAATGTTGTCTCTTGCACTCTTACCCACTCAGATGAAGTGACACTTTCTCCTGCCTTTCCTCAGCTTGTTTGCCAAAAATTACCTAAGCACCATGACTGACGGACAGCTGGCACAATATGATCGACTAATCAATAAGCCGAGCAATGACTGGGACATCTATTACTGGGCTACAGGTAAAGCTGCGTCCTCTCTATATCATCTCTCTACACTATGCCATTTACCCCTTCTCATTATCATGGTATTATTCCCCACTCACCATGTATTCTTCATACATCTCTTTCAGGGGCCCAGGAACCTCCAGAAGAATTTAATAATGAGGTGATGGATCTGCTGAAAGAGTTTGCCAAAAATCGAGGGATGGAGCAGCGCCTGCGGCAGCCAGACTTGGAGTACCTATTTAAAGATGCTCAGTAACACAGGGCATGAATATTTATAAAATATTCACTGCCCTGTCTGTGTACATGTATCACTATACAGTTACTGAAGTCTGCCTTTATAATTATAAACCATTAAAACCATCAAATTTGAATTTATGTATATAAGAGTATTAGTGATCTGATTTCACTGTTCCAATATAAAATGTGACAAATGCACAATTCTGATGGGTTTATTGGGTGAATAACAATGATAAATAGCACTAAGTCCAATGGTGCCACTCTAAGCAAAATCAAAATGTGAGAAAATATTTCAATGCATTAAGTAGCACTGATAAACAAGCAGTCCAATAAAATACCCTGAGGTACAACATGAAGTGTTTTATTACTGTAGCAAGATCTTAAAGGGATAAGGATAGTTTCTGGATTTTACTAGTTATATAATATACCTGTGTAACTATTGAATTTTTTGTGTACTTTATTTTATTAGGAATAATCCCTGTGGGTCTGCCCACTGCAGCGTATGCAGACACAAACTCAGAAGGGCTGCATGTTCAGTATAGTGTCCTAGCCTATCAGGGACCATGATTCAGCAGCATGTTGCAAAGAGATGATCACTGATTGGTTAGTAGGAGACCCAATAGCAGGGTATATGTCTTTGTGAGCTGTAGAGGGCTGACTAATATATTTATGTTAGATAGTAAAAGCGGAGCAATGTACATAAAAGAAAATGGATACACACGGATATTATATACTTATTAAAATCCCTTCCATATCCCTTTATTTATTTGTCCTTATTCATTAAGTATGCTTATAATAAAAGAACATTAGCTTTATATAATACTATTCACTTAAAGGTGATTCTATTTTAAAGAATGCTGTTAGAAGGGAGGTACCATAATTGGTTAACACAGGAAGGAATCCAAAAGCGGTTGGAAGAATAAATGTTAATAAAGCTCCAGGTCCTGATGGAATACATCCAAGGGTACTTAGGGAACTGGGCTCTATAATCGCCAAACCATTATATATAATTTTTCAAGATTGATTTAACACAGGGTCTCTACCAGATGACTGGAAAAAAGCAGAGGTGATACCTATATTTAAGAAAGGAGCAAGAGCAAATATGGGGAATTATAGACTTCTGAGCGTAACTTCTCACTTTTCTAGTGGGAAAGCTTTTAGAAGTGTTAATATGGGATAATGTACAAGAACATGTCTATTTGAATAGGATTATATATAGGATTCATCATGGATTTATGAGGGATAGGTCATGTCAAACAAATCTAGTTCGTTTCTATGAGGAGGTTAGTAGGAACTTGGATCAAGGCAACAAAGTGGATGTAGTCTTTTTGGATTTTGCAAGGCTTTTGATACAAAAGGCTTTTGATACAGTGCCACGTGGAAGACTATTGAGCAAACTAAGGGATTCAGGAATTGCAGTAAATATCTGCTCATGGATTGAGAGCTGGCTAAAAGACAAGAAACAAAGGGTTAATGTAAATGCAACATACTCCGATTGGACTAATGAGGTAAGTGGGGTTCCTCAGGGTTCAGTATTAGGTCCTCTCCTTTTTAACATATTTATTAATGACTTAGAAGTAGGATTGGAAAGTAGTGTCTCAATTTTTGCTGATGACACTAAGTTGTGCAAGGTAATTAAATCAGATAATGATGTACTTTCCCTCCAAAGGGATTTGCATAAATTAAAGGGATGGGCGACTAAATGGCAGATGTTATTTAATACAAATAAATGTAAAGTTATGCATCTGGGAAGGAAAAATAGCCATGCTATTTATAACCTAAATGGAGCAAATCTAGGGGTATCAGATATTGAAAGAGATTTGGGAGTGCTTGTGGACAACCGCCTAGGTAACAGGGCTCAATGCCAAGCAGCAGCTGCAAATGGAAATAAAATATTAGCATGTATTAAGAAGGGTATAAAAGCCAGGGAAGCAAATATAATTCTGCCACTATACAAATCCCTAGTACTCCCTCATTTCGAATATGGAGTACAATTTTTGGCACCACTACATAAAAAGGATATTTTAGAGCTAGAAAAAGTACAGAGAAGGGCAACAAAACTAATAAGGGGAATGGAGGGGCTAAGTTATGAAGAAAGACTAACCAAATTAAACTTATTTTATCTTGAAAAAAGGCCTCCAAGAGGAGATATATTATTTTTCTTTTTTTTTTTTTGGTAATGTTCTTTTGGTTTATTAAGCAAATGCACTGGTGGGTGTAAAGGAATGTAATTGGCTGAGAGCACAGACAAGAAAAAAAGGCAGAGGGCACTGTCTTAAACTAGAATTTTAATCTATCAGCTTAATCAAAGTATGTTTTAAAATAATACCACCAATAAAAAAAAAACAATGCACCCTAATCATATAACTTCAACATATATCATTTAATTCTTCTGTTTCACCTTTGTCTATAAAAATACATTATTAAATGGCTTAACATTTATAATGGTTTCTATCATATCTCCATCCCTCCTCTGTCCAGATTTATTTATTTTCTGTGGCCAGACCCCTGTCCACCATCTGTTTGTGACTACTTGCCTTGTAGTGTCACTCCGTAGTGTACTCTTATCTATTTTGCCTGGGTAGTGACAGCTCCTCCTATTACATTTCTTTGATGTCAAAGTATAAAAAGGTGCTGTGAATAATGTATAGTTTGTTTGATATTTATAAAGTGTGTGTTTGCATCGTTCAGTCATGCCCGACTCTCCGTGACCGCATTGGACTGCAACAAACCATGCTGATCCACTTGATATTCATGGCAGAGATACTGATGTGGGTTGCCAGTTCCTTCGCCAGTAAGCCACAGCACACAGTTCCTGCTATTCCTAGGTGGTCTCTCGTCCAAGTACTGATCAGGCCCAGCCCTGTTTGGCTTTAGTGTGGTGCGATCTCTTGGTTCCCTGACTAGTATCAAACCCAGGTCACAGCAGTGAAAGCACCGAATCCAAACCACTGGACCACCAGGGAACCCATTTATAAAGTAGATAGATTTTAATATTGTGTTATCTAAAGAATTTGCAAGGTATCATCTCCAATACATTTGTTGTTTATGGTGTTTTTTTTCAATAAGAAAATAACACAGAAAAGCATAAGCAAAATGTTATTTATTAATTAACTTAAATAACTTTATTGTTTTAAAACTGTATCATCAATCATGACCTGCCTGGGATTTCCTGAGGAATTACAGCTATAAAGTTTTGGAGAAGTTACAGGTCTCTAATGAATTAATTTTCTAGTTCTAGACATTCTAGTAGATAAAGTGGATATAAAAAGTCTACACACCCCTGTTAATATTTCAGGTTTCTGTGCTGTAAAAAAATGAGACAAAGATAAATCATTTCAGAACTTTTTCCACCTTTAATGTGACCTATAAACTGTACAACTCAATTGAAAAACAAACTGAAATCTTTTAGGTGGAGGGAAATTTTTTTTTTATCTGGTTACATAAGTCTGCACACCCTCTTATAACTGGGGATGTAGCTGTGTTCAGAATTAGGCAATCACATTCCAAATCGTGTTAAATAGGAGTCAGCATACACCGACCATCATTTAAAGTGCCTCTGTTTAACCCCAAATAAAGTTCAGCTGCTCTAGTTGGTCTTTCCTGAAATGTTCTTAATCTCTGAAGAGGGCTGTGCACAGGAGATGCCCTCGCAATCTGGAGTGTTTTTGCAAAGAAGAGTGGTCAAATCTTCCCAAGTCAAAATGTGCCATGCTGATAGACTCATACCCAAAAAGACTGAGTGCTGTAATAAAATCAAAAGGTGCTTCAACAAAGTATTAGTTTAAGGGTGTTCAGACTTATGCAACCATATTATTTTATTTTTATATTTTTTCTTCCCTCTACCTAAAAGATTTCAGTTTGTTTTTCAATTGAGTTGTACAGTTTATAGGTCACATTAAAGGTGGAAAAAGTTCTGAAATGTTTTATCTTTGTCTAATTTTTTTACAGCACAGAAACCTGCCCAGATGACCATGCCCACTGTCCCATCTCCTGTCTGCGCCCTCTCCTGTCTCTGTCTCCACTCCTGTGTGTCCCCCTGTATTTTAACAGGGGTGTGTAGACTTTTTATATCCACTGTATTTTTGAAAAGAGTGTTTTGCACACCATATTATATCTTACTAGCGAATTGCCCGTCAAAAATGACGGTCATAAAATTGTAAGGCAGGTAATGCTGTTTGCCACACGATGTACGGCTTTTGGTCCTCTGAGTACCTTCGGCGCTCATTGTGAGCCTTTCCCCTCGTTTAGTTTTGCTTTTGTGAGCACCTTCGGCACTCATTGCAATTCCTGTGCTGAGCGTCTTGGGCGCTCATTGCGAGCCTCTCCCCTGGTGTACTTTTGCTTCTCTGAGCACCCTCACTGCTCATTGTGAGCCCTGCATTGAGCACTCAATGTGAGCCTGTCCCCTGCTATTATTATTATTATTTTTTTTTTTATATATATATTTTGTTAATAATAATTAATTAATAAATTAATATACTTTACCTATTTCTAATTAATATAGCCAGCAATCAATATCCTAAAGAGCTAACAATCTGTTTTGATTTTCCTGCAGCATACAATATCCATTTGGACTGTTGCTGACCTGAGGTGTAAGTGTCAGCAATGTGGCAAGTGTGCAGTGTAAATAGGCTGCGTGCGCGAGGCCAAAGCGTTTATTTAGTTGGGTAAAGTGCTATTTTAGAATAGTAATGTTATTAGTTGCAAGTTAGTTTTGTAAAATGACGGCGATTGTGTAAGCGTTACACGTCTCTCAAGCATTTTCCGTCCTTCCTACTAGTGTATTTTGTACCTTGTATGTTCCTGGGTAAAAGATGTATGTGTGTGCCTGGCGGTGTTTTCTGTGTTTAGGGGTCGTTTAGCCTCGTTTTTGTAATTTTCGGCCACCTTTTTTTTTTTTTTGTCGCTTAGGCGATTTTCGAGTGCCGAAATTCGGTTTAAATTTGCGTGCAACCTCACTCCCAGACATCCCTGCTGTGTGTGTGGTTTTGGTGTTTTTTGATGTGCGCAGTTTGGCCTTTAAGTTCGGTTTGTACTTCCTTAGCAAAGTGTTACGGGCCATCATTTTTCTACTCAATTTTTTCAAACTGCTACAGGTCTTGCACTGTGAATTGTATAATTGAGCTTTCTGTTGATCAGGTCGTAGGGATAAGCCCCTATGGCGCTCATCTCCACCAGCGCAGTGAGCGCCTTCGGTGCTCACTGCCTAAGTCGTGCGGGGTCGTAGGGATGAGCGCCTACGTAGCTCATCTCCATCAGCGCAATGAGCGCCTTTACCATATACCATTAAAGAAATAGAAAAGGTATGTATAAAGGGCACTCATATAGCATGTGTTATTATTAGCAACTTAAAATGTAACCTTTATTAACGGTGTCATAAGTTATGTTCAATCGTCTGTGCTGTCTCTCTCTGCTGACTCTGTGCGCCCTCCATCTATCTGTGCACCCTCTCTTTCTCTCTCCCTTTCTCTGTGCGCCCCCCTCTCTCTGTGTGTGCTCTCTTTCTCTCTCTGTGTCCTGTCTCTGTGTGCTCTCTGTCTCTCCCTCCCCTCTCTCCCACCCTCCCTCTCTATCCCCCCTCTTCCCTGCCTCTCTCTCCCCTTTCTTCCATCTCTCTGCCTCCCTCTCCCTTTCTCCCTCTCCCTCTCTTTCTCTCCCTCTCTCTTCTTCCCATTCTATCTCTCTCACTCCCTTCCTTTCTTTCTCTTCCTCTCTCCCTCGCCCTCCCTCTCTCTGTCCCTTTCTTTCTCTCCCACCCTCTCTCTCTCCCTCCTCCTCTCTCTTCTCTCTGTCTCTTCCTCTCGTTCTATCTCACCCTCCCTTTTTCTCTATCACTCCCTTTCTCTCTCTCCCCTCCCTTTTCTCTCCCCCCCTCCCTTTTCTCTCCCCCCCTCCCTTTTCTCTCTCCCCCTCACTTGTCTTTCTCCCTCCCTTTCTTTCTTTCTCTCTCCCTCCCTTTCTTTCTCTCTCCCTCCCTTTCTTTCTCTCTCTCCCCTCCCTCTCCCCCCTCCCTTTTCTCTCTCCCCCTCACTTGTCTCTCTCCCTCCCTTTCTTTCTCTCTCCCTCCCTTTATTTCTCTCTCCCTCTCTTTCTCTCCCTCCCTCCCTCTCTTTCTCTCCCTCCCTCTCTATCTCCCACCTTCCCTCTCTCTCCCTCCCCTTCTTCCCTCTCTCTGCCTCCCTCTCTCTCTCTCTCTCTCCCTCCCTTTCTCTTACTCTCTTTCTCTCTCTCTCCCTTTCTTTCTCTCCCTCCCTTTCTTTCTCTCCCTCCCTCCCTTTATCTCCCTCCCTCTCTCTCCCCATCCCTTTTCTCTCTCTGTCCCTCCCTTTCTCTCTCCCTCCCTTTCTCTCTCTTTTCCTTCCTTACTCTCTCCCTCCCTTTCTCTCTCTTTTCCTTCCTTACTCTCTCTCCCTCCCTTTCTCTCTCTCTCCCTCTCTTTCTCTCTCTCTCCCTCCCTTTCTCTCTCCCCCCGCCTCACAGAATTCTCCCGCACTGCCACCAATGAGGATGTGAGTACCGCCTGCGCACAGCGAATCCCATCTGCTATTATAGGGGATCCCTGTTTAGCATAGATAACGGGTTGGTGCCCCATGCATGAAACTCAAACATGCTTAAAGGTATAGGGAAGATTCTCTGTCTTTAATAGTTATGTAAACTACATACTGTAAGTGTTGTTTGCATATCTAAAAATCTATTTAATTACCAAGTACCGTACATAAAAGCTCCTTTTTTCCTTACTCAAACAGTTCCTGCAATGGTCTGCCCCCACAGCTCATGCATACAATGTTTCTATGAGACGTACTAGCCACTTACAGACTTTCTCGACAGCATTTTTTTTTAACTACTACAGAGAGACAATCTGTATCTTTTATAGAAACATTTTCATGAGCTGTGGGGGCAGACCTTTGCAGGGACTGTTTGAAAAGTTTGAGTGAAAAACGGAGCTTTTATACATTTGTTAATAAAATGAGGTTTAGTTATGCAAACAAAGTTTATATTAATACTAGCGAATTCCCTGTCAAAAAAGGACGGTAATAGAATTGTAAGTCAAGGAATGGTGTTTGGCACACAAATTGATTTATTTTTTTCGCTGATTGCAAGCCTCTCGGTGAGCGTCTTTGGCGCTCATCGTGTGGCTGGCAATGAGTGCCTTTGCCGTTTATTTCGATCGTGTATTGTGGTGTTTTTTAAAGTGTTGTATTTCTGTATCTTTTAATGATAATTAGTTACTAAATAAATGAAATCATAAATTAATATACTTTACCTATTTGTAATTAATATATGCAGGAAGCATTGTGCTGAAGAGCTAACAATCTGTTTTGATTTTCCTGCAGCATCCAATGTAGATTTGCACTCTTGTGGAGCTGATGTGGAAGTGTCAGCAATGTGTGCAGTGTGTAGTGTAAATAGGCTGCGTGCGCGAGGGGAAGCCGTTAGTGTAGCTGTGTAGTTCTGCATTGTGTGATGATTTAGCGTCCTTGGTAATAGTGTATGTTGTAGCCCGAACAGCTTTTTGTAAAAGTCGTATGTGCTTGGTGGTGTTTTGTGGCTTTAGGGGTCGTGTAGCCTTGTTTTTGTTTTTTTCGGCGGCCATTTTTTTGTCTCGCCTAGGGGATGTTCGACTGTCTAATCTGAAAATTGTAGTTAAATTGAAGTGTAAGATGAATTGCAGACGTCCTGGGTGTCCCCCCTTGCTGTGTGTGATGTTTTTATTATATTTTTGTGTGTATTTAGTGTTGTTTTCGTGTTTTATGGTGTGCGCAGTTCGGCCGTTAAGTTCATATTTTTTTGCGGCTCGTATTTTGTTTTATGCAAGTGTCGGTTTCCTTTTGTAAGTGTTATGGGCCGTATTTTTTTTCCTGAATTTTTTTCAAATGCTACGGGTCTCGCAGTGTGAATTGTGTATTTTGAGGGTTGTGTTCATGTATAGTCCCGCTGGTCGTAGGTATGATGTAAAGTGTTGCGGGGTCGTAGGGATGAGCGCCTATGGTACTCATCTCCACCAGCGCAGGGAGCGCGAGGTCCGCGGTTGCGGCCACAACCGCAGTTTCCCCGTTGCGTTAGCAACGAATTTTGCCAAACCCGGCTGCTGACAACTATATATGTGATTTAAAACAGGGAAACTTCAATATACCGTTAAAGAAAATAGAAAAGGTTTGTATAAAGGGCACTCATATAGCATGTGTTATTATTGGCACCTTAAAATGTAACCTTTATTAATGAAAATATAAAAAATAATATAAATAATACATTAAAATTATTGTGTGGTAAATTAAAAAAATATATAAATATGTACCATAAATAAGCAAATAGTTTGTTGTCGATGAATATGAAAATAATTCACTATCTGAGAAAAAATGGTATTTTACAATATCAAAAATATAATATTAATTTCCAGATATCTCAAGGAGTTTAAGCTAAGTTTTGAGTCACCGTAGTCAGCTTTGGGTTGTGGAAGCGGTGTGAGCGAAGCCGATGTCGGGAGACCCGTCACCAACACCGGTATCATTCCCACCATAAACAACCACAATGAGAGATATTTTAAAACTAGTCGTTTGCCCGTCATAAATGACGGTATAATATATCATGTCTTTCCCTCCTCCCACACCATCTCCCTCCCCTATGTCTCTTCCCCCCTGTGTCTCTTCCCCCCCTCCTCCCCTGTGTCTCTTCCCCCTCCTTCCCCTGTGTCTCTTCCCTTTCTATCCTGTGTCTCTTTCCTCCATTCCACCCCTGCGACTCTTTCCCCCCACCCTCAACCTCTGCTGTGTCTCTTCTCTCCTCTCCCTCCCCAATGTATCTTCCATCCCTCTGTCTCTTTCTCCCCTCCCTCCCCTGTGTCTCTTACCCCTCCATCCCCTGTGTCTCTTTTCCCCTCTCCTTAATCCATCCCCTGTGTCTTTTCCCCCCTCCTCTTTCTCCCTCCCCTGTGTCTTTTTCCCCTCCTCCCTACCTCCCCTGTGTCTCCTTCCTCCCTCCCTCTGTCTCTTTCCCCTCCTCCCTATCTCCACTGTGTCTCTTTCCCCTCCTCCCTCCATCCCCTGTGTCTCTTTCCCCTACTACCCCCACCCGCAGCGCGCATTGCTGAATATAGTTTTCGTAGCGTGCGCTAGCCAGTGTTACACAGTAGGGAAACTATATTAGTGACCAGTCACCAACCGGTATCATTCCCACCATAAACAACCACAATGAGAGATACTTTAAAACTAGTTGTTTGCCCGTCATAAATGACGGTACAATATTTAATGTCTCTCCCCCCCAACGCCATCTTTCTCCCCTGTGTCTCTTGCCCCCTCTCCCTCCCCTATGTCTCTCCCCCCTCCTTCCCCTTTGTCTCTTTACTGCCTCCATCTCTTTCCTCCATTCCTCCCCTGTGCCTCTTTCCCCCTCCTCTCTCCCTCCCCTGTGTCTCTTTCCCCTCCTCCCTCCCTCCCATGTGTCTATTTCTCCCCACCCTCTCCATCCCCTATGTCTCTTTCCCCCTCCCTCCCCTGTGTCTCTTTTTCCCCCTCCTCGATACATCCCCTGTGTCTCTTTCCCCCTTCCTCTCTCTCTCTTTCCCTCCCCTGTGTCTCTTTCTCCCCTCTTCCCTCCCTCCCCTGTGTCTCTTTCCCCTCCTCCCTCCCTCCACTGTGTGTCTTTCCCCTCCTCCCTCCATTCCCTGTGTCTCTTTCCCCTACTCCGCCCACCCCCCCTTACAATGCTGAATATAGTTTCTGTAGTGTGCATGCACTAGACAGTGTTACACACTACGGAAACTATATTAGTGACCAGTCACCAACCAGTATCTTTCCACTATAAACAACCACAATGAGAGATATTTTAAAACTAGTTGTTTGCCCGTCATAAATGACGGTATAATATTTAATGTCTCCCCCCCCCCAACACCATCTTTCTCCCCTGTGTCTCTTTCCCCCTCTCCCTCCCCTATGTCTCTTCCCCCTCCTTCCCCTGTATCTCTTCCCTCCCTCCCCTGTGTCTCTTTCCTCCATCCCTCCCCTGTGCCACTTCCCCCCTTCCTCTCTCCCTCCCCTGTGTATCTTCCCCCTCCTTCCCCTGTTTCTCTTCCCTCCCTCCCATGTGTCTCTTTCCTCCATCCCTCCCCTGTGTCTCGTTCCCCCCTACCTTGCCTGTGTCTCTTCCCCTTCTCTCCCCTGTGTCTCTTTCCTCCATCCCCTGTGTCTCATCTCCCCCATCCTCAATCCATTCACTGTGTCTCTTTCCCCCCTCCCATCTCTCTGTCCCTCCCCTGTGTCTCTTCCCCCCCTCCTCCATCCCTTTTCTGTCTCTCCCCCCCTCCTCCATCCCTCCCCTGTGTCTATTTCCCCTCTGCTCTCCCTCCCCTGTGTCTCTTTCCCCTCCTCCCTCCATCCCCTATGTCTCTTTCCCCAGCGCGCAATGCTGAATATAGTTTCCATAGTGTGCATGCACTAGCCAGTGTTACACACTACGGAAACTACATTAGTGACTAGTAACTTGCCCATCAAAATTGATTGAATAATATTTGATGTGTCTCTTCCCCCCCCTCCCTCCCCGGTGTCTCTCCCCCTCTCCCTCCCCTGTGTTTCTTCCCCCCCACTCTCTCCGCTGTATCTCTTCCCCCCTCCTGTGTGTCTCCCCCTCCCCTATGTCTCTTCCCCCTTCTCCCTCCCCTGTGTCTCTCCCCATGTCTCATTCCCCCCTATCCTGTGTCTCTTCCCCCCTCCCGTGTGTCTCTTTCCCCAATCCTGTGTCTCTCCCCCCTACCCCTGTGACTCTACCTTCCCCTCCCATGTGTCTTATTTCCCCCTCCTCACTCCCCTGTGTCTCCCCCCCATGTCTTTCCCCCATACCCTGTTTCTCATGTGCAGCCAGTGCCTCGCTCTGCGCATGCGCAAACGGAGCCGCATAGTGCGCATGCATGAACAGAGCTACAAACGGCGCTGAGCATTGCACATGTGCGAACAGTGGCTTGAGCTGCGCATGTGTAGTGCGGCTTGTACGTAGTTCCAAACATTCGTTTCCGTAGTGCTCATGCGCTCCCAGTGGAGCATTACACACTATGGAAACTATTATATGTCATTATTTTAATTCTTAATTCATTAGATTTGTGACTCTATTTATCATATATTAAACTATCAGCCCCATTAAATTTGAAGCCCCTAGCGGCATTGGCAAGCCCGCAAAAGCAGCGGGCTTGAAATTCAGCTTCATTACAGAGCTATTAAATTCCACTATGCCCCGAGTTACGGGCCAGAGACACAAGCCCGAAAACAATTCTTGTGCACGTTGCATATGCGGCTGTGAGCATGCTAACTAGTGAAAACCCTTAGTTACGGGTTTAAATGGAGCCAAGGGCAAAAGAGATAGTCATCATTACGTCACTGAAAAATGGAGGTTAGATTTCAAAGTCTTACGGGCTTGAGTTTCGATCGGACCCGCATTCCAGAAATAATGCAATATTAATAAATCAGTAAATATGATATTCAAGTCCATGCGAGTTCCATTATATGTATTGACACAATGATTGTCAGGATCGATATAACACGGAAATTAAGCATAAAAAAAGTATTTTATATTGCAGCTTTGCGAGCTTGAGAATGTTGTGCTATTCATTTTAATACCTAACATCACATTCCATTTAATTATATGTACAGTAGTGTGTTTATATTTGCATTTACAGTGCTATGGATAGGTCTTTAACCCCCTTGCGGCTCCTCTCTAGTACACGTTGGCTTTTTGGCTCCACTTACGGGTTACAGGATTGGAACGCCAGTGGATTTGTAGCAATTTAATATTGATTTTTGAACGTAACTGTTACGGGCTTGACAGATCAAAGGATTTGCGGCCGCAGAGTGCAATCTTCAATAGCCCTTACCCCGCAAGTCGTACTAGCTACATTATGGGCTACGGTTATACACGTTCAGGGAATTTAATAGGGCTGTATGTTTGGTCATTTTATGTACTGGATGGAAACATAGAAATGGTCTATTGTAATCCATGAATCGTGTGGAGCTCAGTAAATAGAATAGACTTCCTCTATCGGGTGCCTTATCTGCCATGTATCTAATAGTCTGAATGTTTTACAGAGGTAAGTTATTGTCTTATTCATTTCTACTTGTTGTCTAGTTGCTTTACCATGATCCAATATCGGATCAGCACACAATGTCCATCCCCTATGACTATATTTTGCAGTTGTACTTATTCAGCAATGATATTATTTGATTGGCAAACTGAATGTGGTTTGTATGCGGTGCATTTTTAATAATATGACATTTTTTGGGGTGCACACATACATATACCCCGCTTAACGCTACCCCTTTGAGTGCTGGTTTGCTATAGCTCTCTTTTTCCCTGTAATTCCCACCTTAGTGCAAAACTTTTTTTGAGTGCCAAATACCATTTAGTCCTTTAAATACCCTCTCAGCGCTCTCTGATTCGGCATAACGCTGTCTGATGTTTATGAGTATTTAGTGCAGGCAGGTGCTCTCCTCTGGGGAATCCAGTGCTTGCTAATTTTTTATTTTATTTTTGTAATTAAATATACTATATAGTATATCACATATATAGTTGTGAGCGTACGAGTTGTTGCTAACGCTGCGGGCTTGCGTAGCGAGCCCGCGGCCCTCGCGAAGCGAGCTGTGGCCCTCGCGAAGCGAGGGCCTCAGTTGCTGGCATGGAGCGCCATAGGCGCTCCATGCAAGCACCTGAGGACCTCGCACAGCGAGGGCCGCAGTTGCTGGCATGGAGCGGCGAAGGCGCTCCATGCCAGCAACTGCGACCCTCGCAAACTTCACGTCGCAACCCAAACAGTACGACACACACATTACGACACTCGCAAACAACATACGACACACGTTCACACACATTACGGCCTCGCAACACTCGGACGCAACTCGCGAACATTACAAAATGTAAAACACAATACATACACACAGCACATACATAAAAAACTTACCTACACCAAGAGGGAGCACCCAGCACCTCAAAAATACAACTTACACCTCGATTTTACTCGAAATAAAACAGTTTAGAGACTAAAAAAAAATCGAAGCGAGAGAAAAAATGGCCGCCGAACAAAACGAAAACGAGGCTACAGCACTCTAAACTCGCAAAACACCACAAGAAACTCGCAAAACACCACAAAACACCTACGGATATTCCGATACAAACGTATACCACACATTACTCGCCATTTTACGCCAATGCGGAAGTACACGACAACGGTTTGGGCTCGCGCACGCACAGTGTTACACTGCACACATTCAGCACGCTTACACAGCAGATCCACACCACTAATGCTGCAGCAACATCAAAACACATTCACAGCTCTTCCACACAATGCTTTAAAATAGGTAAAGTATATTCATTTATTAATGTATTATATATTTCATTATTACACACTAAACAGCATTAGCTACCTTACAATTTCATTGCCGTCATTTTTTGACGGGCAATTCGCTAGTCACATATAATAGTTGTCAAACTCGCTTCTCGTGGGACGCAGTTCTGGCCGCAAATGTGGACCTCGTAAAGCATTTGCGGAGGTGAAGGCTCTACGGCACCTCACTTGCGGTTAAAAACAACCCAGAAAAGCAGGACTTTGAAAAAAAACAACCACGCCGCGTGACTTAGAAAAAAAAAATAATACGACCCGCGGGACTTAGAAAAGTAAAAAATACGAGGTCTAAAAAATACATTATAAAACAGTAAAAACAATGAAAAATAAAACATAATAAAAATATCACACACAGCACGGGGGGAAGCCAGGACGTCTGGGGGTGAGGTTGCCCGCAAATTTAAGTTGCATTTAAGAAGTTTCGGCACTTGAAATCGGCTAAGCAAGAAGAAAAAAGGCGGCCGAAAAAATTAAAACGAGGCTAAAGGACACAGAGCCGTGAAAATCACCTCCAGGCACGTACGAGTTAGCCAGGAACGTAGCACATAGAAAATATACCATTACAACAGACGGAAAATGCTTGCGAGCCAAGTAACACATAGAAAAAAGCCGCCATTTTACAACACTAACTTACAGCTCATAACATTATGATTCTAAAATGGCGCTTTAACCGCCTAAACAAGGGGTTTGGCCCCCGCACGCAGCCTATTTACACTGCACGCTTGCCACATTGCTGACACTTTCTCCTTAGATGATCCACACTACAACTGTACATTTTCAGATGCTGAAAAATCCAAACAGATTGTTAGTTCTTCAGGATATTGATTGCTGCATATCACATATAAATAGGTAAAGTATATTAATTTATTAATTCATATTAATTTATTAATTCACTGTACTCACATTATTTTTACCATTTTACACTGTACTTCTATATCTGTCTTCGTGATGAGCGCTAAAGGTGATCGTTGCAAAGCCGGACAATTGAAGTACATGAGGGAATAGGCTCGCAATGAGCGCCGAAGGTCCACAGAGGAGCAAAAGCCTTACATTGTGTGGCAAACAGCATTGCCATGGCTTAAAATTTTACTGCCCCGTAATTTTTGATGGGCAAGTCGCTAGTAAATATATAGTAAATAAATATAAATATCACATATATAGTTGTGAGCATGCGAGCTGTTGGTTAACGCTTGCGGGCTCGCGTAGCAAACGAGGGCCGCAGTTGCTGGCATGGAGCGTCGAAGGCGCTCGTTGCCAGCAACTGCGGACCTCGCCAAATTTACGGTGTTACGAAAGCAAAATACGAGACACTTACGACCCATTACGACCTTGCAAAAAACATCCAAAACCGGCACACATCAAAACATGAAAAACACAATAAATGCACACAACAAATACATAAAAAGCTTACCTACAGCAAGGGGTGGAACGCAGGACCTCGAAACTGAAGTTACACCTCGATTTCACTCCAAATAAAAGAGTTTAGACACTCCAAAATTCCCTAAGCGAGAGAAAAAATGTCCGCCGAACAAAACGAAAACAAGGCTACAGCAGTCTAAAGACGCAAAACACCACCAAACACCTACGGATTTCCCGACAAAGACGTACGAGATCAGAAAACAAGGATGCAACCTCCGTGACCCGGAAAACATTACAAACACAATAAATACACACAACAAACACATAAAATGCTTACCCACAGCAAGGGGGGGGCACCCAGGACCTCTGCAAGTGAAGTTACACCTCAATTTAAGTCCAAATTTAGGAGTTTAGACACCCGAAAATCACATAAGAGAGAGTAAAAATGGCCGCCGAACAAAACGAAAACGAGGCTAAAGGACCCTAAACATGCAAAACACCACCAAAACGACATCCGAAAACAAGGACGCTAAATCAGCCACAGCCGCATACCACACATTAGTCGCCATTTTAGAACAATAACTTATACAATCCGGAAGTACACAGCTACCCTAACGAATTTGTCTCGTGCACGCACACTATTACACTGCACACATTCATGACGCTTACACAGCAGCTCCACAGCACTGATGCTGCAGCAACATGAAAACAGATTGCCAGCTCTTCAACACAATGCTTCCTGCATATATTACTTCAAAATAGGTAAAGTATATTACTTTATTAATGTATTATTTATTTGATTACCATACACCAAACTGCATTAGCTCACTTACAATTTCATTGCCGTAATTTTTTGACGGGCAATATTCTAGTATATATATAGTAAATAAATAGTACATCTGTGTTCACATTTGAAGTTAAAAATGCCTGTTTCCAGCTCAGAATTCAGAGAAAAACAGTTATTACACTGCATTCTGGGAAGCTGAGACATGCAAATGTGCCCACAAATGCCTCGCTCTTCAATCCATAGCCCATTTTAAACATGGCTCCTTTAAGCTTATGCCCGCTGTATTACACAGCTTTTATGCAAAGCCAAGGTTGGATTATACACAAGCTGGGAATCCTATCATCAGCATGGAGCGGGATCCCAGCTTGTGTTGTGGACCTTATGTATTAGATATTACAAATATATTATATATATTTCTTTATTTATTTTTATTTATAATGTATATTACTATATATTTAAATAAATAAATATATATATATATATATATATATATATATATATATATATATATATAGCACCGGGGGGTCAACAGCACTAAACAAAACTTTGCGCTGGGGCCCGTCATTCACTAGCTCCACCACTGACAGGGACATGCTGTATTACATGGACTTAACTTTGTAATCAAGAATGTGCAATGCCTTCTGGGTACAGCCATGCAAACGAGGACACTGTTTGCGTTGCTATGGTTACAGTAGCCAGGACACTCCAGTCACCACATTCTGTATATACGGAGCAGTGTGAGGCCTGTGTCCTGGACCTCTGCAGGAACCATGGGGCGACTTCCTATTGGTGGGGTGTCTGAGCGTGTCAGGAGCAGTATGGGGGGCAGCTGTGACCCCCTGAACTTCTATTGTACCAGATATAACAGTTCTTATGGTGAGAAAATACAAATATATAGAAAAAAGGAGAGAAATAGAGAAGTAGAATAAGTTAAAATAAAGGGGGTGGGGGTAAAGGGAAATAATTATTAAATGGGGAGAGGAGAATAAGAGAAAATAAAATGGAGCAAAGGGAGAAAGAAATAGCGGAGAAGGAAATGAAAGGAGGATAAATAGGGGAGAGGAGGGGGAATTAAAGAAGGAAGATTGGAATAAAAGAAGAGGAGGACGAGTAAAAATAAGGAAGGGGAGAAATGATTGAATAGGGGAAGGAGAGAAATTGAGGTAGGGAATAGGGGTAAATAAATGGGGAGTGGAGATAGAGGGAAAAGGGAGAAATAATTGGGGGAGGAGAACTAGAAAGATGAAAGGAGGTGAAAAGGAGAAAACCCAGAGGAGAGGAAAAATAAAAGAAAACAGGAGAAATAGATGCAGGAAAGGAAAGGAAAGGATGGAAATGGGGAGAAATAAATGGGGTGAACAGAATAAGATAAATTATAAAAAAAAAGAATACAGCCTTAAAAAAACAAATAAGGGGGTAGCATTTAACCTTATAAATAACAGCTAAAATATTCTGGGAGTTTTTAGTTATTGTATTTATTTATATTTGCTTTATATTATGATATTTTCTTACTTGTTTGCTCTCTTTGCCACTCTTTCCTACAAATTTATTTTTTTAAGGAGTCCTAAAAGTGGACAGGCAAATATATTCCTATCCTACTGTGACATGACTGAAAATAATAATGGGAATATTGATAAAGCAAAGCAATATGCCTTATTTTAGTTAAGAATGTAAGCTCCTTTTCTAATTAAAACAATTAGCATAATGATAATGTTTTAATTATGCCACACCCCAATCTCCTAGATTAGTGAGTGTGATTATACGTCGCTAAAACTAAACTGATATGACACTCCTCAGCACTGATCCCAGTATTTTATTTTTCATTTTGTTTTCTTATTTAAAAGTGATTATAGGGGATATACATATGTGCGTGTGTGTGAGAGAGAGTTGCTCAGTCATGTCCGACTCTCAGTGACCTCATGGACTGCAACACACTATGCTGATCCACTTTGTATTCATGGCAGAGATACTGGAGTGGGTTGCCAGATCCTTCTCCAGTGGGCCACAGCAGCTCCTCCTTCCTAGGTGGTATCCCATCCAAGTACTGACCAGGCCCAACCCTGCATGGCTTCAAGGTGGCGTGACCTCTTAGTTCCCTGATTGGAATCAAACCCAGGTGGCAGTGGTGAAAGCACCAAATCCTAACCACTGGACCACCAGGGAACCCATGATATACACAAACACACATAAACCTATCATTTTATATATATAGGTATGTGGTTATTTAATGATTTATATATAAAAGGGGGAAAAAGAACTAGTAACAAGAGGGGGTGGGGGCAAACAAAGCTGAATGGTCCTAGGGCAGCAATATTTCTATAAACTGTAGATGATACAAGTTTTGAATCTCTTTATTTTGGGTTCACAGTGTACTATATCTTAGTGCATGATTTGTATAACAGCTGTCTCTCATAGGTCTCTCTGAATTTAACCCTCGCCCTGGCAGCCTCACCCACCGCCGCACAGGGTACCAGTCTAACTTTCGTCCTATGGTTTATTACTCGCCCACCCTGGACAGGGCAGATAATCCCAGCATGGGGTGAGTACCTAACCTTTCATAAAGTTGTACTTTCTCCCTCCCCCAGCTTACATACTATGGTCCCCATTCAATTGCAAGCTTGCAATTGCCTCCAAACTGAACTTTTGGCTGCAGGACAATTTTTTTCTAAACATTTAGATGTATTCAGTTGTCTCTAACTCGCAGCTGCCCTCTCACAGCCTCCACACGAAAACCATGCACTCATATTAATTCTGTAAGTACAGTAGTGTGTGTTTATTTGCTGCTGCAGCTGTACAAACAGGTCTTTAACCCACTGCGAGTCCTATCTAGTACTCGTATAATTTTCTGAATAATTTACCATTTACAGGTTTGAAGGCAATTGGATGCTTTTGTTGAATTGTAATTGATTATAGATTTTGCGTCTTTAGCACTGGCAACATTTGCGGGCTTGAAAAATCAAAGGAGGAGGTAGGACAAAGTTACGTTTTTGACAATCAAAGTGTTTTTGAGCCTGTAACTCGCAATTGGAATGCGAGCAGCAAAATGTAGCCAATTGAATATCAGTAACATTTACGGGCTACAGTACTGGTTCAAGTAATTGCGATTTGGGCAATTGAATGAGGCTCATTGTCATTACATAAACCTGGTTTAATCCTCATATCTCCTATTACCTTTCCCCTAACCTGATCCATGTTTGTATTATTATTTTCATTTTTGCTCAGACTCCAAATATGATTTAATTTAAAATTGAAGTAATAAAAATGACTTTATCAATTGAATGCTATTACATTCTGCACATACTCAGATTAATTGTTTGGGGCATGTTCAGTCTCACAAGGAGCATAAAGATAAAAGCAAGTGTTATGGGAGAGGATCGGGGGTGCAGATTGCCAAAAAAAATCACAAACTTCACAGTAAGAAAATGCATTTTTATTTTAAAATAACATGCAAAGTATAATGTTATTATTAATGACATTATTATATTACGAATCACTTGCCAGTCAAAAATGATGGTATATTGTGTGTTCTTTCTGTTTGTGCACCCTCTCTGTTTACCTTGTCTCTCTCTCTCTCTCTCTGCCCTTTCTTTCTCTCCGTGCCCTCTCCCTGCTCACTCTCTCTCTTTCTCTGCATCTTCTGTCTCTCCTCCTCTCTCTCTCTCCCCTCCACTATCTCAATCTCTTCCTCTCTCTCTCCCTCCATCCCAGTCTCTCCATCTCTCTCTTCTTCTCTCACTCTCCCCCTCTCCTTCTCTCCCTCCCTTTCCTTCTCTCCCTCCCTTTCCTTCTCTCTCCCTCGCTCCCCTTCGCCGTGCAATGCAAGGCTCACTCTCTCCCCCCTCCTTCCTTCTCTCTCCCTCCTTCTCCTTCTCTCCCTTCGCTGCACAATGTGAGGCTCGCCGCTCTATGTCGTTGCCTCGCCACGCGCAACTCGCAAATTTGCGAGCATTAAACACAAACTCAGCTGACGTCAACTATATAAGTGATATTTGGGACCTTTGCTTTGTCTCTCTTTCCAAAATCATTTTCTGTGTCCATTTATAAAATAGTAATATTAGAAGACCTTGCAGGTGTCTAACTGCTTATGTGCTGTCATTTGCATTTCCTGTTGGATGTGCTCTTTAAATAATTTTCTTGAGGAGGAAGGGGGATTTCTTATCTCTTGGCTTACATAGCTGCTAATGTTGTTTGTTTTTTATGTGCTTCAAAAACACGAAGCTTCAGTGATCCTATAACTGGCCAACAACATACTGGTCAGACTTCTGTTTGCACTCTGTCTCATTTCTGCTTCTACACAGGCTGATACTGAGGAACAATTACACCTCAATGACCAAGAGAGATTTTGTGGCTCTGCAGCTTCCCACCGGTTCTGAGCCCCTGCCCAGCGGCTATCACCCACCACAGAGCAGCTTCATAAAGAACGGCGAGGTCACCCACCCCAAAAACAGAGCTGTGAGTCAAAACACCATAGCAGTGACAGATAACATTTTTCAAAAATGTATTTCATATAAAGCATTAATTAATCCACAGGAGTGTCAGAGGGGATCTAATAGGGTTAATCTTGATCGACTAAAAGTCCTTTTTCAGCCTTAATTACTATATATCCGTGTAACTATGTATTTTGTGCTAAAATAGCCTATTAAGCATTTTCCGGACTTATCCTGTTATAATTACGGCACAGGTCCGCCGCTGCAGTGTGACGACCAACCACTAGATGGCACTTAAACTAACCCTAACCCGGTGGCATGTCATTCGCGCGCTGGAGAACAGTGCACCGTCATTAGAGCGCAGAGAACTGCGCTCTGATGACGCTCTCTGCTCCAGCCTGCATCCCATCTGCCCCATCTCATATTTACTGGACCTGCTTGCTGAAGGCTGCTCGTATTCACACATGCCAGTCCCACATGGCACACTGTCAGCCCCTTACCTTAGCCTTGGCAGCCTCCAGCAAGCAGGTCCAGTAATATAAGATGATGAGATGGGATGCAGGCTGGAGCGCAGAGCTTCATCAGGGAGCAGTTCTGGGCGCCCTGATGACGGCGCACCGTTCTGCAGCGCTCAAAAGTCGGCATGCCCCCTAACCCTAACAGTTTACCTAAGCCTTGACTCTATGATATGGCACTGGAATATCGGCAGCGCCATTTAGCGGCTGGTCACCGCACTGCAGCGGTGGACTGGTGCCGTAACCATAACAGGATAGGACCCATTTTCCTTTTTTTCTCAATTTTTTTTTAAACTCATCTCCACCATATGTTATTTAAAAGACCACTGTAGTCTTCCCAGTGTTTCTGCGGCGTCTTGACATATCACCATAAATGATTACAAGGGGATTGATCTACTTAAAAAGGTACAGCAACAGCCAGTCTGTGTTCTTTTACTTTAACATTTGAAAAATCTAAAAACTTCATTTTATATTGATATTTTAGCAACATTTTTCATTTATGTAGTTTCATCTCATCACACTTGTTACAGGTTAAGTCTGTGAGCTTCGACACACGGGATCACGGAGCCAGCTCCATCGCTGGGCTCATCCCCCAGCAGAAGCCGTTACTTTTTGCCCCAAAAGGAAAGGGGTCCACTGAGACTGAAAACTTTCAACATGTAAGTTCTATAAAGACCATCCCATAATCTTTTTTCTCTCTAAAACTGACATTCTGCCTATGTATTTAGGTTTTATGCAGCCCTAGGCCCATCCAGATGTTTGCACCCCACGCTCTGTTACTATTCTCCATTCAACTAGCTATATCCAGTAGCGTAGGAAGGGGGGTGCGTGGGGGGCGAAGCGCCCCAGGTGTCACCTCTTTGGGGGTGACAAAAATGCCCCTCCTGCATTCCACCGCATGTGACTCATTCCCCTTCCCCGATCCCCTGCTCCTGCTTGTGGCAGGGGGAGCAGCCAGCAGAGGGAAGAGCCAGTAGACCGGCAGCACGGAGTAGGAGCAGAAGATAAGAGAGAGGGAAGAGGCATGGTGGGAGAGGGGAAGAGGGAGGCATGAGGAAGAGAGGCAAAGGGGAAAAGGGAGACACATGGAGGGAGAAAGGAAAGGGGGAGACATGGGGGAGGGAGTGGCATGGGAGAGAGAAGGAGACATGGGGGAAAGAATAGGCAAGGGGGAGGGAGAGGCATAGGGAAGAGAGGCAAATGGAAAAGGGAGACATATGGAGGGAGAAAGGGAAGGGAAGACATGGAAGGAGAGGGGAAGACATGGGGGAGTGAATGAGACATGGAGGAAGGGAGAGGCATGGGGGAGAGAAGGAGACGTTGAGGGAGAGGCATGGGGAAGAGATGCAAAGGGGAAAAGCGAGAGGGAGAACGGGAAGGGGGAGACATGGTGGTAGAGGGGGAAACATTCAGGGAGAGGGAAGCATGTGGGGGAGAGGGATAGAATGAGAGGGGGAGGGAGAGAGAGGGGAGAGGAGAAAAAGAAAGGGGGAGAGGGAGGGGAGAGAGAGAGTGGGGGATAGGGAAAGAAAGAGAAAGCAGAGAGAGTGAGGGGAGGGAGAGAGTGGGAGAAGAATGAGAGGGGGTTGAAAGAGAGAGGGGAGAGGAGAGAAAGAAGGGGCGAGAGGAGGGGAAGAGAGAGAAGGAAGGGAAACAGGGAGAAAGACATGGAGAGAAAGGGAGAGGGGGAGAAAGAGAGGGGAGATATAGAGAAGGGGGAGTGTGAGACAGAAGGCGGTATATATATATAAGCGGGGGGAGGGGGGGGGCAAACTCAGGGACAGCCCCGGGCGGCAAAAGCTCTAGCTACGCCACTGGCTGGATCCCATTAACAAAGATTACAAAACAAATATATATATATACTGTATATAAATATGTATTCAGTATGTCACAGAATACCAACCTTCTATTTATGTGATTTTATGCTTGTATTGCAGGGTCCGGCCTTCATGTCCACAGAATACAGAAATAAATACACAGGACAGATGAGAAACCGGCCAGGTGAGACACACAGAGAAAGTTATAGAGACCCCAATCAGAGAGATGGTCATGTAACAGGATTTCATTTATTTAAACACTGCTTAGTAATAAACTCTGTATTTGAGGTAAAATAAATATATTTAACTTATAAAATTTCTACTTGATTTTAGTTTTTAAAGGGCTTGGAAGGTTTCTAGATTTTGCTAGGAATATAAAACACCTATGTTTCTATTTACGTTTATGTACTTTATTGTATTAAGAAGTGCTTAGAAGCTCTATTTGTACTGCCTAAAATCATACAAACATTACCTGCTTGGTTCTGCCCTCTGCAGCTCATGAAGACACAGACTCTGCTGTACTAATCAATCAGTGGCCATCTCTTAGCAACCTTCTACTGAGAGTGGGCCCTGATTGGCTAGGACACTACACTGCACATCCAAACCTATATACTGTGTATTGTATCTGCATACACTGCAGAGGGCAGTCACACACAGTAACTATTTGTTTGCCTTTAGGCAGTAAAAACTAAGCTCTTCTTAATAAAATAAAGTACATACAAATAAATAAAATACACATATATGTAATAGTTAAGGGCTAGGATAACGTCTATAGGTCATCACAGTTCCCAGTGTGATCTCATGGAAATCACTGACCTCAGTCTCTCATAGGATCTTTTCGCTATCCTGAAATTGGAGTCATTGAAAATTCAGGTTTCACTGAAGGATCAAATTTGGAGCCCCTAAACCATGACCCCCATTCACAGTACCATGTGCCGGTAAGTACGCCACAAGCAAATCTTGTCATATTCCTTTACAAACCAATCACACACAATCAACAACCCAAAAAACGCTGCTTCTCCCTCATATTCCTTTACAATATTTCCTTTCCTAGCTTGTTGCTGTTAAAGGACTCTGAGCTCATGGATACTGCTCTGCGTCATCATGTAGAGCAGTCAAAATCAGTTGGAAGAGCTGTAAAACATTTTCATTATCATTGTATTCAAAATGTTAATAAATACTACATTGTTAGGCGTTAGAGTCGCTAATTATCTTGGCGTTCTTTCCATTTTATCTATACCAGTCAATATATTGAGTTTATGGGAAGAAAAGGTTACAAGCTCTGAGGCCCTGAAGGGACAATATATTGCAGATTTCTTCTAAATGTTTATATATTCTCTTTATTGTAATAATACATTTCAGTTTTTTTCCTTTTGTTTAGTATATCTCGAGAAATCATAGGAAAAGGCAGTTTTTGGTGAAACATAGCATGCATAGGTATTGGCTGGGTGCTTGTGGACAGCAAGGAGGGAGGGCGAGTGCAGGAATAACTTATATAAAACCCTTAAAAACAGTGAAATGTGCATCAATGTTTCCACTTGATGAATCCCATGTCCCTTTAACAACTGTAATGAGTTTAATATTTATATTTGTATCTGTTTGACAGAGAGGACCTCACCGTCATATAGGAAAAAGCATGACATGTACAGATTTTCTACCAGTGACCACACTGAAGGTAAAAGCACTGTGGGTAGGACATGGCTGGGATTGGGGGGGCACAAAATGCTCTGGGAATATCAAGGCCAATAAGTGGTAGATGGATATAAGGAATGGGAAAGTGTATGGATGGGACGCGAGAGGGTTCTAAGTCAGTGTTTGGACCATAAAAAACAATTCACAAACCAGCCAGCTGCCAGGGGCATTATTACTATGCTTGGTATAAATTATTATTATTATAGTTCATTTATAACGCGCCTACATATTCCGTAGCGCTGTCCATAAATTAAGTTCAGACAAAGATAAATAAAGATTAACATATAGCAAAGGAAGGACGGCCCTGTCTTTGAGCTAGGAATCCAATGTCCATGGTGCATTCCTTAAAGTACTTAGGATAGAAACTTGCAGACTTACAATCTAAGGTATAGTGAGTGGTAAAAGAGGGAGAGAGAGGTGAGAGTGTGTTAGGGTGGAAGGTGATACGCTTCTTTACAGAGATGCGTTTTAAGTGAGGTTTTAAATGTTTTGAGGCAAGAGGATAATCTGGGGGAGCGAGGCAAGGTGTTCCAGAGACTAGGGGCAGCACGAGAAAAGTCCTGGAGGCGAGAGTGAGAGGAGGTGACAAGAGTTGTAAAAAGAAGAAGGTTATTAGCAGAACGAAGGGGGCGGGTGGGGGAGTATTTGGAGATGAGAGCAGAGATGTAAGGGGGAGCGTTATTGTTGAGGGCTTTGTAAGTTAGGGTCATGATTTTAAATTTTATTCTTGAGGCTAAGGGAATTTATCTATAAATAAGAATATTGAAAGAAGTTTTAACACTTATAAGCTGCTGTGATTGAGTGGTTGCTTTAAATGGACTTTAGTATTTTTTTTGTTTTATAAAAATGTTTTATCTAGGTGACATAGTTATTGTTATATAACATGTATACTTCACTTACTTCTAAGAAGCTCCAAAAATAATAGTTTCTTACAATCTGGAACATTCTTCCTGTTCTCTCTCATGAAGGGTGCCATGTTTCATAGCTGTACAACCACAGGGATGAGCTTCACACTATCAGTGTCTCATAATGCACATATACAGTCAGGTCCATAAATATTGGGACATGGACACAATTCTAATCTTTTTGGCTCTATACACCCCCACAATGGATTTGAAATGAAACGAACAAGATGTGCTTTAACTGCAGACTTTCAGCATTAATTTGAGGGTATTTACATCCAAATCAGGTGAACGGTGTAGGAATTACAACAGTTTGTATATGTGCCTCCCACTTTTTAAGGGACCAAAAGTAATGGGACAGATTAACAGTCATAAAACAAACTTTCACTTTTTAATACTTGGTTGCAAATCCTTTGCAGTCAATTACAGCCTGAAGTCTGGAACGCATAGACATCACCAGACGCTGGGTTTCATCCCCGGTGATGCTCTGCCAGACCTCTATTGCAACTGTCTTCAGTCCCTGCTTGTTCTTGGGGCATTTTCCCTTCAGTTTTGTCTCAGCAAGTGAAATGCATGCTCAATCGGATTCAGATCAGGTGATTGACTTGGCCATTGCATAACATTCCACTTCTTTCCCTTAAAAAACTCTTTGGTTGCTTTTGCAGTATGCTTCGGGTCATTATCCATCTGCACTGTGAAGCGCCGTCCAATGAGTTCTGAAGCATTTGGCTGAATATGAGCAGATAATATTGCCCGAAACACTTCAGAATTCATCCTGCTGCTTTTGTCAGCAGTCACATCATCAATAAATACAAGAGAACCAGTTCCATTGGCAGCCATACATGCCCACGCCATGACACTACCACCACCATGCTTCACTGATGAGGTGGTATGCTTTGGATCATGAGCAGTTTCTTTCCGTCTCCATACTCTTCTCTTCCCATCACTCTGGTATAAGTTGATCTTAGTCTCATCTGTCCATAGGATGTTGTTCCAGAACTGTGAAGGCTTTTTTAGGTGTTGTTTGGAAAACTCTAATCTGGCCTTCCTGTTTTTGAGGCTCACCAATGGTTTACATCTTGTGGTGAACCCTCTGTATTTACTCTGGTGAAGTCTTCTCTTGATTGTTGGCTTTGACACACATACACCTACCTCCTGGAGAGTGTTCTTGATCTGGCCAACTGTTGTGAAGGGTGTTTTCTTCACCAGGGAAAGAATTCTTCGGTCATCCACCACAGTTGTTTTCCGTGGTCTTCCGGGTCTTTTGTTGTTGCTGAGCTCACCGGTGCGTTCTTTCTTTTTAAGTATGTTCCAAACAGTTGATTTGGCCACACCTAATGTTTTTGCTATCTCTCTGATGGGTTTGTTTTGTTTTTTCAGCCTAATGATGGCTTGCTTCACTGATAGTGACAGCTCTTTGGATCTCATATTGAGAGTTAACAGCAACAAATGCAAATAGCACACTTGAAATGAACTCTGGAGCTTGTATCTGCTCTTTGTAAATGGGATAATGAGGGAATAACACACACCTGGCCATGGAACAGCTGAGCAGCCAATTGTCCCATTACTTTTGGTCCCTTAAAAAGTGGGAGGCACATATACAAACTGTTGTAATCCCTACACCGTTCACCTGATTTGGATGTAAATACCCTCAAATTAAAGCTGAAAGTCTGCAGTTAAAGCACATCTTGTTTGTTTCATTTCAAATCCATTGTGGTGGTGTATAGAGCCAAAAAGGTTAGAATTGTGTCCATGTCCCAATATTTATGGACCTGACTGTATACAGAATGTCATTGTCTGTTTGCAGCAGAGTAGTGTAAGAAATTGGTACTTTGAAGCCCATCCTAGTGGGTGTGGCCTTAGGTCACAGCTGTGAAACAGAGCACTGGACATGAGAGAGAACATGAAGACAAGAGGAGCTTCCAGAAAGGGAGAAACTATAACTCTGGGAGCTTCTCAGAAGTAAATGAAGTGTAAATTTAATATGACAAGTAGATTCACCTGTTTAACACATTTATTTAAAACAAAACTGCCTAAAGAGTCCTATTAATAATGATCTGGTCACGCTCATCCTGATTATCATCCCACACTTTGAGAGTTTATTAATCTCCTTACATAAAGTTTCCAGCAGAGAGGGAGGATCTTTTTAGTTCAATTATGCTCAGGATACCTTATTTTAAGATCAGTGACCTAATACTTCCACTCATTTTTTAATAACCATTTGCAATTATATTTATATGTGTACCTTTCATTCCAAAGATATCCCAAGATTGTTGCTGTGTCCATATAATTAAGATGTGGTATGAATTATGGTCTCTGTTTTGTCCTTTCTTACAGGGATCAGAGCCCCTTCCAGCACTGGCCAAGAACTCAGAGCGAAACAGCGGCTTCTCTAGAGAGGTAGACCGAGTCATCGGCAGCAGTGTAAGTATCCTGATCGTTCTCCATTGTCCCATTTCTGGTATTGATTTGACTCTGTAAGGTGCACATTTATATATTCTACTTTTCTCTACCTCCTTATATAACAAATGCTGTGCATAATTCAAAACTTGTAATTAAGGTAAATGTATCCATTAAATGATGCACAGCATAAAACATATATCAACATATAATAACATGGCTGAAACCCATTCCTATGTAAGTGCTGTAGTGCAGCGGCACTTGCAGGCACTATACTGGTGCAACACTCTAATGCTGTGTCCAAGCTTGCCGTCATTGTGCACACATGTAACAATCACTGTGCCAGTAACATATATTGGCACCACACACCCATGCTACACACAATCTCAGAAACAAATATGTCTGCCACAACCATTCTACCTAGAAACAGTAAAAAGGACCCCCCTGCTTCATGTGATGCTATCGTGCTCAGTACTAAAATAAGTTGTGTTCTTGTTAAAAAATATATTATAATAAAGTATATTAAAGTATATTCAGAAGTGGAAACATATATAGTTAAAATAAAAATGAGAAACATTCATTAATTAGGAAATGCTTTTAAATGTCAGATTTCCTTTCACTTTGATTCATTTTCAACATATGGTTTTGTTGGGGGGGGTTATTTATATATTTTACATGCTTTGTTTGTTTTTTTTACTTCTTTTAATCTAACATGACACTTTCACTGTCTGGTTAAATATTGCAGATACCATCTGATGATACTGGGGCTAGTGAGAGAATGAGGCAGAAAATGAGACTTTTAGGCCATGTGTACGTTGGTAAGAAGGTAAGTGCAGGAGCCACAATATGGCAATTAAGTTGGAAGACTAAGGGGTAACTTGTACAGAAAGGGCAGTAGATAAGTGGCACCATCTTCCAGTGTAAGTGGACAATTAGAATTTTAAACATGAATGGGATGAACATATGGCCATCCTAAGATTTTTTTGCAGAGGAAATAAACTTAATTGCAATTGGTTGCAGTTAAAAGCTTTAAGGGGATGTTCATTAAATTGACATAGACTTAGTGTTATTTTCCTTATTTATATTTGCATATAGTTATAAAAACAGTATATCATTTCCGAAATATAGAAGATTACATCTGCAGAAAATACAGAGCATACAGTCCGTGTTACGACCCAGATTTGAGGGGCCATATGCACCTCTAGGTCGTGCCTTTTGTGTTCAATCTCACAGCTCTCAGCTCTGCCTCAGGACCATTATTCATGGAAAGTCAAATCCCTTTTCTTAGGATAGCTCAGAAAGAAATACACATGCACCTTGTCCTTAGTGCAGACAACCTCAGACATACCGTTGCTTAGTATGTCAGAGTCAGACTGAGCCTCTTTGCTTGCATAAAAATATATCACAAACACCAAAAGACATCCCCCACCCCCTTGTAATTCCTCTCCCCCTATGCAGGGGAATTGATTTCTTAGTGTCACCTCCTCACCCTGTTACCAAGCTTACCATCGCTAGTTTCTAGATCTGATTTTACAGAGGGCCATAAACAAACTTCCCACTTTATGACTATCTTTGATCACACATGGAAAGTCTGTAAAGGGCCCACATGTCTTTCTGGTTAATGTATTAAACCATCCCCTTCTTCCCCCCAGTGCCAACTCTGGTCAAGCAAACATTCCAGTAGGCTTCATGCACATTCAAATTTGTTGTCACACTAACATATGGAGACGATTGGCAAATCGCGTATGGTTGGCAGAGAGAGTATAATGGAGTTGATTGGCAAATTACATATGGTTGGCAAATTTACAATATGGATAAAAATGTGGTGACGTATTCACGTTGATTTCGTCACCACGTAGTTACGTAATGACGTAATTTGCGTTTAAACAAGCGGAAATGGATGGGAAAAGGTCTATAAAAGCCCCATTTAGACCAAAATTCTGTAGCCCATGAGTAAGCCATAAGAAAGGCGAAACGGGACCATCAGGACTATCTCTACAGAAGCGCAAGTACTCTGGTTATGTTTGTATTGGGGGAGTATCATTATACAATATTGTATTAGTATTTGTGATATATGATATATCCTTTGACTACTTTGAATTGCAAGTCTGCTTTAATGACAAATAGTAGTCTATAGTCATTTTAGATACTTCCCGTATGAATTTTAATTATAATTATATAATAACTATTATAAAACACATTTTTTATATATTCCCAAGGATTAGCAAAGTAATTTTGCCATATGAGGGAAGATTTCATGTGACATCAATATGCGATATCATATGTTAATGGCTCTTTAAGAGTAATTTACCCATCCATAAGCAATTTTTGTTTCCTTATTTTTCACAATTATATGACACTAACATATATGTCAGAAAGTGTACCTCTGCTTGTTACAGGTAAAATAACAATACTACAGTGCACATAACACCATATAACAACCCCAACATGAATTATTGTGGCCCGCATTATACTACCCACCAAAACCATCATGTCACAGTGCCCACTACAAGTTTGATGTCCATTTTATTAGTCTTAGATATTAGCAATCCAGAGTTCCAATTAGCAGGGTTGCTTGTGGGTTCCTAAAATCAGTTATGACCGTTAGTTTTGGGTTTGTAGCGGAAATGGTGCAACTGGTCAGAGACAAGATGCTGGTCATGAGCGCAATAGGTCAAGCCGAAAGATCAGAAAGGGAAAACAAAAAATATATAAATTAACTGAAAGATCCTCCTCAAAGCTAATGTTCAGCAATTAATTAAAATTTGAAGATGATAAAGTAGAAGAGCATGCCCAGCTAAATGGTTATAGCCAGAGATATTTCCACAATTAAATATGTACTATGACCATTTTCAATTCGTAATTATTTTGCCGAAGATAAAGCCATTAGTTCAAATGGCAGATCTTTTATTTAGTTTATACACAAAATATCTCTAACTTTTATGTTAATTTTAAGGCAGTTCCACTTAGCATTTTTATTTAAATCAAGTTGCAAATTAGTTTATTTTCATGTGTCACATTAATTTTTGAAGTAACTGGACTTTTTCTGTGTCACTAGATGGGATTTTTAATTCTTATACACCATTAAATGTAGTTTGCCTTGAGAACATGTGTGTAGGTATGTTGAGCCATGACCCAGTGCATCTTATCGGTCCCATAAAGATGATTTCACTATTTTTGGTGCTTTCCATATTAACCGTGCGTTTAAGAAAAAGGGAAATCCCTGTTTAGGAGGGTGTACAAATCATCTGACTCTCTCTCTTCTTTTATACTACAGGAACAGTCTGGATTCAGTCACAATAACTCCTTATATGTGAAGCCTGGGCAGTATTCTCCGGAGCAGCATCTGACCAACTATACTATTAGGTACCATATAATCCAAATGTGTATCCTATTCCACTTGTTACTCATATTCCCTGTAATCCTAATATCATCACGTGCATCTACAGACTGACCTTACCTCTGTCATCATTATCTTGGGATTTACACATGCTCAGATTGATTGCAGCAATTGATATTAGGTGAAGACCAATGGCCAGCATTTTTTTTTTGCCATTCCATTTATTCAATAAATAGCCACTCAGGGAGTACATTAGCAATGATTCAACTCCAATAGAGGTTAGGTTGCAAGTATGGTTGGAGAATCATTAAAGGACCACTGTAAAAATAATTAAACATATGAAACCATCTTTTATGAGTAACTTATTAGCAATACAATCAACATTTGAAGAAAAAAACATTGTAGCTTTTAAACTTACATTTTAACTTTAACTTCAGCAGATCTGTTTCTCTTAAATCCTTGTAAATTATCCTTGAGGTAGGAACGAAGTCTTTTTCTGTGACATGGCAGATAATGACTTCTATCAGGACAACCGCCTGGGCAAACAAAGTGGCCACTGCAGTAAACATAGTCTGGTCAGGAATGATTTTAGAACAGGTATCCCCCACCCCATGGACTGTACTAAAGAAAATGGATTTTTAAATAGTATTCAAGTGACTGTTTACAACCTATAGTATATTATACCATATTTATAATCTCATGTCTTATTGACTTTCCTACACAAACATTCTCGATATGACATCCCTTCCAAGTCCATTTTTTGTGGATTTATTTATCCTTTTGTTAAGTATTTCATGTTCTCAACTGCAGGTTCAATGACCCACTGACCCACGGGAGAGACAGAGAGGGCTGGACACGTGGAGGGATCCAGAAACAGATTCACAGCGGCTTCTCTGTAAATAACGAGCCCCATATATGTGTGTGATATGAGGCTCAGACTCCAGAAGGTGCGATCTATATGGGTGCCATCATTGGTGTCTACTGCTCACTTTGTAGAGTTTGGCTGTACAGTGGTGACAAGTCCTTTCACCTTCTAGTAATGAATCAATGGAACACTTCACAGCTCAAGTATAATAAAAGTTTAATATATACTATTCTTCTGAACCATCATGACTTCTCTTCCATTTTAATCTCTACTGTGTGCTGAAGGATGAATGTGTGTATGTAGGGATGTATGTCCAGGTGTTATCTGAGGGTCCTTCTCCCACCATACTAAAGCTATTTAAAAGGAAATGTAAGTGAGCTGGATTATGATTGCATCTGATAGAGAATTAGTAGTGTATGAAAAAAATACCAAAATAAGCATCTAAACACTTGCCTTGATGTTATCAAAATATATTTTAATTTCTGTCAGTTGAAACTTATGGTTAACACCCTCCAAACCCAGGCTAAATTGTTATGCAATTTGAAAATAGTTTTGACCAATCAGGAGGAAGTAAAGACTGAAACATTTGTATCACAATCTGGCACTTGCTGTCTGTTTTTTTCTCTCTGCCTGTCTGCTTATGGGCATTTTCAGCTGTGACCCCAAAACCATCATTTCTATTCACACACTGCACCCTGCAGGGTACACTTTATGTAAACTTTTCAATATAATAATTATATTTCTACAAAACAGTATCAGTTTATTAGGAAACATACATATACCTTTAACTTGTACATCTACCTCACTGCTCATTGGCTAACAGGGCTCCAGACGAGTCATTCTTGTCTGACAATTAAATCTGCAGATGTACACATGCTACCTATTAATTCAAATAAAGTTTTACTTTAATAAAATAAAAATCATATCAGTGTCTAGTAAAAAAAAAAAAAAAAAAAAAAAAAAAAAAAAAAAAAAAAAAAAAAAAAAAAAAAAATGTATCGGAAAGTTGAATGTACTTACATATTTATATGCTAATCAGTAGCAACATTTGGAACCCAGCTCACTTTAATTGTTTGCCTGCCCTGTCAGCCAATAAGCAGTAATACAGATGTATAAATCATACTCATCTGCCAATGAAATATGCAGTTATGCTCGGTGCATTGCTTGTTAGTTTCAATGATGTTTAAACATGGTTTTACTTAAAGGGATATTGAATTTATCTGGATATTACTAGGTATATAATATCCCTGTGTATCTATTTACTTTTATGTCTTTTCTTTTATGAAGAGCAGCTAATAAGCTCACTGCAGCATATGCAGACTCAGACTCTGTAAGGCTGTATATGCAGTAGTGTCCTAGCCTATCAAGGCCATGTAGTGGAGACTGTCACTGATGGTTAGTTTGAGACAGCACATCCTGTGTCTTCAGCCTCTGTGGGAGAGCAGAAAGGGTTTGATGTTGGTAAGTGCTGATATGAGCAGTACTTACAGTGGATATAAAAAGTCTACACACCCCTGTTAAAATGTCAGGTTTCTGTGCTGTAAAAAAATGAGACAAAGATAAATCATTTCAGAACTTTTTCCACCTTTAATGTGACCTATAAACTTTACAACTCAATTGAAAAACAAACTGAAATCTTTTAGGTAAAGGGAAGAAAAAATATAAAAATAAAATAATATGGTTGCATAAATATGCGCACCCTTAAACTAATACTTTGTTGAAGCACCTTGTGATTTTATTACAGCACTCAGTCTTTTTGGGTATGAGTCTATCAGCATGGCACATTTTGACTTGGCAAGATTTGCCCACTCTTCTTTGCAAAAACACTCCAAATCTGTCAGATTGCGAGGGCATCTCCTGTGCACAGCCCTCTTCAGATCACTCCACAGATTTTCAATCGGATTCAGGTCTGGGCTCTGGCTGGGCCATTCCAAAACTTTAATCTTCTTCTGGTGAAGTCATTCCTTTGTTGATTTGGATGTATGCTTTGGGTCGTTGTCATGCTGAAAGATGAAGTTCCTCTTTATGTTCAGCTTTCTAGCAGAAGCCTGAAGGTTTTGTGCCAATATTGACTAGTATTTGGAACTGTTCATAATTCCCTCTCCATCTTAACTAAGGCCCCAGTTCCAGCTGAAGAAAAACAGCCCAAAGCATGATGCTGCCACCACCATGCTTCACTGTGGGTATGGTGATCTTTTGGTGATGTGCAGTGTTGTTTTTGCGCCAAACATATCTTTTGGAATTATGGCCAAAAAGTTCAACCTTGGTTTCATCAGACCATAACACCTTTTCACACATGCTTTTGGGAGACTTCAGATGTGTTTTTGCAAAATGTAGCCTGGCTTGGATGTTTTTTCTTCGTAAGAAAAGGCTTTCGTCTTGCCACTCTACCCCATAGCCCAGACATATGAAGAATACGGAAGATAGTTGTCACATGTACCACACAGTCAGTGCTTGCCACATATTCCTGCAGCTCCTTTAATGTTGCTGTAGGCCTCTTGGTAGCCTCTCAGACCAGTTTTCTTCTTGTCTTTTCATCAATTTTGGAGGGAGCTCCAGGTCTTGGTAATGTCACTGTTGTGCCATATTTTCTCCACTTGATGATGACTGTCTTCACTGTGTTCCTTGGTATATCTAATGCCTTGGAAATTCTTTTGTACCCTTCTCCTGACTGATACCTTTTAACAATGAGATCCCTCTGATGCTTTGGAAGCTCTCTGTGGACCATGGCTTTTGCTGTGGGATGCGACTAAGAACATTTCAGGAAAGACCAACTAGAGAAGCTGAACTTTATTTGGGGTTAATCAGAGGCACTTTAAATGATGGCACGTGTATGCTGACTCCTATTTAACACGATTTGGAATGTGATTGCTTAATTCTGAACACGGCTACATCCCCAGTTATAAGAGGGTGTGCAGACTTATGCAACCACATTATTTTTCTTTTTTTTTCTCTCCACCTAAAAGATTTCAGTTTGTTTATCAATTGAGTTGTAGTTTATAGGTCACATTAAAGGTGGAAAAAGTTCTGAATTGATTCATTTTTGTCATTTTTTACAGCACAGAAACCTGACATTTTAACAGGGGTGTGTAGACTTTTTATATCCACTGTATATACATCTTTACAGACGGTTTATGCTCTTATCACTGAGGAAGCCTTATTGGCGAAACACGTATGATACCATTTGATGTTTTTAGATTAATGATTTTATTAATTGTCATTGTCTATCCCTAGTGGCCATATATGGCATGTACTTGGGATTGCATGGTACAATAAATATGATAAACATAAGGGGTTGGTATCATATTTTGTTCTATAGACACTATATGATAGTGTACCCAATAGCATTGGTGATCCAACTATACCTACTACAAGATTATCTGGATTGTATCCTGTGCCTGGGATCGAGATCTGAGGATTTGACATTGTATTAAAAGGGGTACCTCTGGAAGTTACATATACCTCATAACTTTGGGGTTATCACATGTGAGTGAAACCCTATATGATTGATGTTGTGAAGTGACTATCCTACTGCAAGGAGTCTGCTTCTTGGCCTGTAATCAGGAAGCAATTTTATTGAGATCCATTTATCTAAAAGCATTCTGGGCTCACCCTGCTCCCTCCACTTAGAAACACACACCCCCCTTCAGGACAAAATAGCTGGACTCACTCAGTCTCCCCAAAAAAAAAAAATCCACATTTTCTCATAAAATGCTTTATGTCCACAATTGCGAATGTTTTTTTTACAAACAAGGGCCTGTTTTCTTGAACTACAGTCCAAACGAACTCAGAATTAGGCAAAGTTAAATTGAGTCATCCAAACAATACTTCCCATGCAAAATAATATCAGTCATAAAATTGTTCTGTAAGGGATAATGAATAATCTAATTTAAAGAGGGAAAGAGCAGATCTCAAGGCCCAGTCATGTTTTATGCAAGTGGTAGCCCTGGGCATTTTCTAGCATTTGATGAATATTCACTTTTATAATAATTTATATAACATATTTATATTATATTTTAGATTGAAATGACACAATCTGAATATGTTTAGGGCTTACAGGCAGTAGTTATTTTATCAGGTTAGTAGTTTAAAGTACAATATTAGACTGATGGGTTAATTATATTAGTCCTCCAAAACTTATCCTTCTCAATGTTTGGGTCTGCAAAGTAATATTTTACTGAAGTGGCTGCACGAAAACCAACCGAGTGCGAGGTTTTATTTCAGGTAGGGAATTCAAAAAAAAAAATGCCTAGGCTAGATCCTGAATATAGAAGGCTTGACAAAAATGAGGGTTATATTTTATGTGACACTTTGTCTTTTGTTCATCATAAAAGGACGGTATAAAATAAGATGAGTCTCCCCCCCGGCCCCCCTCTCTTCCCGCGCATGTACGGAATCTGTACAATAGTTTCTGTAGTGCGCATGTGCTCCCACTGAAGTGTTACGCACTTACGGAAACTATATTGGTGATTGTTATGAATAAAAGTAATGCAAAAAAAACAAAAAAAAACAAGTGAGCATCAGGACAGACTGGAACAAGGTGTAAAAAAAAAAAAAAAAAAAAAAAAAAAAAAAATCATGAAAATATGTCTAAACATACTAGCTTTTCCCCTTAAATTATTCCAGAGAAACACAGGGTAATTTCCTGTTAAAGCTGCGCAATGCCTGCGGGCCCCTGCCGCCAACACAAGTATGAGCAGTGCAGCACCACCTACTGCTTACAATGCCGTACTACACGCAGTTTAGAATAGATTGCTCTAGCAAAGAGGGGTTAGGAGGTCGCAAACAATATGCAGCATTCTTGCCACTAGGTGGTGCAGTGTTCAGGCACACTCACAGCTATGTGGCGTAGTTATAACAAAAATTAAACGCCCCCCCGCTAATGTGGATGAGGTTGTAACCAAAACATCATGTGCGTGCGAGCGATCATTTTTGGCCACAAACGCAATGGACAAAGCAGACTGATTCTAATTAGCACATTAAAGCTTCTATTTAGTTTATGCTCATTAGCATAAACATACATATTAAAAATCAAGAATAGTCCTCATTCGAAAACAAAATGGGCAAAAGGTTATAATTATAATATATATATATATATATATATATATATATATATATATATATATATATATATATATAAAGTTTTGATGTCTCTGCTATAAAACTATGGAAGCATCAGTGATACTTTGGGGAAGTTGCTTTGTGAGGTTTTATGGAGGAGCAGGGCTTGTATCAAACTGTGCAGAAGGGGCATGTGTCAAATTCAGTGAGATCTAATCTAACAAATCCCCCTCACCATTTCCTTCCTAAACCACCGATAGCTGGAGCTTAAGGGGTGTGCTTTTATCCATCATGACAAGATGGAATCTTCTAACCATGAACAAAATTAAGATGTTCTCTAAATAAAATGTAAAAAAGTGTCCATGTCTTAGAAAGTTCCTAATGTTTGCAGCATATTTCAACAAATGCAGTTTCCATGAACCACAATAGTCCTTAAACAGATTGGCACGGCTGCTTCTGTGGGCATCAGGACCCACACTATACGTTGCCCTCCTATTGCACATACAGAAACACGCAGGCAGCCCCGAGCAATAAGCCCCAGAGCGGGCAACGTGCTGGCAGCACAAGACGATAACTACACAGATACCACTACAAAGTTGTTTTTTATTCATATATACATCAAATGAGGAAAAAAAAAAAAAAAACTGTGGTAATAAATTCCCTTTCAAAAGAGAAATGTACACATTATGATCTAAATTTGATTTCATTTATGATCTACATAATATCAGTTTTATTCTGGTCAGGGTATTATTGCACAGTTTTGTTATTACATTGTTACTACAAATGCAGTATATCTACTAAGATAAGCAACAGTGCACCAAAATAAAATGGGTTTGCATTAGAATTAGTAATTAAACAAAACACTGTGCCTTTATATTCTCCACAGGTTACTACTTCCTACTTAGAGCCACAAGAATCAGTATTTAACAATATAAACAACTTTTACATTCACTGTAATGAAGTTCTATGAGGAAGTTTATAGGCCAGTCACACCCTGCTGGTCCCTCTATTTTAGTGAAGGGACCCTATGTGTTTGCAGTGTTACGTGCAACTGCCTGCTTATTAGCATGGGTGGGGGAGGTGTCAAATACAAAAAAACTATAGTAACAGTCTTAAAATGAAAGAAAAAAAAAATCCTAAAAATGTTTTTATGCTCATATAGCTGCTAATGTTAGGAAAACCTCACATTATATACTTTACAAACATGTACTAGTCAATCACACAAAAGTGATTGCAGCGAGAAGGTACAGATGAAATTAAATAAAATATCCCTTATGCAAAATGTGCCGCTCGTCGCCATTTATGGAGCATTTCTCTTTTAAAATGCAATAGTGAATGTAAAAAAGTTGTTTATAATTGACAATCTTAGACATCAATAAATTGTTCGAGAGATAAACCTGACCCTAAACACACGCCAAGGAGTAGATTGCGTTTCTGAAAGCTAATATTTACACTAGACAGATAATGGGAGAACAATTATGAAAAAAATATATATAAATACAGCATTAAAATGTATTATTCTATAGCAGAATCAACCATTTGTTCCGGTTTATGCGTTGCAACACAAATGCAGAGAAGTATTTAGCTACTGCAACTAAAACGATCTCATTACCATGCTCAGCCTTACACCAAATTGTACAAATCTTATTTTACAAGTATGTCTCTAGAATAGGAACAGAGACCATACACCCAATTCAATTAAAAACATAGAAATAAGACAGACTGACAGGCACACGGGGTGGGGCAGAGTACAGTAGTCTGGGAAGTTGGAGAGTCCACAGTGCTTCTGGCTTATTTCTTAAAGCCGTACGCAACAGCAAGTTGCTGTCTGTTGCTGGTCAGTGGGGGCGAGTTCCACACCGCAGAGCTGGTACGTTTGAAATAACGAGGCTTTTTCTTATTAAAGAGTTCTTCCAATTTAGGACCATCAATAGTGCCAAATATATTACCAAAATATGTTGGATTGTAGTATTGCTGGCGCACCGCTTGCGTTAGCAGGTTTCCTGTGGGAAGAAGAAAGACGATAATAAATCCAATCTGAATGCATGTGTTGTAGAAAGGACGAGCAAACATGCAGTATATTCCACTTATAATGCTCTTAAACCATAACCCACTATCAACGTATCCTTCAAGCCCCTCACTCACCAGATGCCCAGGCTGGAATAGGTTTGCGAGGTTGACTCTCGTCATCTGTGGAATCATCACTGTTCAAGTCCATTCCGTAGTTTTCAGGATCAATTTTGGGTTGTTTGTAGCCTTGAGGAGTCATTTGATAGGATTCACCAGCTGGTGAGTTCTGGAGGAGAAGGGGAGATGGAGTCAGAATGGGAGAAACCCACAATGCAACAACTAAGAGCATGTGGTCATAAAAAAAAGAAAGAAAGAAAAAAGAAAAAGGAAGACCAGTTCGGAAAGAGAAAAGAAGCCAAGAACCTTGGTGGTCTACCTGAATAGAGTCTTGGCAGACCATGTAATGAGGTTTCTTCCTGCAAAGCTCTATGCCATTTTATAGTGAAGCCAGAGTACTTCCAAAGGACATCTACATTTTTAATAACATTTGTTTGCACTTGGTTGACCACTTCACCGAAGCTCAAAGAGCACAGGTTGGTAGCCTCGGGGTTTAGAGGAAAAAAGACATAAGATGATCACACCAAATGGTATGTATCATTTATAAAAGCCATTTTATTGGCGTTTTTGGTACTCTGCTCACGGTTGCAATCGGAACAGAAAGCAATAATATATGGAGTCTTTCCTCTCCACCAGTTGCTACAATAACACAGGGGATGTGTAAAATATCTAGATACTGCTTTGCAGTGAATGCCTACGCACAGAGATGTAGAGTCTCACCTGGATATCTACAGTGACATTTAGTACTGAAGCACTAGGGGCTGCAGCCAGTTCCTTGGCTTTTCTCTCCTTTTCTTCCTGAAGCCTCTTGGCCTCAAGCTCTTCTCTGAGTTTCTTGGCCTCCTGCTCTTTGCGCAGCCTCTCTTGCTCCAGACGTTCCTGCAGTTCCTAATATGGACAGGAAGATAGTGACAGAAGTGTCATGGTTGTGCTTATTTTGGCTATGGTCCCTACTCAGAAAGTCACATATATATATATATATATATATATATATATATATATATATATATATATATATATATATATATATATATATATATATATATATATATATATATATATATATATATATATATACACACACACACATATATATATATATATACAGTAAGTATGGATATAGATGAATACTATACTTGAAGATACTTAGTGTCTTCTAAAGATTCATAAAATTATACTGTATATCGTGTAGACATGCCTTCAGATAAACTACAAGTGTAATTACACAGTACTAATATAATGGAAACGATTGGCAAATAACGTGTGGTTGGCAAGATAGAGTAAAATGGAGTTGGTTGGTGAATCAACAACTTGAGGGGAAAAAAATGTGGTGACATTTTCACGTCAACTATGTCACCACGTAGTAACGTAATGACGCTAATTACGTTTAATAAGCCGGAAATGGATGGAAAAGGGCTATAAAAGCCCCATTTGAACCGAAATTCACTAGCCCATGAGTAAGCCTTAAGAAGGGCGAAACGGGACCATCTCAACAAAAGCACAAGTACTTTGGTTATACTGATTGTGATATTAATGGAGGATTATTTATTATGGTAAACTTTGGAATATTTTTTTAACTCCTTTTGACTACTTTGAATTGCTAGTCTGCTTTGATGACATAGTAGTCTAAGGAAATAAGGAGTGCAGTATTGAATTCCATATACTCCTCATACATTATCACATTATTACTTTTTTATACCAAAAGAGTACTAAGTGTGCGCTTTTTTTCTAGATTGGTTTTAATTTCACTTTTTTGAGCTAATATAAAACACATGTTTTCAGCTTCTCAAGGATTAGCAAAGTAATTTTGCCATATGAGGGAAGATTGAATGTGATATGGGACATTGTTTGTCATTAGCTCTTTAAGAGTTACCATCCATAGGCTATTCCTGTTCCCTTATTTTTCACAAAAACTCAAATCTATATTTAGGTGTTAAGCACCAGGGAACTATTGTACAGTGATACATTGAGTTTATACAATTTATAGAAGCAGATCAGAAATTGCTTATTTGTAGGGAAATATTCCCAATATAAGGTCTGGCGGAATAAAATGATGTACCCTCTTTTTGCGCTCCTCTGCCTCTCTCCGTTGCTGTTCCTTCTCCTGGGCCAATCGATCCAGCTCCCTCTGCAGCTGCAGGGCCTTTTCTCTTTCTGCCCGCTCACGCTCTCTATTATAAAGATAAAAATTAAGTATGATGTTAACATAATGAACTAAAATAAAAAAAAAACACACTAAATAAAAGTAAACATAACTGTTTTCAGCACCACATATAGAATAAATCTTATTATAAAATAAAGGGCTGCATGCTTTGTTGCACCAGCCTTCATGACTCACCTCTCCGCACGGAGACGTTCCTGCTCCTTCTCAGCTGCTAGTTGCTGTTCTCTCAACCGCTCGCGCTCTTGCTCGGCCTGCCTCTGCTCGGCTAGTTTCTTGGCTTCTGCCATTTTACGCTGTCTCTCCTGTTCCTCCTCTTCACGCTTCTTCTGAAGCAGTTCCTGATGTTTCTTCTCCTCTTCCTCCTGCACAGTAGGAGAAAGCAAAAGTCATTTAATCACCCTAACATAACCGCTCTGAAGGGCATTGATGTGTAAAAGTTGCTCACCATCTGCACGGCTTTGAGTCTCCTTGCCTCTTCTTCCTGTCGCCTTCTGCTCTCTGCCTCCTCCTGTTTCTTGGCGGTTAGTTTCTTCTTTGCTTTCTCCTCTGCCATGCGATCCTCTCGCACCTGTAAACGAAAATGGGCACAGAATAATTAAAGTATAGCTAGGTAATCAGTCAAGTAAATAAAAGCCAAACCCAATTAATAACTTTTTAAAATACTGCATTTCATGGACATGACTGATCTCTCAAGCCATTAAAATTTATATATACATTGACTTAGATACTATTTACAGAACCCACAGATTTCACAACTACCCAGAATTCAGCGCAAGGCTGATACCTTCTCATTCTTTTCATCAAGGTTTGCAAACTTCTGTTCTATTTTTCTCTTTTTTTCTACTTCCAACTGTTCCGCTCGCTCACGAGCTTGCAACACCTTTCTCATCCGCTCTTCCCGACGCCTAAAACAATGGAATATAGGGTTAGAGTAATCCAAAGGACAATACGCAGAGCAGAACCCCCCCCCTCTGATCCGATTCACTACATCAAACACGATTTTGCAGGTTTATATGAAAGGTTATGCGATCAGATATTTTAGCCAGTACTGTATATCAGAGGTCCTCGAGGGTCACTCACAATTTCAGCTCTTCCTGCTTTTGTTTCTTCACCTCTTCCACCCTCTGTTTGCGCTCAAGCTCAGCCTCCTCTTTCTTACGCAGAGCTTCTTGACGCAGTCGCTCCTTTTCCTGAGGTATGACGTGAGAAGAGACTTACATGAACCAATCATAACTTTATGGGCTACATAAAACGGTTCAAAATTAGCTCAACCAATGTATGCAAATAACCAAGAAAAATATGTAACTAAAGTGAGAGTTCAATCAAAACCACACAAGCAATGTGCGGTATTTAGCCAATAGGAATGCACAACCACATCACCAGCACCTAAAGGGGATTTTGCAAGCGAAACGTTCCCATCATACAGTAGATTTAAACCTCACCAATACCAATGACACCTGTATAAGATTATAGTGTACTTACGTCAATCTGAAGGGACCCAGTAAGGGAAAAAAAAAAAAGACACAAATTTGGAGTATAACCATAAATGAGAGCAATTAAAAAAAAAATTAAAAAATTAGGCAACATGGTGCGCTACAAAAATGCCAAATTTTTGGAAGTGTTTTAATTAGATTACTTAAAACCAGTTGATCAGCTCCAGGAAAACAAAAATCTGTTATTGATGCATAAATGTACGCCACATTATAAAACATTTACATTCAGTAAAGTGATTTCTTACTCATTTTTATTATACAAAGTATATTAAAGGTCACTGAAATGTACAAGTGATTTGATGGTGATCCACATGAGGGTCATTATGTAGATCTTGCTCAAATGCAGAACGCCATTTAATGTCAGACTACCTCTACCTCCCTCTTCCACATACCTTGGGGTCTGCTTTGAGTGGGGTGTTGCGCTTTATGAAGGATTTCACCATGCTTCTTCCTATAGACCCGGGTGTCATCATCAGCAGTTGATTCTTCTGCACAGTGTGAAGAAAACTCTTCATGTGGGGAGGTGGCCTCACTACCTGCAAGGACAGACAAATTGGGATCTAGAGACCCTAGAGATTTGTACATGCTCATTCAGAGTATATCAGGTGGGATCCTACCTTGCTGGGAGGACATGGAGGAGATGGAGTCTTCTTACGAGGTGGAGAATTCTCTTCCTCATCTTCCAGACGATCATCATCCGAGAGCTCATCTACTGCTCGCTTGTAGCTCTTCCTTCTGTGATGAAAATAACATGGTGATTAAAACAACGTATTACGGAGAAAAAAAAAAAAAAAAAATCATATTTAGGGACAGTTTAAGCAAAACGAGATGAGAACCTACCTTATCTGAGCATCATCACCAGGAAGTTCTGAGGAGGAGAAGAAGAAGAAGTTAGGGCTTTGTGATTATCACTTTCAGTATCAGCAACAAGATAGGTGTTTGTATTAACCCTTTGAAGCTAAATTAGGCACCTGAAGCCAACTGCATATTGACCAAGTGAGCTCACCTGTAGCTGATGCAATGGTCTGCGGAGCCTCCCCCTCTGGCAGTTCTGGATGGTTACGGATTGCAATCTTCTTACAGGCACGGGAAGTCCGAGAGCTTTGATGAGCGGGAGCCTGGAAGAGGGAGATTCATTACATTTTAGCACAGCTTTACAAAATGTATTGGAGCTCATTACATGGCCAACTTTTCACAGATCTGCCATGAATATTGTAAATAAGTAGGGATAGTGTCTCTTAACAAGATTACATACAACACTTTTAGATGCCATGCAACTTACCGTATCACATCCCACTGGTCCAGGCCTTAAAAAAAAAAAAAAAAGTCAGGAGTTAGTTTTTTTGTTTGTTTTTAATTAAAAGTCAGTTGATTGCATTTTTATACAAATATCAAAATTGTCATCAGTTTCAAAAGATAATTTATACTGAGCATGAGAGTTTTTTTTTTTTTTTTTTAATTCTATACATAATAAAATATTACTTCCTTAAATCAGTGATGGTGCTTTGGTTTTCTATACTTGAAAATATTGGGCAAACCGTATGACCAGCTCTAGTTGATTTAGTTAATTTTAGTCTGGGCAATATTGCCAATATGGACAGGTATATGCCTTTGTAGTTCCCTCACCTGACTTTAGTAATGTCCTCTTCATCTGTGTCTGTGGGAAGGAAAAACAAGAAAGAAAAGAAAACAAGTGAATACAAACCATTTGGCAGATAAGGACACAAATGGGTTAATTTAATGTTCATGCTCCGTGCATCAGGCATTTATCAAACACATGACAATCCTGATATAGAGAGTAGTAAATCCACATGGATTTCAGCCAATCGGATTACCCTTCACTAACAGTCAGTCGGGCAAGTTAACCAATGGGATAGGAGGTAAAAATAGTATATATATATGTCACACATTGAAACAAGACACAAAAAAAAAAAATATCTGTTTGAGCAGCTACTCAGATCACATAGTATAAATGAGCTCACCTGAAGTCATGCTCTGTGGCTCGTCAGATTGGTTACTGATCGCAATTCTCTTGCAGCCACGGGAACGAAGAGATTGGCGAGAGCCCTGAGGAGCTGGGGCCTGCATGAGGAAGATGAAGGAAAAGGTCAGTGCAGTTTTGTCACCTGACTAGGACCTCCCCACACAGAGAAGCATTACTCTAAGTGTAATCACATTATAACTTTTATTTGTAAAGAGAAAACATAATCCGTACCAAGTACAAAGCAAAAATATTAACACATTGCAAAGAATGGACAAAAATAAATAAATAAAAAGGCAGATGGCTGCATGGGCCATACATTAGACAGGTACAACACACTGTACTGCACTTCACCTCCAAATGCACTTCTACAAGAACACTCTGAACTTACCTGAGCACATAGCATCGATTCAGGCCTGCAAAGTAAAAAGAAATGTATTTTAAAGTATGTACACAATTATATATATATATATATATATATATATATATATATATATATAAATAAATAAATAAATTGAGGTTGAAAAAAAAAAAAAAAAAACTCAGTCCATCAAATTCAACCTCTTAAGATCTCCTCTGATCTGCAATTAGTTATTAATTACTGTATATACTAGAGCAGAAGTCACCAAACTTGGTCCTGGAGGGCCGACCCAGGCCTGGATTTGTGGATATCCTTGCTGCAAACAGGTGAGTCAATCAGGATGGTTGAAGAAACAAGATTCTCACCTGTTTGCAGCAAGGATATCCACAAATCCAGGCCTGGTGCGGCCCTCCAGGACCGAGTTTGGTGACCCCTGTACTAGAGTATAAGCAGAGTTTTTCTGCCTTTTTTTTTTTTAAGGCTGAAAAGGGCCCCCTCGGCTTATACTCTAGTCACCATCCCCATGTCTCTTTCCCTTCCCCACCCTAAACCCCCTCACCTCACCCCTCTAGGGAGGGGAGGCGGGTTGAGGGAAGAGACACAGGGGAGGGAAGAGACACAGGGGAGGGAAGAGACACAGGGGAGGGAAGAGACACAGGGGAGGGAAGAGACACAGGGGAGGGAAGAGACACAGGGGAGGGAAGAGACACAGGGGAGGGAAGAGACACAGGGGAGGGAAGAGACACAGGGGAGGGAAGAGACACAGGGGAGGGAAGAGACACAGGGGAGGGAAGAGACACAGGGGAGGGAAGAGACACAGGGGAGGGAAGAGACACAGGGGAGGGAAGAGACACAGGGGAGGGAAGAGACACAGGGGAGGGAAGAGACACAGGGGAGGGAAGAGACACAGGTCAGCACATTTCCCACCCTCAGCTTATACTTGAGTCACTAAGTTTTCCCAGTTTTTTGGGGTAAAATAGGTGCCTCGGCTTATACTCTAGTATATTACGGTAGTTAATTATTAATCAACTTTTTTATTTTTATTAATAAATTAATCCCAGCAGTGCATTATTATAGAACACGGTCTGGATATCAGTTGCTTTTAAGCTAGAGGATGTACTTTTTTGTCACTCACCTGACTTTAATGGTGATTTCCTCATCTACAGAGATCTGGTCTGTGGTAAAGCAGAAAAGAAAAAAGCTGTTAATTTTTAAAAAAAAAATATATAATAACACGGTTGGGTTTAATTATCTCCATACGCTCCTTTTTACTGGACCCTGTGCATTAGCCAACAAGCCGGATAATGCAGGGGCAAAGAGCAATAAAGCTAGATTTCTAACAACCAAATATGCCCATATTTCATAGTAAAAAGTAAAAACAACAATTTGTGCTCGTAACAGTTCTAACATAACATTCTGACTCTTTATTTCAATGTATAGTGTCATCCAGATAGATGGTGTTACCCACTTATACATTTCTCAGGTCACTTACAGCTTCTGGAGGAGGTGGTTTCCATTGCCTTCTTCTTGGATATGGAACGACGTATGGATTTTCTGACAGCCTCTTGGGTCATGCTCTCCCGCTTGCTGGCTAGTGAGTATTGTGCAAAAAGTGATGCACGCTGGGTAGCGGATTGCCGGCCCGCTAGACTACGACGTACTGACCGGCGGTCACACCGAGAGCCTGTTGGTGTCACTCTGGGGTCTTTAACAGCTGAAGAATGAACATCAGATACTTCCATGGACTGGACCTGAATCTCCTCTTCTACAGATTGTGTAGGAATGGAAGCATTGGCAATATTCATCTTGATCGCCCACCGGCCTTTTGATTCAGGGGTCACTGGTACAGGTGGCATCTCTGGTACTTTAGGCTCTTCGGAGGTGACTGCATCTGCGAGTTGCAGCTCTGCACTCCTACGTTCCTCTGCACTTATCTTGACTTGCAAGACCCTGGTCTGGCATATGTCTGCAGGAGGCTCTGGAAGAGGTATCTCTGGTACAGGAGGGATCATGCTGTTGGCTTTTGCTCTGGTCATTCGCTTGGGTTTTAAAGGCACATCCAGAATTGATGCATCAACCTGTTTATTCTGGTTTTTCGCAGACATTCTATGAACGGATGTACTCCAGCTGGCGCTACTACGTCTGCGAGATAACCTGCAAGATCAAAGCAGACAACAAGGCTTATACTGGAGACCGCTTTAGAGGAGAAAGTCTTAATAAAAATGACATACATTGCTCTATGGGACAGAAACTAACAATTATTCTAAGGAACATATATGGAAGAAGAATAGGAACAAATATGCAACTGTTAAAACGTTAACACAAGCAACGCAATCAGAAGGAACATCTAACAAGTCAAGGAAATGACAAAAATAGATACACCATTAAAGACAAGAACCCGCCATAATCCAGAATCTGGCTATTTCGGTGCCAGGCAAGCTCATTTTAGGATCCAGTTAAAGGAGTGCATATAAGAGTATACATATAATAACTAAAAGATCGGAGCTAGCAGTAAAACATTAGGAGTGGTGAATTACTGGCTCATGATATTTGTAAAGCTGCGGCATTATCAGAATTGTCTCACTTTGTAAATGATATCCCTTTAGCTCTGCCCAACCCTCCCCATCAGTGACAGTATTGACCTGAACACCAGCTATGTGGAGCACATTAGCAGAATAAATAAGGCAGGGGTTAACAAACGTGTCTAACCTGGCTGGCTCCTAAGTTTCAAAGGGCCATTTACCTCACTGTAGGTACTCTTCATGGTGTCCTAGCACAATATTATATTAAAATGATTTATTTTTTAATTACACTAATAACAGCTAAAAATATCTTAAGTTTTAAATCTTTGTTTACATACATGATCACTGGCTATTGGATGAGTAATACTGCATGCTGTGTGAGGCTCTATGGGGGAAGGCTGTGATTGATAGGACAGCATCCTCATGGACTCAGGTTACACTGCACTGACCAGTTAACCCATAGCTTTCTTGTTTCATGCCATTTTCCTCTATGTATTGTCATTGCTCCTTTCACTTAGATATAGTATACTGTGACAGATCTATTTAGGATGTTTCACAACTGGCAAACTGGTGATCCCGTTGGCTTATAACAACTCTCCTAAAATGCCAATCTGAAGTTCCATGTAGAATTTGCCAACTAAAAGAAATCAAACACATATGCTATCTATAGATATATAACCTATACATCATTTTTGGGGGGGGGGGGGGGGGGGGGGGGGAAATAAGAAGTTTTATGTCCCGGGACTTTATCCTTCGCTTACACAACCCAGATAAGCCCTTGCTCTGGAAAACCCTCACCTTCTATTAGGGTCCCGATTCTCATCTGGCACTATTGACGATCTCTTCTTCCGACGCCGCTTCTGAGATGGGGTCTTTGGCATCAACTCTGGTACTTCATTAAAGTCACTGAGAAAGGACATTTATAAAGGTGATTACATAGGTTGCATTGAACTGTATAAAGTATATTGTAAGTAATAATTAATTATGTAGGCATTAAAAGTGTTTATTTGAACAATTCTAGGTTTGTGAAGGGGCTATCCCTGTCGGATCTAAAGCCACAGAAAGATCAGACCAGGCAAGAACTTTCCTGCCAGCTGTTCAGCTCTAATGTATTTATTTAAATTATAATATATTTACAAAAATTCACAAAGTCCCTTTAACTAAATAGGAGTAAAACATGGTATTATGTCATCCTATTTAGTTAGAGTGTTCCCCAAATCTGAACTTACGTGCTGAACATCTTCCTGGCCTCCTCCTCGATCTCCAGCAGCCATACCATGTGCTTGTTCTCCAGATGCAACAAGAAGTCCTCGGTTTTGCGGTTACAAACCCGCAGGAGGTTGGTCACACACACTGCGTTGGTCATGGTGGTACCTGCAGGGTGAGAGCAGAGGTTACTTACAGAAACAAACAACTAGCCAGACACACAATTACTTTAAGAATAACCAGAAACAGTTGATGTGACACAGTTGGTACATTAAAATAAATAAAATGCAAAGGAAATGAGATCACGAGCAAATCAAAGCAACATTATGCACCTAGAATTCGCCATCAATCACCTTGATAAACATCCACCATAAAAATATATTTATAAAAACCTCTAATCATTGGATTTGTCACCAGGACCAACAGGCGCCGTGCCAAGGGCCAACGTGCAGCACTCTGTGGCTAGCCTGGGCCCATTTCTAATCCAATACAGAATCCATTCTATAACATTTCATTATTATACTGGATTGTCAGACAGGAACAGGTTATGAGTTGAAAGAATTCAACTAGATATAAAATTGCTTTTGCAAAAAAAAAAAAAAAAAAAAAAGTCAAACACTGTGGCGCTGTGAACGCAAATTGATAGCAATGTCTAAAACACACACACACACGCACACCATTGCGATTTACTTCATATAACAAAGAAGAGCTACACAAACATCCCACAGAAATGCATAGATATTGTTAGAAGCCACTTGATCCCGGCAATGCAGGAAACTAGAGACAGTAGTGGGACCCCAGCCATGCAAAGTCACAAATAGACAGATATCAACACATTTAAGTTATCCAAGAACCACAAACACTATTAGTCCAGCACAGGGATATAGACAACACACGGTATACACAACTAGTGCAGCAATCTATATATGACATGGATATATCTGGTCCAGAAGATAAGGCACGTCCTGTACACTATTTACACCATACATGGATGACCATATAGATCCAGTATAGACATGTCCAGAGACTTCATTCTGTTCTAACTCCATAAATAGTCTGATTGCAGTCAGGAGAATCAATGTGCCGTAATGATGATACTACGGGTCAGTACAAGTACAAAAAAGAAACAATTTTGGTGCCAACATGGACACTAAAGATATATTCTACATGTTATCTGTGGATACCATGCAGTAGTTTCATACAATAACTATACTACTTTGTTTGTACCGATAGCTCTTTATTGGATGAAACATATAAGGGTTAAACATGTGAACTAGCATTAACTAATGTACAGCCCCAAATAATACTGTAACCAGCACTATGTATATTACACAGCACAATGTCCCTAATACTGTACATCACACACACAGCACAGAGTGCTGGTTACTGTATTAGGGACATTGTGTTGTGTGATATAGTGTGTGTGATGTACAATGTGCCTAATATTGTAACCAGCACTCTGTATATTACATTGTACAGACCAATGCCACACAATGCAGTACCTGGCACATTATATAGGGCACCACCATATATAGTGCAGTAAATCACACACACAGTATATAGGGCACCACCATATATAGTGCAGTAAATCACACACACAGTATATAGGGCACCACCATATATAGTGCAGTAAATCACATACTGTATCATACACAGATCAGCTCCACACAATGCAGTACCTGGCACATTATATAGGGCACCACCATATATAGTGCAGTAAATCACACACACAGTATATAGGGCACCACCATATATAGTGCAGTAAATCACACACACAGTATATAGGGCACCACCATATATAGTGCAGTAAATCACACACACAGTATATAGGGCACCACCATATATAGTGCAGTAAATCACACACACAGTATATAGGGCACCGCCATATATAGTGCAGTAAATCACACACACAGTATATAGGGCACCGCCATATATAGTGCAGTAAATCACACACACAGTATATAGGGCACCGCCATATATAGTGCAGTAAATCACACACACAGTATATAGGGCACCGCCATATATAGTGCAGTAAATCACACACACAGTATATAGGGCACCGCCATATATAGTGCAGTAAATCACACACACAGTATATAGGGCACCGCCATATATAGTGCAGTAAATCACACACACAGTATATAGGGCACCGCCATATATAGTGCAGTAAATCACATACTGTATCATACACAGATCAGCTCCAGGACACTGCACAGCTCAGCTCCACACAATGCAGTACCTGGCACAGTATATAGGGCACCACCATATATAGTGCAGTAAATCACACACACAGTATATAGGGCACCGCCATATATAGTGCAGTAAATCACATACTGTATCATAAACAGATCAGCTACAGGACACCGCACACTGTACAGCTCAGCTCCACACAATGCAGTACCTGGCACACACAGTATATAGGGCACCACCATATATAGTGCAGTAAATCACATACTGTATCATACACAGATCAGCTCCAGGACACTGCACAGCTCAGCTCCACACAATGCAGTACCAGGCACACACATTATACAGGGCACCGCCATATATAGTGCAGTAAATCACACACACTATAAACGGACATAGTACAATGTACAGCTCAGCTCACAATGCAGTAACTGGCACGGTATATCACACACAATCTATATAGCTGCAGCCACTGCACCCTCCAGCGCGGAAGAGTTATACAGTAACATGTGATGGTTTATCCGGGCTTTCTTACCTGCACTGTATCCCTCTTCCGATCCGTTCCCGGTATATCACACACCGATCTCTCCGCTGCTCTTCTAATCCAGTGCCTGAAGCACTTCCTCTCCCGCTCAAACGGTTCAAAATGTTTAAATCCAACTATTCGCTGATTGGCTGTGACATCACGAGGAGGGCGGGATTTGAGAGGTCTAACCGGCCCCAGATAGGCTGATTTGACAGTACAGCTATGGACTGTTCCTAATTTGGAAAGGCTCTATGGTGGTGGAGGACTCAGCATCGACTGTCTGTGATTATTTTCTATGGTTGTGGAGGACTAATACTAGTTGAAACTCCGGCAGGGAGCGTGCCAATATGGCGGTTATAGTATGGTCAAATAATGGATCATGTCCAGTTGTGTATGTGTTATGTGGTGGATATTACTACACTGTACCAATAAACACCAATATTGTCTCCCAAACACACACAAATTATCACGTTTTATATATTTAAAGGGCAACTATTATGCTATAACAGGAAAAGCTATTTGTATTTATTGAGCATTGTAATTCAATATTAAATCAAATATTAGAATATCAGCCTCAATTTCACCTGTTTGTCTCCACCCTGATAAGGCAAGAGGCAAGTCTAAATGGTTTTGAAAACAATCTTATTAAACAAGAGGCCAAACAATATACAAAAGCTGGTTGCCAAGGGAAACCATGCTAGTGCAACAGATCTACTGCCAATGGACATATAACTTTGTGCCTGAAAATATAGCACTGTCTGCTAGATAAAGCAAATCTACAAAAGATATAATAATGTACTTAAGCAGAAGGATAGATAAACGAATGGATAAAGGACCACTCGTTTTTTTTTTTCTATATGGTCTCTTGGATAATTACATTTGATAAGGAGCAGAATGTTTTAAGAAAGCAGTAAATAAGTAAGCAGACCCTTTAAATATTTATCCTTTATGTGCCCTTTTCTGGATCCCTACCTTGTTGCGGTGATGGGGCATGTCTAGCTTAATGGAGCTGTGGGCCATACCATGTAGGGTCACCCAAGATAGGCAGATTGTTGCAGAGAGGTCAGACAAATCACAGTAAACTGGAGAAGAATCTGGCAATCCTCTCCAGTATTTTTTGCGAAGATAACTTTATACAGATGCACAACCAGACACATAATATATGTATGATCCCCTTGGGTCAGAAGGTGCCTATCACATTACTGAGGAAGAGCAGAGGGAGAGTATGAGTAGCACCAGATATAATAAACTGTCTGGGCCACACCAGAGAGGACACCCAGCTGCGGATGTGTCTGGAGGGGAAAGGAAAGTCTGCTGCTGCAAATACCAATTAAGAATAGGAACCTGGAATGTTAGATCTAGGAACCAAAGTAAATTGGACGTGGTCAAACATAAAATTACAAGATTAAGCGTTGATATCCTGAGAATTAGTGAACTCAAAGTGGCCAATATGGGACATTTCACATCAGAAAACCACCAGATGTGGTCAAGAATCCCGCAGAAGAAATGGAGGAGCCAGCATAATCAGCGGTGTGGCCAAAGCAGTGCTCGGTTACAACCTAATAAATTAAGTAATGATTTCATTTCAAATTCAAGGCAAAACCATTTACCATCACAGTGATCCAAGTCTGTGCTCCAACCATGGATGCTGAAGAGGCTGAAGTTGTCCAGTTCTACAAAGATATTAAACACGTCATAGACATACCACTAAGAAAAGATGTTGTTGTCATCATAGGAGATTAGAAGGCTAAAGTAGGGAACCGAAACATACCTGTCATAACAGACAAATTTGTCTTGAAGTACAAAATGAAGTAGGTCAGAGATTATTAATATTCTGCCAAGATAGTTTTCTTGTCACAGTAAACACCCTCTTCCAACATTCTCCAAGATGACTCTACACATGGATATCACTATATGGACAATATGGAAATCAGAGTGACTATATACTTTGTAGTCAAAGATGGAGGAGCTCTATACAGTCAGCAAAAACAGGAACTGAAGCTGACTGCGGCTCATTCTACAATGATCAATGTGAAGAAATAGAAGAAGATAACAGAATGAGAAAGTCAAGATATCTCTTCAAGAAAATTGTGGCTCTCAAAGGAAGCTTCCATGCCAAAGTGGGTGTGATAAAACACAGAATGGTAGGAATTTCACAAAAGCATAACAGATAAAGAAGGGGTGACAGGAATACACAGACTATATATATATATATATATATATATATATATATATATATATATATATATATAAAGGAAGGATCTTAACAGGATTGATAACCTCAATAGTTTGTCCAATAAGCTGGAGCCAGGCATCTTGGAGTGTGAAGTGAGATGGGCTCTAGGATGCCTTGCTGATAATAAGGCTGCAGGAGTTGATGAAATCCCAGCTGACCTGTTCAATAACCTACAAGATGATGCTGTGAAAGTGTTACTTGCCTTATGCCAACAAATTTGGACAACTCAACAGTGGCCAGTAGACTGGAAAAGGTCAGTCTACATCCCAATCCCCAAAAAAGGCAGTGCCAAAGAGTGTTCAAATTATCGAACAATTGCACTAATTTTACATGTTATTCTAATAGAAAATCCAATTTAACTTCCACTTTCAATCTAATATGATACCCTGTTTATGGTATGGTATCGGTGATACTGATGATATATTATAAATACATTTGCCAAAAAAAGAAAAATAGCTTAGCTGCTTTTCTGTGCATTCACTTTGGATATATTTATGCATTATCACAGTAAAACGTAACCTGTACTCAATTATTTAGAACATTATCATTTGTCAAAACCTTTACTCAATTACTCGAAATATTGTTTGTCGTGTAAAGAATGAAAAAAGTATAAAAAAACAAAGAAAAGAGGGGGGCAAATGCCAAAACAGTACAAAGCTATTAAAATATAAACGCTAAAATATTATCTCAAAGGAAGAATATATTATCCCATGTTGACTTGGGAAGCCTATCAATATTTAATACCATTACAGATGAATAATCATTGCCTTCAAAGTAGATGGTTAGATTAAAGTGAACCACAATAAATAAGTTAACTGCTACAGTAAAAAGAACACGCATATTATGCATAGATAGATTTCATTGTGCCATTCTGTTAAATCAATGTGTCAAAGTGGACCTCAAAGCATCACCTTGAGTAAGATACAGGGTAAATATTTATCTTTCTCTATTTAAAATTGCCTTCTCTAAATCGCCTATACTCAGGCCTAGCCTCACCTTTTACATATCCTTTAAGTTTTTTGATTTACAATAAATAATGGTTGCTTTTTGGCTTATTATGACATTATGCATCTGTTAGAGGAGAATCAGTAGTGTATGAAAACATTTTTATGCATGAATAAAATATCAAAATAAACATGTAAAAACTTAGTTTGAAGTTAGCAAAATGTCTTGTAATTTCTAACAGTTGAAAACACCCCCTCCAACCCCAGGCTAAATTAGCATAAAATTCATAATTTGTTTTGACCAATCCGGCCTGAAGGGCCAAAGGGTGAGATAGAGAAAAAAAACCTGGCTAGTTACCTAACTCCTGATGAACTCAGGTCCGGGGTCTAACCGTCCCCACAGCCCGTGTGTTTATTTTTTAATTGATTTAATAAAGCAATTTGTTTTAGATATTGTAGTTGCCTAGATTTATTATAGTCTCTCTAAAGGTACTTCATAAACTGTAGTGGGAGAGTTTTTCTCCTTAACTGGTTATAAAGTGGTCTTTTTTTCTTCTTTTTTATTTCTTCTTAGTGATACACTTGCCAGTTAAGGTCACCTGCTTCTTTAATATTGCTCACTATTGAGATTAGATATTTTCTAGTTTAGTTACCCTTATTTTTTGGTGATTTGAAGCAGGTCTTTTTCCCCTTCTAAGTATCACTCTAACTGTATTCATATCAATCCGGAGGAAGCAAAGGCTGAAACATTTGTATCAAACTCTGGGGTTCCTGGCGGTGCTGCAAAGCAGCCTGGGATATGTAGTGTAGCACCTTGTTAGAAGGTGCTATGTATTTTCATATAAGAGTCTCTCTGTGCAGCACATTTACACTTGATTACCACCCCTGTGTGTTGTCAATTTCTTGCATCAACTACTGCCGCTGGTATTTTTTTCCATCATCTCTCTGTTTGGCAGAGCTATGCAGCAGCTGAGCATGCTTGTGTCATTACTACACAGGAAGTAGGTGGGTCACATCCCAGCAGTCACTTTGGGGCTGATGTCAGTGCTCTCATATTAGCTGAGGAAGACACAGCAGGTGAATAATGGGGTTATTATATGCTCCATGCTGATTAGATGGGATTAGGTGCCTGTGTAAACATTCCTGGTGTGTCAACATAATCATTAAAGGGATTTTTAGATATTAATAAAAAAAAAAATATATATATTTTTTTTAATGTGCTGCATTTAGGATGCTTATAGGATGCTTTTTGCCTAATGATTGCAGAAATGTTTTTATCTGCTCTTATCCTCCAATTTGCATGATCAGTACCTTAAATACTGTCCTAACAGAATACCTCTGTACTCAGGATTTATAGTGACCGTGGCCTTTTGATGTACCAGAGTGCTAAGATTCTCTTTATCATTCTTTCTAATAGTCAAGCACAAAAGGACCAGTTCCTTCTTATCAATGACCAATGTACATTTTTTTTTTTAATTCGTCTTTATTCAAGGCGGATAACAAAATACATACATAGGCATACTTCAAGTTTCATAAAACCATGGATACATGCATTTTGTGGTATTTTTCACTCAATCTATTACATCAATGTATTAGCAAGTAGCAAGATAAATACTGCCTATCTTCCATCCGCCATCACCATTTTCTGCTATTTTCCTCCTATTTTACCTTATAGCTCTCTAACTTATATACTATAGCTAGTTGTGCAAAGAATCATAATCCTCATTATTTTCTTTCTTATCTCGTCCCTCTTGTATATTGATTTTTATACTAACTACTAACCTCCTATTTTCTCCATCCTCCTCCGCGTCTCAGAGTATTCTCCCCCCCGGCTGCCGGAGTCCAGTCTTCATATCTCCTTCCATTCCTCCAGCCTAACTGATCAGTGTACCAATGCAACGCCTGTGTATTCCACCCATGGGCCCCATGTCTTAATATATTTGGCCATTGTATCTACCAGGGAGTGCATCATACGCTCATTTATTGCGATGTAATTAATTTTGGACTTCACAGCGGAAAAGTCCAGCCCTTCTGATTTCCATTGTTTTGCGATAAGGCTTTTAGTTGCGAGTGTAATAAAGAAAAGTAATCTGTTTTGTGATTTGGATAATGTCTGAAGAGGCCTCCCCAGCAGGCACAGTTCAACTGTTAACTTTATGTTGCATTTAAATAGTAACGCCACTAACTCTTGCACCTGTGCCCATAATCTTTGCACTTTCGGACAATCCCACCATATGTGAATGAAGGAACCCGTGCTATTACATCCTCTGAAACACTCTGGGCTTTCGGCGCTACGCCATTTAGCCATCCGGTCAGGCGTCGCATAAGCCCTATATAGCACTTTGACCGACGTTTCAAAGATGCTATAGCTTAGTGACCCTCGAAAGATATTTCCCCATACCTCTTCCCAATCCTTCTGATCCCACCTGGTATTAAGATCCTTTTCCCATGCTAGCATGTATTTCTCTCTGGGGAATTCTATTTTTGTGTTGAACAATACATACATGCTCCCTAATATCCCTTTCGTTAGCGGGGCGTTTTGACATACCCTAGATAGCCAGTTATGTCTAGGTCTGCCTTTGGCTCGCACTAGTGATCCGACAAATTGACTCAGTCTGTACCCATTAAAGTATTCCCTAATAGGGAGGTCTATAGTGTCCCTTATGTCCTCAAATGTAATTAATTTATCCCCCTTCAGCCAGTTCCCCAGCCTATCTAACTTGTGTGAAGCCCACCAGTGTCTTGAGGTGGCCCGCCAACTCCTTGGGAGCCTGGCAATGATTGAGGACTGGTGTCATACAATTTGCTTGTGTGAATAGGGATGTATACCTCTGGGCCCATTTCCAGCTACCGATGGTGTTCTGAATAATTGGATTCATACATTGGGCAACTTTGTGTGGAGTATTCTCCAGCCATATTAAAGTATCCCAGGTGTAAGGGTGCATTGTGTGGTGTTCGATAAATAACCAAGATGGGTGGTGCTCTGGGGAATGGGCTAAGGGAATGAAGGCTAGTTGGGCCGCCCTGTAGTAAAGTTTCAAGTTTGGTAGGGCTAGTCCCCCTTGTTTTTTTGAATTTCCTAGTATATTTTTGGAAATTCTGTCAGGTTTGTGTTGCCATACAAATTTTATTATTAATCTCTGTAAGTCGGCCAGATCTTTCATATTAATTGCTATAGGGAGGGTTCTAAAGAGATACATCAATCTTGGTAGTAGATTCATTTTTACCGCATTAATCTTCCCAAGCCAGGAAATCTTATATGCGTGCCAGGTGTTCAAGTTGTTCTTTAATGTGTTATAAAGCGGTTTATAGTTAACCTTGTACATGTCGCGTAAGTTGGGAGTCAGGTTGATTCCTAAATATTTTATATGCGTGGGGGCCCATTTAAATTTGTATTCGTCCGCTATCAGTTTCTTGTCTTGTGCGGGTAACCCCAACGCTAGGGCCTCTGTTTTGTCCATAATTCCCTAAAGTTTGCAGTAGGGGGGGGGGGATTGATGACTTAGGGTCAGTAAGGGAGCACAGTAGGTCATCCGCGAACAGGGATACTTTGAACTGATGTAGTCCTATGGCCACCCCTTTAATGACCGAGTTTACTCTGATGGGTTGTGCCAAAGGCTCCATGGCCAGTGCAAATAGGAGTGGTGACAGGGGGCAACCCTGCCTTGTTCCCCTATGGATTGGAATCTTTGACCTTTCCTTCCCCGGGAGTTTCAGGGTTGCTGTGGGAGTGTGATAATATGTTTTTATCACCTTCATAAATTCCCCCTTGAAGCCAAATTTTCCCAGCACAGCTTCTAGGAACGGCCACTCTAGGGAATCAAAGGCCTTTTCCACGTCTAAGGCCAGCAGGCATGCTGGAATTTTGTTAGTTTTGGTATGGTGGATTAATTGCATGATTTTCCTAATGTTATCCCTGGCCTGTCTTAGACCAATGTACATTTTAAACCCAGATTATTTTTATTTAGTAAATATAGATTTAGATTCAGATCCTTACTTTGACCTGTACTAGACTAGTATTGCACACACCATTCTCAAGTCCTTGCAAGCAATATAGTTCTTTAAAATAGTATTTTCCCAAATTACTTAATCAATGGAACCAAAACGTTAATCAATTATGGTTACTTGATGACCTGATGTCAAGTGTAAGTGACTGGCAGATAATGCCTGTGCTATTGCATAATTATTTTATTATACAATTGGATAGTGAGGACTTGAACTATACACATCATCCTAAAGACCTTTTATGCAATACAGTTCTTTAAAATAGTGATTCCACCCCATGGCTTGCTTCCGCTCATAGCATTTCGCTCTGACTATCTGCTTATGAAGCAGGGGGGCCGTCGCAGGTGGGAAGCGGAGTCCGGGGGCACCCATAGTGCCGTAAAAATCTGCAACATCCAAAACGCCTTAGAGGGTACGTTTGCCAGACGATTTCCCCTTTCTCTTTTATATCGTTTTTTTTTTTCAATTGAACTGCAAAAGTATTGATGGAATCACAAAATGGTTTCTGTAGTTCCTCACAATCCTCTTCTGGAATTCCAAAATGGCCTCTGGCACCTGAATATTTAAATCGTCTCATTATAACCCCATTCAGATTTAAATTCAACACAGTTTCGAAAAATGTGAAAATTTTACAGTTTTCTGATTTTAAACCTGTCTATTCGAGGATTCCCTGTTTTCATTGTTCTTTTTAGAGAATTAAAACCTTGGCAGAAGGAAATGTGTGTTTACATTTGTATCACATATATAGTTGTTGTAATTGCGAGTTTGTTGGTAACGCTATTTTAAAAATTACGGGCTTGCGCATGTGCAATGAACGGGTTTGATGGGGGCTGTAATGAGCGCCAAAGGCCTTTGGCGCTCATCGCGAGGCCTGTACATGACTGGCTTGACGGGGCTGCATTTTTTTAAAGCCCCTAACTCGAAAGCCGTTTGGAGGTCACTAATAAAAGCCAATTCATTAGAAAATTTGCTAACAACCTTACACACAGCACAGGGGGAAGGGCATGGAGCCTGTAAGTGAAGTTGCAAGCTAATTTGCTATTTAATTGGCATTTTTGGCCGGGCTTGCAACGGCTAGACAGGAAAAAAAATGGCGGCCGTAAAGCCGTATTTTTTTTTTCAATACCTTAAATCGGAAAACCCTTTTTGGCTTGCGGAAAATTATCAATTTCCCATGCCCGCAAATGGTTTCACAAATGCAAACAGGAGCTCAGAGGAGTCAGAGGGGGGAGAAAAACACAGGGGAGAGAGAGGGGGGAGAGGACGGAAAGAGACACGTGGGGGTAAGAGACACAGTGATGAGAGGGGGGGGACGGGAGAGAGAGAGGGGGGAAACAGACACAGGAGAGGGGAAAAGAGTCACAGAGTGAGGCTTTCAATGAGCACCAAAGGCGCTCATTGCGAGGCTTGCAAGTTGTGGGTTGGCTGACTCCTGCCTCGCGAGGCCTATAAATTAGAGGGGGGGGGGAGAGGCTCGCAATGAGCGCCTTCGGCACTCATTGCGGGGCACGAAAGTTGTGGGTTGGCCGAAGCCTGCAGTGAGCACATTGCTGGGCTCGCAATGAACACCGAAGGTGTGGGAGTGCGCCCTTGTTGGCCCAAAAGGCGGCGTACTTGGTCAATAGCATCAGTGCAGGTACAGTAGTTAAAGGTTATTGTCCATGGTGGAGAAAGTCCTTTTTCTACATAATTGTCCACCCACTAACTGATGGTGCAGAGCAGCTATGTCAGCTTTTGTGGTCTTGGGTGGTTTAGAGACAATCAGGGGCAGATGTATATGGGGCTTGACTTGTCCTCCCCAGGGTGGGTCTAGGGGAGGTACTTTCCAGTAGAGGGAACCAATTTGCAACCCCCACAAAGAAACATAAGTACCCTGCCATGGCCACAAGATGTCTCTACTGGGCACACATGTAACTGTCCGCAGCAGTGATTAGACAAATGGCCACACAATTAGAGAGTCTCCTGGCCAGAGAACAGTCAGTCCCAAGTAATCTTCACAACCACTAACCCCCTGCGACTCATTGAAGAGGGGGCAATATTACCGGATTGCCCCTGATGAGTGGGATGATCGCCGCTCTTCTTGTCGGGACAGCCCATTGACGTTCTGGTTGGCACTTCCCCGTCTGTGTTTAATTACAAAGTCCTGTGCCTGGAGCGCAAGACTCCACCGCAGCAGCCTCCCATTGTCTCCAGGCGTAGGCTACTTTCCGGTCGACTAATTAACGGCTCAAGTAAGCAATAGGATGCTCCTCCCCTTGCTGATTAACCTGGCTGAGGACAGCCCCCAGTCCATAGGTCGAAGCGTCCGTGTGAACTAAAAAGGATCTGTGTAATCCGGGGTAGCGAGTACTGGTACTCGTACCAAGGCATCCTGCAGCCGGCGGAAAGCAGTTTCATATGTCGTGGTCCAGTCCACCATGCGAGGCCTTCTTTTCTTGGTTAGGTCCATCAGGGGCTTTGCGATCGTGCTATAAGAAGGGACAAATTTACGGTAATACCCTGCCGTGCAAAGGAAAGCCATTACCTGCTTCTTAGTTTGAGGGTGGGACAGGTATCTATCCCTTGAATCTTAGCTGGTTCCGGTCGGATTTTGCCACCCCCTACCCAGTGTCCCAGGTACTGCACCTCAGCCCTAGCCCACTGGCCAAATGGTAACCTGTTTGATGTGGGCAAGATATTCGCCCCAGGAAGAGCTGCAGATGGCTTTGTCGTATAGGTACGCCTGGGCATAGGTATGACACCCCTGTAATAGTTGGTTGACCAAACTCTGGAAGGCAGAAGGGGCTTTTTCATCCCGAAGGGCATTACCATAAACTGGTAGAGCCCGAATGTGGTGATAAAGGCCGACTTTTCCATAGCCGAGTCCGCAAGAGGGATCTGTCAATATCCCTTTGAGCCCCACCCTTGAGAAGATTGCCACCAGGGCTTCTGCTACAGTAGTAGCAGTTATTTTACCCAAGGCTACAGCTTCATGGTACCAGCTGGAATATATCCTGCAACTCCCTCTTAAACTCCTCTTTACTGGCCCAAGTAACCCCAGATTTCCCAAGCAAGTAATGGACTTACCCCAGTCGGATGAGTGGGTGAGAGGTCCGCTGGCAACAGTTCTGGATCCTTTACACGCTGGGCAGTGGCTTGGGCACGAGCCACATTGTTCACGTAGCAACACTCCATTAGCCCCAGGCCATTGCCTAGTAACACATCCGCGGGCAACCCCGACATCACTGTTACTTCCCAGAGACCCTGGACAGTACCCCAATCAATCTGTACACGGGCCACAGGGATGAAAAGTCACTGCCCTTTAGCCACCATTAGGTCCAGTTTCTTAGGTAGCAAAGCCAACGAGCTAACCGAGTCTGGATGGATAACCGTGATGGCCCCTGTGTCTCCAAAACTTTCCACAACCTGTCCACGACAACACTATTAATGGCCTCAAAACTGGTAAATCCATCGGAGAAGTCATGGTACTGTTCAGGGCCCTCATCATTATATAATGGGTCCTACCAGTTCCCTAAATAATAAACTGGCTGGCTGTGGCCTGGACCAGTCTGACGGGGGTTATGGGGGCAATCCCTCCTCAGATGCCCCTTCCGATTACAGCCAAAACACCGGGGCTCAAATCACCTCTCTACTTGGTCACCGGTCGAAATGTCCCCCTGCTGCCAGGGTACGTCAGGCCCCTAGTTTCTTGCCTGGCTGCCGCGGCTCTGGGAGGGGCCGAGGCCTGGTTTTTCCTGGGTATGACTGCTGGTGGGGCGGGGATGGGAAGAAGCGGCCCCTCTCTATTTGTTGAGCTGCTTTGATATGCAGACTATGTAGCCACCCTCGTCTCCTGATGCTGATCCGCCAGGCGGCCCGCCTCCTCAGCCGAAGTAGGCTTCTGGTCTAGGATCAACTCTTGCATTGAGTCTGGGATCCGATAATACAACTGTTCCATCAACATGGGGTGCGAAGCATCTTACAGGTTGTAGGCAGCCTCGCCCCTCAGCCAGCTTTCACAGACGTGCCTCATCTTCCACATTAGATCCACATGAGTTTCCCTCCCCTACTTAGTCATGGTGCGAAATTGCCTATGTTAGGTCTCAGGCGCAAACACATATCGGTCAAGTAGTACTTGCCGGACCTTGTAGTAGTCCTCCGCCTGGTCCAGGGGTATAGTCCGGTAGGCACTGCTGACTTTGCCGCTAAGCCGACCAGCAAGGAGCTTGACCCACTTGACTTGGGGAATACAGTGAAGCTTGCACTGCCGCTCAAAGTCCTGAAGGTAGCCATCAATATCTTCTCTGTCCTCATCAAAGTATCTCAAGCTTTTGTAGACTACTTTGAGTGAGGGTGATAGAATGTCCATTGCCCCACCCGCTGAATTGTGAGCAGGATCTCCTGGGAAATGTCCTTCAGCTCCTGGATCGTGGCAGCACGGGTTGCCGGATATTTTGCCATCCTTGCTACTGGTTCCTGCACCGAACTCCTACTGACTGCCACCAGCTTGTGAAGATCCCAAAAAGGGGGTCTAATTAGCTACAGACAATCCCTGCCTTTTATACAAAATATGAAATTAGTAATCTGAGGGGAGGTAGTATGAAAAAACTATATAGATCTGTTGAAATAGTAAATACTTAATTCAATTTATTTAATTCATATTTATCGGAATGAAAAGTTGTAAATAAGTTACTAAACAGAAGAAGAGAAAAGAATACCTATATATCCAAACCGGTTTAGCCTCCTAAGGTAGGGTAGTAATTAATTAATTATAATTCAAACATTTTTATCTAGATAAATAAAATTTCTCAATTTTTTCAATACATATACAAGTACAACATGTTAAAAACAATTAAAATTAACATATAGCAGCAATGAACATACAGCAGAACACTGAAAGAAGTTAAGTATAAAAATGTAATTGCTATAGAGACACAGCAAAAACAATGACATTTTAATATAACCTAAATAAAAATCAAGGTGATAAAGTGCACAGTGCTATAAGGTGATGATTTAATGCGAATGTATTACTATTCTGATTTGGTGGCAGCGGAGCCCACCATTTACTCCTTTACACTAATTCTAAATATACTATCTGCACAAACCTGAAAAATCTAAATAAACTAATCCTGATGGTGGTACTGGGGACCCACCAATTACCCCCTAATCTAATATACCAAGGCAAGGTAACCTACTCTAAAAGTGACTAAGTGCTGTGCAAACTTTACATTTTATATAGTAAACAATTTTTTATAATTAATGTGTTAAATAGATATAATAATAATATAAATATGTAGCAGTATACTCTAAATTTAAGCAGTTTAATAATCTATATTATTATTTTAATTGTTTTTAACATGTCGTACTTGTATATGTATTGAATAAATTAAGAAATGTTATTTATCCTGATAAAAGTTTGAATTATGATTAATTATTTACTACCCTACCTTAGGAGGCTAAACCGGTTTGGATATATAGGTGTTCTTTTCTCTTCTTCTGTTTAATCCCTGCCTTTTGCCACAGGAATTCCTCTCTAAATAGGTGATCTTCGTTGATCTTCGTTGAAGGAATGGGTTGCTCAGTATCCGGCTAACGGATCAGGGACATGTACAGGTGCTTTAGATCAGGAAAAAAATGAAAAGCCTTCCTGTTAAATGAAACACACCATTCTCTATGCTTTCCAAGTAACAACCTTTATTTCTTACAGCAATCTCTCTATCATATTTTTTATGTGGGTAGGAGGACCTATTCAAAATCCCCTCCCCGATCCGATCATCCAGTAAGAGAACGGCAGCTGGGGGGGTATGGGCAAACTTGGGTGATTAGAGCCAATCAGGGGCGGATGGATATGGGGCTTTGACTTGTTCTCCTCAGGGTGGGTCTAGGGAAGGTACTTCCCAGTGGAGGAAACCAATTTGCAATCCCCAGAAAGGAAAATCAGTACCCTACCATGGCCACAAGAGGTCACTACTGGGCACACATATAAATCCCCAGCTCAGCAATGATTAGACAAATGGCCGCGCAATTAGAGAGTCTCCTGGCCAGAGAATAGACAGTCCCAAGTGATCTTCACATTAGTGTATATATAAAAACCTGTATTGTGATAATGAAGTCTGGTCCCCAGATGAGGACTAGGATACATAAAACGTGCTGTACTTCTTTGTACTGGTGTGATTATTGCCCTTTTTTTTTATAACATAAATTTTATTGAGAAGTTCTGGAATTGCAAAGACAAGACAAAAAAGAATAATGAAAAACATAGTCCAAAAGTTGTCTTATAACTAACATCGTATTGCTAACATGTTGAAACCATTCCATTTAAATAAAAACTCCATTACAACTCTTTTTTCGTATTTTTGGTGATTCTGTCCAAATATATTCACATTAGTTTCTTTAGATTCAGCAATATATACAGCTTATAAGGTCACATTGTTCAAATTGCAGAAATTCACATTTCCATAGATGAACCAGAGCAGCAAGATATATGATAAAAGAAAAATAAAGTAGAGAGAAAACTAGTAGCATTGTACAAAACATATGGTGGAGTGTCTTCCCCCAGCAATTCCCCGTTCAACCAATCTTAAGGTAGCCTTCCTCCCCCCCTGTACCTCTGGAATACTGAAGAGATATCTCTCAGGGTCCTCTCACCATTTCTTCCCGTCCGCTCCACACTCCACTCCTCAGCCGCTCAACAGGAATGGCTTCTTTAATGTGTTCCCTTAACTTAGTTGTTATATATTACTATTTGTGAATAAGATCCAGGGTTCCCAAACTTCCAAGAAGCAGTGATGTGTATCTGATATGATGTGGGTCATCCTCTCATTGATGCAAATAAAATGTATTTTGTTTGTTACTTCCTGGAAATTAATGTCCCTGCTCTTCCATCGTCTTGCGATGGTATTCTTAGCTGCTAGAAATATCAATTGGGCCAATTTATTCCCCTCCCTTCCCAGTTTTGAGAAGCGAGCTCCCAGGAGACAGACTGCTATTGATGGTTGGAGTGGGGTTTTGAGTGTTCTTGAGATTAGACTGGTCGTTTCTGACCAAATTTTAAATACCTTAGGGCAGCTCCACCAGGTGTGTATAAAGTCTCCCCTACCTTGGCACCCCCTAAAACATCTATCTGGGATTGTTTGGGATATCTTGTTTAGTCGAACTGGAGTTGTGTATGTCCGGTGTAAAATCTTAAGAGAGGTTTCTAACAAACTATAATTAAATGAACCCTTAGATAGGTTCGATAAGGATTCAGCCCATTTATTCCCATCCCAATTTTGTCCTAGGTCCCACTCCCACTTCGAAACAAAGGAAGGCCTCCAAGTGCTTGGTGGACTATTGAAGATTTTGTATATTGACCCTAAAATTCCTTTGGACAGGACCTCACTTTTACACACTACCGACATCCAAGAGTCCCTAGGGGGCCCATGGGTTCTTTGTATCTCTTCAATCCAGCTCCTTATTTTAATGTAGTTGAAAAGTTCCCGGTGTGGTACCTCAAAGTTCCTAATCATAGATTCTGAAGTTCTCATCAAACCTCCCTCAAACCAAGCCCCCAGTTTATCTAGACCATGCGAAGTTCAATATTCCTTGGACTCTGCAGTGATGGTGGTTGATAAGGAGGGTGATGTAAAGATTGATGTGAGGGGAGATACCGGGTAAGTTAGTTTGTATTATTATTGCCCTTTTCAGCACTACTTTATTTTTTTATTATTTTTGTACTCATTGGCACTTTCAGCAAGTGATTATCCTCGAGGATCAAAAAAAATGTTTCTACCCTCGCCCCTAATAACTTAGTCCTGCTTTATCCCACACTGTCTCTAGTAGAAGCGAGCCCTTACCGTGTAGTGGGCCTGGTGCTTTGTATCTGCTGAACATGTAGTATCACCATACCTGCAATCAAACCAGTGGACCAGCTGGAATTCCACCGGTTCAGATGTAGTTCGGGTTCTGAAGATGGATGATCAGCACTCGGACACTTCATAGAGTATAGCTCAGTGACCGGAATGAGTTACAGCAAGCCTGTAGGTATAATCTTCACAGAATAAAGAATTACAGCTCTCTCATATGTATTCTCTTTATTGGTTGGGGTTGGTTAACAGTATATATGGGCTGTTTCAATAAATAAAAAGCAATAAAACATTAACAGTGCGTCAACACTGCACATATTTCCCTCCTTAGTGGGATGGAAACCAATGAGGGATAACGTCTATGGACTAATGGCTATGGAGGGATAACGTCTATGGACCGATGTTGGTTGAATTTTCCATCCCTACCTTGGATAGCCAATCCCCAGCAGGCCAACATTGGAGCTGTGATTATTGGTGGAAGTGGCTGTACTGGCTACCGCACCCCCAGGATATCTGAAGAGACCAACCATAGTGGAGCCAATCGCTTATGGATTTTATCATGGAGTATAGGCTGTTGGTATCTCTCTGGGTGGGTAAGGAATATGTGTCCGACTTGCTCATGCAGCCTCTCTTTTATAGGAGCTACTTAGTGGCTCATAGCTCGCCCAGGAACAGATACCACGATAAAAATCATGACATAATATAAATAGTAACAATAAAATAAGAAAATATCCTTCGACCCTGGTTGTACCCCCATGAGAATAGTCTTGTGGTGAGCGGGTGAGGAGTAGATCGTAGCCCCTCTAGGTACAACAATATACACCTGCAAAATGCTCTTTGTAAAACTAAACTTAGTAAAGGCAAAATGTTTTTAGGGACTAAAAAAATATAGACTTTAATGTATTAAATATATCCCTTATCTAACAGATTTGATTTATTGCCAATAATTCCAACCAGGAAAGGGCTTTGAGATATATATCTTTCTGTATCAAATCTTGTGGTAACCTTGAACCTTTGTAATAAAGATCTTTTATAAATCTCAGATTATTCTTTTCCAAGTGAGAGATAAAGCTCTTTTCTCCCGCTTTTAGCACTTCTATGGGCGCAACTAATGAGGGGAATTTAGAGTATTTCAATCTATTCTTATACCAGAATTTCAATAATGAATATGGTCTGGCTGGTAAAGATCTCATTTGTTTTAATTACGAACTAGGAAGCCACATGTATAAACCCCTACTTATATTGGGTATCATATTGTCTTCTATTTCCATCCAACCTGTAGTACCATTTATGCTATTCCACCCTAATAAATGGGAAAGAACTATTGAGTTGTGAACATCTTCTATAGAAGGAAACTGAAAACCTCCCCCTTCAAAGTATCTTTCAGCTATTTCTATTTTAATTCTTGGTTTCTTTTTAACATATATACATTTCTTTATAATCTTTTGAAATTTTGGAACTAGTTGTGGTATACACCTTAATGCATTTCTAAGTATATGTCCTATATTATAAGACATTTCTATACCGAGGTGTGTAACATCTTTACATTGCCAATTTAAACAGTACATCTGTTGTAAACCTTCAATTTGATCTATATTAATATTATTATATATTTAGATTTATATATGTTGACCTTGAAATATGACACATGACCAAATTCCTCTAATATCTTTTGTACTTCAGGGAGAGATTTAACTGGGTCCTTTAATGTTAAAATTATATTATCTGCATACATTGAGATCTTATATATTTGTTTACCTATATTAATTCCTTTAACTCCTAATGATATTCTAATTAATTTGGCCATAGGCTCCAAAATCATTATAAAAATTAAAGGAGAAAGCGGTCACCCCTGTCTAGTCACATTTCCCAGTTTGAATTTTCCTGTTACCATTCCCATTCCACTAATTATAGCTGCGGGAGTTCTGTAAAGGGCTTTGATCGCCTTTGCACCAAACTGTCCTAGTCCAAATGTATCTAGTACTTTGTCTATAAAGTCCCAGCTCACTCTGTCAAACGCTTTCTCTGTGTCCAGATTATTATTTTTTTTACCAGGACATACAGCCTTATTAAATTGTGATTCAGTAAATTGAAAAGGGCTCTGTTTAAGCACAGAGCATATTTTTTTCCAGAAGTTTTTAGATAGTGAACTTCTATCCAAAAGCAAGGTATTCACTAACTAAAAACTTCTGTAAAAAAAATATACTATGTGCTTAAATAGAGCCCTTTACAATTTGCCGAATCGCAATTTAATAAGGCTGATAATGTCTATTATTTTCCTGATCTTGTCAGGGCCCTGTCTGCCTTTGCAAAACCGGTTTGATCTTTTTTTTTATCAAAGTAGGAATAAAATTACTCTGTCTATTAGCTAGCATCCCAGCATAGAGTTTTATGTCAACATTAATTAGTGAAATGGGTCTTTAATTTTTGTAATTCTCTGGTTATTTATTTACTTTTAAAATCTTAAGGATCTTCACCTCCGACATTTCATGAGGAATATGGCCTAGATCTTTAATCTCACTGAACATTTTGACCAAGGGAGATTTTAGTTCTGACATAAATATGTTATAGTAACAGTTTAGATATCCATCTATCCCAGGTTGCATTATAATGTTTTAATGATCTTATAGCTTGTTCTATTTCCTGAAGGGTAATATCCGCATTTCACATAATAAGATCTTCATTGGATAATTGTTGGAGATTTATCTTCCCCCCAAAAAATGTTATAGCGAAATTTGTAGGTTTAATAAAATGTGGATCTTTTTCTAAGTTATATAAACTCTTATAATATTTTAAGAAAATATATCCTATTTCTTTTGGCTGTGAATATAGTTTGTTTATTTTTAGAGTGATCTCATTAATCTGAGTATACAGTTCTCTACTAGGTAGCTGTTTATTTTGTACCTGTAATTTATACAACAGTTCTATGTAAAGTTCCCTTAAGGTCTTACCTCTCCTCTTCCTTTCAGCAATAGCCTTAGTTATCACAATACCCCTCACATATGCTTTGTGGGTACAACAGATTAGGGTGTTTGAGATATTCTGATTTGTTTTATCAGAAAAAAAAAGAGTCAATTTTTTGTTTCATCTCCTCCACTTGTTTTTTTGTTTTTAACAGGGTAGGATCTAACCGCCACTTATTATTTATTCATTTTATTTCCTCATCTCTAATTGTAATACAAATAGAAGCATGGTCTGACCATATTATCTCATTAATTTTTATTTTATCCACCAAGGCTATATATGTCTTATTATTGATCAAAAAATGATCAATTCTCGTATATATTAAGTATCGTTTAGAGAAGAATGTATAGTCTCTCTCTAGAGATTTTATAGTCGTCCATGCATCATAGAGGTCATAGTTTAACAATAGATCTCTGAATTTCTTTGCTAATTCTATTGTGTTTGAATCAGGTATCGTTTTTATAGCACTATGGAATATATTGGCGTGTTACCAATAAATGATAATAATAATAGTAATTAGTGAATTTAAATAGATATATTCCAATATATAATTCCATATTCATTAGTTTGATATCCTTGATAAATTATTTTAGTACTCAGTTGTACTACTTGCCTAAACATTGTATATATTGTGTTTATTACACTGTAATCTAACCCCCTTCTGGATCGCTACCTTGTCGTGGTGAAGGGGCTTGTGTACTTTGATGAAGCTGTGAGCTATACCATGTAGGGTCAGCCAAGATGTGCAGGTCATGGCACAGAGGTCAGACAAATCTCGGTCCACTGGAGAAGGAACTGGCAACCCACTCCAGTATCTTTGCTAAGAAAACTGTATGGACAGGCACAACCAGAGACATACCGGTATATGGACCAGGAACTACCAGATGTGCAAGCCGGGTTCCGCAGTGGAAGAGGTACAAGAGATCAAATTGCCAATATTCGCTGGATAATAGAGAAAGCAAGAGAGTTCCAAAAAACATTTACTTCTGCTTCATAGACTATTCAAAAAGCCTTTGACTGTGTGGATCACAAAAAAGGTGTCATGTCCTTAAAGAGATGGGAGTACCAGATCATCCTCCTCCTTAAGAATCTGTATGTCGACCAAGAAGCCACGGTCCGAACCGAACATGGGACAACAGAATGGTTCAGGATCGGAAAAGGAGTGCGACATAGGCAGAGTAAATCATGCGTAAGGCTGGACTGGATGAATCCAAATCCAGAATCAATATTGCTGGGACGAATATCAACAACCTCAGATACTCTGATGGCTGAAAGTGAGGAGGAACTAAAGGACTTACTGATAAGGGTAAAAGAAGAGAGTGCACAAGTTGGCCTGCTGCTCAATGATAAAAAGATGAAGATCATGGCACCGGCAATCTCACTTTCTGGCAAATAGACAAATATTTTGGTCATATCATGAGACGGCAGGATCCCCTAGAAAAGAGTCTGATGCTGAGAAAGATTGAATGCACAAGAAGAAGGGGACGGGTGCAGTGTTACAGGGTGCAGAAACACTATAAAAGTGAATTTGACTGTGACCCTGTTTAATACTCCCTCACCCAAATCTTACTCACAATGCAATAGAGAGGGGAAAACTATAAACGACCCTCCTCCTCAGCTCATTCCTATTCTTCTTGGAGTAAATTAACTATCTTTATTTAACTGCACTAGCTACTTGGCCTTCAAAAATGACGGCAACATTTTTTAATTCAATGCTGTTTGCCACACAATGTGAGTCTCTGCCTTCTGCACTCATCGCGTAGCTCTTAATGAGCACCTACGGTGCTCATTGTGAGCCTCTCCTCCCGTCTACTTTACGGGCTTCGGCGCTCATTGCAGTCCTTGGCAACCCACAACTTTTGTGCTTTGCAATGATCACCTTCGGCGCTCATCGCAAGCCTCTCCCCCAATGTGTAGTTTATGGTCCTCGCGATGAGCGCCTTTGCAGACGTTGTACAACCCACCGCTTTCGTGCTGAGCGCTAAGTGCCTTCGGCAATCATCGCAAGGTCAGCGATGAGCGCCTTCATCGCTCATTGCAAACCTCTCCCCACTCTCTGACCCTTTCCCCCCTCTCCCTTTCATGTGTCTGTTTCCCCCTCTCTCCCTCCTCTCCCTGCCCTGTGTGTTTTGTTTTTCCTTATTTTACTATTTGCCGTTTTTTAAGGGTCTTTCGAGTTACGTAGTTGAAAACATTTCATAAAGTCATAATTTACTGAAAGTGTTGCATGCTTTGCAATCAGCTCCAAAGTGCTACAGGCTTCGGCGCAATCGCAGCCATGGCTATGTGCACCTGCAATCTGTTTCCATCATTTATCGGTGGAGCGTCCTCGGGCAAATAACAGGCATGACGGGACAGATGACACATAGAGGGACCCACAATTTGTTGCACCATGTCGCGCTGGCCTCGCAATGAGGGGCCTCGGTGCTCATTGCGCACTTTTAACATTGCATGACCAACATTCGTGAGATCCACAACTATATGTGTGATAAGGCTGTCATGTTATGTTGCTTTGGTTCTGTGCTGAGAGAATATAAATCACCTGCTGCGCCATCTCTTGTCAGAAGAGTGTGCTATAGGGATTAAAGGACTACTATAGTACAAGAAAAAACACACTTGTTTGTCAAGTATGTACCAGACTAATAATCAGCCTCACTCAATTGGGGCTATGTTTTAAAAAGTAGCCCGTAACTCCAAATTTATGTGTTACGGGTATTAAATTATCCCTGTAACGTTGCTTGCAACGCACTTGCGTGTTAAAATGCAGGACCGCCGAGAATAGGCTACGTGCTGAGCAACATTGAACTTTGCGCACGTAAAACCTTTGATCCGACAAGCCCTATGTTTTCAATTCAGCTATTAAATTGCTAATTTAATAGAGGCGTAAAATGGCCAAATTTCAAGCACGCAGCCCTTACGTGCTACACGTTGGATTTACGAGGCTGGAATTTAATATGGCCCAATATTAGCAGCTGTGTAAAACATATTTTTTGAAAATCTGATTTATTGTTAGTTTGGTACATACTTGTCAAACAAATGTCTTTTTTCTTGAACTACAGTGCCCCTTACATGACATTGATTTAATTGTACAGTGCATTAAAAACTGTTCATAGCATATACATGTAATAAATTGTTAGTTTATTACATTCTACACTAAAGTGATTTTGTTTATTTAAGTTTCCGTTTTTACCTTTATCTAATATAACTCAAGCTGCTTATATCAGACACATACATTACATTGATTCATTCTGTACACATACAGTTTCTTGCAAAAGTATTCACCCCCTTGAATTTTTACCTATTTTGTTACATTACTGCCTTAAGCTCAATGTTTTGTTAATCTGAATTTTATGTGATGGATCAGAACACAATAGTCTAAGTTGGAGAAGTGAAATAAGAAAAATATATACATAAAACTATTTTTTAGAAATAGAAAACAGAAAATTTGTCATGTGCGTATATATTCACCCCCTTTGTTAAGAAGTCCATAAAAAGCTCTGGTGCAACAAATTACCTTCAGAAGTCACATAATTAGTGAAATGATGTCCACCTGTGTGCAATCTAAGTGTCACATGATCTGTCATTACATATACACACCTTTTTTAAAAGGCCCCAGAGGCTGCAACACCTAAGCAAGTGGCACCACTAATCAAACACTGCCATGAAGACCAAGGAACTCTCCAAACAAGTAAGGGGCAATGTTGTTGAGAAGTACAAGTCAGGGTTAGGTTATAAAAAAAATATCCAAATCTTTCATGATCCATAGGAGCATAACCAAATGGAAAGAACATGGCACAACAGAAAACCTGCCAAGAGACAGATGCCCACCAAAACTCATGGAGCGGGCACGGAGGGCATTAATCAGAGAGACAGCACAGAGACCTAAGGTAATCCCGGAGGAGCTCCAGAGTTCCACAGCAGAGACTGGAGTATCTGTACATAGGACGACAATAAGCCGTACGCTCCATAGAGTTGGGCTTTATGGCAGAGTGGCCAGAAGAAGCCATTACTTTCAGCAAAAAACAAAATGGCACTTTTTGAGTTTGTGAAAAGGCATGTGGGAGACTCCCAAAATGTATGGAGGAAGGTGCTCTGGTCTGAGGAGACTAAAATTGAACTTTTCAGCTATCAAAGAAAACGCTATGTCTGGTGCAAACCCAACACATCACATCACCCAAAGAACACCATCCCCACAGTAAAACATGGTGGTGGCAGCATCATGCTGTGGGGATGTTTTTCAGCAGCCAGGACTGGGAAACTGGTCTGAGTTGAGGGAAAGATGGATGGTGCTAAATACAGGGATATTCTTGAGCAAAACCTGTACCACTCTGTGCGTGATTTGAGGCTAGGATGGAGGTTCACCTTCCAGCAGGACAATGACCCCAAACACACTGCTAAAGCAACACTTGGGGGGTTTAAAGGGAAACATGTAAATGTGTTGGAATGGCCTAGTCAAAGCCCAGACCTCAATCCAATAGAAAATCTGTGGTCAGACTTAAAGATTGCTGTTCACAAGAGCAAACCATCCAACTTGAAGGAGCTGGAGCAGTTTTGCAATGTGGAATGGGCAAAAATCCCAGTGGTAAGATGTGGCAAGCTCATAGAGACTTATCCAAAGCGACTTGGAGCTGTGATTGCAGCAAAAGGTGACTCTACAAAGTATTGACTTTAGGGGGGTGAATAGTTATGCACATTGACTTTTTCTGTTTTTTGTCCTATTTGTTTTTTGCTTCACAATAAAAAAAAAACATCTTCAAAGTTGTGGGCATGTTCTGTAAATTAAATTATGCAAATCCTCAAACAATCCATGTTAATTCCAGGTTGTGAGGCAACAAAACACAAAAAATGCCAAGGGGGGTGTATACTTTTGCAAGGCACTGCAGATTTATTTTATTTTAAAATAAAACTTTTCCACACCCCCAGAGCTGCTTCTATAGGGACAGTGTACCTACCAATAGAAACAGTGCATTTTAACTTTACTAATCTTCAAGCAATCAGCAGCTCAATGCCGAAATCTACACTGGAGTGTCTGGCTCCTCCTTACTTCCTGTTCCCGGGTGAAAACACGACTACACATCCCATAATACTTTGGTGCACAAACTGGCTTTATAGATTGATAAAAATGTATCATCAGCCTTGATTGGCCAAAATGAATTATGAATTTTATGCTATGTCTAGCAGTGATAAAAGGGTATTAACTCTGAAAATCACCTGCTTGCAAACTCAAGAGATTTAGCAAACATCAGAGTGCGTTAATGTTTATTTTGGTAATTTTTCATGCAAAAATGTTTGCATACACTACTGATTCTCCTATATCAAATGCATTCAGAATCATAAATTTAGATATGCCTTTAAACTACCGTGGTCCTTTAAGTCAGCTAGCTAAGACCGTTTTGTCACATTGTAGGCAACAATGTAAGAAGTTGTAATATATTTACCAAAATTGGGAATAAAAATAACTGACTGCAAACACAGACTGCAGTTACTTTCTCCCTCCTCTCATTTACCACCATCCTTTTCCTTTGTCACCCTCTCTCCCCCATTTAACCTGTCATGTTAACCTCTCACCACTAGCCTATATGCATTTGAAGTTTTTGCTAAACTAGCTAGATCCACTTATTAATTATAAAGTACTGACAGGTTTAAATACACCGAACTGCAAATACCTTAGACAAAATTACTTCACCTCATTATTATGTGCTTATATAGATGTAATTATATATAATCTTGTCTTGGGGCGTTTACATACATATACAGATATTTAATTTATTTATCACACACTCATCATATCTTAATTTGTAGAAAATACCCACAAAATGGGTCAGTTATAAGCTGATTGGACATATTTTATGGCAGGAGTTTAGTAACAGCTTTTTGTTTTACTTTTTTTGTGATTAGGAGGATTGAAGAAAGACATTTATATTTTTAATTCAACAATAATTATTTCAATAATTTATCGATGCACATGGAATTAAAGAGACATAACAAATATATATACATATAGAGAGAGAGAGCGACAAATAATACATATATACAATGCAGGGCCCCTCCAAAATTAAACCGATGGTCTACAAAAATAAAAAAACAAACGGAGCTCCTCCTTTGAGGAGCTCCCCGGCGCAAATGAGGGATCGAGCGCATGCTCCACTAAAAATGTGAAATGGCGCGTTCTGATTGTCTGAAAACGCTGTCAATCATATTTCAGACAATCAGAAGGTGCAAAAGTGTGAGACAGTCAAAATGGGATACACCCCTATATCCCATTCTAATTGGCTGATGTAACTGTCAATCATTTCTAATCCAATCAGAAGGCGCTATTGCCTTCAGCCAATCAGAATTGGATACCCCCATGGGGTGTATCCCATTCTGATTGGCTCAAAGCATCTGTGTCTTCTAATTGGCTGATGTAACTGTCAATCAGATTGCAGCCAATCAGAAGATGCAGATGCTCAGAGCCAATCAGAATTAGATAACCCCATGGGGTATTTCCCATTTTGATTGGCTGAAAACAATAGCACCTTCTGATTGGATTAGAAATGATTGACAGTTACATCAGTCAATCAGAAAATGCAGATAAGTGGTCTAATTTACCATATTCTAGTTTTAGTAAGGGGGGTTGTTTTAGGTGCAATCTAGGTTTTTTGTATGTAATTATAGTTTTTTTTTTGTGTAATTATAGGGTTTGTTATTTTTTGTTATGTAGTTTTTTTTTCTGTAATGTAGTGTTTTTTTATTTTATGTAATGTGGTGGTTTTTTTTATGTGATGTATTTTTTTCTGTAATGTAAGTTTTTTAATTTCTGTAAGTTTTTATTTTTTTGTGTAATGTTGCTTTATTTGGTGTAATTAGTGTTTTTTTAATTTTTTGTCATTAGTGAGGTGCTATGGATTTTATTAGTGGTCAGGTAGGTAGTGTAGTGGTTAATAGTTCAGGGTAAAGGGGGGTTATTAGGGTAGAGGGGGTTTAATAGGGTAGGGTAGAGGGGGGGTTAATAGGGTAGAGGGGGGTTAATATGGTAGAGGGAGATTAATAGGGTAGGGTAGATGGGGGGTTAATAAGGTAGGGTAGACGGGGGATTAATAGGGTAGGGTAGAGGGGGTTAATATGGTAAGGTAGAGGGGGTTAATAGGGTAGAGGGGGGGTTAACAGTGTAGTGTTTAGACTTTGTGTCATGAGGGTCCTGGAGGACCCTCCTAGCACTTATAGTGTTATTATAGGGGTTAATAGTGTCCTATAGGGGTTAATTGTGGGCTCATGAGGGGCAGGGATTAATTTTTTAGTTAGCACGGGTCCTTTAAGGACCTTTACAGTCCTTTAAGGACGTGAGAGGTGGGAAATTTTAATTTTTATATGCAGTGGGGGTCCCAATCGGGACCCCCGCTGCAAGATTTAATATAGGGACACTGCGCCCCCCCCCCCCTGCATAGGGGGGTTAACTTTAGGTGCCAGGGTGTACTTGGAGTAGCCCCTGTGGCAGCGCTTAGGTGTTTAACTGCCGCGGGATCCTGATCGGGGCTCCTGCAGCAAGGGTTTATGTCGGGAGCCTGCGGGGGATACCGCAGGCTTTAATTAGCCATGGTGGCAATCTCTTTTGCCATTGGCTAATTCTTACCCATTACTACGGTGTCATGCCCAGGGCCTGACTGGACTGTTTCACACTATGGCCTGGGCCTGACCAGCAGAGTTACCCTGTTTTTATTATTATGGTTATGTATTTCTCAGTGCTTATGATTAAAATATGATTACACTGTTATACTGTATGTATCTTGGTTTATGCTCTGCAGGACATATGTATTATGTTTCATGTTATACGAATTGTTGTAAAAAAAACATATTACCTATTCTGCAGACTATTTCATCAGCCCCCACATAAATAAGATTATTTTACAGTATTGTTTTCTGGTGGTGCACTCAGCCCCACCTAAATAAACAAACACAGGGGCTTTGAGCAGACAAATAGATAGTCTGAGTGGTTAGAACAATTGTTTAAACTTAATATAATCACCCGGGTACAGGATTTTCCCAGTAAACAAAGGGCAGCCTATTATGTAGGAATGGGGCTTACTGATTGGTCAGCCTGTGTGCCAGAAACGTGTATAAAATGTGCCAATTAATAAAGGTATACAGTGGTATCTGTGCTTACATAGACAAGGTGTAAGTGTCATTCTGTGCATTAATCCTAATTCTAAGGAATTATATGGTGCTCCTGATATCCTGAGGCTATCCTCTGTACCAGAACTACACAGTCCTGCTGGGGTAGGCTTGAACTAGGTTCTTGTCAAGCCCCATTGAAGCCCCATTGAAGAAGCAGATCGTGACATACGGGTTTGATCGTTTCACAGAGATTTAGCTTCTCCTGCACGTTGCTTGCAGACCCTTCCAATTTAATAGCAACATAACACGGGTCATTTTCAAGCATGCACCTTACACGTTGGACTTACTGGCCTAGAATTTAATAGGGCTATAAATCATCTTATTGTTGGGATGACAATGTTAGTTTATCATGGACATACATAGACTACACTGTACAATGAAGTAAGCACAGTCATGCTAAGACTAATGCATTCATGTACAGGGAGTGCAGAATTATTAGGCAAGTTGTATTTTTGAGGATTAATTTTATTATTGAACAACAACCATGTTCTCAATGAACCCAAAAAACTCATTAATATCAAAGCTGAATATTTTTGGAAGTAGTTTTTAGTTTGTTTTTAGTTTTAGCTATTTTAGGGGGATATCTGTGTGTGCAGGTGACTATTACTGTGCATAATTATTAGGCAACTTAACAAAAAACAAATATATACCCATTTCAATTATTTATTTTTACCAGTGAAACCAATATAACATCTCAACATTCACAAATATACATTTCTGACATTCAAAAACAAAAACAAATCAGTGACCAATATAGCCACCTTTCTTTGCAAGGACACTCAAAAGCCTGCCATCCATGGATTCTGTCAGTGTTTTGATCTGTTCACCATCAACATTGCGTGCAGCAGCAACCACAGCCTCCCAGACACTGTTCAGAGAGGTGTACTGTTTTCCCTGCTTGTAAATCTCACATTTGATGATGGACCACAGGTTCTCAATGGGGTTCAGATCAGGTGAACAAGGAGGCCATGTCATTAGATTTTCTTCTTTTATACCCTTTCTTGCCAGCCACGCTGTGGAGTACTTGTACGCGTGTGATGGAGCATTGTCCTGCATGAAAATCATGTTTTTCTTGAAGGATGCAGACTTCTTCCTGTACCACTGCTTGAAGAAGGTGTCTTCCAGGAACTGGCAGTAGGACTGGGAGTTGAGCTTGACTCCATCCTCAACCCGAAAAGGCCCCACAAGCTCATCTTTGATGATACCAGCCCAAACCAGTACTCCACCTCCACCTTGCTGGCGTCTGAGTCGGACTGGAGCTCTCTGCCCTTTACCAATCCAGCCACAGGCCCATCCATCTGGCCCATCAAGACTCACTCTCATTTCATCAGTCCATAAAACCTTAGAAAAATCAGTCTTGAGATATTTATTGGCCCAGTCTTGACGTTTCAGCTTGTGTGTCTTGTTCAGTGGTGGTCGTCTTTCAGTTTTTCTTACCTTGGCCATGTCTCTGAGTATTGCACACCTTGTGCTTTTGGGCACTCCAGTGATGTTGCAGCTCTGAAATATGGCCATACTGGTGGCAAGTGGCATCGTGGCAGCTGCACGCTTGACTTTTCTCAGTTGATGGGCAGTTATTTTGCGCCTTGGTTTTTCCACACGCTTCTTGCGACCCTGTTGACTATTTTGAATGAAACGCTTGATTGTTCGATGATCACTCTTCAGAAGCTTTGCAATTTTAAGAGTGCTGCATCCCTCTGCAAGATATCTCACTATTTTTGACTTTTCAGAGCCTGTCAAGTCCTTCTTTTGACCCATTTTGCCAAAGGAAAGGAAGTTGCCTAATAATTATGCACACCTGATATAGGGTGTTGATGTCATTAGACCACACCCCTTCTCATTACAGAGATGCACATCACCTAATATGCTTAATTGGTAGTAGGCTTTCGAGCCTATACAGCTTGGAGTAAGACAACATGCATAAAGAGGATGATGTGGTCAAAATACTCATTTGCCTAATAATTCTGCACTCCCTGTATAGTAATCCCCCTTCCAATTGAATCTCATCATTGCAGCTAGCATGACTGTGTTTGCTTCATTTACATTTTAATTATTTTTTTTTTGTGTACATAAATAGGGCACTTACAAAATGAAGTAAGCACAACCTCTTCCTTTAAAATAAAATATCCCCCTTTTTCTCAGCCCCTTTTTGACCCTCTTCTATGGGCACAACCTAACATAAAATACTAGTCCCTCTATTCTAGCCTCTTTATCTTGTTCCTCTCTAGTTGTTTTCTCCAAGATTTCATGAGGAAGAGACATTCTAGAAGTTTGTCTTTGTCACTGTCCCAACTCCATGGCTTCTCCTCCTTCTCTCTGCCTTTTTGTTTGCACCTCACCAGTGTCATGAGTTGTAAGTTGATCCCGGACATACATTTGTTTCACTTGGCATACATTTTAATGCAATTCAGATGCCCCAGAGCTAATGTCATTAATGACAAACACATAAGCGCTCACGTGACACGGAATGCATGCCAATTACAGCAATTATTTAGGCCCTCAGCTTCAGTTATTTAGCCTCCATAACATTACCTTTGTGTTAATTCCTGACTTGATCTTCCATTGTGACCATGGCTTTTTCGACCTCTCTACCTTCAGGCTTTGGACTTTGGATTTACTTGTTTCTCTGCTTTCTGGCTTAGGCTTCTGACATTTTAGTGACTAGTAGTAACAGTAGAAAATAGTGTGGCTTTGTAAAAGTATGTGTAATGTCTTGGCCATTTGAATATATTAAAAGTATGCATATATATAGAAACATAAGTATATATGTTTCTATCAGGGATAACTTTAAGATAAATTCTGCAAATCCAGATTTGAGTGCCCCTTCCACATGCAATTCTCCTCCTTTCCCATTGCTATGTCCCCATCCTAAAATTACAATATCTATCTGTCTATCTATCTATCTATCTATCTATCTATCTATCTATCTATCTATCTATCTATCTATCTATCTATCTATCTATATAAATCATTTTATTGAATCAGAGTTGTAAAGATCACTGCCTTTTTCGGCAATAAACAATTCCCCCCGCTAATTATAACCATATGATACAGAGTAAAGACTTTGGCCTCTATTCATTTGTCCAAATCTCAATCACAGAAGCCCGTAATAGAGCCTGTAAAAGTAGCAGATATTTAATTGGCTACATTTTGCTATTAACAATCCCTTTGCGAGTTACAGGCTCAAAATCACTGCGGTTGCCAGTCCCATCTCCTCCTTTGATGTTTCAAGCCCGCAGTTGTTACCAGTGCTAAAAGCGCAAAATCGATATTAAGTTGCAACAATTCAACAAGCCCGCAATTGCCTTCAAACCAGTAAATGGTAAATGTATTAAAAAAATGATATGAGTACTAGATAGGACTCGCAAGTGGGTTAAACACCTGTTCGTAAAATGCAAAAGCAAATAAACACACACTACTGTACTTCAAAACACTGGGAAAGCAATGAAAGGTGTTATAATTAATTGCACAACAGTCTCAAGCTCGCAAATCTGCAATAAAAAAATATGTATTTTATGTTTAATTTCCATTGTTATATTGATCCCAGGAATCAAGGAGTTTATACATATCAGGCCACCCACATGGACTAGAACACTTGATTTATTAATTTTTATTGATGTCTACATTCATGGATTGCGAGTCCAATTGCAAACAGTACTTCAAAACACTAATTTATTGTAGTTTAAACTTCATGTTTTACTGACATCATGATGACAGTCTCATTTACTATTGGCTCTGTGTAATATGTAACTTACAGGCTTGCTTAATTGAGTATGATCATGCCCTGAAATGCTTTGCGTGTGGTGCCTGTGAGCCTGTACTTGCGGGCTTGAACATTTAAATACATCTGTAACTGTAGCAAATTTCTAATCCGCAGACATACGGGCTTGGAATTAAATGGGGGCCTATACAACTGATTTCTGGTTCCCTTGGGAACGTTGGCCGAAGGTGAACATCTACGAATAACCACTATCCAATGTTATTGTCATATAAATCACAGTATCAGACCGCGATTGCTCTGTAATTGATTTTTATGAGAACCCACTCATTTATCTGTAACTGAGTTAATACATTGTAGGCAATCTCAGATATGATTTTTGACAGCAGCTAGAGGACAAATAGCGGGTCCTACAAGCTTTGTTGCCATCCAGACAGGGAATTCTGCTATACCATTGTAGGGTCTCTCCATAGACCTCATTATACCTGTATAATGTGCAGCTACACGGGTATTTGCCTTGCTGAGACGCCACAGTATAATATTATAACCATTAGAGGATACACTTTACTAGCTATTACTATTCTAATTTATAATAAATGAATATTGGAGTAAATCGCTGGGAAAGTTTCCTTTCTGTACGCGATTAAGTTACCATTTACAGTTGATACCTCATAAGGATTCATAACAACTCCAAGTACAGCTTACTGTAAATAGCCCACACTTTTAGTGAGTCTGATACTTTAAGACAATATATGTAACTTGACTAGGAGAATCAATTGCTGACTGCATAGGGGTTTAATCCTTTTATTCAGAAACTGAGATACGGCTTTCACTTATTACCAGCCCTTGAAACAAGGTGAGGGGTGAGAATCTTTGAATGGTGATACTATCCTCACTAAATCACATATTATAATTGTCAAACTGCGAGTTGTCGTCAAGCTTTGCGAAGCGAGCCGTTGACGCATAGAAGGCTTCCGAGCTCGGAGGACTTAGGCGATGAGCGCCAAAGGCACTCATTGTCCTGTGTGGCGAGCAGTTGAGGCATTGAAACACGCGGGACTTAGCCTGCAAGCAGTTAAGAAATGTGGGACTTACTTAGGCTGCAAGCAGTTGAGGAACGCAGGACTTAGAAAAAAATCTCGACCTCGGAATCTCGTGGGCAAAAAAATACGACCTTGCTAAAATACGACCTTAACGGCCGAATAGCGGAAATCGAAAAACAAGAAAAAATAAAATAAAATGTAAAAACACTCACACACAGCATGGGATGAACGCCAGGATGCCTGGGAGTGAGGTGGCACGCAAATTTAACTCGAATTTACCAAGTTTCGGCACTCGAAAATCGGCTAAGCGAGAAAAAAAATGGTGGTCTTAAAAAATGAAAACAAGGCTAAAGGAGACCAAAGCATGCAAATCACCGCCAGCCCCATACAAGTTAGCCAGAAAGTTGGCCAAGTTAGCCTCGGAATCTCGGGGGCTAAAAACCCGACCTCGCAAAAATACTAATTTAACAGCAGAACAGTGGAAATCGAAAAAATGTCGCTTTACAAGCCTACGCAAATGGTTTGGCCACGCGCACACAGCCTATTTACACTGCACACTTGGCACATTGCTGACACTTTCTCCTCAGGTGATCAATAAATAGTTCAACCGTACATTTTCTGATGCAGGAAAATCCAAAGAGATTGTTAGCTCTTTACGATATTGATTGCTGCATATTAATATTTATTAATTCATATTAATTTATTAATTCACTGTACTAGTAATTTTTTATATTTTACATCTGTCTTTGCAATGAGCGCTGAAGTTGATTGTTGCAAAGGAGGAAACTTTGGAGGAAAGTACACGAGGGGAAAGGCTTGCAATGAGCGCCGAAGGTCCTCAGAGGAACAAAAGCCTTACATTGTGTGGCAAACAGCATTGCCATGGCTTAGTGGGATACTCAGAGGCGCATTCCTGACTGTATTATCACAGTAGGTGACAGACTTTATTGAAAGACAAGTCATCACTACATACCAATTGTGGTGACCACATAAAACAATCTGTGAGGTTTGGTTAAACCAATGTTTAATCAAAGTTTTTAGCTAAAGTTTTTTTAACTAAGTTTTTTTTTTTTTGTCTGATCTACTTTTATACCCAACCATTACCAAATTGATTTGTATTTCCTGGGTTGACAGGATCTGGTAAAGTAAAAAGCTTTTGAGAGCCAGCAGGATTGCTGAATTTTAATTGGAAGATAAATCTGCTGTGCCACTGATGTGCTGAATCCTGTAGCCTATGTGGTAACTAAACAGTAAAATAAGGAAAATATTGAGATATAATTTGTGAGAACACTGTGAAGATTAGCGAGAACACCAAAAAGAATTAACAAAATCGTATGAATTTTGACAGGTACAATGGCTGATAGGTTGGAAAGGACTGTGATGCTGGATGACTAAGAATTGACAGCCATAAGGAACTATGTCTGAACGTCAGTCAGAGTAAGATTAATTTCCCTTTTTTTCTTAGCAGAGAAATCAAAAACTGCAAATATATTTGGGGAACTGGCTATTTTTTGTTGCTGTTAAAGTCCTGATAATACCGAACAAAAGAGGAAACTGTGATTCAGTAATATATGGGACATGGTTTATTGAAAGAGTGTGTCAAAATCTGGGGACTTTCAATAACACTCAAAGAAAATTGTTGAAATTCCAGCTTTTGAGATGAATAATGGTTGATATTTGTAGATGTTTATTAGCCCTATTAAATTAGAAGTCGCCATGATCTATGTGCCAGAGAAGCAAGCCCGTAAACCCTTCTTGCACATGTTGGATGTGCAGCCGTGAACATGATCAATTAGTAAATTCGGAGTAATGGGTTAGACATAGCCAATGGCCAAAAGGCGTTATTGCTTTCAGCCAATCAGAATGGCATAGACCCCTATATCCCATTCCGATTGGCTGAAGTAACTGTCAGTCAAATTAAATCCAATCAGAAGTCGCTATTGCATCCTATTCTGATTGGCTCCAAGCATCTGCACCTTCTGATTGGCTGCAATCGGATTGACAGTTACACCAGCCAATCAGACAGTTACACCAGCCAATCCCATTTTGATTGGCTGAAAACAATAGCGCCGTCCAATTGGATTAAATATGATTGAAAGATACATCAGCCACTCAGAATGGGATATAGGGGTGTATGCCATTTTGATTGACTCACACATTTGCGCCTCCTGATTGACTGAAATATGACTGACAGTGATTTCAGCCAATCAGAAGGCGCCAATTAGATTTTTTGAGAAGAGCATGGGCGGGAACCTTAATTTGCGGTGGGGAGCTCCTCAAGGGAGGAGCTCCATTAGTTTTTTTATTTTTTAGAACGTCAGAATTTTTTTGAGAGGGGGCCCTGCCTGGGACGAAGAACTGAAGACAGGGGCATCGCAGGAGGGGCATTTTGGACAGGTAAGTGGATTATTAGGCCTTTATTTTATTACATGTTGTATGTATTTGTGTATTAACTGTGTGTTACGGGACCTGTGGACAGTTTTGGAAGGCTAATAGAAAAACTATTCACAAGGGTTAATTTCTCCTGCTTAGATGTGTAGAAATATCAAGAGTCAATGAACCTGGGGTTATCTTGCATGAAGAGGCAATGATGCTTTACTAGGAGACCAATAGATTTCAATTTATACAGTAGTTGCCTTAGTAGTAGTATATCTTAGAGATGTTTAAACATTCATGATAAACTAAGATAACAATGAGTTAATACATACAATAGGTATTTGCTTCTAAGGACATCTTAGAAGCTGTTTAAACATTCATGGTAAATAACAAGATAACAATTAAGTTCATACACAATAGGTTTTGTGCAAGAGTTTAATGATTCATGTTCTACACTGCAAACATCTGTGTATAAAAGTTCCTCCAAGTCACTACATAAATCAGATAATCTTTAAAAGGTTTTTTCGTGAACTTGTTTTAATGTAAATCTCTCCTTGATATCAGAGTTATGTTTCTGATATCAAGAATAACCTCTTATGATTAATATTTTTGTCTCACACAGGATTTTTTGAACCTAACAAGGGCCCTGTCTGGGACGAAGAACTGAAGACCAGGGAGCTGGTGAGGGTCCTGATCCGGACCCCTGCAGCATGGGAATTTATTTAGGGAGCATAGGGAGGTTTGGGGGCCGGAGTGGGGTCTCTTTTGCTGCTCCGGCAGCGAGCGTAAGGGCTGTTCAAGCTTTTGCGAATCCTCCCCAGCACTAGTTGGGCTTGGGGCTCCATTTTTGTGTTACAGACTTTGTTGCAAAAGGCTTGACAGATCAAAGGGTTACGGGCTGCGGAGTTCCACGTTCCATATACCGTTGTCATTTTTTGGCTGTCCTGCATTTTAGCCCGCAAGTCGTCGGCGGGCCAGTTTACGAGGCTAATTTAATAGCCTTCAGTCCCACTTTTTTAATGAGGCTGTATATAAGTAAGACTATATATTGTATTTTTTTTTATTAAACTTCTTTTTTTATTTTTTATTTACATTATATAACAAAATGTACAGAAAAAGTCAACAGTATAGCATTTATAAACGTATCTATAAAACAGTGAACAAATCTGTGGTTTATCCTAAACAGTTCGGACAAGTTTGTTAGCAGATATGGAGATATAACTTGTGGCTCTCCTAGATCTTAAGCTCTACAGGTGACATTGGGGTCAATATATCTATCTTATGAGAATATTTTCTTGTCCTTTTCCTCCAAATAGTTTTATATGAGAATCTCAGAGTGAGTCCTTACAGGACTAAGTTATTTACCAGAGCATTTAAAAGCAAGGTGTATCTGGGTCTAAATTTATAAATTGCATTTCTTTCTTTGCTCTTAACAATTTACCGTGAAAAACCCACTAATTAGTCTAGTCATTCTCAGACTCACCTCGCCTCGGACCTCTAACTTTCCAGATGTCCCAGCAGGAGGCCCATCGTTTGTATCTCGCATCGTATATATTGTATTTTTGATAAAAGTTTAAACTATATATACAGTTAACTTATATTTTCAGGACCTGTTAAAAACCTGAGGTTCATAAAACTGCATATTAAGACATCAGTTGAAATTGTAACCTGTGTGGTTATCACATATTCTAATTGTCGAACTATGAGACGTTGTACGTCTTAGGCTTGCGAGCCTCGCGAAGCGAGGTGAGCCATTAACTCGGAGCATTAGGCGATGAGCGCCAAAGGCGTTTATCGCCTGCCAGCCTCGCATAGCGAGGTGAGCCATTAACTCGCAGCACTTCGACGATCATCGCCTGCGAGCCTCGCGTAGTGAGGCAAGCCATTAAGGCACTAAAACTCGCAGCACAGCACTTAGCCTGCGAGACTCGCATTGCAAGGCAAGCCGTTAAGACATTAACACGCACAGCACGTGGGCAATGAGCGCCAAAGGCGATCATCGCCTACAAGCCTCGCGTAGCGAGGTGAGCCATTAAGGCACTACAACTCCCTGCAGTTGGGCGATGAGTGCCAAAGGCGATCATCACCTGCGAGCCTCGCATTGCGAGGCGAGCCGTTAAGGCACTAAATCTTGCAGCACAGCACTTAGGTGATGAGCGCCGAAGGCTCTTATCGCCTGCGAGACTCGCATAGCGAGGCGAGCCGTTAAGACATTAACACGTACAGGATTTGGGCGCCTCGCATAGCGAGGCAAGCCGTTAAGGCACTAAAACTCGCAGCACAGCACATAGGAGATGAGCACCGAAGGCGCTCATCGCCTGCAAGACTCGCATAGCGAGGCGAGCCATTAAGGCACTACAACTCCCTGCACTTGGGCGATAGGCTGCTTTTGGATAGAAGTTCACTAACTAAACACTTCTGTAAAGAAAAATATGCTCTGTGCTTATATAGAGCTCTATTCAATTGCCCAATTCGCAATTCAATAAGGCTAAATAAGGCTGCAAGCAGTTGATGAACGCAAAACTTAGAAAAAAAAACCATTACAATACGCGGGACTTCAAAAAAATTTAATACAAGACGCGGGACTTAGAAAAAAAAATAAAAGGTAGGAAAAATACAAAGTTAACGGCCGAAGCGAGAAAAACAAAAAACACGAAAAACACAAAAAATACTAACAAAAAAACCCAACAAAAACATCACACACAGCACGGGGGAACAGCCAGACGTCTGGGAGTGAGGTTAAAACGCGAATTTAAGTCTATTCTCAAGAGTTTCGGCACTCGAAAATCGTTTAAACGAGCAAAAAAAATGCCGGCCCAAAAAAATGAAAACGAGGCTACACGACCCTGGACTGCGCAACACACCGCCAGGCGCATACCACTTTCACACAGGAACGTACGAGGTACAAAATACACTACTACAAAGGACGTCAAATACTCGCGAACCGAGTAGCACATACACAAACGACGCTACTTTACACTCTGACCTTGCAAGTCACAACATTATGTATCTAAAGTAGCGCTTTACACAAATAAACCAACGGTTTGCCCTCGCGCATGCAGCCTACTTCTAATGCACAGTTCGGACATTCATAAAACTATCTACACAGGCCAGCAACAGTCCCACTGGACATTATATGCTGCAGGAAAATGAAAAAAAAATTGTTAGCTCTTCAGCCTATTGATTGATGGATATATTAATTACAAATAGGTAAAGTATATTCATTTATTAAGTAACTAGATAATTAATTATTATTTACAAAAACATAGACATATGTATCTGCCTTTGTGATGAGCACAGAGGCTGTTCAGAGGAGCAAAAGTACACCAGAGAAGAAGCTTGCAATGAGCTCCGAAGGTCTTCACAGTACAAAAACCTTCACATTGTGTGGCAAACAGCATTGACATGGCTTCAAAAAAATTTTTGACGGGCAAGTCGCTAGTTACTTATATAATCTAGAGGTATTGAGTGAGGGATATCCAGAATTTTGCAAATAAATTTATGTTTTTTTGGCAGAGAAAGGGTTAAATATTTGCTAAAACTCTACTGCGTTATGAAATATTAAAGCTAGGGCAATTGCAAAGGTTTTGAAAAATTTACTTTTATGGACTGTTTAAGAGACATGTTTTGGAATTAATGAGAGTGAACAAGTAATAAGTATTGTAAGGAATTTGATCAAAGAAATTCCCACAAATGTATTGTTTTACAATACTAAAGTTTGCATGTCAATGAAAGTCTTGACAGTGTAATAAGATCTTGTTCACTTTATGCGATAAATTATGATTGGACATTTTCTTTTTTGTTTACATTACATGGTTGGGCTCGAAGGAAAATTGATACAGGAAGTAAATAAGATCCTACATGTGGTGACTTGTGATCATTTACTGATGTCCTCACCTAAAATGTGATTTGAAAGCAAATTTTGGCAAGCAATTAAAACAATGTATTCCTCTCCTACTGCATCATAGTTGATTACTGGAATCAGATTAGAAGAGTTCAAACTATAGAGGGGCACTAGACAGCGCTGCCCTCTGTCTCACATGTTGTTTGTGTAATTCTCATTCATTTTGAGCAAGTGACTAAGTTACAATGTCAAAGTATTTACACTGGCAATTGTCAAAAAAAATTGCTTTATATTTGGATGATTTATTATTATTTATTCATAAACCTTTGGATAATAAATATACCAAAAATAGTTGCAGCATTGGAGGAGTTTTCTTCATTATCAGGGTATTTTATTAACAGAGAAAAATCTTAAATACTATGGTTAAATAAAGAACAGGACATACTAACATTTTCATTTAATTTAAAAAAAGACTTATACTTTGGGATACAATTGGCCTCTAGTGTTCAAAAATGTATTCAATTAGGCATAAATGCTTTATGAATAAAATAGAAAAATATTTTAAGCTATGAAAGAAAAATCCTTTATTGATACCGGGAAGAATGAATGTAATAAAGATGAATTTACTCTAGAATCATGTTTTAATAAAAATATTCCCTTTTTGATAAATAAAGATATTAAAAGATATTAAAAAAATACATAGCTTGTTTAAAAATGTAATCTTGAATCAAAAGATAGCACAGATGAGTCTAGGAAAGCTATGGCAGATCAATAATTGAGGACGAACAGATTTACCAAATGTAGAGTGGACCAATTTGTAAATTTTGACCAAAACGGCAATGGAATGGATAAGTGAAGGAACAAAGTTCATAAAATTAGATTGGCAATTATCTTTAAAAGACAATGAAAAAGGGACTTTTCTTACATATAAATAATATAAATTTAGATATTCCAAAAGAGAATAGAAACAACATTCTAATTTATATATAGTTACTTTTCCATACATTTTAGATTACAGGATCTGACATAATAACACATCATATGTCACTTAAAAATAAATCCTGAATTTTGTAAAGGAAAAAATATGATAATCACATATTATAATTGTCAAACTGCGATTCGTCGTCATGCTTGCGAGCCTCGCGTAGCAAGGTGAGCCATTGAAGCACAGAAGTCTTCCAAGCTCAGAGCACTTAGTCGATGAGCACCTTCGACGCATTAAAACTCAGAGCACTTAGGCAATAAGCACCAAAGGTGCTCATTGCCTGCGAGGCGAGCAGTTGAGGCATTGAAACATGCTAGACTAAGGCAGAAATGAGCACCAAAGGTGCTCCTGTGAGCCTCACAAAGCGAGGCGAGCCGTTGAGGCATTGAAAGACACAGGACTTAGGCAGTAATGCGAGGCGAGCAGTTCAGGCATTGAAGTACGTGGGACTTAGCCTCCAAGCAGTTAGGAAACGTAGGATTGCCTTAGTCTGTAAGCAGAAAGAAATTACGATGTCGGAAAAATACGAAGTTAACGGCCAAACTGCCCAAATCGAAAAACACGGAAAACGCAAAACATAGAAAACTAAAAAAACTCACACACAGCACGGGGGGACAGCCAGGACGTTGCAGGCGAATTTAAGATGAATTTGCTGAGTTTTGGCACTCGAAAATAGGAGAGAGAAAAGAGAGGAAAAAATGGCAGCCGAAAAAAAAATGAAAACGAGGCTACATGACCCCGAACTGCTCAAAACACCGCCAGCCACGTAACACTTTTACCCAGGAACGTACGAGGTACACAATACAGTAATAAAAAGGACGGAAAATGCTTGCGAGCCGCATAACACATAGACAATCCCCGCCATTTTACAACACTAACTTGCAACTGATAACATTACAAATCTAAAATGGCGCTTTACCCGACTAAACAAACGGTTTGCCCTTGCGCATGCCCCCTATTTACACTGCACACTTGGCACATTGCTGACACTTTCTCCTCAGCCCAGCAACAGTCCAAATGTACATTGTATGCTGCAGGAAAATAAAATAGATTATTAGCGCTTCAGGATATTGATTGCTGGATATATTAATTAGAAATAGGTAAAGTATATTAATTCATTAAGTAATTAATTAATTATTATTAAAAAAATATATATATATAAAAAATTAAAAAACGCTAAATAGCATATTTTACACTGCCGTTTGAACGACAAGAGGGGAGAGGCTCGCAATGAGCCCCCGAAGGTGCTCAGAGGAGCAAAAGTTCACAAGGGGAGAGGCTCGCAATGAGCGCCGAAGGTGCTCAGATGAACAAAAGTACACGAGAGGAGAGGCTCGCAATGAGCTCCGAAGGTCCTTAGAGGAGCAAAAGCTTTACATTGTGTGGCAAACAGCATTCCCATGGCTTCAAATTTTATAGCCCTGTCATTTTTGACGGGCAAGTCACTAGTAAAAATATAAAGGGGAATGGATTTAACTTGGACAACATAGAATATTTTCTTGATAGAAGCTCCAGATTTATTAAAAAATTAGAAAGAATCCAAACTGAATATAACATACAAAATGAACACTGGTATGTTTATTTTCAGATAAGAAATTATATAGACAAGCTTAGTCCCGATTTTGGGTGGGTGATGGGAGTGGTAAAATAATTCATGGATATTACAAAGGCCGAGAAAGCTATATGTCATATATATATGGGAAATATCCAAGATTATTATTGACCAAAGATTAAACTAGAGATAACTCATAAATGAACCTAATTATTACCGGAGATTGAAAAGGAAGAGGTTATTTTTAAAGGATTAGTACAGCTAGACTTTCATGAACAACAGCTCAAGATAAATCATCTAAGTTATTGCTTTCCCAAAGTTATGTGGAGAATGGGTAGAATTTTTTGAGAATGAATGTACACAATGTAAAATGTGGGATCTAATGGAAAGAGATTTGGAGGTCAGTGACATACAGCCTTCTGGAAAATCCAGTTAGGGTCCTCCACATGGTCTATATAATGCCTGAACTGTTGGCCAGGTGGAACCCCAGGGAGAGACCAAATTGTTTTAGGGGTTGATCACTAGTGGGGTCATTTATTCACATATGGTGGGATTGCCCAAAGGTGCAGCGATTTTGGCAGGAAGTCATGGCAGTGGTCAATTACATATTTGAAACAGACCTGAATCCCAGCATTGAATCCTGCCTTTTAGGCCTATCTATGCCCGCCCTATCGTATCACCAGAATAAACTTTTTCAGTGCATTATGTTGGCGGACAAAAACCAAATTGCCAGAAACTGGAAATCTAATCAACTTGAGGTGGCCTTGGTCAAAAAGAAAGTAAACTACATTATGATTAATGAAAGACTGATGCACATTTTGTCAGATTCAATGTCTTTATTCTGGGGACCATGGTTGAGTTATCAAGAGGGGATAACATTAGTTTTTAAGCCACATGGATGCCTGCGCACCTGGATGGGGTCTGGGAGCTGAATGGGGTCTGGGAGCTGAACAGGGACTGGAGATCCAATGGAGAAGGTACGCAGTTACCTGAGTTACAAGGGTCTCAAGGGCACCACTTTTTTCTGTTTCTTTTCTTTTTTGTTCTTTTTGTTCTTTTCTTTAGGTTTCTGTTTACTGAAAATATTTGTTGAACATGTTGTATCTATAGGTAGATATGTAATGTTTATATCAAAACCTCCCAGTCATTGTAGATTAACAATTGATGGCCTTTAATTATCTCTGAACAAAAAAAAACAGATTCCAGAGACTTTAGAGGTTAATTGTTTATCACTGAAAATTTGGGAAAATGGGAGTTAGGAGGTACAGGGACGGGCAGAGTGTATTAACACATTAATGACTTGTGCCGACTAGAACCCAAAGCCAAGGTAGCATCTTTGGGGACAGTTCCAGTTTACATTATTGATGTGCCAATTTTTTTAAAGCAAAGTGAGATGTCAATGCTCTGTCTGAATTTACCTGTACAATAAAAAATATTTGAAACAAAAAAAAATGTGGGATCTAAGTTAAATACATCTTTTATGGCAATGTAAAATAATTATTAGATTCTGGAATAAATTCATAATTGGATGAAGAACAAATTGCATTTAGACATCTCCTTGAGCTCCCGACTGGTACTTTTTGGAGGTGTGGAAGGGACGGTTTGTAAGGAATGGAGATTCGTGGAAACTTTTATTTTCAGAACTAAAAACCTTATAATGAGGAACTGTATAAATATGAAAGCTATATCAGTTTTAGAATTTAAACAAGCTTTGCTTAAACAAAATGATTTTGGATCAATTTGATAGACTTGGAAATCTTGAAAAGAGAAAACAAAATGTTCAAATTAAAATGGTATAACTATTTTCAAAAGTTATAAAGATTGAAAACCGGGATACCTTTTGCCTAAGTTAAACTATACTTTTTTTTTATCCATTCTTTTTTTATTGAAGACAAGTTAACAATATAACATCACATAGAATAAGAGAAGAAAAAAGAGGACAACAGGGCAGCCAGGTTATACAGCAGCACAATTCCCCAGCATCTTAACAAAGAGACCACATGTAGTTTTCATAATAGTCCTACTGGTACATTACTTCATCGTTATCCTGTGCCCTGTCTAACCCTCTATGTCTTCAAACACGGTATTTCTAAAAGGTTCTATTTCATTTATTGTCTACCTCTTATCAAGAGATAGGTGCAAAGAAACTGAAAAATAATAACATCAACTATGTCAACTGAAAAGGGTAGAGGGAAACACAAAAAAAAGAAAAAAGGAGGGGGTAGGAAATACCTGGCATATTCCTCCAGTGCCGCACCCGATGAGATTCTATTGGTATGTATGGTCGTCTGGGCTCCCCCACGACATCCTTAGGCAAGAGCCTCATTCCCTACTATCCTGGTCACATCCCCATCTTAATACTATAGGCCGAGGTCAGCCATGGAGTCCAAATATTTTGGAATAGGGGGACAATGTTCTGCAGGACATGGGACATAGTTCATTTTCAAAATGATCTCTCTGGAGGTCAGTGTTGCAGCTTTCCAGTTTTTTGCAATACAACTTTTGGTGGCGAGAGTCATGAATTGCCTTAATTTATTTTGGCCTTTAGAGAGACTGGGTCCATGAACCCCCAGAAGACAGGTCTCTATCTCTGGCCCCAGCTTGGTTTCTGTCACTTGCGAGAATAAGTCAGTCATCTCATTCCACACCTTTTGCACTGATGGACACGTCCACCATATATGTAGAAAGTCTGCCCTGAATTTGCACCCTCTAAAATAGTCCTCGCTAAGACTATTATTAAGCCTGGACATTAGGTAGGGAGTATAATAGGTCCTGTGCAAAACTTTGACTGGGGTCTCAAGTAGGCTATATGTAAATGATCCTCTTGTTAAGTTGGTACAAATTTCTCTCCAAGTTGCTTAATCTAGCTCCCTTCCTAAGTCTTTCTCCCATTGTAGCATATATTTCGGCTTCTGTTTGTTTAGAGAGTTATTCAGAAAAGAATATATAGAGCCCCAAGAAGGCCCTTGATAGAGGGCAAATTTGCACATATAGTCGACCACCAAGAATGTTTAGGGGTCCCATTATACCCGGGTTAGTGAGGACATCTAATGTCTCATTTTTCAGATTCCGCTCTCTGGTATATGATATTTAGTGATAAGGAAGGTGTAGGATAGCAGAGCATCTTCTGAAAACCAGGTTCCTGCTCTTCCCAGCGGGCTGCTAAGCCACCATTGTCTAGAGGTGAAGCTAAACTCTGTCCCAAATTCTGGGAAGGATCTTATGGACAACAATGGCGATAGGAGAGGGCCAAGCCGCCGACCAACCGAACCGAGCCCAAGCCGCTAAAGTTGAAGATATTATGGGATTAGAGTGTTGCTGCATGATGCCTGAGGGGGCCACATCCCATACTATAGTATACCAAGAGTGGGGTCTTATTTGCCAATTTTCCACAAAGATCCACAGCGGTTGTAGCTTACCCGAGTGAGCCAATGGAATAAACGCAAGCAGTACCGCTCTCAAATAAAGTGTCAGGTTCGGACACAAGAGTCCCCCCTGAGATCTCTGCCGGAACATAGTCTTTCTTGCTATACGCGGCGGCCTTCCTTCGCCATATAAATTTTAAAATAGCAGCCTGGAATTTATCTAGTTCCTTCATATCTAGCGGGACTGAGACAGTTCTAAATAAGTACAGCATTCTTGGCAAAACCGTAATTTTTAGTTCAAGTATACTTTTAATGGATGTTTAAAGTACATTGAATTAAATACATGACATGATACAATGAGCCTCATTCAATTGCTTTGATTTTTAGATTCAGGGTCACAAGTGGAGGTCGCAAGTTACTTTGCTATTCAATTGGCTTCTGATTACTGGCTCTGACCTGTGATTCATTGCGATCCATTGCGATTTGTAAAATCGTAAGTTAATGCCCTTTGATCTTTCTCTGCTGCAAGAGTCCTGAACGCTAAAATCGCAAATTGATATTCAATTGCTCCGATTTTACCTTCCTAACCACTCCGTCAAGCCCACAAATGGCTAAACTCGAACCACAGGTCGGTCATGATGACAATCTCAGTTTCCATTGGCTTTTTCTCAATCAGGAGTTACAGCCTTGGTTAATTGATCATGTTCAAGCTCGTAAATGTTACTGCCGACAGCATGGTGTCTGAAATTCGCAACCAGTGCCTAACTTGCGGCCCGGCCAATTGAATGGCATTGCAAAAGTAGACCAAATGGAGCACGCAACTCGATCACAGCCATTTGTCTTTGATCGATTTGCGAGCTCAAATTGAATGAGGCTCTATTACCATAATAAAATGATAGAAATATTATTGGTTAGAATCTAATTTATGACTGTGGAGAGGCAGAGAGCTATCTTAATGGATAGTGAAAATTACATTTTCTCTTATTGGAGAGCTTTGTACTATCATTCTGCAATAAGATGCACATTGCACTTCTTGTTTTGTTATTTGATGCATGTATATATTTTCCTAATGCAACTGAAGTTATATCCTATATTTTGTATTAATTCTGTGCAATATTGATGGCATTACTTAATATCTGAAAATGTGCTGATAAATGGTAATTTATGATTTCTTATTTTTTTAATTATTGTAAAATCTTTAAAAAATTCCTATTAAAAAATATTGAAAAAAAAAATTATTACAATTTTATTGTAATGAATTTTTTTTTATTTTTTTATTTTTTTAAATTATAGTTTTGACTAAGAGTACATGAAAATGTTTATCTGTAAGAATAAATGTCTGAAACAATTACTATAAATGGGGATTTCTGAGATATAATTCTGGCTGGTGAGAGTTTAGCAGGGAAGACTGATGCCAGGCATGCGTAACATAGGGGGTCTGGGAAAAATCGGGGAAATCCCTCTACTGCTCGGATTAGGCTGTAACTAAAAACCCACATTGCTTAATTCAAGCGTCACTCTCATTTCCTGTCTGTCTGCTTCGTACTCAATAGCTTCTCAGTGTGCAGAACCTCATCTCACTCGCACACAGCATTAGAGCATACACAGGGGCATATTCAGGGTTTATTCTGCCCCAGGCCCATTCAGATCTGTGCGCCCCCAACTACCCAATAACTACTACACCTTTCCTCTTGCTATTTCCCAAACATATATTTACCACACTCCTATATAGAAACCCATAAGTATATATATGAGTCTATGTAAGGATACAGTAAGTAATAAAGTGCCTGGTACACTTACAGACAGAATATTCTCTTGCAAATAGACATTTTGGTGCATATGTCATGGCATTGCATTCATTCAGCTTGCTGCCCTCTGATAATTTGCTGCCCTAGTTGTGAGCCTAGGCTGAAACACACCTATGGCATTGTGCTCTCACGTTCATATTCCCTACAGTGACCTAGATTTACTGTGTTATAGAATAAGGTGAGCGCTAATCAAATCTCCAGGATATCCTTGTGCTTATCACAGGCACTGCATTCTGGGAACCTGGGCAGGGACATGCAAATGTGCCCACAAAGCCCTTTTAAGCTGTTACACAGCTTAAGCAAGGATGGATTATGCACAAGCCAGGAAACCTACCCACATACAGCTGTTTCAAGATTACTGACTCTCATTATCGTGGGGCCGGTTCCTAGCTTGTGTAGCAGATTTTTGGGCAGTAGTTTACCACAACTATCATTTAATTTATGCTGTGCAAAAGAGCGTAATCCTGCCATGCGGAAATGAGGTATATTAATAAACATCTCTGAATGTGCTTATGGCAGCATATACACAAATACAACTTGACTGCAATGCAGTGTTACCGGCCCAAGCCCTATTGTTGCTTCTATTTCTGTAGCAGTATCTTAAGTATCAAATTATAAATCTCAAGGCTATCTAGAAGCAGGAGCTGAAACACAATGAGATCATTGAGGGCCCACTGTTTGGTAAAAATGCTTGTGAAGTATATAACAAACTAACATTAGCAGCTATGTCAGCAGCAAGTATAAACGCACTTTAATAAAAATATTACAATTAACAGACTTTACTTGAGTCATGGAGTTCTTTTATAGACTATAGTACTCATCTCCCTGTAGCTTGAGGGGTACTAGGGCCTGCTCATCATTAATTCTCATGCAACTGGGAATTCATACTCTCAGTCCTTCATTAGAATTGAATAGAGATGTTATCTAAATCCAAGGTTCTTCCTAATACTCCCTGGTTTCTAATCTTGCTAGGAACGAGATGTTTTTTTGCCTATTAAAGCACAACATGTAATACAATAGTTACAATTTAAAAGTCTCTATTTTATTTATTTTAAGCTTTATAATATTATTTAATATTTAATATAATATAAATGTGACACTTTTAAATCTCCAGTTTTGATAATGGGCAAAACGCAGTCATTTATAGCTCCAAAAACATTTTTAAAATGTTGAAAAATCAATATTTAATATAAAAACTCCCCAGTGCAAGTTGTTTCAATAGAACTGTATGAGTATCTTATTGGTATCCACAATCCCTTCACAAACCAGGTGAACAAAAATAAAAATGGCTGCCAACATTAAGAAATATAGTGTAAATACTAAATTCAAGGTTTTATGTTTTCATATACTTTCTAAAAAACATATGACCATAAGTTTATTAAAAGAGCATTCTATTAATGTAATACAGTATTTCAGTGGTTTCTTATAGTAAGGTACAGTAAAACCCATGTTATCCGGCACCCACGGAGACTCCCTATTGCCGGATAACTGTAGTTGCCGGTTAATCGGGAGTCCCCAATTTTAAGGGTGTAAACGACCCTTAAACCCCACCCAAACCCTTCAAAATACCTTTAAAAAGGCATTAGCACCTAAACTGGGCCATTAAGGGCCCCAAAAAAACAATTAGAAAAAAAGTTAGCTTTTTTTTTTTGCAGTCTCGAACTGCCAGATAGTGCCGGTAATGCCGGTTTAGCGGGAGTTTTTTGAAAATGGGGAATTGATGCTGGTGCCGGTTGCTTGAGAGTCCTGGTTAGTTGAGTGCCGGATAACCGGGATTCAACTGTATTATAACCATCTGATCATATTTAGTTTTTATGGCGCCTTAAATCTATTTAGACATGTGAGGCTCCCTATCTACAGTGAGGGAAAGAAGTATTTGATCCCCTGCTGATTTTGACCGTTTGTCCACTTATAAAGAAATGATCAGTTTATAATTTTAATGGTAGGTGTATTTTAACAGTGAGAGACAGAATAACAAAAAAAAAAGAAAAACGCATGTAACAAAAGTTATAAATTGATTTGCAGGTCAGTGAGGGAAATAAGTATTTGATCCCCTATCAGTCAGCAAGATTTCTGGCTCCCGGGTGTCTTTTATACAGGTAACGAGCAGAGATTAGGAGCACTCTCTTAAAGGGACCTGTCCACAGAAGCAATCAATCAATCAGATTCCAAACTCTCCACCATGGCCAAAACCAAAGAGCTGTCCAGGGATGTCAGGGACACGATTCTAGACCTACACAAGGCTGGAATGGGCTACAAGACCATCGCCAAGCAGCTTGGTGAGAAGGTGACAACAGTTGGTGCGATTATTCGCAAATGGAAGAAACACAAAATAACTGCCAGTCTCCCTTCGGTCTGATGCTCCATGCAAGATCTCACCTCGTGGAGTTTCAGTGATCATGAGAACGGTGAGGAATCAGCCCAGAACTACACGGGAGGATCTTGTTAATGATCTCAAGGCAGCTGGGACCATAGACACCAAAAAAACAATTGGTAACACACTATGCCGTGAAGGACTAAAATCTTGCAGCGCCCACAAGGTCTCCTGCTCAAGAAAGCACATGTACAGGCCCGTCTGAAGTACGCCAATGAACATCTGAGTGATTCAGAGGAGAACTGGGTCAAAGTGTTGTGGTCAGATGAGACTAAAATCAAGCTCTTTGGCATCAACTGAACTTGCCACGTTTGGAGGAGGAGAAATGCTGCCTATGACCCCAAGGACACCGTCCTCACTATCAAACATGGAGGTGGAAACATTATGCTTTGGAGGTGTTTGGACAGGACAACTGCACCTCATCAAAGGGACGATGGACGGGGCCATGAACCGTCAAATCTTGGGTGAGAACCTCCTTCCCTCAGCCAGGACATTGAAAATGGGTTGTGGATGGGTATTCCAGCATGACAATGACCCAAAACACACACCCAATGCAACAAAGGAAGGGCTCAAGAAGAAGCACATTAAGGTTTTGGAGTGGCCTAGCGAATCTCCATACCTTAATCCCATAGAAAATCTGTGGAGGGAGCTGAAGGTTCGAGTTGCCAAACATCAGCCTCGAAACCTTAATGACTTGGAGAGGATCTACAAAGAGGAGTGGGACAAAATCCCTCCTGAGATGTGTGCAAACCTGGTGGCCAACTACAAGAAACGTTTGGGCTCTGTGATTGCCAACAAGGGTTTTGCCACCAAGTACTAAGACAAAGGGGTCAAATACTTATTTCCCTCATTGACCTGCAAATCAATTTATACCTTTTTTGACATGTTTCTCTGTATTTTTTTTCTTGTTATTCTGTCTCTCACTGTTAAAATACACCTACCATTAAAATTATAGACTGATTATTTCTTTGTCAGTGGACAACCATTCAAAATCAGCAGGGGATCAAATACTTTTTTCCCTCACTGTATCTATCTATCTATCTATTATGAGAATACATTGCAGATAACCATGTAATATGGTCCAATATTGGCACTGATGGGTTCTGGTAAAAATGTTTACCTGTCAATGGCAATATTGGACCATATTACACAGTTATCCATTGTGTAACCCATTGTGTAACCCATTGTGTAAATGTATATACATAATTCTGTACTTATAGACATACTACTCCACTGTACACTATGCATGACTCAGCTTTGCCTGGAGGCCATTGCCTTGTGTTATATGAACAAGAGGTGTTTTCATAATAGCAGCTGGTGACATGTGCAGTTAATGCAGCATAATGTACAAATACCTCTCTATCTATCTATCTATCTATCTATCTTTCTATCTATTATGAGAATACATTACAGATAACCATGTAATATGGTCCAATATTGGCACTGATGAGGTCTGGTAATTTTTTTTACCTGTCAATGGCAATATTGGACCATATTATACAGTTAGCCATTGTGTAACCCATTGTGTAACCCATTGTGTAACCCATTGTGTAAATTCATATACATAATTCTGTACTTATAGACATACTACTCCACTGTACACTATGCATGACTCAGCTTTGCCTGGAGGCCAATGCCTTGTGTTATATGAGCATTAGGTGTTTTCATAATAGCAGCTGGAGACATGTGCAGTTAATGCAGCATAATGTACAAATACCTCTCTATCTATCTATCTATCTATCTATCTATCTATCTATCTATCTATCTTACTATCTATCTATCTTACTATCTATCTATCTATCTTACTATCTATCTATCTATCTATCTATCTATCTATCTATCTATCTATCTATTTATCTATCTAACTATTTATTATGAGAATACATTAAAGATAACTGTGTCATATGGTCCAATATGGGCACTGAGGGATTCTGGTGCCATTTTTAATTTACATTGACATACAGGCTAAATACACCTCCCATTCAAGCTTAACTTCCTATATTTATAATATCTCAATTAATGGAAGTCCAAAAATAATTAGAGAGTGTAATAGAGTATATAGAAAAATAAAGAGAACAAACGCTCCATCCTAATCATTGAACCTTAATTACAATCACTTCAAGGAAAATTCATTAAAATAAATAATTTTATTATTAACAATTAAAATATTTCTTTAACAACGACAAATAAAACATAAAAATTGATTTCGGGCCAACCCCAGTGAATGTCACCATATATAGACATCCAAGGATATTTATGTAATGTAAATCTAACTATATAATCCCAATATATTTAATTAATGCAATAGGGATGGTGTATCTTACAAATTATATCACCTATTAAACTTCAAGTGATTATATTCATAATAGTAAACCTATGCAGAATTTAAGGAATAAAGTGAAGCTACAATAACATAAAAAATTATTAAGTGATAAATAATTTCAGAGCAGACAGAGAATTGGCCCGAAATCAATTTTTATGTTTTATTCGTCGTTGTTAAAGAAATATTTTAATTGTTAATAATGACATTTTTAACTTAGCAATGGCAATATTGGACCATATGACACAGTTATTGTGTAAATGTATATACATAATTCTGTACTTATGGACATGCTCCTCCATTGCACACTATGAGTGACTCAGCTTTGCCTGGAGACATATCCCTTGTGTTATATGAGCATGAGGTGCTTTTATAATATCAGCTGATGACATGTGCAGGTAATGCAGCATAATGTACAAATACCTCAAGCAGCGATCCATAATCAGTCTGTTAGGACATGCCAAGAGGCAGAGCTTTGTATAATAATACATTTATTTACAAAATGCTTTATTTACTCTGCATAAAATTACTGAGAAAGGCTGTCACAACGTATAATCAAATATAATTATATTTAATATAAAATATATTTTTTAAAATTTTTAATTAAAAAGAGTCAAATTGAATATACATTTACATATACATTTATTGAACCAACCGGTGCAAAGAAACAGGTTGCAGAATCATATCAATACATAGATAAGGCTGCAGAAAGCATGTATATTCTACATCTAAAAGAGTGGATTGAATAATGTTGGATTGAGTTTATTTTTAATGAAGGTTCTAGAGCAGAATAAACTGCTGTGAATGTATACTCGCCCCTGGAGTTTTTCACTGCTACTTGTCTCTTAATGCTTACTACAGTAAGTTGTGATTCTTGTTAGTTTCAAAGAAGTTTAATCACCTTTTACTGAATATTTTCTCATGCCCAATGCAGCTTTTGTAATGTTTAGACCATGTTTGATTAAATACATTCTAACATCTGTTGAGTTTTTTGCCCGTTTAATCCAGCAGCTGCTTATTTACTGTGCAGCACTAATGGTGGTGTCCCACAGAGTCAGCTTTATCATTAGGCAGAGTAGGCAGATGCCTATGTGTTTCTGTAAGTTGGAGAGCAATTGCCTATAAACCCGTAAATGGCAAATGTATCAAAAAATGATACGAATACTAGATAGAATATCGATCCCGGGATTCAATGGGTTAATACATATAATGGAACCCGCATGGACTAGAACAGTTTTATTGATTTCTACATTTCTGGATTGCGAGTCTGATTTCAAATCAGACATCTAAACACTAATTGATTGTAGTTTAAACTCCATGTTTTACTGACATCATGATGACGGTCTCATTTACTATTGGCTCTATATAAAATGTAACTTAAGGGGTTGCTTAATTGATCGTGATCATGCCCTGAAATGCTACGTAAGGGATCATGGTTAGCGTGCTCGGGCGGTGAGCATGTAATTACGGGCTTGAGTCAATTGAATACATCTATATATTTAACAAATTTGGAACCTGCAGCCAAAAGTTCAGTTTGAAGGTAATTACGGGCTTCCAATTGAATAGAGGCCTATGCTGGTAGCTGCAGTCTGAATGATATCCCATTGTAGACAGTGTTATAAGAAAGGTCACAGAGCTGACATTTTCCAGGTTGAGACAGTAACATTTGGGCTTTCGGTAATGAGGACCAGAGAGCAGCATGTGCAGAGTTAGTGAAGAGATAGAGAGCCCTCAGACCAGCCACTAAGGTCATTACAGAAGATTGCCAGGTAACCCTAACTTTGCAGGAACCAATAACAGAGCAGCCCTGTTATATAAAGGCTGGATTGAACAACAAGCTTGTCCGGCAGATGAAGGGTTAAATTATTATACTATATTTAAATAAATATAAATATATATATGGAGAGAGAGAGAGTTAATGCTTGAGATATTGTGCATTGATTGGATTGTGCTGTGTTACACAAATTTACAACATAGAGCCTCATTCAATTGAGAAATTGTAAATTACAGTAGTCCGTAATGGAGGCGTTTTTTTGCAAGCCGCAAACAGCCTACGTGTTACTGGCTTGAAATCCTTGCAGTTGTTAAAACCAGAACTTACGCCCCATCTAAGCCTTTGATCTTTCACGTCCGCAAAAGTTACAATCGCTAAAATCACTATTCAATTGCTACAATTCCACAAGCTCGAAAAAAGTTTACACACCAGTAAATGGCAAATGTAGAAGAGCATGATCAATTAAGCAAGGCCGTAACTACCGATTTAGGAACAGCCAATAGTAAATGAGACCATCATCATTACATCAGTAAAACATGGAGGTTACAAATCAATCAATTACCATTTAGAGGTCCCATATGCGACCAGACTCGCAATTCTGCAATGTACAAAATATTAGAAATGAATGGCGATACTGTTTTAGTCCATGTGGGTGGCCTGATATGTATTAGCTCATTGATTCCCGAGATTGATTTGACAACGAAATGAATCATAAAAAAAATATATATATATATATTGCAGATTTGCGAGCTTGAGACTTTTGTGCAATTAATTCTAATGTCTTTCATCGCTTTCCCATCTTTTAAAGTGCAGTATTAATTTTACTTCGAACAGGTGTTTAACCCCCTTGCATGTCCTATCTGGTACCTGTAGGATTTTCTTCTACATTTGCCATTTACGGGTGTGAAAACATTTGCGGGCTTAAGGAACTGTAGCAATTGAATAGCGATTTGCGATTTTAGTGACTGTAACTTTTGCGGGCTTGAAAGATCAAAGGCTTAGATGGGTTGTAAGTTATGATTTTGACAAAAGCAAGGATTTTCAGCCTGTAACCCGTAGATCGTTTGTGTCTCGCTAAAAGACGCCAATTGAATAGCACATTAGTTTACGGGCTACATTACAGGCTCCAATAAACAACAATTGCTCAGTTGAATAGGGGCCCATGTGTTAGCTAGAATTGAACAAATACAGTTTCATATCTATTTGTAGCAGAGTGGCCTTTGGATTGTTGTATCATTCATCTCTAAAATAAATAGTAAATCAATCTAATAAATTAGAGGACGTGTAAATGTGCAATGTGTATTTAATGATCACTATCTTGTCCCCAATAGATACTCTAGGAAAAACAAATATGTGGCCCACAATACACTTTATGTATGTCAACCTCAAGCCAAGCCATATAAAATACATAATAATACCCTTGATTTAGGCCTACTAAGGAAAACAAAATGATTTTGAGAATGTTGTCCAGCTGCACAATAGGATGCAACCTGCCTCTTGTCCAGTGGTTCCCAGACAGAAGGTGAACCCTCAAGACAGAGGTAGAGAGTAGTGAGCAGTCTATGAACTGGGGTCCATGTCCGGTAAGCAGTAGAGTAGTGGAAGTTCTTTCCAAGGTTTTCGGAAGGCCGCATTCATTAATGTCAAGGTCACATACTGAGGGTCAAGGCTGGTGGCTGGAATGGTAAACTTGGACAAAGGTGCAGGTCATTATTGACAATCAATCACAATGGATTAGGCAGTCAAATAGAGTTACAATCAAGAGTCAAATCCAAGAAGTCAACCATAAGAACACTAGCACACCCATGGAACTAGTCCTTCGTTGGGCATTGACATCCTAGACTGATGCTCTTCAGTAGCCATCTGATTTTGTGCCAAAACTGACTGAGCCTCACTGACGCTCCACTGACTCTTATAACATTACATGACACCCAGACTTGACACATCTGATGTTGGTGGAGAGCAGGAGTAATATGTAAAGCTGACAGAAATCCACAAGCCCGCCACTTATATAGATCACTAGCGAATCGCCTGTCAAAAAATGACGGCAATGAAATTGTAAGTGAGCTAATGGTGTTTGGTGTATATAATGTGGCTGATTTAGCGTCCTTTTTCGGAATATCCGTAGCTGTTTGGTGGTGTTTTGCGTGTTTAGGGACCTTTAGCCTCGTTTTCGTTTTGTTCGGCGGCCATTTTTTCTCTCGCTTAGGTGATTTTCGGGTATCTAAACTCCGAAATTTGTGCTTAAATGGAGGTGTAACTTCACTTGCAGAGGTCCTCGGTGCCCCCCCTTGCTGTGAGTAACCTTTTTATGTGTTTGTTGTTTGTATTTATTGTGTTTGTAATGTTTTTGGAGTCGCGCGGGTTGCGTCCTTGTTTTTTAATCTTGTAGGTGTTTTTCAGCAAATATGTAGTGGTAGTTTGGTGGTGTTTTGCGTCTTTAGACTGCTGTAGCCTCGTTTTCTCGCTTAGAGAATTTTTTAGTGTCTAAACTCTTTTAATTTCAGTTGAATTGAGGTGTAACTTTAGTTTTTGAGGTCCTGGATGCTCCCTCTTCCTGTAAGTAAGCGTTGTATGTATTTGTTGTGTGTATTTGTTGTATTTTTCATGTTTTCATGTGCGCGTGTTGCAGATGATTTTTGCGAGGTCGTAATGGGTCGTAATGTGTCTCGTATTTTCCTTGCGTAACGACGTAAATTTTGCAAGGGCCTCAGTTGCTGGCAAGGAGCGCCAAAGGCGCTCCTTGCCAGCAACTGCGGCCCTCGCTACGCGAGCCCGCAAGCGTTAGCAACAACTCGCATGCTCACAACTATATATGTGATAACACACAAGCCTTCCACAACAGATAACCCCACTCTTTACAGTTACAGTATGGCCACAAACAAACTGGAGCATTTGAGCAGACCAAATTATATTTAGTGAAAATGATGCCAAAGAGCATAGAATGAATTTCCAGTTAAATCATGCTGCTGATATATTGTCTGCCAGTCCAGACACGTTAAGCCGTGTTTTCTATGAGCCTCCCATTTGAATATGTTATTCTCACAGACTTTAATGAATTTCTGATCCAAAACAGTAATTTGCTATTTGCGTACTATTTTGCAGCTCGGCAGTAGATGTATCTTATAGTACTAAACATACCAGACTCCAAAACGCAGACAAACCAGTTCCCTCATTTCCTGACTCAAGTTATTGTTTTAGGCAAACATGCCAAAATCTACGAGTGTGAACACATAATGAGCGAATAAAAATGTGATCCACTCATGGACAGAACCCATATGGCGGCAGTACACAAAACTGACCTACATAACAGTCATAAACAATATTTATAGTATTTAAAAAGCAAGTATGGTATGTAGCTCTGGTGTGTTAGTCAGTGACTAATTACTTTTACATTAATATTCCTAAAACGTGATATATTCTGGATTTTTATTGGCTTTATAAAACAGCAGAATGTTATCCAGCCAGTTCCTAATGTGTGATTTGCTATATTTAGAGGTATTTCTTTATGATAGCTTCAAACTGATTACTTATAGCACAGGGACAGCATGTAAGTAAGTATTTATTTGTATGGCACCATCAACATCCACATTTCTTGGCAGATACAAGGTCTAAAATAATTACATGACAATATAAGTGTATTTTACAAAGATATAATCAATGTGTTACAAAGTCCTGCTCAGAAAATCTGACGATCACTAATATAGTTTATAAAATGTGCGTACTGCTCTAGTGGGAGCGCATGCGCACTATAGAAACTATTTGTACAGATTATGTACATGCCGCACTGCGCATGCGCAAAGCACAACAGCCACGCATGCACACAGTGCAGTGCCAGAGGGGGGGGGGGGGGGGGGGGGAGACAGAGGGGGAAAGAGACACAGGAGAGGGAGGAGGGGGAAGAGACAGAGGGGAAGGGGGAAAGAGACAGAGGGGAGGAAGGAGGGGGAAAGAGACAGAGGGGAAAAGAGACACCGGGCAGGGAGGAAAGAGACAGGGGGAAAGGGGGAAAGAGACAAAGGGGAGGGAGGAGGAAGAAAGAGACAGAGGGGGAAAGGGGGAAAGAGACGGGGGGGGGGGAGGTGGAGAGACACCAGGGAAGGAGGAGGGGGGAAAGGGGGAATGAGACACAGGGGAGGGAGGAGGGGGAAAGAGACAAAAGAGAGGGAGGGTGGAAGAGACAGAGGGGGAAAGGGGGAAAGAGACACAGAGGAGGGAGAAGGGGGGAAAGAGACACAGGGAAGGGAGAGGGGGAGAGACACATGGGATGGAGAGGGGGGAGAGGCACAGGGGAGGGAAAGGGGGTTGAGACACAGGGGAGGGAGATGGGGAAAGAGACAAAGAGGAGGGTGGGGGAGAGACATGAGGGGGAGAGGCAGAAAGAGACACAGGAGGTAGAGGGGAGAGAGACACAGGGGAATGAGGGGAAAGAGACACAAGGTAGGGAGGGGGGAAAGAGACACAGGGGAGGGAGAGGGGGAAAGAGACACAGGGTAGGGAGGGGGGAAAGAGACACAGGGTAGGGAGGGTGGGAAGAGACACAGGGTAGGGAGGGGGGGAAGAGACACAGGGTAGGGAGGGGGGGGAAAGAGACACATGTAATATTATACAGTCATTTATGACAGATAAACGACTAGTTGACTTATATTGAGGAAAGAAGCATACAGATCCATTATGGTAAAACAGTATATGCGTATGGAAGGAAGCTACTACTATGTCTACAAGTGCATTGCTACAGAGTTGTTGGAAAGATTAATTACAGAATTGGTATGTAAGCTTAAACTTAAAAGTGATAAAATTAGGGATTAGTCTGATATTATGTGCCAGTGCACTGAAGAAGCATTGGCCTATAAGTGAGAAAGGTTTTAACGCAGAAGAAGCTCAAGAACAGTAAAGAACATTGAGAAGAGTCCTGAGCAGAGTGATGATGAAGAGCTGAGACATAAAAAGAGAGATGCAAGGAGGAGATGAGGAGTGAATAGCCTTGAAGTAGTGATGCCGAGGGTTTTATAGGTTATTCTCACAAGGACTGCAGTTGATATATACTGTTATATGAGATTTACAGTGCAATATTGTAAACCCTCTAGTACATTTTATCATGCCCACAGCATATACAATCCTAAATGATCTCTCCCTAACATTAACAGATTATCTGTGATATATATTTATCCTGATTAGATTGAGGAACTGTCTGGAACTCCGTCTTTGCTATTATCTGTAATACAACATTACAAGTGTCTTTCTGGCTAGGACCAGGGTGTATTTAGGATTTATGCTGTCCTAAGCCCTTTAGATTGTTACAACTTCCATCTCCAATAAGTTCTCCTTTTCCTTTGCTATGTCCTCGTTCTGTGATTAACACACACATATTTATAAGCCATAAGTATATGTGTATTTTTAAACAGTATGTCAGACATTACCAGTTATAATTAGACAGACATGTTACTGCATATGGAAATCTTTGCATATAGACACACATTACTCGCCGTCCGCCGCACTGGAAACTTGGGGCAGGATGTAACCCCTTGAAAGTATGCTGGCCTAGGCCTGGGCTTTGCTGACAAAAGTAAAAATGCAGCTAAAAAGTGTTTACTACAACATTGTATATATTGCATTGTATTGTGTGCATCTCCTCTTATAGCCTCAGATACCTGGTTACTGGAAACCTCTTTCTTGATAATCTCATGCTGCTTAAAGAGCAACATCTCAAGAACTGAGCTCCTATTGTTCCCTCGGTGCGCCGCAACTCTCACTTTCAACATCTCCTTAACTCTTGAAAAGTCTGTTGTTACCCTGACTCCTTAAAAGCATATTTAAGTTTCATGGATATGGATGCATCTGATAGATGAGAATCAGTAGTGTATGAAAACATGTTTTTTTTTCATGAAAGAATACCAAAATAAACATTAAAAAACTTACCCTGATGTCTGCAAATGTATTCAGGTTTCTGACAGTTGTTTTTGAGAAGGTATGCCACTTGAAAACCTTAGTTAAATTAGCATAAAATTCACAATTCCTTTTGGCCAATCACAGGCAGCTATAACATTATTTCCAATGACTGGGAAGTCAGTTTGTGCAGCAAAGCTTCATGGGATGTGTAGTCTTGTTTTCCAGTCCACAAGAAGGCAAGTACATGGATTTCTACATTGTGTTACTGTTGGCTTGAAGGTTAGTATAAGGTTAAAAAACATACCTGAATGTAGTGTTTCTATTGGTAGGTACCAGGTGCCTATGTAGACACCTCTGGCGGTGTGGAAAACACATTTCTTTTTAAATAAAATAAATCTGTATGTGTACAGAATGAATCAATGTTTTGTATGTTTCTGATATAAGTAGTATTTGTTAGATTAGAAAAAGTTACAAACAGGGAAACTAAGTTCATTTATTGAGATTGTACTGTATTGTGCCCTTTCCTTGTTGCCTCATGTTCATTTAGTAGTTAAATTCTGCTTATGTGAACTAAAAGCATTTCCAAAATACACCACTTCCTCGTATTATAATAATTCTAATATACTCATTGATGTCATCCTGTCTTGGCTACTGCAACACAATCCTCACTGGCCCACCCATCCACCATCTTCAATCATAAATCTCATCTACCTTACTCACATATCCTCCTCCACTGTACCTCTGGGAGCCCCTCCATTATTTTCCATATTCTACAGCAGGCACCAGCAACCCATGGCTAAAGCCATATGTGACTCAGTACAGATCAATATGTGACTCTTCTGTCAAATCCAAATTTATCACCATGGATTTAATAATGCTAACTGTGAATTGAAATAAGTGCACTGCTAGCATTATAAAATGATAAATAATTATATCTATAGATATTACATTAATTGATTATATTTTAACTTATTTTTTATAATCCCCTCAATGCACCCTAAGAGCCTCATTCAATTCGGGGATAGCAACTCCACTGCAGACAGCCAAATGTCTCCAATTGAGTTGCGGGCTCATGTTGCTCTATTTTTGCGATGCTATTCAATTGGCTGGGCCTGAAAGTTAGGGGCCAATAGCGAAAATCAGAAGCCATTGCTGTCGGACGTAGCATTTGCAGGCTTGAACTCCGGCGATCGAAACAGCCAATGGAAACAGGGATCATCATCATGACATCAATGAGATCCTACCCCCAAGCCCTGAACTTCTAAATACTGGGAGGGTGATGAAAGGCATTAGAATTAAAAGCACAACATTCTCAAGATCGCAAATCGGACTGATTATATACATTCATACATGTCAATTTCTGTGTTATATCGATCCCGGCAATCAATGTGAAGTCCTACGGGCTTCAACCTCCAAGTACGTAGGACTTTGAGAAATGGAGGTTGGATTTCAAAGTCCTATGAGCTTAAATAACGAGTTACAGGCTTGGAGGTCATTCAAGCCCGTAGGACTTTGAAATCCACCCTCCATTTCTTGGAGGTTGAAGCCCGTAGGACTTTGAACGGAAATTAAACGTGAAATAAAGTATTATGTGCGAGCTAGAGAATGTTGTGCTTTTAATTCTAACGTCACCCATTGTGTTCCCCGTCATTTACAGTGCTGGAGTGATTTTATATTTACATTTCAAGAGCTCTGATTTGGCATTAAGCCCTTTGCGAGACCTCCTTGGTCCCAGTAACCTGTGGTTAGATATCTGCCATTTGCGGGCTTGACGGAGTGGTTAGCGAGGGAGAATCAAAGCAATTGAATAGTGATTTGCGATTTTATCGATCGCAACTCTTGCGGCTGTGAAAGATCAAAGGCTTTGAGGGAATTTGACAAATCACAGCTCGGAGCACGTAACTCGATCGGAGCCCGCAAACTTAAGCCAATTGAATAGCAACGTAACTTGCGGTGTCTACTTGCGAGGCGGATCTCCAAAACGGAGCAATTTAAAGAGGCCCTTGAGGATTTCGTTTTTGGTTAATAACATTATGTACTTAGGGTGCTGAACTATATTGCAGTGAGGGGATTATAAAAATAAGCTAAACTATTATTATGTAATATTTTATAATGCTCCTATATGCGATATTTTTTTATTATACAATAATGGATTTTATAACAGGAAAGGTGACTGATACATAATCAAACCAATTTCTGGATTCCAGCATTTTGCACAAACATGTTTATGAAATCCACGGCCTGTCAAAACCACACGTGACGCAATGTAACCACGCCCACATTACAAAACACAACATGGTGTGTCAGGCTGTCCTAAAGGCGCCATTTTATGTATGGGCAGCGCTATTCGCCAAACTCGCAAGAAAATATAAATTAGGCTTTAATTAGAGTAATAAATATACCCAACATATCATATAGAAATATTTAGCATTGTTCAAACCTATTGAGGCACACTAATATATAGATAAGTAGAGGTATTGCCCTTAATAAAGATGGGCGCTATACCGTGCGGCTTGTTGTCATTCCATGTGGGGGGGGTGGCGTTACCGTGACAGCGCTCGGTGACGTCATGAAGGTATAAGAAGCTGTGAGAGGGCGTGCTGCGTCAGAAAGAGATTGTGTTGTAGAGACAGACTCGGGTTCCCGCTTCAACAGTGATTGGACGGAATCCAGCAGCATCATGAGTTCCCAGGTCCGACAGAACTACCACCAGGACTGCGAGGCCGCTATCAATAGGCAGGTCAACCTGGAGCTGTATGCGTCATATGTGTACTTGTCCATGGTAAGTATATGTGCCATTTAGTGTCGTGTGTGTGCGCGCCACATAGGGCTGTTTGTCAGTAGAGTGTGCCAATGCAAGGTCATATGTACTTATCTATGGTAAGTATATGTGCCACATAGGGCTATATGTGTGCCAGGGTGGGTATACTAGAGCTGTATGTGCCATATAGTGTGTGCGCCACATAGGGCTGTGTGTCAGTAGAGTGTGCCAATGCAAGGCGGCCATCCTTATGTTATGTATGTGCTTATCTATGGTAGGTATATGTGCCACGGAGCTATATGTGTGCCAGGGTGGGTATCCTAGAGCTGTTTGTGCCCTATATTGTGTGGTCGCCACATAGGGCTGTATGTCAGTTGTGTGTGCCAATGCAAGGTGGGCATCCTTGTGCTATGTATGTCATGTGTACTTATCTATGGTAAGTGTGCCACACATGGTGCATCCTCTGGCAGTGTGTGTGGGTGTCATGTCTGCCGCTGCAAGGTGGGAGTGGTGTATGTCTGGAAGGTGGGCGATTCAATTGTGCCTGTATCATGGCATCCTGGAGGTTTGTGTGCCAGAGACATCTTGTGTGTCTGTTTATGGTGGCTGTGCCATTAGCACCATGCTACCTTTTTTTGGGGTGCTTGTCCAATCGTGCAGCATAGTATTTAGGGGATATACATTTATACATACACATTAGTGTGCATTTCATGTAAGAAAATCACTACAACTAAAATCTTGTGGTACAATATAAATGTCTTTACTGAGGCATTATGTGCACTGGGGCTGAATATGCCTTGTCTGGGTTTTAATTATGACAGTGTTATTACAGGCTTCCATACATAATGATTTTGATGACCATGTTGCTTGTTATCTGCCCTGCATGACTGTTTAGCCAATTGGTATTGAGCGCACTGCCCTCCTACATTCTCCCTTTTGTATGAGGACATGTGCTATGGCTGATGGCCAATGTGTGGATTGTGATGGTTGTGACATGTTAGAGTGATAAGGCCATGTATGTTGTTGGATGCAGATTGTCTACTATTTTGGCCAAGATCCTAAAATGCATTGCATATTCCTTCATAAATGTCCATGGGTGCCATCCGTTAGGGTGTGTCTGCCAGTCATGCTCTGCCGTCTGTTTTCTAAGCCATGGTCTAAAGGTGCATGGTGTCTCTGGTTGGGTTTGGCAGTCTGTGCAATCTTGCATCATTAGTGACCATTTGTTTTATTAGCCTCTTATCGGTAACATTAACCCATTTTGCTAATGGCATGCAATATTCTACATGCGCCACTGAATGTATTCAAGGTTTCTTACTCAAGTCAGTGATGTATACAAACATGAATAAAGTATTTACAAGTGGTCGTTATGTTTGTAATTAAAGGATATTTGCCACAAAGTGGACTAGAGCCAGGTGGTGTCTGATCAGTTATTCACATGCACTTGGATGCAACTTGCTTCGCCCCATCTCTGTAATTTAGTATGGCTCTCGTGGGAAACCTATTCTGGTTATTGGACCTATAGAAGCGCACCTAATATGGGAGCTCTGGTCTAGCTGCAGTCATGGCTGATCACAATGATGTGAAGGGAGAGGACGTTGCGTAGTATGTATACCAAATGCGGAGGCCTTGATGGTCTTTGTGTGGCCACTCCCTCATGTTTCTCAACCATTAATTCTAAAGGATATAAATAATATGCTTTACAAAATCCTGATGACTATCAAGAGATGCTATTGCAAGTGCATCTTAGACATCCGTTCTGAAAAACATGCATAACTTTAGTAAATACTGCAGGGTGTTGGTGCTGTGAATAATTTATTGCTGGCACTGAATGGATCATTTCATGATTTCTATAGTGCTGGTATAGGCAGGTCTCAAATTTCATACCGTATAAGTAACAGTTATGCTGCATGAAATCTCTGCGCAAAGACACAATGGCCTCCAAGGATTCTGTGGAGGAGGGTTTGTACACGTGTTATGGGGAGGGTCCATGTAACATGCGAGATAAATAAGCACAGGCTGTCTGCAGACATGCACTACACGCAGTGACCTCTGGTGGGGAAAGGGGTTGTATAACTTAATGTCGCCTGTATTGTAGTCATACAAAGTGAATTTGTACAAATCTGTGTAAAAACAAGGCACATGCTTCGTCTATCATTGGTCTTCTTGGTCAGAATCTCTATAGTTTATTTTACTTATTGTGTTACCTGACTCTGTAGCACTTATGCAAACGCCACTAAACAATGGGTAGTGTGTGTGTGGGGGGGGGGTCTAAGTACACTTTCTATAATAAAGAAAAATGCCATTGCTTTGCAGTTAAAGGGAGATAAAATTGTTTTGTGCATTGGCTTTTGTTAATCTGCCAACTTATGATTGTCTTTACAACTATTAAAATTCTATTTCAAATCAAAATGTTGGAAATGCCATATTTTTTTTATTCTCTCTCGTGCACCATACCATTAACTGGCTTCCCTTGGCACATGTTTTCAGTGTGCTTACAGTACATAAACACCCCGTTCCTATCTTTGAACCATGCCTTGAGTAACTTGGTAGTAATTGCTCAGTTTATTTCTTTTCCTCCCAGTCCTACTACTTTGACCGTGATGATGTGGCATTGAAGAACTTTGCAAAGTATTTCCTGCATCAGTCACATGAAGAGCGCGAACACGCAGAAAAACTAATGAAGCTGCAAAATCAGCGCGGGGGGCGAATATTCCTGCAGGACGTTAGAGTAAGTACATTTTATGCTATACAGTTTAAATGCATTGGGGTTTGAAACTGGCTACAGCCAAGATAACTAACCCTCTTTAATGGCAGACTAAAGGCACCAAATATTGGAATTAATATTCTGTTTCCAGCCATAAAAATCTGACTGAGTTGGAGGTCACTTTCAGAAGCATAATCCAAGGTTTAATAAAAAAACAGCTTGCATACCCTACATGCTTGCAGTAAAGGGACTATGCTGCACCTGAGATTCAGACCTCTTTATGTAGTTGGCATACTGTTAATGATGAATGATAGTCGTTGCCTTTCAATCGACTGGATTACTGGACCTCATTACCTATACTACAGTCAATTTGCATATCCTACCTGAGTAATAATTAAATGCCTTGTAAAATGAGTTTGTCTGACTTGTTTTTTTTTTTCTTGCAGAAGCCAGATCGTGATGAATGGGGGAGTGGCTTGGAGGCCCTGGAATGTGCTCTGCAACTGGAAAAAAAATGTTAACCAATCCCTGCTAGACCTGCACAAACTGTCTACAGATCGCAATGATCCGCACGTGAGTACCAGTCTTACCCAAAACATGCGTTTGGATAAGGACAATGGAGATAACAGTCTTAAAATAATCTGCTCAGAGGATGGATCTTTTCATCTGCCAGAATTAATATTGTCATTGGAGGGTAATGAAGAGCATGCCAAGATAATATATATGTAGTTTAAAGTGAGCAGGGATCTTTCAGTTTAAGTGTACAGTGTCTGTCAATCTTAAACTGAGTAACAGATGGTATGTCCCTTTATGGAAATGCTATCCTATAAAGATTGAAACACAGGAATGCCAAATGATCATGATTTCATGGAAATAAAGCATAGTTAAATTGAGGTAACTGCAAAAAGTGATATGCTTACAGTGAACATCACTTGAAGGGTTGATCACCCTGATGCACATATCAGGGTGATCTGCTTTGATGTGTTAATTAGGATATGTCCCTTAAGTAACTTCCACATCCTTATTGAGCTGCAAATTATATGGAGGCAAGCAATGCTATAGAATACTAGTACAATGTATATACTGTCTCTATTGCTCTTTAAGGCACCAACTCTCTTTATTTGGCGAATGTAAAAATGTCTTCAATAGGACTTTTGCAGAATCTCTTTTTTGGTAACTGTATTATTCCAGCAAACTTCAATTTAACACCATTTCATATTGCTAAAGTGTTTGGTCTTGTAGCTATATCCCTGCGTCACTACCCGCAAATAAATGCAGTTCTTGTTCAAAGTCTGACACTCTCTCTTTCCTGTGCAGCTCTGTGACTTTCTGGAGACTCACTACCTGGAGGAGCAAGTGAAATCCATCAAGGAGCTGGCAGACCATGTAACCAACCTGCGCAGAATGGGGGCTCCAAGCAACGGCATGGCGGAATATCTGTTTGACAAACACACACTCGGCGAGGAACACGACTGAGCTCTTTCCTTCTACTTTCCTTGCTCTCCCTGTCTTAAATTAACTGATCTCATTTAATTGTTGCTCCACAATATTTTTTGCAACCAATAAAGTGAATCTAACTGGTTGAATTTGAGTGTTGTATGTAACTATACAATTATGGTTATTTACAGGGTTTAGTAACTACAGGTTGTAATTTTTTTTTAGATAGATCAGACTGACAAAACTATGACACTTAAAGGTATATTAAGTGTGCCTATTCAGTGCAGAAATGTATTAACCCAGCTAAAGGCCGCCTATATGTATACAGTACACCTCATACAACGCAACTAAAAAAATCCCTCTTATTATTGACACCCCCAGGGGGTGTCTACACATGTTCCTGGTCTTCACCCAATCAGCATGCAGCATGTGGGGAGCAATATTAACCCACTATTTGGCTGAGCAGATAATAGAGCAGTGTTGTCATATTCTATCATTGACTCATCCCTACTTCCTGTCTGTGCTGTTGCCATAGTGCTAGGTCTCAAATCTTTCATCTAACCGGATTGGCCAAAACAAACTATGGAGGGGGTGTTAAGTTTAATTTTAAACTCAAAAATTACAATAGCTTTTGCTCACGTCAAGGTAACTGTTCACATTTTTTGTCCCCCTCATACTAATCTATTAGATGATTATATAATCCAGGAAATGCACATATATTTCTTTAAAACTAAACTGTTTAGCACACAGCTGTGATATAAATGTAAATCCATAATCTCCTGATAATCCTATGGATCTATCTGCATTCAGTGTTGGCATATGTTAAACATCTATAAAACGAAATCCAACATGGATGGTAAAGTCGTAGAATATACATTTTAAATTAAATGTGGCAAAGATCTTTACACGTTAGACAAATTGTTTCCTAAAGTTAGCAATATTGTAATAAAAGTTCTATTTTTTTTTTTTTTTTTTTTTTAATGGAAGTATAGACATAAACCTGCAGCACGTCTTATATCAAGGGCTGTGACAATATTCAAACTGACACTAGCTTCAAAATGAGGTTTCTGGATTACTATATATAATATACCCATGTATTTATGGTTATGTACACTATTCTATTAAGTGCTTACGAGCTCAGTTTTTTTTTTATTGCCTAAAAACAAATATTCCCTGCTTGGGTCTGCAGCTCATGAGTACGGGCACTGCTGTATGGTGTCATACTAACCAGTCAGTGGTCATCTTTTGGCCACATGCTGCTGAGATGTGGTCCCTGGTAGATTAGGACAGTACACTGCACTTCTAGACCTACATTTTTTTTTTAATTTTTTTTTTTTTTTGCAGTAAAAACAGAGTTTATAAGCATTTATTAAAGTAGATAGCAATGAAAACACAAAACTTCCTTTATCCCTTTAAGCTGGTCTTCAAAATAAAGTTCATGCCTGCGGTTTACATAAAATGTAAAGTCTTTTTTTACTCAAGTCTGCTGCTATTCTAAAAGTGTGTTCACTTAAAGGGAAATACTTTCATAAGCAAATTGTGTGTACTCTTATCTGGGTTGCAATCTAAACTATGCAGGACTTGTTACTTTATTGTCATCAAGTGAATCCTTGACTTGTGCGTCTGCTTCTCTAAAAATGTGGGGGTTGGTACAGCTAGTACTCCATAGTGTGAAAATACTACACGAATATTGGTTTTATTAAGGATATCACTTTATATATTTGTGTGTAAATAGTACATTTGTGTTCACATTTGAATGTCTAAAGCAAGTTTTAAAAACCTGCTTCCAGCTCAGAATGCCGAAACCGTTATTACACTGCATTCTGGGAAGTTGAACTGGGACATGCAAATGTGCCCACAAATGCCTCACTCAAATACGTAGCAATTATCAAACATGGCTTCCTTTAAGCTTTTGCATGCTGTATTACACAGCTTTAATGCAAAGCCAATAAAATGTGAATCCTGGCAATGCGGTTTGCCACACAATGGGAACCTCTCCCCCTCTACTTTACTGGCCTTGTGATGAGTTCCTTTGGAGCTCATTGCAAGTTTCTCCCTCTGTCTACTTCCTCCCTTGTGTCATTTCCCCCCTCCTCTCCCTCCATTGTCTCCACCCCCTGTGTTTTGCTCCCCTGTGTCTTTTTTCCCCCTATGTCTCTTCCTCCTCCTCCTCTCACTCCCCTGTGTCTCTCCCCCCTCCTCTCACTCCCCTGTGTCTCTCCCCCCTCCTCTCACTCCCCTGTGTCTCTCCCCCCTCCTCTCACTCCCCTGTGTCTCTCCCCCCTCCTCTCACTCCCCTGTGTCTCTCCCCCCTCCTCTCACTCCCCTGTGTCTCTCCCCCCTCCTCTCACTCCCCTGTGTCTCTCCCCCCTCCTCTCACTCCCCTGTGTCTCTCCCCCCTCCTCTCACTCCCCTGTGTCTCTCCCCCCTCCTCTCACTCCCCTGTGTCTCTCCCCCCTCCTCTCACTCCCCTGTGTCTCTCCCCCCTCCTCTCACTCCCCTGTGTCTCTCCCCCCTCCTCTCACTCCCCTGTGTCTCTCACTCCCCTGAGTCTCTCCTCCCTCTCACTCCCCTGAGTCTCTCCTCCCTCTCACTCCCCTTTGTGTGTGTGTGTCTCTTCCCCCCCCTCCGCTCACTCCTTTGTGTGTCTTTCTCCCCCCACCCTCTCCTCTCACTCCTTTGTGTCTCTTTCTCCCCTCCCCACCCTCTCCTCTCACTCCTTTGTGTCTCTTTCTCCCCTCCCCACCCTCTCCTCTCACTCCTTTGTGTCTCTTTCTCCCCTCCCCCACCCTCTCCTCTCACTCCTTTGTGTCTCTTTCTCCCCTCCCCACCCTCTCCTCTCACTCCTTTGTGTCTCTTTCTCCCCTCCCCACCCTCTCCTCTCACTCCTTTGTGTCTCTTTCTCCCCTCCCCACCCTCTCCTCGCACTCCTTTGTGTCTCTTTCTCTCCTCCCCACCCTCTCCTCGCACTCCTTTGTGTCTCTTTCTCTCCTCCCCACCCTCTCCTCTCACTCCTTTGTGTCTCTTTCCCCCCCTCTCCTCTCCTCTCACTCCTTTGTGTCTCTTTCCCCCCCTCTCCTCTCCTCTCACTCCTTTGTGTCTCTTTCCCCCCCTCTCCTCTCCTCTCACTCCTTTGTGTCTTTCTCCCCTCCCCACCCTCTCCTCTCACTCCTTTGTGTCTTTCTCCCCCCACCCTCTCCTCTCTCTCCTTTGTGTCTCTTCCTCCCCTCCCCACCCTCTCCTCACTCCTTTGTGTCTCTTTCCCCCCCCTCTCCTCTCACTCCTTTTGTGTCTTTCTCCCCCTCTCCTCTCACTCCTTTGTATCTTTCTCCCCCCCACCCTCTCCTCTCACTCCTTTGTGTCTCTTTCTCCCCCCCCACCCTCTCCTCTCACTCCTTTGTGTGTCTTTCTCCCCCCCCACCCTCTCCTCTCACTCCTTTGTGTGTCTTTCTCCCTTCCCCACCCTCTCCTCTCACTCCTTTGTGTGTCTTTCTCCCTTCCCCACCCTCTCCTCTCACTCCTTTGTGTGTCTTTCTCCCTTCCCCACCCTCTCCTCTTACTCCTTTGTGTGTCTTTCTCCCTTCCCCACCCTCTCCTCTCACTCCTTTGTGTCTCTTTTCCCCCCCCCACCCACTCCTCTCACTCCTTTGTGTCTCTTTCTCCCCTCCCCACCCTCTCCTCTCTCTCCTTTGTGTCTCTTTCTCCCCTCCCCACCCTCTCCTCTCTCTCCTTTGTGTCTCTTTCTCCCCTCCCCACCCTCTCCTCTCTCTCCTTTGTGCCTCTTTCTCCCCTCCCCACCCTCTCCTCTCACTCCTTTGTGTCTCTTTCCCCCCCCTCTCCTCTCCACTCACTCCTTTGTGTCTCTTTCCCCCGCTCTCTCACTCCTTTGTGTCTTTCTCCCCCCCACCCTCTCCTCTCACTCCTTTGTGTCTCTTTCTCCCCTCCCCACCCTCTCCTCTCACTCCTTTGTGTCTTTCTCCCCCCCACCCTCTCCTCTCACTCCTTTGTGTCTCTTTCTCCCCTCCCCACCCTCTCCTCTCACTCCTTTGTGTCTTTCTCCCCCCCCACCCTCTCCTCTCACTCCTTTGTGTGTCTTTCTCCCCCCCATCCTCTCCTCTCACTCCTTTGTGTCTCTTTCTCCCCCCCACCCTCTCCTCTCACTCCTTTGTGTCTCTTTCTCCCCTCCCCACCCTCTCCTCTCACTCCTTTGTGTCTCTTTCTCCCCTCCCCACCCTCTCCTCTCACTCCTTTGTGTCTCTTTCTCCCCTCCCCACCCTCTCCTCTCACTCCTTTGTGTCTCTTTCCCCCCCTATCCTCTCCTCTCACTCATTTGTGTCTCTTTCCCCCCCCTATCCTCTCCTCTCACTCCTTTGTGTCTCTTTCCCCCCCTCTCCTCTCCTCTCACTCCTTTGTGTCTCTTTCCCCCCCTCTCCTCTCCTCTCACTCCTTTGTGTCTCTTTCCCCCCCTCTCCTCTCACTCCTTTGTGTCTTTCTCCCCCCCACCCTCTCCTCTCACTCCTTTGTGTCTTTCTCCCCCCCACCCTCTCCTCTCACTCCTTTGTGTCTTTCTCCCCCCCACCCTCTCCTCTCACTCCTTTGTGTCTCTTTCTCCCCTCCCCACCCTCTCCTCTCACTCCTTTGTGTCTCTTTCTCCCCTCCCCACCCTCTCCTCTCACTCCTTTGTGTCTTTCTCCCCCCCACCCTCTCCTCTCACTCCTTTGTGTCTTTCTCCCCCCCACCCTCTCCTCTCACTCCTTTGTGTGTCTTTCTCCCCCCCATCCTCTCCTCTCACTCCTTTGTGTGTCTTTCTCCCCCCCACCCTCTCCTCTCACTCCTTTGTGTGTCTTTCTCCCCCCCTCCCTCTCCTCTCACTCCTTTGTGTCTTTCTCCCCCCCATCCTCTCCTCTCACTCCTTTGTGTCTTTCTCCCCCCCATCCTCTCCTCTCACTCCTTTGTGTCTCTTTCTCCCCTCCCCTCTCCTCTCACTCCTTTGTGTCTCTTTCTCCCCTCTCCTCTCCTCTCACTCCTTTGTGTCTCTTTCTCCCCTCCCCACCCTCTCCTCTCACTCCTTTGTGTCTCTTTCTCCCCTCCCCACCCTCTCCTCTCACTCCTTTGTGTCTCTTTCTCCCCTCCCCACCCTCTCCTCTCACTCCTTTGTGTCTCTTTCTCCCCTCCCCACCCTCTCACTCCTTTGTGTCTTTCTCCCCCCCACCCTCTCCTCTCACTCCTTTGTGTGTCTTTCTCCCCTCCCCTCTCCTCTCCTCTCACTCCTTTGTGTCTCTTTCTCCCCACCACCCTCTCCTCTCACTCCTTTGTGTCTCTCCCCTCTCCCCCCCCCCCCCCCCCGGTTCTCCTTTTTTAGGCACGTAGTGCGCCTGTTCAGTCTGCCGGCGCGCAGTGCGCCTGCGCAAGTGTGATGAAGGATCGCAGTTTGACAACTATTATATGTGATAGCAGCAATTAAAATGTTTTCCTGCAGACTGTGTCCTTTATGTTTAACTGGTCAGGATCCTGTTAGACGTAGACTGCTAAAGAGAAAAAAGGTCTGGGGTGGGTTTTCCTGACTAGAAAGGAAAGTTTGATACAGCAAAGACCTCTTCTGAATTTTTTTTTTTTTTTTAAATAGTCTTTTATTAGAAGGCAATGCACAATAAAACATTTAACACAACTGTATTTAGTCAGTTAAGATACACTAACATGTACAGTACAATAGTTTCCCATCATAAACTGACTAGGCCTTCCATTTTTCCTTTTTTAGTTATTAAGGTTACATGAGTCACAGTTAACATTTCAATGGAAATAACATAACCTAACAGAAAGAAAAGAAAAGAAATAATAAAAATAAAAAATCAGAGAAGAAAAAGAGAACAACAACACAAGGTAAAATGTCCAATGGTCACAAATTAAAAAGAGAATGCTATAAATATCAAGTTAATTAGCTAGACCATTACACTGCTATCTTCGCATAAAGTACAGAGCTAATCCAGTATATCCACCCCTAAGAGCACTCAACACATAGCTCGTTTAAGACATCCCAGTACAACTGACACCCACCTCCACCGCTCCGTCGGTAGATTTCCAGACCCCCCCCCCTCGCCTCCAGCTCCTCCACCAGGTCTCCTTTGCCAAAGTGTAGAGATTGTATGATATGATATGTTGTCATACTAAGGGAATACTGAATGAAGAAGCCAACCAGGGTTTCCAAATTGCCTGGAATTGGGTAGTGTCGTCTAGTATGATATAAGTTAATCGCTCATTTATAAGTAAGTGATTGATCTTACTAATCACTTTCGTAAAGTTAAGAGTCTCTTTCTTCCAACTCCTGTCTATGTGTGTCTTAGTAGCCAACGCTATTAATTGGTATAGTTGTTTCTGCGTTTTAGATAAATCCGTAACACGAATCCCTAGCAGACAAGATTCCATTGAGGGCGTAACTGCCTTGTGGAAAAGTGCGGAGGCTAATTGGGCTAATTGCCCCCAAATTTTCTGAGCGAATGGACATGACCACCATGTGTGTATATGATCCCCTATATTTTGGCACCCCTAAAGCATTTATTGCTTTCTGACGGTTTAAATTTCTGTAGTTTGTCAGGTGTACAGTAAACTCTATGCAAAACTTTGATGGACGTCTCCAGTAAGGCCGAATTAAGAGAACCTCTAGACAGATTGGAGCAGGATTCTGACCATTTACCCCAGTCCCATTCCACCCCAAGATCCCTCTCCCACTGTGCAAAATACCTGGGTTTTTGGTCGCTTGTGAAGTTAAGAAAGGTGTCGTATAGTGAACCCAGAATCCCCTTGGTAAGGGGTAGACTTTTACATATAACGGACATCAAGGAGGCCCTAGGATGCCCAAGTTCTCTTGAACTCTTACTGACCCAGCTCCTAATTTTCAAGTAATTATAGAATTCTGTGACAGGTAGGTCGTGGGTTGTACAGAATTGGTCGTATGTCAGCAAGCTATCGTTCAGAAACCAGCTCAAGTTTCTAGAAGTCCACCAGAATTTAGAGATGTCATTCGAGTCTGCCAAAATTTGTGGGAAAGACATGACAGACATCATTGGGGATAGTCCTGTAGGAAGTAACCGCCTGGATTTAGAGTTGGCCCACCCCCATGCACGAAGGGTTTGTGAAATCATGGGATTTTGATGAGTTGTGAATGGGGCTAGTTCTTTTGGGATCGATATCAGCTTATCCTAACTGTGGGGGAACATTTGCTGATTTTCCATAAAAACCCAGGCTGGTTGATGTGTTTTAGAGTGTGCCCTGGGAGGGTGGGCCAATTGAGCGGCTTTAAGATAGAGCTTTAAATTTGGGCAAGCAAGTCCACCTCTATTTTTCTGCCTAAACATCACCTGTCTAGAGATACGAGGGCATTTATTTCCCCATATAAACCTAAACATATTATTCTGGAACCTGTCAAGGTCTGTAGGTGAAATTTAGATGGGAATGGTTCGAAAGAGATACAGAACTTTGGGTAGAATGCTCATTTTAGCTGCCACTATGCGACCCATCCAAGAAATGTTATAGTTCGTCCATTTCTGCATGTCATCGGTCAAAGATTTGTATATAGGTGGGAAATTAGCCTTATATAGGTCAGCTATATTAGATGTAAGTTTGACTCCTAGGTATTTTACATGTCGTGCGGGCCAGACAAAATTATAGTCAGATTTGAGAGAGTCAATCTCCGATTGTACCATACCCAACCCCATTGCCTCCGTTTTCTCTACATTTAGTTTAAGACCTGAGATATTACTAAATTCGGTTATAGTTGACATAAGAGTTGGGATCGATTGAAGGGGCTTGGTCAAGGTGCATAATATATCATCAGCAAAAAGAGAGCATTTAAAGTGCTGATGGCCCACTGGAATCCCAAATATGCCTGCATGAGATCTAATCGCCTGTGCAAGAGGTTCCATGGCAAGCGCAAATAGTAGTGGTGAGAGTGAGCACCCTTGCCTGGTCCCTCTTTGAATTTGGATATTTGCCCTGCGCTCTCCTGGCAGCTTCAAGTTGGCTGTTGGGGAGTTATAGTAGCTCCTTAGTAAGTTAATGAAGCGTCCCCTAAATCCAAACTTGTCAAGTATTTTATATAAATACGGCCATTCAACCGTATCAAAAGCCTTTTCAATGTCCAGAGCTAGAAGACACATCGGAGTATGAGATTTATGTGCTATATACTGAGAATTTAAGACCCTCCTGACATTGTCCCCTGCTTCTCTGAAAGGGATAAACCCCGCCTGATCCTTATGGATTAAGTCTGGTAAAAATTTAGATATACGGTTAGCCATAATTTTGGCTAAGATCTTGACATCTCCATTAATCAGCGAGATAGGGCGATAGTTTTTAATCTCTAGATTATCCCTACCCTCTTTAGGAAACACGACTAGATCAGCATGATTTAGTTCAGGGGGCATGGATTCCCCATTCAATATGGCATTGAAGAGGAGCGTTAAATAGGGGGTAAGCAGGTGTTCAAATTTTTTGTAGTATAGGTTTGTGAGGCCATCCGGCCCTGGGGATTTACCTAATTTAAGACCTTGGATAGTAGATCTAACCTCCTCGTGAGAAACCTCTGCATTCAAGTCAGCCAGATGGTGATCTAATAACACGGGAAGGTCCTGAGTGCTAAGAAACGAGTGTATGTCTGCCTCACTGCATTGAGACTGGGAGGAGTAAATTTGTTGATAAAAATTTTGAAATGCCTTTTGAATGTCATTAGGGCTATATGAGATTTGGCCATCAGCCATCCTAATCTGAGTGGTTCTATGTTGTGAAAATTTATTGCTAAGCCTTCTAGCTAGAAGAGAATCTGGCTTATTTGCCTTCCAATAATAAAGATGTTTTGTCCTTCTCATCGCCTGTTCAGTACGATGTGACAGTATGCCGTCTAGCTCTAACCTGGTTTTATCAATTAGCTTACGTCCCGTGGGAGAGGGATTTTGTTGGTTTGATCCCTCCAGTCTCTTTAATGTCACAGTTAGGTCTGCCTCCTTCTGCCTAAGAGCTTTTCTCTGGGAGGAGGCCAGCTGAATACAGGTTCCCCTGATATAGGCCTTATGGGTGACCCAAAAAAGACCCTTAAGTCTTTGGCTATTGTTTCCCTGCTACTTGGGTTGGATAACAGGGACTCATTCATTCTCCAAGTATAGGGGAGTCGTAAATTAGGGCCCAAGTCCAATAAGTACCAGGGAGTGATCCGACCAGGGGCAGGGGACAATTTCCGATTTTAAGATCGAGTCGTATAAAGATGAACTAGTAAGGAAAGTGTCGATCCGAGAGTAAGTCAAATGGGTTGGAGAAAAAAATGTATATTCTCTATCCCCTGGGTGAAGCCCCCTCCAGGCATCAACCAACCCCAATCTGTTAAGTAGAAGCTTAATCCGTTTTATTTTGTTGGAAAATCTACAACTAGCAGGGGTCCCCGACCTGTCCAAAGTCGGATCTAAAGTTAGATTTAGATCCCCCCCAATTATCAGTCTTCCCAGGTCTTGAGACTCAATTATCTTCAATAAGGAGATCAGAACCGCGTAGGGAGAGGTTGTAGGAGAGTACAGGGAGACTAGTGTAGTTCTAACCCCCCCAATCGTGCCAGTCACCATAACATAGTTACCCTCCCCATCTATCTTTGTGTTCTCTACCTGGAAAGGAAAGTTTTTATGTAGCAGAATTGCACACCCTGCTCTCTTAGTGGGGAGAGTGCCAGGAAATAGGTGGGATATTCCTTGTGCAAGAATGTAGGCTTGTTGTCCTGGGAGAAGTGGGTTTCCTGCATGAAGATGACTGCGGGTTTGTGTTTTTTATAAAATGTGAAGGCTTTCCTCCTCTTAAAGGGGGAGTTAAATCCCTTCACGTTATGGGTTAACAGAGTATACTTAGAGGTAGCCATTGCAAGATAAGAGTAAGACCCTAGCTGTGTGTGTCGTTACCTGATAGCTGGTGCCATACGAAGCAAGGCGGAAGGGAGCCCGGAAAGCCAGCCTCTGCCAAGGGAGTCGGTTAGCAGCTGTCTGGGTTGTCGTCCTGCCATTAAACAGATATTTAAATGCAGAAGAGAAGAGGGTTAGCTTTAGGCCATTAAGGTAAAAACATTTAAATAAGCACATAAACAGTGTCAAGTTCACAGTTAGCAGTTCTCTAAGGCTATAACTACGAAGTTGTTGAACTAAAAACATGAAATAACAATCACTTTTTACTAGTACTCCTCCTCCAAGACTCTAAGCAAGGAGAAGAAATCGTCCACTTAAGGTGGGAACACAATCCAGCAGGCTGTACAATCAATGATGAACCCTTTATCCTAAACTACACAACCTTTTGAATCAAATCTTAAGGCAAAATAGGTTTACATCTAACATTCTTTTTGGCATCAAAAATTTTGTTATGAAAGTCCGCTCTAGGTAGGATCTAATCCGGACGTGAGCTCGCCCTTGGGTCAGCCATTTGACTAGCATCCCCTGTGCAGGCCCTGTGTCCAGCACCTTGACCCCTTGCACTGTCCAGAGTAAGTTTCATTCCCCCCTGAGGAGAGACTTGTTTACTGTGGGCTTGGGCTGCCACCAACGTCCATTGTCTCTTAGGGATAGGCGGTTGAGATTGCTCTTGCCGTGGTTCCTGCATTTCCCCAGAGTAAAGCTGCAAGCGATGTAGCACCGATAAGCAGTCCTCCAGTGTACGTGTAGTGTAAGTCGTACCCTTAAAATTGAAGGAAAGGGCAAATGGAAAGTTCCATCGGTACCGAATTTTGTGGTGAAGCAAGATTGTAAGAGCTGGTTTCATTAGCCTCCTTTTGTTAAGGGTGTTAGGGACAGGTCGGCATAGATCTGCAAAGGGGAGTTGTCCGGGCCCTTAACAGCGTGCAGCTTCCTTGTAGCCGAGAGTAGAGTGTCTCTAGCTTGCTGCCTCAGAAATCTTACAATGACATCTTTCGGAGCATCCGGACTCCTCATGCCTCCTAGAGCTCTATGAGCTCGCTCAATTTCCCACATGCTTTCATCCTGACCAGAAAGAATTGCAGCCACAGTGTCTCTTAGGTATTGGGTTAGATCTTGTATGGCTCTTGCTATGCCGCGGATGCGTATGTTGTGGCGGCGCGAGCGGTTTTCTAGATCCTCTATCTTATTTGCGAGTTCAGAAACCTGGTAAGTGTTTTGAGCTATCGATGTCCTGTCCTTTTCCTGAGCCTCCGCCAATTGGTCCGTCATATCTTCCAAAAGTTGGGTACGCTGACCCAATTCCCTCAGATCCTGTCTCAGGGGATCAATCGCCTTAGCCAAGAGTCTTTCACTCGTAGCCACAGCCTTGTCTGATAGGTCTAATTGCTGATGGGGTCCCTTGGGCCGCCCTTCCTGATCTGAGTCTTCAGAGCGTTCAGAGAGAGAGTCTGCCAAGGGTGGACGCTGAGTCGCTCTTGGCGGGAAATGATCCTGTATACCCTTGGCCGGGGTGGCTCGCTTGGGCTTTGGCATCTTGGCCTCGAGGTTGAAAATCTCGGCAAGATTCCCACTGTTAAATCAATATGCAGGGTGCGAGGAGCTAATGCGGTGAGCGCTGGGCCCAACCATCTACTGCCTTCGCCAAGGGTGGTATGCAAGTTCCATATGTGTAAGTAAGATGTCTGCTAGAAGAACTGCTGAATTATGTCCCCATTTAGCTCTTAGCCCATGGTAGGGGCGTTCCCTTCAGTCAGGTCCAGCAGTTGCCAGGGACTCCTGAAGCGATCTCTATATGACAATGAGAGTCAGGGTTGCCAACAAATTCCAGGGATACTGCGTCAGCTTATTGGAGCCAACTTGATGATCGTAGCTTCTCAGGTGCCAATTAGAGTAAGGCAAGATAATGTTGAACTCTGCGTGCAACATGCGGCGGCTGGTATACCAGCTCTACTCTCAATGAAAGTACTGTATTCACCTGCTTGTATTCACAGATAGCCAAAGTCTTGCTGCAGTACTCCCAATGGCCGCCAGGCGGCAGTGCAGATAAAGATATGCAAACAGTTTAACACAGTCCATTGACAGAATGCACTTACACAATCATTTCACAGACACTTATGGATTCAACAGTCCTGTGCATTAACTTGGAGATATATAAATATAGTATTCAGCAATGGGTAAAGGCAGGCTCTTATAAAAAGGAGCAAGGGTATGAGAGATGGTCCCAGTGAGACTCCCACTTTAATTAGCCCTTACACAGTCCTCCTGTACAGTCCACTTGAGGGGGGCAGAGTAGAAAGGTAGCAGGAAATAGAGGGCACACTTGCCTTGATGCCCCTGTGCTGGGTCTGTTAAGGCTTCTCTCTCCCTCCCTGGGCAAGGAGGGGCACAGCCTACCAAAGGTAGCATGGGTGTCTGTTGCCAGGCTAGGAGGTGATATTACCCCCCCCCCCCCTTTGTTGTTGGGAAAGAGCTGCCCCGGGTATTTGTGTGGGCCAACGCCCCAAAATGGCGGCTCTGCCGGGTTCCTGCCGCAGCTGTGCCTGCTCCCCCTCTGCTACCCCGCTCCTACCTTGCCCAGCCGGGTACAGGGCCTCCAGGCCACTTCCAGGTTGCAGGGGTCAGTTCAATGTCCCGGACCACGGGGGGCAGCTCCCGCCGCCTCGCCCCGACACTTTACTTCCTCCGGCAGTCCTCCCGAAGCCACAATGATAGTAGGACCGGAGTACCCAGCCTGTCAGTGCTGTTCTGCTCCTTCAAGGCCCGGGTGCACTGGATCGGGGGTCTCCAGAGCCCTGCGACCAGCGTTGCAGCAGCCTCCCAGGCCCTTGTAGGCCTGATATACCGCAGCTCCCGGGATCGTGCCCAGACCCCCACTTGTGATATATTAAAATGCTCCTCTATGAGAGCAGATGGGGTGGGAGTGATGTTGGGGCCGATTGGGGTAGTATTTTGCCCAAAATTCGGGCTTTACAGAGCTCTTTCTAGCAGAGCTCCTGCGTGGCACGTCTGCACAGTCTACCTCTTCTGATTTTGACCATGTGCTCAAAATATTGTCAGATGCAAAACCTCAGAACAATTGCTCTGCAACCATTGTTGGAAAAACACAAACTGGTGGCGCCAGTAACGTTATGGTCTGGGGAATGCATTCTTTGGCATTGTCTGGGTCCTCTCATACCTCTAGAAGGTACGCTCAACCGATTGTGTTCTCTATCCATCCTTGCAGATAAGTACACGCCTACATTTTGATTGTCTCCCCTGGAGTGGATGGGATCTTCCAGCAGGAGAATGCAATATGATTGGTCAGAGTTGTCCAGAACTGGTTGGAGGAGCATGACTAAGACTTCCAAGCACTTCCCTGCCCTCAAACCCCATTGAGCTCCTGTGGGCCCACCTTGATTGCTATGTTTGCAATGATCCTCCACCACGCACACTTCAGCAGCTGTTACAGTATCTTATTGACTCAGGATATTAGCTGCTGGTCATAATAATGTGACTTGTATATCTATGGTGGTGGTTAAAGTAGGCTGGATACCTACTGACAAAATGGGTTTAATCTGTGTTTATGTAAAACATCCTGTACCTCCACTGTTTTCAGTAACTACTAGTAGCAAAATCCTTCTGTATCCTGAAACCTCATGCGGGTGTTCTGTATCTATATTTAATATGCTGCTTTGAACTGCACTTGATGAGGGCAAATGTTTTTATAATCTTACGTATTACATGCAGTAATAGGAACTACTTTTTTTGCTTATGCAGGATGGAGGGGGTCCTTAATTAGATGGATATGTGGCAATTCTATGTGCCAGTGCTTTAAAAAATCTGTTTTGAGAAAAGCTGCTTTTTAAAAAAATAGTATTCGGTAAGCAATACTTGCACAGAATGTTTAGTACATTTAAGGCTTATCTATCCTTCCACGGTCCGTAAATGTTCTGCACATTATCCAATGTAGGATTTCAGAAGCACAAACTGTAAATTATGCAGTGATAATTTAATCTTAAAGGTCCATTTACCTCACTATAAGTGCTCTTCGTTGTATGAGAGCACAAGGTGCTATATTAAAGTCTAAAGTTAAAGATCTTGACAACTACTGGCGAATTGAGTAAACTGAAGAAGATAGACAAGAAGAAAGAGGAAAAAAAAAAAAAAAAAGCAAGGAAGATACAGGTAATAAGTTCATTGACTTGTTTATTCATTGTTTGTTCGATGTTATACTTCCCATATACTAGGTGAATAATGTAATTCTCGAGCTATGCAAAATTGAACATCTATATATATCTACATGGAAAGACAACAAGTTAGCTGACATGTAAGAATTTGACAAGTTTAGTATTGAGAAGTCAATTGCTAGGGAAGGAATAGCTAGCAGGCGTTTCCTGCAAAGTTGAGAAAACGGAAAAAGGTTATGGTGGACACATAAAGCAGACACCCAAAATTGTCAGGACAGGATAATCATTATTGACAACAAATTTGTACAAGATATCTAAAACGATGTTAAAAAATCCTGTTTATGCAAAATTGTGTTGGACCTGCGAGTCCAACAATATTGTATTATTGAGCACTGCTTATGTGTCAATAAAAAGATTTGTAAAGTTAAAGATCTATTGTATTTTTTTTATTACACTAAGAACAGCTAAAAATGATCCGTCTTAGATTTGTTTACAGACACTCTCCTGCCTGTTCTATGATTAACAGCATCTGCCGACAATGACGGTTGCAAGCTCCTTGAACAGAAATATTTATGTTTTTACTTGCTTTCAGGAATGTAATCAGCCATCAGTTCACCCACAAGTAACATATTTAAGAATTTGGGAAGGGTTAACACTTTTTATGCTTCTGCTCTCACTTACTGTGTCTGTGTGGGGGACTTGCCAGATTCTCATGTAAACAGATTTATTTATTTTTTGCTGTGAAAAAGGCACCTAATTCAAAAAGTATTTCCACATGTTTTCAGTAGTACGTTAGTGGTGTGCTCCAAGTTTGCTGAATTAACTGGCCCTTTAAGGTTTAAATGATAGGGGGAAAGGTGATGGGGGGCGTTGTATAATGAGGAATTAAAAGGTCATTGTAAGAGCAACTTTAAGGGCCATATGTAGTCTACCAGTTAGGTCAATAATTAAAAAGTCAACAATAAAACCATGGTTTTAAAATGAATATAATCTGCCGTATGTGCTGGTTCAGTCTCCCCCCCCCCCCTCCATCCTATCATATGGTTCTCACACTTAGTTGTCACCTGGCAGCTCGCATTGTGACTTGTCTCCTTATATCCTTGGGCTGTGGGTATGTGCGCCCGTGCCACCACCCAATGTCATTAGTGATGGAGGCAGACCCAGCACCTCAGGCAGGTAATTTAATTTTAAAACCATTTAACTGACATTACTTTATTGTTGAATGGCCATTTGTAAAAAGTTTTTTTTTTTTTTTAATATAATTACATATACATCAGTTGTAAGAGCATAATCAGAGCTTAAATGGTCACTGTCATATTTGTTCTGAATTATATTTTTTACTAAGCGTAACAATTTTTTTTTTTAATATTTACCCTTTACATGCATTTTTTTATTTTTACAGCAGGTTTTATTGTCTTGGCTGGTTCTGTCCATTTTTTCAGGATGTATGTATTTGTATATTAATGAACTTTCCATCACTTCTGTTGAAAGCACTGGCAGATGCCACATTCCCAATTAATAGAATCTTCCTGTGCATTCAAAGTCTACTCCCATTTCAGGGAATTGATCGTAAGGAACCAAAATGGTAGGGTCCACAAAAGCATATATATCTAAGGAACTTAAATAATTTGTCTTTATTTAACTTTACATTCGAAGAACATTTGGCCTGTTAAGTGCAGCTCATCAAAATAGCGAATTGTAAATATAGAGTGGCCCTTTCATAAAATAAAAGAAGTGTCTTGGAATTTTTGTCTCATGGAAACATAAAGTGTCCCTCACACAATTTGTGACCACTCTTGGCCACTAGAGGACTAATGGATCCCTTTAAAACGTGGCATTTTGGGATGTCCAGAGCACTTATCTGAAGTAAGAGATATTCTGGACCTATCTTGTTTTGTGTTCGCCGCTGTTGAAGCACGTCGCCGCCAACTCTTGGAATGCGGTGGGACTCATTTCACCATCTAGTGGTGAAAATTAGGTAGTACACCTGCACCATCGGGTAATCTGCTCCTGTAGTGTAAAAATACATTCAAATGAGCCCTAACAACTTACATTAACCGATGGCGTGGGCGTAGTACCTCATTTACATCTCATTTACACCAATAGTAGGCAGTGGTGCGCAACAGTGGCAAACAAAAAACAGGAAAGAACCAATATTCTGGTCCCCTACCACATTATAATGTCCTAAAAATTCCAGGGAATGCACCCATTTCATTTCTCCTTTAAAGATGAACAAGAACATAATTACAAAGTATACCAGTTGCAAAGATATAATATACATAGAGAAAAAGAGCAACTTATAAATTATACTTTCACTCTCAGGTCATCCCATATACCCAGATATAGTTATTTAAACCTGAAAGCATATATGGTTATACTAGGTATTGAGATTTAGAAATGGTAATCATACTCAAATCACAGAACGGCCATCAACAAATATGTAGCAAACTCTCATATCATGGAGAAAAAAAGGACAGACCTAAAGTGGCCAATATAGATAACTAGCTACTTGCCCGTCAAAATGACGGCAAGAACATTTTAAGGCTGGCAATGCTGTTTGCCACACAATGCGAGGCTCTGCCCATCTGAGCAAACCTCTCCCCCCGTCTACTTTAAGGGCCTCGCGATGAGCGCCAAAGGCGCACATCATAAGCCCCACAATCAGCGGCTTTGCGTCGTCCAACCCGCCACTTTTGTGCTTGTGTGCCACCTGTGTGCCTCACGTTCAGCTACGTGTTACTGGCTTTGGCCTCGTTTCGATCCTATTTGAGAAAAAAAATTCCGGCACCATTTTTTTTCCCTTGCTTAGCCGTTTTTCGATTGACGAAAAACGTCAATTAAGGCTCAAATTAGCTTGCAACCTCACTCCCAGGCTCCCTGCCTCTCCCCCTGTGCTGTGTGTAAGGTTGTAATTTTCTTTTTTTTTATTAATTATGTTTTTTTTGGTTGTTTTTTGTGTTATGTTCTTGAAAAATTTTCGCCTGTTAAAGTCGTAATTTTTTCAAAGTATTGCGTGCCTTGCGATCAGCTTCGGCGCTGATCTGGGGCACCGCCATGAACAACTTCAATCTGTGGCCATCCTCCATCGGTGGAGCGTCAATCTGGCTAATTAGCACCATGAGGGAACAGGGGACCCTTAGAGAGACCCTGAAAGACCACAATTTGTTGGTGAAAGTCGTTGCAGCCGAAGTCATACGGGCCTCGCGATAAGTGACTATGCCGGACAACCCTGTACCTTTTAACATTGCTGGATCAACATTCATAATGACGACAACTATTATATGTGATATCACATCCCTTAGTTAAGAAATGCTACAATAAAACTTAGCTTTTAACTATATATATCATTGTTATATCAGATATAACCAACTTTGTACGAAAAAAATACAACAATTAAAACTCCATTATATACAAAAAATGTGTACTTAGTTGTCTGCTGGAGATCAGACTATAATGGTCGGTGGTGCACTGGGGACTTCAGTGATCCTCACAATTATGTTAGATGTTCAGAGAGCCAGAGATCACACACACACAAAAATGTATCCCTTATATACATATAGCGGTATTGCCCTATCTGTAATAGGTACTGTACTTGTAGGACCCCACTATTTGTCTCATGATAAACTGACTCCCTTCCAATATCAATGGGTATCCAGGCATGCAAGGGTTACACACATATCAATGAGTCCCTAATATGTACAGTACAGTGCCTTGCAAAAGTATTCACCCCCCTTGGCATTTTTCGTGTTTTGTTGCCTCACAACCTGGAATTAACATGGATTGTTTGAGGATTTGCATCATTTAATTTACAGAACATGCCCACAACTCATGTAGGCCCAGACCAAACATATATACACATACAGTATGTCTATATGTTTATATATGTTTTCTATAATATGTTGTATTGTCCCCCTGTGTGCATTTACCTGATGATGTCAGATGCTGCCTCCACTCTCTCTGCATCGCTGTTTACGTTAAAAATGAGGGTTTCATCTCATATCAGTGTTTTTGTGCCATATCCTTTTATCTGTTATTTAGGGATTATTTCAACTACGTTTCCTCAGTATAGACATATACTTTTGGTGGTGGGAGTGTCATGGTCTGGACCTACATGAGTGCTGCCGGCACTGGGGAGCTACAGTTCATTGAGGGAACCATGATTGCCAACATTTACTGTGACATACTGAAGCGGAGCATGATCCCCTCCCTTCGGAGACTGGGCCGCAGGGCAGTATTCCAAAGAGATAACGACCCAAACACACCCCCACTGCCTCGTTAAAGAAGCTGAAGGTAAAAGTGATGGACTGGCCAATATCTCCAGACCTAAACCCTATTGAGCATCTGTGGGGCATCCTCAAACAGAAGGTGGGGGAGTGCAAGGTCTCTAACATCCACCAGCTCTGTGATGTCATCATGGAGGAGTGGAAGACGACTCCAGTGGCAACCTGTGGAGCTCTGGTGAACTCCATGCCCATGAGGGTTAAGGCAGTGCTGGAAAATAATGGTGGCTACACAAAATATTGACACTTTGGGCCCAATTTGGTCATTTTCAGGTTTAGACATTAATTGCTGTGTGTTGAGTTATTTTGAGGGGACAGCACATTACACTGTTATACGGGCTGTGCACTTACTACTTTACATTGTAGCAGAGGGGCATTTCATATTTACAAAAATGTGAGGGGGTGTATCCACCTTTGTGAGATACTGTATATATATATATATATATATATATATATATATATATATATATATATATATATTTATATATATACAGTTGTTTTCAAAAGTGTGCATACCCTGGCAGAAATTTTGACATTTTGACATTTATTTTGAAAATAAGACTGATCATGCAAAAAAAATGTTTTTTATTGAAGGATAGTGATCATATGAAGCCAGTTATTATCACATAGTTGTTTGGCTCCTTTTTAATTCATAATGATAGCAGAAATCACCCAAATGGCCCTGAACAAAGGTTTACGTACCCTTGAATATTTGGCCTTGTTACAGACACATAAGGTGACACACACTGGTTAAAATGGCAATTAAAGATTAATTTCCCACACCTGCAGCTTTTTAAATTGCAATTAGTGTCTGTGTATAAATAGTAAATGGATTTTTTAGCTCTCACGTGGATGCACTGAGCAGGCTAGATACTGAGCCATGGGGAGCAGAAAAGAACTGTTGAAAGACCTGCATAACAAGGTAAAGGAACTTCATAAAGATGGCAAAGGATATAAAAAGATATCCAAAGCCTTGAAAATGCCAGTCAGGACTGTTCAATCACTTATTAAGAAGTGAAAAATTCTGGGATCTCTTGATACCAGGCCAAGGTCAGGTAGACCAAGAAAGATTTCAGCCACAACTGCCAGTAGAATTGTTCGGAATACAAATAAAAACCTACAGGTAACCTCAGGAGAAATACAGGCTGTTCTGAAAAAAGACTGTGTGTTTTTTTTCAAGAAGCACAATACTACGATACTTGAACAAAAATGAGCTGCATGGTCGAGATGCCAGAAAGAAGCCTTAACTGCACCAATGCCACAAAAAAGCCTGGTTACAATATGCCCGACAACACCTTGACACGCCTCACAGCTTCTGGCACACTGTAATTTGGAGTGAAAAGACCAAAATAGAGCTTTATGGTCACAACCATAAGCGCTATGTTTGGAGAGGGATCAACAGGGCCTATAGTGAAAAGAATACCATCCTCACTGTGAAGCATGGTGGTGGCTCACTGATGTTTGGGGGTGTGTGAGCTTTAAAGGCACGGGGAATCTTGTGACAATTGATGGCAAGATGAATGCAGCATGTTATCAGAAAATACTGGCAGACAATTTGCATTCTTCTGCACATGGGACGCTTTTTGACTTGACAATGACCCTAAGCACAAGGCCAAGTTGACCCTCCAGTGATTACAGCAGAAAAAGGTGAATGTTGTGGAGTGACCTTAATATCATCAAGCCACTCTGGGGAGATCTCAAACGTGCGACTCATGAAAGACGACAAAAGACTTTGCATGACCTGGAGGCATTTTGCCAAGACAAATGGGCAGCTATACCACCTGCAAGAATTAGGGGCCTCATAGACAACTATTACACAAGACTGCATGCTGTCATTGATGCTAAAGAGGGCAATACACAGTAATAAGAACTAAGGGTATGCAAACTTTTGATCAGGGCCATTTGGGTGATTTCTGTTATCATTATGATTTAAAAGGAGCCAAACAAAGATGTGAAAATAAATGGCTTCATATGATATTTTTTTTTGCATGATCAGTCATATTTTCAAAATAAATGCCAAAATGTCACAATTTCTGCCAGGGTATGCAAACTTTTGAGCACAAATGTATATATATATATATATATATATATATATATATCTATATATATATATATATATATATATATTTTTTTTTTTTTACATATAATATACAGTATATATATTTATATATATATATATATATATATATATATATAAAATTTATGTCTGTGTGGGGAACACTTACGATGTTGGTCACACTTTGCGAGCCTTTACAATGGAGGCGAGCAGTTGAAGCACGCGGGACTTAGGCAGCAATGAGCGCCAAAGGCGTTCATTGCACAGCGAGGCTCGCAAAGCGAGGCAAGCAGCTGAGGCACGCAGGACTTAAGCGGCGAGCAGTTTCACGCGACTGTGAGCCTTGCAAAGTGAGGCGAGCAGTTGAGACACGCAACTGCGAGGGTTGCAACTGCAAGCCAAGCGCGTAACTCTAAAAACCCCCAAAACAAGCAAAATAATTTAATTTCCTTTGGAGAGCCAGGAAGCCTGGGAGTGAGGTTGCAAGCGAATTTGAGCCATATTTGAGGGTTTTTGTCAATCCAAAATCAGCTAAGAGGGAAGAAAATGGAGCATGAAAAAAGTAAAGATTCTGAAACAGCATGAAAACGAGGCTGAGCAAAGCGAGGCACGCAGGACTTAGAAAATACACGACGGCAAAGACAGTAACGCTTACACCAACAACGCCAGGCACGCAGGACTTAGAAAATACACGACGGCAAAGACAGTAACACTTACACCAACAACGCTAGGCACGCGGGACTTAGAAAATACACGACGGCAAAGACAGTAACACTTACACCAACAACGCCAGGCACGCAGGACTTAGAAAATACACGGTGGCAAAGACAGTAACGCTTACACCAACAACGCCAGGCACGCGGGACTTAGAAAATACACGACGGCAAAGAGAGTAACACTTACACCAACAACGCCAGGCACGCAGGACTTAGAAAATACACGACGGCAAAGACAGTAACGCTTACACCAACAACGCCAGGCACGCAGGACTTAGAAAATACACAACGGCAAAGACAGTAACGCTTACACCAACAACGCCAGGCAAGCGAGACTTACAAAAATACACAACGGCAAAGACAGTAACGCTTACACCAACAACGCCAGGCACGCAGGACTTAGAAAATACACGACGGCAAAGACAGTAACGCTTACACCAACAACGCCAGGCACGCAGGACTTAGAAAATACACAACGGCAAAGACAGTAACGCTTACACCAACAACGCCAGGCAAGCGAGACTTACAAAAATACACAACGGCAAAGACAGTAACGCTTACACCAACAACGCCAGGCACGCAGGACTTAGAAAATACACGACGGCAAAGACAGTAACACTTACACCAACAACGCCAGGCACGCAGGACTTAGAAAATACACGACGGCAAAGACAGTAACGCTTACACCAACAACGCCAGGCAAGCGAGACTTACAAAAATACACAACGGCAAAGACAGTAACGCTTACACCAACAACGCCAGGCAAGCGAGACTTAGAAAATACACAACGGCAAAGACAGTAACGCTTACACCAACAACGCCAGGCAAGCGAGACTTAGAAAATACACGACGGCAAAGACAGTAACGCTTACACCAACAACGCCAGGCAAGCGAGACTTAGAAAATACACAACGGCAAAGACAGTAACGCTTACACCAACAACGCCAGGCAAGCGAGACTTAGAAAATACACAACGGCAAAGACAGTAACACTTACACCAACAACGCCAGGCACGCAGGATTTAGAAAATACACGACGGCAAAGACAGTAACGCTTACACCAACAACGCCAGGCAAGCGAGACTTACAAAAATACACAACGGCAAAGACAGTAACGCTTACACCAACAACGCCAGGCAAGCGAGACTTAGAAAATACACAACGGCAAAGACAGTAACGCTTACACCAACAACGCCAGGCAAGCGAGACTTAGAAAATACACGACGGCAAAGACAGTAACGCTTACACCAACAACGCCAGGCAAGCGAGACTTAGAAAATACACAACGGCAAAGACAGTAACGCTTACACCAACAACGCCAGGCAAGCGAGACTTAGAAAATACACAACGGCAAAGACAGTAACACTTACACCAACAACGCCAGGCACGCAGGACTTAGAAAATACACGACGGCAAAGACAGTAACACTTACACCAACAACGCCAGGCACGCAGGACTTAGAAAATACACGACGGCAAAAACAGTAACACTTACACCAACAACGCCAGGCACGCGGGACTTAGAAAATACACGACGGCAAAGACAGTAACACTTACACCACCAACGCCAGGCACGCAGGACTTAGAAAATACACAACGGCAAAGACAGTAACGCTTACACCAACAACGCCAGGCAAGCGAGACTTAGAAAATACACAACGGCAAAGACAGTAACGCTTACACCAACAACGCCAGGCAAGCGAGACTTAGAAAATACACAACGGCAAAGACAGTAACACTTACACCAACAACGCCAGGCACGCAGGACTTAGAAAATACACGACGGCAAAGACAGTAACACTTACACCAACAACGCCAGGCACGCAGGACTTAGAAAATACACGACGGCAAAAACAGTAACACTTACACCAACAACGCCAGGCACGCGGGACTTAGAAAATACACGACGGCAAAGACAGTAACACTTACACCACCAACGCCAGGCACGCAGGACTAACGTGTCTCGTATGGTGTTTGCGCGTGTAGCCTCGTTTTCGTTTTGTTCAGCGGCCATTTTTTCTGTCGCTTATCCAATTTTTTTGTGTCTAAACTTTTTATTTTGAGTGAAATTAAGGTGTAAGTTGCATTTTTGAGGTCCTGGATGCTTCCTGTTGCTGTAGGTAAGCTTTTTATGTATGTGCTGTGTGTATGTATTGTGTTTTGAATTTTGTAATGTTCGCGAGTTGCGTCCGAGTGTTGCGAGGCCGTAATGTGTGTGAACGTGTGTCGTATGTTGTTTGCGTTGCGAGGTAAAGTTTGCGAGGGTCGTAATTGGTGTGTCGTGTTGTTTGCGTTGCGACGTAAAGTTTGCGAGGGTCGCAGTTGCTGGCAAGGAGCGCCTTTGCCTATCTTGCTATGAATGATCTAAAAACTTCTGTCAGTTTTATTCTCAAGACATTTGGGACTTTTAAGGTAAATGGATACATGCAGGAAGCTTCCAATTCATATGAAGAAATTAATACACAGCAATATTTGAAAATGAATGTAGTAAGAATTGATACTTACATAAGGGGAAATATTAATAGAAATATAGAATATATATTATCATACTGCTTGTGTGTTGAAATCTCATGGTGAAAAAATGTTGATGATTAGGATATCAAAAAATATATATTACAATACAAAGAGTCTGACTAAACAAATAAGGTCAGAATGCCAAAGGCCTTTACACTATATAAATAAAACATACATATTGTATTAATTGAGTTTTTTTATATAATGATATATTGGATATATAAGCAAGTAAATATTATATACTAGCGAATTGCCCGTCAAAAAATGAGGGCAATGAAATTGTAAGTGAGCTAAGGGTGTTTGGTGTGTAATAATAAATATATAATACATTAATAAATGAATATACTTTCCGTATTTTGAAGCATTGTGTTGAAGAGCTGGCAATTTGTTTTGAGGTTGCTGCAGCATTAGTGGTGTGGAGCTGCTGTGTAAGCGTGCTGAATGTGTGCAGTGTAATACTGTGCGTGCGCGAGCCGAAACCGTTAGCGTAGTGGTGTACTTCCGCATTGGCGTAAAATGGCGGGTTATCTGTGGTATGCGTCTTAGCGGAATATCCGTCAGTGCTTCGTGGTGTTTTGCGAGTTTCTTGTGGTGTTTTGCGTGTTGAGAGTGCTGTAGCCTCGTTTTCGTTTTGTTCGTCGCCCATTTTTTCTCTCGCTTAGCGATTTTATTAGTGTCTAAACTCTTATATTTTGATGTAAATGAAGGTGTAACTTGGTTTTTTGAGGTGCTGGATGGTTCCTCTTGCTGTAGGTAAGCTTTTTATGTGTGTGTTGTGTGTATTTATTGTGTTTTAAATGTTTGTATGTCGGCGTGTTGCGTCCGATGCTTGCGAGGTCGTAATGTCTGGTAACGTGTCTCGTATGGTGTTTGCGTGTGTAGCCTCGTTTTCGTTTTGTTCGGCGGCCATTTTTTCTGTCGCGTAGCAAATTTTGTAATGTCTAAACTCTTTTATTTTGAGTGAAATCGAGGTGTAAGTTGCTTTTTTGAGGTCCTGGATGCTCCCTCTTGGTGTAGGTAAGCTTTTTATGTATGTGCTGTGTGTATGTATTGTGTTTTGAATTTTGTAATGTTCGCGAGTTGCGTCCGAGTGTTGCGAGGCCGTAATGTGTGTGAACGTGTGTCGTATGTTGTTTGCGTTGCGAGGTAAAGTTTGCGAGGGTCGTAATTGGTGTGTCGTGTTGTTTGCGTTGCGACGTAAAGTTTGCGAGGGTCGCAGTTGCTGGCAAGGAGCGCCTTTGCCTATCTTGCTATGAATGATCTAAAAACTTCTGTCAGTTTTATTCTCAAGACATTTGGGACTTTTAAGGTAAATGGATACATGCAGGAAGCTTCCAATTCATATGAAGAAATTAATACACAGCAATATTTGAAAATGAATGTAGTAAGAATTGATACTTACATAAGGGGAAATATTAATAGAAATATAGAATATATATTATCATACTGCTTGTGTGTTGAAATCTCATGGTGAAAAAATGTTGATGATTAGGATATCAAAAAATATATATTACAATACAAAGAGTCTGACTAAACAAATAAGGTCAGAATGCCAAAGGCCTTTACACTATATAAATAAAACATACATATTGTATTAATTGAGTTTTTTTATATAATGATATATTGGATATATAAGCAAGTAAATATTATATACTAGCGAATTGCCCGTCAAAAAATGAGGGCAATGAAATTGTAAGTGAGCTAAGGGTGTTTGGTGTGTAATAATAAATATATAATACATTAATAAATGAATATACTTTCCGTATTTTGAAGCATTGTGTTGAAGAGCTGGCAATTTGTTTTGAGGTTGCTGCAGCATTAGTGGTGTGGAGCTGCTGTGTAAGCGTGCTGAATGTGTGCAGTGTAATACTGTGCGTGCGCGAGCCGAAACCGTTAGCGTAGTGGTGTACTTCCGCATTGGCGTAAAATGGCGGGTTATCTGTGGTATGCGTCTTAGCGGAATATCCGTCAGTGCTTCGTGGTGTTTTGCGAGTTTCTTGTGGTGTTTTGCGTGTTGAGAGTGCTGTAGCCTCGTTTTCGTTTTGTTCGTCGCCCATTTTTTCTCTCGCTTAGCGATTTTATTAGTGTCTAAACTCTTATATTTTGATGTAAATGAAGGTGTAACTTGGTTTTTTGAGGTGCTGGATGGTTCCTCTTGCTGTAGGTAAGCTTTTTATGTGTGTGTTGTGTGTATTTATTGTGTTTTAAATGTTTGTATGTCGGCGTGTTGCGTCCGATGCTTGCGAGGTCGTAATGTCTGGTAACGTGTCTCGTATGGTGTTTGCGTGTGTAGCCTCGTTTTCGTTTTGTTCGGCGGCCATTTTTTCTGTCGCGTAGCAAATTTTGTAATGTCTAAACTCTTTTATTTTGAGTGAAATCGAGGTGTAAGTTGCTTTTTTGAGGTCCTGGATGCTCCCTCTTGGTGTAGGTAAGCTTTTTATGTATGTGCTGTGTGTATGTATTGTGTTTTGAATTTTGTAATGTTCGCGAGTTGCGTCCGAGTGTTGCGAGGTCGTAATGTGTGTTAACGTGTGTTGTATGTTGTTTGCGTTGCGAGGTAAAGTTTGCGAGGGTCGTAATTGGTGTGTCGTGTTGTTTGCGTTGCGACGTTAAGTTTGCGAGGGTCGCAGTTGCTTGCAAGGAGCGCCTTTGGCAACTGAGGCCCTCGCCCACTGCCCTCGCTACGCGAGCCACGGGCTCGCTATGCGAGCCCGCAAGCGTTAGCAACAACTCGCATGCTCACAACTATATATGTGATTATATGGCCTGCTGTTTTGTTCTTATTGACCAAGCTGTTTTCAGACAGATAGAGTGTTTCTTCCCTTAGAGTGGTTTTAATAGGTATGATATCGGTACTTTAGTGAGTTGGACTACTATTTTGCCAACTACAGCTGTCATCTCACTAGATACAACTGTATGACCTTGTGTGCTTTGTGTAGTCATGGGTTTGATAATGTATGCAGCTGTCACTTACATTAGAGTGTTAACTCTGTTGCATTGGCGGTTAGATACAAGTTTAAAACTGTGCACCTCAGACCATTTTTTCCGGCCTAGGCTATCCATTTTTTTTATGATTTTGCATAGCGCTGTTGTCTAAGTGTCCAATAAAGTTTTCCAATTTTACTATTGTGCTATATCGCTTTGGTGTTAACATGTTTATATTTTTTGTGCTAAAACCATTTTTAGCCACATAGATATGTATGGATAATTGGATTTTATGGCACTAATATTTTCTGGCCACACATAATTAATTACATTACATTAATTACATTTATTTGAAAACATTATTGTAGAATAGTTTGATATATCAATATTTATTTGTTCTTAGATTTTCCTTCTATCTTTAAACTCATATCCGTATTTCTAAGTGCAGAAAGGCCAAGTAAAGTTACATATCTAGAGTTTTTACTTAGATAGCTTATTTCAAAAACTTCCATTAAACATGTGCTTAAGCTAACCAGACCTGACTCGCTCACTATTGCTTTTTATGTTTTTAGTAATTGTGAATTTATTTAGTTAAACATTATTTTAACAAGACTCAATAAAAGTTATATTTTAATAATTATTTAGTTCACTATCTTGGTACTCACTTTTATAACTGTTAGTCAAAAAAAGTATTTTTGTAATTTCTTGCTCTGATTGTGAGGGTATCAACTTGCTTACATTGAATGATTAAAGTTTTCCATTGTTTTGCCAAAGGTTCAATTTTTACTGTGAAGCCGATGTTGGGAAATTTCAAGTTTTGAAGTTAATGTTGGGAAAATCCAAATTGCCCAATGATTACTTTGTAGCTAATATTGGGAAATTCCAAGTCTCGTAGTTAATATTGGGAAAATCCAAGCAGCACAATATTTACTTTGTAGCTATTGTTGGGAAATTCCAAGTCTTGTAGTTAATGTTGGGAAAATCCAAGTCGCTCAATGACTATTGATTTCTTGCCTGTTACTTCCTGAGATGGATGTCCATGTAACATAGTAACATACATATTTATAACATAATTTAAAACAGTAATTCCCATGGAAACCCCACTCCCTAAAATAGATAGAATCTTATCACCTTGAGCCTTAATACACACAAACTGCATACTCTCACACATAATACACAGCCACTCCAACCTAGCTTCGTCCTTGATCAATGCCATCTGTCGTCATCTTGTCTCACACCCCACCCCCACCAGCATCAGCCTGCGGTGATCACTGCCATCTGGCATCTGTCCCCTTCCTGTCTTACACCCCCGCGTTACAAACGACCTAGACTTACGAACAACCCATACTTAAGAACAGGATCCCAAGGCTGAGATTTTTGTTTCATGTTCTGTTGGTATGGGTTAAAAGAGAGAACTCTAATTTGACACTTTGGAATGCATTAAAAGCATCCATTAGAGGGATTTTGATTAATTGGAATAGTTATGAGAAATATACTTAGAGGGACAGCAATATTTCCAACTGAATAAGCTTGAAGTGGTTAATAAAATGAAGCCTGATGTAAAGTGTATGGCAGGTATTCGAGAATGTCAACTGCAAATTAAGAAAATAAATCAAATTATTACTGATATATCATCTTGGAAATTACAACAAAAACCTTTACACCACTATGGTAATAAAATTAGAAAAATGCTTGCGAATAAAATAAAAAATAAACTTACAAGGAAAAGAATAGAAGTTTTACATTGGGAAGACAAATTAATTAGGAAACCAGAGGATATTGCTAACACCTTTGCAAAGTTTTATCAAAATTTATACAATCTTGAATCAGATGAGCATTTTAAATTCAGAAGTTTCTGGATGATTTGAACCTTCCTAGAGTATCAGAGTCTAGAAAGTTTAAATAAGAAAGTTTAAATAAGTCGATTTCCATAGAAGAAATCGACAGAGCAATTAAAGACCTAAAATTATATTCCGCGTCAGGCCCAGATGGCTATACCAACGTTTTTTTTACAAAACTTTCCAACCAGTAATTTCAGAATGTTTAAGGGATCTCTTTGATGAGATAAAGGCCACATGAATGGCTTCAAGGGAATTCCTTTTGTCTTCTATTATTACTATTCCAAAATAACAACAAGAAATTATAGACTGTAATGGATTTAGACCAATATCGTTCCTTAATACAGAACTTAAATTGCATTGAAAAAATTTGGCTACAAGATTAAGTAAGGTTATAAAGGATTTCATTGCTTTAGATCAAAATGGCTTCATCCCAGGACGCCAGGGGAATGATAATACGTGGAAATTGCTTGATTTAACAGATTATGCCAGTAAAGATTATACTCCCACCCTATTTCTTTCTTTAGATGCTGAAAAAGCCTTTGGTCGAGTATATGAGATTGACTCTGGAAAAATTAGGCCTGGGAGATTTTGGATTATTAGCTATAGGCGATTTATACTCTAACCCAGAAGCGGAAGTTCTGGGTTTGGGTTTTAGATCTAATAGGTTCTGTATTAGCAATGGTACTGTCCCTTGCCGTCGCTCCTTTTCACATTAATGATGGAACCGTTGGCAGAAGCAATCAGGTCTGCTGATAAAATAAAAGGTATTAAAATTAATAACAGAGAACATAAAACTGTTGTTTTTGCCGATGATGCTGTACTGATGCTAACGGATCCAAAACAATCTTTAAAAAAATTACAGGATTTAATTTAAAACTATAAATTAAATTTAAGTTCTGAATATCAATCTTAGTTCTGAACTTAGGAAAGAACTCAGTCTTTTATACCCTTTCAATTGGTCAAGTAACAATTTTGTACATTTGGGAATGGTATACGATTTGGATAAAATTATTTCTTTGAATTGTAAAAAGCTTTATCAAAAATCAATAAAGAATAAAAATCTTTCTCTTTCGGGTAGAATAGCTGCAGTGAAAATGACATTGTTGCCCAGATTCCACTATCTTACACGCAACATTCCTATTGAATTCCCTCATTATTGGATTAATCAATTTCAATCACTTATAGGTAAGTATATTTTCAATGCGAAGAAATCTAAGATTAATAAAAGAATCCTGTTTAAAAAATTTACAGGAGGGGGTTTAGCATACCCTGACTTAAAAGTATATCAGGATGCTACCATGTTGGCACATATTATCAAATGGATTAGCCCACTTGAGGAATATACTTGTGCGCAAATAAAGAATGCAATGTTGAATGAAGGGAATTTGAATCAAATATTTTTAGAAGACTCAGCAAAAAATAGGCCTGTTACAAATTCAGTGGTTATTCACATTCTGGCGTGAAATGAATAAGAAATTAAAATGAATCCCTTACCCTAGCCCAATAATTCCAATAAAAGTATAATTAATTACCCTAAATCTAATATTTTTGAATGATTGGGCGCTTATGGGGATCAATATTTTGAAAGATCTGTTTACAGGTAAAAGCTTAAGCTCATTTGACTATTTAACAAAAACATATGGAGTTGATCAAGGAGATTGGTTGAATTATTTAAGGTTAAAGGGGGCATTAAAAAAGTAGATTTAATAGATTTAAAAAGAGTTCAACTCTATCCATATGAAAAATTTATTTATAGTGACAATAAAAGACATTTCATATCTAAATATTAATTTTTAATATTAATAATTAATTTAATTAATTTTTAAGTTTTAATATTATTAGACTGCAAGAGGAAGAGTATAAATCAATGAATATGAAATGGTGGGAGAAAGACTTAAGGTCTTCCTATAGTGATAACAGTTGGAAAAAAACATTACATTTATTAAAAATTCCGTCCTTAGAGAAGTCTATGTAAAAGTGTTAAATGGATGGTAATGGGTACCAGTGAAAATGAAAATATATTCATCCAACTTAAATATGCTGGAGTGGTTGTCGGCAATTGGGTACGCAGCTGCATATATGGTGGGATTGTCCCTTGATACAGGCGTTTTGGAAAACTTGTTTTGAGAAGATATCTGATATTTTAGGGAAAGCCATACTGCCAGCACCTCAAATAGCTATTTTACATAAAATCCCCTTGGAGAATAGCGAGAAAATGGAAACAGCTTTATACACCTAATTGGAATGATATAGAACTGACGTTAATGCGGAATAGAGCTATGGAAGGAGACGTCTGCTCTTTGGAATTGATTAGAAACAATAGAACTAAATGGAAGATGTGAGACAATTTTCTTGTAGAGAAAGATTCTTGATCCCTGAAGTTACAAATAGGACTCCATCACTTCCTCTTCCTTGAACCCCATGTAAATGAGAAACTTTAGATGTTTTTTTTTTTTTTTTAGATTGGGCTAAGACCAAACTTATATTTTGAAGTTAAAATTTAAAGATATATGAAAGAAAATAGTTTATTGACGCTATAGTGATGTTTATAAATTTTATATCAAAAGGAGCATTTTTCTACATTTAAGCTATTGTACATAATGGAGGTGATACACATTTTTGAGTCAAATCCTTTTATTGATTGAAATGTACGGCCTTTGTATTTTTAAGAAGAAAAAAAAAAGAGGGGGAAATTCTTCATCTTGAGTTAATAGCAAATTATCTTTGAGACAAAACTAAAACCTATCCCAGGAAAGTGAAACTGCTGCAATTTTATAGCATTCTTTGACTCCTCCTTTCCCTCCCACCTATAACCCCCTCCTAATAAAGCTTTACTCCCCACCCAAGCTCTGCAGTTGGTTTGGAGCCATCAGAAGCAATGGAGAGCTCTAACTACCCCCGGCAGGCAGAGGCATTCCCTCTGTATAAGGATCATGGAGATGACCCCTCACGCCAGGTCCAGTCCACAGTGGTCACTGTGAGCCCTAATGAGCCCCCTGTCCGGGATCACCTGATCTGGTCCATCTTTAACATTATTTACATGAACTTCTGCTGTCTGGGACTGCTGGCTCTGGTGTTCTCTGTCAAGGTAGGTGTCTTTGGGGGGCTCCTATAGACAGACTGTTTACCAAAATAGCTTGACTTTCACCCCAAAATACCCCCCAAATTATGATCTGACTCTATAATATCAACCGCCATGAAACATGGTTGTTATGCAAAGAGTTTGTCCTGTATCTTAAAAGACCCCCCAGCAATGTAAAGCACAATAATACCAATACACACTACTACAGTCTCTTTTTTTATATCCAGTTATATATGATGTGCCCTACAAAGGGATCTGTATTTCTTTTGGGTCAAAATTGAGAAACCCTAATACACCATCCAACTCCATCACTGGTTATGGCATTATTAACAGTCCCACTGTTCTTTTGCTGACCCTGACATCCCATAATAACACCCTATCTAGAAACCTGTCTGTCACACCCTAAATACCAAGAGCCCAAGTTATTGACAGTACCCCTGGATTGAATGCTGGGCCCCGGAGAGTACTGGTACTCACCAAATATTTATTCAATATATAACTTACTCTGCCTTTCCATATCTATAGCGTGTCTGTCATAGTCTCTATATGAGCTATACAACTAAATGACACCAGTGGGCATGCTTGTTTACCAAGTCCATGACAATTGATACAGGGGTTGAGTCCTTGGGGTATCTGCTTCTGTGCCCCTTGTCATCTTGTGTGTGTGTTACAGAACAACCATTTTTCTTATGTTTTGTGTGTGTGCTTTTGGTGTATTTCTTATATAGTTTACCAGCGCCTAAATTTTTTTTTTTTTCTAACTCCACATTTCATATTTTTCTCTTTTTATTTAGTTTTTTTTTGGGGTGCATGGTCTTTTATGCCCTACCCCATACACCCACACATGTATGTCAGTATGCAGGATGTGTATATACACTGACATTTAGATGCATTTACATATGATAAAGCTTTTATATGAGATAAATGACATGTTGCAGACATAACTAGGATGACATTTTTTTGTTCCAAAAATCTTACAATCTATAACTGGTGGGAAATGTGGGTGGGGGTGAAAGTGTATAATAATGTGTGACTGGAAGCCAGGCTTAGATTCTGTTCTAGTGCATTGACTCAGTACTTTTTTCTGGTGTAGGTATGGGCTGAATTGGATTTTTGATTTGCTGTTCTGAATAGGGGGTGGGGGCAGGGTTTGGAGACTTGACAAGGTTACCCTTTTGTTAGTAGGTTCCAGATGTGAGAGAAAAACAGGATACTGAAGGGGCTGGGGAGGGGGCGGCATTACACAGAGGGTGGTTAGCATAAAGGGAAATTCCATATTTTTTATATAGATAATTATCTTTTCTGAATGTGGTCTTTCAAGGTGGCACAGGCTCTTCCATAGCAGGAGGAGCTAGTTATTTAGATAACAATAAATACAATTCATATGTAATAATTTAAACTTTGAAATTTAATTTGATATTTTAGAGTATCTGCCTCCAGCGAAGTGTTTGTCTCCTCCATAATATGGTCATTTAAATGGAGATTGGCTTAGAGACAAGTCTAAAGGGTTTGTAGAACATTCAGATGGTAGCATAAAAAAAAAAAAAAAAAAAGATAATACATATACATACGTCAGGGACGATATTATACTAAGCTTCACCCCATCCCATCTTCCCCCACCCTCTTTACATTTCTTTCTCTTTTCTATATATTTGTTTCTTTTCTTTTAATTAGTACTGGCATAATATGACATATTTAATTGTAATCTATGCAAAAAAAATCAACAAAATTGGGAAAAGTAGACACAAGCCTTTTCTGATGTCATTTGAATACAACATGTGTTGTTCTTGTACTGTACATCTTACTTTGTTATAACTTTTATTCCCATTAATAAAATCAATTAAAAAAAAGAAAGGAACTTATAAAGGGAATAAACAATCCACTGGCTGCCACAACAGCTCTCTGCTAAGGGAAACCTTATCAGTGTTATGGCTTAATAATCTAACAGCTAACTGGTATACGCTGACACTACTAAGGGTGGATACAAGTTGCCACTGAGCTTAAATTTTGACAGTTAATTTAATATTGCATTTTGCTTTTCTAAGCCATTGAATGGTAAGATCAATGCTAATTAAAAATGTAGCTTTTTAATTGTTCAGTAGAATCTTTGCCACCACCTCTCCCCCCTTACTTACCTTTTTACTAAATATTCTAATAATTTGATCTGTTATAATATTTTATTTCAGTTTCATAATTTTCCCTCCATCTCTTCTCTCCACCTATTCAGTCTCGGGACCAAAAGCTGATCGGAAATAAAAATGGTGCACGAAGTTATGGCGTCACCTCCCGCTCTCTCAATATCGCTGCCACCGTCTTGACCATCACCTGCTTAGTCATCTATATTGTAGTGACGCTGACAGTGACGCGGACTGGCTAGTTGAAGAACGACAAAGACAACGACTCCAGTCGGTGCGGATCGACGATTACCCCTTCAGCAGTGTCAGTTATGGGAAATAAAGCTCTAAATATTTCATGGCTGACCATAGGGTGGGACCAGCGATGTTCACTAGAAAATCTACTCTCATGTACTCTGACATTGGTACTGTTTATACTTAATATTACCAAGAAACAATTTGAGGCGAGAAAGAAAAAAAGAAAAGAAAAAGAAGGAAAAGGAAATAAGAAAAAATTGAAATAAAAGATTTTATCAAAGATCACAAAGTAATTTCTTTATTTGCACCACTATTCCTTTTCTTCCCCCTCCATTGTTTTAAGCTATTCTTGGTTTACTCACTCTATTATAATATTTATGATATTTAACTGACTTAAAATTAAGAAAGAGAAAAAAAAAGAGAAAATTATATAAAAGAACACATTTCCACACTTAAGTATATCTACAACATAGATATTAGTTATTTGTATCACTTTTTGATTACAATATAGGATATTTGGAAAAAAAATAGACAAAACTAATCCCATAGAGAAAGAGATACAGAGAAAGTGATGTATATTGAGAGAGAGGGGTAGAGAGAGAAGGGTAGAGAGAGGGATAGATGCCTCTATCTTTCTTTATTATTATTATTTCCTTTATTTGGAGTGTGCCAACATATTCAGCAGCGCTGTACAGGGCTTTCTTTCTCTCTCTCTCTCTCTCTCTCTCTCTCTTCTTTCCTCTCTCTATCCCTCTATATATATCTATACACCCCTCTCTCTCTCTCTATAACTGTCTCTCTATCTGTCTCTCTCTACCCTTCTCTGTCTCTACACCTGTCTATCTCCCACTATCTATCCTACTCTCTCTCCCCCACTCTCTCCCACTCTCTTTCTTTCCCCCATTTTCTCATTCTCTCTCCTCCACTCTCCCCCTCCCCCTCTCTATCTCTCTCTCCCCCTCTCTCTCTACTGCTCTCTTTCTCTTTCTATCTCCCTCCCTATCCCTCTCTCTGTCTGCTATGTGGAGGTTAGTGGTGAAGGAGGGAATAGGAAGATCATTTTTTAGCTGATTTGTTAGATAATTGCATCTGTTCAAAACAACACCACACCCCTTACCCCTCACAGGCCCAGAAGCAGACTGCTTGCATCAGGAAATGCAAGCATTGCTCTCCATAATTGTAGAACCCTGTATCATGGATGCCTATTTGATGAAATTCTCCCAGTCTAATACACAATTTTAAACTAAATAGTAACAAAACCTTTATTAACTTTCTTCCAGTAAACACTGAAGTTTATACTTTTTACCAATCATGCAGATTAGTGTCCAGGCACCAAGCTTTTGCTTTAAGCTCTGTGCTAGTGTGTAATGGTTGGCAGTATCTACGCCGGTACCCAGGCTTTATTCAGGTAACAAGCCATTTCATGTACTGCTAAATATACAAAATCAGCAGGGGATATTTGATCCCCTGCTGATTTTGAACGTATGTCTACTGACAAAGAAATGATCAGTCTATAATTTTAATGGCAGGTGTATTTTAACAGTGAGAGACAGAAGAAAAAAAACAAAAATAAAACAAGAAAAAAATGCCAGGGAAATGATAATACGTGGAAGTTGCTTGATTTACCAGATTATGCCAGTAAAGATTATACTCCCACCATATTTCTTTCTTTAGATGCTGAAAAAGCCTTTGATCGAGTATATGAGATTGACTCTGGAAAAATTTGGCCTGGGATATTTTGGATTATTAGCTATAGGCGCTTTATACTCTAAACCAGAAGCGGAAGTTCTGGGTTTGGGTTTTAGATCTAATAGGTTCTGTATTAGCAATGGTACTGTCCCTTGCCGTCGCTCCTTTTCACATTAATGATGGAACCGTTGGCAGAAGCAATCAGGTCTGCTGATAAAATAAAAGGTAATAAAATTAATAACAAAGAACATAAAATTGTTGTTTTTGCAGATGATGCTGTACTGATGCTAACGGATCCAAAACAATCTTTAAAAAAATTACAGGATTTAATTTAAAACTATAAATAAAATTTAAGTTCTGAATATCAATCTTAGTTCTGAACTTAGGAAAGAACTCAGTCTTTTATACCCTTTCAATTGGTCAAGTAACAATTTTGTACATTTGGGAATGGTATACGATTTGGATAAAATTATTTCTTTGAATTGTAAAAAGCTTTATCAAAAATCTATAAAGAATACAAATCTTTCTCTTTGGGGTAGAATAGCTGCAGCGAAAATGACATTGTTGCCCAGATTCCACTATCTTACACGCAACATTCCTATTGAATTCCCTCGTTATTGGATTAATCAATTTCAATCACTTATAGATAAGTATATTTTCAATGGGAAGAAATCTAAGATTAATAAAATAATCCTGTTTGAAAAATTTACAGGAGGGGGTTTAGCATACCCTGACTTAAAAGTATATCAGGATGCTACCATGTTGGCACATATTATCAAATGGATTGGCCCACTTGAGGAAAATACTTGGGCGCAAATAGAGAATGCAATGTGGAATGAAGGGAATTTGAATCAACTGTTTTTAGAAGACTCAGCAAAAAATAGGCCTGTTACAAATTCAGTGGTTATTCGCATTCTGGCGTGAAATTAATAAGAAATTAAAATGAATCCCTTACCCTAGCCCAATAATTCCAATAAAAGGATAATCCATTACCCTAAATCTAATATTTTTGAATGATTGGGCGCTTATGAGGATCAATATTTTGAAAGATCTGTTTACAGGTAAAAGCTTAAGCTCATTTGACTATTTAACAAAAACATATGGAGTTGATCAAGGAGATTGGTTGAATTATTTAAGGTTAAAGGGGGCATTAAAAAAGTAGATTTAAAAAGAGTTCAACTCTATCCATATGAAAAATTAATTTATAGTGACAATAAAAGACATTTCATATCTAAATATTAATTTTTAATATTAATAATTAATGTAATTAATTTTTAAGTTTTAATATTATTAGACTGCAAGAGGAAGAGTATAAATCAATGAATATGAAATGGTGGGAGAAAGACTTAAGGTCTTCCTATAGTGATAACAGTTGGAAAAAAAGCATTACATTTATTAAAAATTCCGTCCTCAGAGAAGTCTATGTAAAAGTGTTAAATAGATGGTATTGGGTACCAGTGAAAATGAAAATATATTCATCCAACTTAAATATGCTGGAGTGGTTATCGTCAATTGGGTACGCAACTACATATATGGTGGGATTGTCCCTTGATACAGGCGTTTTGGAAAACTTGTTTTGAGAAGATATCTGATATTTTAGGGAAAGTCATACTGCCAGCACCTCAAATAGCTATTTTACATAAAATCCCCTTGGAGTTTAATATTGAGTCAAGCGTTAATTATACAGATTGTAACTATTGCAAAATAGAAAATAGCGAGAAAATGGAAACAGCTTTATACACCTAATTGGAATGATATAGAACTGACGTTAATGCGGAATAGAGCTATGGAAGGAGACGTCTGCTCTTTGGAATTGATTAGAAAAAATAGAACTAAATGGAAGATGTGAGACAATTTTCTTGTAGAGAAAGATTCTTGATCCCTGAAGTTACAAAAAGGACTCCATCACTTCCTCTTCCTTGAACCCCATGTAAATGAGAAACTTTAGATGTCTTTTTTTTTTAGATTGGACTAAGACCGAACTTATATTTTGAAGTTAAAATTTAAAGATATATGAAAGAAAATAGTTTATTGACGCTATAGTGATGTTTATAAATTTTATATCAAAATGATAATTTTTCTACATTTAGGCTATTGTACATAATGGAGGTGATACACATTTTTGAGTCTAAGCCTTTTCTTGATTGAAATGTACTGCCTAAGTATTTTTAAGAAAAAAAAAAAGAGGGGGAAATTCTTTATCTTGAGTTAATAGCAAATTATCTTTGAGACAAAACTAAAACCTATCCCAGGAAAGTGAAACTGCTGCAATTTTATAGCATTCTTTGACTCCTCCTTTCCCTCCCACCTATAACCCCCTCCTAATAAAGCTTTACTCCCACCCAAGCTCTGCAGTTGGTTTGGAGCCATCAGAAGCAATGGAGAGCTGTAACTACCCCCGGCAGGCAGAGGCATTCCCTCTGTATAAGGATCATGGAGATGACCCCTCACGCCAGGTCCAGTCCACAGTGGTCACTGTGAGCCCTGATGAGCCCCCTGTCCGGGATCACCTGATCTGGTCCATCTTTAACATTATTTACATGAACTTCTGCTGTCTGGGACTGCTGGCTCTGGTGTTTTCTGTCAAGGTAGGTGGCTTTGGGGGGCTCCTATAGACTGACTGTTTCCCAAAATAGCTTGACTTTCACCCCAAAATACCCCCCAAATTATGATCTGACTCTATAATATCAACCGTCATGAAACATGGTTGTTATGCAAAGAGTTTGTCCTGTATCTTAAAAGACCCCCCAGCAATGTAAAGCACAAAAATACCAATACACACTACTACAACAAAACATTAGACCCTGACACCCCATAATAACTAGCATTACCAGGACTATAACTTTTAGCCCAAGAGTCTGCCACCGCCCCCCCCCCCCCCGCATAACCAATGGTTTTATGCACTTTATTATGTATATACAATATTGCACAGTATCTATTTTCACTTATTAATTTCCACTTAATTATATGTTTAATCTGACTGATCATTTAATATTGTGGGATAATTACCTCTTAGTATTGAGGGATACACTTTACAAATCCTTTTTCTGGGGTTCTATTCGATTATATGTTTTTTTTTAATATTTTAAATAATATTCTTCATTAAATGTAAATTTTAAATTCAGTCTCTTTTTTTATATCCGGTTATATATGATGTGCCCTACAAAGGGATCTGTATTTCTTTTGGGTCAAAATTGAGAAACCCTAATACACCATCCAACTCCATCACTGGTTATGGCATTATTAACAGTCCCACTGACATCCCATAATAACGCCCTATCTAGAAACCTGTCTGTCACACCCTAAATACCAAGATCCCAAGTTATTGACAGTACCCCTGGATTGAATGCTGGGCCCCGGAGAGTACTGGGCCTCACCAAATATTTATTCAATATAAAACTTACTCTGCCTTTCCATATCTATAACGTGTCTGTCATAGTCTCTATATGAGCTATACAACCAAATGACATCAGTGGGCATGCTTGTTTACCAAGTCCATGACAATTGATACAGGGGTTGAGTCCTTGGGGTATCTGCTTCTGTGCCCTTTTCATCTTGTGTGTGTGTTACAGAACAACCATTTTTCTTATGTTTTGTGTGTGTGCTTTGGGTGTATTTCTTATATAGTTTACCAGCGCCTAAAACTTTTTTTTTCTAACTCCACATTTCATATTTTTCTCTTTTTATTTAGTTTTTTTTTTGGGTGCATGGTCTTTTATGTCCTACCCCATACACCCACACATGTATGTCAGTATGCAGGATGTGTATATACACTGACATTTAGATGCATTTACATATGATAAAGCTTTTATATGAGATAAATGACATGATGCAGACATAACTAGGATGACATTTTTTTGTTCCAAAAATCTTACAATCTATAACTGGGTGGGGGTGAAAGTGTATAATAATGTGTGACTGGAAGCCAGGCTTAGATTCTGTTCTAGTGCATTGACTCAATACTTTTTTTTCTGCTGTAGGTATGGGCTGAATGTAATTATTGATATACGGTTCTGAATAGGGTGTGGGGGCAGGGTTTGGAGACTTGGGAATGTTACCCTTTTGTTAGTAGGTTCCAGATGTGAGAGAAAAACAGGATACTGAAGGGGCTGGGGAGGGGGCAGCATTACACAGAGGGTGGTTAGCATAAAGGGAAATTCCATATTTTTTATATAGATAATTATCTTTTCTGAATGTGGTCTTTCAAGGTGGCACAGGCTCTTCCATAGCAGGAGGAGTTATTTAGATAACAATAAATACAATAAATACAATAACAATAAATACAATTCATATGTAATAATTTAAACTTTGAAATTTAATTTGATATTTTAGAGTATCTGCCTCCAGCGAAGTGTTTGTCTCCTCCATAATATGGTCATTTAAATGGAGATTGGCTTAGAGACAAGTCTAAAGGATTTGTAGAACATTCAGATGGTAGCATAAAAAAAATAAAAAAAGATAATACATATACATACGTCAGGGACGATATTATACTAAGCTTCACCCCATCCCATCTTCCCCCACCCTCTTTACATTTCTTTCTCTTTTCTATATATTTTTTTCTTTTCTTTTAATTAGTACTGGCATTATATGACATATTTAATTCTAATCTATGCAAAAAACTCAACAAAATTGGGAAAAGTAGACACAAGCCTTTTCTGATGTCATTTGAATACAAAATGTGTTGTTCTTGTACTTTACATCTTACTTTGTTATAACTTTTATTCCCATTAATAAAAACAATAAAAAAAAGAAAGGAACTTATAGAGGGAATAAACAATCCAGTGGCTGCCACAAAAGCTCTCTGCTAACGGAAACCTTATCAGTGTTATGGCTTAATAATTTTACAGCTAACTGGTAGGCACTGACCCTACTAAGGGTGGATACAAGTTGCCACTGAGCTTGAATTTTGACAGTTAAATTAATATTGCATTTTGTTTTTCTAAGCCATTGAATGGTACGATCAATGCTTAATAAAAAAATGTAGCTCTTTAATTGTTCAGTAGAATCTTTGCCACCACCTCTCCCCCCTTACTTACCTTTTTACTAAATATTCTAATAATTTGATCTGTTGTAATATTTTATTTCAGTTTCATAATTTTCCCTCCATTTCTTCTCTCCACCTATTCAGTCTCGGGACCAAAAGCTGATCGGAAATAAAAATGGTGCACGAAGTTATGGCGTCACCTCCCGCTCTCTCAATATCGCCGCCACCGTCTTGACTATCACCTGCTTAGTCATCTATATTGTAGTGACGCTGACAGTGATGCGGACTGGCTAGTTGAAGAACGACAAAGACAACGACTCCAGTCGGTGCGGATCGACGATTACCCCTTCAGCAGTGGCAGTTATGGGAAATAAAGCTCTAAATATTTCACGGCTGACCATAGGGTGGGACCAGCAAAGTTTCCTAGAAAATCTACTCTCATGTACTTTGACATTGGTCCTGTTTATACTTAATATTACCAAGAAACAATTTGAGGCGAGAAAGAAGAAAAAGAAGGAAAAAGAAAATAGGAAAAAATTAAAATAAAAGAATTTATCCAAGATCACAAAGTAATTTCTTTATTTGCACCACTATCCCTTTTCTTTCCCCTCCATTGTTTTAAGCTATTCTTGGTTTACTCACTCTATTATAATATTTATGATATTTAACTGACTTAAAATTAAGAAAGAGAAAAAAAAAGAGAAAATTATATAAAAGAACACATTTCCACACTTAAGTATATCTACAACATAGATATTAGTTATTTGTATCACTTTTTGATTACAATATAGGATATTTGGAAAAAAAATAGACAAAACTAATCCCATAGAGAAAGAGATACAGAGAAAGTGATGTATATTGAGAAAGAGGGGTAGAGAGAGAAGGGTAGAGAGAGGGATAGATGCCTCTTTCTTTATTATTATTATTTCCTTTATTTGGAGTGTGCCAACATATTCAGCAGCGCTGTACAGGGCTTTCTTTCTCTCTCTCTCTCTCTCTCTTCTTTCCTCTCTCTATCCCTCTATATATATCTATACACACCTCTCTCTCTCTCTATAACTGTCTCTCTATCTGTCTCTCTCTACCCTTCTCTGTCTCTACACCTGTCTATCTCTTACTATCTATCCTACTCTCTCCCCCACTCTCTCGGACTCTCTTTCTTTCCCCCATTTTCTCATTCTCTCTCCTCCACTCTCCCTCTCCCCCTCTCTATCTCTCTCTCCCCCTCTCTCTCTACTGCTCTCTTTCTCTTTCTATCTCCCTCCCTATCCCTCTCTCTGTCTGCTATGTGGAGGTTAGTGGTGATCATTTTTTAGCTGATTTGTTAGATAATTGCATCTGTTCAAAACAACACCAAACCCCTTACCCCTCACAGGCCCAGAAGCAGACTGCTTGCATCAGGAAATGCAAGCATTGCTCTCCATAAATGTAGAACCCTGTATCATGGATGCCTATTTGATGAAATTCTCCCAGTCTAATACACAATTTTAAACTAAATAGTAACAAAACCTTTATTAACTTTCTTCCAGTAAACACTGAAGTTTATACTTTTTACCAATCATGCAGATTAGTGTCCAGGCACCAAGCTTTTGCTTTAAGCTCTGTGCTAGTGTGTAATGGTTGGCAGTATCTACGCCTGTACCCAGGCTTTATTCAGGTAACAAGCCATTTCATGTACTGCTAAATATACAAAATCAGCAGGGGATATTTGATCCCCTGCTGATTTTGAACGTATGTCTACTGACAAAGAAATGATCAGTCTATAATTTTAATGGTAGGTGTATTTTAACAGTGAGAGACAGAAGAAAAAAAACAAAAAAAAAACAAGAAAAAAATGTCAAAAAAGTTATAAATTGATTGGTAGGTCAGTGAGAGAAATAAATATTTGACCCCTTCGACTTAGTATTTGGTGGCAAAACCTTGTTGGCAATCACAGAGGTCAGACGTTTTTTGTAGTTGGCCACCAGGTTTGCACACATCTCAGGAGGGATTTTGTCCCACTCCTCTTTGTAGATCCTATCCAAGTCATTAAGGTTTGGAGGCTGATGTTTGGCAACTCGAATCGTCAGCTCCTTCCACAGATTTTCTATGGGATTAAGGTCTGGAGACTGGCTAGGCCACTCCAGGACCTTAATGTGCTTCTTCTTGAGCCACTCCTTTGTTGCCTTGGCTGAGTGTTTTGGGTCATTGTCATGCTGGAATACCCATCCACGACCCATTTTCAATGCCCTAGCTGATGGAAGGAGGTATTCACCCAAGATTTGACTGTACATGGCCCCGTCCATTGTCCCTTTGATGCGGTGCAGTTGTCCTGCCCCCTTAGCAAAATAACAGCCCACAAAGCATAATGTTTCCACCTCCATGTTAGACAATGGGGATGGTTTTCTTGGGGTTATATGCAGCATTCCGGCTCCTCCAAACACAGTGAGTTGAGTTGATGCCAAAGAGCTTGATTTTGGTCTCATCTGACCACAACACTTTCACTCAGTTCTCTCCTGAATCATGTTCATTGGCAAACTTCAGACGGGCCTGGACATGTGCTTTGTTGAGCAGGGGACCTTGTGGGTGCTGCAGGATTTCAGTCCTTCAAGGCGTAGTGTGTTACCAATTGTTTTCTTGGTGACTATGGTCCCAGCTGCCTTGAGATCATTAACAAGATCCCCCCGTGTTGTTCTGGGCTGATTCCTTACCTTTCTCATGATCATTGAAACTCCACAAGGTGAGATCTTGCATGGAGCATCAGACCGAGGGAGACTGGCAGTTATTTTGTGTTTCTTCAATTTGCAAATAATCGCACCAACTGTTGTCACCTTCTCACGAAGCTGCTTGGCGATGGTCTTGTAGCCCATTCCAGCCTTGTGTAGGTCTACAATCTTGTCCCTGACATCCTTGGACAGCTCTTTGGTCTTGGCCATGGTGGAGAGTTTGGAATCTGATTGATTGCTTCTGTGGACAGGTGTCTTTTATACAGGTAACGAGCTGAGATTAGGGGCACTACCTTTAAGAGAGTGCTCCTAATCTCAGCTTGTTTCCTGTAAGACACCTGGGAGCCAGAAATTTTGATGATTGATAGAGGATCAAATACTTAATTCCCTCACTGACCTGCAAATCAATTTATAACTTTTTTGACATTTTGTTTCTTGTTTTTTTTGTTTTGTTATTCTGTCTCTCACTGTTAAAATACACCTACCATGAAAATTATAGACTGATCATTTCTTTGTCAGTGGAAAAACGTTAAAAATCAGGAGGGGATCAAATACTTTCCCCCCCTACTGTATGTGTTACTAAAATTTATCATTGTATTGTCTTAAGTATTTTAAATTCATTTATGAGACAGGGTGTGCATTAAAGATATATGCAAGTAAGGTGGGTTATGAATGCATCCTGTAGAATGCATCATAACCCACCTAGCAAAAACATGTTTGCATGAAAAAAAGCAAACATATGTTGGCAAAAAAAAAAATATGCTTTGATGTAGACACCCCTAGCAATGGCACTGCGCATATCGGGTACTACATTAAAAAAATATACCCGATATAAAAGCTGCTGATTGGCTAAGGGAAAGGAAAGTGTCTGAAATCATGTTACTTCCTACAGCAGAGAAGACTTCAAGTGCTAACTGAGCATGTCTGTACGATCCCCAGGCCAAAACGTTACAATGTATTATTAATGCTAATATTCCCTGAGAATTTCAGGGGCTGTCAAAATTGAGAGAAAACAGTTTGCAAATGCAAGAAAATGCAAGAAACGGTTTAACGGTTTTCTTTGGAATTTTTACATGCAAACAAATTTTTTCAGACACTATAAATTCTCCTCTATCAGATTCATTAATAACCCAGCTCACTTGAATATGCCTTTAAGTCATACTTTTGGACTCAGTGGAGGAGCTAGGGAATGGTGGGCCCTGGTCAAAAAGAAAATCCCCCCCCCCCAACTCACACAGTACATACATAAAGTATATGTCACATATCATAATTGTCAAACTGCGATTCGTCGTCATGCTTGCGAGCCTGAGGCAAAGAAGTCTTCCAAGCTTGGAGCACTTAGCCGATGAGCGCCTCGTGTAGCGAGGCGAGCAGTTGAGGCCTCGAGAAGCGAGTCGAGCAGTTGAGGCATTCAAACACGTGGGACTTAGGCAGAAATGAGCGCCAAATTAGAAATAGGTAAAGTATATTAATGAATGAATGAATTATTATAAAAAAATATATTTAAAAGTACATGAGGGGAGAGTCTCGCAATGAGCGCCGAAGGTACTCAGAGGAGCAAAAAAAATGAGACAAAGATAAATAATTTCAGAACTTTTTCCACCTTTAATGTGACCTATAAACTGTACAACTCAATTGAAAAACAAACTAAAATCTTTTAGGTAGAGGTAAGAAAAAATATAAAAATAAAATAATATGGTTGCATAAGTATGCACACCCTTAAACTAATACTTTGTTGAAGCACCTTTTGATTTTATTACAGCACTCAGTCTTTTTGTGTATGAGTCTATCAGCATGGCACATTTTGACTTGGCAAGATTTGCCCACTCTTCTTTGCAAAAACACTCCAAATCTGTCAGATTGCGAGGGCATCTCCTGTGCACAGCCCTCTTCAGATCACCCCACAGATTTTCAATCGGATTCAGGTCTGGGCTCTGGCTGGGCCATGCCAAAACTTTAATCTTCTTCTGGTGAAGCCATTCCTTTGTTGATTTGGATGTATGCTTTGGGTCGTTGTCATGCTGAAAGATGAAGTTCCTCTTCATGTTCAGCTTTCTAGCAGAAGCCTGAAGGTTTTGTGCCAATATTGACTGGTATTTTGAACTGTTCATAATTCCCTCTATCTTAACTAAGGCCCCAGTTCCAGCTGAAGAAAAACAGCCCGAAAGCATGATGCTGCCACCACCATGCTTCACTGTGGGTATGGTGTTCTTTTGGTGATGTGCAGTGTTGTTTTTGCGCCAAACATATCTTTTAGAATTATGGCCAAAAAGTTCAACCTTGGTTTCATCAGACCATAACACCTTTTCCCACATGCTTTTGGGAGACTTCAGATGTGTTTTTGCAAAATGTAGCCTGGCTTGGATGTTTTTCTTCGTAAGAAAAGGCTTTCATCTTTCCACTCTAGCCCATAGCCAGACATATGAAGAATATGGGAGATTGTTGTCACATGTACCACACAACCAGTACTTGCCAGATATTTCTGAAGCTCCTTTAATGTTGCTGAAGCCTCCCAGACCAGTTTTCTTCTTCTCTTTTCATCAATTTTGGAGGTAGCTCCAGTTCTTGGTAATGTCACTGTTGTGCCATATTTTCTCCACTTGATGATGACTGTCTTCACTGTGTTCCATGGTATATCTAATGCCTTGGAAATCCTTTTGTACCCTTCTCCTGACTGATACCTTTTAACAATGAGATCCCTCTGATGCTTTGGAAGCTCTCTGTGGACTATGGATTTTGCTGTGTTATGCGACTAAGATGCTCCATGCCGAAGGCGCTCCATGCCAGCAACTGAGGCCCCTCGCGAAGCGAGGGACTCAGTTGCTGGCGAGGTCACTGTGCAAGGGCCTCAAACCCTCGCAAAATTCACGTCGCTACTCAAAAAACACGACACACAAATTACGACACTCGCTAAATTTTACGAGGAACGCAAACAACGTACGAAACACGTTACCACACATTACGACCTCGCAAACATCGGACGCAACACGCCGACATACAAACATTTAAAACACAATACATACACACAGCACATACATAAAAAACTTACCTACACCAAGAGGGAGCACCCAGGACCTCAAAAATGCAACTTACACCTCGATTTTACTCGAAATAAAACAGTTTAGAGACTAAAAAAAAATCTAAGCGAGAGAAAAAATGGCCGCCGAACAAAACGAAAACGAGGCTACAGCACTCTAAACTCGCAAAACACCACAAAACACCTACGGATATTCCGATACAGACCTATACCACACATTACTCGCCATTTTACACCAATGCGGAAGTACACGACTACGCTAACGGTTTGGTCTCGCGCACGCACAGTGTTACACTGCACACATTCAGCATGCTTACACAGCAGCTCCACACCACTAATGCTGCAGCAACATCAACACAGATTGCCAGCCCTTCATCACAATGCTTCAAAATAGGTACACTATATTCATTTACTAATTTAGCTACCTTACAATTTCATTGCCGTCATTTTTTGACGGGCAATTCGCTAGTATATATATATATATATGTATATATTTATTTAAAAATCATGTTGCCTTGTCACCAAAAAGAGCATCAACATGATGTGACCGTAGGATTCTGGAGGCAAGGCTGATGTTGTGAGCCCTGAAGCCGCAAATCCTGGCTCTGAAATCCACAACTATTTTGCAATCTCGATCCTTCATAATGGCAGAAATAAAAAGTTGTTAGGAAAGGCAGGTGTATGATACAAGCATGTACAGATGGCTTGTGTATAATTCATCCTGAGCTTTGCAAAAAAGCTGTGTAATACAGCAAGCATTTGCTTAAAGGAAGCCATGTTTAAAATGGTAATGGCTTACAAGAGCGAAGCCTTTGTGGGCACATTTGCATGTCTCTTCCCAGTTTCCCAGAATGCAGTGTAATAACTATATTTTGTGGAATTCTGGGCAGGCAACACATTTTTTAACTTGTTTCAGATGTTCAAATGTGTACACAATTGTACTATTTATTTACTATTTATTTACTCCACCCACACTTACTCCACCCATACTCACTCCACCCACACTTACTCCACCCACACTCACTCCACCCATACTCATTCCACCCTCACTCACTGACTTCACTCACTCACTCCACCCACACTCACTCACCCCACACACTTACCCCACATACACTCACTAACCCTACACACACTCATTCACTCCACCCACACACAGTCCACCCACACTCACTTACTCCACCCACCCACACTACCCATAATCACTCCACCCACTTCACACTCTCTCCACCCACCCACACACACTCACCACTCACTCATCCCACTCACACTCACTCACCCCACACTTACCCCACCCATACTCACTCACTCCCCCCACATTCACTCTAGTCACACTCATTCATTCACTCCACCCACACTCACTTCACCTACACTCACTCCACCCATACTTACTCCACCCACACTCACTCCACCCACACTCAATCCACCCTTCACTCACTGACTTCACAATCACTCACTACACCCATACTCACTCACTCCACCCCAATTACTCCACCCATACTCACGCCACCTACTTCACCCACACTTACTCCATCCACACTCACTCACGCCATCAACACTCACTTCACACTCACTCACTGGCTTCACATTCACTAACTCCACCAACACTCACCCCACATACACTCACTCACTCCACATACACTCCCTCACTCCACCCACACTCAGTACACCCACATTCACTCACTTCACCCACACTCACTCACTTCACCCACACTCACTCACCCCACACTCACTCACTCCACCCACACTCCCTCACCCCAAACTCATACCACACACACTTCCTCACCCCACACTCAAACACCCAATCCAACCACACCCAGTCCACCCACACTCACTTACTCCATCCGCACTCACTCCACCCACTTCACAATCACTCCACCCACACACTCTCACTCACCCCAAACTCACTCCACCCACACTCACTCACTGCCTTAATACTCACTGACTCCACACTCACTCCTCCCACACTCCCTCTCTCTCCCTTTCTTCCCCCCCCCCCCTTTTTTCCCCTTTACACTTGTGCTCTGATTCACTGTGAGCTGAGACCCCACACTACTATGTGATTCCATCTGCAACAGTTACTTCATGTGCTCTCTACCAGAAAGGTCACACTGGGTACCTTGCTGTATTTCCTGTGGGCTCGATTTTACTTTTTGGCAAATATCTTTGTAAGTACAGGGAACTTATCTATATAACAATCTTTTTCTGATAATTATTATCTGTTTCTTACCAAACATTTTAAACTTAGGAAACGTATATATACCTTTAACTCACTGTACTGACTCTTAGTGATCCAACATGCATATAGGGTGCAAAATCACTGAATCTCCAGCAGCACAGCATCTGGCATCATAAGAAGGCGCTCTCTAGTGCATGACACACGCGTTTCGTCTAAGCAGACTTCTACAGAGGCCACTCCAGAGCAATGCAACCAAAAAACTGGTTTACGGGGCAATAAACCCAAATTTCCAATATCCAGTTGATCTTCTGGGATTGTGAGAAGTTTTTCAGCTGCTAAATTGGAAATGTTAGAATCCAAAGAGCTGGTGTTTTTAGCAGGGTGAATTGAAATTTCCTCATTTACAAGGTTATGCTATGCTCAGGAAGTTTGGTCCTTCAAAAATGTATACTGTACATTTGGGACCACAGTGGTTGCTTCAAGGGGCTATTTCAGACGGCTGAATAATTCTTGTGAGTGCACGTTACAAATATTGTGTTATCTGGATTGATGTAGGCCAAAGAAATATTTGCTATTTTAGAATTTTTGGGGTTCTGTTCCACACACACACAATAAGAGATCAGGCAAATGTTTAATAAACAAAAATATATTTATCTTCTAGAAAGTGAGTTTCATGTTCTATAAATGTTAAATCTAAGTAAGCACTGTGATTTCTTAATTATTAGGCAAATATGACTACTTGGGGTAAGAGGGCTATGCACAGAAGGATACCTTCTTAGTTAATCAGTCTAAAGCATTGTAATCTTCATTCTCTGTTTTTCATGGATCCACATAAACCTCCTTGCTTCCCCTTTTCATCTCTGTATTTTATGAAGACGAGGGCAGGTAGTCTTGTAAGGAATATTCTGATTGTAATCTCTCAACTACATCTGTGTTATTCTTGAACAGGATTCAGATCTCCAGGACATCTTTGCCGACACCACTACTCCCGTCGGGTCTTTCTGGAGGTTCACCAGCCTCCATTATCACTTCCATCAGCTCTGGGAAGTCACCTTCTGCCAGGCTGATCCCAGAGTCTTTGGGGGATGGGCACTGGGCTCCACGCTGCTCCTTATTGGTGCCTTCACTATTTCCATCTGTTTGTCCCTGGTTAGAAGTCGAGACCCGACATGCCCTCTGCAAAACTGGAGATGTTATGGGTGAGAAGGAAAAGATGGATCTTGATGTTCTGTGCCCTGGGGTGTTCAGGGCATCAGGTGATGCCTGCGACAAGTTCCCAAGCAGTAGAGCAGAGAGACGTTGAGGTCTTCTACCCTTCCTAGGGAGCTGTACACTGTTTTGAACCTCAGGCTGTTCTGGTTTAAAATTAGGTATATGTTCACTCTTAGCATCAATCTCCTCTTCCTGTTCCTCTAAACTTCCTTCAGGCCAAACAAAGCAGTTCTTGGAAGTTGGAGATAGACTAGATGACTCATCTGCAATCTCACCACCTGATGCCTTCTTCCGGGTCCAATGTGGGGGAAAGATAGTGGGATTTCCATGAGTAGGGAATCGAGGAGGGCAGGTAGAGGGATACCCATTTAGTGGAGTCTGGGGAGCACTATAAAACCCCGGCCTTTCATAGTAAGGTGTGGTCATGAACACATTTAGATCCCGTAATGTCTCCCCATTTCTCAAGTTGCCTATGTCCTGATGGATGCCATTCGGGAGACCAGGTTGGGCTTCACACCTTCGTCTCATCAGCAGGCTCAGTCTTGAGGTGGAACGTGGTGGGCTTGGAGAGTGTACCCCCAGCAGACGCCCAAGAGGCCCAAGAAGTGGAGTGGAGTGATTAGCCTCCTCATTTTCATTGATCTGCTCTAAAGGCTGGAACTCCAAGTCCTCTTTTTGAAGGCTGTGTGAGAGATGGAGGGAGAGCTGCATCATCACTCACTAACTATATGTGTACCTAGACTGGTAATGGACTGTAGAAAATAATACATTATTGCTCTGACATTATTATGACATAATTCATTACTTTGCATGCTTAAAATTATTAGCATTTATAGCAAAGAGTGGCTCGACATCATGCACATAATTATAATGGTAATTAGAATACAAAGTAGCACATTTATTATTGGGGAGTGTATAAATGTATGAGATACTTATTATCAGTACAGGTAGCTCTTGGTTTACAATAGTTTGCTTTACAACGATTATCAATAACAATAGTTTTGAAACCAAAGGCCAAAAATCTAACGTAAATTATAAAAAATTCCAAAATGTGCAACTCTAAATACCAGATATGATGTTAAGGAACAGCACAGCCAATCAGACATGAGAGCTTATCCCCATTTTCCATCTAAGCCAATCAGAGATTAGGAGGGTGTACTATTGTTGAGCCACTATTATAAAGAGTCAATTTGTAAGTTTTAATTAACAGTTGATGATTAAATTAATAAGTTAAGAATGACCATGACTAGTAAGAAAAGTTGTGTGTGCAAAATATGTTTCAGGAATGGAACTCTTTTGAAAACCAAGGGCTACCTGTATGTAAAGGCAGTGTGATTATTATCGTATGCAAAGTAATACCATTGCAAGTTGTTAGTAATAGTAGTCTTTATACATATATAGTTAGGCGAAACATAGTAAAGCATTATAGGGTTCCGCAGGGGTGGGGCCTGAGAGATTCTCACCTGACATCAAAAGCAGAACCCAGGAATGATGGTCTCCGGGTTTCTGCAGTGGATGCTGTATACGGGGGCTGGGGGTCAGAATCATTCCAATACACGTCTTTTTCAAGAGGAGGCAGATCCTGGTACATCTCATCTACTGCAAGCAGAGAGACCTTGGAAAAAGGGAAAAATTAAAACCACCGATAATCATAACAAAAAAAAGAGTAAAACAATATCCCAAACTAAGGAAGTCAAGATAATGGTATGGAAAATGGTCAAGAAAGAAGAACTTAAGAGTTTTACACCGTATGTATATTTGTCTTTCTTGAATTTTGCATTTGTTTTCTTAGCCTTTCTTATGTTTGTTAGTGTCTAATTATTGCAAATTATTCCTGGATGTATGCACTTGCTCAGTACAAGGCAGATGCAATGTTGAGAATTCGTCTAAGCTTCTAATCACTGGCTAAAATCAAACTGAGTATGTGCAAGAACCTAGTAACTGTTTAACAATAATTACAAGCTAAAACAAAACAAGACATCAAGCTTGGTGGGAGGATCAGAAAGCTAGACAAATTAATTTATTGTAAGATATATTTCTTATCTGTAGGCCCTGGAAGCTCTGTGCTCTTTTTTTGAGACTTTTGGACCCTGGTTGTCATGCACACTTGTGATTGTTGATTGTGCCCATCATGCCCTATGGTTTCTGTGCTTATATATTTCATTTTCTGTGTGCGCGCTTGAATTCTCTTAATTTTCCGTGTTTCTGCAAATCTGTGTGTGCTCTACACACTTTGAGTATGTGCTCTTTGAGTCTCCTGCATGTCCTACACCCTGTGTTTGTGCAATTTGAGCCCTGTGTGTTCTACACACTTTGATTATGAACCTTTGGTACTGTACACTCTCCATTCTGTGTAATTCAGGCCCTCTTAGTCCCTCAACCTGTCTTGCCCAGCCCTTTATGTGTCTTGGACTTTGTCAGCCTAACAATATGTTTGGAACCCCATGGTTTACACTGTAGGCATGCTTAGGACTTGTTTGTCTGTCGGACTCAGGTTGCCCACTGGCACTATTGCACGTATACTTGATGATGACTGCTGCCTACACAAGGAACTCATCTTGAACTTGTGTGGCCATATTTGTCTGCGCTTCTGCCTCTCAGTCACTAATTATTTCTGTTGACCTTATGGGGGCCAAAGTCTCGTTTTGGTAATTAACTTGGACTGCCGCCTGAATTTTGGTACCAAGTTCACCTTTATAGTTACTACATGGCTTTTATGTTAAGTGCTCATGTGTGGAACTGTATTCATTGCTGCTGCCATCTATCATTATGTTTGGCCTTAGATGTTCTGTATGTCCTCACCCTTTAGTTGAAAAGCTTTGATATGTCCCACATGTTAGTACTGACCTATGGGAGCTAAGAAAAACCCCAGAAACTACACATAAAAATTGAAGGGTAATTCCCTTTTTCGTCACCACTTCTATGCCAGTACGAATTCCCTCCATTTTGTACATATAAGGTTAGGAAGAGCTTATGGGACCTTATATGGGCTGCTTGAATTTGATTGTGTTATTCCAGTTTTATAAAATAACATTTGATTGCTAAAATACTTGCCACTACCTATAAGTTTTACATTATACCATATTTAGAAACTCTTCTGTCCCATTTAAGAGGAAGGAGTATACACACTTAGAGAAATGGAAAATTATACCTGAAACTCAAGAGCAAGAACATTAACTCCAAACAAGAGAGTAAAACCTAAAATTGGGAAAATATAACTAGAGGACAATCAAAAATGAAACATTGACAGGATGTGACTTGGAAATAGGAAGGAAATGGACATTGTTCTTATATGGCAGGCTCCAGGATTATAGGGAATACCCATTATACAGCGTATAACCCCTAAATACTCTTGTTTTTCTTTGCACCTGCAAGTTCCTGTCGATTAACCAGTTGGTCTCAAAGTCATCGTCATCTTGTCCAAATGGGTTAATTAGCTGTTCAGCCACCTGCATAGACATGGGCATATGTGAGCTATCTGCATTCAACTCCAAACATGGTGAGTTGAGGAACACAATGATCCTCCCCCTCTCATACCTTTAACCACCCGGCATAGAAGAAAAATTGCAGCAAAGTGAAGACCGGAACATAGAGGTCCAGTTCATGACCAGGATATCCTTTCTGAGGGTCTAAGAACTGGCGGCCAATCAGGCAAGCCAGGAAGAAGCTGTAAACAGCCACTGTGACCACCTACAGGAAAGAGCAGAAAGAAAGAGAAAGTGGAGGTACCAAAGAGAAAAATATGGAGTCAAAACATACAACCAAAAAGCCAGAGGAAGAGGAGGAGACACATAGCACAGTTGAAGAAGTTGTACAAAAAGACAGCAGAAGAGAAGGAGATAAAAAGACAATGGAAGAGGAGACAACATTTAAAAAAAGAGAGAAGACAAGGATGTTCATACAATAAATGGCTATGGGTTGGGAAAAAATCACTGGGTTTCCAAAGACTTCTAATAATAATTATCAAATATAAAGTGATTGAGGCACCTTAGAAGTCTTTGGAAACCCAGTGATGTTCTACTAGAACATTATATAATTTCCATTATAATTCCTTTCATGCTTCTGCTTTTATTCCCCATAACATACAAAATTAGGAGCCAAAAGAGGGGAGGGTACTTGCCGCCTGGGTGTATAGATACTTTTGCCCCCACACAACTATGAGGGAAACATGCTTTATATCCCATACACACACCAGTCTTGCACCTCTTCATTGCACATTGAAATGAAACTTCCAACATGTACACATATTGGATTCAAAGACAGGATAGATAAAATAAAATCTACGTGACTGGAAATATTCCAAAGTCTTCACGCTATGAAGACATCACCTAGTAAAGGTATTGACGTATCATACACTGTTCCCTATACATCTCTGTAATAAGGATGTAAGTGCTCTACATAAACACATCAGGGACTTTATATGGCAGCCCACACTGCTATAAGAGGGAAAGATAAAAATGCCCACTATTCAAGATGACAGTCTGACTGAATTATACTGCCATGCAGAGGACTAGCTTGAGACTATAAATGTATTACTAATTAAAACAGTACCATCTAAAGCTTGGCATAGTTGATAACTAATCAAAAAAAGCCAAGGACATCCGCAATACAGTGTCAACAATATCCTCATATATTGTCACATATATTTGTATCTACTTCCAGAGTAGACTCTATGTGGAAATATCCCTAACTTGAGCAACTCATGGCATGTCTTACTGAGAATTAACGCCCCAACACCAGCTTTACCATGGCATAGCATCCCAGACCTCTACACCACTCTAATAGTCATTGTTCACTGGTCTTGACACTTGTAAGACTGAATAGAGGAGTCTGAACTTACAAAACCTTAGTCACAAGCAGCTATTGTGAAATGGCGTTACTTGTTCCATACATTGGCTCTACGCTAAGTTTGATCCCCTTGGAACTCCAAAATGTGAAAGATAAAGTACTCCACATGTAGATATATTCCACTGATTTTGGGAGTATAAAAATATAAAAAAAAAACTTCTGGCTTATACATCTATATTGCACAAATGGGCTACCTATTTCTATACTCAATCTGAGCAAGTGGAAGCATGAACACATTCTTACATCTGCAGAACAGACTGAAGATATCTTCAAATACATGAAATTTTCAGAAATAAAAGTGACATGTTACAGTGGAAATATATATAAACATATACATCAGAGAAATAATAAAAACATCATAGAAAGTGTGATGATAGAGACCTCACGGCACCTCTCTGCTCATACATTGTTTTGTACAAAGGAGTTGGGAAGGCTGGGCATGGGGTATAGACAACGAACGGAGGTGGGGGAAGTTAATAGTTTTAAGATTGAGGAGCATCTCAGAGAAATAATATAGCTGCAAGCAACACAACAGATGGGGTTCAAAATAATAGAACATGTAGAGGCCACCCTGTTGCTACTGCTCCTGGGTACTGTGCAGCCCTAGCACCCTCTAAGGCTCACCCCTGGAGCCCTAGGAGGTGGGAAGAAGAAAATACAGTGAAGCCCTCAGTTTACATAGGACCATGCCACCACCAGCTTGAACCAGCTTTAACCTCAGTATACTTTGGGCAAATGGATGAAGGATGGAGGAGAAGGTTTGTAAGGAGGGGATGTGTAAAAGACTGACACCTGATATATTATAATACACTATTACATCTTACCTGTGTGTACACAAGTGGGATGCTGATCCAGTCATACCCGTACAGTTTACCACACTGCGTCCGCAGAGAATTCAACTCCTGAGATAGAGGGGGTTATATATAAGTGTAACCTATCATTGAGTCAGGTCTAATGTCACACTGAGAACAAGACAACCTTTATTTAACTGCATACACTCTCAAAGAGTTCCAGGCCTTCTATTTTTTTCTGCTCAGTTTCTAATCTAACAGGCTACATAACACTGTTCTGTGAAGAGCTATAGTGCTGATATTACAAGTTGTGATGTTGGCAGTCTCATCATGCTTTGCTGACGTCTATTTTCTGCAATTAGAATTTTTGCAAATGTCTCTTCTAGCCTCTAGCAGACCAAAGAGAGATGCACCGTTTTTTTCTCCTCGTGTTTAAAAAAAATAATAAATGAGTGAAACACATATCAAACAGTCCATATTTTGTAATCTATAGCAGGAAAAACATTATCAGCTATTTAAGAATGAGCATAAAATAATTTAGTGAATATATTAATTTTAGCAGACTCCTGCTGGCTTAGTGCTTACGTGGGCATGCCCTGACTTTATATTAAACCTATACAGTAGTGGAGGGAGGAGGATGTCAGCTTTTAATATTTTTCTCCCACACACCTCTCACAAGCAGGCTGTCATATTTCAAGTTGTGAATCTTGCTTTCACGCAATGGACAGGAAAAATAACAATCATGTCAGCCTTTATACAATAGCAGAGTCAGAAATAAGATTTATTAAGCTCCCGATTTACACATTTGCTAGTATTACCTATTTACTTAGTTCACACACATATGACACTTTTCCTAAACATCAGTAGTGCTTTTGGTTATTGGTATGTTGTAAGTATCACATATATAGTTGTCAGTGTATGTAACGTTTGTGATGTTGGTCATGCATTTGCATTCCTCGCGAAGCAGTCGACGCATGTACGACTTAGGCTGCAATGAGCGCCAAAGACACTCATTTCAGCCAGCGGTGCAGTACTTAGGTGAGCCTCGCTTGCGGCGCAGCAGTTGTTCAGGCGCGTAACTATAAACCCCCCAAAAATAAGGAAATCATGTACAAAACATTATACCACACTCACACACAGCATAGGGGGAGAGACAGAAAGCCTGGGAGTGAGGTTGCAAACAAATTAGACCCATATTTGGCTTTTTTCTTCACTCGAAATTTGGCTAAGCAAGGAGAAAAACGGGGGACAAAAAACTTAAAATTTCTGAAACAGCACGAAAACGAGGCTCAGCAACACCAAGCTTGCAGAACTTACAAAATACACAACGCAAAAGTCTGTAACACAATGAACAACGCCAGGCACGCGGGACTTAGAAAATACACCACACAAAAGTCTGTAACACAATGAACAACGCCAGGCACGCGGGACTTAGAAAATACACCACACCGAACACACTAACACTTACACGAACAACGCCAGGCAACGGCAGTCACTGCGCACCACGCAAACATTCAGCAGACACACAGAGGAGAAACACACAGGGAAGGGACAAGGGGGAGAGGATGGAAAGACACACATGGCATTCCCAAGCACTAAACTTGCAGGTTAACAAACCCTGCAATGAGCGGCCAGTACAGTAGGCGGGAGGAAAGGCCTTCGGCTCTCATTGTGAGACACGCGATGAGCGCCAAACGGCGCTCATCTTGGGGCTTGCGATGTGCGCTGAACGTGATGATTGCAAAACAGGAAACTTGAAGTACACGGGGGGAGAGGCTCGCAATGAGCGCCGAAGGTGCTCAGAGGATCAAAACCATTGCCAGCCTTACAATTTTATTCCCGTCATTGTTGACGGGCAAGTTACTAGTAGTATATACTACTGGGCCCTCTCTTATTAAAAAACATATTCAATGAAGTTTGGCCAGCTACCCATTTTGACCTACGGGCAAAGCAGCATGTCATTGGCCTTTAAGGGCCCATCTGTGGTTACCACAAACTCCCATGGCACATATACAGTCCCATGTCCTTACTCTGAGGATGAGCTGCAGGACGACATTATCACGGATTCGACCCTCAGTCCTCGCTGTCACCGCCAGGTTTGCAAACCAGACACATGGGATCCAGAACTTGTTATGTGAGGAAACTAGACCGTCAAACTTCAAGTGCTCAGCTGGAGTCATGAAACCTGGAGAAGAGATACAGCCGTATATTATTATGTTTAAGCCTAGGGCTTTGGGGCCCAGGCCCAGGGCAGCAGATTTTTGAGAGCAGCATTTACTCTCTCCCTCTATCTTCTATTCCTCCACTCCTTTCCCCTACCCTCTCTCCTTCCCCATTCCCCACCTCCCACTTATGAGATGGGCAGTAAGGCTTCTTGCTCCCTGGAACTACAGGGTGTGAGATAGTGATGTCACATACCGCACAGACACTTCCATGTCGTCACTGTTTTTAGGCATAAACCTAAATACACCACTGATGGTAACATTGGATGTCTTGGGTGGAGCAACTCTCTTGGTGTTACATATGTGTTCCATGGACTCTGACACTGCATGGTGTACTCCCAACACCTTCACCTCTTGCTACCCCTATCTACTAAAGCCTTCTAACTTTTACCCTCTGTCAACCAAAAATTGATCTTGCCCTCTAACTGCTAGTTCTGTCTTTCGTTCTTGAATTATTACCCTGCCTCTTGCTCTCTGATTTCTGCCTCTTTTCCTAATGGTTCCTTTTAGTTCAGTCACTATGTTTGTTATAGGGCTACTGTCCCATTTGCTTATTTAATAACTAATTAACAACAAAATCAATATTTGAAGCTCAAAATTGTGTAACTTTTAAAACCTTTTATTTGAATTTAAGTGTTTTAAACCTTAGCAGCCCTGCTTCTCTTCATCCCATATCATGTTTCTAGGGGGTCAAAGAGGATCTGCCCATGGAGTTGTTTAATAGGATTCTTAATCTGCCTCACTGCAGATAAAGATGTCTATAAGGACAGTCCCCTAGGCTTATAATGGATTCACTACAGGAAACCTTGGTCAAAATAAATAGTCTTGTGGGAAGAACTTCCACCCCCTCTTTTTAACAGTGTCTCCTACCCGATGATTTTTAATCCTGGAATCTACCATTTGATTGCCACCTCCTGGCAGTTATCGTTACTCCTAGATTTGTCCACCAATTATTACTCTTGGTTCTTCCCTGTGATGGTTCCCTATCTCCGGTTCTAGGACAGACAGACCCAGCATGAGCCCCATGTTACTCACAGGTTCTGTCCTGTACTGACCTGCATTCACCACATGCTCCAGGGTTGGAAACCTCTTGTAGACAGCCGTGCTGACAGAGCGCAGGATTAGTACCCCAGTCAGGTTGGCATAACGCATGAGAGTCCTACGTAGCATCCTCCCCCGCTCATCTGTACCATGCACGTTACTGGACACCAAGCACATGAGGCGGTCTGGCCAGGGCACGCTCTCATACTGACCCCACCAGCGGGAGACTACCAGAGTCACATAGAAACCTACAAAGAGAGGGAATGGTAGTACAAAAGAGTTAGTATAAAGATAAGTCTATGTGCTCAGTCAGTAAGCATATGCATATATGGATATCTGAAAAGCAATGACATGGAAGACTGTTTCATTAAACAGACAGAAAACTGAATGAATTGGGGGATATAATAATCTCTTCTATGGTATTACTGTTGAAAGCTCTGTTTGAAGCTGAATGTAAAAAATGTGCAGGGTCTTATACCAGCCAATCAGTGAACATGTATATGCAACATGCTGCTGAGAGATGGTCATTGGTTGGCTTATTTTGAAACACTGAACTTCAGAGTCTATGTCATCATGAGCTGCAGAGGGAAGATTCAAATAGGTACAATTTGGATGATTTTAGACAGTAAAGAATAGAGCTTATAAGTGCTTCTTAATAAAATAAAAGCTCATAAAAGTAAATAGATACATAGGTATATTATATTTCTATTGAAATCCACAAATCTTCCATATGCCTTTAAAATACTTAACTTACAAGCCCTGTTTTCATTCACTGAACCGAACCCTCATCATCTGCTGCTCCCCTCTGCCAGTCACTACAAGGAATATTGTCTCAAGGATAAAATTAAAAATCTTAAGCCTAAATTACAAAGCCTTTAACACCTTCCCATTCCTTAGCTCTTGACCCCAAATGTACTCCAACCCACCCTCTCTACTCTGCCCATGAATGACAACTCTTCCATCATTATCTCCTCTTATGCTCTCCTATAGGACTTCTCACGAGCAGGCCTTTATTAGACTCTCCCCTGGTCTACAGATATCTGAAAACTCAACTGCTCATAGAAACATACCACTTACCTTCTTAACTCCACCATTAAATTCAAATTGGGTCCCTCAGACCTCTTCATCCATCATGATTGTAATCTCTCATAAGGGCATGGTGATCATCTGTACAAATATTATCCATGTGTTTATTGAACCCTTATCTCTTCTGAATCTGCTGCCATTCCCAAATAATATACAATTTAATGGTACTAGCGACTTGCCCGTTAAAAATGACAGCAATACAATTTGAAGCCTTGCAATGCTGTTTGCCACACAATGCAAGGCTCTCCCCTCTCTAACTTGCGGGCCCTGTGATGAGCGCCTTTGGTGCTCATCGCGGGTCTCCGAATGAACGCCTTCGGCGCTCATTGCGAGTTTCTCCCCCCCTCTACTTTATGGACTCACAATGAGCGCCTTTGGCACTCATGGCAAGCCCTGCAATGAGCGGCCTTGCCGATCACTGCAGGTGTCGGCCAAACCTCAACTTTCGGGCCTCGCAATGAGTGCCTTTGGCGTTTGCCCCCTCTCCCTCCACTGGGTTTTTCCTCCCTTATCTCCCCCCCGGTGTGTCTTTCACCAACCTCTCTCACCCCTGTGTCTCCTTCCCTCTCACTCCGTCCCCTGTGTCTCTTTCCACCCCACTCCCTTCCCTGTGTCTCTTTCCACCCTCTCCCCCTCTCCCTCCACTGTGTCTTTCTCTCCTCTGTTCTCCTCATTTACAGTGAGGGAAAAAGTATTTGATCCCCTGCTGATTTTGAACGTTTGTCCACTGACAAAGAAATGAACAGTCTATATTTTTAATGGTCGGTGTATTTTAACAGTGAGAGACAGAATAACTAAAAAAAAATCCAGAAAAACGCATGTCAAATAATTTATAAACAGATTTGCAGGTCAGTGAGTGAAATAAGTATTTGATCCCCTATCAATCAGCAAGATTTCTGGCTCCCAGGTGTCTTTTATACAGGTAATGAGCTGAGATTAGGAGCACTCTCTTAAACTGAGTGCTCCTAATCTCAGCTCGTTACCTGTATAAAAGACACCTGTCCACAAAAGCAATCAATCAATCAGATTCCAAACTCCCCACCATGGCCAAGACCAAAGAGCTGTCCAAGGATGTCAGGGACAAGATTGTAGACCTACACAAGACTGGAATGGGCTACAAGACCATCGCCAAGCAGCTTGGTGAGAAGGTGACAACAGTTGGTGCGATTATTCGCAAATGGAAGAAACACAAAATAACTGCCAGTCTCCATGCAAGATCTCACCTCGTGGAGTTTCAATAATCACGGTGAGGAATCAGCCCAGAACTACACGGGAGGATCTTGTTAATGATCTCGCAAACTGTTCAGGCCCATCTGAAGTTTGCCAATGAACATGATTCAGAGGAGAACTGAGTGAAAGTGTTGTGGTCAGATGAGACCAAAATCGAGCTCTTTGGCATCAACACAAGTCGCCGGGTTTGGAGGAGGAAGAATGCTGCCTATGAACCAAAGAACACCATCCCCACTGTCATACACGGAGGTGGAAACATTATGCTTTGTGGCGTGCTTTTCTGCTAAGGGGACAGGACAACTGCACCTCATCAAAGGGACGATGGACGGGGCCATGTACATGTCAAATCTTTGGTGAGAACCTCCTTCCCTCAGCCAGGGCTATGGATGGGTATTCCAGCATGACAATGATAGAGTGGCTCAAGAAGAAGCACATTAAGGTTTTGGAGTGGCCTAGCCAGTCTCCAGACCTTAATCCCATAGAAAATCTGTGGAGGGAGCCGAAGGTTCGAGTTGCCAAACATCAGCCTTGAAACCTTAAGGACTTGTAGAGGATCTGCAAAGAGGAGTGGGACAAAATCCCCCCTGAGATGTGTGTAAACCTGGTGGCCAACTACAAGAAACGTCTGACCTCTGTGATTGTCAACAAGGGGTCAAATACTTACTTCACTCATTGAACTGCAAATCAATTTATACCTTTTTTAACATGCGTTTTTCTGGACTTTATTTTTGTTATTCTGTCTCTCACTGTTAAAATACACCTACCATTAAAATTATAGACTGATCATTACTTTGTCAGTGGACAAACGTTCAAAATCAGCAGGGGATCAAAACATTTTCCCCCTCACTGTACGGGTGTGAAAACATTTGCGGGCTTGGGAAATTGTTCATTTTCCCCAAGCCCGAAATGTGTTTCTAATTTACTGGCTTGAAAAAAAGTTACAGCCGGCATTTTTTCCCTCGCTTAGCTGTTTTCAGACCTCCCAAAAAAGACAATTGAATATCAAATTAGCTTGGGACCTCACCTACATGCTCCCTGCCTCTCCCCCTGTGCTGTGTGTGAGGTTGAAAGGTATTTTTTAAAAATAATTGGTGTCTTTTTGCGGTCTTCCGACAGCTTCCAAGTTACGGGCATGAAAAAAATGGCAGACGTTAAAGACGTAATTTTTCTGAAGCCTGTAACTCGTAAGCCATTTGGGATCAAAATGTGTGAAGAACCCAAATGGAAAAGCTGATATTTGTTGGTTGCAGCAGAGGGTATTGCTATTGCACTGTGCTTGTGATTTAGGTCTAGGAAGGTCCACATGGCTGTTAATCAGGATTGTTTGTGAATTATGTGGGTCATACAAAAATTCTTATAAATATGAAATATGGATGGATTTTAAAAATATATTTTTTCCACTTCAGTGCTCTGTTTGATGATGTTGAGCAATTTTGGTAAGACGCATTTCCCTTTAACTCTGCTAGGCACCAAATAATAATGTAATACCAGCATAATATCAATCCAGAATGATAACACCTGTTTGTTATTTACCCCTTTGTATGCCTGTTGTGATATCTATTCCATAGTAACTTTTTCCCCATAACATCTCACCTCCAGCATGATACCCCCACTTTCTGCACAGCTCTCTTACCCAGCACGAATGACACAGGGATCAGTTCTGCGTAACTGTTACAGTACAGTGCCAGCTTCTCAAAATAGATCCTCTGCTGCTCAGTGAGAAGGAACCTGCAAAACAGACATACAATGGCGACTCACATGCATGGCCGGATTTATAACTAGGCGAAAAGGCAGCTGTCTAGGGTCACTTCCGTGGTAGTGGTGCCTAATTTGCATAACACTACATTTAAATGTCAGTTTGTTTGACATGTAGACCCTGCCTTCTCTAGCCAGGTGCCCTGAGCATGTTCTTTTTTGAGGCAGTGAGTGTGAAGTGGCAGGTTTGCAGTTTGCTGCATTATGAGAAAACAAACTAGGAAGCACATGGTCAAGCTCATGGTTTCTGTACTACCCTGCTACATGCACAGGGGTATCACTTAATTATACTGGCTCTGCATCTCACTTCTAGCTTGCCAAGCTCTTCTGCTCCCTCAGGTCCTTAAAGGACCATAAATAGCTCAGTAAATGGCTTCCCTAAAAAACACACATGGTTCTGATCCTCCTATTTATGGGATCCCAGAATGGTCAATTAGGATTCCACCTTCTCAGATCTGATTAGTAAGAACAAATGGGTCTCTTGCCCTTACCTGTAAGAGAAATCATGCATGGTAACCCGTGGCAGTGTACCTCTTAAAAAAACAGCTTTAACCTGAACATTTTTTATACCACTTCAACTAAAACATGTCTTACAATAGAGATAGCCCAGACTAAAAGAGAGACTGTGGGGAACATTTACAATCCAGAACCAAGTGGGTTATCTTTCCCACATCGACAGCTTGTAGTAGACCTCTTGGTAAACAAACTGACAGAACGTCTAACAGAAAACTACAAGCATACACATAATCTGCTGAGAAAGAGCTGGAACTGGCTCACTCCCCCGCACTTGAGCGGTTTAATAATCCCCTACAAGGGATTTCCCATTGTAGAATTTTTTACAAGACTTACCTCCTGCGTTATCAGGGTCCCATTGGATACACTGGATGGATCCCCAAAGTGCTCCATGCATCTGAAACCACTGGATCCCTCACTAACTGCTGGAGCCAACCATCAAACACTACTACTGACTGCAGACCTCAGCTAGTGGTATATTCACAGCTTTAGAGCTTTATGGTCAAGCTGCCCCTGTGAGATACAAATGTGGCGAGGAACAGATCCAAACAAAGACCCTGATTATTGAAACAATCCTGAGCTCTGCTTAAATAGAATTTTCCAGAGTTAAAGATGTAGTCATAGGGAATGCCTGAGCTAAAGAAAATGTTCACTGTGCCTTAAGTAATTCAGCTACATACAGTACTACTGAAGGCTAGTGATGTCGCGAACATAACATTTTCGGTTTGCGAACAGTGGACGCGAACTTCCATCAAATGTTCGCGAACGGACGAACCCGGGGAACTTCCATAGACTTCAATGGGCAGGTGAATTTCAAAACCCACAGGTACTCTTTCTGGCCACAATAGTGATGGTAAAGTTGTTTCAACAGGACTAACACCTGGACTGTGGCATGCCGGAGGGGGATCCATGGCAAAACTACCACGGAAAATTACATAGTTGATGCAGAGTCTGGTTTTAATAAAGGGCATAAATCACCTAACATTCCTAAATTGTTTGGAATAACATGCTTTAAAACATCAGGTATGATGTTGTATCGATCAGGTAGTGTAAGAGTTACACCCGCTTCACAGTAACAGACCAATCTCCCCGTTTAATGCACCGCAAACAACCGCAAACTCCCCATTTGCACAAGGTTGGATACCAAGCTAGCCATGTCCCATTCCTTGTCCTCACTGATGTCATTGAAGGTCTCTTCCTCCACCCAGCCACCAAGGGCCCCCAAAAGGTGACAACAAGCCCCCTGGGATGCCTGCTGTGTTTGGTCTTCCACCTCCTCAAAGCCACCTTCCTCCTCTGACTCCTCTTCTTCAGACTCCTCTCTCTGCGTTGCCACTGTCTGCGTTATTATAAGGTGTGTACTGTTAAGTAGTACTATTCCCTATCGGTTTAATCCCTGTTACGTCCACTATTAGGGGACGTGTATATGGCATTGAAATTTGGAACAGGGAGATGGAAAAAGATGCTTGGTTGGTCCTCCCACTTCAAATTTGGGGCACTGCGCGTGCAATCTAAGGTGCCACCAGATATGAGTGTCACTGTGCACTGGCAAAAGTTGGCAGAGTAGGCGCTGTAGGCCTCACACACACGCCTGTAGGCAGGCAACTGATATTGAATTGATTACAGTCAAAAAAAGTTTTGTTTTATGTCACTGTACACTACGGTTGCACCAGATATGACGTATCACTGTGCACTGGCAAAAGTTGGCAGAGTAGATGCAATAGGCTTCACACACACACCTGTAGGCAGGCAATTGCTATTCAATCTATTACAGTCAAAAAAGTGTTGTTTTATTTCACTAAGCACAATATAAGCTGTTAGGTGTTAGCCTGTCACACACACACGCTGGCAGGCAGGCATATGCAATTAGATTGCACAGAAAAAAATTATAAAATAAAATAAATGATGTTCTAGCCCTAAAAAGGGCTTTTTGGGTTGCTGTCCTTCAGATGGAAGGCTCTGGAAGGGAGTGTATGCTGCAGATTGGCTGGAATGTGTCTGCTGACTGTGAGGTGCAGGGTCAAAGTTTCCTCAATGATAAAGTATAGGGGGCGAACCGAAAAGCGCATGTGTTCGCCGTCCGCTGCAAACGCGAACATGCCAAAATCGCCGCGAATAGCCCGCGGGCGCACTGTTCGCTACATCTCTACTGAAGGCCCAATAAAGGCCAAAATATACATCTGGGGTTTGCTGTTTCTCTCTTCAAGGTAGAATTGTCTGTTATTTCTGGGCTGGGTCTCTCTATTGAGTGAGACCTGACTGATATACTACAGGATATTTATTCCTGTGAAGGACACAATTGAGTTAAAAGAGGTTGCTGTCCGAGAGGGTTACTATGTCCGTAGAACTAACCAACCTAGGATACTTCGTTCTCGGATTTACTATACTATACTGTCCTGGCATGACCCATGGGACAGACAATCTGGGCTTCATTGCTTCCTCTGAATATGGCATTTATCCGGAGCCAGGAATGTTTAGTATACCCCCAAACTGCCTGGCAATATAAAGATACACCTTGCTATGCTGCACCCCAAGACGCAAATTATATCCTATTTACCAGTATGAGGGCACCCTCAACCCCATGGCAAATGACCCCCCAGAGGAGTCACACCAGTCAAATGCTCGAAGAACCCACATTGCCTCCACTGCTTCAACGTTGGCGACGCTGCCCTGAACCAATATGAACATGGATATTCAATCTTTTAATTTCTTTAAAGTCACAGACTGGCATGTTTTATTCATATAATACTATATCTCCATTCCATTCTATACATCCTCAAGTTACTGCGTAATTTCCACAAAAGCCAAGCACTTACAGACTTCTGCATTACCTACTGTGTTTACTATGGGCCTCATTCAATTGCTATTTGGCCAATTGAATGGGGCTCTATATAAGCACAGAGCATACTTTTTTTACAGAAGTTTTTAGTTAGTGAACTTCTATCCAAAAGCAAGGTCTTCACTAATTAAAAACTTCTGTAACAAAATATGCTATGTGCTTATATAGAGCCCTATTCAATTGGCCAAATCGCAATCGAATGAGGCCCTAAGTGTTTAAACACTTTATTGGGCCACAATTAATAAGTTAAAATAAAATATTTGCTTTTTGTTACTCTGCTACACTATCAGTTAATTATGCATGCATGTTAATAAGATACAGCTAATTGTCTTGTAGCTACTCTTATTTTCTTTCTTCAATAATCTGCCAGGAATACATTATTTTAATTGAAGGATGCTGATATCTATTGCCAGATCACTTGTACGTTGTCTGCAAATCCATATTTTGACTATGCATTCTGCTGACCTTTTTCTCCCTCCCATTCTCTTCATTCCCGTTGCGGCCTCCAAGGTTCACCTAATCCCCCCTATCCCTCCTCCTAAAAAATCCTCCTAGAACCTGAAAAAAAGTGTTCAAAATCTAGTTTATCTAGGACATCTTGTATGGAACAGTGGAATATATACCGCTGTGTATATGTTTTATGATTGCACTGCATATACCCATGTACCATGGAGATGATATAAAAATGTATCTTTCTTTTTCTCAAAAATAGAATGTAGAGCTTGCTGTATAGTTTTCCTGATGGTAATAGGCCAGGATTTATGGATCTCTCTGTTTGAGCATAGGTGAGTGATTATGATTGATTGATCTGTGCATAGCATGACACCATGGATTTGCCTACTACGTTGCCTAATGGTAATGATTCTCATGGCTGTAGTCAACCTGAAATGGACTATCGGCCCCATTAAATTCCCCTAACGCGTAAAACCGTAGCGGCTATGGAGCGAAAAAAGCCTAGGGGACATGGAACATCACGCCCGCAAATCCTTTGATCTGTCTGTTAGGTTCCAATCACGCTATTAAATTGCAATAAATTCACTGGCATTCAAACCGGTAACCCGCAAATGGAGCCAAGATGCCATCGGGGTACTAGAGAGGACCTGCGAGGGGGTTAAAGTCCAATCCGTAACACTGTAAATGCAAATATACACACACTACTGTACTTATAATGGAAGGGAAAGTGATGTTAGGTATTAGAATTAATAGCACAACATTCTCAAGCCCGCAAATCTGCAAATATAAAATACTTTATTTCATGTGTAATTTCCGTGTTATATCGAACCCAGCAATCAATGTGTTAATACATATAATGGAACTCGCATGGACTAGAATATCATATTTACGTCTTTATCAATATTGCATTATTTCTGGAATGGGGTCCGATCGTGATTGAAACCCGTAAGACTTTGAAATCCCACCTCCATTTTTCAGTGACGTAATGATGACGATCTCTGTTGCCATTGGATCCATCTAAACTCGTAACTACGGGTTTGACTAATTGATCACGTTCACGGGCACGCATCCAATGGTCAACAAATGGATTCTGGGTTTGTGTCTCAAGCCCGTAACTTGCGCTCGGCCAGAATTTAATAGCTCTGTAGCTTGGCCAAATTTCAAGTTTGCAGCCATTGCGAGTCTCACTTTGCACATACGGGCTTCGATTTTAATGTGGCTGTATGTCAAGTTGATTTAATTTTAAACAGCATTAAAAACTGTCTATACATTGTACTAACAGTTTGTCTCTACAGTAAATGATTTCTGAAATATTTAGAATTGATTTTGCGGCCCATATGCCAAGAGGTACTTGATAAGGTGGGAGAGGGGTCTAACTTCCAGATAACACTGCAAGTCTTTATTTTGGCCACTTCAGAGACAGACAAGCAGACTGCAATCCTAATTGACACATCAAAGCAGCTAATTAATATGCATGAGCCACTCATTTGCATTTAATTAGAGCAACTACAACATGAAGGGTGCACAGAGAGAGAGACAGTACTCAGAGAGAGAGACAGGGTGAACGGAGAGGGCGTTTAGAGAGAGGGGGGGACACACAGAGAGAGAGAGGGCGCCCAGAGGGCATACAGAGAGAGTGATAGGGTGCAAAGGGAGAGGCTGAGAACTCATAGAAAGAGAGAGGGCGCATAGAGAGTACGTACAGAGAGAGAGAGTACACAGAGAGAGGGAGAGGGTGAACAGAGAGAGGGATAGGGAGCACAGAGAGAGGGATAAGGCACACAGAGTGCACAGAGAGAGAGAGGGCCCACAGAGAGGGTGCACAGAGAGGGGGATAGGGAGCACAGAGAGAGGGATAAGGCACACAGAGAGCTCACAGAGAGAGAGAGGGCGCACAGAGAGGGCGTACAGAGAGGGATAGGGTGCACTGAAAGAGGCAGAGGACTCATAGAAAGAGAGAGGGCGCATAGAGAGGACGCACAGAGAGAGGGAGAGGGTACACAGAGAGAGGGAGAGAGTGCACAGAGAGAGGAGAGGGTGCACAGAGAGAGAGAGAGGGTAGGGCACAGAGAGAAAGGGATAGGGCCCACAGAGAGATACAGAGGGCTCACAGAGAGATAGAGGGCGCACAGTGAGGGTGTACAGAGAGAGGGATAGGGCAAAGAGAGAGACAGAGGACTCACAGAAAGAGAGAGAGCGCACAGAGAGGGCATACAGAGAGAGGGAGAGGGGGCACAGAGAGAGGGATAGGGCGCGGAGAGAGGGACAGAGGGCTCACAGAGAATGAGAGGGAACACAGAGAGGGTGTACAGAGAGAGGGATGGCGGGCTCCCACACAGAGAGAGATAGCGGGCTCCCAGAAAGAGAGAGGGCACACCGACGGACCGACACAGCAACCACAGAGAGGGTAAACAGAGAGAGAGATATGGTGCACAGAGAGGTCATACAGAGGGAGATAAAGGGCTCACAGAGAGAGGGCGCACAGAGAGAGGGCACATATAGAGAAGGAAAGGGCGCAGAGAGAGATCGTGCACACAGAGAGGGAGATGGGGCTCAGACAGAGGGAGAGGGCGCACAGAGAGGGAGAGGGTGCTCAGAGAGAGGGAGAGGGAGCACAGAGAGACGGAGAGGGTGCTCAGAGAGAGGGAGAGGGTGCTCAGAGAGAGGAAGAGGGAGCTCAGAGAGAGGGAGCACAAAGAGAAAGGGAGAGGGTGCACAGAGAGAGGGAGATGGTGCACAGAGAAAGAGGGAGAGGGCGCTCAGAGAGAGGGAGCTCAGAGAGAGGGAGAGTGAGCACAAGGAGAGAGGGAGAGGGTGCACAGAGAGAGGGAGAGGGTGCACAGAGGAGGGAGAGGGTGTACAGTGAGAGGGAGCACAAGGAGAGAGGGAGAGGGTGCACAGAGAGAGGGAGAGGGTGCACAGAGAGAGGGAGAGGGAGCACAGAGAGAGGAAGAGGGTGCACAGAGAGAGGAAGAGGCCGCTCAAAGAGAGGGAGCATAAAGAGAGAGAGAGGATGCACAAAGAGAGGATGAGCCGGCGCTCGAAGAAAGGGAGAGGGAGCTCAGAGAGAGGGAGAGGGCACACAAAGAGAGAGGGATAGGGTGCACAGAGAGAGGGTGCACAGAGAGAGGGTGCTCAGAGAGAGGGAGAGGGTGCACAGAGAGAGGGAGATGGGGCACAGAGAGAGGGAGAGGGTGCACAGAGAGAGGGTGCTCAGAGAGAGGGAGCTCAGAGAGAGGGAGAGGGCACACAAAGAGAGAGGGATAGGGTGCACAGAGAGAGGGAGAGGGTGTACAGTGAGAGGGAGCACAAGGAGAGAGGGAGAGGGTGCACAGAGAGAGGGAGAGGGTGCACAGAGAGAGGGAGAGGGAGCACAGAGAGAGGAAGAGGGTGCACAGAGAGAGGAAGAGGCCGCTCAAAGAGAGGGAGCATAAAGAGAGAGAGAGGATGCACAAAGAGAGGATGAGCCGGCGCTCGAAGAAAGGGAGAGGGAGCTCAGAGAGAGGGAGAGGGCACACAAAGAGAGAGGGATAGGGTGCACAGAGAGAGGGTGCACAGAGAGAGGGTGCTCAGAGAGAGGGAGAGGGTGCACAGAGAGAGGGAGATGGGGCACAGAGAGAAAGGGAGAGGGTGCACAGAGAGAGAGGGTGCTCAGAGAGAGGGAGAGGGCACACAAAGAGAGAGGGATAGGGTGCACAGAGAGAGGGTGCTCAAAGAGAGGGAGCTCAGAGAGAGGGAGAGGGTGCACAGAGAGAGGGAGATGGGGCACAGAGAGAGGGAGAGGGTGCACAGAGAGAGAGGGAGAGGGTGCACAGAGAGAGGGTGCTCAGAGAGAGGGAGCTCAGAGAGAGGGAGAGGGTGCACAGAGAGGGAGCTCAGAGAGAGGGAGAACAAAGAGAGAGGGAGAGGGTGCACAGAGAGAGGGAGAGGGAGCACAAAGAGAGAGGGAGAGGGTGCACAGAGAGAGGGAGATGGTGCACAGAGAGAGGGAGAGGGCGCTCAGAGAGAGGGAGAGGGAGCTCAGAGAGAGGGAGAGGGAGCACAAGGAGAGAGGGAGAGGGTGCACAGAGAGAGGGAGAGGGTGCACAGAGAGAGAGGGAGAGGGTGTACAGAGAGAGGGTGCACAGAGAGAGGGAGAGGGTGCACTGAGAGAGGGAGAGGGTGCACAGAGAGAGGGAGAGGGAGCACAGAGAGAGGAAGAGGGTGCACAGAGAGAGAGGGAGAGGGTGCACAGAGAGAGGAAGAGGGTGCACAGAGAGAGGGAGAGGGTGCACAGAGAGAGGGAGAGGGTGCACAGAGAGAGGAAGAGGCCGCTCGGAGAGAGGGAGCACAAAGAGAGAGAGAGAGAGGATGCACAGAGAGAGAGGGAAGGGTGCACAGAGAGAGGGAGATGGGGCACAGAGAGAGGGAGAGGGTGCACAGAGAGAGGGAGATGGGGCACAGAGAGAGGGTGAGGGAGCACAGAGAGAGGGATAGGGTGCACAGAGAGAGGGAGAGGGTGCACAGAGAGAGAGAGATGGGCACAGAGAGAGGGAGAGGGTGCACAGAGAGAGAGGGAGAGGGTGCACAGAGAGAGGGTGCTTAGAGAGAGGGAGCTCAGAGAGATGGAGAGGGTGCACAGAGAGAGGGAGATGGGGCACAGAGAGAGGGAGAGGGTGCACAGAGAGAGGGAGATGGGGCACAGAGAGAGGGAGAGGGTGCACAGAGAGAGGGAGAGGGTGCACAGAGAAAGAGGGAGAGGGTGCACAGAGAGAGGGAGATGGGGCACAGAGAGAGGGTGAGGGAGCACAGAGAGAGGGAGAGGGTGCACAGAGAGGGAGAGGGTGCACAGAGAGAGAGATTAGCTACAGAGAGAGGGAGAGGGTGCACAGAGAAAGAGGGAGAGGGAGCACAGAGAGAGGGAGAGGGTGCACAGAGAGAGGGAGAGGGAGCACAGAGAGAGGGAGAGGGTGCACAGAGAGGGAGAGGGTGCACAGAGAGAGAGATTAGCTACAGAGAGAGGGAGAGGGTGCACAGAGAAAGAGGGAGAGGGAGCACAGAGAGAGGGAGAGGGTGCACAGAGAGAGGGAGAGGGAGCACAGAGAGAGGGAGAGGGAGCACAGAGAGAGGAAGAGGATGTACAGAGAGAGGGAGAGGGTGCACAGAGATAGAGGGAGAGGGTGCACAGAGAGAGAGGGAGAGGGTGCACAGAGAGAGAGGGAGAGGGTGCACAGAGAGAGGGAGAGGGTGCACAGAGAGGGAGAGGGTGCACAGAGAGAGGGAGAGGGTGCACAGAGAGAGGATGAGGGCGCTCAGAGAGAGGGAGAGGGAGCACAGAGAGAGGGAGAGGGTGCACAGAGAGGGAGAGGGTGCACAGAGAGAGGGAGAGGGTGCACAGAGAGGGAGAGGGTGCACAGAGAGAGGACGAGGGCGCTCAGAGAGAGGGAGAGGGAGCACAGAGAGAGGGAGCTCAGAGAGAGGGAGCACAAAGATAGAGGGAGAGGGTGCACAGAGAGAGGGAGAGGGTGCACAGAGAGAGGATGAGGGCGCTCGGAGAGAGGGAGAGGGATTTCAGAGAGAGGAGGAGGGCACACAAAGAGAGAGAGAGGGCTCACAGAGACAGCACAGAGAGAGACTGCACCGACAATTGAACATAACACATTATTGCCATTGATGACGGGCAGGTTACTAGTATAATATTAAAACATCATGAACTATGTAGTATATTGAAAATAAAAATGTATTGCACATAAAAATCTACTCTAGTAAATATTACAGCAGAAACATTAACTAAATATTACTCAATGCTTTGATTATTTTGTAACACAATCTTGAAATGTTGATTTGAAATAAAAAAATCCCATATGATATTACATTTCAATTTAGTTTTAACTAATTTCGATAGAGTACATTTTAATTGCAGATATGATAACCAATAATCTGTCTATAACGATGGACAGCGGCAGTGATCTGTACATATTGTTAGGCTCCCCTGGTCCCTCTGTGTTATTTAGGACCGGCAGGTGAGGTCTCTGGGAAACACGGGATTAAATCACAATTATGTTAGATCATGAGTCTAAGCCCTCTTTTATATGCAATAAAGTAGTTGCCCCCATTAGTCAGCCCCTGGACCTCTTCTTAGCAATGTTCTGAGGATGTCCCTGAATGTATTCTCTCCTTCTACCTCACTATCCACGTTATCTCTGTCACAAACATAATGAGTATGTAAAGCCATGTGGTCTAGTGAGACATGTATGTAAAGCCATGTGGTCTAGTGAGACATGTATGTAAAGCCATGTGGTCTAGTGAGACATGTATGTAAAGTCATATAGTGTAGTGAACCATGTATGTAAAGTAATATATTGTATTGAGCCTTGTATGTAAAGTCACATAGTGTAGAGAGACATGTATGTAAAGTCATATACTGTATTGAGCCATGTATGTAAAGTCACATAGTGTAGTGAGACATGTATGTAAAGTCATATATTGTATTGAGCCATGTATGTAAAGACATGTATGTAAAGTCACATAGTGTAGAGAGCCATGTATGTAAAGTCATGTAGTATAGTGAGACATGTATGTAAAGTCATATATTATATTGAGACATGTATGTAAAGTCATGAAGTATATTGAGACATGTATGTAAAGTCATATAGTGTAGTGAACCATGTATGTAAAGTCATATATTGTATTGAGCCATGTATGTAAAGACATGTATGTAAAGACATGTATGTAAAGTCACATAGTGTAGAGAGCCATGTATGTAAAATCATATTTTGTATTGAGCCATGTATGTAAGGTCATGTAGTGTAGAGAGCCACTCATGTAATGTCATATTTTGTATTGAGCCATGTATATAAAGTCATGTAGTGTAGTGAGACATGTATGTAAAGTCCTATATTGTATTGAGCCATGTATGTAAAGACATGTATGTAAAGTCATGTAGTGTATTGAGCCATGTATGTAAAGTCATGTAGTGTAGTGAGACATGTATGTAAAGTCATATATCGTATTTAGCCATGTATGTAAAGACATGTATGTAAAGTCATGTAGTGTATTGAGCCATGTATGTAAAGTCATGTAGTGTAGTGAGACATGTATGTAAAGTCATATATTGTATTGAGCCATATATGTAAAGACATGTATGTAAAGACATGTATGTAAAATCATATATTGTATTGAGCCATGTATGTAAAGACATGTATGTAAAGAAACATATGTAAACTCACATAGTGTAGATAGCCATGTATGTAAAGTCATATTTTGTATTGAGCCATGTATGTAAGGTCATGTAGTGTAGAGAGCCATGTATGTAAAGTCATATATTGTATTGAGACATATATGTAAAGACACGTATGTAAAGTCATATTTTGTATTGAGCCATGTATGTAAGGTCATGTAGTGTAGAGAGCCACTCATGTAATGTCATGTATTTTAGTGAGCCATGTATGTAAAGACATGTTTGTAAAGACATGTATGTAAAGTCACATAGTGTAGAGAGCCATGTATGTAAAGTCATATTTTGTATTGAGCCATGTATGTAAGGTCATGTAGTGTAGAGAGCCATGTATGTAAGGTCATGTAGTGTAGAGAGCCATGTATGTAAAGTCATGTAGTGTAGTGAGACATGTATGTAAAGTCATATATTGTATTTAGCCATGTATGTAAAGACATGTATGTAAAGTCATATAGTGTATTGAGCCATGTATGTAAAGTCATGTAGTGTAGTGAGACATGTATGTAAAGTCATATATTGTATTGAGCCATATATGTAAAGACATGTATGTAAAGACATGTATGTAAAGTCATATATTGTATTGAGCCATGTATATAAAGACATGTATGTAAAGAAACGTATGTAAACTCACATAGTGTAGATAGCCATGTATGTAAAGTCATATTTTGTATTGAGCCATGTATGTAAGGTCATGTAGTGTAGAGAGCCATGTATGTAAAATCATATATTGTATTGAGCCATGTATGTAAGGTCATGTAGTGTAGAGAGCCACTCATGTAATGTCATGTATTTTAGTGAGCCATGTATGTAAAGACATGTATGTAAAGACATGTATGTAAAGTCACATAGTGTAGAGAGCCATGTATGTAAAGTCATATTTTGTATTGAGCCATGTATGTAAGGTCATGAAGTATATTGAGACATGTATGTAAAGTCACATAGTGTAGAGAGCCATGTGTGTAAAGTCATATATTGTATTGAGCCATGTATGTAAGGTCATGTAGTGTAGAGAGCCATGTATGTAATGTCATGTAGTGTAGTGAGACATGTATGTAAAGTCACATAGTGTAGTGAGAGATGTATGTAAAGTCATATAGTGTATTGAGCCATGTATGTAAAGACATGTATGTAAAGACATGTATGTAAAGTCATATAGTGTATTGAGCCATGTATGTAAAGACATGTATGTAAAGACATGTATGTAAAGTCACATAAAGTCACATAGTGTAGAGAGCCATGTATGTAAAGTCATATAGTGTATTGAGCCATGTATGTAAAGACATGTATGTAAAGACATGTATGTAAAGTCATATAGTGTATTGAGCCATGTATGTAAAGACATGTATGTAAAGACATGTATGTAAAGTCACATAAAGTCACACAGTGTAGAGAGCCATGTATGTAAAGTCATATAGTGTATTGAGCCATGTATGTAAAGACATGTATGTAAAGACATGTATGTAAAGTCACATAGTGTAGAGAGCCATGTATGTAAAGTCATGTAGTGTAGTGAGAGATGTATGTAAAGTCATGTATGTAAAGTCATGTATGTAAAGTCATGAAGTATAGTAAGACATGTATGTAAAGTCATATATTGTATTGAGCCATGTATGTAAGGTCATGTAGTGTAGAGAGCCATGTATGTAATGTCATGTAGTGTAGTGAGACATGTATGTAAAGTCACATAGTGTAGTGAGAGATGTATGTAAAGTCATATAGTGTATTGAGCCATGTATGTAAAGACATGTATGTAAAGACATGTATGTAAAGTCATATAGTGTATTGAGCCATGTATGTAAAGACATGTATGTAAAGACATGTATGTAAAGTCACATAAAGTCACATAGTGTAGAGAGCCATGTATGTAAAGTCATATAGTGTATTGAGCCATGTATGTAAAGACATGTATGTAAAGTCACATAGTGTAGAGAGCCATGTATGTAAAGTCATGTAGTGTAGTGAGAGATGTATGTAAAGTCATGTATGTAAAGTCATGTATGTAAAGTCATGAAGTATAGTAAGACATGTATGTAAAGTAATATATTGTATTGAGCCATGTATGTAAAGTCATGTAGTGTAGTGAGACACGTATGTAAAGTTCATAGCAATAGAGAACCATTAATGTAAAGTAGGTGATGAAGACATTGTCACCTGCATACCTGTAGGTCGTGCTGATGATGAAGTAGCAGCTGACGAAGATGAGGAACTCTTGATACAGCAGCTTGTAGATACTACCGCGCCAGCGAAGGAGCAACCGAGAGAAGGTGCCCAGCTTGGCATCTGCCACGCGGTTACTGTATGTTACCGTCATGGGCACACATAGGAACTGCTACAGTCCTGGCTGAGGGGACAGTGTAAATGAGAGATATTATATACTGGAGACTGTGACATGTAACTGACCTTATATATGTATATTAGAAGAATTGAGAGGTAAGTGGCCTGACGTCTGGGAATTAGAAGAGTAAGTGAGATGTGTGGATGTATGTTTGCAGGAAAGTTGTCTTGATATCTGCATAATAGGAGGATGTGAGAGGTATGTATCCTGATTAAGAACATGTCTGGTTAATGTATGCTGATGTTTGTGTATTAGTGTCCTGTAGTATGTGCATAGGTATTAGGAGGAGATATGTGCGTCCTGATGCCGGTATATTAAGAGTATGTACGATATATGTCCGCCAGTGTTTGGGAGATATGGTTTCGTGGGAGGGTGGTGCCCTTACTACAATGTTTTGGAGAGTTATGAGAGTTATTTGTTTATGGGTCCTGTGAATTAGGAAGTAGTGGTGTATTTGGAGGGTATGTGAGTTAAGTCCTCTGATGTCTATGAATTAGAAGGTGAGTACACATTGCGTATGCGAATATCTACAACGGTGTGGGGTAACTCACATTGTCAGTGTCTCTGCTCCCCCGGGCACTGCTCACCCTGAGATCCAAACTGGAACTGAGCGTCCCCCCTCTCTGGTCCTGTGATCCCATAATCTCCTCCTACAGTATAGGCTTTGTTGTCATTATAACCAAGCACCAGCCGTGGGTTTAGCGTGCGTAACTCCTGGCACCGCTCTCTCTGTTGAAACGTAAACTGTTTGCTTTTTAAATCTTTTCCTGTTTGGATTTTCTTGGAGATTTATACAAATGGAATTAACGACCCCATAATGTGCAGAATAGGGTCCCATATCAAGTACAGTCACTAGAGGGCGCCAGAGGGAAAACATTTATTCCTAGTAATCAAATTGTTGTGTATATATATATATATATATATATATATATATATATATATATATATATAATTAAATTTAAAGGATACATGTCCTTATTTCAGTATAAGACATTGCTGTCATGGCCCTCCCAGTCTCATGGGCTCTTTGGCAATCGGACATTGAAGGACATAAGCCCAAGTAGCTACCTAACCCAAGGACTATTCTCAAATCTTCTCAAATTGTAAGTCAGGTAATGCTGTTTGCCACACAATGTAACGCTTATAGTCCTCTGAGTACCTTCGGCGCTCATTGCGAGCCTCTCCCCTGATTTACTTTTGGTCGTCTGAGCACCTTCAGGGGTCATTGCAAGCCCCACGCTGAGCGTCTTTGGTGAGTCTCTCCTCGGCTCTGTTTTTTATATTAATATATTTTTTTCTAATAATTAATTAATTAATTAATTAAATAATAAATGAATATACTTTACCTATTTGTAATGAATGTATCCTGGAATCAATATGCTGAAGAGCTAACAATCGTTGTTGTTTTTCTGCAGCATACAATGTACATTTGTGACACAGCAATGTGTTAACTGTGCAGTGTAAATAGGCTGCGTGCGCGAGGCTAAACCATTTGTTTAGTTGTGTAATGCGTTATTTTCGAATGGTAATGTTATTAGTTTCAAGTCAGTGTTGAAAAATGGCGGCGATTGTGTATGTGTTACGCTGGTCTGGAGCATTTTCTGTCCTTCCTAATAGTGTATTTTGTACCTCTTACCTCTCTGGGTAAAAGTCGTATGTGCCTGGTGGTGTTTTGCGTGTTTAGTGTTCGTGTAGCCTCGTTTTCGTCTTTTTTGGGGGGGGGGCATTTTTTTCTTGCTTAGGCGATTTTCCAGTGGCGAAACTCTGCAAATTCAACTTAAATTTGCGTTCAACCTCACTCCCAGACATCCTGGCTGTCCCCCCGTGTTGTGTGTGATGTTTTTGGTATTTTTTTGTGTGTGTATTTGTTGTGTTTTTCGTGTTTTTGGATCTGCGCGGTTCAGCCATTAAGTTTGTATTTTTTGGGGGTCGTATTTTTTTTTCTGTAAGTGGTGGTTTCCTTTTCCATGTGTTACGGGCTGTAATTTTTTCATCCGATTTTTTCAAAGTGCTACGGGTCTCGCACTTTGAATTGTGTATTTGAGTTTTCTGTTGTTCTGTAGTCCCGCGGGTCGGCCGTAATTTTTTTTTAGATTTTTTCAAAGTGCTAAGAGTCTTGCACTGTTCTGTAGTCCCGCGGGTCGTAGGTATGATACTTAAGGCGTGTGGGGTCCTAGGGATGAGCGCCTATGGCTCTCATCTGCACCAGCGCAGTGAGCGCCTTCAGCGCTGCCTGCGTAAGTCGTACAGGGTTGTAGGGATGAGCTCCTATGGCGCTCATCTCCACCAGCTCAGTGAAAGTATTTGGCCCTCCCTGCCTAAGTCGTACGGTAATTCTTGCCTGGCCGCAATCACGGCCCTCGCTTTGCGTCTTGCACTGTTCTGTAGTCCAGCGGGTCGTAGGTATGATGTGGGGCCGTAGGGAGGCGCCTATGGTGCTTATCTCCACCAGCGCAGTGAACGCTTTCGGTGCTCCCTGCCTAAGTCGTACGGCGCTCCTTGACTGGCCGCAATCGCGGCCCTTGCTTCGCGAGCCCGCAGTATTAGCGTTGCGTTACCAACATTTTTTGGCAAAGCCGCACTGCTGAGAACTATATATGTGATTGGAACTAATTGTTATTAAACATTTGAGTAAAAGTTTTAGATAATTGAGCTTGAAAGTTAGGTCTTTAAAAATAAGTTACCATAAATCAGCTTTATCTGAGGTGATTATTTGGGGTGAGAAGCACTAACAACATAGGTGTACTTTTCATTGCTGCAATAAATTAGTTCCTTGCAGTGTTCCTTAGAAGGAGGCGAGAGCTCCGGGCTATATGGGCAATATTCACTTATGAGCTTTCTCATGAATGAATTAATTCTTATGATATACTATACATTTTCCTATTCCTATAATAGCATATTCACTGAAGTCTAAAGAGATTTCTGGGAACTAGATATACAGACTAGTAAATATTTCCACTTTTTCTGGAATTATCCAATGCTTACATGAGGGAGGGATGACACACATCCAGACACTGACACAGACTTTCCGGTCCTATGGTCCTGACGTCCAAGGATGATGATGATACAATAAGTAACTGCAGGGGTCGAGAAGTCAGACAGAGTAAGTTTTGAGAAGTGTGGGGGCCTGATAATGTGTGTGTGTTTCAGCCTAGGACTACAAGGCCCAGGCCTAAGGCTGCACACATTCAGGGGGGAGAAGGGGCTGATGCAATGAACAGAAATGTCTATATGTAGAAACAATCCTGTCTGTAAGTGTACCTGGCACTTTCTGACTTACTGTATACACAGATACACTTATGATTTACTATACAGGTGTGTGGTAAACCTATGACTGGGACATAGCAAGAGGAAAGGAGGAGAAGTAAGTGAGTTGCTGGGGGGAGAATCTGAAACAGGATAGGATAGCAAAAATTAAATATGCCCCTGGGTCTGAATGCATCTATCTATCTATCTATCTATCTATCTATCTATCTATCTGTCTATCTACTATAAGCATTGCCATGTTGAGTTCCAGCTCTGGGGAGGACTTTTGCTGCACCCACTTCAGTGGAGAATGGACCGATACAGGGCAAATTTTCTTTCTAATAAGTAATATCTGAGAGGTTCTGCTGCCCATTTTATGGCTAGAGTAGTTTTGCTCCTAAAGCAGTAACTTTCTGTTAAGAAACAGGTTTGGGTGGTCTTCAGTTCCCACCATCTGGGAAACAACTGCACCTAAGCCCACACCAGATGCACCAGTTTGCAAGATTAATTCTTCCCCAAAATCTGGGGTTATTAGAAGTGGATCCTGGCAACATGGAGGCTTTAAGCCTTTTAAAGCTTCCACATCAACTTTACCATATGGGGAGCTCTAGCTTTATCGATATCCGTCAATGTGTCAGCTCTTGTGGAAAAATGGAGAATTAACCTTTCGGGAATACCCCACAAGGTCTAGATAGACCCTCAATTGGGGTTTCCTCAGATATTGTGGTCAGTTCTGGTTTGACACCAGTTTGTTAAGCTGCTTTTTGACCAAACCTCTTCCTACAGTATAACTCAGATACGGCACATTTCACTGGGTTTACAGTAAGCCTTGCCTGTCTCAGGGTTCCCAATATTGCTTCCAATTTTGAACGACGTGTCGCCCAATCACTGATGTGGATGACTATATCATCTAAGTAAGCTGCTAATTACTCTCAATGGAAACATACTATTTCGTGCATTAATCTCTGGATAGTTGCAGGAACTCCATGTAGTCCTAATGGAAGGACCTTGTATTGAAACAGACCATCTGTAGTGGAAAATGTTGTTTTTTTTCTTTTGCTGACTGTGTCAAGGATATGTGCTAATATCCCTTTGTTAAATCTAGTTTTGCTAAGAATATTTTTTTGCCAATCTATCAGTTCATCCACTCTTTGGATGGCAAAAGCGTAACATTGTATTATTGAATACATTTTGCGAAAAGTCATTTGCAGATTCATACAGTTTGATCAGCTCGAATGACTAAAAAACAACGGAACTGGACCATTCACTTTGGGATTTTTCAATGATCCCCAGTTCTAGCGTTTTTTAAATGTCTCTGCTCTTTTAGTCTCAGGTAAATTTTTTCCCAATATTTCCACCTGGCACTACTTGCTCTTCCCATTCTTCTTGCAGTATGTCCAGAATCCCTCTTGGATGATGAGAGATGTTGAAAATGGAAAAAGGCTTGAGGCACTTCACTGATGGCAAAAAAAGTAAATAAGATAAAAGTAGGTCCCAGTCATTCCGGTCTTGTTCTGCCATTGTTCTAAGCATGTTCTTCAAGGTCCTATGAAATCGTTCCATCAATCTATCCATCTGTGGGTGGTAGACAGAGGTTCTCAATGATTCAATCTATAGGAGCATGCAGCATACAAAGAAAAGAGTCTTCCTTGGTCTGTCAGGATTTCCTTTCGTATTCTCACCCTTGAATAAAGTTGCAGTGTGCAGGGGTTATCTTGTGATGTAGGCCAGTATTATTAGTATAAACTGGTGTCCTCCGGCTAATTTTCCTAGATGTCCTTCAGAGAAATATAAGATGCACAGTTTAATCTTACTCCAAAAGTATATGTTTAAAACTTAACTTTTATTTGTCTTTTTATTAAATGTATTGTGTCATATTTGAATATTATTTTTCTCAAAAGTATATCTTAAAAAATGGGGAAACAGGAAGAGGGTGTGTGTTCTTTATTATTAAAAAGCCTGAGAGAGGAATACATGCTCCTTACTATCTCTTTTTTCTTGACGATTCAGAAGAATAAAAAATATATATACAAACAGCCTCCAAAACTATATTTTTAGTACAAGAGGTAATATCACTAAAATCCCTGACACAAAGAATGTCTTAGGGATAATAAGTTGCTCCTTGAAATATTATACATGTAAAAAATTCTTAATTTAGTTTGTATTCATTAATACCAAAATTATTTTGCAAAAAATATTCATAAAAAGCTCCAATGTCCAGAATATCATTTAGGATTAGGGTAACAGATTATTCTGTAAGATTTTATTTGTTCACAAAAGCAATGAGTAATATTCTCTGATTATCTTGTGTTTTCTGAAAGAGAGTATTAGCCCAATTTCATTTAAAAATAGACTAGTTGATGTTAATCTTTTTAATTTAATCAATCCCTTGGGTACTGAAATATCTGTAAACTAATGTCTTCTTCGAAAAAAAGTCCTCCGAAAGACAAGTAAGTGTGTCAGAATTTTTTTTACTGATTTGGGTACTGCTAAAATCACATTATTAATAATTTTGTTTTTGAATGATATGATATCCTTCCTTTCAAATATCTTATTATTTGAGCTTAACTAAACATTCTCTGAGCTATCTCTTTTTTTCTAACTTACTTAGCTGAGCTAAAGTATAGATACACATTCTTAATTTCTAAATTACAACTAGTATTTTGCAAAAAAAAATGTTTAGGGGAAAGTTAATTATAAAAAGCTCTAGTGCCTACAAAAATAGAGAACTATTTCATTTCACCTTAGCTTTCTTTCTACAAAACACAGTTTGAATGTTTCAGACAGAAGGGTTACAAACTCTGTATCATTACAAAGAAAATAACCACTGCCAGTAAAATACCCTGTGAACACCTGCTAAAATACAAAACAAAAGAAACCAATTTACATATCGCTCTAATGACCACCATCCAGTTTTAGAGGGAATATGGAAAATAATCAAAGATTTACAACCATTATTAACCAAAGACGGACAGTGAAAAAATATATTCCCCAAACCCAGTGGCGTAGCAAAGAGGGAGGTGCACCCTGGGCGGCACTTGTTGGGGATGGCACTCTTCATCGCCCCGGGCCCCAACTACCACCAGTGGTGTAGTGGCACTCCTGCCCCGTTCCTCCCAGGCTTCCTCTTTCTCCATGGCTCTCTGCTCTCTCCTCTGACCTGGGAGAGGAGGAGAAGGCAGTGGGAGGAAACTCCAGTCCCAGCAGCACACATCAGGATGCAAGGTAAGTGATAAGGGGGAGAGAGAAGTGTGGGTGGGGGGGACAAGGGGAGGGAGAGAGAGAAGGGAGGTGAGGGAGACAAGAGGAGGGGGAAGAGAGACAATGGGGAGGCATAGAATATATATATATATATATAAAAATAAATAATTACATCAAATAACATAGAATGTAACTTCACTTTAACTGTACTGAGAGGACTTGAGGGCTCAATGCGATTGTGGCGATGTAGAGGAGAAGAAGGAGGAGAGCACAGACAGCACATTGGCACTTACAGGCACAGGCTACAGATTGGCTCTTACAGACATAAGGCTGCACTTCGGCTCTTACAGTCAGAGAAAGGATGCTGGGTGTCAAGAGCGAGTCGACTTCCAAGCAACTTGATCAGTACGTCAAGTACCGAGTTCCGAGCAATTCTTTCCACTGTGAGACGTGTTGATAACCGAAAAAGATGCAAAACGAAGCTGGTGGGAACCGAGATATCGTATTGTACATATAATGTTCGTAGGGGGAGGGGCGCAAATGTAGGGACAGCCCAGGGTGAAAAAAGCTCTAGCTAACCTCCAATCCTTGCATTTAAACCACCACTAAAACTGAAATGGAAGCTTGTCAGCAGAAGATTTGCCAATGACCAACTGAGAAGAGAAAATGGAAATAATCCATGTAATAAAAGTCAAAACATTTGTAATGATAACACAGCCACAAATAACCTATAAAATCAGAGGATCATATTCATGTGCACCATAATACAGTGTAATATATATGAAACAGGCAGTTACATTGGGGAAACCAGCCAAAAACTGCACCTAAGAATAAATCTACACAGATTCTTAGAAAAAAAATGCACAATGAAAACAATTATTGTACCCCAGTTGGACACAATTTACGCCAGAATGATCACTCCATCCAAAACCTAAAAATCTAAATATTGAGAAGGAATTCCAAGAACAACCAGGAGAGAAACATATTTGAAATAAAGATGAACACATTCTTCTAACCTACAGATACAGGAATTAATTAGAACCTTGGGTTCTCTAACCCATAACAATTTCTTGTGAATCTGCCTCAATTTTCTTGTCACTATAACAGGCTTGTCACCCTTAGTGAACAGGAAGGATATAACTGTGGACTACAGTGATCTGGTTTTTCATGTATATGACCCCAGGTTACAGACAAGGCTCCCAAGGGTATGAGTTTATTTTTATATTCTATTTGTTTAAAGTAAAAGAAAGAGCACAATAGTTTCTGTAACTTATTTTTACACTACAAGGGGTATTATTATTAATATTATTATTATTTCATTCATTATTATTTCATTATTACACTGTATTATTTTTGCCACATATGAGCCATTATAGCTATTGTTATTATTATTATTCATCAGGGATCCGAGTTACATACAAATCCAACCTAAAGAGGTTCTCAGGAATGTATCTTGTCCATAACCAGGGTGTGGCTGATGCTACGGACATCTGACATGCTTACAGGGGCAGATGAGTCCTTCCGCATGGGAAAGGACGCTGATGTGGGCCGAATCAGCAATGGAGTACTTAGCGAAACCCAAAAGCGTTACCATGAAACTTGGGCAAGGACAATGCTTAATAGATATGGGCCGAATTTACAATGAGGGCTTGTAGGATCCACCTGACGATGAAAAAAGGTGTGTCCTTGGTATTTGAAAGGACGCTGATGGAGTTGAAGTCAATGAGATGATGCTTTGTGAAGCTGATTTAGGACTTATAGAAAGCCATTGGAACCAAAGCTCTCCAACAATAAAAATGTCCTAAGGAGCTGACAAAAAAGGTCAAAAAGCTGCAAACATAGGGCTTGGTGTAGCTAAAAGATTAAATGTAATGCTGAGCGAAAGCTGGTTAGGACCTATGGAAAGCCATTGAAACCATAGCTCTCCTGAAATGCAAATGCCCTTACGACATTAGACATTAGATGCAAAAAAGGCCAAGAAGCTGCAAAAAGAGCCTAAATCTGCAAATGTCGGGCTTGGTGAAGCAAGACAAGGGAGCGTAAGACACAGACACAACTGCACTGAGGTGTGCAAGGAAGAGGAGGGCCAGAAGAGCTTATGAAGGCTGGGAAAGGACCCCTCTCACAAAAAGAGGCGGGGTGGGAAAGGGCCCCTCCCACAATCCGAGGTAACTCCTGTTTACATATATATATATATACAGTGGACCCAAGGGTCTGTCAGTTGTTAAAAGGGTCTGCTATGCCTTTAATGATGGCCAATGTAAGTGGGGAGCAGGATTCAAATGTAAACATGCCTGCCCATTGCATTCCTCCAAACACCTGCCATTAAGTGCTTCCAAAAAAGGACCATCTCTAACTGTAGCGATGTTTAGTGGTCAGACTTCAGCCTTGGCTTAGCTTGTAAAGGAGATTTAATGGCTAATGCGGACATTGTGAAAAAGGATAGCCAGAGGCTACTGGGATGTCATTTTCATGGTTCAATTCATGTGTCTCTCTGCTAGCCCATGGGCTGTTCCATTTCATGTCCAAGTTAAGTGATCTACTACAAGTAAAGAGAACTAGTCTAATAAACCTTCATTCTGTTCTGGGTAAATTACAGATTTCTTGTAAGACCACTCCTGTTGGTCACATTTTTTGTTGATGGCTGTTGCCTGCCACTGTCTGTGTGAAACAACTATTCCATCACATTAGACTGAGTAAGGCTATTAAAGATGGCATTGTGATCTGGGTTTTATGGCAAGACTTTCTTTAGGAAAGTTTATATGTCTAACTATCTCCTTGAGCTTTTTACTGAAACAGCTTGGGTTCAAGGATAGAACCATTGTGTTTAATTCTGAGAATATGGTAGTTGTGCAATCTATTAACTTGCAGACTGTCTCCTTGTAGTAAGATTATTGTGGCATCTAATTGTCTTGTTTGCAGTGTCACAAGTTCAGGAAGCTAGAGCTTGTAGCTGACCCAGTGGGCACAATGTTGCCCAGTCACTTGTGGGAACTAGGATGGAGGAGATAGCTGACCATATCAAGAGTTCTCTGACGCCATCCTCATGGTCTGCTTATCAGCGGTCTTGGAAGGAGTGGTGAAAGCTTGAAGAATTGGTGGGAAAGCAAGGTTCTTCTAATCAGTTAGATGCTGTATTTTTACCTGAAATATGGCGAAGATGGTTTATCCAGGTCTGCTATTGACAGACATATGGCAGCTTTTGCATTTTTGCTTAAACTAGCAGGGTGAGAAGATGTCAGGACACCCTGGACTCACATACTCTTTTGAGATGAAATCCAGACATATTTCGACACTAGCCCATGGACACTAGTCCGAAATAAAGGACTATTCTTATTCCATAAGAGCATTTTAAAAGGAATATGTTACTTGTGAAGTTATGTTGTTGTATATTGTTGGGTCCCAAGCCCTGGTTGTGAGTCCCAGGCCTCCAAGAGCCATTTTCACAAAGTAATTTGAGCCTAGAGGGCTCTGGGTCACTTCTGTAATTTTTGAACGTTTATTGCATGTGCGGAATGTGTTTTGGGGGGTAACTGTTGCATTGGGCTGATAAAAATGTTTTTGGGTTACTACAACTTAAAATGTGACCATTAGGCACTTCCATTAGCCAACCGTGATACCCACTTCACTTCCAGTCCCATGGCCTGGCTATGGGACTGCTCGGATTCAAACTTGCTTTACGCAGTGAACTAGGCTCCATAGACTTCTATGGGAGATTCAAGAATATGATTAAGTCATCAAAAATAGTTAACAAGTTTGTCCAAACAGCAATTAAAACACTTGTTTGAATAGACAGAGGTTAAGTGGTGTCAAATGCTCTACAAGCAATACCCAGTGCATGGACTTAGCCATTGTTCGTGACCCCCCAATATAAAAGGAGCCCGAATGTCTAAAATTATTAGGGAAGTCTTGGTTGGCACCGAAACTCCAAAACCTTAGTAGACTCCTTTTCCCCCTATCTCTATCCGAGGGGAGATCAGTTGGAGAGCTGGTAATCCCAACCACAGAGTCTTCACTGAACTTCACTGAACCTTGCCACTATTCCTACTCAGAAGGTACCCTGAGCCTGCTAGTCTACCCCACTAACATTCACTGGGTCCCCCAAATAGCAGAAAACCTGTCCACAATAATTTAAGACTCCCACTACCATGGTTCCCCGTGTGGGTTAAGATCCAGTCTTCTCACCCAGACACTCTTTCTCCAGCCACTAGAGAACCCTAGGCACCTAGATGGAGTGGGAGAAAGGCAGGCACCAAATCCTTGCAGACCAACCTGACCCACATGGGGTAGTTCAAAGGGGGCATACAGTGTTAAACTTGTGTTTGCCTAAGGAAGTGGCCCATTGATTATTGGTTGACGAACTGTATAAACATGTATTCACTGCAAAATAAAGTTATGCTCTGTTTGGAACATATATGCACGGTGTGTTTAATTTAAAGGGAAGGCATGTATTGTTTTTTTTAGTCAGTAATTCATTTCTGCAACTTGTCCTGGTACTTAGCAACTCCTGTCAGTGCACCCCAAGGCTCAGTCCTAGGCCCCCTCCTTTTCTCCATCTATATATCCTCACTTGGTGCCCTAATAAAATCTTTTGGATTTCAGTATCATCTATATGCTGATGACACCCAGATCTACATCTCTGCACCCGAACTATCACCCTCTCTGCTAGCTCATGTGGCCAATTGCCTCTCGAGCATATCCTCATGGATGTCTGCCCTTCAACTCAAACTCAACATGTCTAAGACAGAGCTCCTTATCTTTCCACCCTCTTCCTCAGCTCCCACTCCTCACTTATCTCTCACTGTTGACAATGCCATTATCACTCCCACCTTCCAGGCCTTCCCTCTCTTTCATTCCTCACATTCAATCACTCACAAAATCTTCGCACTCTTACCTAAAAACATATCCAAAATACGTCACTACCTTACACAAGACAACTAAAATTCGTACTCACTCTGTCGTCATAGCTTGCTTCGACTACTGCCACTCTCTCCTTGCTGGCCTTCCTATCACACGTCTGTCTCCACTCCAATCCATTTTGAATGCATCCGCTAGACTCATCTACCATATTAACCGATCAGTGCCTGTAGCACCTCTCTGTCAGGCACTCCACTGGCTTCCCATAGCCTCTAGAATAAAATTCAAAATACTGACCCTAACACATAAAGTCTCCATAATAATGCACCCTCCTACATCTCTGCTCTCATCCCAAAATACACTCCCACCTGCCCTCTTCGCTCTGCTAATAACCTTCTTCTCTCCTCCTCTCTCATCACCTCCTCTCACTCTCACCTTCAAGACTTTTCTCGTGCTGCCCCAATTCTTTGGAACTCCTTACCTCGCACTACCAGACTATCTTCCTGACTCAAATCCTTCAAAATCTCTTTGAAAACACATTTGTTAAAAAAAGCCTATCATCTTTAGCCTCTTCATTCACTATGCATCTATCACTATCCTGTACCTCACCCACACCCTTTAGAATGTAAGTTTGCAAGTTTTCAATTGTGTAAGGTGCTTTAGGGAAAGCACTGTGTATATCTGATTGAAAGCTCAATAACAGGGTCTTCCATTATTTTCATTGTGGGGAAATTGTTTATACCTAACCCCTGTATAGTTCTACAGAATATGTTGGCGCGTTACAAATAAAGGATAATAATAATAACTTGTCGCTGTAACCACAACTTTTTTTGGAGAATTGGCAACTTGTCCTAGCCTTAAAAAGAACCTGAGAACAACCTGAGAGTAGGATTTGACTTCTTCCAGTGAAGACTTGGTTGTGACATGTAACCAAAAATTTTAATGTAAATCAAGCTGTAAATGGTTTGTACAAAATAGGATGGCCAAGCTCATTTTCCCTGCTGGAAAAGTGTATACCCACCCTTTTGGCAATTTGTATTGACATGTCTGAAGCATCTCTGTTGATCAGTGCTTTCTCTAGAGCCCTTTGTATCAGTGAATTGGTCTTCTGAGTAAAGGGTCCCAAGTGGTCTTTCAATTGAGGACATCCAGAATGACGGTTCCTATTTTGCTATACAAATAGTTAAATTAAAAATGTACCGGGAAGCCAAGGGGAAGCACATCCTTCTCTATCCAATCCATAGAGGTGCATGCCCTGTTTCCTTGATGATGGAATAAATATCTCTGCAGCCACAGTTTGATGGTCGTCTCCTTGTTAATGCCAATGGTCCTATCTTACTGAGTTCCAGTTTTGTATGAATCCTAAAAAATGTCTTTGTGTCCTTGTTTTACAATACAATAATTTGGGGTCCCCATTCTTCTGGATTCACACTGCTATGAAAGCCAATAGGTTTGGCCTTCCTGAAGATGTGATTATAAGGATTGGTAAGTGGGAGTCAAGGTCACCCCCTGTATAGTGTACCCAGTGCCTTTTAAAGACTATTATTATTATTGTTTATTTGTAATGAGCCAACATATTCCGTAGCGGTAAACTATTATTATTTTTCCCTTCCTCTCTGGTTTAAATAATAATTCATACACAGGCACCTCACACATATACAGTAGATCAGTGATGGGTAACAGCCCTAAGTCATTTCCCATTGAGGCCCCAGAGAAGTGAGAAGAAGATAAAAAGGAGGGGAAGATGAGATAAGCAAGAGGAAAGTGGGTGAAAAAGAGGAGAAAAAGGGGAAATGGGAAAGAGAGAAACAGATGTAATGGGATTGAGAAAGAGGATAATGAAAGAAAATGGGGGTGGAAGGAAGAGAGAGAGTGGGGATGAAGAAGAGAGAAAGGAGGAGATGGGGCAGGAGAGGAGGAAACTTTAAGAGATATAGAGACAAAAGCTGGAGAGAGGGAGAAAAAGAGTAGAGAAGAAAGATGAGGGATAGAGAGGAGAATATAGATAGGAGGAGAGTATGAGGAAAGAGAAGAGGGAGATACAAGGAGTGAGGAGAGAAACATAGGGAGAGAAGAGGAACAATTAATGCAAAAGAGAGAAAGAGAAGAGAAATGAAAAGGGAGAGATCGAAGGGGGAGAGATGAGTGGGGAAAAAGGAGGGAAGGAGAAAGTATGTGGACAAAAAGGGAGAAGGGTAGGAAGGGAAGAAGAGTGATGAGTAAGGGAAAAGAGAGGAGAGGGAATGTGAGTGTAAGAGAGTGTGGGGAGAAGAATGGGGGGAAACAGAAACAAGGAGAGGAGAGAAGAGTGGAAAAAAAGAGGGCAAGAGGGAGATAAAAGGGGAACAGTAGTGAAGAACAGAGAAAATAAAGGCAGACAGAATGAGAAACAAGGAAGAGAGCAAGAATGGGGAGAGATGGGGTAGAGAAGGAGAGGCAATAGAGGATGGAAGAGTGAAAGGGGCAAATAGAGGATAGAAGAGTGAAAGGGGCAGAAAAAATGAAGAGGGAGAGAAAAACAAAGAAAAAGTTAAGGAAGAGAGAAAACGGAGGGAAAGATGTTAGAATAAGCTGGAGAGAGAGATGAAAGGAGAGGAGAAAAAAAGAAGAGAGGCATACTGAGGACTGGTTGGGGCTGCAGAAGATGGACAGGGCCGATTGAGAGCAATGGGGAGCCAGGAGTACTACCAGGTACAAGAGAAAGCCCCGTGGAGGGCTGAGAGGCCGTCCGGGGCCAGAGAGGCAAAGGGACCCAGAGCTATATTATGTAGTAAGAATGAGAATGCATTTTCTCACCATCTAAACCTAATATGTATAATTAGTGTAATTGTGCTTGTATTTTTGGAGCTTGGTATATTTTTATATATCAGTAATATTGCAGGGCAATATGGAGTGTTTTTATATGCCTGTAATGTGCAGGGCTATATGGACTTTATTTTATATGTTTAATATGTGTGTGAATAGCTATTTATAAATCTGTAATGTGGTGCACTTATATATTATATGGAACTTGCTATATGTTTATATAAGGTTACTGTGTAGTGGTATATGAATAGTAGTGCCTAGTGCAGTGCCCTTTGGATTTTTTAAATTTGTTTTCACTATTCTTTAGGTCCTTGTCACTATTCTTTAGGTCCTTGTCACTATTGTTTAGATACTCTTGACCAATAAGGAGTAGAGTAAAACAATCTCCAGTAGACATACCAAATGCTTAGTGGAGTTCATGGTGTTGAAGATATGTTTACAAGGAAAAAAAGACCAAATCACAGAGTTTGAAACTTGGCTTGTATTTATTAACAAACGTATTAAAAATTACAAAGTGCATCATCAATATGACTTATAACAAGACAAAGTCTCTGATACAGAGTGGTTCAGGTGCCTGCTCAGGAGAGATAACTATACAGACTGGATGGCAATGTAAGGAGCTAATTGTTTTCAACAGTGTCCTTTACAGATGTTGCAGAAAATGAATAAGGGATAAACGCAAGACAAACATAACTATTTACATGGGGTACCCTGAACGACAAAGGACAAAACAAACATTTTGACACATGAGGAAATGACGACCCTGCTCCTGCGAGCTTACAGAGTAAAGGAGATGGGGAAGTGACACAGGAGGGCGAGAGTCTGATGGACAGTGATCCAGTCAGTAGGCAGGACACACACTGGAAGAGGTGGCTGTGCGTCCAGTTTGGGCTTCCATATTTAATACTGTTTTGGATTTCTCTCCACAACGCATGTTCGGAGTTGTGAGGTTGTGTTCCTCCTCCTCCAGGACAATATTTGTTTTTTACTTGGGCAGAGTCTCTAGTCTCAGTGATTGTATATTAACAAAGACACTGTCTTCAGTTTCTTCTTATGAAGCTGAGATTAAGCCAGTAATAGTCTATTTGAAGAGAGAAGAGATGTAGATGCTGGAAGAACTCGTGGATGTCTCCTAATGTTCTCAAATGTTATCATTTCAATACTTCATTCAGTGTCAAAGAAAGCAGAGAATATTCCAGGAAAAATTAATTCTGTTCCATTTGGCTTAAATTTCTTGTGAGTCTTGGGTTGCAGTTCTGTAGAGAAGAGAAACATTGTTAAAGAACAATGTCTTTTTTTACATTACATTTGTTATTTTATGGAAGAAAAGTGTGTGTGTGTGCATGATGTAGCCGCCATGTTTGTTTCTATTTACCTGTTTCTTAAACTGGCGGGAAACATTAAATTAAAAAAAATTGGAAATGTGCCAATCCTTAGTGTAATTTCTTTCAGTAGGACTAAGGGAAATCCCAGTCTATAAAGTCCATCCCTGTTGAGAAAGCAGATACAAACAATGACTGCACAAGAATAATTGAATATGTTTTATAATTAATTTGAAAGGCTGTGCATTATACCCAAGTCTATTAATTCATAAACGTAATGTTAATTATAGTCTATGTATTCATAAGCTTAGTAAGCGTAATGTTAATATTGGGCTTCAGTATATACTTTTAAGATATTGATTTGCAGACCTTCAGTTCCTCCGTCTTTTAGTAATTGTGCTTTGCAATGTCATGATACTTTTTTATATCCAAATACCGGGGTATACAAGAACCAAGGTATACAAGAGACTGCGGGTTAGTGTACAGAGTTGGTTAATTATATCCTAGGAAAGTTGACAACATAACTCTGATACTCACTACAACATCTTCATGTGCCTGCCATGGCAATTAAAGGTTCTGGTCATACATGGAAGAAAAGTGTGACACATAAATAATAAGTTTAAGAAAAATGATATACTCACCTCACAATCCTATATCCTGGAGGATGAAAATATTGTCAGATATTTTTACTCTGATCATTTCAATGCTTCGCTCAATGTCATAGAATACAGAGAATATTCCAAGAAAGGTAATGCAGTTCCACTTGAGTTATATTTCTTGAAATTCTTGGGATGCCATTCTGTAGAGAAGAAAAAACAGTTAAAGAACAATGGGGTTTTATAACATAACATTGGAGCACATTTGTCATGTTACTAAAGAGAAGGGTATATAGAAAAGAGAAGGGTATGTGTGATCTGTCATGGAGACACCTGAATTATTAATCTTATATTTTCCTGTTGATTCTCTAATAAAGTATTCAATCAAAGATGTCCCTTCTGTTGCTTAAAGAACATTAGAACTTACAACTTCTGAAATCTCATTTCTAATATACTATTGTAAAAATCTACACTTAATAATGAGCACAATATTTAGAAAATAAGCCTTTACATTTTACAGATGTACTATAGTGTGAGCCACCATTTTTTCTATTCAACTACTTCTAAAACTTAGAAGAAACCTTGAATGAAGAGAAAAATGGGGTATATAAAAAAGGGGCATATCTGTGTGTAAGTTCTTCCAGTACGACTAATGGAGATCTAAGACCCTTTCTTTTGATAAAGCAGAGGCTGGCTCAGGGAATAATAATGGCTCATGATAAATAATGAATTAAAGTCTATAGGTTCCGCATTATCCAAAGCCAATTACTAAATTAAAGAGTATAATGTATAATGTAAATATGGAGCTAAAATGTATCTAAGGTTTTTGTACATTAGATCTTCTATTCCTACATATGTATAGTTACTGAGCTTTGTCATTGTCATCTAAGATAACATATGATTCTTTTATATACATATACACAGATACACAAGAGACTGCAGATAACTGCCCCTGGTTGGTTCTTCGTATCCTGGGAAGTTGGCAACACAACTCTATATTCCAAAGACAGCACCATAATTACTCACACAAGATTATATATACTGTAAACTATCAATACTCACACATGCATTAAAGTGACAACACTTCCCCTTTAATGGGGATGGTTCTGATAAATACATATTGCAGGGCTGCTTTAGAACTCAGTACATCCCTGCCATGCTAGTTAAAGGGGTGGTCTGGTCACCTTAACATACATAATATCCAAGTCTATGCCCATAAATAAACTAAAGCAAATTCTATACTCACCTCATAGTCATATATCTTCACAGGTGGAATTTGCCATTATTTACTGTATTTTTATACTGTGCTGCCATTTTCTGCAGAAAAATGCAAATGGTTCAGTAAATGCATATGACTCTCATGACTATACCAACTTACAAATTATATAGTAACAGTATGTTTCAAGAAGTAACATAATAGAGTACACATTTGTTATGCCTCTTCTTAAATTAGAAAGTTATATTATTTCAGTTGGTATAATATCCTTTTTTGTCTGCACAATTAACCTAATCTCCCAGTTTTTAAACCTTACCTTTCCCTATGCAATCTCTCAATCTCCATGTGAAATGTAGAGGTTCCTGCTTTAACGCTTCCTATAATCATGTTTATAGGACACAGGCACAGGGTTAGTTGGGTGCTCATCTGTTGATGTCTATGCTGTGAATGGCTTTGCCTCCCAATGCAGCTCCTTATATAGTGCCCTGAGCTCGGTGACATCATCTATTATGACATCAACTCTGAAAATGAATAAGGGATAAACGCAAGACACACATAACTATTTACATGGGGTACCCTGAACGACAAAGGACAAAACAAACATTCTGACACATGAGGAAATGACGACCCTGCTCCCGAGAGCTTACAGAGTAAAGGAGATGGGGAAGTGACACAGGAGGGCGAGAGTCTTATGGACAGTGATCCAGTCAGCAGGCAGGACACACACTGGAAGAGGTGGCTGTGCGTCCAGTCTGGGCTTCCATATTTAATACTGTTTTGGATTTCTCTCAACAAAGCAAGTTCAGAGTTGTGAGGATGTGTTCCTCCTCCTCCAGGACAATATTTATTTTTTACTTGGGCAGAGTCTTTAGTCTCAGTGATTGTATATTATCAAAGACACTGTCTTCAGTTTCTTCTTATGCAGCTGAGATCAAAGCAGTAATAGTCTATTTGAAGAGAGAAGAGATGTAGCTGCTGGAAGAACTCGTGGATGTCTCCTAATGTTCTCAAATGTTATCATTTCAATGCTTTATTCAGTGTCAAAGAAAAAGAGAATATTCCAAGAAAAACAAATTCTGTTCCATTTCGCTTAAATTTCTTGTGAGTCTTGGGTTGCAGTTCTGTAGAGAAGATAAACATTGTTAAAGAACAATGTCATTATTACAACATTACATTGGTTATGTTATGGAAGAAAAGTGTGTGTGTGCGCATGATGTAGCCGCCATGTTTGTTTCTATTTACCTGTTTCTTCAACTGACGGGAAACATTGAATTCAGAAAAATGTGGAAATGTGCCAATACTTAGTGTAATTTCTTTCAGTAGGACTAATGGAAATCCCAGTCTATAAAGTCCATCCCTGTTGAGAAAGTAGATACAGACAATGACTGCACAAGAATAATTGAATATGTTCAATAATTAATTTTAAAGGCTGTGCATGTGCCCAAGTCTATTAATTCATAAACGTAATGTTAATTATAGGGCTGTGCGCGCCCAAGTCTATGTATTCAAAAGCATAGTAAGCGTAATGTTAATATTAGGCTTCAGTATATACTTTTAAGATATTGATTTGCAGACCTTCAGTTCCTCCATCTTTTTAGTAATTGTGCTTTGCGATGTCATGATACTTTTTTATATCCATATACGGGGTATACAAGAACCAAGATATACAAGAGACTGCGGGTTAGTATACAAGAGTTGGTAAATTATATCCTAGGAAAGTTGACAACATAACTCTGATACTCACTAAGACATCTTCATCTCTCACCTAATTGCTTACAAGTTATTACACATACTGAAAAAGTGCCTGCCATGGCAATTAAAGATTCTGGTCATACATGGAAGACAAGTGTGACACATAAATAAGTTTAAGAAAAATGATATAGTCACCTCACAATCCTATATCCTTGAGGATGAAAATATTGTCAGATATTTTTACTCTGATCATGTCAATGCTTCGCTCAATGTCATAGAATACAGAGAATATTCCAAGAAAGGTAATGCAGTTCCACTTGAGTTATATTTCTTGTAAGTCTTGGGATGCCGTTCTGTAGAGAAGAAAAAACAAAGTTAAAGAATAATGGGGTTTATAACATACTATTGGAGCACATTTGTCAGGTTACTAAAGAGAAGGGTATATAGAAAAGAGAAGGCTATGTCTGATCTGTCATGGAGACACCTTATATTTTCCAGCTGATTCTCTAATAAAGTATCCAATCAAAGATGTCACTGTCACTTCTGGAGATCTGGGGTTTAAAGAACATTAGAACTTACAACCTCTGAAATCTCATATTCATAATATGCTATTGTAAAAATCTACACTTAATAATGAGCAAAATATTACAATTTTACAGGTGTACTGTAGTGTTAGCCGCCATTTTTCCTGTTTAACTGCTTCTAAAACTTAGAAGTAACCTTGAATGAAAAAAAATTGAGGTATATGAAAAATGGGGTATATCCCTGTTCTATGGATGAAGCAGATACATAACTAACTGGCTGGCTCAGGGAATGATAATTACTTATGATAAATAATGAATTAAAGACTGTGCATTAACCAAAGTAAATTAATTCAAGGGTGTAAATATGCAGCTGGTAACTGGGCTTTGTGATATCATCTATTATGATATATGATGTATTTATATACAAGAGACTGAGGGGTAACTGCCCCTGGTTGGTTCTTTGTTTCCTGGGAAGTTGACAACACAACTCTATACTCCAAATACAAAAGTCCTCACATCACATAATTACTCACACAAGATTATATATACTGAAAAATATCAATACTCAGATATTCATTGACGTGATAATACCTTCCCTTTAATGGGGATGATTCTAATAAATACATATTGCAGGGCTGCTTTAGAACTAAGTGTATCCCGGCCATGCCAGTTATAGGGAGGTCTGGGCACCTTAACATTGAAGTCTATATGGAGAGATAAATAAACTAAACCACATTCTATACTCACCTCCTCATCCCATCTCCGCACAAGTGGAATTAATCATTATTTACTGTATTTGTATACTGTGCTGCCATTTTCTGTAGAAAAATACAAGGGGAACAGTAAATACATGGGACTTTTGGCTGTACCGACTTAAAAATATACAGTAACAGTACGTTTTTAGAAGTAACATAACAGAGTGCACATTTCTTATGTCTCTTCTAAACTTAGAAAGTAAGTTATATTACTTCAATTTGTATAATCTACATAATATCATTTTTTTGTCTGCGCAATAAACCTAATTTCCTAGTTTTTCAGCCTTACCTTTCCCTATGCAATCTCTCAATCTCCATGTGAAATGTAGAGTTTCCTCCTTTAACGCTTCCTATAGTCATGTTTATAGGTAGGACACAGGCACAGGGTTAGTTGGGTGCTCATCTGTTGATGTCTATGCTGGGAATGGCATTGCCTCCCAATGTAGCTCCTTATATAGTGCCCTGAGCTCTGTGACATCATCTATTATGACATAATCTCTGATGTAAGAAGCTGTTTGTTACCCGGAGGGCCCAGCTTAGCCTTGATATCAGCCATTAGACAAGTCTTCATATGGTGATCTGAAAATATCCCAATGTTCCCCAACATATAATGTACCCACAGAGGTTTCTATAGACACATACACATAAGTGAGGGCAAAAGCATCCAAAATGTAGAATCCAGAATACATTACAGCTGATCATAAAATATAATATAATAGTTTATTTGTTCACCTCCATCTTTACTTTCTGTTCTACTTCTTTCAATTAACCAAACATAACCACTGCTTATTAGCAGCTTCCTCCTGACCTTTGTTATTAGCTGTTCTTCTTTTGTGTCTGACTCTCTGTGACCCCATGGACCACAGCAGGTCAGATACATCTGTCAGCCAATGCCTCTCTGAGCTTAAACAAACACATGTTCATTGCTTCAATTACCTTATCTATCCACCACCGCCTCTACCACCCCCTTCTTTGTGTGCCTTCAATCTTTCCCAGCATCAGAGTCTTCTCTAGGGAATCCTGTCTTCTCATGATTAGGCCAAAATATTTGAGCATCAGCCTCATGATCATACCTTCCAGTGAACAGTTTGTCTTGATTTCCTGTAGTACTTTATTTAATCTTCTTGAAGTCCAAGGGACTCTAAGCAGTTTTCTCCAATAACACAAACTAAAGGCATCAATTCTACAGCGCTCAATCCAATTTATGGTCCAGTTCTCACATCTGTATTTTTACTGGGAATACCATAGATCCATCTATGTAGACCTTTTTTTGATAGTGTAATAGCTTTACTTTTTTTAGGGCGCAATAGATGAAAATATCTTAAAGGTGTCTAATACAAGCAAAGTGTGCAAGACGGATATGAAGGAGTGTGTGAAAGATGGATATGAAGGAGTGTGTGAAAGACAGGAAGTAATACAGAGAGCAGTATAGGCAAAACTATTTGAGCTTCAGCCTCATGATCATACCTTCCAGTGAACAGTTTGTCTTGATTTCCTGTAGTACTTTATTTATTTAATCTTCTTGCAGTCCAAGGGATTCTAAGCAGTTTTCTCCAATAACCAATGTATGGTCCAGCTCTCACATCCGTATGTTATTACTGGGAATACCATAGATCCATCTATGTTGACCTTTCTTGATAGTGTAATATCTTTACTTTTTTTAGGGAGCAATAGATGCAAATATCTTAAAGGTGTCTAATACAAGCAAAGTGTGTGAAGGAGTGTGTGAAAGACAGGAAGTAATACAGAGAGCAGTATAGGCAGGAAGAGTTCCAGGTGTCCAGTATTGTAGCAGAGTTGAGAATGTAAATGACCAATGTAGTTTGGTAAAAATGCCACATGTTTGTGAAGTATGTAACAAAATAAAATGAGTGGTTTGGAAGACAGGAACATAAAAGCATTTTAGAGAAAATCTTTATTTAAATGACTCATGGTAAGGACCCAATTTACCATTAGGCACAGAGGGGGTGCTGTGTTTTTACACTTTAAAATGCATTAAAACCGACTTAGAACATACTCTGTACTTTACACACAGCTCCTTGCAGGACATTCTATGTCTTGGGGTGGCAATAAAAAAGCTTCTCTTCGATTAGCTAAATTGTGCTACTTATGAAGTAATTTCCTCTATTTCTTACAAAGCATGCTGGGATATGTAGTCTCAACTACTTACAAACCAACAACAACCTGCACAATTCTCTATGTCAGTGGTTACCAAACCCTTCATCAAGACGAACCGAACATGCCATGTTTTATGTCCACGGTGTAAATACACACGTGTAGCAATGTGAGGTTCACCAGCCTAATTGAATACTAATTGTCTCAACTTCCTTCACATAGTATTTGACCTAAATCATGGCCCATCTGGTGGGTCTTGAGAAGGAGTTTGAGAACCACCATTCTAAGGAGTTCACAGAGATGAGATTTGCCAAGTGAGACAGTGACACCCAGTAAGTTATGGGACCACTGCAGCTCAAGGAAAACAAACTTTGTAAAGTATGTACCAAGTTAACATTATTAGCAGCTGTGGAAGCCATGGGCATATTTTTTATACAATCTGAATTTGTGAAGACTCTCCCAGGATATAAATAACCAACCCTGGACACTAACCCGCCATCTCTTGTATACCTTGGTATATGGATATAACAGTATCATGTGTCACAATGGATGCCATCACAAAGCCCATTTAGTAAAAAGATGTAGGGACTGAAGACCTGCAAGTCAAAATCTTAAAGGGATACTGTAGCCCTATATTTACATCATACTCTTTTGAAGAAGAAGATTTTGGCACAACCTTTAATTCATTATCAATCTGTTTATGAGAGCTGGATGACGGGGGGGGGGGGGGGGGGGGGTGCTTGTAGTTATAAGTGGAGGAAAGGCTGAAGGAGAAGTCTAAAGCTATTGACATTAGATAAGATTGAAATTGATACCACACTCCTTTCTTCTCACTAGCCCAGAGGCAGACTCCTTGAATCAAAGAAGGGAGCCACAGCTCTCCATAAATATAACAAACCCTCTCACACAACACTGTAATTCAACTATTTCCTTATTTATATTTTGAGGATGACCATGGACACCTAAAATTACAGTCCCCTATCTTTTTTGAAGGAACAGACTGCCTTCAAAAGAAAATTATTTGCTCCCTCCAAATGTCTCTTCTTCAAAGGGACAACTCCACTTGGACAAACATATCTTTCCCAGATAATCATACCCATTTTTCTATCTATGATTCCTGTTCAGTTGTTTTCCCCAATATATCAGGAAGAAAAACTGCAAAGATGTATTTGGTAAACTGCTAAAACGTCTGTGGCCCAAGAACTTCATTTAGCTGGTCCACAAATGTAGTAGTATTACAAAAATTGTATGACATATGTAATTTACTGTATATTAATCAAAAATGCATAACAAGTAGTAAAGAAGTGAATACATATGATTGTGTTTATGTGTTATGTTTAAAAATGTAAATTTCATTGATAAACAATTAACAAAAAATAAATTAAAAGAGGTCCAGAAAGACCTTCAGCAAATCTCCAGTGATCCACATGAATTTAACAAATTTTTAATGTACATGGGAAAACCACTGTACTAGCAAGTAGTGCCTCTTTGCCCATTTGGGATTGTTGGGAGTATGCAGTTGGTGTCAGATAAGTATTAGTATTATCATTATTACTCTTTATTTATAAAGCACCAGCATTTTCTATATCACTATTTACAAATTGGAATACAATACAGTGGATACAAATAGCAAATTGCAAAGGTGCAGACAAATTTTAAGCTAAGAAGAATTACAAGTACAGATACAATACAAAGACAAGACAAATGGGCCAGCAGAAGACTTGAGGAAACAGAGTTGGTGCAACACAGTTGATACTGATATCTTCTGACCATTCAGCCAAACATGTAACAACCACATCTATCACCTGCTCTCTCCAGGGTTTTAGCAGGTCATGTGGTACATCTGCTCTGGTTTCCATCACTTAGGTGGCCACACTTTGTAATCCACTTCTCCTCAATAATCTCTAGACAGAAGTTTACTTTTAGCTGTAGGTACTAGCACTAGCACTCTGTCTCCAGGCTGAAACTTCCTTGCCTGTGCACCTTGATTATAATATGTTTGCTTATACTGAGGGGCAACTTGGGAATCTTCAGTTTGTCCAGAATCCCTCTTCAAGGATGGCCATAGAGAAAATGAAAAGGGGAAAAACTTGACGCACTTTACTGATGGCAAAAAAAGTAAATAAGGTAAAAGTACGGTAGGTCCCAGTTTTTCCCATCTTGTGCTGCTCCTCAAGGTCCTATTAAATATTTCCATCAATCCATCTGTCTGTGGGTGGTAGACAGAGGTTCTCGATTATTTAATCTAAAGGAGCATGCACACATATTTCATTAACTTTGATACAAAGAGTTATCCTTTGGTATCCTCACCCTTGAATAAAGTTCTTTGAAGTTGCTGTGCTCAGGGGTATAGCTTCTGGTTATCTTGTGACGTAGTCCAGTAATACTAGTATAAACTAGTGTCCTCCGTCTGATTTTCTAAATGTCCTACAGAGAAATATAAGATATACAGTTTATTTTTATTGCACTTGTGGTCCGAAAGTATATGTTTAAAACGTAACTTTTATTTGTCTTTTTTTTTAAAATATTGTGTCATAGTTGAATATTATATTTCTCCAAAATGTATCGTAAAAATTGGGGAAAAGGGCAAAGCCTATAACTGAAGCGAGCAGCAGCAAAACAGCTCAGCTCCTATAACCAAGGATTAAAAAGCTTTAAAAATCCTGAAAAAAACACACAAATCTGCTTACAATTACATTATTTATAAGTGCTTGCACCTTCTGAACATTTTCATAGAAAATCAGGATCTAGGTTTTCATATTGGAGACTGATTTCTTGACTAGAAGGCATACTGCCCTGGGAGGACACAGTTTGGAAAAACTAGCTGCCAACTACGACGTAGAATAGGGGAACATGTCTTAAGTATTAAACATATGCTAGACACCCCTATTGCACGACACGTCAATCTTTACCACAAAAACCAAAGTCAAGTTTTAACCTTTTTTGCCATTGACAAAGTCACCATGAGTCAAAGACAGGGTGATATTGATCGTAAGCTCCTCCAATGTGAGGCAAAATGGATATATAAATTAAAGGCCCTTTCTCCTCTTGGCCTAAATGAAGGATTCAACTATACAGCCTTTATTTAATAAAACTGGATTTTACTCTGATTTATAAATACATAAAGATCTAGACTTAATATAGATACCATTGAACTAAGATCTAAGTCTCTGGATTGGAGACAAATAATAGTGCCACGTTTTAATTATATTATGCATCTTTTGCTCACTGCTATCACATCATAATATTTTGATCATATTTCACATTATATTGCTCACTGCAATCACATTATAATACAATAGGAGCATTTCAGATGCTCTTCTTATAAATATCTTATAGATCCACTGTTACTATACCCTTATAGGGTTTCATTTGGATAAATGACTATATTTCACATTATAGAGATAGACTCTATCTTATGTCTTTAGATGCTCTTTTCTTGTCATATCTTTATCTTCACAAGATCACTTATCACTTTTATTATTAATAGTTAGACTTTCACTTGTTGTTTTTTTTTTTTGTCTCACTCTTATTGTTGTTTCATTTTTAGCATTATGGCCTGTCTATCTCCACCTCCCTGTTTCTAGTATCTTTATTTCAGATTAATTTCATAATTCATCAATTTCAGTATTCCATTTCTTACCCCCGTTTTTAGGACTCTTTACTTGCATTTTATATATCTTTACTATCTTTTACGGTTGCCATAGCAACCGTCCTATATAAATACCTCGCTAGACATGACTTCCGTGTTGCCCTTTGAGAAAGACGTCATACGTGCGTTGAAACGCGTCAGGCGGGAGCGTCCCATGCGGTCCACTGTGACACGCATATAGACGCAGGCTGTTTGGCTGCATACTGTCCACCTCACGCTCTTTCATTATTAATCGCTTTTAGCAATTCCCTTGATAATATGACCATCCATCCCTATAATTATTACCAGATACGTTCTTATAGGTGTTTGCTTTAGCTTTTCAGTAATATTATATTTTTCACTTCACTCTATAGGCTTCTACGGAAACCAGATGAATTGTATGTGTTCTTATTTGCATTATAAGAACTACAAGTACTAAAGGGGCATATTCTTCTAGCCCTCTTCAAATATACTAAATTTAAATTTTTTTAGAGTAATTGTGATAATAATATAAGCTAACAAAAAAGGCTATATAAGCGATACATTTTAATATATAAATGGTCTGTATGAGCGATTATAATAGAACAGAAGCAAGCCAAATGCCCATATCTAAATAATACTGATACTAGCTATTTAAGCTTTTGAGATATTGATTATCCTATATATTTGGGCCATTTCTGGCCTCTTTGGAAGGCTCTGTTTTTAGTACACCATTTCTTCCCTTGTTTTTAACATTTTAATCGTCGTTGTGAGAGTTATAAGTACCAATAATAAAATGTTATACACATTTGTAATTTTATTCCCAATCATACTGTATATAGTTATGGTAATACCATTATTAGAGTGCAAAACTCTTGGGATTTAGAAAATCTTTGTTCTTCTAATTTCTAACCTATAACCAAGGATTAAAAAGCTTTAAAAAGCCTGAAAAAAACACACAAATCTGCTTACAATTACATTATTTATAAGTGCTTGCACCTTCTGAACATTTTTATAGAAAATCAGGATCTAGGTTTTCATCTTGGGGACTGATTTCCTGACTAGAAGGCATACTGCCCTGGGAGGACACACCCTGTAATGGTGGATAACTCTGAAAGATATTTGTCAGTTTTACGTGACTTCCTGAGCACTAAGACAGAGAAAACAGCTCAACAAGCAGGAGGAGTCCTGAGACTTTGACCTCTGACCATCCTGGAGACAGATCTAAGGGCTAAGAGGTGGGTAAACACCTGTCCACCTCCCCCAATACATTTAATACACTCATTTGAACAGTTGGACCCCCTCCTAGAACCACAGTGATATTACTACTGTATATTAAACTGGCTAATCCATAAAGAACTCTGCTAATTATCAATACTTAAGTCGTGATTGCAAACGTGATGCAGTAGTATTCTATGACGGTTCCTATTTTGCTTTATGAATAGTTAAATCAAAAATGTATCTGGAAGCAAAGGGGAAACACATCCTTCTCTATCCAATCCATAGAGCTGTATGCCCTTGTATCTTAATGAGGAAATAAATATATCTGCAGTCACAGTTTGTCTCCTTATTCATGCCAATGGTCCTAACTTACTGAATTCAAGATTTTTAAGAATCTTAAAAAAATTCTTTGTGCCCTTGTTTTACAATACAAATATTTTGGGTCCCAATCCTTCTGGATTCGGACTGCTACAAAAGCCATTAGGGTTGGCCTTCTTGAAGATGTGATTATAAGGATTGGTAGGTGGTCATCCTTACTCCCTGGTTTAAATAATATTGCAGTTGCGGCTATTGTCCAAATTGGTGCTACGTCCTATTGGAGGGTGGTTTTTTTTTCTGCCATAAGGTGTTTAGAAACAGCACGCTTTGCCCATTGGTTCAGTTATGGTTTAAGTGCCACCAATATAGTAGAACCATGCAGAGCTATATAACACCACAAAGATATATAATTCTGCAGTGCAATTTATCATTGCAGAGAAATATAACACAATAGAGCAATATAGAGCAATATCATATATAAAATGTCATGTGGTATAAAACATTTATTTGTTTAATGGGACCAGCTGAAAACTACACAGAAATAGCGACAACTTCACCTAATGACTGCGGCCAAGCATCTAAGAACAATCATGATGATCTGCTAAATATTGTTCTGAATACTTGTGAGAGTGCAAGCTCTTAACACATTGCCCTTGGAATTTTCTTGAATGAAACTGATGAAAAGAAGTCGGAGCAAGTCAGGGACTCTAATACCTTTATCTTGTGGTGGGTGTCATATGGATCTGCAACTTATAGAAACTGCTCTTCATTATCTTACCAAAATAATCAAAAGGAAATTTATAATGCTATTTTTCTCTCTTTTAAGCAAGCAAATGCATATATTAAAATGGAAGATCCAGTGCACTTAAGCAAAAATAAGAGCTACTGATGTGTTTTTATTTAACCAAAATGGTGTGAAGCCATACAAAAGTGAAGTTTTATTTTTAAGAATGTTTTCTGTTTTACTAGATTATTTGTTTGTTTGTTTTATGATGTTTTGCTTATTTAATAGAAAATCTATTAACCTTATCTTTGCATATAAATAGTGTGACAATAATCTCAGTGTGTGGTTAAAAAGTCTCAGCTGAGAATGGATTAATTAGTAGAACGTTAACAACTTTTAGCCCACACATTAGTATAACACACATAGACAGTCCTCTGCAGTACTCATATCCTACAGATAAATACCCCATGTGACGAGATATACAAGCTTAGGACAACCTGCTATAGACTACAAGTTAACTACCACCAAAGACATCTTGGGTTCTTTGAAATCTCAGCACAAGCACACTGATATCTGGCTTCTGTATCTGTCTGTCAGGGCCCTTGCATCAGAAATCAACACTTTCAGGCTACCAAGAGACACCAGATTTGCTTCTTCTTAGGGGGCTTGATAAGACTTTTTACAGTAAAAGCTACCCCAGCAGGTTCCTACAGAGTCTCTCAGTACCTCCCTGCCACCATCCAGGAGAACAGGAGCAAAATAAGATACATATGATTTCTATATACCTCAAACGTGAACTCATTTACTTTTAAAGGTCAAAAATGTATAGCAGTTAGATAGTTAGATACAGAGGTGTTGTACTCAATGTAACAATGACAGGGTGTGGCAGACAATTACAGGAGATAACCACCACATGGGGTCTAGTAGTACCTTGATAGCTGGCACCTGAAAACAACAGAGCTACCTTCACGTCATACACATCTTGTTGTCTCTGTGTCTGAGTGGTCCAGACCTTGAGTACATGGCAGATGGAATTAACTTAATTTGCTAACAATGGGCTAGAGCAGATTACGATACAATGGAGTGATTTACGTACAGTGCCTTGCAAAGGTATTCACCCCCTTGACTTTTTACCTATTTTGTAACATTACAGTCTTACGTTCAATGTTTTGTTAATCTGAATTTTATGTGATGGATCAGAACACAATAGTCTAAGTTGATGAAGTGAAATGGGAAACATATATACATAAAACTATTTTTTTAAAATAGAAAACAGAAAATTGGCATGTGCGTATGTATTTACCCCCTATGTTATGCAGCCATAAAAAGCTCTGGTTTAGCCAATTACCTTCAGAAGTCACATAATTAGTGGAATGATGTCCACCTGTGTACAATCTAAGTGTCACATGATCATTACATATACACACCTTTTTTTAAAGGCCCCAGAGGCTGCAACAACTAAGCAAGAGGCACCACTAACCAAACACTGCCATGAAGACCAAGGAACACTCCAATAAGTAAGGGACAATGTTGTTGAGAAGCACAAGTCAGGGTTAGGTTATAAAAAAATATCCAAATCTTTGATGATCCCCAGGAGCACCATCAAATCTATCATAACCAAATGGAAAGAACATGGCACAACAGCAAACCTGCCAAGAGACGGCCGCCCACCAAAACTCACGGACCGGGCAAGTAGGGCATTTATCAGAGAGGCAGCACAGAGACCTAAGGTAACCCTGGAGGAGCTGCAGAGTTCGGACTGGAGTACCTGTACATAGGACGACAATAAGCCGTACGCTCCATAGAGTTGGGCTTCATGGCAGAGTGGCCAGAAGAAAGCCATTACTTTCAGCAAAAAACAAAATGGCACGTTTTGAGTTTGCGAAAAGGCACGTGGGAGACTCCCAAAATGTACAGAGGAAGGGCCTCTCGTCTGATGAGACTAAAATTGAACTTTTGGGCCATCAAAGAAAACGCTATGTCTGGCACAAACCCAACACATCACATCACCAACATGTAAATGTGTTGGAATGGCCTAGTCAAAGCCCAGACCTCTAGCCAATAGAAAAATCTGTGGTCAGACTTAAAAATTTCTCTTCACAAGCGCAAACCATCCAACTTGAAAGAGCTGGAGCAGTGTTGCAAGGAGGAATGGGCAAAAATCCAAGTGGTAAGATGTGGCAAGCTCATAGAGACTTATCCAAAGCGACTTGGAGCTGTGATTGCCGCAAAAGGTGGCTCTACAAAGTATTGACTTTAGGGGGTGAATAGTTATGCACATTGACTTTTTCTGTTATTTTGTCCTATTTTTGTTTGCTTCACAATAAAAAAAAAAAAACATCTTCAAAGTTGTGGGCATGTTCTGTAAATTAAATGATGCAAATCCTTAAACAATTCATGTTAATTCCAGGTTGTCACGCAACAAAACATGAAAAATGACAAGGGGGTGAATACTTTTGCAAGGCACTGTACATAATCCAGTGGCTGAAGCCAAGCTGTCTGTCCTTTAATGGGCTAAGATCCAGGAGCAGGAAAAGTGTCATTAATCCCCCCTTCCAGACGGCAATTCTGGGGCTATGATCCTTAACGGATGATAGTCTTGAACTGCAGCCCATAGCCCAAGTCCAAGTCCCCATCCAAATAAGAAAAAGAGTTGGCCCAAGTGGCCACTGCATAAGTCTCAGTGTATGTCCTCCTCCTGGAGGGGGTAGTAGGTTGGCCCGATCTGTGGGTTGTCTGCCCACCTTTCAGGAAAATGTCCACAGTCTTTAACCCCAATTTATGTAGGGTCTTGGGAACATAATCCAGTTGCACAGTCCTTGCAGTGGGTATCTGGGCTAGAAGCCACTTCCCAGCCACCCTCCCCCTTTTCCTTCACAACATCTGGGATACCAATCCTCAGGTCCCAGGTAGCAACACAGCCCAACCTCATCTCCATTCCTTTCAATAACCCACCACAAATTGCAGGCATCAATCTTAGGGACACATCCAAGATCTCAGGAACTAGGATCTCATCCAGGGGCATACTGCTACCCCCTTGGCCACAGGCAGGTAGTGGCTCTTCGGTATCCCATCTATGGAGCAGCTCAGATGGGGGTAAATAGCACTGCTCTGCCGGCACAATCTCCTTAGGGTCGTTTGTCAAGGCAGGGTAGGGGAAAAACAGAGCAGGACTTAGGATTAGGGTCTCTGGATGGAGACCCTTTCCTGGCTGAGGCTCACCAAGGATAGCAGACTTTGCTGGGGTCAGTAGCTTCTTAGGGTGAGTATCCTCCAGGGCTGGCAAGGTTGTGATCACTTCTGTAGCTAGGGTACACTGTGTCAGGGCCTTTGGTACCATGGGTCGCTTGCCCATATCCTTTAACTCTACCTGGACTGAAGTAATCCCTGTCAGCCCTGCTGGTAACTCTGCAGGGTTTGGGAGTGGAGCCTCAACTTGCTCTTTCTTCATGGACTCAGGGCCAGTGCCTTCACCTGAACTCCCACACTTATCTGGATCCACGTTATCCATGCTGGGCAAGAGCTTCAGGGTCTCAGGGGACACTCCCTCTCCTGATAGCCTCATGCCCGATCTGTCATAACACTCTCTGTGACTGTCATCCTTGGCGTCTGGACATCAGTGGTCTGTGGTTCAGGACAGGTAACAGTTCATGGGTAGTTGGGCAGATTCTCAGGGCTTGCACCCTCCGCTGCCAACTGTTTAGTCTCCAGGCACCAAAGCTGACATTCATTGAGAGTGTGATGACAGATCGGGCATGAGGCTATCAGGAGAGGGGGCGTCCCTTGAGACCCTGAAGTTCTTGCACTGCATGGATCAGGTGGATCCAGATAAGTGTGGGAGTTCAGGTAAAGGTTAGAAGCTGGAACTTTTCTGGTTGTTGGCCATCTCCCAGTGGCTGGTGCTGCTCTACACTGCTCCCCGGTCTTGCATCTACCAGGGTCTGGACTGGGTTTCCGGCCTCCTTATCCTGGTGAGTTACCAGCAGCCCCTCTGATCTTGCCTGTTCTGTAGCGGACATATCTCCAGGTACCTTTTGATCTCCTTCCTCCACCTTATAGGGGTGTAGCCAACAGTCCTTTCCTCTGGCAGTGTTTCCTCTGCTAGCTCAGCTGGGGAAGCATGGGGTTACTCCAAGTACTTGAGCCAGGTCCCACCTGGGCCCACCTCCTCATGTAGTTCCTCACACTCTTTTTCCAACTCAATTTCTTTATGGATCGATGGTTTGAGCAACTATTCTTCTTCTGTCCCTGGGTCTATTTCCAAGTCCTTTTGACGTTGTGCCAATAGGATTTCCCATCGCTCTGCGGTTCCAAGGCCTCACTTTGGATCTCCCTAATTTGCACATCAGGAAGCCATTCCGCCAGTCCAAGCCTGTAGAGGGAGGTCCCTTGTGATGCATGAGTTGGAAGCATTAGGTCCACATACTCATGTTCCAAATGGAGCTCCAACAGCACCAAGTCCTCAAGCTGTCCTGCTAGCTTTTTAACCGGCTGGAGCCCAAGGCAAGCCATCCGCTGAATGAATAGCTGACCACCTATCCTCGTCTGTGGCAATCCGATGCCTTCACTGCGCCTTCATACTGGTGATCAGACTCCTTTTCTCCCTGATCACCTCTGCTCTGCAGGCCTCCATGTGGTATCTGATCCCATCTATCCATTGCTGGCCTTCCTTGGACTTGGACCTGGATTTGAAGGTTTGGCAAAATTGCTGAATGGTTCCTGCATCCCCGCCAAGCTGCCGAAAGTACTGGACTTCAAAACTGCAAAGATCACCATAGATTCCAGCACTGCCAACCAGTTGTGGCGATACGAGGGTAGGAGATATAAAAGCCCAGGACTACTTGCTATAGACTACAGGTTAGATACCCATGAAGACCGTTTGGGTTCTTTGAAATCTCAGCACCAGCATCCTGATATCTGGCTTCTGTATCGGTCAGGGTCCTTGCATCAGAAATCAGCACTTCCAGGCTACCAAGAGACTACAGATCTGCTTCCTCTTAGGGGGCTTGATAAGACTCGTTACAGTCAAACCTGCCCCAGCAGGATCCCACAGAGTCTCTCAGTACCTCCATGCAGCCACCCAGGAGAACATGAGCAAAATTAGAGACATACAATTTCTATATGCCCCAAAAGTAAACTCATTTATTTAGAAAAGTCAAATATTTATAGCAGTTAGATACAGAGGGGGTGTACACAATGTAACAATGATAGGGTGTGGCAGATAATTACAGGAGATGACCCCACATGGGGCCTAGCAGTACCTTGATAGCTTGCACCTGAGAACAATAGAGCTATCTTCTAATACACATGCTGGTATTCATGGTAGAGATATTGAAGTGGGTTGCCAGTTCCTTTTCTAGTGGGCCACAGCATATAGCTCCTGGTATTCCTAAGTGGTCTCCCATCCAAGTACTGACCAGGCCAAACCCTGCTCGGCTTCAGGGGTGTGTGAGCGCTTGGTTCCCTGACTGGTATCAAACCCAGGTTGCAGTGGTGAAAGCACCGAATCCTAACCACTGGACCACCATGGAACCTATTACACAAACATATGTCCCCTCCATTATACCCCTCCACCACCACACACAGACCCCACAAGGTTATACTGTGAGAAACCCCATCTACGAGCCCCCTAAACATACAGGTATCACTGACTGACAAACACACAAGCACCTCACACATATACATTAGATCTGTGGTGGACAACAGGGGCCTCATATAGCCCTCAGTCACTTCCCATAGAGGTCCCAGAGATGTGGAAAGAAGTTAAAGAGAAGGGGAAAATGAGAGGGGAAAGAGGAAAGTGGGGGAGCAGAAGGAGAAAAAGGGGAAATGGGAAAGATAGTAACAGATGTAATAGGGATTGAGAAAGAGCATAATGAAAGAAAATGAGAGGGGAAAGAGGAAAGTGGGGGAACAGAAAGAGAAAAAGGGGAAATGGGAAAGATAGTAACAGATGTGATAGGGGTTGAGAAAGGGCATAATGAAAGAAAATGAGGGTGGAAGGAATAGAGAGAAGGGGATGATGAAGAGAGAAAGGGGGGAGATGGGGCAAGAGAGGAGGAGGCTATAAGAGATATAAAGACAAAAGGTAGAGAGAGGGAGAAAAAGAGTAGAGAGGAAAATATGAGGATTAGAGAGGAGAATATGGATAGGAGGAGAGTTTGGGGAAAGAGAAGAGGGAGATAAAAAGGAGGGGGAGAAAAGGGGGAGAAGGGAGGAAAATAGGGGAGAATATGGACTATTAATGCAAAAGAGAGAAATAGAAGAGAAAGGAAAAGTGGAGAGATAGAAGGGGGAGACATGGAGGAAAGGAGAAAGTGGGGGGAAGGAGGGAAGGGGAAAGTAAGGGGGAGGGAGAAGGGTAGGAGGGAAACAGCTGAGAGTGATGAGTTAAGGAATAGAGAGAAGAGATAATATAAGTCAGAGATTGTGGGGAGAAGAATGGGGGAAACAGAAAATAGGAGGGGAGAGAAGAGGGGGAAAAAAGAGGGCAAGAGGGAGATGAAGGGAAAGAGCAGTGAAGAAGAGAGAAAATAAAGGGAGAAAGAACGAGAAAGGGAAAACGAGGAGGAGAGTGTTAATAGGGAGAGAAGGAGGGGAGCAGTAGAGGCAACAGAGGAAGGAAGAGTGAAGAGGCAGAGAAAATGAAGGGAGAGAGAAAAAAAGAGAAAATTAAGGGAGAGAGAAAAAGGGAAAAAAGTTAGGGGGCGGTGGCTCAGGTATAATACATAAGTACCAAATCCAAATTAGTAAATTCAGGGTGCTCCTAAGGATATATAGAAGCTTATGGTACAAAGACAAAGGAAAGATCCTTTTGTAGGGCACACCTGAAAAATCCTAATCTCAGAAGAAGAGAATAAACTAAATAATAAAACTTAACTTTTAATGATAGTTAAAATCCACATAAAATATATAAACGTAGGTAGCAGAGAGATTACAAATATATAAGGTTTACTGTGATTAAATCCCACAATTGTGGATAATGCCACTATGAGGTAGACCATATAAAGTGCTACGTGCTGATATAGTCACAAGTAAAGTGACTAGTGTATAAAGTAAAGTGCTATATAATAAAAAAGTGCCAAGTGCTATGACACATATAGTAAAATATATAACTATATGTGAGTGAAAACCAGGTAAATAAATATTTCATATGGTAACCTATAAGGTGCAAAAAAGATCTATTTAGCAGCTGATTGCTGATCATTAAACAGAAACCAATATTCTTTTTGGGGATAGCTATGGCATGGGGTTATGGGCTAGAGTAATAACTATTGGGAAATAAATGCCCCCATGTTGCTTGGTCTCTAGTAAAATGATATTCCAAATATCCCAAATATCCCAAAATATCCTAATTTCGAGCGTTGCGATGAGGATCTGTATTAATCTATTGCATTATCTTCCCAAAAGCTACTAAACGGACTAAATAGCGTAAATATAGTAAGCAGGGAAGGGACTTTAAGCTATGGGCCTGAAACTGGAAACGCTGACTCTCTGCTAGTCACGCCGCGGTCTAGACGCAAAATGATGACCTCATAGACTTGCGACGGCGCTCCTACGTGCACCCGACGCACGTTTCTTGAATTTCATCAAGGGTTACGCCTGCCTTCCCATCAGGCCTTTTTAAAGGCAGGCGTAGTCATGGCAATAAGAAAAACAGGATTAAAACATAATTGTGATCCAACATTTCTATAAATTATTTTAACACAATTTAAAAACTAAATAGTCATCTCTTCATATAGAAGTCAAATCTAAGACATGTGAAATCATAAAATATAGCAAAAGGGAATATATGTATATATTGTATATATTATATTATTAAATTGTTGAGTCCATTGATACTAAATATTAGTAATAGAGGAATATTGCATTATGCACTTTGTATTTGTACTTTGTATATAAAAAAACAATGCATTATTAGATTTCTTAGTGCCTGCATTATTAAATGATTCTAAAAAATATATTAAATATTCCATATGGGCAATTTATATTGAGAATGAGCATCATGAATACTATGCATGGCTCTTTCATTCAATATGATGAATATAGTAGATGTATAAAGCCCGTCTATTACCAACAATTATATATAGGATCAATCCTTGACTTCCAATTTACTATGTTATGAGCATTTATTCAGGTATTATTAATATATCCCATAATGCTTGACCTGCTAAATGTAAGGCCTAAAAAAGGATCGTTCCTTTTTCTTTGAGAGAAAAAGGGGGCAAAGAGGATAGAAGATGTGGAGAGAGATGAAAAGGAAAAGAGAAAAAAAGAAGAGTGGCGTAGTGAGGACTGGTTGGGGCTGAGAAGATGGACGGGGCCGCTTAAGGGCCAAAAGGGGGCCAGGGGGGGGGCACAAGTACAACCAGGTGCCAGAGAAAGCCCGCTGGAGGGCTGAGAGGCCGTCCGGGGCCAGAGAGGCAAAGGGACCAAGAGCTAGGTCATGTAGTAAGAATGAGAATGCATTTTCTCACCATCTAAACCTAATAAGTGTAATTAGTGTAATTGTGCAGGGCTATTTGGAGCTTGGTATATTTTTATATATCAGTAATATTTGCAGGGCAATATGGAGTGTTTTTATATGCCTGTAATGTGCAGGGCTATATGGACTTTATTTTATATGTTTAATATGTGTGTGAATAGCTATTTATAGATCTGTAATGTGGTGGACTTATATATCATATGGAACTTGCTATATCTTTATATACTGGTACTGTGCAGTGGTATATGAATAGTGTCTAGTGCAGCGCCTTTTGGATTTTTAAAATTTGTTTTCACTATTCTTTAGGTCCTTGTCACTATTCTTTAGGTCCTTGTCACTATTCTTTAGGTCCTTGTCACTATTGTTTAGGTCTTTGTCACTATTGTTTAGATTCTCTTGACCAATAAGGAGTAGAGTAAAACAATCTCCAGTAGACTTATCAAATGCTTAGTGGAGTTCATGATGTTGAAGATATGTTTACAAGGAAAAAAAGACCAAATCACAGAGTTTTAAACTTGGCTTGTATTTATTGACAAACGTATTAAAAATTACAAAGAGCATCATCAATATGACTTATAACAAGACAAAGTCTCTGATACAGAGTGGTTCAGGTGCCTGCTCAGGAGAGATAACTATATAGACTGGATGGCAATGTAAGGAGCTAATTGTTTTCAACAGTGTCCTTTACAAATGTTGCAGAAAATGAATAAGGGATAAACACAAGACAAACATAACTATTTACATGGGGTACCCTGAACGACAAAGGACAAAACAAACATTCTGACACATGAGGAAATGACGACCCTGCTCCCGAGAGCTTACAGAGTAAAGGAGATGGGGAAGTGACACAGGAGGGCGAGAGTCTTATGGACAGTGATCCAGTCAGCAGGCAGGACACACACTGGACTAGGTGGCTGTGCGTCCAGTTTGGGCTTCCATATTTAATACTGTTTTGGATTTCTCTCCACAACGCAAGTTCAGAGTTGTGAGGATGTATTCCTCCTCCTCCAGGACAATATTTTTTTTACTTGGCCAGTTTTATTACGCTAGAAAATGCATAGTCTCTAGTCTCAGTGATTGTATATTAACAAATACACGGTCTTCAGTTTCTTCTTATGAAGCTGAGATTAAGCCAGTAATAGTCTATTTGAAGAGAGAAGAGATGTAGATGCTGGATAAAGTGTGGATATCTCCTAATGTTCTCAAATTTTATCATTTCAATACTTCATTCAGTGTCAAAGAAAAAAGAGAATATTCCAGGAAAAACAAATTCTGTTCCATTTGGCTTAAGTTTCTTGTGAGTCTTGGGTTGCAGTTCTGTACAGAAGAGAAACATTGTTAAAGCACAATGTCATTTTTAACAACATTACATTTGTTATGTTATGGAAGAAAAGTGTGTGTGTGCATGATGTAGCCGCCATGTTTGTTTCTATTTACCTGTTTCTTCAACTGGCGGGAAACATTGAATTCAGAAAAAATTGGAAATGTGCCAATCCTTAGTGTAATTTTTTTCAGTAGTACTAAGGGAAATCCCAGTCTTTAAAGTCCATCCCTGTTGAGAAAGCAGATACAGACAATGACTGCACAAGAATAATTAAATATGTTGGATAATTAATGTGAAAGGCTGTGCATTATACCCAAGTCTATTAATTCATAAACATAATATTAATTATAGGGCTGTGCGCACCCAAGTCTATTTATTCATAAGCATAACAAGTGCAATGGTAATATTGGGCTTCAGTATATACTTTTAAGATATTGATTTGCAGACCTTCAGGTCCTCCATCTTTTTAGTAATTGTGCTTTGCAATGTCATGATACTTTTTTATATCCATATACCAAGGTACTGTATACATAACCAAGGTATACAAGAGACTGCGTGTTAGTGTCCAGAGTTGGTTAATTTTATCCTAGGAAAGTTGACAACATAACTCTGATACTCACTACGACATCTTCATCTCTGACTTAATTGCTTACAAGTTATTATACATACTGAAAAAGTGCCTGCCATGGCAATTAAAGGTTCTGGTCATACATGGAAGAAAAGTGTGACACATAAATAATAAGTTTAAGAAAAATGATATAGTCACCTCACAATCCTATATCCTTGAGGATGAAAATATTGTCAGATATTTTTACTCTGATCATGTCAATGCTTCGCTCAATGTCATAGAATACAGAGAATATTCCAAGAAAGGTAATGCAGTTCCACTTGAGTTATATTTCTTGTAAGTCTTGGGATGCCGTTCTGTAGAGAAGAAAAAACAAAGTTAAAGAACAATGGGGTTTATAACATACCACTGGAGAACATTTGTCATGTTACTAAAGAGAAGGGTATATAGAAAAGAGAAGGCTATGTCTGATCTGTCATGGAGACACCTTATATTTTCCAGCTGATTCTCTAATAAAGTATCCAATCAAAGATGTCACTGTCACTTCTGGAGATCTGGTGTTTAAGGAACATTAGAACTTACAACCTCTGAAATCTCATATTCATAATATGCTATTGTAAAAATCTACACTTAATAATGAGCAAAATAATAACATTTTACAGGTGTACTGTAGTGTTAGCCGCCATTTTTCCTGTTTAACTGCTTCTAAAACTTAGAAGTAACCTTGAATGAAAAGAAAATTGAGGTATATGAAAAATGGGGTATATCTCTGTGTAAGTTCTCCCATTAGGACTAATGGAAAGCTAAGCCCCTGTTCTGTTGATAAAGCAGATACACAACTAACTGGCTGGCTCAGGGAATGATAATTACTCATGATAAATAATGAATTAAAGACTGTGCATTAACCAAAGTAAATTAATTCAAGGGTGTAAATATGCAGCTGGTAACTGGGCTTTGTGATATCATCTATTATGATATATGATGTATTTATATACAAGAGACTGAGGGGTAACTGCCCCTGGTTGGTTCTTTGTTTCCTGGGAAGTTGGCAACACAACTCAATACTCCAAATACAAAACTCCTCACATCACATAATTACTCACAAAAGATTATATATACTTAAAATATCAATACTCAGATATTAATTATCATGGCAATACCATCCCTTTAATGAGGATGATTCTGATAAAAACATATTGCAGGGCTGCTTTAGAACTAAGTGTATCCCGGCCATGCCAGTTATAGGGAGGTCTGGGCATCTTAACATACATAACATTGAAGTCTATAATGAGAGGTAAATAAACTAAAGCAAATTATATACTCACCTCCTCGTCCCATCTCCGCACAAGTGGAATTAATCATTATTTACTGTATTTGTATACTGTGCGGCCAGTTTCTGTAGAAAAATGCAAGGGCTACAGTAAATACATGGGACTTTTGGCTATACCGACTTAAAAATATACAGTGACAGTAAGTTTCAAGAAGTAATATAACAGAGTGCACATTTCTTATGTCTCTTCTAAAATTAGAAAGTAAGTTATATTACTTAAATTTGTATAATCTACATTTCTGTCTGCACAATAAACCTAATCTCCTAGTTTTTCAACCTTACCTTTCCCTATGCAGTCTCCATGTGAAATGTAGAGTTTCCTCCTTTAACGCTTCCTATCGTCATGTTTATAGGTAGGACACAGGCACAGGGTTAGTTGGGTGCTCATCTGTTGGTGTCTATGCTGGGAATGGCATTGCCTCCCAATGTAGCTCCTTATATAGTGCCCTGAGCTCTGTGACATCATCTATTATGACATAATCTCTGATGTAAGAAGCTGTTTGTTACCCGGAGGGCCCAGCTTAGCCTTGTGATATCAGCCATTAGACAAGTCTTCATAAGGTGATCTGAAAATATCCCAATGTTCCCCAACGTATAATGTACCCACAGAGGTTTCTATAGACACATACACATAAGTGAGGGCAAAAGCATCCAAAATGTAGAATCCAGAATAAATTACAGCTGATCATAAAATATAATATAATAGTTTATTTGTTCACCTCCATCTTTACTTTCTGTTCTACTTCTTTCAATTAACCAACATAACCACTGCTTATTAGCAGCCTCCTCCTGACCTTTGTTATTATCTGTTGTTCTTTTGTGTCTGACTCTCTGTGACCCCATGGACCACAGCAGGTCAGATACATCTGTCAGCCAATGCCTCTCTGAGCTTAAACAAACACATGTTCATTGCTTCAATTACCTTATCTATCCACCACCGCCTCTACCGCCCCCTTCTTTGTGTGCCTTCAATCTTTCCCAGCATCAGAGTCTTCTCTAGGGAATCCTGTCTTCTCATGATTAGGCCAAAATATTTGAGCATCAGCCTCATGATCATACCTTCCAGTGAACAGTTTGTCTTGATTTCCTGTAGTACTTTATTTAATCTTCTTGAAGTCCAAGGGACTCTAAGCAGTTTTCTCCAATAACACAAACTAAAGGCATCAATTCTACAGCGCTCAATCCAATTTATGGTCCAGTTCTCACATCTGTATTTTTACTGGGAATACCATAGATCCATCTATGTAGACCTTTTTTTGATAGTGTAATAGCTTTACTTTTTTTAGGGCGCAATAGATGAAAATATCTTAAAGGTGTCTAATACAAGCAAAGTGTGCAAGACGGATATGAAGGAGTGTGTGAAAGATGGATATGAAGGAGTGTGTGAAAGACAGGAAGTAATACAGAGAGCAGTATAGGCAGGTAGAATTCCAGGTGTCCAGTATTTTAGCAGAGTTGAGAATGTAAATGACCAATGTAGTTTGGTAAAAATGCCACATGTTTGTGAAGTATGTAATAAAATACAATTAGTGGTTTGGAAGACAGGAACATAAAAGCATTTTAGAGAAAATCTTTATTTAAATGACTCATAGTAAGGACCCAATTTACCATTAGGCACAGAGGGGGTGCTGTGTTTTTACACTTTATAATGTATTAAAACAGACTTAGAACATACTCTGCACTTTACACACAGCTCCTTGCAGGACGTTCTATGTCTTGGGGTGGGAATAAAAAAGCTTCTCTTCGATTAGCTAAATTGTGCTACTTATGAAGTAATTTCCTCTATTTCTTACAAAGCATACTGGGATATGTAGTCTTAACTACTTACAAACCAACAACAACCTGCACAATTCTCTATGGTAGTGGTTACCAAATCCTTCATCAAGACGAACCGAACATGCCATGTTTTATGTCCACGGTGTAAATATACACGTGTAGCAATGTGAGGTTCCACAGCCTCATTGAATACTAGTTGTCTCACCTTCCTTCACACAGTATTTGACCTAAATCATGGCCCGTCTGGTGGGTCTTGAGAAGGAGTTTGAGAACCACCATTCTAAGGAGTTCACAGAGATGAGATTTGCCAAGTGAGACAGTGACACCCACTAAGTTAGGGGACCACTGCAGCTCAAGGAAAACAAACTTTGTAAAGTAACAGTATTAATAGCTGTGAAACTCATGGGCATATTTTTTTATACAATCTGAATTTGTGAAGACTCTCCCAGGATATAATTAACCGACCCTGGACACAATCCCGCCATCTCTTGTATACCTTGGTATATGGATATAACAGTATCATGTGTCACAATGGATGCCATCACAAATCCCATTTAGTAAAAAGATGTAGGGACTGAAGACCTGCAAGTCAAAATCTTAAAGGGATACTGTAGCCCTATATTTACATCATACTCTTTTGAAGAAGAAGATTTCGGCACAACCTTTAATTCATTATCAATCTGTTTATGAGACCTGGATGATGGGGGGGGGGGCTTATTGTTATCAGTGGAGGGAAGGTAGGAGGGAACAGGCAGAAGTCTAATGCTATTATCATTAAATAAGATTGAAATTGATACCACACTCCTTCCTTCTCTCTAGCCCAGAGGCAGACTCCTTAAATTGAAGGATGGAGCCACAGCTCTCCATAAATATAACCAACCCCCTCACACAACACTACTGTACTTCAACTATTTCCTTATTTATATTTTGAGGATGACCATGGACACCTAAAATTACAGTCCCCTATCTTTTTTGAAGGAACAGACTGCCTTCAAAAGAAAATTATTTGCTCCCTCCAAATGTCTCTTCTTCAAAGGGACAACTCCACTTGGACAAACATCTCTTTCCCAGATAATCATACCCATCTTTCTATCTCTGATTCTTGTTCAGTTGTTTTCCCCAATATTTCAGGAAGAAAAACATCAAAGATTTATTTAGTAAATTGCAAAAAGAGGGTCTCAAACTGGAGTCCATAGACCACATCTGTGGCACATGAGCTTCATTTAGCTGGTGCAAAAATGTTGTAGTATTACAAAAATTGTATGACATAATTAATATACTGTATATTAATAAAAATGCATAACAAGTAGTAAAGAAGTGACTAAATATTATTATGTGTTTATGTGTTATTTTCCTTAATTCAGCCTCATGATGCCTTTCTGCTTATTTTAGGCTTATCTTAGGCCTCCTTAATTTCCGGAATATGGAAGTTTTCTGCTTGGCATTGCTAAGCTTCGTTTTCATCCTGTTTCTGATTTTTTACGTTTTTTCGGCCGCCATTTTTTCGATTGCTTAGCCAATTTTTGAATGTCAAAAAAAGCAAAATATGGCTCCAATTAGTTTGCAACTTCACTCCCAGGCTTCCTGGCTCTCTCCCTGTGCTGTGTGTGTTATTATTTTTTTAATGTTTTTAATGTTTTTTTCGAGTTACGCGTTTGAACCAACTGCGTGCCTCGCGATCATTGCAGCCTAAGTCCCGCGTGCCTCAACTGCGAGCCTCGCTTCACAAGACTCGCACTGCTATAGGTATGGCATGTGCCCCTAGTTAATCGAACCTATATTTCGGTCAATGGGAGCGATCATGCATTTATTCTGATCAGATGTCTGAATATTCAGTTAAAATACTTTTATGGCAATGAAACATTGACAACATATTGATCCTATGGTGTGGCTCAAGATGAGAATTTGAGCTATTTATTAATAAATTCAACAATAACTCTTTTGGCCTGAAATTCACGTATGTTATTGGCGAACAGCAAATATACTTTTTGGATCTGAGCATAGTCAAAGACTTTATGGGATACTTACATTCATCAACCCATAGGAAACCAGCGGCCTCAAATGCTTTGCTATAATGGTCCAGTCAACACCCTGTTCCATAAAAAGTAGGTATACCAATGGGACAATATTGGCGACTGAAGAGAAACTGTAATAGCCCAAAAATACAAGGAAAAGGTTCAAGGCCAGAGGGTATCCAAATCGAATTCTTAAAAGAGCATATAAAAGATCATTGGAAACATATCAATCATCTTTATGGTGAGAATGAGAATGTAAAATCTGATAGTACTGAAATCAGATGTATTATGAATTTCGGTAATGACTGGAAAGAGGTCAAGTCTGTGCTAAATAAATATTGGTATATCCTTAAAGAGGACCCTACAATAAAGGACTACTTACCAAAGGAGGCATTGATTGTCTATCATAGAAATAAAAATAAAAATATTAAGGATCTACTAGTATAAAGCTTTTATCAACCCACAGAGAAAACCGATACTTGATTAAAACCAACTTTAAGTTTATATTTACCATCCCTAGCAGATCTTATCCAATCAAAAGTTTCCTGGACTGTAGTTCCACACATGTAGTTTATGTTATGGTATGTCCATGTCCCAAGCTTTATGTAGGAAAAAACATACGACAATTACGTAGACGTATTTTGGAACATGTGTGTTCGATCAATAAAAATCTGGATACCCCTGTCTCAAGACACAATAAATTGTTTCATGCAAATAATCCTCAAACTATGCAGTTCAATGTAGTGGATAGGGTACTTGGAGGTCCTAGAGGCGAAAATTTGGATAACATCCTATTGCAAAAAGAAAGCCAGTGGATTTTCCTGTTGGACTCACAGAATCCTAATGGATTAAATGAAGGATTCTCCTGTAATGCATTTTTGTAAAAGGGCTTTCTTTCATTAATTTTCATTTATTTACGCTACTGAAATCAACAGTAAATTTGATGTTGATTTTCATGACATTATATTGTCACATACATTATTAAGATTTGCTTTTATGGGGCTATGCACTCATTTAATCCACACTACACTGTATGTAATTATATATATATATATATATATATATATATATATATATATATATATATATACCTTTTTTTTTTTTCTTTTTTAATTATTTTTAATTATCTATTCATACTTAAATTTACGTCTGTATCACAAAGTGTTACCACTTTAGCTTCCATTGTAATATATGCACAGTAGCAATTTATTAAATATTTATTGAACTATAGGATAGTTGAAAATACTTACATGACTTAGCACTTTACTTTTATTTTTTATAAGTTACATATTAAACTGAATACATTATATTCTTTTATATCATAGGCACACCACACACTTTCATATACATTTTAAAGATATATAGCATGTATATTAGCTAGTTATGTATGTTGGCAACAATGTTATGTATTCAAATTCTCTGAGAATACAAGATTCATACAAATACTCCAATTAGTCTCTCTTTATATTATTCCTATTTATGCCTTCATTGGATTAACAATATTTATTGTTCCAAATTATATTTTTAATTGGATTATAATTTTTCATTATGCGATTTACAGTCATGCTATAGTACATTTTCTAACTGGGAGTGGAGCTAGCCCCTCCTTTCCCCTTATTAGTTTTGTTGCCCTTGTCTGTACTTCTAAAACGTTCTTTTTATGTACTGGTGCCCCAAATTGTACTCCATATTCCAAATGAGGACGTACTAGGGATTTGTCTAGTGGCAGAACAATATTTGCTTCCCGTGCTTCTATACCCTTCTTAATACATGCTAATATTTTATTTGCCTTTGCAGAAGCTGCTTGGCATTGAGCACTGTTACCTAGGTGGTTGCACACAAGAACTCCCAAATCCCTTTTACTATCTGATAACCCTAGATTTGTTCCATTAAGATTATAAATTGCATGCCTATTTTTCCTTCCCAGATGCAAAACTTTACATTTATTCGTATTAAATCTCATCTGCCATTTAGTCAGCCAATTCTCTAATTTATGCAAATCCCTTTGAGGGGAAAGTAGATCATTATATGAATTAATTACCTTGCACAACTTTGTGTCATCAGCAAAAATGGAGACACTACTTTCCAATCCTACTTCTAAGTCATTAATAAATATGTTAAAAAGGAGAGGACCTAATACTTAATCCTGAGGAACCCCACTTACCACATTAATCCAATCCGAGTATGTTCCTTTTACAACAACCCTTTGCTTGCTGTCTTTTAGCCAGCTCTCAATCCATGAGCGGATATTTACTGCAATTCCTTTATCCATGAATTTGCTCAATAGTCTATTATGTGGCACTGTATCAAAAGCCTTATCAAAATCCAAAAAGACTACATCCACTGGGTTGCCTTGATCCAGGTTCCTACTAACCTCCTCATAGAAACTAATTAGATTTGTTTGACATGACCTATCCCTCATAAATCCATGTTGACTCCTACTTATAATCCTGTTCAAATAGATATATTCTTGTATTCTGTCCCTTATTAACCCTTCTAAAAGCTTCCCCACTAAAGAAGTGAGGCTCACTGGTCTATAATTCCCCGGATTTGCTCTTGCTCCCTTCTTAAATATAGGTATCACCTCTGATTTTCTCCAGTCATCTGGTAGAGACCCTTTGGTGAGTGAGTCTTGAAAGATTAGATATAATGGTTTGGCTATTACAGAACCCAGCTCCCTCAGTACCCTTGGATGTATTCCATCATCACCTGGTGGCTTAATTAACATTTATTTTTTCCAACCTCTTTATTTCTTCTTCTTTCGTTAACCAATTATTAGTATCAATGGACATCTAGTTCATTGGAAATTATAAGAAGGGTAGGGGAAAGACAGCGCGCCACATCCTCTGGAAGAACCTGATGCCCAATCCTCAGATCTCAATCCCAGGCACAGGATACAATCCAGATAGTCTTGTAGCAGGTATAGTTGGATCCATACGTGCACAGCCTAGAGGGAACAGTGGTTGGGTCCCTCACAAAGCGTGACCAACATCGCAAACGTTCCCAACACTGACAACTATATATATGACTGCTGCTCCCCCCCCCAAGACCCCTTTCCATAGCTGCTCCCTTACCTTCTGTCTGTGCAAAGCTTCTCTGCCTGCAGCACAACTCCAGGACACAGGCGCTCCACTTTTAAGTGACATCCTCTTTACACATATTTACATATACTATATCCCTCTCAACATCTATCCCCACACAGCACCCAACCCCTCTCAGCACCCACCACAAATAGCACCCATCCCTATCTCCTTTTACCCTCTTATAGAACCCATCCCTCTGTACTGTGCAGCCACTGCTCTTTTATCTTCTTCCCTGATACACATCCCCAGCATGCTGAATGGCTCCAAACTGCCACCTCTTGGAGCTACAGTAGAAATGCTCTTTATAAACAGGCATGCACTGATTTACGGCCAGGGGTGTGTGCAGCCAAGAAAGTAGAGGGGGGACCAGGTAGAGACCATGGAGTTTTGCCAACTTTTAAATCATCAAATCAAGTTCCTTCCTGTTCTGCTGTTGTCACCATTATATTGGTATACAGGGCTGTATGTATTTATATGGATAATTAACCCCAGGACACCGCCTTTCCTGCTGGGATATGAGGCTTTCCCTCAGACACTTTCTAATAGGAAATAACTCTGAGGAATTCAATTCACTAAAAAATACGCCTCTTGTGTGTATCACATGACAGTCACATGACTGTGCAGGGGGGCTGCTCCTACAATGGGAACCAGATGGGGGTCACGTGACCATATCCATATGTAAGGGGGGTTAGGTGCAGATGTGCAGTCTACGGGACATATAGTGACTAAGATCTCCAGATATGTATATATATATATATATAGGCTCCTATCTCTCAATATATGCACATATATACAATATTAGTAGACACACACGTATATATGTCACACGGTCTGAGTCACTCAGATTCCTTCTCTATTTTGCTGATTTCTCTCCTTTTTCGCTCTGCCACTCTCTTTCATTCATTCTCCTTCCTGTTTTCTCTACCGATCTCCCCTCTTTGTAATTTACCTCTCTGTGTCTCCTCTCTACCCCTCACTGTATCTCCCCTTTGCCTCCCCTCTCTGTGTCTCCTCTCTCCCCCTCGCTGTATCTTCCCTTTGCCTCCCCTCTCTGTGTCTCCTCTCTCCCCCTCACTGTATCTCCCCTTTGCATCCCCTCTCTGTGTCTCCTCTCTCCCCCTCACTGTATCTCCCCTTTGCATCCCCTCTCTGTGTCTCCTCTCTCCCCCTCACTGTATCTCCCCTTTGCATCCCCTCTCTGTGTCTCCTCTCTCCCCCCTCTCTGTATCTCCCCTTTGCCCCTTCTCTGTCTCCTCTCTCCCCCTCTCTGTATCTCCCCTTTGCCTCCCCTCTCTGTGTCTCCTCTCTCCCCCTCACTGTATCTCCCCTTTGCCTCCCCTCTGTCTCCTCTCTCCCCCTCACTGTATCTCCCCTTTGCCTCCCCTCTCTGTGTCTCCTCTCTCCCCCTCACTGTATCTCCCCTTTGCCTCCCCTCTGTCTCCTCTCTCCCCCTCACTGTATCTCCCCTTTGCCTCCCCTCTCTGTGTCTCCTCTCTCCCCCTCTCTGTATCTCCCCTTTGCCTCCCCTCTCTGTGTCTCCACTCTCCCCCTCACTGTATCTCCCCTCTCTGTGTCTCCTCTCTCCCCCTCACTATATCTCTCCTTTGCCTCCCCTCTCTGTGCCTCCTCTCTCCTCTTTGCCCCTTCTCTGTCTCCTCTCTCCCCCTCTCTGTATCTCCCCTTTGCCCCCCCTGTGCCTCCACTCTCCCCTTTGCCCCCTCTGTGTCTCCTCTCACCCCTCTGCCTCCCCCCGTGTCTCTCTCTGTGCCTCATCTCTCCCCCTCTGTCTCCTCTTTGCCTCCTCCCTCCTCGTGTCTCCTCTCCTCCCTCTCTGTGTACATCCCCCTGTGTCTCCCCCTTTCTGTGCCTCCACTCTCCCTTCTGCCTACCCCCTTTGTCTCCTCTCCCCCTGTCTGTGTCTCCTCTCCCCTCTATGTGCCCCTTTCTCCTCTTCCCCTCTCTGTGCTGCCCTGTGTCTCCTCTTCCCCTCTCTGCCTCCTCTCCCCTTCTCTGTGCCCCCTCTCTCTTTCCATCTCTGTGTCTCCTCTTTCCATTGCCTCCACATCTGTGTCTCCTCTCCCCTCTCTTAAGCCACTTCACTCCCCCTCTCTGTCTCTTCTCCTGTCTCTGTGTCTCCTGTACCCCTTTTCTGGGTCTCCCCCGCTGTGTATTTTCTCCCCCTCTCTGTGTCTCTTCTCTTCCCTTTACCTCCCCCCTTTCTGTGTCTCCTCTCCCCTACCTGTATCTCCCCTCTCTCCCCTGTACCTCCCCCATCTCTTGCCCCCTCCCCTTTCTGTGCCTGCCCCCTCTGTGTCTCCTTTCTCTCTCCTGTCTGTGTCCCCTCTCTCTGTGTCTCTGACCCCCGTGTCCCCTCTCTCCCTCCCCCTTGTGCCTCCCCCCTCCCTCCATGTCTCCTCTCCCTGCAGCTGGAAGTGTTTCCTTTCTGTGCCGCAGAGAGAGGGAGGGAGGAAGGAAGTGACAAGGAGGGGTGAGCTGCACCTCCTTGTGTGGGATGCTGGAACTCTGCGGTGTAACTAAAGCCCCCAACCCTGCCCGAGTGTCACCCCCTCCCCCCACAATCACTGTCACCCCCTCCGGTATCACATCCCCTGTCTCTGGATGCCCCCTCCCTGACCCAGCCTGGAGGACAGCCTGTCATCTGCTGGGATGTTGGGTGCTGGGTAAGACATTCTCCTAAACCTTATTGTATTTAGTTTAAAGAATGACTTGTTTGTATCTATTGGCTCAGGGAATAAGAAATATCTGAGGAGACCTGAGTGACACTAGGAGATAGCGTGTGTCTTGTGGGATGTGAAGGAGAACAGGAGTGAGATATGCCTGCTCGGGATAGAGATGTGAGAGTACTGAGAGGGTGTCTCCTAATGGGGAGCAGATAAGATGGTGTCTGTCTATAAGGAGTAGAATCAGGGGTGTCTCCTAATGGGGAGCAGATAAGAGGGTGTCTGTCTATAAGGAGAGGAATCAGGGGTGTCTCCAAATGGGGAGCAGATAAGAGGGTGTCTGTCTATAAGGAGTGGAATCAGGGGTGTCTCCTAATGGGGAGCAGATAAGAGGGTGTCTGTCTATAAGGAGTAGAATCAGGGGTGTCTCCTAATGGGGAGCAGATCAGAGGGTGTCTGTCTATAAGGAGTGGAATCAGGGGTGTCTCCTAATGGGGAGCAGATAAGATGGTGTCTGTCTATAAGGAGTGGAATCAGGGGTGCCTCCTAATGGGGAGCAGATAAGAGGGTGTCTGTCTATAAGGAGTGGAATCAGGGGTGTCTCCAAATGGGGAGCAGATAAGAGGGTGTCTGTCTATAAGGAGTGGAATCAGGGGTGCCTCCTAATGGGGAGCAGATAAGAGGGTGTCTGTCTATAAGGAGTGGAATCAGGGGTGTCTCCAAATGGGGAGCAGATAAGAGGGTGTCTGTCTATAAGGAGTGGAATCAGGGGTGTCTCCTAATGGGGAGCAGATAAGATGGTGTCTGTCTATAAGGAGTGGAATCAGGGGTGTCTCCTAATGGGGAGCAGATAAGAAGGTGTCTGTCTATAAGGAGTGGAATCAGGGGTGTCTCCTAATGGGGAGCACATCAGAAGGTGTCTGACTATAAGGAGTGGAATCAGGGGTGTCTCCTAATGGGGAGCAGATCAGAGGGTGTCTGCCTATAAGGAGTGGAATCAGGGGTGTCTCCTAATGGGGAGCAGATAAGATGGTGTCTGTCTATAAGGAGTGGAATAAGGGGTGTCTCCTAATGGGGAGCACATCAGAGGATGTCTGTCTATGAGGAGTAGAATCAGGGGTGTCTCCTAATGGGGAGCAGATAAGAGGGTGTCTGTCTATAAGGAGTGGAATCAGGGGTGTCTCCTAATGAGGAGCACATCAGAGGGTGTCTGTCTATAAGGAGTAGAATCAGGGGTGTCTCCAAATGGGGAGCAGATAAGAGGGTGTCTGTCTATAACGAGTGGAATCAGGGGTGTCTCCTAATGAGGAGCACATCAGAGGGTGTCTGTCTATGAGGAGTAGAATCAGGGGTGTCTCCTAATGGGGAGCAGATAAGAGGGTGTCTGTCTATAAATAGTGGAATCAGGAGTGTCTCCTAATGGGGAGCACATCAGAGGGTGTCTGTCTATAAGGAGTAGGATCAGGGGTGTCTCATAATAGGAAGTAGATCAGAAGGTGTCTTAATGAGAAGCAAATCAGAAGATGACTCCTAATGAGGAACATACCAGATCATCTCTTAATGAGAAGCAGATCAGAGTTTATCTTAATGAGGAGCACATTAGAATACGTCTCTTGATGAGGAGTGAACCAAAGGGTATGTCATAACAATTAATTCATCAGAAGGTGTCTCTTTGTAAGCAGTGGGATGTCTCTTTATGAGAAGGAGGTCAGGGGGTGACCATTAATAAAGAGGAGGTCAGAGTGAAAATGTTTGTGTAAAGGAGATCAGAGGCAGGGTATTTATAAGAGGGGTCAATGAGGACTAGATAAGAGTATGTCTCTTAATGTGTAGCAGATAAGAGGGTGTCTCTTAATGAGGAGCAGATTACTGTCTCTTAATGAGGGGCATATCCGAGTGTCTCTTAATGAGGAACAGATCAGAGTGTCAATCAATAAGTAGGGTATAATATGTCTCTTAATGAGGAAAGGGTATTTCTTAATGAATATTTCAGTGGGTGTCTCATAATGAGGAATTTAAAAACATATGCATTTCTTATTAAATATTTAATATTAAATGTTGCTATTATACATTACTAAATAGGAATATATATATATATATATTTATTTATTTATTTATATACATTGTCACTACATTGTACTAGTCATTTATCTGTACAGTAAATCCCTGAGGTATTCAATACTGGTTGTGAGGTTCCTTCATTCAAATGTGCCTTTCAATATACTAATTTACATCTCAGGGTACTTGATATGGATGGGGGAGGGTATCTAGCTGCATGATGACAATAAGGGTCACTGTTTTGACCACCACAGAGACATACAAGTGGACGGTATTCCTAATTAGCATGCCAAAGCAGCTAATTAGTATTTGACAGCCGCTCATTTGCATAAAAATGCAGTAACAACAATATGGAATTTCTCAGGAATGATTCAACTTAATAACAAATGGTTGATACATAAACGTATAGCTTTTTTTTTTGTGTGCTCTTTAAGGATGAAAAATAGATTTTGGTGTGAGCGAGTCCCTTTAAATAGTAGATCAATAGGTTCTGTAAATTAAAGCATGTTTAAGGTGACAGACCTCTTTTTTGTGGGGGGCTGTTTTAGGTTATTCTTAAAGAGCATTAAAAACTGGCTACATGTTGTGGTATCCATTTTTTTCTAAAGTGAACCAATTCTAGAAAATTCCATGCTGTATTTATGCAAATGTGCAGCAAATGTATAATAATTAGCTGCTTTGATGTGCTAATCAGGATTGTAGTCTGATTGTCTGTCTCTGTGACCAAAATACAGACCTGCAATGTTATCTGGCAGTTAGACCCCTCTACCACCCTTATCACGCTGAGCCGCACGTTAGCCTACAGAAGCTGCCAAATCAATTCCAAATGTTTCAGAAATGATTTCGTGTACAGTTAAACGGCTAGTACAATCTATAGCTCTTTTAAATTAAATAAATTCCCCTTGGGGTGTCAGAGTCCCTTTAAATCAATACTCCGTTAATTCACCACTCAGGGCTTGTCAGTCCTGTTACAGATTTTTGTGGAGTAATATCAATAATAAATATATTAGGCCACACTGGCCTGTGCACTGGTCCATGGAGCGCTTTGCTAGTAGCCTTCCTCTCAGTCCATACACTAGGACTCTCCACCCAGATGATGCACTTCATGAATTGGTTTATCATGTGGGACAGAGTCAAATGCTTTACTAGAATCCAGATAAGCGAAAATACTGCTCCACCCTAATCTATTACAGCAGTTACATGGTTAATAAAGTCATCTGGATTAGTCAGACATGACCTTCCTACACTAAATGCTGCCTCGGATATTGTAAGTCATCTAACTTTAGATATAAACAAAAAATAATTAAGTCTGTCTAACTGAATGTAGAAGGTTTGAGACTGTTGCTGTCTAGCAAACGTGAGAGGGTCTCTCTGTGTGAGGTGTAGTGAGAGAGTCTGTGTGTGTGAGGTGTAGTGAGAGAGTCTGTGTGTGTGAGGTGTAGTGAGAGGGTCTGTGTGTGTGAGGTGTAGTGAGAGAGTCTGTGTGTGTGAGGTGTAGTGAGAGAGTCTGTGTGTGTGAGGTGTAGTGAGAGGGTCTGTGTGTGTGAGGTGTAGTGAGAGGGTCTGTGTGTGTGAGGTGTAGTGAGAGGGTCTGTGTGTGTGAGGTGTAGTGAGAGGGTCTGTGTGTGTGAGGTGTAGTGAGAGGGTCTGTGTGTGTGAGGTGTAGTGAGAGGGTCTGTGTGTGTGAGGTGTAGTGAGAGGGTCTGTGTGTGTGAGGTGTAGTGAGAGGGTCTCTCTGTGTGAGGTGTAGTGAGAGGGTCTGTGTGTGTGAGGTGTAGTGAGAGGGTCTGTGTGTGTGAGGTGTAGTGAGAGGGTCTCTCTGTGTGAGGTGTCGGGAGAGGGTCTGTGTGTGTGTGAGGTGTAGTGAGAGGGTCTGTGTGTGTGAGGTGTAGTGAGAGGGTCTGTGTGTGTGAGGTGTAGTGAGAGGGTCTGTGTGTGTGAGGTGTAGTGAGAGGGTCTGTGTGTGTGAGGTGTAGTGAGAGAGTGTGTGTGTGTGAGGTGTAGTGAGAGGGTCTGTGTGTGTGAGGTGTAGTGAGAGTGTCTGTGTGTGTGAGGTGTAGTGAGAGGGTCTGTGTGTGTGAGGTGTAGTGAGAGGGTCTGTGTGTGTGAGGTGTAGTGAGAGAGTCTGTGTGTGTGAGGTGTAGTGAGAGGGTCTGTGTGTGTGAGGTGTAGTGAGAGGGTCTGTGTGTGTGAGGTGTAGTGAGAGGGTCTGTGTGTGTGAGGTGTAGTGAGAGGGTCTGTGTGTGTGAGGTGTAGTGAGAGAGTCTGTGTGTGTGAGGTGTAGTGAGAGGGTCTGTGTGTGTGAGGTGTAGTGAGAGGGTCTGTGTGTGTGAGGTGTAGTGAGAGGGTCTGTGTGTGTGAGGTGTAGTGAGAGGGTCTGTGTGTGTGAGGTGTAGTGAGAGGGTCTGTGTGTGTGAGGTGTAGTGAGAGGGTCTGTGTGTGTGAGGTGTAGTGAGAGGGTCTGTGTGTGTGAGGTGTAGTGAGAGGGTCTGTGTGTGTGAGGTGTAGTGAGAGAGTCTGTGTGTGTGAGGTGTAGTGAGAGGGTCTGTGTGTGTGAGGTGTAGTGAGAGGGTCTGTGTGTGTGAGGTGTAGTGAGAGGGTCTGTGTGTGTGAGGTGTAGTGAGAGGGTCTGTGTGTGTGAGGTGTAGTGAGAGGGTCTGTGTGTGTGAGGTGTAGTGAGAGGGTCTGTGTGTGTGAGGTGTAGTGAGAGGGTCTGTGTGTGTGAGGTGTAGTGAGAGGGTCTGTGTGTGTGAGGTGTAGTGAGAGAGTCTGTGTGTGTGAGGTGTAGTGAGAGGGTCTGTGTGTGTGAGGTGTAGTGAGAGGGTCTGTGTGTGTGAGGTGTAGTGAGATGATCTCTCAGTGGGAGGTGTAGTGAGAGGGCCTGTGTGTGTGATATGCAGTGAGAGGGTGTCTGTGTGTGTGGAAGAGGTGAGAGGGTCTGTGTGTGTGAGTGTGTGAGGTGTAGTGAGAGGGTCTCTCTGTGTGAGGTGTCGTGAGAGGGTCTGTGTGTGTGTGTGTGTGAGGTGTAGTGAAAGGGTCTGTGTGTGTTTGAGGTGTACTGAAAGGATCTGTGTGTGTGTGAGGTGTAGTGAGAGGGTATCTCTGTGGAAAGTGTAGTGAGAGGGTCTGTGTGTGTGAGGTGTAGTGAGAGGGTCTCTCTGTGTGAGGTGTCGGGAGAGGGTCTGTGTGTGTGTGAGGTGTAGTGAAAGGGTCTCTCTGTGGAAAGTGTAGTGAGAGGGTCTGAGTGTGTGAGGTGTCGTGAGAGGGTCTGTGTGTGTGTGTGAGTTGTGAGAGTGTCTGTGTGTGTGTGAGGTGTAGTGAGAGGGTCTCTGTGTGAGGTGTCGTGAGAGGGTCTGTGTGTGTGATATGCAGTGAGAGTGTCTGTGTGTGTGTGAGGAGTAGTGAGAGGGTCTGTGTGT